>OY979769.1:2871701-4267551 GCA_963855975.1 Andrena chrysosceles | reverse complement strand
CAGTGTATAAAGTTTATTATTTCTTTGTGTAATTGTTTAGTGTAAGCGATAGAAGCAGTAGTAAGGAGTTTGCATTTTGATTCGAATAAAAGGAAAAATGAAGCAACTCCTGGGAAATAAATACGTTGGCGCACGAAAAGTTTCTGTTTAAGAGTCGGCTTGCACGGCTGATTGCATTCGTCTTTTTGCGTAATTTACTGAAGCATCCTCGAGAGGATTTTTACGAGACAAAGCGTTCGCGTAATTGAATGACGAATTTCATGGAAGCGGCAGTTTATATAAGGAATTGTCGAACATCGGCGCGCCGTGGGGGAGGAAGGGTGGCAAAGTTTCGAGGATTGTGTACCGAGAGAGGGTCGTGTTAATTCCGTCCATTTGCAGTCGGAATTTCGTTCATCCCCTGAAACGGGGCGAGCTACAGGTGCAAGGCTAGGCGAAATGTCAACTACGCTTTAATCACGTTTCGAGTGTTCCTTGAGCAGTTTATTAGAGCTCGCCCTTTCCACGCTTATTATTCTGCGCGATGCTTAACGAGCGACCATTTTAAAAGCCCAAAAATAGCGTTTCGATGTAAGCCAGGACACGCTGCGTTTCGTTTCGTTTCTCTCCAATCGAAAGTCACTTTTTCTATTTGCTTTTAACAAACATAGCTCTCGCGTGCCAGAGAAGTCGTGTTCCAATTCGATTTGACTCCTCGCTTTTTTTATTTAAAATATTGATAGTAGAAAAATGAATAATACAATAATACATGGAATTCTGAATAATTTGATGTGTAACATTTGCATGTTTTCCAACTGGCAGTGGGGACAGTAATGATCCAAATTTAGTAGTCTCGGGCTCATGAATTGGATTGACCCCATAAATGTGACTCCCTTTGCATTTACATACTTTTGCTGGAATTTACTGCTCAAATCGAATCATTTCTGCCATCGAAAACGCAGCACAGAATTTGGTAGAATACACTTTTCCTCTGGTTAAAAACGTGCTCCTATACAACGATAGTACAGCATTCTCAAATGTTTATGCTCTGTTTTCACTCTCTCCAGCTTCAGTCTGCAAACCTCTGTAACTTTAATCTAGATGCTTTAATTCTATTCTACTTGTCTCTAATCTAGCCACTCTAATGCGGTAGTTCCTTCCCCTATCGACGTGCAGTAACTTGGTACCCTAAACGTGACTGAATTTCCAAATTTCTTAAACTTCACCCAACCGAATCAGTCCTGTTGCCTCAAGTTTCTCAGATTCCCACACAAGAGGTGCAAATTGTGCAAATTCGGGCTATCGAATCACCTTGCGTTCCCCAAATTCCTCTCTACTTCTGAAGATTGAAGAAGTTACACCCCCGGTTCGTCACCCCTCACCCCCGTCTCGGTTAAAAACAAACGAGGAGCGGGAGACGGTATCGTGGCTCGACACCCTCCTGTCCGTCGCGATTCCGCCCGCTGTTGCAGGACAGCGCCCAGGGGAATTTGCATTTCATGAGGATACCGAATTAGTTCCTGCATGCATTAGGTAGCCATCGGATGGACACACGACACCGTACGACGAGGCATCAACTTTGTCCACGGACAAGAACCCCTCGAACTGCCTCGAGATTGTGGCGCAGCTCCGCAAGATTAATTACTTCGGGGGCGAATCTGTTTATCCTGCGGATGATGAATCGCCTTTGTCCCGTCGCTGACAGAATCCTTGCAAATATTCGCGATGAAAGTGCATCCTCGTCGCTACGTGTGTTTATATGATGCGGGGGGAAAGAAACGCGGAGGAAGAAAACGGGGGATGACAGAGGGAAGGATAGTGTAGATGGTGGCGCATTGACTAATAGCGTTTATATTCAAAGGATTAAAGAGTACTGTGACAATACTTTTTTTTAAGGGGGAACACCACTGTGAAAGTTGAAAAAATTTCGATTTTTTTTCTTCACTTTCTTAATGTTTAACTCTTCAAAAATACTCTCTGAAAATTTCAAGTTGATATTCGAAGAATTGACGAAGATACAGTGCATTTTGTGAGACGCTATGTTAGCGGCAAATAGCGCGCCGACATTTTTCTTACCCACTGTTCCCCCACATTGTTAAAGGTTATAAATTTTGGGTTTTTCCCGTTTTTACGCACGATACGCTGTTCGTTCGAGAATCGAAGAAATGCAACCGTTGATCGGGCATTCGAGTGACAGTGAACGTCACGAACGGAAGTGTGATTTTTCCCGTGCAAACTTTAAACGCGATTTTCTCGAAACGACATTTTTCTAACTGATCGAATCAATAGCTCTGTCAATTTTTATCCGATCGACTTGAAATTTGATAGGATCTTTAAAACAAGAGTATCTTCAGTTGTACGTACCGATTTTTTGATCGAAAACATATTTTTTTAAATACGCTCGAAAAACTATCCATTTTTTTGCGGATTTTCGAAACTTTTTCTTCCCAAGCGCACCATTTTTACAAAAATAATTTTTTTTAAAAATCGGTACGTACAACGGAAACTACACTCATACCGATTATATTTAAAAAAAAAAAAAAAAAAAAAATGATTTCAGAGTTGCCGTTCCAAAGATATCGTTTCGATAAGCGACCTATGTTTTCTTGTTGAGGGATGTAGGAGATTAACTGTATATGGAAATCTATGCATGTTTTTCTATTACTTTTTTTTATAGTCTCTTAAGACATTGTACTAAAGATAGGTAATAACAATTTTATAATAAAACTGTAAGTTGTCCCTTAAAAAAATCTTAAAAATGGGCTCATTTTTCCGGCTGTCACAGTGGTGTTCTCCCTTAAATGAGATATATTGTTTCAAACGAGATTGTTTCTTGGAGAAATATTATTTTCTTATGTTAGAGAAATATCATTTCTCAAGAATCGCAAGTCGTTTCATCCTGTAAAAATATTTTACGTTTCAATCGCGAAGGGAATCAGATGGATGTACCATTCCGTAATAATAAAATTAAATATCGTAGCTCTCTGCCGCTCCAACTCTTTGTAAATGCGACCGTACAAATATGGCTCTGCGATTGATCGATCCCGAGACGTATATTTGCGGGTCCATTGAAGCTCGCGCGTGATCGGGAACAGTAAAAGTTTCGGTTTAACCGTGCGACACTTTTCCAATACGAGCCGCGATTTCGTATCGAATGGGCCTTTCATAATTTATATATTTCGCGCCAGAGAGATTTGAATATCGGCGAACGTTGCGATCGGGTTACGAGATTGAAAAAAAAACGCGCGCGAAGAGTGAAATTATTCCCTGAATCGAGCGTCCGTTTCTGTTCGAAATACTCTTTGAAGCACCGCGGCTTTGCGCGACGATGTCGTTTGAGCCGAGCTGATTGGAAATAGCAAGCGAAAAACAGGATGGAGACTGAGGAGAAATAGTTCTCCCATTTTTGCCTATCAATTCAACCACCTTTCGGTGCGCGTAGATGTTTCTTCGTTTAATTTCTCCGACGAATCCGTTCGTCTCGAAAAGTTGTCGCCGTTCCTGTACCCGGCTCTTTGTTACGCAAGCATCGAACCACCGCGTATTTTCTCAATTTCGTTTCATTGCCGGTACTTTGCGAGCTTTATGATTCGCCGTTAATGTTCTTCGGTAATTCCGTGATTTAGTGTTACTACGTTTTGCGAATTAGCACGCCTCTATGAATTATTGCCGCTGCACTTTGCGAATTCAGCAATTCCCAGGCTATTATGTTTTGAAAATTCTGACTTACGAGTTACAGTAATTTGCGGATCGCTATATTCCCCGAGTTCTGAAATTTCCTGCGTACTTTTTTGTCCTTCAAGGTCTAAAATCTATGACTGCCCTTAATACCGTCCTTTGTAACCCCCAACGAATTTCGATTTACCACAAGCGAGGACTAAAAGTGTCGTAGGCGCGAGTGTTGCGGAGAGCGAGGGGGTGGAAGTTACTGGGACGAAAATCGATTTGAGAAAGGGAGGGGTGCGTGCAGGACTGCGTGTACGATAGGTCAGACCGTAAGGGTAAGATGGTGCAGAATAAAGTTAGGCCAGCCGCAGGGGGTTGCTTCTTGACTGTAACAGATATCGTGTTGCCCGAAAACAACCGACTTGCAATCCTTGCAGATATCATCGTGCACCAGGTCCGAGCTAATAAATCAACCTGTCGCCGAGCTTTGGCTTCGCCCTCGACCCGCAACACGCTTACCCCTCCTTTCCAACCACCCTCCCATTTCGACTGGTAACTAAAGCAGCGACTGCATTGCACACCGGGCGCCTTCCATGTTTGAAGATTAACCAGCTCGCGGCAGCTTCGTTAAGCAAATTGTTACGTCACCCTCTATTCCTCACCTTGGCATTTTATTGTGATCTTCGAGTAAGGGTGGATCCCCATTCCAGAGAATTTTGGAGGAAAGAGGGGACATGAGTTTTCACAGTTAAGGATTCGTGAATTATCGTAAATCGAGAGTTCTATGTATAGCAGACGATTGCAGATGAATTCTTAGATTACAACACTTGTGCCATAGAATCTCCAAAGCTCGTCTGAAAGAATCCTCCCCCTCAGAAACGTTCACAATTTCCGATTCCCCTTATCAGCCGCAAATCAACCCCCTCGAGCATCTTCCTGTCTAAAATTCAGCAGCTCCGATTCAAGCCTCTCCCCACGAACGTCTGAAACCCTTGCAAACCGTCAGCCGAATATTTTTGCTGTCTCGTCAGCCATCTGAACTTGCAAGCTCGTCATCAATCTCTCTCAGCTCTAATCTCCGCCGCGTCGTTTCTCCCTTCTTAATCGCAAAACTCCCCGACTTGACGAGCCACTTGCGCTTCATCGTCCACCACCAACCGCACCTTTCGCCCCCGTCCCCATCCCCTCGGAGCAGGGGGAATATTTTTGCTACAGTTCTTCTTTCTTTTCTCGGAGACTCCTCGTCAGCATCCACGTATTCTAACAATTTTCACTCGATGGGGAGAGGGGATCAAGGCATCACAAAGAAGCATCCCCCTACAAAGAGTCTCGATACAGAAAGAAGAGGATTCCTTTTTTTCTCGTCTTTATAAATGCTAAAAAGTATCCTCGAGCTCGTTTCGTGCCACGTCTTGCGCTCGTTTTCTCCGCACCTGTTTCCGGTTAAGTCGCTTTTGTGCCGCGCTCCTTCGATTTCCACGGTTTTTCTACCGGCTGCAAGTCGGTCGCATTGTTTCGCCAACTTTTCCACTCATCTGTTTCCCTTTCTCCAGCTGGTGGCTGGTCCCCTCGCGGAAATGGGGAAAATGAGCGCGCGGGAAAACGCTCGTATCGGTTACCGAGCCCGATGAAAAAGGAAACACCGGCCTAGAAGAATGAAATCGGTGGATTTCACTTGGTACATCCATTCTTTACGCTCCCGTTTCGGGAATATCGCGCTGCCAGCGCTGGGAAATCGCTCGACGATGGTTTCAGGAGCGAGCGCGTTGTTGCTTCGCTTAATCACGCGAGTATGCTGTCAAAGGAAGACCCAGATCCGAGTCCCTTCGAAGATACACCATCCCTCAAATCCCGTTGCCGAAAACTTCCATCCGGAGATATTACACTGAAAGTAAACTGTTTGCCGGCGACGCCAGACGGCTGAGATTACGCGCGAATGCATCACGTTGTCGCCGAATGTTCCTTGTTGGGGGACGACGAATTTCCAGCCCCGTCCGTGAATTATGGCCGAGGGGGTGTAAATTTAAGGGAGGCTAAGGGGTGCAAAGACAACTCAGCCGGGCGAACCGCTGTCCCGCAACTTGCCGACGCGGCTGCCAAATTCAGCAACAAGTTCACTTCCGTAACGGGTCGTGAGATATCGTGGCCACCGTTCCGGGGCTGTCCCTTCTTCCGCAGAAACGACGAAGGCCGGTTGTATTTCTTGGCAACCCGCTTCGCCAAACATTGTCACCGATCCACCAGCGTCAATCCCAGCAACAAGTAGTGCAGCTTCCGTTTCGCTTGCCGCACACACAAACGCGTCCTCCGTCGCAACACGCTCGCGGCTAAGCGTCGTTTGTCTCCGATCCGACGAATTTATCACCGTCTGCTTCGACTCTATTTTCCCCAACTCGTCACCGGCTGTCACCCTCAATCCGCAGCGTCGAATGAAACGTTGAACTCCCTCGCGGTAACGGTGGCCCGGGTCTTCTTTTAACTATTACCAGCAATTTTCGCGCGAAACGAAACGCAGGGAAATTAGCATAGACACCTGACGTTCATCCTGAAACTTGTTAGTCACTTTGCATACGGCTCGAGTGGAACTTGAAGATTCTTTGAACGTTCAAAGTGGAGGTAATGCTTGAATAAGGCTGTCGACTGCAGTCACGAACCACGAAAAACTAGTAATAATCTGATCCTCGAGTTCCCGTGGGTTGGTTGGATCAAAGCGATCATCGGCGGATGGCGAAAGGACAAAGCCAGTCCCTTCACCGATCCAGACCTGGCGTGCATTTAATTGCGCAGGGGCCTGAAGAATTTTTTATCCGTCACAATTACGAGGAAGACCTCCTCCTCTCCAATTACCCGTTACGCCATAGCTTTTCGTAGTTCTCGTCGATCTTGTTAGACGCCACTCGGGAGCCCCTTAGACCCCCTCGAAGATAATCGAGTGTCGATAAGAAGGAACTGAAATCTCCATAGTTTCGTTATCCATCCTCTGTACAGCTTCCCGGAGGCTGGGACTCTTGATCTATTCGCTGGTCGTGGAATAAATAATTGGGATTCGCTAACTGGCGGCTTATTTTTATGCAAACACGGGCTCCACGGTTCGGGAACCGTTTTAAACGGGATCGAGTTGCATTCGATCGAGTAAACGTTCCTTTGGGATAATGGAGACTTTCAGAGGAGAAGTTTCTGTTGCGTTATTCATTACTCGAAGCATCGTAACAGTTTCGATGGAAATAGAGTCAACGGAATGGCGAATGCGCTTCTTTGGTTTTAGATATCGCGATGTAAGTCTTTCTAATTGATCGTGGGATTTATTCGTGAGTTTTTGGAGCGAAGTTATGGAGACACGAAGGGTTAGAAATTATGTGTAGGAATATGAGGACTGAGCAAGGGGTTCCTCCATTTACCCAGGTAAATGCGTTTCTAATTCACTGCTAAAGGCTACTCTTGTGCGAAATTGCGCGACGTGTCCGACGGAAGCGGATCGTTCGCCTACGGAACCGCTTCTGGCTAATTGAATCATCCTACCCAATTTCCCGTGTCACCAGGGACGTGTACGAGGACGTCCCTGGATCGACGCTCCTGCCAGGATGAGCTGAACGAACAGGACCCTTCCTGCCTCGAATTAGCGTTTCTAATAATCTTCTTCCATGCTGCACGCACGCACAGTGACATTTACCCATGTACAGTTACCCCTCATGAATATTTTGTTCCAGTATCAATTGACCCTATCACAAGGGGTGTAAAACTCCTCTGAACCCAGAGCAAACCAGAAATTGATCCACATCTAAAGGTGACCCAGACATGATATAGACTTAACGCAGAATTAACCCCAAAACTAATTCGCGCTTGCCTTAGATCCAATCTAAAATTAATCTAAGCTAATCTAGATCTAATCTAAAGTGAATCCGCACCTAATCTGGGGGAAGCCATCCTGTCCCTGACCTCTAGAATTGATCTGGAATGTGCCCCTATGATCCCACACCTAACTCACACACCATTAGTTTACATCTAATTCAAACTTTAACAAATAAATCCTAGAACACTTCAACTTCTGCCTTAGCTACACCACTTCCAGCATCCCTTAGAAACAATCTGCACTCATAGAACAAATGCCACCCCTTCCACGCCCTTCATCAAGCACTCCCATTTGTTGCGTCGAAGTCAGCAGCGAGCCAGCGGCTGAGGTCTAGCTGCGGAGGCGTACAGTTTCCATCGAAGTCGACATTAAACGCACGTAGACGCAGCAGCGTCGGCTGACATTTGAAAAGTGCAACAGACCCGACGCAGAAGAGAGAGGAGAGTCGCGTTGTAGTCACGGCGCGGTGCACCTTCCAAATTTAACGCGGGTCACATACCGACGTGACACGCATCTCGGATGAAATATGCACGGCTGTTTCACGCGTACCTGCCGCCGTCTAAACGAGGGGACGTATTATATATACGTGGACAGGCGAGTCTCGAATCGACCGCAAGATACGGGCGATTAAAAATATTTTTCGTTGCGCGAACGTTGTTTGACATTTTTCCCCGGCACACGTGTCGGCCTATTCGACAGTTGGCGCCAACAAAATGTCAACGGGAATGACAACGAATCCCCTGGTAGCCAGGAAACAGAGCCCCCTTAAATCTTTCCTCTCTGTCGCGAGCTATCGTCGGCCAATTATTCGCGATCCCGAACGGTTTCGAAAGTGGCGGCTGGGTAATTGTCCACTTACATCGCGCCAGACAACGAACCCCGTCCCTGAGAGCCAAAAAGCATTTTCGCAATTCGCCTTGTCTATCGTGTCCGCCTGGCTCCCGAAATAAGTCGTCGGGCGTGCTGGTTCCTGGCCTTCCACGTCCAACCGCGTCCACGATCAATGGGCGGCATTATACGCGAGTTATTGTGTATAAGTTCCGCGCAGCCTTGCCCGTATCTTGTTAGATTCTCGGATGAAATTTTTAACGAGCCAGTAACCTCGAGCTCTCGTCCCACAATCGTGGCCAGCCGAGTTCACGGGTGGGTCGACGGATGGATGGTTCGATTAGTTCAATCATAACTCGAGCGATCACGAGCTCCGGCTGGAAAGGATCCTCCCCACGGAAACTTGCGGAGATAAGGGATGCTCGTGGTAGACTCTGCCGCGGTTATCTTGGGGCGGTGAGCCGAGAGGGTGGAATCGTCGTTGGTCGGCGGGCAAGTCGTGTTTCCAGTTACCCAAACGCTGACCCCAGGATCGTTCTCTCTCTCTCTCTCTCTCTCTCTCTCTCTCTCTCTTTCTCTCTCTCTCTCTCTCTCTCTCTCTCTCTCTCTCTGCTCGCCAAGGAACATGGTAATTTGCGCGATTCTCGTTGCCTCGGTACTTGAACGAAGGGAGAAGGAACTTTCATGGTGTCTCCATATCGATTCATGGATTTCGGATTGAAGGACGTGGTTGCAGTCGATGTCTCCAGGTACTCTTAAAGTGCAAGTCCTCGATGAGAGAAAAATATCGTGTCTCACGTGAGACTTTAATCTCATGAGACAATTATTTTATTATTTTTAACCCTTAATTGATATACTGCTTTTTTTCCAACGTAACTAGTATCTTGAGGTTGTGGCAAACCCCAAATAAAAAATGACACAGAAATTTATAAAGTCGACATTAGATCAAGCTCTATGAATATTTTGTTCTTAGGTAATGTCTGAAATAATAGAAACGTAGAAAGTTAAACTATTATTATAAAATTAATTAAAAATGCAGTTTAAAAACTTAGACAATCAAAAAGTTTGCAGCGAACCTCGCGTGCTTGGGGTCATGACTGACCCCAGGATACCAGTTACGGGTTAAATTATTATGTCATTAGTTTCATGAAACTAAATAGACTCTTATGAAGCAAGTTTCATGATATATACATTTTCAAAAGTCTCATCTCGCGACCATTTCCATTATCATTATTTACATTTAATTGTTGCTGCGATTTTTTTCGCGTGGTAGAAAAGTCTCATGTAAAATCTCATCGTGGATTCGCACATTTGAAGATACTTCTAAGGAACTGGGGCGAGTAGTAACCGTGGAATTTGGAGCTCTTTATAATCTCCAACAATAGAAAAAAATGGCAGGTCCTTAAAAAAAATGGAGAACGCCTGTTGTTATCCATTACATCCCTCTTTTTCTCAGACGCGTAACGTTTAATCGCTCCGCAAGGGTTGGAGGATTTTTATCGAAGCTTGAAGCCAATTACTATGTACGCCGCGATCTTAATGACCCGTCGTCGAGTCTCAGCGACGATTAATTATATCCGTGATTTTTCAACCGAGGGTAAACGAGCCTCGAGGATTTCCACGCTAAACATGCAGCCGCTGAAGTAACTTTTCCTCGGAGTTTCGCATTCCTGTTCACCACGAACCCGTAAAACCGCGAGTCGAAGTTTCGGCGCGTTTGAACCGCGAAACGAAAGGGTGGAAGCTGTTCTTTTTCATTTCCCCTCCGTTAACCACAAGCAATCCATCTGTTCGTCAATTAACAGAGTAAGATTTCGATGTAACGAGTTCCCGTTTCGAGAACCGTGGGCGACTGGAGAGTTCAGAGGGTGGAGTATGAATTCTAAAGGTTTCTCATCGATTCCGCATTCAGCAGGAACGCGGAACTCTTCCGCGTTGCAATTTTTATATTATCGCGAATAAAACGTGATTTAATTTTCTTTTAATTTTCCATCGTTAGCTACGTATTGCATTCGACGTTAAACATTGTCGCATCTTCGCGCTGTCTTTTTTCCAATTATAAGAAAGTACAACCGAGAAGTAGAACACGAAGTAGAACAGCTTGAAAATCTCGCACGAGATGCATGTCTCGTCGTAGACGAAGTGTATTCTATCACCTTGCGGTTCTAGGACAAGGAATCCCGAAATTATTTATACCAGTGCGCCACTTTGATCCCCGAGTGTTACGTAATCGAACTGCGGTACAGGGATTCGATTCGATCCGGACATTGTCGTGGCGACGTTTGTTTAACGACCGTAAAGCTTCCGTCACGCGTGCCCACTGGTCGCGGTCTAAATTCAGCGGCGAAGGATAATAAATAAGCCGATCTTCCGAGACTTCTCGGACGCCAAGAGTCGATCCAGCCAAAAACGTGACTCTTGCTGAATTGTGGCTATGCGCTTCTAGGAAGCGGGGAATTTTGTAGATTGTTGATCTTTTAATCGTGAAAACAGGCTACTCCGAAGTTCGAGCTGTACTTGGCCCAGGAACTATGGCCCAACTCGCGCAGATAGAGGGGAACCAGGGGAAACTCTTGCGGAATATTACAGCGGTTTTATGCTCGCTTCTTGCTCGTAGAAGCCACAGGCTACGTGCTCGTAATGCTAGATTGATGTCTTGATACCCAGCTCAGATGAATGGCCAGGGATATGTCGGGAACACAATGAAGTTTCCACAGTGAAAGTTGTTGCATGACGTTACGTTAGAGACGTCTAAGGGGAGGATTCGTTGTTTCAGCTTTTTCACTTCGTTTTGTGCTCGAGATTCATCTACCATGTACGTTAATTCTACGCAAAATTCGAGTGAATTAAATGTTCCCAATCTCGTTCAACCTACCCAGGCAATATCATTACAAGGAGCTCTAGAAGTCTGCCCCGTGGCTAGCAGGAATCACTTCGTAGCTTTAATAAACTCGCGAACTCGGTACACTTTCTCCACTCTGGGATTGAATTATCTGAAAAGCCAGCGCGGCGAGTGTTCCCGGTTAACAATGCCCGGCCGCGGCGTGGTCAAGGAAGAAAAGGAGCCGCGCAAAATGGGAAAGAACAGCCCCGGAGGAGAAACAAGCGAAAGGGGTGGAAAGAAATGGGGAAAGGATGAACAGAGGCGTTCGAAAATTCTCGTGGCAGCCGCTGAGGAAGCATGAAGCCTCTCCAGGTCTCTCCAGCCTCTCCAGCCGTGGCTTCCTTATTGTCGACGGCTGGAGAGGGACAGGAATGCTCGTGCATGCGACGACGACTGCAGTTTCACGGAGTGGAATGCATTAGGTAGATGGAACGTGTAATTGGAGTCGCCAGCGTGTGCATGTACGTAGCCCACCTGTCGTGTTTCTTCGTCCCCCATTCGCTCCCCCTCGCAAGCCCGCGTCTTTCTCTCTTTCGTCTCGCTCCAGCTTTCCGCCTTTTCTTTCTCCCCTACCCGCCGCGTTTCCCCATTAACCTGTTTAGCTTGGCCGTCAGAGATAAAAGGGTTGCACCACGGTGCAACGGTTTCCACTTTCGGCTTACGCGGTTTCCACTTTCTCAACCGTGGAGAACACTCGATCGAGCGCGTTCCGTTTCACCGGGGAATCATCTGGCCTTGTACCAACCGTCTGCTCGCTCCTTTTCGCCAAGTTTTTACTTCATTTTCCGGGGGACTCGGGGTAGGGGGTGCTCGACGCGGAGTATGAGGTCGGTTTTCACGATCGGGGGGATTGGTTTCAAGTGGATTGTAGGGTTATTTATTTAGGAGGTAAAGTAACGGAGCACTTGCATTTCACACGGTGTACTCTTCCTTCCACACAGGATGCTCAAGAGAAGTGCATACATACAAACCAGTTTATCTTACATTCTCAAACCCTCCCGAACTCTTAGCACCTGTATACCATTCCCCACCCAACAACATCACATCTCGCAACGTCAAAGTAATACGCAGTTGACAGTAGCCCAGTCTGCCAGGCTCTGCACCTACATAGCATGCTCGATGAATCGAGCACCGGGGCGAGCGCATTCCTTCGTCCATGGCGAACATCCCATGGACGAACGATGCTCAAACCTCTCCCTAGTCTCTGTGTCTGTCCGTGTGTGCCTGTGTGTGAGAGAACTCTCGTGAACGAGAGAGCGTGGTATTTGAACGGTGGGAAGAGAGAAAGGAGGTACGCGTAAGAGGAACAAAGCCACGTTAAGCTGGTTGCGATTGGTGTGTTGCAGACACGAGGTGCCTGTCACCTCGGAGCCGATCACGGTGATACACATGGACGAGGACGTCGTCGTGGTCAACAAGCCCGCCTCCATCCCTGTAAGTGGTGTACTGCCAGGACTGTACTGCCAAAAACGCTTGTGTCGCTTCGTTCTGCATCCCGTCGCGACGATTGTACGCGCTGGCGCGCGCATGATTGTCCGCCTGCTCGCCGCCTTGTTCGCTTGCACGCCTAGCTCGCTCGCTTCCCGCGCCCTGGCCGATTATTTTTGGCCCGAAGGCTCCCGTACGATCAATCCCCGAGTTCGCCTGGCCCCGCCGGGTATCCATCGTCCGCGATTTCATCGCTGCGAGCGCTGTTTCTAGCCGGGAGCGCAACTGGACCGTTCGCTTGCCCGCTGTCACCCGGGTGGGGGGTGGCTGAAATGTTCGCGGGACTCCGTTTGATAGTTAGCGACCAGATAAGTCGCTGATACGAGGGGAACGCTTTGCGACGCGAAAATGGCAGATTCTGGGGGAGGCGAGGGGAGTAGGCGAAAGATAGGAGAATAGGGTGGATGAAGGGGGCGGAGAGGGGGTTGGAATGGAGTTTTATAAGGAAGGGAATGATAGAGTAGGGGAGGGCGGGGGTTGATAAGGTAGAAGGGATAGGATTGTTACATATAGGGGTGGAAATGGGATGGATAACGTAGAGGAAGAGGCAATGGAGTGTGAAGGGGATGAAGGGGGAGTTAATAAAAGAAATAGAAAGTAGAAGGGGTGCAGGGACCATTTAGTAGGAGCAAGTGTACAGTAAGGGTAAAGAGGAGGATTAAGCTGAGAGGAGAATATCTAAATAATATCCTAAGATTTAGAAGCTTAAGATATTTATTTATTTAGAAAAATTTAGAAGTTTTACTTACAAGGAAACATCCCGAACCCGAAAATTTAAAAAATTCTGAAACTGTGTGAATGTGTAGGGGATTTCTTACCGATTACAATGCAATTTTTGTTTGCTGACCAAATTCACTCTGCGGGAGTGTAATTGACCCCTGAAAATTCGGGTATTTTCCGATTTTGTGTTATAACTCGTGAACTGTAAAATAATTTTTTATCAAATAATAGATCTAATTAAAAAGAAGTAACGTTCGTCTTGAAACTTTTTTCTGCTTCTTGTATTTTCAAATCTCGAATTTTCAAGGGTTAATTCCACCCCCTTCGCGTGAATTTGGGCAGCAAACAAAAATTATGTTGTAATCAGGAGGAATTCCCCTATATATTCACAACGTTTCAGAATTTTTGGAATTTTAGTGTTCAGGATCTTCCCATGTTAGCATACCAAGATAGAAAACAGGTGATAGTCATTCCCAAGCCAGAAGCGTTTATAATTTTTCCCCCGTGAAGCCACGGTATCCGTCGCGATTTTGTAATGTAAAAAGACGATCGGAAAAAGGAGAAGGAAGCGTTCGAGTCCGTTGCGCGCCAGATCGTCGTTGATATCCCCGCGTCCTTACCTTTACACCTTTTTTCCGTGTCATGGTAAGTTTCCGTTTTCTTTTGCTTCGCGCAATTAACCGCACGCAGGCTTTTGCATTTTTACTAATTTTTCCTATCTCCGGCCTCGCCAGCCGGCTTGGTTACTCATCGCCCAGCGCCGATAACCTTCGGCTGGACGTGACAAAACGGTTATGAATAATCGAACGGCATCTTTGTAACGCATTTTTTCCCGCTGACACCTGCGCCCACACACTATCGCCATTATTTTTCTGCCTCCCCGAACCTGCTCATGTGAAACTCTTCCCTTCCCCTTGGAGCTCCCATCGTTTTCCCCTCCAACCGTTGCATCCTAGCTTTCCTTTTACTAACAACCTTTTTGTTGGAACGTCTCTTCTCGTCGAGGATTCCACGACTGTGCAAATAACCGATCCTTGCTTGCCGACGGTGATTTTAACAGTCCTGCGAATCCACGCGCGATCAATGGTTTCAGATTTTCAGAATTTACTTTGGGACTAGAATCGAAAGCCAGCGAGTTATCTTGGCTCCTCAAACAAGCTGCAAGAGAGATATAAGCATACGAAATTCACCCGTGACATTCGTATTATCTGTCACTTCTCCCCGCGCTTCGAGACTCCAAAAAATGGTAAAAACGGTTAAATACACGGTTGCTCGGAAATGTCAGAGGTCGGTACACCAATGGAAAGGCGTCGTACCTTCAAATGCCAACGAATATGTACAATGAAGTATCGTTGCCTCGACTCGTGCCTCGAACTCCCAAACTCGAATTCATTCTCACACGCGCACACGCGATGTTCGTAAAAATCACCCGCCTTTCGCAATTAAATTCTACCTGTAATCTTTCGCTAAAGGTCGACGGGAATGGAAGGCACGTTCGATAAATGAAGCGTGGGGCGTTTGAAAATGGAACCGCGCTCGTTTCCCAGCTCAATGTCCAGGCGCTCTTTGTCTCCGATTTTCAATTCTCTTTCTCTGCCGCGCGTAATCGCGTTATAATTGAAAATTATAGGCCCCCGGAGGCTGGCGATCGCGTAACAGCCAGACGTAAATTGCGCCTCTGTTCAATGAGTCTGATTAAAATTGCTGGAATTCTGCGCGGCTGGATCCGCGTGGTAAATCATTCTTGCTTCGGTGTCAGCCGCTGCGAAATGTCACCGCGAGGTTCGTTAATGGTTTCGTAATGCTTGGACGCGAGGTTAATGAGAAAATAATTTAGAGAAAAATTGCCTACTTTCTATCCGTCGAAGGCTTTCTGTGAAGCGCGATAGCATCGCCGAGGTTATTTCGTAAGCGATCGCGGGAGTGATTGTGACGATTCCAAGGATCGATGGTCTTTAAGATCCTGACAGATCTCCAGGAAACCCTAAAATCTAAATTTCAAACACCAAAGAATCGAGACAGTAGAGCAAAGTGATCGAGTTTGTTACGCTACGCGAAAGGTACAATGTACAAAGCTTCTTGGGTCGTCACAAAGCTTCCAGAATTCCACGTAGCCAGCTTTTTGTCCCGTTCAATTTACAACCCTCCCCGTGCACGGGAACACAGCCGAAACTACACGGAGCGAAACATCGAGGGACACTTAATTACCATTCAGGGGATTCAGTTAATCAGCGCAAAAACGTTTTGGTGGCCGCGAAATGATCATTTAATTACGGAGGAACAATGGCCAGGTCGGTTTTATTTCCCAGCCTTTTGTCCCGGGGGCTGAAAACGCGTGGGAAAGCGCGTTAGGTTTTACGACGTATCTGTCCCGCGGCCGTCTACCCTGTTCCGCGAGTATAAAAATTTCATTCCCCTGCTTAATTAATATTAGCCATCCCTTGACTCGCGTATCATTTGTCGCTGTGTTCTATAACGACGGCCAATTCACTAGATACGAACCATTGTGAAGGAAAACAGGATATTCTTGCTACATCCCGTTGTTTGAGATTCTCAAACTCACCTCGAATTCAAACGATTCGAGCGCGGTAAATCTCGCCACACACGCCTCCCGCGTTATTCAAATTTCAAGCACATCCCACCTGTGGAGATTCCTCGACGCGGAGCCATTCGAGTCGACCGTTTCATTGGAGCCTCTTCGAGTCGAGGTAGAGGAGGGAAAAAAGAAAGGAAGAAAAGATAGAAGAGCGCGTCGTGCAACAATGCTCGATCCCCGATGCAATCGCCTTAAATAATTAAGTCCACCTGGAAAGCCTCTTAACCGTGGTAAAAAATAGTCCGACCTGAAAGGCAGGGGGGTTGCAACGTGTATTCCGCCGCGAGCTGCACAGTGATCGGGTCGAGCATAGAGCGGACAAAGGGGAGGAGGGATAAAGCATGGGATTATCCAGCGAATCGAGTGGCCCTCGTTGTCAGTCGGCTGTCAGCGCGTCTTTACGACCTCCTACTTCCTGTTTATTATCCCGTTTATTCGCTGTTTACACCTTAAATAGTCCCCAGCCCCATCAACCCTATCGACCTTCCAGCGAGAAACGTCTCCTCGGGACGTTCCAACAAGCCCTTCGGATTTATTGCTACGTTCTTGGCACGCTATTGGACCGCAAGTGGCACTTTGCTTGTTAAGCGATAGGATATATATTCTTGTAATGAAAGGGGTTAGAGTGTTTAATACTTTAACGTCGAAGAAAAGTTATTGGAATTTCATTGGAAATTTATAGGGCTGACTGGATTGGACAGTAGACAAATTAACGTTACGTTTAAAATTACAGTTTCCTTTATCTTTCGATAACAAGCAGGGTCGCCGATGTCTGACCACAAACGGATCTATACTACTTGCACCTTAAGGGGGGATTCTCGTGTAACAGCTCCCGAAATTTATGATTTTTTTTTAAAAAACTACTGTTAATATTGCATTAAACTGTATTGAGATATAAGGAGGCATCTTTGAACTTGCAGAAAATATTTTTTATGTCTATTCTTCTTATTATTAATTAATTACTTATTGCGGAATCTCTTCGACGATGTTGGCGTCAGGTGTAGCACTTGTCACAGTCATCTGACTGCAAAAAGAAGAGAATTTTCTTAAAGTTAAATAATTTACGCTGTGACTGGACCTAAAAGTTTAAATTTGTAGACAAGATTCCACAATTATTAATAAATAATAAGAAGGCTCGACATAAAAAAAAATATTTTCTGCAAGTTTAAAGATGCCTCCTTGTATCCCAAAAAAGTTTAATCCAACATGACGAACAGTTTTTTCAAAAAAAATTTTTAAATATCAGTTACTTTGGGGGCTGTTGGACGAGAATCCCCCCCTTAACTCTTCAAAGAATCTTCCTGCATTTCCTTTTATTCTCATGCCCATCGTATTCAACCCATCACATTATTAACTCTATCTCTCGAAATAACTTTAAAGAACCTAGAGCAATCAAACCATTGTCCCCTCGGGCAACCTCCCAACAGTTTAAAGTCACAGAGAACCTGCAGTGACCATTACACGCCAATCAAAAAGCCACTCCTTTGTTTCGCCCGTTCGACACCTCGAGTGGACAAACATTTATTAAAACCCCTGCCGCTGAGTGACGGGGGATGGCCCTCCCTCCGCTCTCGGCCATCATTCGGTCGCTTTTTCCGCCCTGGTCCAGATCAGTCCGCGTGTCCACACCGCGAGCACAAACATCGACCGAGCAAACGTTGCGGTCGCCAAATCGTTCCCCTTTTGTCGGAATGGATCACGTTTCCTCTTTTCCTTTTTATTTCCTGCTTCGAATGGCCGGGAGAAATGGGTCGTGATCGCGTGTTGGCAGGTGCGTTCGCGTGTGTGCACGTGCGCCACGCGTCACGCGGTCTACCGAGGCTAGTCCGTCGGAGTAATACACTAATGGGCCAATGGGAATCGAGCCTTAGGCTCGGATTGCATTGCAGTGCACCGAGTCGCGCTTTTCGTGGCAGTTTAGAGTTTTAAAGCAAACGTTCTGCGGGTTTGATTGGCACGGTCTCTTCGCCTGGCGGATCATCGCGTCCCCTTCGATTACGCAGTGTCTCTGACGTGAGCGATGAGGAGGAAGCAAAGTGTGGGTGTCTAGAAACGAGCATCAAGAAGGGTTCAAAATAGTCGACGTAATGCAATAATGGGGAGCATTGAGATCGCTTCTATCAGATCAAATATATCGGGAACGACCTGCAAGCCTGCTGTAAACACAGAAATATCTCCCAGCTTTCTTTCCTCCTCTCCCAAAGTATTTCCAGCCACGGCATCGTTGGTAGATGTTATATCGATGTCTCTTCAATCTTCCGCTCTAGCTTCTTCCTGCCCCCACTTCCTTCTACTCCCTACGATAAATAAATCAAGTTAATCTTGGGATTGCAGGTGCACCCGTGCGGACGGTATCGACACAACACCGTGGTCTTCATCCTGGCGAAGGAGTACAACCTGAAGAACCTCAGGACGATCCACAGGCTGGACAGACTGACCAGCGGTATTCTCCTTTTCGGTAGGACGCCAAAGAAGGCGAGACAGATGGAGCACCAAATAAGAAACAGACAGGTTCGTTTCGCAATTCAAGTGACCGGGGAGAAACTGGCTGGTCTCGATTGGCAGTTTCTACTGAATTCTTAAACGGTCGTGATGAGGTCGACGAAGGGAGTACGCGGGATCTATAATGCATTAGAAGAAGACACGCGGAGGCTTCTAATAAAACGCGTGCTTGTGAAAGTCTGGTCGCTAATAAGTCGCGCTTAGAGTTTTAGCTGCATTGATCTTGCAAACAGTAGCGATATTAAAAGTCTACATCACTACTATCTATCACGCATAACTGAAGACTTTCCATCGAAATTGACCAACCTCTCCGTTGGGATTACAGGTCCACAAGCAGTACGTGTGTCGGGTAGAGGGCGAGTTCCCCGAGGAGGAGGTGGTCTGCTCGGAGCCGATCGAGGTGGTGTCCTACAAGATCGGCGTGTGCAAGGTCTCGGAGAAGGGCAAGGACTGCGTGACCCGTTTCAAGCGCCTCAGCTACAACGGCAAGTCGTCGGTGGTGCTCTGCAAGCCGCAAACGGGTCGGATGCACCAGATCCGCGTGCATCTGCAGTACCTCGGCTACCCGGTGGTGAACGACCCTCTGTACAACCACGTGGTGTTCGGGCCGCAGAAAGGGAAGGGCGGGAAGATCGGTAAGAGCGACGAGGAGCTGGTGCGGGATCTGATCAGCATCCACAACGCGGAGAACTGGCTAGGCATGGACGGGGACTCGGAGATGAGCCTGTTCAAGCCGAAGCTCGACATGGAGGACCGTGTGCTGAGCAACGACAAGGACGGCACGTCGCCGTCCTCGACCCCCGGTTTGGGGGAGGAGGAGCAACAGCAGCAGCAGGAGCCGTCGCTGAAGGTGACGGTGGGCACCCAGACCGGCTCGGAGCCGCCGGACTCCAGCTTCGCGAACGACAAGATGACGGTCGACCCGCACTGCTACGAGTGCAAAGTGAAGTACAGAGACCCGAAGCCCTCTGACCTCGTGATGTATCTGCACGCGTGGCGCTACTGCGGCCCCGGCTGGGAGTACGAGACCCCGCTGCCCGCGTGGGCAGCCAGCGACTGGGCCGAGGTGGACCGATAGTTCCGGTTCAGGAGCCATCGTCGAGCTGTCACCACCCTTCGTACCCCTTTTTGATATCCTTACCCCGTGCCTTCCATCCGCCAGCGAGCGATCTCGACCATCGTACATGTACCCACCCCTGTGACCAGGTCGCTGGACTCGCGGTGAGACCTCGACGTTGGTCTTCGACGAGAAGCCGTCGCGCCCAGGTGTCTGCGCTCGATTCGAGGCTCTGAGAACGTCTCTCGGCGAACCTGCCTCCCTCGGAGAGGTTATCCTTTCAATCGTAAAGGTGCTGTGTGCAGTTGCAGTCGTACGGGGTGTCGAGCTTAGGTCTAGATTTTAGTTTACTAATTTTGGGAGGGAGATCTAGGTTCGCGGGTACCGGGGTGTCGTTTGACAGGAGTCCAGAGTGGACTCGTGATCCTGACGGGCTCGTGGTGGGACAGGGTCCCTTGACCGATTGAACCATCAACCTGGTACGAGGCGATGGAACGATTCTAGCTGGTTCTATAAACGGGACGGTCGAAAAGTCACTGCCACTGGAGCGCACGAGAGAAGATTGATGCAACTGTCAGCCACTGGCGCCCAGATGGATCGAATCCGTGTTGTTGATTGATCACGTGGACTGGGGGCGGAGGAGCTTACCGTCTTTTCTGTTTCTGGGGTCGCGTGTCAAGGATGCGATTCGGCGGCCTCTGATCTTGAAGAAGGAGCGCTCTATATACACGTGGGCTATCTTGAGGATTGATTTTCTTTGCGAGTGGAAGTATTACACACTCCTACGCTAGTTTCAGGGGTTTTCGATTCATTATTTGCTTCTCGCGCAAACTCTCACCATTCTTACACACATGATTCACAAGCCAACAAAGACAAACTAAGCAGGGAGTCCATTGCGTTGCATTTCGTTGGCCACTGGCCATCGAGCGTCATCTCTTCGGCTGCTAACTTCACCCTTCCTCGACGGTACCAATTTACTTCATCGTACCCAATCCTTCCAAAAATCTCACGCAGCTCCTAGAACCTGTTAGATCCACGTAGCCACGGTGTCCCTTCGCCAATGGAGATGAGAGTCAGTAGGAAACGGGGAGGCATAATAGAATCGTCGTCGACCAGCGTTCAATGATCATCCTCGAGAGCCGCGCAGGCAAAGGGGGCTGACGTAGGCGAACCGCAATAGAATCGCGTCTATTTTTATGGCTGATTATATGTACTATATATACGTATAATATATATGTATACAAATATACAGGACACTAAATAGTGGCGCAGGTCCAGCGGCGGGGGTCTCCAACGACAAAAGCATGATCTTGCCAGAGGATAGCCAACGATCATGCCAAAGAGCGAGCGCGTCCGGCGAGAAACAGATACACAGAGAGCGAGAGAGAGAGAAAGAGCGAGAGTGTGAGAGAAAGAGAGGGAGGGAGAGAGAGAGAGAGCTTCACTTGAAATCATATCGTGTACGTGTACCTTGTTCCAGCGCGTCTTGAAACGGACGCGGCAGGACTATACTGAAGTCCGCTTAAGAGTAGACTCGTTCCGCGCAACGATGACTTTGAAGAGGCTGTTGATTGGTCGGAAACCGACCGAGAAAGCGCTACGACCAATCGCGTGCGCAGATTGGAAATAATAACTGCGCAGATCGGTTGCAAATCGCGGGGTGTAGGTCTACTCTTATATGGAATGGTATATAGCAACAAGTACAATCGAAACCGAGTGAAATAACGAGATTAACGTCGTACATTATTTTGCTACGTGTCACGTTCGTCTCCTCTAGCGGGGCTATTATCATAGGGTTTTATCGCGCGCCGAGAATGCCCGCGAGGGCCGACGGAAATCGAGGATTTCTGTCCCTCCATTTTGCGGAGGGAGGGGTAGGTAAGAGCTTAACGGAGTCGAAGATATCGTCACTCGAACGTGGTCCGTTCATATGTACCGATGTGTCTCTTATCTTACGTCTTCGTGTCTAGCTATCTGCACGGAGGTGCCCCGGTACTTTATGGCAGTTTTGCTAACTGTATAGCCGATCGCGTTGGTTGGTAGAACGTCTTCAGAGCCATTGCACAGGGACACGGACCATGCCAAACACTCTGCTGCATGGAAGAGGCGAGATCGATCGTAACGAGCGAGATCACGGAAAGGGAACACGAACCTTTTGTACGAAACCTTTGTAATAGTCGCGAATAATGTATGTTTGTCGGTTTAATGAGACGATAAAGAGCAACGGGACGCCGCCGATGGTGTTTGCACGAAATTCCCGTCCCCCTCTCGGGGTTCTCGGTAGCAACAGGCAAACGGAGAGAAGTGGACAGAGATTTTAGGTAGATAGAGGTAGAGGAGGGAGATACAACGTAACAACGGACCTATCATAAAAGACAGTGTGTGCGCTTACTAACTCACCGGGATACCTTGTCGTGATCACAAGCTATTCCGAATTGTAATGGCTAGCTTAACTTTATTTAAGTAAACTAACTCGATATTGAGAGAGAGCGTAAAGAAAATGGTAAAAAAAAGGTATATAAAGAGGAACGAAACTCTAAAAAGACAGTCCCCCCGACTTAAATGGCACAGTAAGAGCGAGAGAGGGAGAGAGTGAAAACATCGGTCTGTAAATGAAGCGAGCGCTTTTGTATGTATATATATTTGTATTGTATACGATATATATATATTGTATACGCACATTGTACCGTATCCGAGCGACATTATTATCTGTACCGTAGTCAGCGGAACGTTAGCGCTAGAGAATTCTTTCTTGTATAATGGACGAATAAATGCAAAGTATCGTTCGGTATGTGTCCCCTGTCCAGTATTCTTATTTCAAGCTCGCCATGCTAGCAACGATCGAAATCTCAATTCGGGGTTCTCCGGTGCGGCCTATTCAATTGCCCACGCAGAAATGCAAACGAGTATCGTTTTCAATAACTGTTTTATTCGCCGAACCGTCAAGACTTAACCAGGGTCCGGCGGAATTACATAGGAAACGTGACTACGTCGCGCGAGTGGATTCGCATATGTACACTGAAAATAAATATAAAATCACTCTTACAGGTTTATACAGTCCGCACATCCCCCCCACAATTTCGCACGGTCCACGAGTAATAGTTTGGAAAATTCCGCTGTTTCTGGTCGCTACCTTTATTTTCAATTCGCTCTAGCTTGTTTGCGCTCTCTGATGCGCGCCTCTACTTCCGGCCGGAAGTGCCTGAGCAGACCCTGTACTGGCCACGCGGCACCGTCGGCCAGCGCACAAATAGTGTGCAATTCGATTTGTTTGGTCAGCTCCCACAGCATGTCTATCTCGTGCTCCTCGGCCTCTCCTTCGACGAACCTGAAGAAACACGTACTTAATATCTCTCGATAGCGCGTCTCGCGGAGCTAGATCTCAACCACTCGCGTACCTCTTCAAGATCTTGTGCATCCAGCTGATACCCTCGCGACACGGCGTACACTGGCCGCAGGACTCGTGCTTGTAGAAACTGATCAGCCGCGTGATAGCTTTGATGATGTCTGTTTGCTTGTTCATAACGATCACAGCCGCTGTACCAAAGGAGCTCTGTACTCGGACCAGGTCGTCAAAGTCCAATAATACTGTGTCGCAGACGCTGCAAAATTATGGAGATGACTGAAGGCACTGATTTTTCTTTGCCAGTTCAGTACCTTTTAGGAATGACAGGAGTGGAAGAACCACCGGGAATCACACCCATCAGATTATCCCACCCACCAATTACGCCTCCAGCGTGCCTCTCGATAAGTTCCTTCAAAGGAATGGACATTTCCTCCTCCACCGTGCACGGGTTGTTCACGTGCCCCGAGATGTTGTACAGTTTGGTGCCGTGATTACGCGGGCGACCGAATGACGCGAACCAGGTTCCACCTCTCCGGCAAATGGTCTATACAAGGGAATTTTAATTTTAGACACAGAACTCTCTAGTCATGTAAGTTTCTCAATAACGCTAAATACGTACAGGAGCCACGGCGACTGTTTCTACGTTGGTGACGGTAGTAGGGCATCCGAACAGGCCCACGTCAGCTGGGAAAGGGGGCTTCAGCCTAGGTTTTCCCTGTTTCCCTTCGATAGACTCGATGAGAGCTGTTTCCTCGCCACAGATGTATGCTCCAGCTCCACGTTGCACGAAGATGTCGAAATCGTAGCCAGAGCCACACGCGTTCTTTCCGATCAGACCAGCTTGGTACGCCTCAGCAATGGCGACTTGCATGTTGGAAGCCTCGTTATAGAATTCACCGCGAATGTAAATGTAAGCCGCGCAAGCTCCCATCGCACGACCGGCAATGAGGCAGCCCTCCACAAGTTTGTGCGGGTCATGGCGCAGGATCTCGCGATCCTTGCACGTGCCTGGTTCTCCTTCGTCTCCATTTATTACTAAATACTTTGGCCGGCCGTCGGATGGCTTGTTCATGAACGACCATTTCATGCCAGCTGGGAAACCAGCACCTCCGCGACCTCTCAGACCGGAGACCTTGATCTCGTTGATGATCCAGTCTGCGCCCTTGTGCAGGATCTCTTTGGTCTTGTACCAATCTCCCCTTTTCAGAGCGCCCTTCAACCGCCAATCATGTCTGCCATACAAGTTCGTGAAGATACGGTCCTGGTCAGCCAGAGGGCCACCCCTTTTCTGGAAAGGAAGTCAGGAGGAGAGGAGCATCAGAACCGTGTCAAAACATCACGTAACACGTTAAGAGTTAGAAAGTATTAAACGATCGCACCTTCGCGTCTGGCGCGGCATCGGCGAGCGTTCTTTGCTGCTGGTGGGTTAAAGTTGATCCAAGGAGACCTTAAATGCGAACGAATCCCTTTAATTACATAACCTTTTCTTAATACTAACGCAAAATATCGAAATTCTGGGGAAGAGTTGAAACAACGGAGTGTTGACATTTGACGCGCCTTCATTCACATCGAATATTTCGAACACCCTGTGTGTGTTTGAAACAGAATAACGTCAAATCTTACCCAATTGCCTCCTCGGGATCTGAAAACAACGCACTATGGCACCAGCCATCTTGCCGTTTGCAGACTTCTTTGAGCTTCCTGAAGTTTGCTACAAGCTTTGCTGATCTCTCCAATCATATGTATATAGGTAACGATTTTTTTATTCATTTAACCGTGATCTTGATGGTTCTCACATTTCAATCAAGCCGATTGAGATCTATATGCATGAAATCGCTTGATGACTTTGTTAATTTATTCCATTTTAAGGGGATAGACACGGGTAATGCAGCGCTCTATATACCGACATAAACCGTATTACCGACATAATAGTTCCGAAAATTTTGGCTAGATTTTGGAGCGATGTATCAGGAGAACATGAAGCGAAAGGAGATATCCTGAATTTCTGCGTCGAAGGCCTTTCGAAAACTCTGCGCCTCTGCGTTGAATAGTTCTCCGCCTTAGATTCTCTCGGTTTTCGGAATGTCGGTAAGATAGGGAACGACATTGAAATAGTAAAAAAAAATTTTGAGTCGCCAAAAATCCATCTCGCAAACATTATTTTTATGCAAAATGAAGCAATTGACAAAATTCCAACTCAATCGGAATAGACCAGTTTTCGGACTATCGGTAAGGTAGGGAACGACATTGAAATATGCTTGAGAAAAATTAGCGACTATGAATATCGGCTTATATTCGTAATTCGTCTGTTATAGGTAAGCAATCCTATCCTTTGTAAGTGTCGGTTCGTGTCAACTGGTGTAACGAAAACGCACTGGACGAGTGCAGCATTTGCAAATATGTGATTTTTAAGTGGAAGTTAAACTTTAGTAACTGGACAATGTAATTATTATATGTCACTGTACATTATTCAGAGTATTTTAATAAACAATATGTAGAGAAAAACCGCATCTTTTAATTTAGAACTGTAACCTATATAATTTCCATCTCCCAATTAAATAACAAATTTCACAATCACAAGTCGGCCTCTCCGTTAATTAGTTAGTTCTCCGTCTTCCATTCTCCCTTCGAAGACGCTAACTTAGTGCCACCTCTTTCGACATCATGTTCTCCTGTTACGAAGCTCATTTTAGAGCGTTCTGAAAATTTTGGCCAGATTTTGGAGCGATGTATCAGGAGAACATGAAGCGAAAGGAGGTATGCTGAAATTCTGCGTCGAAAGCCTTTCGAAACCTCTGCGACTCTGCGTTGAATACTTCTCCGCCTTGGATTCTCTCTCCGAAGGCGCTAACTTAGTGCCACCTCTTTCGGCATCATGTTCTCCTGTTACAAAGCTCATTTTAGAGCGTTCTGAAAATTTTGGCCAGATTTTGGAGCGATGTATCAGGAGAACATGAAGCGAAAGGAGGTATGCTGAAATTCTGCGTCGAAAGCCTTTCGAAACCTCTGCGACTCTGCGTTGAATACTTCTCCGCCTTGGATTCTCTCTCCGAAGGCGCTAACTTAGTGCCACCTCTTTCGACATCATGTTCTCCTGTTACGAAGCTCATTTTAGAGCATTCTGAAAATTTTGGCCAGATTTTGGAGCGATGTATCACGAGAACATGTAGCGAAAGGAGGTATGCTGAATTTCTGCGTCGAAGGCCCTTCGAAAACTCTGCGCCTCTGCGTTGAATACTTCTCCGCCTTGGATTCTCTCTCCGAAGGCGCTAACTTAGTGCCACCTCTTTCGACATCATGTTATCCTGTTACGAAGCTCATTTTAGAGCGTTCGAAAATTTTGGCCAGATTTTGGAGCGATGTATCAGGAGAACATGAAGCGAAAGGAGGTGTGCTGAATTTCTGCGTCGAAGGCCTTTCGAAAACTCTGCGCCTCTGCGTCAAATACTTCTCCATCTTGGATTCTCTCTCCGAAGGCGCTAACTTAGTGCCACCTCTTTCGACATCATATTCTCCTGTTACGAAGCTCATTTTAGAGCGTTCTGAAAATTTTGACCAGATTTTGGAGCGATGTATCAGGAGAACATGAAGCGAAAGGAGGTGTGCTGAATTTCTGCATCGAAGGCCTTTCGAAAACTTTGCGTCTCTGCGTGTCGAATACTTCTCCGCCTTAGATAAATTGCAAGTTTGGAATTTGGATAGGAGTATGTATGAAAGGTATTTCTCAATAATAATACTGTCTGTTTCAAGTTTTTCCCAATTTATTTGAATAAAGACTTTTACAGTGTTACAATAATGTATAAAATATATAATTTTACTTTGTCGGTTATATAAAATCACTATTTTCTTGTATTCAGTGTTGAGATTTCCATCATTTGGCCCATATAATGTTCCTGCCCACGGCGAAATGTACCCAAGTTTCACCTGTAACCAGAAGAAAAATATTTTTAGTCATCTGACTTGTCTACTATAGAAAATAGGACAAATGTTACAACATAATTTCATGGTAAACGTATAAAGAATTCAATCATCTTCCGAATTTAACCTTTATTTCATGCAGGCTCGGATTAAGATTTTTGGGGCCCGGGGCTATCAAACCTTCGAGGCCCCCCCCCTGTGGTTGATTTTTGGGGCCCGGGGCTACATATCAAACTTTCGAGGCCCCCCCGTGTTTGAACAGCGTGGGGAGGGGCGTTTAGTGAGCTAATCGCTTAGAATGGGGCCCCCCTCATAAAGTGGGCCCGGGGCCGCAGCCCCCCCAGCCCCCCTTTAATCCGGGCCTGATTTCATGTACTCTTGCATGCATCAGGCAGCGGCGTATCTATGGGTAATACCATTTCAGTGCAGAAAAAACCTGCTGTAATACCAACCAGCCGAATCGGCCAGACCACGTGACGTGCTACCCCCTTAACGGGAATTAGAATCTTTGGACTAAAGACGCTATGGCCATCTAGTCGTACGACTATTGAACTAAGATCACTCTTCGAAATGTGGAGGATCGAAACACCTTGGGGCGAATTCCTCTTACGCCCAAATCGCCCGCAACGCCCGTGGTTAACATTCCAAAATTTATGAAAATCTCTTGAAATATGGAAGAGAACTCTACAAAAAAATTATCGGAAAATACAGGTTTTTAAATATAGATTGCGACTCGAAGACAAGAACATATAATTTATGATATTCATTTCATTACAAAAACGGAAAAATCCTACGTTCGTGGACGTGGGCTATTTGGGCGTAAGTGGAATTTGCACTTTATCTTCATACTTTTTCACGTTTCTTTTAACTTCGCTGGGTAAGTACTCTCACTAAGCGCTTGCACAACTCACCGCGCGATGGCGGCAGCCCGGCGCCGGTACCTGGTACCACCTAACGATGTATCGATTGTCGATGTTCATTTCAATGTCTTCTTTCGAAAGAGCCAAACTGCGCAAATTTCTGATAGCTCCGGCGAGTTCGGTTACACCAAACGTCGAGCATGCATAATTCCCCTCGCATCGAAGTACTTTCGTGCCCAACAGTTCTGTCCACCGTAAATCTCGCGCCGTCAAGCGCTCGGGTTTGACATCACACTCGAGACGGGTTCGATAGTATCGAGCTTTTTTGGCAGGTCGAAAGGAAAGATGTCCCTCGATGGTAGATTAGAATGTTATTAGTCATTCGGTCTCGCGTATGTGAGTAAATATCAGCTGGATGCGCAGAGGGAAACGTAACGCGATCCTGTGACAGCGCGTAACGGACGTAATCGTCGAAACGGACCCCCTTCGTGGAATCCACGGCGAAATGGGCCTTTTCCAGACATCCTCGCCTTTCGACGCTGACGTCGGTGAGTGGCAGACGGTCTCCCTAGCCTTAATTCACTTAGAACGATCACTCTTGATTACCGATACCACAGCCGTGGAAATTATTATACAGCACGTAACGAGCTCGCACATCGTCCCCTCCCCGCCCCCGCGACCTTGCTCGATTTTTTCGCCACTGGAAACATCGAAATTCTGCGTTTCATGGACGCATTAAGCGGTTGTTGACATTTGACCTCCAATTAAGACAGCAGATTTTACGAATTACCTCCGTCCCGTCCTCCTTTTTCCATCGCCACGATGATCTGTGCACAGCGCTCCTAGGAGAAATCTATATTCGCGATGATAATGGTGTAATATACAGAGGGGTACTGCAAAATCTTGAGACATGTTCTGTATGGTGTTATATAGTTTTTCCAAGCTCGCATAGGGGGGACAGGGGATTTTAGTTTGATTAGTGGAATCGTAGAATGTTTCATGTAAGTGGTATGTCGAAGTATTAATAAGACTACGCTGTGCGAAAGCGTGTGTGAAATTAATGTCCAAGGTACTCGAGTATTGTACAATTGGAACCTGGTGACTTTGCGTATTAGGATATTAGCGATTCGAGGTGTTTCATTTTTATCCGAAGTTAGTGTTTATAGCGTAGCGAAACAGATTTAAGCCTCTCATGTTTGTCGATTGTATCTCATGGTTTTGGTATTATGATTTGTTGCAACAGAGAAAGCAACCTGCGAGAAGAATACAACCGAAGAATGGGGAAAAATAATGGATATCTGCGACAAAGTAGGAACCTCTCCCCAACATGCAAAGGATTGCCTGCGATCGATCGTTAAAAGACTATATTCTCCAGATCCACACATTGTCCTGCAAGCGTTAACAGTTAGTACACTTTGCGAAATATATCTATTCTTCTTATGTGATGCATGTCATTAAAATAGAGGGTGGGGCATAATGTGTAGTAAACAATGTGGCATACATTTGTTCCTATAGAGCTTTGTTTCTGAAAAAATTGAACGCAACGACTCATTGGGTGGGTATGCGATTGGCTATGATTTAAAGAGCGTGTCTATTACTCTGTATTATTATCTTTACGATAGTGGTTGCAAATACTAAGGATGATGTGGTTTGAATAATGTTGCTGCTTAGTTCATTTTCTATATTAAAAATTGTTGAAATTATATTAGATTCTGCTCGACAAATTGAAAATACTAATATTATCTCAGTCTTTTTATCGTCTAAATTCTTACATGATTTTTCTCTTTTAGTTTAAAACAAATTTCTGATTAATATCACAAATCTAAGCAAAATCTTTACTGTATTCCACATATTCAATTTATGTTTACGCAAAGAATCATTTGTTTTTCATCTTTACGATTAGTTATTTCGTTGTACATTTATATTTACAACTACTAAGTTAATATTTAATTTTCATCTAGTTGTTGGACGCATGTGTCAGCAATTGTGGAAAGACATTTCACTTGGAAATTGCCTCACGCGATTTTGAGAATGATCTAAGAAAACTCATGAACCAATCCCAGCCAAAGATTGTGGATAGAATGAAAGGACTCCTAAAGAAGTGGGCTGAAAATGACTTCAAAACTGATCCTCAACTAAATTTAATTCCAAGTTTATATAATAAACTTAAAAATGAAGGTTGCGATTTCAGTTCTGCATCGGACACAGTAAGTCTTCTAATTTATAAATCCCTTTATAAGATCTGCATTCACTGTAAAATATGTACAGCTGCATTTAGTATTTTGTTCAAATAGTTGCTAGTAAGATAAGGCTATCACTTATTGATGTCCTGCTTTGTTTGTTTTGCAGTCATTCATCAAGCGAGTAATTATTTCATTTAACCTAATAACGATATTCGTGTAGAATATCGTATAATTCGTATACTTGTTTCCTATTAAAGTGTTATAAACTTAAAATCTTTTTAAACCTGAATAACTATTACATTTGAAAAACCAATTATCTATTTTTAGCCCAAGCGTACAAGTGTTCTGAGTAAAGATCCAAACGTAGTAACAAATTCACAGGAAGAAGAAGATATTGCAAAAGGTGTTTAAGTATTTAAAACTACTTTCTGATTTAAAGTATAAAAGAGAATAATTACTATAAAATTACACTTATTCTCTTTTCTTTCATGTTCGTAGCTATAGAACTGTCGCTTAAAGAAACTAAAGCACAAAGCCAAGCATCTTCTTCGCATAGTTCACCAGCGTCGAAAAAGAGTACAAGTTTATATCCAAACGTAAGTTCGGCGCTTAGTGCATCGAGCAATTCGGAAGGCAGGAAGGTCCGTGCTCTGTACGATTTCGAGGCAGCCGAGGACAATGAATTAACATTCTTAGCTGGAGAAATAAGTACGATACAAATCCATTTCAAACTTCTTTCTAAAAGTGTTACATTTTATTTACAGCCACAGAAAATTCAAGTATAATATACGATACAATAATGAATTTATCGCCTGAATTTCAGTTAACATTTTGGATGAATCTGATCCGAATTGGTGGAAAGGCAGTAATCACAGAGGAGAAGGACTTTTCCCCTCCAATTTTGTTACCGCAGATTTATCCGTGGAGCCTGAACAGTTCACAAGTAAGATCCTACATATATTAAACTGTGCATAATCGATACTAAAACGCTATAAATCCATGCGCAGAGTTAGAGCACAGTAACAAAAAAATGGTTCAGTTCGCTGAAGAAGTAGAAGTGAAAACGGTGAAGAGGGAGCCGGAAGTGATCGAGGTTGAAATAGATGAGCGAAAAATGGACAAACTACTACACTTATTACACGAAGCTGATCCGCAGTGCGATAATTCCGATCCACAAGAAATGCTAGAGTTAGAAGGTAATGCCAACCAACTTTCACGTTCACTTCATATTGCGTTCTATCAGCAGTTTTGACTCGACATAATATCTTACAGAACAAGTCACCGCAATGGGGCCGTTAATTGACGCAGCTTTGGAAAAAGTAGATAGGAGGCATGCGCAGCTAACACAATTAAGTTCTGATTTGGTGGACGCCCTTAATTTATATCACACACTAATGCGAGAACCTCCGCCTCCTACACCGTCTAATTACACCCTGCCCAAGATGCCAGCCCACGTAAACCCGTATCAGTTTCAAAATCAGGGACCACCGCCACCGCATGTAAGGATCGTTGCATCTTCCGATTTCCTTACAGCGAATGGTACTCGTAATGATTTATATTAAAAGTATGCCAATTTCATGATAGATATACAATGGGGTGCCACCACCTCACCAGCCTTTTCCTGTTGGGGGTGGTTCATCTGGGCCATATAGCGCCAGCATCCCAACCAATGAATACATGGGGCCTGCGAGCATGCCGAACATGACATTACCCCAGCATTATCACGTGCAAACAGGCCCACATCCACATGCTCCAGGACATCCCCAGGGCCCGCCAGTGCTAGATCAAAGTAACCTTCCTTATTCCCATCAAGGGTATGTGTTAATATAAGTGTAACATTATTATTTGTCTGACGTGATACTCCCCTTTCAAAAACTCTTTCTTCTCCCTTTTTTGTGGTAAGATTCTTTCATAGATTATTACGAAAACTTCGATCTTGCATGACATTATCCATTTTGCATTATTATTTCGAGAGTCTGATGACAATTTAAAATCTGTTAGTGCTTATTATGCATAAAAAAATTTTGGAAATGAAAAACTTTTCAAGTTTTACATTTGAGAAATCTGTTGGATTCGTTAGTGTATATTCAGTATAGTTAAATGTTATTGAATGACACTGGTTGCATTAGAATATTGTGCATAGTTACTGAAGAATAATTGATAAATGTGCATTTCGTGACGGTGTGTAACAGATATCCACCTCAAACTGGTTCTATACCGGGACCTTATGGTCCACAGGGGCCGACAGGACCTCCGGTAAGCCAACAGACTCAGTATGCCCCGCCAAACGGGCAGCACATGATGTAAAGGGATGCTACACGTTTCAAATTCATCCTGTACTATAACTCAAGTTGTACAATATTACTATATTATAATTATTTAAATAAACATACCCGAAGTAGCCAAAGATACTGGGTTTTTGATGGAAATTTTGCATTTGGAACTTATCGTGTAAGCTTATTATGTAGGCGTATACACGGCAAAGTGATCGGAAATGCATTAGAAGAACGTGATTCACTTTCTCTATCTTCAACAACTGCTATTAGCCTTTTATTTAAAAAGAAAAATTCAAATAACGTACTCCTTTAGCCGAATTAGGGTCCAACATTATATTTTGCGATTTACCGCTATGTAACATCGATTTGAAATATTGTTGTACTCGAACAATGAAATTAAAATAATAAATGGTGGAATAGGATCGTCGACTTACAAACTGAAATGTAATCTTAAGTTTATGGCGAGATGTCTTGTGAACCTTCTGTCACTTATTAATAATCTTTTCTGTAACGTTGTACGTTTGTCGTAAGTTATGAAAGCTGCACTGTCGTTCGCGGAATAATTACAATAGTACACGAAGCTGCACGGCAAAGGGTGGAGACTGTATCGAAAACATGACCTTATTTTATAGTTTTTTACTGGCATTCATTCTTAACGAGTGAATTTAAAGAAGCTCTGAGATGCGATTGTTACAACATATAAATCTTCTTTCGGATATACAATCGTGGTGGCTTTAAAAGCTACCTCATCGAACATTGTCGAAGGAAATCTACAATTATCGCGACAAGACGTCTTAACCTGGTCTAGTCTGTCCACTGTGTATAGTAAAACTATTTCCTATTGTTTGTTGAGCGAGGCTGCGAGAAGCTTTCTATGAATTGTTAATGCATAATACTCGCATAGTTGCGTTCGCAGAGAGAAATCTGCCGTGTTGAAACGAAAGGAGAACAAATGAGAATGACGACTGTATTCTTTTAAAATTACATTAAAGTAAGATGTAATAATAGTAAGGCGACTTGGAACTAGATTAAGGCAATTCTTATAAATTTCTTTAGTAGACCTTCATTTTTAAGTCACTCGTAACTGGAGTTTGCGTTCAGAAAGCTGAAACTAAATTTAATTGCAGATAATAGTGTCGAAAGAAACGAAAAGGTGGTAGCAAGTATCGAACCGGTTGTAGGATTTATCGAAGTACAAAAATGAAGGTCTATTAAAGAAAGTAGTAATCTCGACGAATCGGTTCATTCTTACTCACAAAATTGCAGTGGGTGCATGAAACAGATGCTTGAAAAGTATCTTATATAAAGCATTTTCTAATTTAAAGAATAAAGTAGCAAATCAGAGAAATGATAAAATTTAAGAAACTACGATTCTATGTTTGTTTATATGGATATTACGTAACAGATAGTAATAGAAGGCGCATAGTTCTGATAATAAAACTCGTATACTACATCATCGCGTTAACATGGTTTGGAGTAACTTATACTTTCAACTATACCTTCTACGAATTAACAAGATAATTAACTAGAGGTAACTTTTCTGTGAATATTTTTCTTTTTAACTTTCTCCCCTGCTCGTTTCTCCATTTAGTTTCTCACAGATAACATTGATAAATATTTTGACAAGCATTTAACTGGGATTAACAAGACAATATGTTTCAAAGTTTCTCTTGACAGCTAAGGTCTGGGTATAATTATTTGCTAAAAGGCAGGGCACACTGGCAGGCTAGTGCAATATGTACTTGCTCGACACAGAAGCTTGAACAAAAGACAATTCTGTTGACTGTGTATGGAAAGAGGGTAAGGTCGTATAGGAATCTTGTAAAGCAGTGTTGGTTTAAAAGCTAAGCCGATTACGGATGCAATAAGTGGAAAACATGGAGGAAGGAAGATAGAAACGCGTCGATCTTTTGTAACAATTGTGTACTGTACTTCGTATATGTACCTCGTAAAGAGATTGAAAGGGAGAGAATGTGTGAGAGATAGGAAAACAAATGTGGAAAGCGAGAAAGGGACAGGTCCTATGAAAAATAGATGTAATTTACATTGTATATGTTATGTTGCCATTAAACTGTCATTATTTACATAAATGGTGGCAATGATTGTGTCCATATCGCGGACACTACCCGCGTGCTCACACACGCTAGGAAATATGTATACGCGACATAGTGACAAAGCGTATTTTTTAATTTTCGTCCTGGAATCGGTAACAAGGAAATTTTTGCGGGTATACTTGCCTCTGTCGGTATTCCTACCGACAGAGTAGAGAATCTCCGATTTGCCAATTCCATTTCTGCTTTCGAGAGGTCAGCATAACAATTTTTTAAGCGCCTCCAGCTTTCGTTCTTATCTGTAATATCGCGTGAATTATTTGGACCAAATGTAGAATTCTTGGGAACAAAATCGCTTCTTACGATCTAATTCTTCAATAATTATAATCCCCAAAGAATTATAAAATCTTCGAAAGATTAACATACACATTAGATTTTTAAAAACTAACAGTTTTGTTAGGTTGGCAATAAAATACAGACTAATTCCGAGTAGACTTCCAGGGTTGGTATCTCTATTGGAAGAAGAAATATTTTGTAACATAACCTACAAGACTATACTCGCCAGAAATACTGTTATACTCCACGTACAAAGACACGCATGTTTGTTCATTAAAATCTATCCTTATTATTCGTTTTCTTCTGCGATCCAGCCTGTGCAACTCTACAGATTTTAATGAAATTTCTTAGACAACATAGCGAAATCAAAGCCCACTAGCAAGTCCTTGGTGCGTTTTTATACACAGTACAAAAGCGAAAGGGGGATGCAATTTATTCCAAGAACATTCTTCTTTCTGTTAAATGCATAATAGTATGTTAAAATTATGCAGTTATGTTCCTGTTTTAGAGACCGACGACAATATTATCACAACACACGACTTTCTGCCTTAATTGCTGGTATCCATGCCAATTACAGATCATAGTTTACGTTCCGATACGCCACTCTTCCCTTCATCTCTTCCACCATCAACTTGCAAATCTTTAATGCACACAGGACAAGCTGCTTATTACACAGTTCCTTCTCTCTCTTTCTTTATCGACGAATCGACGCTCGGTCGGCCTTCTGATACTTTTGCGGCCACGATCGCCTCTTACAATGCTCGCGATTCCCAGGAATCATTCGAAATCTCATCATCTTCCCTGGACGCGGTTACCCAGCGCCGTCTGCTTGCGCACGATACCTCGTGACTCAAGATTTATGATCGCTTAAACGGTGACTTTATTGTGAAAATATAGGAAAAGAAGAAGAAAAGCTGTACCGGCTGATGGCATTCAGTTATAAATCATCCTTCTCCGCGTTTCTGAGTAAAGTCAATCGTATTTGTCAGAGCAATTAGAATAGATTATAGTGTTAAATGTCGATGACGACTGGAGAACGGAGGACAGGTATAAAGGCATTTATTCTAATGTTGTAAAAATAACGATTGGTGAATATGTCCATGGGTGGTATTAACGTTGTTTTTTAACCGACTTCAAAGAGGAGGAGGTTATAGATTCGACCTGTATTTTTTTATTTATATGTTTGTCCCCGCCTAACTCCTCAGTATATGGACCGATTTTGATAATCTTTTTTTTATTCAAAAGGGTTTTTTTTTTATTCAAAAGTTTTTTTATCCCTTAAATTATTATTATTTTATTCACGTACACGCATAACTCCTCAGCACGTTTTGTCAATATATATGTATATAAAAAAAAACATCAAATAAAAAAATGTAAAAAGAAATTAAAACCGACTTATAAAAAAATAAAACTGCACTACAAAGTAAAAAAATAATTTTTCCCCTTATTTAATCTACGACTCTCATATTTTTTTAAGTCGGCGCCAGATCTACACGGTACAAATGATGAGGCGCCGACATAAAACATTGAGAGTCGTAGATTAAATAAGGGAAAAAATTATTTTTTCCTTTTTAGTGCAGTTTTATTTTTTTGAAGTCGGTTTTAATTTTTTTAAAATTTTTTCATTTTTGTAATAACGGTAACACCTTCTTCAACTCATTTCTTGTCTTAAGTTTGATATGAATAAATCATCATAAATTCTTGTGGCAAGTGTAATTATTCAAATTCAGATTTAGAAAAATGTAAAAGTCGTATGTGATTGTTTCCAACGGATGTTTATTAATGAAAAGTTGAGGTAGGTTAGGTAGACGTAGTATTTGGAAAGACACTGTGGGAGATAATGGCGTCGATGGCGGAGGAAACAACTTAAACGTGGATATAGTAATAACGTGGGAAAGGAAAGAAGCAGAGGCGTTAATGATGGCATTAAAGACAATGATCACGTTTGAAAAGCAACGGTGGTCATTGTTACAAAGTTTAGTGTCATATCAAAGCCCTTATGCAATGTTGCGGATCAGGATATCGGTGATTCGATTCATTATTGATCGATCGAGGTATCGTCATAATTGTTAATCTGACTGAAGATCAATAGCATAATGAGCAGCCTCCCTTGGCAATGGCATTTCTTGGATCGACAATGAACAAAACAGCCTTGGCATTAACATTCCAGATCCTTTATTTCCGCGACTATTAATTTTTCACGATTAGATACAAGTTTATGTGACCATTATTGATTATCGGTTATTCGAACATATTCCTTAGTTCCTCCAAATAATTGATGTGGCATGTTAATTATCGATTACTGGAATTAAGATGCCCCCAAAGTGTAATAAGTTAATATAATTTTAGCATTAACGAAACGCAAAGGAGGGCGTTAAACATTTTTTAATAATCTGATAGAAGTTAAAGATTAAGTGTTAGAGTATTTCGATACTGTCTTCTTTGAGTCCCCCGCTAGGTGGGACGAATAATTGAATTTAAATGATACGAGATTATGTAATATTGTGTTACATATTCTACTATCTAGATTAATCAATTGCGAATGAAGAAATTGGGTCTGCTTTCACACTTGAGACTGAAAATTAATTAGCAATTTAACTGTCGTATTAAGGCTAACCAATTAATCTAGATGAAACTCGCCTGTGAAAATAATTTGCTACTTGGACGTTTGCAAATCATAAACGTGGAGAGCATCATAAAAATTATATTCATTGTTTGCTATTTTTCGTAGTTACAGAGTGCATCTCGCAATGTAGCAGATTAATTAAAATGAATGACTCATAGTTATCTGCATCCTGCAACGTTCTCTATGTACATCTCTAAAAGCTTGTTAAATTCATAATTTCATTCGACGATTCATTTTACTTCGTAATTACTGAGAATCCAAATAGCATTTCCTTTATTTAATGGAAGATACTTGAGTACCTTTTACAGGATTCAAGATGGAAATAATAAAACATAATTTACTCGACAAATAGAAGTAGAAAGAATTTAAAATCAGAATAAAAAATGAACCAAGGTAGTCTTACACAGAATATATTACAGATTTCACGTTCCGTAGAAGCACATACCTGCATTAGAAATTAAAGAAATATTTATTAAGTCCAATTAGTAAATAAATTTAAATTTTACGCATCATCTCCCCCCGAAATTGCAAATCTGGCTCGTCGGTTTCTATATCTGATCACTAGTTACGCCGCACGAGCTCTTTATAGAAACTGGACGGGTTAAAAATGTCAAGGGAAACGAAATTATCATAAATACAAGCTCGTTAAATTTTACGCATAAAATGTAGTCCTTTCGTCTACGTTTCATCGAGCACAACCTTCGATAAAAACCGTTTAATATAAATTCATGGGTCATGGGTGCGTAGCTTAATTTTGGGCTCACCTGTCGTAGTGACCAGTGCTATTATAATTAAGAAGAATTTTTCGGTAAATCGGCTGTCTTCATTAGCCTGACAAAATTACGAGTCCTTGAAGACGAGTTAACAGAGACCTTTTTCCTGTCCCTCGAGCAACAAGGTCGAAGATGAGGCGCGTCAAATAGGACCATCATTTAAATGACCATCGTTAACCTCGTGTTACTTCTTCCTTTTTCTGGGAAACGTTTAAACATTTTTTATACTTCCTCTCTTGAAAAATATATTTCTGATGGATCTTATAATAATCGAATTTTAATATTCGTTAAAACAAACAGCAACACCCATAAAGTAAGGAAGAGTACCTTCTGTCTTCTCAAATATGATTGCGAACTCTGCACATGGAAATGTTTTACGTTGACTCACAACTAATTACACGCTTCAAAATTTAAAAAGTTTCATAACTTGCGAATAAAATAACTTTTACACGAATCTCGTGAAAGAGAAAGGTGATGCTTCTACAACGAGACATTAGTTCATGTTTTGCCCATTTTGCGCACAGATTATGTCCGTTTACTATTTATAGTCGTGATGTATCTCGGGTTGGTCTACATTTTTTTCGCAGTGATCATCATCAAGAACCAACGGTTACATGGAGATGTGGTTTTCGTAATTGTTTCAGCTGTCCTTGCCTGCGAAAGCATCTTCTGCCCTGATATAGAGAACTCAGGGACGATAATCGCGTCAACCTCTGACCTATTTCTCGAAATCGAAATACGAATACAGTGGAACCTCCATCACTCGAATGCTCCACTATTCAAATATTCCATTACCTGCGCAGGATATATCATTCCCTCACTGAAACTTCGTCTATAACTATCCAAACTTTTGATCATAATAATTCAACATGTGTTAGCAATATAGTGTATTTTAATACGAAAGTGGTTATCGATGTGTTCTCCAATAACGTTGCTACTACGATGGAAAGTGATCAATAAATTATACTGTAATGGTATTTTAAAAAACGGGAACCAAGATTTCTCGGAATCCAATGGACTGATTCAGTTGCAATTTGGTAGCAACGGTTTCCGATAGAATTATTTACTTTTTATAATTAATTTAATTAAATTTTAATTAATTTAATTATTTACTTTTTGTCATAGGTTTTTGTGAAACGTCATAGTTCATTTTTTATAAATTAAAAAAGGACGTTTTTTACTGCGAAAATGACACATCTGATATTTTTAAAATTGGCTACGACAAAAACTGGAATCTTTTATGTTGTTTAACTTTTAAGAGACTTTTTGTGTTACGGATAAAAATTTTCGGAAATATATCGGTTGCAGCGAAAGCTGTTCTGAAAAAACTGCCCAAAGGAAATTGCTATTACATATTCAATCTTCTTGTTTTTGAATTAAATCTACACAATTGTTACATTAAAGTATGTATTTTAATATGGATATAAAGATTGTCAAATTAAAATATATTTCCACTGAAAAAAAAATGTCTAAATTCACTCTGGTGTTTCTAGTCCCTGGGTGTATGTACTCACGATCGGGAGCTGTGAACATTCGTACAGAAGCCCGCGCAAACATTTGCATACGTCACTAGATCCACACATGTAATTGCTCGTCAAATATGCGGTTCCGCCTTTAAACACATTTAATAATAAAAGCTCTCTTCGTATTTAAAAACCAGTCGCCTACTTTATTACCAGCATAAAGCAAAGGCTCAACGATACTTCGTATAAAAAATCCTTTACAGTGTGCAGTAGACTGTGCAGCAGACGCGATGTCTGTAGCGCGAGGGATTCGTAAAAGTGGGATATCCTGGAATACGTGCATCCTCGATTTATGGCGGCGCGCACTGCACAGGCTCTTACGAAACCGCGACGATAGACGGACTTGCAAAACAGCGTTCGGCGCTGTTTTGCAACTTGTACTACGTGCAGGCGAGATGACTGAACGATCACGATACCGATCGATCGTGAGCGATCTCGAGGGGATCAACGACCTTGCAGAATAGTGTACTTACACGTTCATTCTTTCGATTAATTTATACGGCGACCTCCGCGGAGCCGGCAATTGCTGCGCATGCGTGCCGAAAAAGTGCAAGCGTTTGGAAAGTTTCGTGCATCTGGCATCGTTCGCGCGCGCGTTTCCATCTGCTAAAGGTAGGTACATATTGCGGAATCCCATTTCCGTGAGAAAAGCGCCTCGCAGCTAATTGGAGAATGGAAACGGGAAGGAGCCTAATAAGACCTGACGCGATTGGAAACATGCAAACTGATACGTTTTGTTTTTTATTGTGCTACATTGTGCAGTGGCGGATTTCAGAAAAAAGGCCCAGGTGGAAAATATTCTGAGGGGCCCATTTTTGGGGGGAAATGAAGAGGTAGTTTATTAAAAACGGGATAAGTGTAATAGTACGAAAAAAATGTCGTGTTTGGATACCTATAGCTAATCATAATTTTTTTTGGGTTAAATCCGCCATTGCTGTTATAGCTACTATGGTCACTGGGTCTCTTTGGACCCAGTTGTGTTTTCATTCCCTTACCCCTAATACTTTCCCCGGGGCTTTCTTGACGCAATCATGTACTCATTTCCTTACCTCTGGGTACTATAGGCCCTGGGTCTTTTATGACCCACTCGCGTTTTTATCTCATTGAGGATTGTTCCAGGTTTGAGCAACATATAGGTAAGTGTTTTTCATTCCTTCGCGTTCTGTTAAAGGTATAGGTGAACTCAAGTCCCTGCTAAAGTTAAATTTGATATATGATGCTCGAAACAGGAAGAGACAAAGAAAGGTACATCAAGAATCAAGGTTTTGTTATATTTCCTCTTTTTTATACGGTGCAATATCATTTAAAGATAAGAGAACAATAGGAAGTACAATATAGTAGAGACAACAAAAAATGTGAGAAAAAGGAAACAAAACCAAAGACAAGTAAAAACAGGGAGAAAAGAACAAAGTAACAGAAAAGAACTTTTAAATCAATGTTTGAGTAACTTTTTTATGCCTCCATTAATTCAGAAAATTGTTGTGCATAGTTATTTACAATTAGGCGTATTTTACATTCGCTTCTTCTATAGCAGCATTTTTACAGACTTGGAGAAAACAATATAGTCAGTTTTCTAGGCAGAGAAAGTCTGTACCGTGAACGATAAAAATGAAAAAGAATTCTTCACCTCCTGTCATTCGCCTTGTCATTCCCCTCGGGGGGTAGCGCTATGTGAAAATGTAAGTTGTTCAGTGTCAGTTGCAACAGAGTGTACGATAAAAGTTTTAGACCCTTATCATCGCAAGCTTGAGGAAAACGAGGCGATTTAGGGTTCTTCGTAAAGAGGAAACGTACAATTGTAGTGGCCACTTTCGTAATTAGCGTGCTGAGACGGAATCACGCTATCGAGATGCATAGTTATTCACACCATTGTCCTGAGACAATGTTTATTGTTTTACATACGCAATTCTATTACATATTTCGCCAAAAAATCCGAGGAAAATGACTTCGGTGTTAAGCCCCGTTCCCACGTGCGCAACACAGTCGAAGCACTAAAAAATTATCCATTTTCAAAGACAACAAACACTGAAGAAGCACTTTAATCTCTTAACTTGGTCAATTCTTAACTAAAAACATGCCTTTTATATTTTGCAAACTAAAATTTTCATTGTTTCTGTTTCATAGTGTTGGGAACAGAGAAACCTCATCTTGTGAAGCCAAGTGAAAAGGTTTACTAAAATTTCTTCTTTCATTCGTAACTGGTTTATGAAACTTTATTCACGTATTTCCAAATTTTCCTAATTTAATTTCAGCACGTGAAAAGTCTGATTTGTCATGAGTACTGTAGAGAAAACTCGGTATCGCAATACGAATAATTGCGCAATAGCTTGAACGAAATCCACGATGCAATATTGAAACGCTATGTAAGCGTGTGCTTCAGTATTTCTCCATATCAATATAATTTATAGTTTACACTCGTCGGGAACGGTGCATTTTCGGTAATCATGCATATTTAAATGCGATAAAGTTAAGTGTTGCCGCCGAATTAATGCAGCATCGTGAAGCTAATGAACCGAGTTACAATTAACTGAATTTCTCTTACACATATTTTTAAAAACTGTGCTCCTTCATTGATGAATAAGGTATGCGTCGAAAATTTCTTTCTCCATGATTTCCTCAGTTTCGAAAGCGTTCATCACTAAAAGAAGAAACCAGAAAAGTGTTTTTTTTTTGGTCAGCAAAGTTCATTATGTTTCCTTCACATTGATTAGAAATCATATTTTGTTATCTGGTTTAGTGATCAAACGCTTTTGATGCAATTTCGTGTTGCTACGGTCGTTTTATAACAGAAATATACTACGAGGATAAACAATTTAATCTTACCAGTGAATGTCTCGAAAGTCAATGGAACTTTCTCGAGGATAAGTAATAAGTGGTTTATAGAACTGTGTTATTACTTTCGCTTGTTGTGTGCATCCCGTTATTTGTTAAGTCTGTGAGGAAAATCTCTGAGATAATTCCGACTGTGATAAAAATTTATCTGATTCGTATGTTAATTATACAATCTCCCTTTCATAATAAAAATGGACTCACAGTCTCATAATATTTCGTAAGGAACTACTTTGCATTATTCAAATACACAGTTGCACGACTTCCTTAGGTGCATTTAAACGAAACGACCTACAGTGCACAGTTCCATGTATTTGCAAGCATAACTATATTTCGATAAATCTAAAAACGAAGAATGAAATTTTTTTTCATAAAGCTTATTTCCCAAAACATAAGATTTGGATCAATTTGCTTCTTGAATATTCCTCAATAAACAGAAGTCAACACATCACTCAAAACAATCGCACTAAATTTCCTTGGACGATAATTATGCACTATCAAATTAAACAACAAGCAGAGAAAGTAGTTTCAACGAGAGCCCAGTGAAAAATTAACCACAATTGATCACTACCAAATTATTACGCATGAAGCGAGAATGCAACCGAAATTATTTAAGATGGCACACATCGCGATTGCTCGTTTAAAAGGCAGAGATTTCGTCGATGCAAGGATGCATAAAAGGTACCTGTCGACTGGGCGTACTTAATCTGAATGAAGTACCGCGACATTTAACGGCACGAGGGTCGAAAACAAATGCTTTCTGGAATTTCGCAATTCCACGACCTTAAGCCTTTCTCCTACGCCGATTGAGACGAACCCGTAAAGATGTTTGCCAACTTTTACACCGATTCGCTCGTTTATCATTCCTGATGGCGAGTGGCGTCCGTTGGGTCCGACAAAATTCAAGGATCGTCCCACTAATTAATTATTTTCGCCGACCCTTATTGCATGGCTGGTCGTGGAGCGCCATACTGGAGCCCAGGCTCTTTGTGGGACATTAAAAGCTGATAAAAACAATGGATTGCGTTGAATTTTTTGCAGTATAGGCAAATTTCTTTCTTGGTTTTAGTTTAATATAAAATCAAGGGATGTAGAAATATTTTTTAAGGAAATTTCACTGAAGATTAATGTGGTGAGACCTGGAGGTCTTAAGGTTTAAAGTGTTTAAAATGATACATTAATGATATGTGAAGAATTTTTTTTAACCTTTTTTTTTATTTAATAAATTTACCAAATGGTGGCTGTAATGATTCGATAACTCTTAATTATTAGTCATCCTCGGTAAAAGTTATATATTATAAAATTGAGCTATAAATCGATAAATTTTTTGTACGAGAATTTGTAGTTTAATCAATTTGTGGTGGAAGTGTATTCGTGAGGAATATTTTTTGCACAACTGCTGTGGATTCTCTCGTAACTTTCATTTAACACACATTTTATGGAAATGATCGGATGTCTATTGAAATTTTTATATGTGTATGTATGTAGAATCGAATCCTGGCGATTTGTTACCTTGGTGGCCACCTTCGATGGTCCCAAGGTGAAGCATTAACATTCCCATAGATGAGCCACGTGTGATTGTATTTTTTTTATTACCTCATCGCTTTAGGTTCAACAAACTTCCGACCAGACCTAAAATGATAGCTGAAGAAGGTATTTCTTGTTGATCCCTCGAATCGAGTCGCTCCCGAAGAGTCGATGAACCAACGACCTACTTTTTACTGTACCTTCTATTGCCTACTTGTAATAAAACTACAACAATGTTTCCTTTAATGCTGCTTTCTACGTTTTAATAGAACTTCGCAACGAAACTTCTTATCTATTCGCAATATTTATTACCTGCACTCTAGAATGATAATATTTCTAAGGATCCAATAAAGTATCACTGGTGCAAAACATTATTTTTGCATTAAATTTAGAATGTCTTAAACTATAGAAATAAATTTTTTGTTTAATAATTAATCATTGCAGACGGAACTGGGGAGTCGTTAAAGTCGAGGCATTAAAAAAATCATCCAAATCGGTGGAACCTGTAGCACCTAAACCATTCGTCTGAAGTAAAAAATAATGCCAGATTTTTAAGGGGCATGAAACTCGCTCGTGAACTAGACCAGAAAAAATGACCAAAATTACATTTTTTGAGAAAATAAAGACACTTGAAGTTAGAAGTCACTTTTTTCCTAAATTTTTCGCCCCTCCAACGCCTTTAAAAATTACAAATTGTCTTTATATTTTAAATTTTACTGGTCTATCCATAAGCCAGAAGTATATTCTTCAAAATAAAAAAAGTTTCAGCCAAATCAGATAATAACACAGGTTCCACCGATTTTGAGAACACTATTTCGTGAAAAACGCGTTTAAAGTTTAACGCGAGTGTCGAGTGGCTGGGTGTTACTCATGCATTTGTCGCCACTCAAATGCCTATAATTCAAGTAATTTTACGAATTTCAAAAAATCATTTTAAACACATATTCCTAAAAGGCTGAACATTCGAAAAATGAAATAAAAACAAATCGATTTTTAGACCGGAACCTCCCCTTAAGAAAAAAGGATACAAGGGTTTTGTAGGGGATAGGGGCGACTTGGTTGAAACATTTACTCACTGCCCATGAAATATAGAAAATAGCAACTGGACCAAACTAGAAGCAGCATTGCAGCTGACATTGACTACGATCCTGTTCCTCTCGGTATCTTCGATTACTACGGTGAAAGTTAACGACGAGGTGCATCCTCAAGGTCACCCACGAAGAAGCATCGAGCTGGACGTCAAAGAGACTCCTTTCTGAAATTCGGATGCTCCGGGATCAAACGCGATTCCATTTTATTTTCCACGAGTTGTCACGGAATTATGGGTGTTCGGTTCACTACCTTACATAATAACAGTCACTTGGGATCCATACAATTTGTAACCGCGCCTTTTCACTGTACAAATATCTGTTCATCGAAATAATAAATTTAATGCATAATAGAAACATTCTTAACAATTTAATACTTGAATATACTAATTACTGAGGATCGAAGAGAAATATTTTGTGTGCTCTATAGTTTCAAATACATTAAAAGTTTTTGGAAGGAAATATATATTGCATTATCATCTGGAGGTCTTCATTTGTTAAAAAATTCTTGATTTTGTAAGAATTCGATAAGGACCATTTTTTAAAACGGTTAAGATACTTGGTTGTATGCACTTCGATGTAATAATACAAATTGCGATGGAAATTTAAAGACAACGCCTCGAGCACCTTTCACGGTTAATTTAATAAGCTTCGCTTGTACTAAAAAATGTGTACCGATTGAAATGGAAATGTAATCTGATGCGGTGTTGCGCAACAGCTCCAACCACGCACAGGATTACGTGTTTATATTAGTATTGACGCACACTGAAGTATTGGATTAATTATTATTACATTGGAAATTAATTTTGAAATGCTTCCATTGGAAAATTATTACGTTATGAATTACAATTCCAAGATTCTAAGGCAATGCAATAATTGTATTACCATGGAAGAAAATTGTTAAGTGCGTGTGTCATTAAAGTAATTTTTATATGGCACTTTAATTATTACATAACATTGATCCTTTCTTCCGTGAAGTATTATTTCTTTTTACCTTTTTGATATTTAATATGAAGTACAAGGTGAAGTAAGAATACTTGTAAAATTATAAATGGTTAAAGTCTGGTAGAAGTTTCGTGCAGCTTTCTTTTTACTTCTTTAATTTGTGTGAAAATATGTTTGGGAATGAATGCAGTGGAATGCAGAGGAAATACTTTTCTTCTAGGTCAACTGTTAATTATCGACTCCTCTCTAACAAATAGCCAGGGAACTATAAAAGTGCAGTGTAGACTCTCAGTATGTACTACTTGCAACACCACTTTTTAAATATTTTTTGCAGCAACTACTCTTTTATATGAACGTATTCCACTATGCATTATCTCATAATGCTACGTTTTAATGCACATAATATGTAACAGGGTTTAATACTTCACAATTACCACAGTAAAGATAAAAATTAAAGGAACGAAATGGAAAAGAAAAATTCTTCATACTTGATACATTCATTACAAATACAAATGCAAAGGATTATATTTTCAAATGCAGTTAATATTTTCAATACTATTAAGGTGAACAAATTTTCAAAATCAAAACTTTTTACAATATAATATAGGAAATATCGTTGAAAGACTCAAAAAGAAAAATGTTAATTACATACGAAAAAGAATTTGTGTTTATTTAAAATGAATATAATTTGTTCCTGAAGTAGTGACTCCGCAGTACTTTTTCTTTGCAGAGAATAAAATGCAACCAAATAAAAACAACGATTTTTTCCTTAATTGCTCAATCTTCTGTAAGGACTGATTGATATTCATGAATGATATTCATGATTTGATGTATTCGAATAACGTTTCGAATAATGCTCTTCGAGGCGTATGTTTACTTTATAAATATATGAATGAGAACCTTAAAGGCACGCGAAACAGAGTAATAAAAGACCGAGAATACTTCTTTAGGCAACCGTCAAGGACAACTAATAGTATGACGCGGCGAAGATTCTCTCGTAGATGTATAGTCACCAAATTCCACTTTCTATAATTGTTGTTTATAAGATGTCTTAGAAAAACATGTCTGAAGTATGTGATCATAATGCAAAAACAAGTTTACTACTCCTACAAGTCTAAATAGTTTGAAGGGTTCCATCATCAATTTTGCTCGATCATGCATTTTGTAGAATTTCAAGATTCAAACTTTTACCTTTGTAACAGTAATAATTTCAAGTTCAGCGCGTAAGTAAATAACTGTATCTTGTGGAATGTATGGAACAATTTACAGTTCTATACAAAAATATCAAAAATAGATATTGACGAGATTACGTACATAAATAATATGTATAGACACTCATATGATATGGTAATTAAAGAAAATGCAATAAGTATTCAGCAAAAAATGAAGAAAAAATGGACAATTTTCATATCTAATTTCATACATTATATTCACATAGTTAAACTTTTCTTTTAGTACACCAGCTGTATTTAAGAAATCAATAAAAAATATATTACCATTTCCAATTACAATACTAGATTAGTTCTGATTATAATTCAAGAATTCAAAGATCGTCTATTCCATTATTTTAAGAAATAGAAACAGAAAGAATCCCTACTGAACAATTCGAGCATTAAACCTTTTCACATGACGAACATTAGAAAAGCTGGCAAACACGTCGATATAGAATACTGCGTAAAATTTGCATTTCAAATATCTTCACTGTGAAAGTAATACAAAACCAAATCTAACTGATACAAATTTATCATATCATCCCCAATTCCCAGCTCATCTCATAAACCGCGAATGGAATCCAATTAAATGATGAATGATCGAAGTCGATGTGGCGAAAAGACGTCCCTGAATTCGCCTCATTGTTCACCGCGAATGAACGCCGAGTTGCGTTCAGGAGATGCGTGAAAAATAAGATTTCTAACCCCCCAATTGTTAGACTAATTATGAGTAAGGTCAAGCGAAGAGGAGTCTCGGATGAGTCCTTGTAACTCAGAGTGGGATGAGTCTACGGCCTGGTGGGGACCATTTCTATATAATCGACGGCGAAGGTGCCTGTCTCTTCATATCCTATCAGTGACCACGTTTCTTTAACCGTCCGACACTTCGTTCGATTCGCGTTTATTAAGAGAGAGAGCGAGAGAGAGAGAGAGAGAACAGACAGTGGAAAGAAACAAGCGAAAAGGAGAAGTGACGCAAGGTGAGTGTTGAGAATGAGAAATGCAGTGCGCGTTCGCTTCCATTTCCCTTCGACTTCGCGAATCCAGAGATTCGCCAGCGGAATGTCGATCGCAGCGTGCTAAACGGCGAGCTTTAGAGAGTGTGCGCGGACGTGACAAGAACTGAGTTTCGCGATGAGCAAGTGCTTCTTGCTCTTGTACGTCAAGCTCAAAGGCGAATAATGCTAGGTTTCTTCGGAGTAGGGTTTCTTTCCAAACGGGGCGTTAGGACCTTTTCACGCGGGACTTTTTTGTGGCTGTCTGGTATCTTGGATGTATTCCATTGAAAAATATAGTAGTGGTTTTAAAAAGATAGGAGGAGATGGATGGAACGTATCAATCGCGAGCCAAAAAAGTGTCTGATGTTGAGGAGTTCTTAATTTTTTTTTAGGAAAAATTGAAGAATTGATAGCTCCAGGAATATTAGAGTCTTTTTTTTAAACGCGATTGATAGTTTGGATATGTTCACTAAGCTAAAACAGTGCAAATTTAAGAATAAAGAAAAATAAGAAAAGTGTGGGTTTGGTCAAAATACAAATTGCAAGCCATAAAATGTGTCTTGTAAATAAAAGCGTTTATATTTTTCCCCTGTTAGGGTGAAAGTCAAACCACTTAAAATGTTCGTGTAAAAAGTACCGTTTTGATAGAAATTGATTACTTTTTTGGATAGAAATAAGTATAAGAATTCGAGTGACTGAGAGTTACGAGGAGGAAGAGACATTTTGTTTATTATACGAACAGGTCATTTCTATTCGAATTAATTAAATGTTGTATGACAGAAAAAATTGAGTAGAAATATAAATAAAAAAAATTATTTTCTCTCAACATTACCCTTATTACCCTTAACCTATCATTTTTGTATATGAATTCACTAAAAAAGAGTATGGTATCAATGGACTCTATTGAAACTAATCCATACATTTTCCCCACTATGCTTAAAATTTTCATGCTGAAATAAAAATCACTTCCACAATACAGTATTCCATTCCTAATTTATTTCTTCAAATTTTAGCTTTTTACTTGCGTTACACAACAAGACTTCTATTTCGTGCATTGTCTTATTTTTATTCAGGGAAACCAGGAAGTCACGCGCGTTGGTTGGAAAATCATTGCCTTACGCCATATGAGGCACTATTAAATCATTAGTTGAGCGACAGAAAAATCGAGTTCGGTTAGGTGATCACATCAATGTGAGAATTCGCGAGTAAGACAGGCTATTCATTTCTCTGACCATAAAAAGTACCGCGCAGCATCGTTATATTGACACTCGCTGAGAGAAACTCGCGTTGACTTAAGGAAACTATTTAAACGTATACACAGAGTCACGACCTTATCTTCCTGTCATGTCCTTCTCTTCGTGTTCTTATCTTTTAAGCAATAAAACTCTCACCACCTTTTTACCGCGACGTAACAGAAATTGCACACTCCTGCGACACGTTATTTTAAAATTAACATCAACTCCTAATCGTTCTGCGATTCATCAATATTCCAATTTAGATAACGTTCATTTCAAGCCTGAACGTCACGCGATGGATCCGCTTCGCATTCATAAAAAAGTGTCTCGTAGGACTTTCGTGCTGAAATTGATTCGAATTTGCATGAAAGATAATACAAAATTCAAAAGAGTAAGATTTCTGCTTCAAACGTAATTGCAAAACTAAATCTACTGTGTTTTATATTCTGACCTGTCGTAACTTTTTTAAATTATCAAGAACATTTAAGGGACACGATTATTAAAGGAGTAATCAAGTAGATGTTAAATGAATTATAAAATGTTAACCCTTAACTGGTATCCTGGGGTCCCTCGCGACCCCAACCACGTAAAGTTCTATGCAAGATTATTGGTTGTCTAAGTTTGTAAATTGAATTTTTAATTAATTTTATAATAATAGTTTAACTTTCTACCTTTCTATTATTTTATACATTACCTAATAACAAAATATTCATAGAGGTTGATCTAGTGTCGACTTTACAAATTTCTGTGTCCTTTTTTATTTGGGGTCTACCACGACCCCAGTATACCAGTCACGTTTGCCAAAAAACAGTATACCAGTTAAGGGTTAAATATAGTCTGCCTCATAAGTATTCAAATATTGTGAACGGCCAGTTATACAAATATGGAGAATGATATTCAAATACTCGAATATTTAAATATTAAATCTGCTCCAATAATTGAATATTAAAACTGCTCCAATATTCGAACATGAAAACAGTTTGTATGCCTGTATAAATATTGAGACTGCCCAACTACAAATATCTTCAAACAAAGCAAAGTTTGACAATCAATTCCGATTCCCAACGAAAAATAAATTGCTATTGGTTTTAAAGGTAATCTCCTTGAGGTACCCTAAAAATCTATTTGCATTTCAGATGATCTTGGTGCCACTGGCCGTGATACTACTCGCGGCGTTCGCGAGTGCCCAGCAAATAAACGAAGTTCGGCCGCCGAGCAATAGACCAGGAAGATTCCTCTCCCTGCCCATACCGCAAAAGTGTTCGAACCGTAAGTAGACTTTCCATTCTCCAATTCCGACGTGCATTCTAGGGCATCCCAACCTAGCCCAGCTCTTTGCAACATAGCTTCAGATAAAATGGCCACTTCCCAAATCGTGGTATTTTCTCTGTCGTTCACCTTTGAGACTTTCTCTCGTCAACCACTATGTGGCCATCAACATCGAGGCGTCCCGAGCTTCCGTGCGTGTCGGTTCTGAAATCGATGCCCTGAAATCCGCGAAACGTTCTGTCCAAACGATTCCTCCGCGCTTCCGCGACCGCGGGACATTTGGATGCGCTGGCACGTTCTCCAGGTGGTTGAAAGAAATCGAGGTTAAAGCGGCTGATACGCGCTAAGAAGACTCTCGCGCAATCCCTGACGATCGTGTATTTTTAAAAGGGGGGCGCGTGGCACGAGCTACTCGGCCTCTTGTGCAAGCACGCACCTGGCTATTCACTTCTGACGAGTGCATAGCTGCTGGAACAATCGGTGTAAGGAATACGCCGAAGTGGTGAATCAGACCGTCAAGTGCCGTGACTGATTGGGGATTAGGTCACCAGTATGAATTCAGAAGTTTAATTCTAATCCGCCTATTATAAATTTATCTTGCAATGGGATTAGAGTGATTCGAATCAGAGTTGAGGTTCTTCAGAGAAAGCTGAGCGAGGGAGTCATCCTTACAGGCTTCTATGAAGCGGACAGTTAGATACTATCCATTATCTAACTTCAATTCCTAGCAGCATTTGATCAGTACGTGCGATCTGTGCGGAATACGCCCATAGGCGTTCAGGGGGTATGGTTAACGAATACAATACGTGCATTTCCGCACACGGTGCACGGTAATCGGCTGAATCTGACAATTAGAAAGTATAAGCTTAGTTAAAACTGATGAGCCAGCTCGGGAATCCGGGATCGCTAGTTTCCCTCTTGAGGACATGCTTCTGGGGTTTAAAACACCCCTGGAGGCAAGCCTCTGGGCCTGAGAGCGGCAACACCTTCAGGTTTCTGAGATTCAAGCAAAGAACGCACGCCGTGTGCGGAATTACTTAAACCCTACTCGTTAAGCATACTCGCTGAACGCCCTCAGGCGTTCTCCGCACACGGTGGGCACCAATCTGGACACTCAAGTATGCGATCACTTTCGCTGCCAACTGTGTTTACGACATCGCTAAATCTGTTCCACCAGATATACCCCGTTGTCTCCTCGTTAACAGGTCGCCCAAGCGACGGCGAATGCAAAACCAGTGTCCCATCGTTCGCGTCCGATGCACTTTCCCATGACTAAGATGCAAAAGATATCTCCCGGCACGAATCTCGCAATCGCTCCGCGATAATTAACGAGGATACGCAAAGGTACGAAATGAACCACTCGGGATGGAGAGACACGCCGTGCACGTGCTCACGTGCTTGCTTCTTGCGCGCCATAATTGGTGAAACTTGTCTATGTCAATTTGAAACCGCGTCCCACGATCCTTAGAACTGCGCGGATCACTATCGGCAACAGTGATTACGCCTTTTTAGAAAATTATTACTGTGTCATGGGGGTCTCTAGGATTTCTCAGCGAAACTGGGTCAGTAGGTTCGATGAGAAAAAAATGGAGAAGAAATCTAAATGTAGGCCCATAAATGGTTATTTACAAACTTCTAGCTAAAATATGGAACACGAAGACGAGTTGAACGGATAAATATATATTTAAGAAAAATTTATTTAATGCAATTTCATTTAATGCAAATTCAATCAAATTTATTAGGTGATTATAAAAAATTATTTAAAGAATAACATTCAGTTTTCTTTCCTTTTTACAAAATCCTTTCTTTGAGGGTGCCAGGTCCTCTTGACCATTCATTTTAATTAAACTAGTTAAATACATAGGGGATATTTGTTTAATCAATTTACTTAATTGCAAGTTATATTTTATCCCCACAATTGGCAAACTAAGCACTCCACTTTCTGCACGTTTTTGAATTTTATTCTCAGGATATGGTTAGCGCTAAACTACCAATTGCTTCTATTTCTTTGTATCATGGAGCTGATGAGTTAGACTGTCAATACTCCATTTAAATATGTTGGTCATGCTTGTTCAATAGTCAGTGATACTGTATGGACATTTCCAGCGCAAGTGGTTAAGAAAATGTACCAATTTGAGTCTGGCACGACACTTTCCTGTTGCGTAATACTGAGTGCACAGTGTTTCGCCTCATCCTTTACAAAGAGTCGTCAACGTATTGAGAACGTCAATTTGTTTTTTAAGCGACATCGGGTAATGGATTCTCTGATAGTACACGGGAAATAATTTTTTTCGCATCCTTTATAGAGAACAAAGGATGATTTGTAGCTTAATGACATTAAATGTCTTGTTTAAAATTCTTTCGAATTTCTTAGTAGTCAGTGTGACTTTTACTTGACGCGTTTCTAAACATTGCGGAGAAATATTACTCCTTTTAGTTAGAATAAAAAATGAGGTTAACGATAGACAATGCACTTTCTCCTGCTTACACTGAATTCTTCGCTTCTTCTCCAATCGAAGAAGCTAATCGTAACTTGCGCACAATTTAGTGTGATTTTTCACATTATTGCCACAAGAATTTCGAGCAAAATGTGCACACAGAGTTGGTATTATTAAATATATAAAAACGAGTATTAATATGAGACTAATTAGTTAATATAAGAATTTGTACAGAATTATTCTTGAGAATCCTATGGAATCTAATATGCCACCACTAAGCTTAGAAGATCATCCCATGTTCCCAAGATAAATTATTATGAAATTATGTATTCAGTTTAGTGATTCGGGAATTACTTGATGCGTATTTGTATTTTCTTTTTATTCTGATTTTTTATAATGCGAGGAATATAATGATCTCGTATTATAATTCATCGCGAATTATTCATATTTAACGAAATCCAGTATACTTTCCAAACTCATTCTTCGACCATCTAACGAGCATCTACGCTTCTATTAAAATTTTCCGTGCAGAATCAGTGTGAAATACGTTAAACAAATTCTGAGAACATGATAGTTCTATAAAGATACTATTCTCGAGGAAGTTAGTGCACTGTGTGAGAGTAATAAATTCCCATCATTCTTGTAGACAATAAAGAATAATTTTTCATTACCTGAAGGCTTTAAAAAAATTTGGGCATCGAACGGAGCTGGATATTAATTACATAAAAAAATCTACTGCAATAAATATTCCAATAAAAATGAATCATCGTTGCCTTTAATTCAAAGGGACCGAATAACCCATTCTATTAAAGGAATAAAGTAACAGCTCAATTAATTTTTTTCAAAATAAATGATTCTACAATAAGAAGTGTATTCTATTGGCTATGCCGTCTATTTTGAATTATCTTGCAATAAACGGGGAAAGAAAGTAACTAATGTAAAAAATATAAAATTTGTAGTCATAGATAGTCAGAAAATTTCAAAATGGTCGCATTTCCACGGTATTTAACCACGCGAGAGGTACGTATACGTAGACCGTGGGACCGAATCACCTTTGCCGCAATGGTGCAACGTAATGATGTTCGGATACGACCACAATCATCTAACATCCTAATGATTGCATGCTTGCACTCCTGGAATGTTCGATCATCCAACGGAGAGTCATGTGACGCAGTTGCATCCAAGTCGATAACAATGAGAAACACGAGTCACGTGTCGATTTGATGAAATCATCGAAAGTGGATTTCTTTCCTTAGAAATGGGTGTCTACTGAGTTCTTCGAAATAATAATTCAATGATGCAATCATAATTCAAAAATAACTCAATTACGTAATGATACGTATAATTGAATAATACCTAAGTAATTGAGTTGTAGACTTATACAGTATTATGTACCTAAGTGGTATTTATTACATTATCTTTTACTTGGCATGTTATTAATATTCACGAACCTAATTTGAGGATACAGAAGTATAATTAGTATAATGTTTCCAAGCATGAAGTTGTGTGAAGTAGGTGTAGCTGAAGTAGACTATGAATTATTTCGGTCGATTTATTTTTATGTGGTAACGCCAGGACTTAACAACTGGAACAATTTAATCATAATTTCCTTCCCATATTTAATGTAAAATCTCATTAGATTCATCGCCTGAGATTTATTCTTTCCAATTTCTTTCATTAGAAATCTTTCTTAAAGGATAATTTTAATTATACTATCAATTACATATTTATTCCCTCTTTTAAAAATATGTTGTTTCAAATATAATCACACACTTATATTTTTTAAATTTTTTATGAACGATCTTTGCCTTTGCTGGATGAGTACTTACATCCAAAATGTCAGTATTTAATCACAAAAGTGTCCCGTGTGAAAAGACTTAAACTTATATTCCATCGAAGCTAAAGGCCCTAACTTATATTCTATCGAATCTGAGGGCCTCAACTTAGAGCCCACTTAATCTAAAGACTCCCACGTACATTCCATTAAATTTAAGAGTCCCAATTTCTGTCCCATTGAATCTAAGGGCCTCAACTTAATATCGTCCACCAAATCTAAGAACCCCAACTTATACTCCATCGAACCTGAGAGTCCCGACATACATTCCACAGAATCTGTGGGCCCCTTCATACGAAACACTTCTCTGTTTTTCAATAAAATTGTTATTCCATACATATTCACACATCTACCTTCAGCCACCTTCTTCAAAACAACGTCATCGTTACTAAATACATAAATACATCTAAAGTATCACTCACGACTCACAGAAGTGCCCGGTACGAACATGCCCTTAAAGATTCTCACTGCGCACATGTCAGCTACGCTTGTCCTAGGCACCTTAAGTGGTCTCTAATCAAAATTGCGCAACCCTTTCGACGCGAGGGAGACCTTAACTATCAAATTACCGTTAAACCAACGTATGACAGTGCGGCTGAACAATCAGCTGTCGCAACGTGTTCCTCGGGAGGCAGTCCGACTGACAACCTCACAAAAGGCCGATCTTCAGCCACCACGAAAATGTCAAGAATTGTTGCGAAACGAAACAACGCCGCTCCTGCAACATAATTCTTCCTTGGCCGCTCGTTATACGTGCGCAAGACGACCAGTCTTTAACGATAGCTCGCGATCATCTCTCTGCGAATCCCGCTTTCCCTTCAGCCCCTAATTTGTTGCATTTAAGTAGTGTTTAGACGGGGAGTGCTCTAATTTCGACAAGAACTTTGTTAAAATTTCGCTGCTGCTAAATTTTCTATCAATCTCACATGAAAATTTGCATTCGAACCGATACGTGTCTGAATCAGAATACCCACTTATTGTTATGGGGAGGCGTAGATGTCCGAAGGGGGGGGGGGGGCAAAAGGGGAATTTGACTCCCCTGGCTTTTGAGAAAAAATCGCTTATTTTTAAAAATTGATCTTTATCAAGTTTATACTAAAGAAGTGAATATTTTGAAATTTCAGTTTTAAATTGGTACTACAAAATGGTTTCAAAAAGCAAGAAGGTTACTCTTTCTAATCCAATTCGTCGATGACATTACTAGGGTTGTTTTTTCATTACTATACTTTTCCTTATCGTCACCCCCCATTGTTGCCTTGCCCAAAAAAGTTTCCCGATGCCCTTGTAAGGAGGAAAAAGAAACCAGTTGTCCTCGAAGGCGAGACGATTCGAGTTGACGCATTGACTTCTGTGGCGGGAAAAACTTTTACCTCCGACTTGGCTTTCTTTTCCTCGAGCTTCATCTTTAACCAAGAAACTTCTACAGTGACTAGGGTTTGCTTATTAGTTTGCAAATGAATTATAAGTATTCTTTGTACAAAACGACACTTGACGTGTCAAACTCGTGTATGTAGGACGACTGTCGCTCATACTAATCATTATAATAAATCAACTTTCTTATATATTACATGCAAAAAAAAAATTAAAAATGTAAAAAGTACAATGTACATGTAACAATAGTGCGTGATGTACTTTAATACTTAGTGTCTCATTTATATTATGATCACTCAAGTAAACAATTTTTAAAAATATTAAAGTAGGTTTGCAGTGTTTGTTGATACATTTGTACTTAAATAAGTACCATCACTAAACACCGTTGTTCGCATTTTACTCGAGGAATATTTTTAACTGGATAGTCTGAAAAATGAAAATTCACTAAGTTTCACAGGCAATAATTTCTCATTTGAAAATTCTCATAATGAAATTTTGGAAATATTTTCACTCAACGACTCCCGAAAAGTGGGCTGCACACTTTCTTCTTTCCATTCCGGGGAATGCCATATGTAAACCCCACGTTTCAGTGCACGCAAACACTGACTGCAAATATTGACCGTTTCATTCGCATAAATTAAACGTTTCTGGATATCTTTTTAAACATTCGGATGTCGTTACACCTGCCTGGGGAACAACACGTGCAGGTCATGACACGTGAAAGCGAGGACTTTCCATTCCTTCGGTGCTCATCGTGGCTGAAGACCACTTTGCAATCTTGAGAGCGTCAGCCTCCTGTTATTATTCTTTCAATTCTTTTCATTAGATGCTGTGCATAAAAATGTTAAGAGCTTTCATCCCAAATATTTGTATATAAGTATCGTGAGAAAATTTGTACAATCTAAATAGTATAGAAGTCATTAATGATAAACTTTATTTTTTGTCTACGTTTTCATTAAATGTGTTTCATTAAATATTATGTTGGGGCATTTTGTGAAATATTCTGTGATAATTCCACTGTCCCTAGAATTTTATTTCTGAAAGCTTTTTACGAGGGCTATGGTGTTAATTATTTATTTCGCATCAATTAATTTTTGTAATAGAAAAATTGACAATTTTTATAATTGACGGTTACTATAAGACAAAAATTTGTAGGTTTCATCAGTGATGACAATGTTAAGTTTGACACAATATGGTGTCATTTGTCATGGAGATGTTGGATTAAAAAAAAATCACAATATAATTAATTACTGAACCTTTTTGCGAGTCTTTTGTTAAGTGTTTTAGAAACTAATTTTAATCAATGCTGTTTGTTGCTTAGAAAGGACAAAAGACCAAATCGATAGTAAATGAAATATCTCTTTTCGAAATTGGTATCCACATATTGGACAATAGAAAAGTATGGAAATGTGGTCGATCATTCATGCCGGAAGTGAATGTAAAAGTGACAGATATCCACTGTCCATCGATTAATTAAGTCCACTTTCTTCGTCCTAAATTGACGGCTCATATTCGAATAGAACCAACAAGCGAAGAAATTAATTTTGTTTGCTATTGCTGAATAAATGACAAGTGTTCAGTCTTTTTTGCCAATACTTATAAACCTTTTAGCACAAAGAAGAATATTTGTCAATATAATTTATATTATTTGCCTTACAAGAGTAATTTTCATAAACAAATATACGTAATTGTGTTCAATTAAAGAAATATCATTCATTGGTCACTAGGAATAATCAAACTAATTTAGCGTTTACCAATTTTACGCTTAATTAGAAATTGAATATTTTTCTCTTTGAATTTGTTATAAACACTGAACAATAAAATTCGAAAGGGATTCGTGAGCACTGTGAACAGAATTATAAACATTTTCGAAGTTCCATGAACCATATTCAAAATTCACAGATGTATGTGTATAAAGTCCGCTGTTTGCAAAAATCTGTTTTTCGAAAAACTTTGCAATAATTTTCCTCAGTAGTCCACCAAAACGAAGAAATAGATTACAACATTACATTTCACTTAATTGATTTTCAATTCTGAGTATGTGTTCTGTACATAACTAAGTAAGTAGATCCATTACAACATTCCACCATTGTGCATCCAACACGATAAACGTGCATTAATATGTCTACCAGACATTCGTCGTATTTCAAATCGATATTGTAAGAGCGACAAAGGCATCGATAGCAATTTCCAAAGAGGGAAACCGTTACAGAGGCTTTGGAGCAAGAGTACTGCACGCGCGAAGGCGATTATCGTGAGTTCCTTGACACAATCGTGAGACGTGCGAGCGCCTCTGAAGGCACATAAATGTTTAATGAACGGTGATATAACGATCGTAAATTGCGAGTGTACGGTAGAATGAAAGAGAGGAGGCCGGTTGCTTTTTTCATTGCAGACGTGAAAGAAGAGACGTGTACGCATTGCTGCATACAATACGGGGAGAAGAAGCGCTATTTAATTGACCATAAGAATCGAGAATCTATCCTTGTGTGTTTAAGAAATTATGCAATTGCGTTATTAAACAAAATACATCGAGGACACGTGCCAATTTCGCAATAGGAGGAAACTGTTGTCTAGACATCGATCAACTTGACCGAAGTAAAGCGGGCTCGGAAGTTTGAGGACACGAAAATGAGTTACTAGCTCAAGAACTCTTGGCCTGGGTGGAGAGATGGTAGGGATGATTAGGGATGAATGTTCAATTCAATCATTTATATAAGTAAAAGAAAATTGTCACTCATCAGAAGGAAAATAGAAGGAAATACGGATTGCAGGGGACGGAAATAGTTTCTGAAATATTATGAGGCGTACAATAGTCGTGATTCAATACGATACCATAATTGTTCCTGTGTGGATTGTTACGAACATCCATTGTACAACCTCCACACAGGTAATTTATCGCGGAAAGGAGTGAAAAGCGCATTCAATGACGTTCTATCGCTGGCCATACTTTTAAAGTGTTTTTAAGGGTTGGTGTGGTAGGTACTAAAGGAAATAATTAACTCTTGTTACTCATACACTGAATAATGAACTGGTTGTTTTGTAACTTGTGAAGTTGAGGTAAAAATTGAGATTCCTGATTTTATTATTAGAAGCATACGTTGTACTAAATTATAATTACCTAATAGGGAATAAAATTAATATTAGTAAAGTTTTAAAATCTAATTTGAAAATAAGAAATTTGGTAGTCAGCAAGATTAATATTTTAAGGAGAATTGTTTTTAATTTGAGTTTAAAAATATAAAAATAGATCATGTTCTCCGAAAAAGAATTTTAATGTAAAATCTGTAAATCTATCTGGCTCAAAGATTTTAATTGAAAATCTACAATGTACAATAAAAAATCTAAGAAACTCTATCGAATATGAAATATTCAAGGACGTGTTGTTTATTTAACAACAAGACGTAACCGTAATGATTCTGCTGTTTCTCGTCAAAACTTCTGTAAATTTATTCTGGCAATGAGCATCACGAGTTTGGCCTATGTCGCAATTCTTCAGACAGACCATGTTTCTTCTTGGTCAAGGCACCTCACAGATTCTCAAATTACCTTTGCTTTCAATATAATATCCATTAAATAATCATACTCCAATAATCATACTCTGTTCAATTTTTCTTATTTTAAAAACAGTTCTAATCGTCGTCTAAATTGCTCGTATAAAGATTAGTAGCGAGCAGATCAATGTCTGCCAAAGTATCGCCATTATTTTGTTAGTACAGTAGAACTTAATCACTTAAACACTTAATCAAACGCTCAATTAACTGGACATTTGAGCACGATTAGACGAATTTTACGACATAGAAGTAATGGATTATAAGTGATGAAATGGCTGCTGTTGAAATCATTGAAAAGGCTAAGAAAAGCTATAATCAAAGATGAAGAAATGTATCTGATAATAACAATCCTAGTTATCCTTTGAAGCATTCGTTGTTTTAGAAACATGCCTCGATAAGAAAAATTATATGAACCGAGGACTCAGAGGGTTTAGAAGACCAAAGTGGAGAATGAAGATCATTAAATTTTAGTGTAATTGGTTAAACTTATGGAATATTAACTAATAAGCAACCTTTATCTATGGGTTCATCGAATTATTAATGAATTTAGCTTAATATATCTCATAAATTTATCAATAATAATTTAAATAAAATTAATATATATTCACATATAAGTAGATAAATACAGAAATCTTTAAGATCACGTGTTATTCAAACAGTTTAACACTCGTCGATGATCCTTGAGGGAAAATGTATCCAGCGTCAAGCCACAGAGTGACGTCTATTTTGTAATCATTCAGAAGGCAGCCACGCAATGACATTCACCGTGAGATTACGTTTTCCGTGATATATCAGAGAAGAAACGGGCAATTTAACCGTTTTTTTTCTGCAATTCTTCCCAGCGCTAAGGTAACGTGTGATTACTTTGACCGAAGTCAAGCGTTGATCACACGTTCCCGTGGAACGCTATGGGCAATGAAACGCGTAATAAATACGCGATAGGAGCGACTATTCCTGTATCATCTGAAATAACAGGTTCTGACATAATCAATTTTGTATAATGGGTGATACCGTATTGCACAAGAAGCGACGCCACACGACACCATTTTCCCCCATTACACGAAATTAACGCGAAATCGACCTGCGCCGGACCTGATGACTTTTAAATAACACTCCGCGTTTCACTTTGACTCGCACCTCACAATTTACTAAATATGAACAACGAGCATATAGAAATGCGAGGTAAAACGACGCTTGCCAGTGGCATTTGCTTTCTGAAAATTTTCGTGCACAATGTGCTAACTTTAATGAACGAATGCTAATTGCTAATGAAATAGGGTGACTGTACAGTGCATAACCGATACATTTCGGAGCTTACTTTACGAGATATAGCGAGTGGCGATATTAGGAACATTAGCGATGTTAGGTACAGTCATCCTGCCTAGTTCCATTTGGAAAGAATAATTTTGAAAGAATTATTTTGTTTAGAAATCACTGTAGGTGGCAATCGTGAAATAGATGATTGACTTGCAAATTGTGATATCATCGATCAGTTCCATTTCAATCTCTCTAATGCTGTATTTATAAGCACCTATAAGCAATTTATCTACCATCTACTTCATTCAATAAATTTTCCATTCAGAAATGATAGTAGCAAAAACGTGGATGTTTCGAATTAAGCTTATGCAAGACTTAGTCACAGTACTGTTAGTACTAGAATTTACAAACTGTCAATCAACTAATACAGCACCCAGTTAATAAACCAATTCAATTTTAGATTTTATACTATATTCTTCTTTTCAAAGCATTCTATCAATTTATTTCAAATATATAATTTCGCTTATTAATCAGAAAAATTCTATTCCATTTGTGGGATTTGAATCACTGAGGACCCTTTCCTGAAATTACATTTAAAAAGTCCTAAGTTTTGACAATTCCACTATAAATAAACATAATATATAAACGAAGCAGATGTGCTGGTACCGCAGTAACAGTCGCTACTGCCTTGGCGTGTCAGAAGCCAGAATATATTCGAACCAAGTGGAGACATCGCGATATGAATCGTGTCACGAAGAGCACACGTAATTTATGCCAAAAGCAAAAGCGTCCTGTAACACCATTCAATAGGAGCAGGTATTTTGCAACCGTAGCGTTAGGTTCTCATAATGAGACACACGTCGTAAATTGCCAGCGAGAGAGGCATTCCTGCATAAACACCCGCGAAAAAGTATGAGACCATTGACATTTAAGCGGACGATAATCACGTGCCTCCGATTACAAATCCGCCTCGGCTGTGTACGCGGCAGATGTACATAATTGAATCGCGAACGAGACGTTCGTTTTTTTTCGAAAAACGCTCTATAATTGTTTTTGCTTCAGCTTGGACGTAATTACCATTTTTTATATGACTTTAAACCCAGCACATTGTCTTGTGAATGTTTACAGTGGCGATTAAAATACCCTAAATCTGTAATTAAGATATAATTCTTTCGTAATAGAATTTTTATCGTTCGCAGAGTAAAGTTTCTTCTGACCACTACTCTAGTTTTAATACGAGAATCATTTGCTCTGTTTTTCTGCTTGCAATAAAAGAGCTCGCTTGTTTGAAGAGTCCTACACTATTCAAGATTACGTAACGAAAAGAAAAGATGTTAGATGGTGTCGAAACATAGACGTTGAGACTTTTAGAGTTCTAATACATTAAGTATGGATTCAAAAAGAAGAAGATAATTAACTTTCTTTTATTCTGCCTACAGGACCAAAGGAATTTAACTACAGAGGCCGCAATTACTTCTACAGCGGGCACATTCCAGCTCACTCCAATCAGAGGGTGGATTGGTTAGATGCTAGAAACATTTGCAGGGAGTACTGCATGGACCTCGTGTCGATAGAAACTCAAGACAAGAACAATGTGATCTTCAGACTCATTCAGCAAAGTGAGTAATCGGAGCTTCCTAACTGGATGCTCCATTGGAGCATCTTAATTTGCTATTTCTACTTTGAGAAAAGTAAAGGATTTGTCACATCAGTACGTTTATGTACGAAGAAGAATGAGAGCGACCCACTTCGTTCTTAGAGGATCCTGCGACAGCAATTGCGAGAATAAGAGTGATTCATTATTCAGAGATACATAGACACGTACCACGAATAACTCACATCTGATCGCGAAAGCTTTTTAGTCTCGCGTAGATCGAGTGTACATATATCTTAATTCCATCGCAATTAACTTATCTTTCCTATTTTTATTGTCACTCACCGTATGACTCTGATTTCGCAATGCTCGTTAGAATCCTTTCACGCAGGGCTCTAACGCAGAAACAACGGAAAGTTCAAATGGCTGGCCGCACCTCTCGTGTCGTATCTCAGAACGCACGAAACTGCGAGAATAATTGATATTCAGATTAGAAAAATATCGAATGTTTCATTTTGTTAGAGAAAAAAAACGCGTTTAAACGAATCTATTAGGTTTAGAGAACCTACTTTTTCAATTTCCAATCTTATAAATGGGAACGTTTAAATGACATTTTAATAGTGACGACTAGTGAAATCAATTCTGAGCGATGTCAACGAAGAATAACTGAATATATTCATAGTATCTCCTTTCTATAAGATTTTAATACACGAGTGAAGTTTCGTTTGTACGTAGTTTATTAATTTATCAGAAGAATTTTAAATGATTCCAGGCTCGCGTATTAATTAAAACATACAAATGAATATGCATAGCACCCAAATACCTTAAAATATTTCAAAAGGACAATATTTAATGAATGTCTTATTTCTAAAACTGTTTTACATCGATTTCGTTGTAAAACAATCATAAGAGCCAACAGAAGTACCTATTACTGGAACTTAGACTGAAACCGAGATGACAGTTGGAATTTAAATGAACAATTCGATGATAGTTACTAATTTCATGTAAAAAGCATCATTAGGCGTGATAAATTCGGGAAAAACATACAGGAGCATGAATTTATTTCGCCCTGTCGTAACTGGCTTAGAAAGTTCGACAAGGATCGAGGATACAGAAGCAGCCAGCTTCGCGAACGATTTATTACCTAACGTAACTTTCATTCTCGCCAGGCAAATAATTCAGAAATTTCGAAACGGACGAGCCGTCGACACGAAGCGGCGCTTCAGCGTCACTTTGCGTGATTTGCAACATCGCGTCTCTGGCCACGATGTTTCCTCACGATCGAGGAATACTCCGGGTCGATATTTTCCTATCACACGAACGGTATCTCGAAAATTATACTCTGATCCCATAAATATTTCTCTTTCAGAATCGAGAACGTTCGCTTGTACGAGCCAAACATGTATTCTCTGCTTTTCTTTCTATCTCTTATTTGCATACAATCGATCGACTTTCTAAGGACAGTTACAATTTTTATTCGTCGTTGCGACTTTAGAACCTACGAGTTAGCGAGTTAACGACACGATCCTCAAGGTGAGACGAAGGATCTAAGTAGGTTGAGGCTAAGGAATCTCATCTTTTTATATATGTGCACACAGTTGCATCACGAAACGCATCAATCTCTCGAGAGCATATGTGTGCGTGTAAGAACAAAACAATACGATCAGAGATTCATCTGCGTTATACGGTATGACCGGTTTAATTGTACTCACGCAATTATTTCTCAAACTGTGGAAAATAGAAAGAGATTGTTCGTATAAAGTTTCTTAGATTCGTACGAAGATGTATACTATCACACTTGATTTTCTTTATGAAACTCTTACTTCCAAATATTTCACCGTTACCTTTGCTCTTTTCAAGTAAACATTAGACACTACCATGAATTTCAGACTTACTTTATGATTACTCCGAATTTAATTATTACCATAACTTCAAATTAAAAACACAATCTTGTAAACGTTCTGTTGCTAAAAAATAAGGCAACACGTTTGCATTAATGAATTCTCTGCTCCATAGACGATGTTCCCTACATTTGGACATCCGGACGTCTCTGTGACTTCAAGGGCTGCGAGAACCGCCGCGACCTTGAACCCAAAGCTCTTTACGGCTGGTTCTGGTCGGCGAACAGGAAGAAGATGGCGCCAACCAACCAAGTCCCCGAAGGCTGGTCCTTCAATCCATGGTCCCAGACTGGCCACAAGAAGGTCAGGCAACCTGACAACGCTGAATTCGACATTAATGGCACCAACGAGTCCTGCTTATCCGTTCTCAACAACGTCTACAAGGACGGCATTACGTGGCACGACGTGGCTTGCTATCACCAGAAACCATTCGTCTGCGAAGACTCCGACGAGCTTTTGAACTATGTGGCCAGCACTAACCCTGGCCTCCGCCTTTAAAGGCGTCGCGATTCAACAGTCCACGTCATCAGCACCTGTCCCAATTGCCTCTGTCGCAGCTTAGGCGAGACACCAACCAAACAAGAAGAAAAATCAGAAACAGAACAATGTTCGAACTTGTTTGGGACTCACGACACTGTACACCTTGAATTCTGTATTGGAAAGTAAGACGTTTCTATTCGCTCAGAGAAAAGTAAGGAGCAATAAGACAACAGTGAACAAGAGAGGAAATTTTGTAGATTAAATATGTGAAGACTATACGGAGTACGAAGGAACTTGTTTAGCGACGTAAAGTGTAAAGGCAAACGCGATGAATTTCTCAGTTGACATTTGGTTGTGATTCGAATATTGTTAAAATGTACTGCGAGTATTAAAATGATTGGTTTATAATTGACACCTATAGAATATGTCTCGTCGCTGCACCCTCCATGCACTCATTTTTCAGAATTCAGTAATAATTCTTATGATGCGGTTAATCTGTAATTACGGTACCCGTTAATGAGTAATTAATGGTGTAAAGATATTTATTAATAGACATTTGGCTGACAGTCTGTATACATTTATGAATAAACTTTAATCGTAGGTATTTAAAAAGTTTCGTTTATTTGTCGAATCTCACGAACCCTGAGAATTAGTAATTAACTATACTTAATGATAAACTTACACATTTTAATGAGGCTCATCAGTTCTCCGTGGCAACATCGCTGGGTTTAATTACATCGTCTTTTTCTTCGCTTTCTTCTGCGCTGGAAACCGATTCGACCTTCTTTCTCTTGTTCTTACCTTTGAGTCTGTTAAGCTTTATTTTAATTCCACGTTTACGTTTCCGAGGCAAGAACACGGGATCTGCCAAAGAAATATTACAACTACATAAATCAATCTGCTCCTTCTCTTCAGTGTCTTTAAACCTACATTAAACTAAACTATCAATACGTACGATCCTCAGGTATATTCATTTGTTTTCTCAAAACAGATCGAACTTGTTTATTAATAATCTCTCTGCATTGTACATCAAAACCACTTGGCAGCCAGCCCCTTTTCTCGTGACACCTTGTGCTGGGCAGGGGGTCCGGCAATTTCGCTAACATCTCTTGTATTTCCTCTACAAGGACGTCGCAGTACTAAAAAAAAATTCCAACTCAATTTCAAACAAAACTTATGAATATTACGTGGTAAGATAATTGTTACGTACCTGATAAAACATTTGCCTCGACGGAGGTACCGTTCCTTCCCGATAAATATAAACGTTTTCGTTATAGTCTTGCTCCTTTTTATGACTCTGCTCTTGGCTAGAACTTCCACTTGGCTGAATTGTTTTTTGCTTTGCAGCTGGCGTTGATTTGTACGGCAACGTGTATTCTGAATAGTTCCTCTTACACTTCACAGTAGATCCCAAACCATCTATGCATAGGAGAAAACGAATGAACGAATTTTCAAGGAGGAATCGCACTTTCGTTCTAACTATCAGTTATTTCAAAAGAACTCACGCATAGCTTTTAGTCTGTAATCTAAAGTCTGATATTTCCTTGCAGTAATGTATTTTCTTGGATCGTACCCCAATCTTACCCACATAATCTTCCACGGACCGGTCATAAAGTAATAGGCGACGGAAGGAAGTAAAATCTTCAGTCGATCATTAGAAAACTTAGTCTTATACATTATTGCATTTTTCGACCAAATCGGTCGCTCCTCGAAAATTTGACGCATTTGGTCGAAGTGTGCATTTTGAACGAATTTCACTTTCAGAGCTGTCTCTATGCCTACTGGCGGCTTGGTAGGAACGTCCGGAGTCGAAAAGTATATGAAATTAGAGAAGCCTGACTTTCGTTTTCTACTTTTTCCTATTATATTCTCTGGATATGAGTTGGCTTCGGTCTTTGGTACATATTGCTGTATCGTATCCATCCTGCTGAACGCAGCTGGTGGAAAGAAGTAAGGCACATCGTTCTTTAACCAAGAGTAATGTGGTATATTAGTTGGACAGAATTTATCGTATATACACTCCAATCTTTTAGGATCCCCTTTTTTCTGAGTCATTGGTAAATATTGAAAGTCACAGAGATCTAAAACATATTATTCCCATAATTTTCAACGTGCTACGTAGTACTGAGAATGTTATAAAATACAATCATATTTACAAAAAGATGTAAATTATTTTATTATTCAAGTGAAATGAAATGCATACTTGTGAATCTAAATTCTGTATCAACTCTCCCTAAAACTTTTAATTTTGGCAATTCATAATCCTTATCTTCCGAAAGGTCTTCGTATTTATTACGGTCGAATGTCGGTGGTATGTTTTTCTTATTCTTTGTAAAGCTCGTGTCATTATCTATTGATAAATCCTGGAAGTCCTTAATACCTTCAGGGGACAAATTTTTATGCGAGAGGCCAGGAGTACAATCCAAATTACTAACACTGCAACTCTGTACTTGGTCAGCTAATTCAGATATAACTTGTTCTTGATTCTCTGTATTGGTATCACAAGATTCAGTGCCTTGTGTTTCTGGCGACTGCACCGTATCCGCATTATTCTGTACGTTATTATCACTTTGAGCATTATCTGTGTTCTTGGTAACAGTCGATTGCTTCTCTGCATTTTTTGCCTCGAATTCTTCTACCTTCTTTACTCTGGACTTTTTAACTCTGACTCTGAGCAAGAATCCCTTAGTATTATATCTATCGCCACAAGTTGGTTTACAGTACATATCATCTGGTCTAAACCTTAATTCCAAACGTCGGTTCGGAGTATTCACTGCCTAGTGATGTGTAATTAATAACAGCTATTAGAAATCCTTACAAATTTGTTTTCTCTCACACAAAAAGACAATACCGTTGTAATGCTGCCAAGGCCTCCCAAAGTCTCTATAGCTTTATCCACATTGATTACGTTTCCAGGATATTTAATGCAAAGAAACTTTCTGTCGAACCTATGACCGCCAGGAAGGACTGGCCCGATATATTCATTTTCATGCTCCTCGCACGCTTCTTCCTGATTACCTTCAGAGGTCTACGCAACAATATTTATAATATCGCAATAATAAATCGTACGCTGTGTCGCAAGAAACAAAGAAAAGATATGCAAATTCATTTATATCAGCTGTATCTTACATTATCATCGTTATTAGTCTCAGGTATATCACAGTAAGAATCATCGCTATCAATCTCTTTACGATAATCTTCAATTTTGAAGTCCTCGTCTTTATCATCTTGTGTATAAGAAATTTCGTCGCTAGTGTCACTTGCTTCACTCATGTTACTTTCTTGTACTTATACCCTAAATACAAGTCAGAAGAGTGGACTTTCAGATAGCATATTCTTGCGAGCATTGTCATGTCAACGTATATAATTAGAAAATTTTATAATATTGAAATGGAACGTTGCAGTTATATGCATTGTTAAAATACATTTTACTGTTTTTATTTAATTATAAAATGATTTTATTCAGGCGCCTAACTACTTGAACGTCATAATGTTATACTCTATATACTTACGTATAATTACAAGTGTAATTTCAGTACAGTATGTGCAGGTTATTTTCTATCATTTATCTTGCGTCGAAGTATTATTATAGTTACTTAAACACTAATTACGTTTCCTGAAATGATAACACGCAGGTACTTTTAAACGCTACACTTTGTATCCATCGCATTTTAGGTTATATTCACGGAGTACCTACATAATTTGAGGTTAGGAATCACAGAGTAAGATACACATACGCAGTGCGGATTGCCTAAGCACAGGCTTCAGAAACTTTTTGAATTTGACCCTGGTCGTTTCTAAAAGTATGCAACTCTAAAGATGGGGAAAAGAATATTTAAACGAATAATATTTAATAGAGTTTTTCCAACGTAATACATTATGACTTGCAAAAACTGTATTACGAATAAGTATTTTGTCTGTTACTCGTAATAAAGTGTATTTGCCAAAAATAAAAATGAAAAAAAAAAGAGAATACTATCGCGTTCCAAAGTATATATGGAAATATATTACAGAATCCCATAATACGTTCATAGAATTAAACAATTTGAGTATTATCAACAAACAATTATACTCTAAATATATCAGAAATAAATTTAAAAATTCATTCAAATTAAAAACAAAGCATACTAAATAGTACACTACATAGCAAATTTAAAGTTTCCATACAATATTATTGTTGAAATTTCAAAACTCATTCAACACTTCCCATATGATTGTAAAAATTGGTAAATAAATTAAACCCGCCTTCATCGTTAATTCACCACATTTATCGTCCCGATTTTGTACCCCGCTCATAAGTGGTACATAATAATTCCATATACCACTAATTATAAGAATTAACATCCAACTGAGACCTCAGTACAACAATTTTGCATTAGCCTACTAGGACCCAACAGCTTCATAGTCTCCTGCTCCTCCAGACATTTCAAACGCGCCGATCACTCGGTTTCACGTTTCCTCTATACAATTCTCCTCTCTGACAGAATAGGAAAGAAAACAATTCCCCGACCATGTCAAGGATAAACCCACCGAGCCTTCTGCTGTTCGAATACGGTGGGACTCCTGGGCCCACCACGTCGTTCGGCTCCGTCCTAACAACGCTACCGCGACATCCGGCGACAAACGTATAGCCGGCGATAATTCCTCGATAATAGGTCGATAACGGGTCTCGTTGTCCCATGGAATTTCAACAGAGCAGTGCAACGACGGCGGTGTCCGGCGACGCCGCGACCAACGACACGCCGAAAATCTCTTCCTCGTCACCCTTGTACAGGCGCAACATGACGCCAGATAAACGGGCCTCCTGCTCGGTTTGTTGTCGAATTTGCCACGAAGGTACACAGCACCTTGCACGTTTATTTTTAATCTCCTTTGCTGAGTGATTTATCCCTAACACGCTCTTTGTATACATCGTTGGTGGATGAATTTGGGAGTAGCTCGAAGATAAACGCGATTGGTGTCAGTGGAATGAGCGTTGATGAGGTTTAACGAGTTTGGGAAGCGATCGAATGTTTCTTGGTTCACTGACTGATTTTTGTAAGTGACAATTAGCGAAGGATTTATTAGTGCCGACTGAGGAGTGGTGTTCGTTGGCTTTTGTTTCTACTGTGATCTGGTGGCTCCTGTTTGCTGGTGGAGCGACGGAGGAAGGTGAAAGTGTAAACAGAGTGTTAAGATGGCTTTATGTTGGGGCACGAGGATTTGTGTTTAAAAGTGAAACGAGGGAGTGACATTAGACCGAGGGGCCCTCTCGAAGGACGTTGACTTCCGTTATGTGATTCAGTTTCGATAATTTGCTCTTCTTATCATTCTCGCTCAGGTTATTCACACAGTCAATATAAGGCGCGTGTGGGAAGTATATTTTGTAATTAAACGGGCGGGAATAAATGTGTTAAAGAAATTGCATCAGTTTTTTTATTTTGTTTAGTGTCAGTTTAGTCGAAAGAAAATTCTGATTTGTATACGTGTTTATATTTTTAACGATAGTGAAAATATTGGGAAATGAAACGGAAGTGCAATTATAAATGAGTTACACATTACAAGTATTACTGTCTTCGACTTTTGACTAATTAGTCGTAGAATCTGCAGGTGTATCGACCTTTTACTATCTTCCTATACTTTTACTTTCTTAATGAGTCAATATTATGATGTGAAAAATCCACTGACGCCTCGAAATGTACTCCGAGTGACTCACAGGTATGTTCCGTGATGAAACGATAAGCAACATGGATTAGCGACAAACTACCACGAACGTGAGAATATATGTATATACCTAAGTACAAATATAGTGTATGCGTACAGTTGCATGCATATGCTACCAAACAGCGATGTTAATGTTTATACATACAGTATAAATATAATATTTATACAGACAGTATCTTATTTAAGAATAATTTTACCGATACTAATTACGTGAGAAATTCCAATTTTTTGTCAATCGGATTTTTCTAGTTGCAAAAACGACGCGGCACAGTTATTAAAGCGCTTTTCAATACACTTTTTCATAACTGTCCAGTGAAATTTATATAAGAGAGTTATTGTTACGCGATAATGGAGTTATATGTATATTAATAGTGCACCGAAGGTCGTGTGATAAGTTTGATCAAGGTAAAACTGTTTTGATATACAGATTTACATCTCAGGATTATCCAGATTGATATCTACTGGATTCGTAAATTTCGATATTGAAGTAATCGCAAATATAGCAGACCTGAAGAATTGAAGTGTTAATTTGCTCAGATGAATGATTAATAACAAGAGATTCTTTCGCAGATGAAGGCACGGAGGAATTAATAGATCCCTGCGAATGCTCTGGATCATTGGGCCTGATACATACGAGTTGTTTGGAGAAATGGCTGTCTACCTCGAATACAGATCGATGCGAGATTTGCAAATACGCGTTTGTGATACAGAAGAAGAATAAACCATTCTGTCAGGTGAAGATTTATGCAAATCTTTTACCTTATTTAGTATGATTGCACAGCTCGCTGTTGAATATCTCTTGTATCTTTAATAATATTAACAGTTCTTAAGAGGAACTTAAGGAATTCTGATGGTTGAAATAGTATTTTTATAGATGAAGGCACAGAGATTTTTTTTAATCGAATGTGTGTATAAAATAATAAAAAAGGAAGAGTTCAGAAGTTAAAGAATAAAATATATAGTTAGATTGAAAAAGTAGCTTTGTTAAATCTGAAAATGATTTTCGATTTTTATAACTCGAGCAATATGTTTTTTAGTCACAAAAAAATAGCAAAATTACTGATAAATATGAAATGCGCCAGTGTATTATCAAAAGTGAGCTCTTCAGCGAGTAGAAAATGTCTGTCAAGCGCAGACCTAGGAATTTTCGAAGAGATATTCGTGACAGTAAAGATGTTGCTAGACAAGGTTCGAATACTTCAGCGAGCACAATTTTCGAATGCGATTACTTTGAAAGGAGATTTCAAGAAAGTTGATTTATTTTAATGCATCTTTATTTATATTTATATCAGTGAAGATATATTAACTTCGAAGATAAAGAATTAGCAATTCCGTCGTGCGTATCGCATTGGCGTTTGATATCCCGATGTTATCTATTTATTATCGCGCAGAAAGATATTCAATGTACCTGCAAACAATTTATAAACATATTCTTTTAACGTTAAACAATGATAAACATGCTCAAATTAGAATTTTTGGAGTTATCATTTTTTTATTCTGTTCATTTTGCGGGGAAGATATTATTAACTATGCTTTTTGAACATTAATCATCGTAATGCATTGTAACATATTTGAGCGGTCGAAGAAGCCATAGTAACCATAAATTGTAATATTGTACTGTATATTGTGCTCGCTTTTTAATGAAGTACAAATTGTCGCAGTCTTTTCGACAGTGGTGGAGGACCAGAAGTATTCATGGGCCACAAGGCATAGCAGGTGATGTGATATGCCTAGTTATTTTAACCCCACTGTGCGTCGCAGCGACATATTTTTGTGGAATCGGTGCATCTGGTTACACCAGGCTTGGCTTTTGGGAAGGCACAGGTTTGGCCATTCTTTGCTGCATGCTGATTGCCACATACTTTTTGTGGTTAATCGTCACAATTAGGTACGATTTAAAGTTTCTCGGTGAAAGAATTTATTAATGTAATATCTCGATATTAAAGCAATTACTACTGTATAAATGCAGTGGTGTCTATTCTTTGTACAAAATATAATGCAATTAGTAACCAAAGGGAGCTACGGTACCACTCCGAAGTTTTAAGGAGGTATAGGACTATTGAAATCTCGAAAGATCGATTTTTTTATTATTATTCATTCTGAAAGTGTCATGCTGTGTGAACATTTACAATAATGTATCGTGAGGAAATTCGAATAATTACGGAAATTATAGCACTGAACGTAATTGAGTGCACTGTCGAGTAACGGCCTTGCAGAGCGGTATTGGCGTATGGGACTTAACTTTGAAGCCGTTTATCTCGAAACTACATTTTCAAACACGGTGTACGTAGTAACTTTTGAACGAATGAATAGTTTCATTTAAAATTTTAACTGGAGCTGGAGAATTCCTTTCTCTATCGTGTCGAATTTCCGCATCAACATTGGATGTTTGTAAACACATTTTATAACTGATTAAAGACGATTCTTTTCCATAAAAATGTAGAAAAAAACTTGATTCGTGTGTAACTTTTACAATTTTTGTTTAAATTCGCCAGCAAAGTTCCACACGATATGTATTAGTATAGAAACTAATCATCCCAAAGCATTTTGCTTTTAGATTTCAGTCGTTCAATAGTCCTATACCCTGGTGTCTAATTGGTTGGCGAAAAAAACGTGATTTTCAGGATTTTTTGTGGAAAATTTAATGTGCATATTTTACAACTCTTTGCTTTTTTAAAAGTACATATATTCAGCAACTCTCAGTAATTTTGTTATAGGAAAATATTAAAAAGTGAACGAATAACAGCCCCTCTCCCGGAAGCTATTTTTTTTAGCGGTGAGCACGATTTCTTTGAGCCGGATCATCTGAAATCGAAAAGTGAAGAAGATTCTGTTAGTAGGTATATGAGTTTCTCTAGTTCGTGAATGAAGGATTTTTGATTTGATGCAAATTCTATTTTTAATTTACGAAAAACGAACAATTCAGGCATCGAAAAATCATGATTTTGCGACAAACGGCCGCCATTTTGTCTGAAATCATTTTTTTGAAAAATCCTTTGTTCACGAACGAGATAAACTCATATATTAACAGAATCTTCTTCACTTTCTAATTTCAGATGATCCGGCTCGGAGAAATTGTTCTCACCGCGCAGCACCATTATAAAAACAGCTTCCGCGAGAATGGCTGTTATTCCTTAATTATTTAATATTTTCGTATAACAAAATTCCTGAGGGTTGCTGAATATATGTCGTACTTCTAAAATAAGGAAATAGTTGTAGAAAACATACATCACATTTTTCACAAAAAATTCCCGAAAATGACGTTCTTTTTTAAACAAAGGCCACATTTTGCAGAATTTCTAATTCCAAATCATATCTTCTTGATCAAAATTGTGTGCTCAATACTGCAAATTATTGACAAAAAATATTGAGGAAATATCCATTTTTAAAGGAAATTAAAATATAACATATTAATACAAATCTATTTTATAGGTTCCATTTAAAGTCCTGGCAACAGTGGTGCACAAGAAATCAAGATGTGAAATTAATGGTGAAACACAAGTCTGAGGGATCGTCGCGTCCAGAGTCACAAATTAAAACATTTTGGACCTTCGGTCAGGATAACAACAACAATAATCCATCACATAGCAATCCATTTACCGCCTGGCTGTTCCCTTCGTTTACCAACAGCGATCTATCTTGTTCCTTACAACAACAAACTACGGCCGTGTAAATTAAATATCGCGATTAATTGTCGAAGGATCTGACTACGATACGAAACTTTACGAGAAGAATATAACGAATCTGTTTGCATGAAAATTTTTAACGAGTAATTCGTAGAACATAAATAACTTCTCGAGAGACATGATTGGAGATTAAATTGCCTAGAATTTGTCATTATCCGAATACATATTATTATAACAAGGAGCGATGTTTGTTTGTAGGTGTTACATATTGTATATCGCTATATGCATGATCAGTATATTCAGAATCAATTAAAAGTCGATTAAATTATCACATTTGAAATCTTTCCAATGCAGAAGACAATCGAGGAAACGTCAAGTGCGTAAAAAAATTAAAAAATATTTAAGATCTTCTATTATATTTTCTGTAGTTGATCGAAATTTAATCGACGAAAAGTTGGATATACTACTAATAAGCGATAGATATATTCTGGTCAAATCTGTGATCGATCGATATTTTGTGCAACAGATCGCAACAGTATCGAATATTTTGAAGATCGACTTCATGAAAGATTTTTTCATACTAAGTTTACACAGGGTGCGTTGATGTTGTAATAATGTAATGAACGATGTTAACGGAATCCCACGTGATGGAGTACCTGATCGAAGTGACAAACAGCGGATAGTTTCACTAAATAGTAACTCGAAAAGTGGACTTAGAAATTTTTGGAAATTTAAATGTCCGACTGAAGTTCACGCTTGGCTCGAAAAATTGAAGCAGAAGGGATATTCATAAGGAAAATCGAAATAAACTTTACGCGAATGCATTTATATTATAAAAAAGTTATTCTCTTTTACTGCAGTGATACACTTTTACAATTAAATTTTCATATCGAATCATTGTAATCGTGTGAAAATAATCTCGCGTTAAAAGGTCATCTTAGCTCAGTATTGAAATTTAATCGAATGTTACGTGATCCTAATTATTATTCTCATTAATGCATTCTTATCTGTTGCGTCCAAATAAGCAGTATTTAGTAACACCTATTTAAGGAAACTACTTTCGTATCGCATAGTGTGCACTCAAGGAACTGCTAGTGAGTACTTAACGTGTATGCATATGTTTTGCGAAAGCGTAGAACAGGTATAAATGCCTTTAAGATGAACGTCTTTGTACTGAACGATTGAATATTGAAGGATTTCTGTGAGACTGTTAAGAGTAACTCGAATTCTGTAGACGTTTTTCTTTTATAGAATATTTACTCTTACGATTTGATTGTACCATCGATATCGTAAGCATTATGTGTTAGTTCATCGAATGCATTGTGATATTGCTGAAACGTTTACGAAGGATAGAAGCATCAATTGTGATTGTAATTTTATAATTTATATAAAGAATTTTTTTATACTACCCCATTTTCTATTTATTTTACGATCTTTTTACACCATTTTTTCGTATTTTTAATTGTGAAGTTAAGTGAGCTGTAGCATTATGTTGTTACAATTTATAAAATTATATATACATTTTATTTTAAAAATGATTCTAAAGAAAATTAAACATATGTATTTTCTAAATCATAGAAGTATTATGAAAAATTTTCATCTGAATTAAGTTAGTTACATGTATTAATTTGAATTACAATATTTGAGAGAATTAACTTAAAATATCTATATGATTTTATAGATTGGAATAAATAACTGATAAGAATTGAAATATTAAAGCAAATATCATTGGCATTTAACTCTATATGCATGTTATATGAACTCCAGTTTTATAAAGTCCTATTATCTCATAATTTATTATTTCGTAATTCAAAAAAGTTTTATACTTAATATACACGTTACGTAACATTATGATAATAGGAAGTAAGCGAAATATATTGATTAGTTACTGTCCGAGCTCTACCTCCAATATTATGATATAAACGATCCCGTAGAAATTCAATTTTTAACGCTAAGTCGCGTAACTACAGTTTTCCTAGAAATAGGCATCATATAACGGGAATTGCTGAACTACCAGAGAGATTCTATGACTTCTATACAACGCAATAAGTAGTACGTAATAAAATTGGACTATATTATTGTTCTATTCAAACTTGAATAATTTAATTGATATTATTTTGACTACCTCCTGATTCCTTTTCCGTATTAAAATGATAATTGTGTATCTAATAATATGTAATAAAAAATAATAGTATATTTATAGAAATTGATCAAATAATAGATAGTACAAAATTATTTTCTTTAGGAATGAAGCGCTAACAACCAAAATTTGTATTTATAAAACAACGCGTAATAAACTGGTTACTTTACAAAAAAAAAACGTTTTTGGGACTTCCGTAAAATGTAATTATGAATCTAATCGAAATATTTGACAAAAATTTGATTATTAAATGAAAGACGACAACACGAAACTAATTGTACAACAATTTCAATTGCGAACCGTCAATAAAATATTTAACCCAAAGAGCTTAAAAACTTTACATATTTAATCAATTATTACGCTGCTAAATATTAGAACACCGCCAGCCTAATTTGTGTCAATCGCACATGAACAGAATGACGATACAAATGTAACCCTAACATTCCAATCAGGAAAACACGATATCAATATTTCTAATGCTTCTTGAAATATGCATTCCAATGCCAGTCTTCTGCACGATTAGATATTAAGGTTAAGGGAAATGTTAAAATATTCCGATCAAGCGCATGCAGATTTATATACATGTATTCACAGAAACACAGGGTCGTGCAATATTTAAAAAAAATGCAAAGATAATTATCTGAATAGAATCGAGGCGTGTAATTGTCGATCAAAGAACACAAGAAATAAATTCGATTGTTTTGTATAGTACCTCATGTCTGCCGTATAATTTTATTATAAACTAAATAAAATTCTATTTTTCTTTTTGTAGTCTAAAAATATTTGCACACAAAGAAGTACTTTAAGGAAATGGAGATTTGTTCGTTTTTAGTTTAGAAACTAAATTATTTTCACACTACGTCACTGGTTATACTGAAATTTATATTGACACTCATATTCAATATGGATGTCCTCGACTTAAGTAAAATAGCAAAGGTTGCTTGTTACATAGCCAATGAAACGTCAATAATCCTATTATGCATAAACAATAAATGAAGCTACTGTTTCGTTGAAAAGTTCTAGATCCCCGAACTCTTCTAGCCACATGCTGAAACTAGAATTAGTTATTGTACTCCGTTAATAGGTGTGAGAACCAAACCTCTCTATTGCCTTAGGATTCATTTTACAGTCGCCTTTTTAAAAATACACTTACGACCTTGAAGCCAGAAATAACACTGTTGTATAATATTATTACTATGACACCTGACATTTCCAAAGTGATATCAATTATTTCTACATCAACAGCTACACATAGCCAATTTTGCAATGAACACTGATTTTGTTCGCAAGATATTTCAGTTAAAATTTCATACCATTCATTTGCTTAAAAATCATAATTTAGATAAAGGATTTGTAGATTTGGCGCTCAATATGATTTGATTGGAATGCTTTGGAATTCAATATGACAACTCACATGAGTTGTTGCTAATTTGCTACATGAAAAGAAAAGAATTGTTTTTAAAGTTGTCTCAAGCCTTGTGTTTAAATATTTTATTTTAAAAATAGAAGATAAAAAGTTATTGGCCAAAATATTTTGCTATCTTTTGCAATTTTTCGTTCTAGGCTACAGCCTACTTAGCTTATGTACAAATCCGACAATGGATACGATAAGAAGGAAGATTTGAAGCGTACCATTTCCAGACAAGTGATACCTTGCCACACAGGGGTGCATGTCATTGGAAAAAGGGCGTGGATACCTAACTGGCTTACCTTGTAAGAATTATGCATGGGAGAATCGACATGTGAAACAGAAAGAAGTTGTATGATGGATACAGTTTTAAATAATTTAATCGATGCCAATAGTGTTGACGTTTTTTTTACGTTTCATGGTAATTCGTCGTACTTAATAACCAAGAAATGACCCCTAGCTAGAGATAATGCCCCCCAAACGGACTTGTCTGGAATATTTCTCAAATATTCAAGGCATGCGACTTCCACAAACAAACTAGTAATTTTTTTATGACAGTTCTTGTTACGAAGAATTACGTGGTCTGGGTTCGCGGTATGAGGACATGCTATACTTCTATTTCCCCTTTCTATTTACTGCTTTCAATGTAAGATCGACGGGTTCGAGTACTCTATGATTTTAACTCAGTCTTATTCGAAATTGTTCCAGTGGGCGAAAAAGAATTTTAGATGCTACTCGATAATCTTCGACGACTGTGTTCAAAGTGCGCTTGGGGTATATAAGTGTGTGCTTCACAGCCTTGCATGACCTTTGCAATAAAGCGTCGGGGCGCGGCGTGAAGAATGAAGCTAGACAGACGACTGAGGTGTGATGAAATTCTGTTGAAGGCCGAAGATTGTAGAAGTTTCCAAAGTGGGATGAATAATACAGGTGATCTAATAAGAGAAGTTAGGCACCCGAGACTAAAATCGCACTATGACACTAACAAAAAATAGGGTTGTCTTACGGATGACCTATTCTACTTGCACAAAAAGTTGGATAATTCTCTGAATTTTCGGGTTACCTAACATCCCTTGTAAGATCAGAGGCTATCATCTGCATCAATTCCCATATTATCCTAGAGTTTAAAGTTTTAGGTTAATTTTGATAATAATTTAACTAATAGCAAACATAAAGTAAAGGAACTATCAAGTCTCACTATTACATCTACGAAGGGAATAACTAGGGATGACACTACGAAGAGAAAGACAAACAGCACGTGTAATTTATCGTTTTATAATTGTGGATAATATATATATTTGCTTTCAAGGAACTGGCTATGTGAATTACCTCTATACGAATTTACAGCAATGTCATTTACACCTATTTCGCGTGGAATCTAGCCGTAATGAATGAAGAAAAGCGTACCGTGACGCACTGGAGGTATGACGTGTCAGACTCCAGTAGTATTACCACGTGTATGCCCAGGCGCGTAGAATACAATGGAAGTTATTGACATACCGCGTTCAATAACAAGCATGGAACACGTTGCGAATATATATTCAGATTCGATTCGTTGAAAACAAATGAAATATCCATGTATTCCATCGTCGTTTTATTAAAATCTATTATAGCGATATACGGGAACGAAAATATTTCTTATTGGAGAAAGAAACTACCCTTTAGAGGTGCATCATTTTTCCAAAACGGGTAGGTATTATAGGGGGGTTCTATTAACCCTCCGAAGTCGATTTTGAGTGTTTCTGGCCCCCAGCAGAACTTCGCCTAGCGTTAAATTAAACAGTAACACAGAAATAGGAAAAGTGGATTACTCTAACAAAAATAAAGTCGTCTAAAAGTAGAATAGTTACTACAGATCGAAATATACCCAGACACCGAGCCTTCAATATTCAATAAACATCTATAATAAATTGTAAAGCAACCCATTGAGTACTTCACCTCTTCTCAATTCCTAAATACAACCCCCTTTTCCAACCACCCCATTCTACACAATCCTCACCCACTCCACGCTAAGACACCAAATCCAATGATTCAAACTAACTCCCTAATACACCTCAACAGACATCAAGACTACGCAATATGCAACCCTATTTTCCATCTATACCCATCTACAACCCCCGTCTTACAGAAAGAAGCGGGACGTTCGCTAGTTCCGAGCGTGGAAATCGTCATCTGTCTCGTTAATGCGAAGAAGAAGAAGCGAATATTGCCTGTACTGCGCGTGGAAGGTTAATCCATTTCCCGCTAGTTACCCTCCACGTTTGAGAACCGTCTCGACGAGAGGAACTTGACATTGAACCTGCCGGCCACGCACGCACACCGGCGCAACGTTACGGCCGGGTCGGAAAGGTACTCATTACCTCAAATGTATGCAAAACACATGTACGGGGCACGGCCGTGGAAAGGATTAGCTGCGCATGGGCGTCTCTATGGAGACGATTGACTCTTGCCACGACCTCTAGTTGTTTCTGCCAATCCATTACAGCATTATCACGCCGCGACGAGGAAGCCTGCCCGTGAAAGTTCCGACGCGGAAGCCTCGCGGTACCAGCCGCGGCGTACGTATCCACGACACGCGACCGAAACAGGCATTCGTGTGGACACCTCTCTGTGACCGATCACCGTGCGCGATCGTGCAAATAAGGGAGCGAACTTTCGGAGCCGAGGATAAACGTTGTTCGAGGAGCTTTCATTATGTAAGTTCGCGCGGATTATCGGCGAACGACGTCGCGGTGGCTCGGGTAAAACTAGCCACTCTACGTGGTCCTGAAGAGGGCGACCGGCTCGAGGGAACTGCAAACACAATTCTGACACTTGTGCCGCGACAAGGAGAGATTATTTAAGACTCTAAGTCGAGTGATAAGTTGCCTGTGTCGAGTGATCTTTCTGCTCGCGTATGCTACGTTTACTGGAGAGGATAAACTCGATCGATTTCTCTTCGATACAACACATCGGCCGATATTGTTTTCCCCACAAGCTTGCACGCCACTTGTCGCTCCGGGTGCTCCGAAACCTCTTTGAAAGGCTGCCGAGCTCGCTGTAATTCGAATTTGACAATCCCCGGGGAACGTGTGAACAGAAATGATCTCTTCGGGAAATTAGAAAGGCGCGGGTTATACGTTTTCGTGTAAATAATTGAATGTTGGTGGAAACAGCGTGGGTTTAAGTCAGGCTTGTTGTATGCTTCTGTTGCGTCTAGTGCAAGGCGTTACTATGCTGTTATTCGTGAATTATTTGCTTTGCAGATTCCTCGACAGTCAGCTGGCGGAAGTGCTAAAGGTGTAGAGAAGGTGAACGTGCTCTCGGCTGCGAATAATAAATTATGTGCGAGAGATCGTCGGCTACATGTGGCTCCTGTTGCTGTTGACTTACATCCTGAAGATTTTGCTGAGGAAATTTTGCCCGCTCAACACTGTGCAAGTCGGATCGCTGCGAATCGCGCCTCAATTTTCTTTGGGCCGTCGCTATCCTGGGCCTAAGCTTGTATTTCACGGCTGATCGACTCAACGGTTCAGTTGTATAAAAAACTATAACTGCTACGGCTGGGGAGGGGGTTAAGGGAGTGCAAACGTTTCAGAGAAACGAGTATCGAAAAGTAGCGTGGACAGTAGAGCTTCTAATGTGAAAAGTACACCCTCGTAGTTCTTCGAGGAGACTCAGAGGAACGTGTTCGGGAAAGTGAATCGGTTAGTTGGAAGCATGTGAGTAAATGGCCGTGAAAGGATCTTACCATCCTTCGAACGACCTACTATGGGCATCTGCCTGGACACTGGTTAGTACTTACTGTGAATTTTTTTACCTAAATATAGTCTTTCCACTTGTTAATAGCACTTGCAGTTCGCGGGAAAATTCAGTGCCAATATTAATATAAATCGAAGTGATAACACGATTCGTAATTATCGTCAGAGTTTAAAGTTGTGCAAAAGAATTGATTTCTTATACTACACTGATTGTGAGTACCCTTACCCTTTGCAGCCTGTTATAAATTTAACATCATAAAGTATTTCAAGCATTCGAAACATTATTCTAAATCGCTTCGATTTTGCTGAAAGATGTGTCGTCTCAGAATGTTAAGTTACGATGTGATATCGAGAAACACGTGTGACCCACATATGTATACCTTGTACTTGACATTACACATATTATTCGATCAATAAGTCTTCCAACGATTTCCCAAAAGAGGAGGATAATAACACATCTTTACATCAAGTCACGTGTTCACGTCGATATAAAATGAACCAGTAGAATTTGTATGTTAAAAAATAAGTAGGTATAGGTATTTCACGCAACAGAAATTTTATATAACATATCTGCACAAAGAGTGTTTCGCTGAATCCATTATAAGTAGGCCTTTAGGGATATATTTAAAAGATTAGACTGACATTTTCCTTTTCTTTCATTTTTATTTCATTTTCATCCTCGTTCATCGTCAATATTTTTTTTATTATTTTTCTCGACAGTAAAGAGTCCTTCATATTCAGTATAATTAGTGAAATAACCCCTTTAACAAAATTACAGTTAATATTAACTGTCACAATCGACGATAGTTAATTATAAAAATTAAAATTCACGAAGACGAAATCGAAACATTTCTCCCTGTTTCTCAGGATCATTATTCTGTTAGCTGGAGTGCAATATTTCTTCTTAACATCATTATTATTCAGTTTAAATATTTTCTTCGTCAAATATAAATTAAAATTTACCTCTTTATACATTAAACACAATCGGTACACTGCCGGTTTACACACTTATTCCCAATCACATTTTACGTACAGTTAATATTGACGCTGAATTCACAGATGCAAATGAGCCCCCAGTTCTTAGAAATTCCTCGATCGTCGAATAAATCGAAAATTAATAACACTAAAACACATATTGCGACTTACATAATCGACCTCTATCTTCGTTATAAATTCCTGTGTAGAAGCAGTGCAACTTATTATAAGGCAAAAAGTTTTAACACAAACAACCATCTTAATGACTGTAAAGAAAGTTCTGTTTGTATGAGTCATGTAGCAGAATCAATATTGCAAGTAACTTCACGACACTTGTCGTTAGCTAGCCATACGTGCTGTATACCCGTTCCTTCAGAATAGGTAAAAGTACCAAAGGAGATAAGTTTCAGCGCGCGAAGAAAGTTTCACCGGGCATAACCTCAGTTACATTGCTACATTTTTTACAAAATTCTGTACTAAGCAGAGTCCTGAAAGATAACGCGTTTTCGCGGAATTCAATAAATTTCCTCAGTTTCCACGTTCTCAATACCAAACCATAACTTTATATAAAATATAAAAACTTTATAAAATATCCAAATAGTTGATGAATAAAAAATTTGAAGCCTACCCAAAGGAAAGCCAAAGCTATTCATTATTTTCATCGATTAGGTAGTGTGGACTGTGGATGACCATTAGAAAAGTATGTTACTGATTAGACAACCAATAGATACTTTTGACTTTGATGAAGATATCATTTTTTGTTACAATTACCTGATTACTAATAATATTATTATTATTATTCTATTAACACTGAGTTTTTAATATTTATAAACATATTAACAACTACTACAGAGTATTATTAGAATATTATCTTTCAATTATTCTCACGATTTAAATTTAGATTCAATGAAAGTTTGTAATGTTTTTAAAATATTTCATAACTAATTCAAATTTTGAATAGCAAAATAATCACATTCGTCATGATTTGATGACTTTCCTCCTTATGTAGAAACAATTTTTCTTCGTGTAAATGCTCGGATGTCAGACTCGTTTCTCTAGGCTGTAGAGTCAATAGAACAATGCAGACAATTTGCACGTGCATTTTAATCGATATTGCAGAAATAACGTTACACTATGACATAGTACTTGTATCGTCATCGTATTAACCTTTGTACGCGCGTTAGATTACGATTATGGTTGTGTTTCTCATTCCCCTCAGCTACCACGGAAATTAATGATTCAACGCACATATATATTACATGACACAAAAATTGCTGGAAAATCAATGGTAAACATGGATTTGATAACATCACATTCACTTTAAAAGCAGCATTGGAAATTTTTAGGTTTAGAAATTAGAAAGCACTCGTTCATGAACACTTTTAACTAACATCTACAACCAATTCTAAATCGTTTTATGAAATTTCTATCAAATATTGCTCAAGGTGTTAAATACACCTGGATTGTTTGACAAACCATAGTTTTGTTTCCTTCCTTGCATTTTCTCAAAATATGACCTCTCGAGAATGAGTATTCTAAAATATTATTTTAAAATCCGCATTTCTTACGAAGTTATGGATTTTTAAACGAACCAACGAGCACGCAATACCTTTTCCCTTTTACATGAAAAGAAGCTGGATCGATAAAAGTTAATTGTTTCATAACAAAAAGCTCCAACGTTCACATTCTTTTCTAGGCGTGTTTACGACTTATCTATAAAATCAATTTTCTTGAAAACGAAGCTTCGCGTGAAATAATTTCATTCTACGTTTGCCATTAATTTTTACAGTACCTATAAATCGATCTTTTTCGATTATCCCCCAAATTAAACCCTGCCCTACATAAGTAAATAGTAAAAAAAACATGACAACATTGAAAAAGACGGAAAAAAACAATGATGGTCATGAAAACTTGGATGCAATGATTGAGGAAAGTAATCTTCACGTTATCATCTTTGCCCCTTAAGTAGGCAATTTGTATTGACCACGCGTCTTCATATGTTCGAACGCAACGAGCATATTCAGACACACATCTTCAGCTCGAGTGTCCCAGCCTCTATTATTTTAAAGTATTCACGAGGATAATAGTTATTTACAATGAAAACTCGGTTGCAGATCAACAAAATGGATCGCAGGTGTTCGAGGAGGCTGATGCTCGAAGTGCAGGAAAATGGAGAGGAGAGGCTGGCCTCTTGGCAACCCCTCCGAACGGATCTTTTCCACAACAGAACGTTGGTCCAGTTAAATTCGAAGTACCAAAAGTGCCAGTCATATTTGTGCTTGGTGCGTATCAAATTATTAATCTTTAAGAAACGTTTTCACCGTAAAACACCAACGAAAATTCGACAAAGTTACTTGCAAATTTAAATGAAAGTAGTTTTAGCTTAGTACAGGATGGAAACTCAAAATTTATACTCTTGGAATATAATTGTAAAGGTTTTCATGAATGTTTAAGTAAAAATTGCTGCACGAGTGTCGAATCACGCCTATCGCGTTTAACAATGTTTTAATATTTTTCAGGCGGCCCCGGTAGTGGAAAGGTGACACATTGCGACAATCTGATGCAAGAAAAGAAGGGCATAACGCATATCAATATGATGGACCTCTTGCAACAGTACGCGTTAGGGAATGGTATGTAAACAATAAGTGAATCATGTGACGATAAACCAATAATCAAATGAAAAAATTCTACATTTGCAGTAAAATTATCAACATCTTATGTTATTACAACAGTTTTTAAAATTTTATTACTTGTTATAATTTATGATAATTATGATATTCCAATTTATTTTCGAAAATTAAGTGTAATTGTTTAAGCTGATATTTATATATCTGAATATTGTGTATTTTTTGTATAGACATGCAAGATTTTGGACAGCTGAGCAGTAAAACTGTTGCAGAGGTCCTCATGCTCGAAATAAAAATGTCTCCAGGGTCTAAAGTCTTTCTCGTCAGTGGATATCCTCGTAATATGCGGGACGTAGTCGAATACGCCGAAAAAGTGAGTCATTAGTCAATAAATTTCTCAATATACTTCGCAGTAGTTTGAAATTAATCAATTATATTAAATTCTTCTGAGAATGTTTAAAATATCAAAATAATTACACGAAAGACACTTCAAATTATGACACAATAAATCCACCACCCTTGATTGCATTATAGCAAAAACATATCACCCTTTCTAAATTTCAAGAATCATTAAAACAATTAAAGTAAGTTTTCTTTCAAATACATTTTTTCCTACTGTAAAAGAAGGTTCGATTGAAAAGTGAAAATAAGTAACAGATCTTGTTTCGGTATATAATATCGTACCTATGTATTTGAGGTGTAAATGAAGACAATTTTATGAATCATTAGTTCGTAATATCCTTCGTTTCTAGCATCTTTTTCCACATTTTCACCACCTTATTATTCTTCAATTTTTCAATTCTTTCTATTCAGTCTTGAAAACCCCCAATCTTTAAAAACAAGAATAAATTACTATATAAAATTACGATTATAAGACTGTAATTACAGAGTTTGACTATATGTATATAATAATGATTAAAGCGATAGGTGCATAGAGAACAATACATGCAACGTTCCTATCACATACGTTCCTGTAATCGAGAGTTTAATCGCAAGGTCGCTATTCTAACGAAGAAAAACTGACCTGAATCGAAGGTGTCCAAGCAAAATTTGTATAACTTCCTTTCTATGGCCGACTGACCTGTTCTATTGACCTGCTGCTCAAACACGTACAAAGTATACGTTAGTCACAGATCGTGCATCAAGTTAGAACATTATGATTGATTTCTACGGTCTAAGCAACGCGTGAATATTCACTTTGTTGATATTGTGCAATAACTGCGGAATCTGTGAAAGAAATAACATTTCCCAAGTACCTAAAATATCAAATTTGTTGGCAGAAAAGTTTACAAGACAACTGTAAAGAGAAAAGGCGAAGAATATTACGAAGGGAGGGAATATTTAAAAACAGTAAACAATTTCAAAATTTTAGAACGAAGCACGAAAGCTTGATATATATACCTTGAAAAATGTTCATTAAAATCATCTCTTATTACAAGTTTTCTCCTAATTCGAATTAATAATTTCAACGATGATTAGAATATTTTTTAACAGAAAACCCTAAAATAGAATCTCTATTTCCTTCAGAGTGATTTTGAATCTTTGAGCAGCTCTTGCTTTTTTTTCAGCTCTTGCTTTTTAGTCAGCTTAAGGATACCATTTACGCTATAAATTCTGAACCGTTTTCGAAATATCCTGTTCACTTAAACGAATTCAGAAGAAATATATTTTCAGATAAAAATCGTGAACGGCGTGATCCTTGTCTCCTGGAGGCAGGAGATCCTCGAAAGGCAAATCGACTTTGGCGCGCAACTTGGGCAAGTGGTGATCGAGCTAGCGAGAATGGAACTTTACAATTTTTATAGAAACGTTATGCCCGTCGCGGAGTATTTCGATCAGAGTGGAATGTTATTAGAGGTAATTAAACACCTTTGCGTATTCTTAATTCAATTTAGAAATCTTATTATCGTACTACCACGCATAAAATGATCTACTTAATAATTTAGTTAGTTATCAATCACTATTATTAACAAATAATTCATATTTATTTATATTAATAAGAATGCTTGTTATTTCTGAATAATAGCGATCGATATTCAGATAATAAGTGGCTAAATACCGAGTAGATAATTTTGAACGCGACAGTACATAATTGTTATTTTTAATAATTCATGTAATTGCAATATTATTATTTCTCCGCAGGTAAATGGAGAAAGAAATCCAAGCGAGGTTTATGTTGATTTTCGCGAAGCAGTTTTCAAGATTCTCGGCCTATCGAGTGGCGGAGTGAAAGAAAATAATGTTCCTCAGTCATTAGAAGCAGAAGTATGTTGTGTTTTGAAAGTAACATCAGTAGTTATTATTTTTAGCAGTGAAATATCTAATTAAATATATATTTCTTGAAATAAAAACACCTTCGAGTGCCTTTACATTTGAAATAGTAAAAGTGAATTCATAATTTAATAATATACAAACTCTCATGGAATAAATTGTAGGTGGAAGTCGAAAGGAGAAAAGAATCTATTTCAAAATCACCACTCTACAAAAAGGAAGAGGTGGCGGAAGTTCCTCAACAACCTGCTCCGATGAACACGAAGCCTTCAAAAACTGCAGACAGAACTAGAAAAGGACTACCTCCGTTCATCTGGGTTATAGGTAAGGTTTTCGAAATTGCAAAGCAATTGTATTTCTGTTTTCAGAAATTTCCGTATAACAGAAATTTATTTATCGATTATCTAAGAAAATAATTCTAGTACCTAGCATCTATATTTACCTTGATTACTTTCAAACTAAACAATATAAATTTTCCACAAGATTTTCCGATTGAACGTAACTTTCAAACTATTATACAGCAATTGAAGCGTGGAAATTAAATTCGGAAAATAAGTATCTACCATTTCCAACTTCTTTATATGAGAAGATGAAATATTAAAATATCGAATCTTCAAATTTCGTCCGACTTGTTTTTAGTATTTTTAATAGCCCACAATATGAATAATACTTAATATTAAACTATATTAGATTTACTATTGATATGATTTGTAATATTAATTTTAATAGGTGGTCCAGGAAGCAACAAAGAAAAGTTATGCACCCAAGCAGTTCGAAATATGCCAGGTTGGGTCCACGTGAGCATAGGTGTGCTACTCAGAACACTGGCGTCACTCAATACTATCGTCAAGGACGCTATTGTTTGTGGGGAATTGGTCCCACAGGACCTCGTGATGCAAGTAGTGGAGCAGCAAATAATATTAAACCGCGACACGGATGGCGTAATAATAGACGGCTATCCAAGAGACATAAACCAAGTTCAAGAATTTGAAAATAAGGTACCTGCTACTATGCCTTCAATTATGCTTTTCTAGAAATTTATTAGCGATACCGATTTCACGTAATTTTCTAAATAAAAATCGCAGTTACTTTCGCGTTACTGTACTAATTTTAATTTACTGTTTCGTGAATTCATTAAATGTAAATGTCGATTTTTAGTTCGGTCAACGGCCACCTTTAGTGCTACTGGATTGTTCGAAATTGCAACTTGGCAGAGGGAGGCTAGACGACAGTGTCTCAGCGTTTAGAAAAAGATTGGATCTCTTCCGCGAGGTGTCGTTGCCCATGTTGAAAACGTTGGATAACGGCAATCGCTTAACAATTGTAAGTATAGCCAGGAAATATATACTGCTCGACACTATTTTTTACTGATCGATCACGCTAGAAGTTGAGTGAAATTCGTGGAAAGTAAATAGTGTATCATCTGATACATAGATGGCATTGTTGTAAATTATCAGTTATTAGAAAAAAAACTATGTCGCAATAAATTAGCCCCCGTTATAAGTTTTCCAAAATTGTATGTAAATTTTTTTTGTATTCAATTTGCTTTCTCTGTCTTATTTACTTCTGACGTGATTTTTAAGAATTTTGTATTTTCGTGGGCATTTATTTTTTAATTAATTCTTGAATTAATTCTTCTGTATCGTGGAAACTTAAAAACATTTCTAACAATTCCTGAAGTAGATCTCTCTCTCTCTCTCTCTGTATTTCCATATTAATTACTCCAACGTAATTAAATTTTAAGATTAGTGTCACAGTGTAGAATATTTTTAGAAATTGCTACATTTATTATTGCTAAAGCTTACAAAAATTAAGGCGAAGGAAGTCTATAGTAGCAAACGAATTCATTTCTGAGGAGTTCGTTATAAATTCACCCCCTCCAAGAATATAAAAGTTAAACGTAGATCATTGTAGAAATTGTATTATACAAAGTACAAACTATTCTTCCTATTAGATTAAAGATAAGAGTACTCTAATTTCGAATAACTAATCAAAGATACCCTTGACTACAGATCGATGGTGATACAGACGTACCAAGCGTGCAACACGAATTTGCAGCAGCGCTGTACCAATTAATGACTCGATCGCGGCGAATCGAAGAGGACAATCCACACGGTCCCGAGTCACCAACAGTGCATGAAACGGAGAATAATGTCAACTCTACCCCAGCGACTCCCAATAAGGAAGACCAAGCAATCATAGCAAACGGCATTTCGAAGCCGATACTTGAGGGAAAATCAAATGTCGAAAAAACGGTAAAGTCTACCGAAAATTTAAATGGACTAAGTTTGCGGGGTAAGTACCTTTTTTAAAAAATAATATTAAACTTCAAAATGGAAACATATCCATTATCCACTTCCCTTTACAAACCAGTAGTATCACCCGTAAAAGAAACGCTTACACCCACTCATTTGTGATTTCCCCAAGAATCATCAACCCCTTCTATAAAAATTACACAAAGTTTGAATGTGTCGAACAAATCTAATTAGTCCTCGTTTCTGTAATTTAGGAGCAGCACTAATTGCCAATGGATTGAGGAATAACGCGAAACAGATCCAGAGGAATGGCACCGCCCGTGTGCAAAACGGCATCGCGAACGGCGCGGCGCACATGTTGCAGAATGGAGTAGCGCACCTGGCGAATGGTATCGCGTCGAGTAACAACAAAGTCGCGCCGGCGGTGCAAAGTTACTTGCCCAATAACGCGAAAGACGCTGTAAGAAAGATGTACAACGAAGTGGAGGGGTATCAGCAGAACCTGCATATGTAACCGTATATAAGAATCAAAGCGTCCAAACTATTTTTAATATCGCCCCGTCTTTTTATAACGCTGGTGAGGCCGATAGTCGTTGAGAAATTGGGAAAACACACAAGGCCTCCTCTGGCGAAAACTTATACAATTCGAATCGTGCCTTGAGACGACTACGACTTAAAATAGGGTTAATGGAGGATGTTAAGGAGAGCCAAACGCGAAGTCGGTTTCGCGGGGGTAGAATAAGCAATCGAGTTTAGCGACGAGCATTGTAATAAGTGAGATGTCGAGTGGAACGTTGAGGCATGGGAATCTCGAGACTAATTATGCTTAAGAGTATTTCGAAAGCGATGAGTATTATTTATTTTCTAGGCATTGATTGCATGAAATAGGGTTATAAATAGTGAGAAGTGTAAGTTACAATGGCGTTAACATACATATCGTTATCTGATCCGACGGTAGATCACATCGCTCGTTTGTGATAAGATCGAAGATTAACCGAAGATTTCAGAAAGTACAAATCGCTCGGGAGAAGTACCTACCTTAAAAGATTTTTTCTACTGAAATGTAAATAGTGAGCATCTTTTAATCGAGTAATTTGACGTGTGACTATTTTGGGTATAATTATGAACTTGATGGACTTTTATTAATTGTCTTGTCTTGTTGCAAACGGGAAGAACGTAAACGAAAGTTTACTTTTCTGATCGAAGTTTATTTATCTTCAGAATTCACTAAGCGAGTATATTATATGTGAATAATTTAAATTTGAGATGAATCGAAGTTACTTTAGCAACTTAATTAAGGAGCCATTCGTAATTACGTCGTAATAAAATGATGTATTAAGTGAATAAGTTCTTACATTTAATTTCAGTATTAATTTCTTGGTAATTTATCTTAATTTTCAATATGTAACAATAAAAGTGATCATTTAACATTATTGACTGTTATTATTTCGACGCAACGTCCCACTATAGCGCTCAAAAGTGGTATTTCTTCAAAGCCCGTGTAAGCTATAAATTGCAAGATGACATTGTTTATTAGTACTTTGCGTGTAGTAGAACCCTTTCACGTATCGTACGCCGAAATGTATTAAAAATTCACGCTGTTGCTGACAGTCCCGTAGGTAGTGATGGGATTCGAAGCGCTTCGAACCTCTTCAAATCTGTCTTGAATATCAGGCGAGTACTTTTAAGCACTTTTAACAGGATTCGAAGCTTAAAACTCTTGAAAGTCTTGAAAAGTCTAGAGTCTTTATAGATCTTGAAGGTTTTGAAAGTCTTGAAACTCTTGTTTCAAAAGCTTGGTAGGTTTTGGACCCGTATCTACGTTCACCGACAACTCGCGGGACAATACAGTCGTAAACTGCAACCCTGGCGAAACCCTCTGGCCGATCAACGTGGCTAATTTTTAGCAACCGGATGTTCATTTTCAAGACTTTCAAGACATCCAAGACTTCCAAGACCTATAAAAACTCAAGACTTATTAAGACTTTCAAGAGTTTTAAGCTTTGAATCTTGTTCGAAGTGCTTCGAAGTTTTCGCCATATACGTAGATTCGAAGCGCTATTCATTTACACCCAGTTCAACTAAAATGTATTTTTACATTATAAAATATAAATAATACTATATAATATGTATAAGTATTAACATTCATTTATCGAACGATTAAACATTGAGAATAAAAGAGAATTCCTTCAGCGTAGAAAATCATTTACAAATCCAAGGCCAAATGTTACTAATTGCGTGATATCTCGAGTTGTATCGATTATAATTAATAATTATTTATACTGGGTGGTCAGGGTAAATGTTGTTAACATGATTTTTCATAGTAATAGTCGCTGGAATGAATATTTCAGTGGAAATATCAATTTTTATCGAATAATTAACTGGCTTTCGCAAATGAAATTAACCGTCGACCTTGATGTGATTGCGGCTGTTGTTGCCCAAAGTGCACACGTACCTCCAAATCCTCAGTCGCCGTCGATCCTCCGAGCCGGCAAGACCTCCGGGTACGCGGGAGCTCCTGAACACTCTGGACACCCTGGACACCCTGGACACCCTGGACACCCTGGACACCCTGGACACCCTGGACACCCTGGACACCCTGGACACCCTGGACACCCTGGACACCCTGGACACCCTGGACACCCTGGACACCCTGGACACCCTGGACACCCTGGTCACTCTGGTCACTCTGGTCTCGATCGGTACGAGCCTAATATGTATTTTCTTAGTTCCTCCACAAGCATATTACACCATTGCTAATATAACGTGTTCGATTGTTTCGGCTTTTCAGGTTCACACTTCTGCGGGGAAGGGAGTGACAGAAGACATCTAAGGAAGCCTAGGCTAAGGCCCCATGTAAAATTGCCAAGTAGTCACTGAATCATTAGCTTTGTTGTTCGTTTACTGGCTGCTCATCTTCGATGAGGAGGTCGCCGCTGTCTCCGTTTCCGGAAACAAGCGACTGAGCATGGAATTGGTATGAGTGGATCAGTTTCATCCCCTGGTGTTCTTGTCGAAAGGGAAAAGTTTCGGGCGTAGGGGGTATACCGCTTGGTACACTGCCTGCGTAAGTCTCCTGGTTCGATTACCCAATCTCCGCGTAAGACGGCTTAAGTCAGGTCACACCTAGTGTGCTCCTGGCGGGTTGCATGAGTCGGAGCAACAGGAATCGCCTCTGGGAGACGCCGAGCGCTTTTCCCTTTCGTCTCGGACATTAGGGTGGTAGGAACTGCGCCATTCAATACTTCTTTTATGCTCACCTGTAGTCTTTCACTCTTTGCTGAATTTATTTCAATCGAGTGATTGCTTGGCAGATCCCTAGATTCGATATCTAAACCAAAGGGATCGATGGAACTATGTTACCAACTATCTCTTTGGTTTAGTAGGCTAAGATTTTCATGTACCGGGCCAAGTAGTCACAGAATTTTATTAACTTTGTTGCTTTTGCGTTGGCTCCTCAACTCGGATGAGGAGGTCGCCGCTGTCTCCGTTTCCGGAAGCAAGCGACTGACCATGGAATTGGTATGGGTGGATCAGTTTCATCCTCTGGTGTTCTTGTCGAAAGGGAAAAGTTTCGGGCGTAGGGGGTGTACCGCTTGGTACACTGCCTGCGTAAGTCTCCTGGTCCGATTACCTAATCTCCGCGTAAGACGGCTTAAGTCAGGTCACACCTAGTGTGCTCCTGGCGGGTTGCATGAGTCGGAGCAACAGGAATCGCCTCTGGGAGACGCCGAGCGCTTTTCCCTTTCGACTCGGACATTAGGGTGGTAGGAACTGCGCCATTCAATACTTCTTTTATGCTCACCTGTAGTCTTTCCCTCTTTGCTGAATTTATTTCAATCGAGTGATTGCTTGGCAGATCCCTAAATTCGATATCTAAACCAAAGGGATCGATGGAACTATGTTTCCACCTATCTCTTTGGTTTAGTAGGCTAAGATTTTCATGTACCGGGCCAAGTAGTCACAGAATTTTATTCACTTTGTTGCTTTTGCGTTGGCTCCTCAACTCGGATGAGGAGGTCGCCGCTGCCTCCGTTTCCGGAAGCAAGCGACTGGGCATGGAATTGGTATGGGTGGATCAGTTTCATCCCCTGATGTTCGTGTCGAAAGGGAAAAGTTTCGGGCGTAGGGGCTGTACCGCTTGGTACACTGCCTGCGTAAGTCTCCTGGTCCGATTACCCAATCTCCGCGTAAGACGGCTTAAGTCAGGTCACACCTAGTGTGCTCCTGGCGGGTTGCATGAGTCGGAGCAACAGGAATCGCCTCTGGGAGACGCCGAGCGCTTTTCCCTTTCGACTCGGACATTAGGGTGGTAGGAACTGTGCCATCCAATACTCCTTTCATGCTCATCAGTAGTCTTTCCTTCCTTGCTAAATTTCTTTAAATCGAGTCATAACACTGTAATTAATTCCTACGACTCGTAGCATTGTAATCGTATTTTAGATTGAGTCGATAACGTTGGGTGTGACTCGAAAATGGTAAGGGGGCTCGCGAGCCCCCCGAGCGTGTGACACAAAATTACATTGCGTGATAGGTCCATCCTATACTTCGTCGATGTCTGTGGTGACACAAAATTACATCGGATGATAAGTCTATTATCCAATGTAATTTTGGTATAAGAATACCTGTTCTGTGCTTTTGAAGGAAAAGCGTTACCCTCAGTCGATAGTACAGAGAACTAAACTTCCTTCCTTAAATTATTCTTCACCCTTTTATTGTCTATCGATATAATCCCTTCCTGTATATACGTTTGACAGCTTCATCGAGAACTTTGCGTGTCCGTCTGCAGGTGGTTGATGGTAGTTCAAAGCCCCGCCATTACGCTACTCCGCGAGGGTTATTAAGGCGCAATTCTTTAAATATTGATTTGAAAGTAGGTTGGAGTGGGCCGAAGCGTAAGGCGGATGGCGGAAAGGAGAGCGGGAGTGGTGGTTAGACGAACGGTCGAGATGAGATGAGAAGGCAGACGGGAAGGGAAGATCGTCTATTATATATGATGGGCGCGGCCGCACTCTATGGATTTTTTCCCCCATTAGAAATGCGGCCGATTTCCCAGGCATAAATTTTTAATTATCAGCCGGTTTAAAAGTTTAATGGAAGGGCGTCTTCTTATTATTCAGCCCTTATATTGAAAATTTTCGAATGCGATACTCGCTGAATTCCGGAAGCAGCAAGTGTACCCGGGCCTACGAATTCTTATTTCGTACACGTTAGAAGGGAAGAAACCTTTGAATGATCGTATTCAGGATTTCCACATCAATCATTGTAGAATATTTAACGGTTATTTCTCGAGCAGCATACAAATTCAAATGCATGTCAAGAATCATGTGTGCCCTCTGCAACTCTTGACGCGATCGAAATCCGCTTCGATTAGTTCAGCGCCAGCTTAACATGCAAATATTTTTTTAATTTAATGGATCGATATCTTGAACGTGTCACTATCTAAGAGAATAGTATAGAATAGTATACTATAAATCGTGACCCAGCAACGGGTGTATTTAAATTGAAGTTAAACTCTATGCGTCTTCTACCCTCAGGATAACATTATGTATACGTAACTTATGATTTGTTTCTCTTGCCCGTTACATTCGTTGCGTTTAAGCTTGAAGCGAAGCATTCAGGTCGCCAGGCTCTCAGTACCCACGAATGCGGCCATGTTTTCGAAGCCGTCCAAGAATGTCGCGCTGCCTTTGTTTTCCCTTTAACGCGTCCACCACCACCCTTGCAGAGTTTCGTTCCTCCGTCGAGCTGTAAAACCCTGCAACTTTCGCACTACCCGCACCACCGTGCCTCTTTTTTCACCCTGAAAAGCTAGGGGGTGAGAGTGAGAGGGAAAGTCAGGGGACCCCTATGGATTTTTTTCAGTACCGCGAGTCGCCCCTGCCCCTTCCACCCTCCTTACGGTGTTTGCCCCTCTATGCCTTGTCAGGACCGGTCCACGATGTTTTAAGGGCTCGAGCGACCCCTGCTAGAGGTTCTGAAAAAAATTCAACCCCCAATTTGTAGGGTTGGCGGCTTGTTTAATTGCGATATCCAGTACCTTCTCGCGATTCATCTTTTTTTTCTCCCCCTCTACCAGGGGGTTTCCTCGTCCACTCTCTCCTTCCTCCGCTCTGCGGTTTTTCACTTCTGTCTCTCGTGATTTTCGAGGCGTCGAGGTGGCTCATAAGGGCTCGTTGCTCGTTAATCTTCCACTTCTTTTTTTCCTACCGCGCGCCACCGAAGCTGCCCGGGAATAATAATGAGACTAATCCGTCCGACACACCCTTTATATTAATTCCTTGCACGGACCGTTTCTCGAGTCAACCACTTGAAAGTCTTACCGATACGAATTGTATTCCGTGGACGGTGATCGCGTAACAAGGGGTGCGCATTAATGAATCGATGAAAATACGACGCTCGATTATTTTAACGTGGCCTGTTACGCTTGAGGCAGAAATATTCTGCAATGGCAGATATTTTAATCAACACGTTACGGTTTAGACAAGCGTCCTATTTTTATACAACATTTTAAAATAAGTATCTATACTGCCTCTAACGTATTTGTTGCTGGATGATAAATTACAAAGCATCGTTCATAATGCATTATTCACTGTAGATTTTATTCCAACGTTTTCATAAATCAAAGGTACTTAGAGAAAAAGTTGGTCACGTTCGGCAAGAAAAAAAAATAACACGCTCAGTGTCTACGCATTAGCCCCCACGAGGCATACTAACGCACGAACATAATGCAGAGTTTACAGTCCCGGCGCGCCACCCCTTTTGCCACGCTGTGGGATACTATGCACCCCTGTAACCAGTCTAATTGCGATATCGGCTTTTTTCACTCGCTTTTTTTTTTCTAGCCACTGGAATCGTCTCTCTCCTCGCCGGTTCGGGTCCGCCGTTTTTTGCCCGTTATTTTCCTGCCACCCGGTAATTATGTGGGCGCGGTGGACCAAACAAGGGAAGGAGCGCACCGCGATGGTGAAGAAAAAAGTCGCTTTGCATATTTAAATCTCGCGGAGAGGGACAGAGAGAAACGGGCGAGGGAGCGAGAGCGCGAAAGGGGTTGCTCCCGAGTTATCCGCCGCGTGGAAGAGAGACAAAGATCGGCGTAAGGGCGCGTGCGCCAGGACAATGGGTCGTGTTTGCACATCCGAAAATTGGCCGGCGCGGAGAAACAGGCGGCTGTCTCTCGGCATGAGATGGGGGCAAAAAAAACACTGGGACATGCAGAAAGGAATGAGGGAGAGGGTCTAATCGAAGGACACGCGCTAAATATCCTTAACCCCGTTACGCTGCTGCGCACTCCAAAGGGTTTCTTGAATTCCTACGATATAATTATGTATGAATTATGACGTGTCGAGGAACAAGTCAGTTTGAATGTGGCACAGTTAAGTGTCGCCTAGGAGTGCCCACTGAATATAATTTGGTGCCCGAAGGGTGCTAAAAGGAAGAACACGATCCTTTTATTGGGGCATTTTAATCGTAAGTGCCAGGTTTTTAAGCAAAGGTTTGAAACTGATAGTGCAACTATTTAAATTCTGAGTATTAGTAGGCAACTTGGTAACAGTGTTATTATCAAACAGAAATTTTATCGAAATGCAAATTCTAGTGAATTTTAGAACCTGTGTAACACATATTTGTCTCTTTCAGGCATTTTTAAAATTTACTGCGCGATAGTTGTCCAACGATCCAAACACACCCTCGAGACCGAAGTGAATCTTTCCTAATTGTTCTCGTAATTAATCGTGACGGGAAACAATCGAGCATTCCCTCCCACCCAGGTGCTCCGATACAATCGTGCATCACTCGCATCGACGTGCCGTTCTAGATACGCGAACGTAGCCGGGCATCGATCGTCGGGATTAGTCGGATCCAATTTTCTGCGGACGATAAATTAGAATTTATGAAATGAGCGTGGAAGGCAACGCGCGAGTCCTTGGAGGGTGAAACCTTACGAGGGAGGTCCACGTCCACCTCTAGCCATGGAAACTCATGGCGATTCTCCCCACCCACGTTGTATATAAAAAAAGGTGCACCCCCTCGCAACACCGGAACTAATAGTTTCTTCCTCCTCTTTCTCTCATGCGCTACCCCCTGGTGTTTGACGGGATAGCGTCTCTCCGATCATGAAAATTGTTCATTTCCACGAGATAGCATCGTTCCAGGACAATATTTCCGCCATTGCCACGTGTGGTTTCACTGTTTATACGGATAATGTAGAAAAATATTGTGCGCTTGTCGGTGCGAATACTTTAGCACCGATCTTCACTTCGCGATCTATTTTTACAGTCCTAAGATTATGAATGTTTAATGAAGTTAAAAAAGTTTTCAGTTGACATTAAAAAAATTGTATTACTTACTTAATATTAAGTAATGAGTAATACCAGTCGATTGATTTATTTTTCCAACATCTAATGGCAATTATTCTATGATATAAGTATTATAATTATGCAGGGATTAAGGGAGTAATTAGATAAGTAATGTTAATTTACATTATAGCCTTGTTTCAATTATTATTTTCAGCTGGTTTATAGGCAAGGATACGCTACTGAATGCTGGTATTCGGTGAAATGGTTCGAACCGTTCGATAGAGATCGAGGACCGACAGATGTTTCCCATTTTTTTCACACTCTTTTCTCTGTCGACGGAACACCGTTATTTCTGCAAAAAAATTTCCCGAAACCGATCGGCTGCTTCGCGCGCACACGATCACGTCCCGTTCCACATACGGATGTCTCATTGAACCGATCGTTTTCTTTCAGGGGGTTCTCCCCTTTCACAAAACGTTCGAACCGTGTTTCCGGCATACTCAAACTGAGTATTCGATAAATTAATTTAGCAGAGAGGTCTGGGAATGCTCAAAATTAAATCACTGCTGCGGAAGTATTTCCTACATACGAATTGCAGAACTGTGTAGCTTCCAAAATTACGTACAGCTTTACGTACTTAAATTACTTTAAAAGATTTTAGTAACATGTACTACATATTCTATGCAACAGAGTGCTATTGGAAAGATAATTCGATGGCTTGAAGGAATAAGGCGAAAATAATGATCACAAGTAGTATGAAGGTTGCAGAAATCAATGCATGGATATTTGTGAACAAACGACTAAACTTCTCTCGAAAATTCCCAGTAGTCATATTTTTCGATTGTCCAGCTGGGAACATAAGGATTACGAATGTCTGATACCTACGTAAACGCTGGAACTCGAGTGCGATCACCGTGATCGCTAATTTTTTTCCATCGAAGATTATACGGATGGTGGTCATTTTCTGGCGAGCCGGTCGTGTAATCCTATCGAGATACACTTGGATATAGGACTTTTTCCTAGAGAAAAAATCCTGAAAATCCCATAATCCCGGATGGACAGAAATAACGAGTGTTTGATGACGGCCAGTGTGGGGCCTCGTGAAACCACCCAGCGGCTCGTAAATTCTGAGGGGGTAGCAACGTGAGAATAAAAAAAACGTAGGGCACGCGCTTCTCGGGGGTACCCTTCCATACCCCACAATCACAGAAAAGAACTGGGCCTCGGTTCTACGGTCAAAAAATATCTTACCTTCTACGATTATACTCTTTGCAAAAACACACGCGTGATCTCTCATTTAATGCACTCAGTGACATTTCAATTTTCTTCAATCTTAATATTTTAATTACAACGAACGTTGAAAAATGTATTATTCCCCATCTATGTATTTTAAAAAATAATATGTATATCGAACACAGAGTTCGAGTATTGCTTTAAAGATTCCCTTGTTAATTTCAAAATCGAGGAGTATTTGTCTAGTTCTCATTTCTGTTTTATTATTCCCCTTAAAACCAATAAATTATGTCTGTCAAGTAGTAACTTGAAATAGTATGTAATATTTATTACATATTAATTTGAAGAATTCATCTGAAATATAAGAAAGTATTTTAAATACTATCTAGTCGAATTAATTATTTTATGTTGTGAAATGTTTTCAGTAAAGAATTTATCGTATCGTTAAATAATTTCATCGAACGCTGCAGTAATACGGGTAGGCCTGAAAATTTCGTGAACACCTCGAAGCTCTCGCTACCCAGGTTGGGTAGGTGAGTGACCCCCTTCGGTTTTTATACAAGGGTTTTCCTGAGAGGGGAGCGTTTTTTTTATTTCGGGGGCACCCGTGCCTGGGGTGGAGATCTTTTTTTATAGACCAGCATCTGTACCCCTGTAGCTAGGAAAGCAAAATTTTTCAGGCAGTCAGTCACTCACCTGGCTCACTTCGGTGCGGTGAGCGTTTGGAAAATTTGTTCCCGGCTGCGCTCGTCCTATTTTATATTTTCTCCGCGTTGATTATTAAAAAGTTTTTCAATTTATGATATAATGCTGGACTACCAGTTGGTACCAGTTGTACAGTGTTAAAAGTGTTGTGAAATGCGAAGAAAGAGGAGTGGTGTTTGTTATAAAATCATTGTTATAATAGAGTGTACATTCAGCAGATCAAAATTTGGTTTGTATGATTGTTTTAGTATTTCGGTTCTCATTGGATACTTAACTTGTAAAGTCCGAGTTCAAAATATCATTGCGTAGAATAATTACAACGCATAGTTCTCGTCATTCCAACCAAGGGGAATGATTTTAAGGTAAAATTTGTTGGACATTTTATTTTTTCTTTTTGATTCGTCAACTATTACCTTTCAACTTCCGATTATTTCTATCACATTTCTCTAAACTCGCATATTTCCTTCCCATAAGCATTAATCCATAATGGTGTACGAAAGGGGGTAGGAATGCTCTTCAATAAATGCCAAAAATTCAATACCGTTCGGCTAATGGCATTCGCAGGAAATATTCAGGAAGAATGTGTAATTTCCATAGACGTCAGGCTAGCTGAAACGAAATGCAGGATTAGGGCCAAGAGAATCAGAGATTCGACTTCGCGCTGGCTACCCTCCGCCTTTCTGTCCTTTCATTAAAAAGAAAATGCTTTTTTCCTCTCTCCACGGTCTCCCCAGATTAAAACATTCGCGAACGAGTCGTGAACTCGTTTGTCGTTTATACTGTCCCTCCCCCGGTGCCCCCACGTCAATTTTCCTTTCTCCTCGCTCCCGCTAACCGTCTCTTTCACGGGCATATCTTCCTCGTGACAAGATGAGACAGATAACGAAGCGGGCTCATCATGGAACTAATTTTCCGTAATTTCTCAAAAACCGGGCTGACGGAGGAGGAGTTGTAAGAGAAAGAAAAGGGAAGAGAGCAAGGAGCCAGCTTTTCTGGACATTACCCTCTGCGAGACTCATCCCCCTCCCTCCGCGATACGCTCTCAGAGACTTGCTGGCACGTCGACGTGGCCTCCGAAAGAGAAAGATGAGGGAGGGAAGAAAGGTAAACACGAAGGAGAAAGAAGTGGCAGAGCAAGGAGGCAGCGAGGGGGTGGAAGGGGGCGAGAGAAAAGAAAAATAATCTCTTATATACGACGCCCACGGTGTAATGGAGGGTATTTCGCACTGCAAAACACCCGGGCCACCCTCTTGCCAAACCCTCTCCTTCTCGCTGCTCATCCCAACCCGCGCCACGACGTTGAAAATAATATCTATCTCCCGCGAGCAGCGAGCGAGAACCCCGAAGGAGAGGAACCAGCTGAGAATGGAAGGAGGGAGAGTGCAACCAAGAGGGGAGAGAGAAATGTGTATATACGTGTATATACATGCTTGATATATCCGTGTTATATTCTCCAGGAGGAAATGCAATTTCTGGGATATTCCCGATGATCATGGAATCAAGACTATTTCATTAAGCCGATGGTAATTGGAGCAGGTACCACCCGCGTTGCTTTCGGTGGGTGTGACGAGTTGGAATGTTTGCAGGAATAACCAAGTCAATGATGTGGGGTTTTTGCGAGTGTTAGTAATTGCGTTTAAGAGTAAAGTCTATGGTGAAATGAAAATTAACGTTCTGCTGTTATTGGGCACTACAGAACGTTGAAGCTAAAAGTGAAGTTACTGAAGTAGCTCGAGGCATTCATACATCATTTGTGGGAGACGGTGCGGGTGAATGTGTGACGTAAGAGTGGTTTGGAGAGATTGAAAATGTAGGTGAATTCCTTGAACATCCACCACGCGGAAGGTGGTAGGGCCACAGATGTCGGATAGTAGAGGTCTGCAGTTTGCTACTTTCGGTTTACAAAAACGAGTTTCTTCATCATATTTGAAAATTCTAAGGGAAATGGATCATGGAAAAATGAACCTGATCTACGCCGGTAGAAGCTCAATCTGCATCAGCAAAAATTTCTCTCGCGAATTCAGGGGAGTCTTGCTGGAATTACATTACAGATTATAATTAGTTGGCTAAACGCTATCAACACCTTTGTATGTTACACAAGTTTAGCAGAATAGCAGACACAAACTGCACTTGGCAAAATGCAACCTGCAGTCCTACACTGAAGTTTTGAAAAAGATTGCAATCTTGGATGCGAAGCCTTTAGCTCATCTGCCATATTTCTTGGGCTACTTTCATTATATTTCAATCTGTTTTGCGAATACAGAATTATTTAGTGAATTTACCACCTCGAAAGTCAGAAGCACATAAAAAGTGAGATTCTGCAATTTTTTAATTACCATAAAATTAAATCAAACAGTTCAGAGAAATAATTTGACACATTTGCACTTTCTGCCACCCCCATTTCTTTTATAAAACCAAGCGTATACGAAGCGTAACGTTAAAAATCTATCCTGTGGCACGGATTTTGCTTCTACAGGAGAAGAATCTTGCCCGCGGCTCGTTCCGTGTAACTCGACGAATCTATGAATGCGATATAATCGCGATTGCGCGAATATTTATGAGCTATTGATTTCAGAGCGGGGCTCGTGAATTATTTTGCCTGGAAGTCTTAAGCACATACGCCTCGCGGACGGAAAAAGTTCGAAATGCCGAGAAAGAGAGAGGAGAAAGCAGATTGTCACGGGGAAATAATAGATCTCAAGCGGGGCACAAAAACAGGAATAATAGGCGCAAGTTTCGAAGATATAAATCAAGCGGAATCGTATAACGATAAATAAAAGTAAATAACGGTGGTGATTCATAATTAAGGAGCCGAAGAACCGATCGGCGGCGAAAGGAATAAAACGAGGGAACCAACGAAAAGAGGGAAGAAACCGCAGTATTTTTTCTGCCATCCAAACATTGTACTGTTCGTGCATTAAATGAATAATCGCGAGCAATTGTGAAATGAAATTGAAATTTCTTAACTTTCCATACATCCACAGATCTGCAATTAACTTGCATGATATACTTGTCAGGGAATAAAGCAGAATAATTTTGAATGTGAAATACGAAGAATGTAGAATTGAAAAGAGCAGAAGCATACGTTTTGAATAATTATAATACTTTGGGAGAAGGGAATCGAGTTTAAATTTCCCCATACATCACTAGACGAATGTCACCGTAGGAAGCATACCTAAAATTACTTTCTTCTGGTTTACAAAGACTCAAAGTAGGTATATTCATGAACGATAACGAACAAGATGCTACTTTAAGGAATAAGTATTTGAAAAGAAAAGACTACTACGTGCAGCCTCTCGGTTATGAGGGAAATCTTTCTTTGAGTGCTTGAAATATATTCATGTCTGGAATCGAGTCGCGTAGCAGCAATTATCCTGAAAAGCTTCGCCGACTTTGCATTCGCATGAGGGAATACGTGGTAGCGAAGCGAAAGAATGAGCGGGGAGAAAGGAAAGCAAATAGGATCGTAAAGAAGAAAAGAAGGAGAAAGGACATTAGAAACCTTGGTACAGTAACAGAGGATTCTTGATTTTCGTTAAAGCACAACTTTAATTCGCTAACAAGTCTATAGAATTCCAAGTCCGTTTAATTAAAACTCCAAAATAATAAAGTGACGTGAACGGGACTTGGAAACAAGCGGGATCGATACTAGAGTTAACGTCTTCGAGGAGTGCCCAGGAAATAAACTTCCCTCTCGAAGGCGCTTTAGATACGCCAGTATCCACCGTAGCAATTATCTCAAGAAGCTCCATTGATTTTGCATTCGCATGAGGGAATACCTGAACCCTCAGACGGGGTTGGAGAAGGAGTAGAACGAAGGAAGAGAAGCACGAGGACGAAGAAGAAGAGGAGGAAGACGACGGGAAAGAAAGGGAATCTTGGAAAAGGATGCACTTTGCAGTGGCGACGGAGTATAAGCGGGTTCCATTTTGTCCTGGGGGTCCTTAAGCGCCTCCACGCTCACCAACACACCATCGTCCATGGTGCACACATTCATTAGGAACGGGCACGTATGCACGCTGCCGTGGCACACACCACTGCACACCTTTCTTCTCCCTTTTTCTCCTCCCTTACCCTCGCCGCGTCTCTGTCTTCTCAGTCTGCTCTGTCTCGTTTCCTTCTCTCTGCCTGTTTCTACATGTGAACCTTGAGGGTTCGTCGGAAGGGATGCTGGATGGTGCGCAGGCGCAACTCGCGAGATATTGATAAAAATACGCGAAGGTCCATCCCCACCCACACACCCCCGTCGAGCCAGCCCCATCGGAGGGAACTAAGGAGATATTCTGACGTCGAGGGCCACCCCTTCCCTCCGCCGCCTTTCAGCCGAGTCCTGCATTACGACATTAACATAATTATTAATATTTTTTGCATTCTTGTATTCCCTTTTTCTCTAGGATCCCCGGCTTCCTTGTATTCCTGCACTTTAACCGGTCATATCTCTTCTTCAAGATAGTAATGTTTCATTCATTCAACTCTAGCCCAGAGAATTTTGTTAAACCCGTCTCCGTTCGTGTAGATACCTTATAATTTCATTGAATCGCTACGAATGCGATTTATTTCATTTGTGGAGTGAGAAAGTGATGTCTTTTAATGTTTCGTCATATATTATGTTAATGGTGTTTGCATTGTGTGATTATGGATACTTTTTTCATTTGAATACGTGCACTGACAGCGATTAGACTTTTCTTGAATTGTATTTCTCTTCCCTTGCCTGCGCTGGTTAAACTGTTTTTATACCATTTTCCTTTTTACGATGTAGCTCGATTGTATAATTTCATACAATAATAGGATCTTGAACATGTAACGCGAAGCGGTTATAGTAAATGGTACTCCTTGAGCTACATATCTTTTAAATATTTCTGAAAGCTTTTGTACTTCTTGCTACACAAAGTGCAATAAATGCGCCCAAAGAATAATCAATTTTCGTTCCTATGTAATATAATTATCGACCACGCTGTAAATTACCCAGCTAATCAATTCCTTTTTCATCTACATATTTTGAAGGGAAAGGAAAATATAAAAGCTTCCCCTTGAAATTTATTGCTAAGCCACTTTTTATTTTCATTATCCTCTACTTTCGGGCAGTTTCATTACCAAGGATCCCCATTTTCAAATTCACGATGGCTTGATTTGCATATTTATGAGTCCAGCTCGCGTTGCCAAAAAGTGTCAAGCGACCTACATTAAATTTATCGATTAAAAATGAAGCTTGCGGGAAGGAGAAGGGAAACGACTTGGTAGATGGAGAAAGTTAGATGATTAAAAAGTAGTCCAGCAAAGGGGGGAGCACACGCACACACGCGAGCGATTTCATCTCCTTGCAATCAAAGAACCTATCGCCCTTCTTGATTTTTCACTAAGTTTTTAAGAAGCATTTCCTCCGTATTTCCCTACCTCTATCGCGGTAGATCGTTCGCAGGCCAAGTGGAAACAGTGAGATCGCTGCGGGCCTCGCAATTAAAACGTTCTGGTTCAAGTGTTTCCCTTTGAGGATGCCAGGGAATCCCGAAGGAAGGCCGGAGGGGGCGGAAAGGTCAGAGAAGGAGGTCGATCAAAGGGGATTATTTCATTAAATCGACTAATCATTCGCATGGCCTACCGGAACAGAGAATTCTCGATAGATTAGTATGGGCGAACGTTTAAAAACCGATGATCGATATTACGTATTTTAACTTCCTCGATATTCACAGTCATAACTTAAAAAGTACCATTTTCACAGTCTTCATTACTACGAACAACATTCATACTTCATGGAAATTCTAACTGTCAGTAGGTAGATTTGGTTTAACTATTGTGTCAGAGTCCACTTTAGCAACATTTAGAATACATAAATAGATAGAAGCTTCATTATAACAACACCTGATCCCATTTCACCCTAGCCTGTAAAATCTTGTTTCAAGCATTCCCCTATACGACACACCACGCATTTGGCAGTCCGCAAGTATCGAGCTTTCAACTGAACACGTCTAATCCTCGATCCTAGGAGGCCGCGGAAAGGGGTGGCGGCGGAGGGCGAGAGAGGGTGGGTGGCGTCCAGGCGAAATTATATTTTTTGTCGTCAGGACACGTTCTCGGCGTCCAGGACACTCGCATCCCGAGGGTATTTAAAGACTCTCCTCGTCCTTCGCTCGCGAGGCAAGGTGGGAGAGGAACGCCAGGGCGGCTCCTAAGGCAGTAATCCTTCGAGCTCTCACGCACGAGTATTAGTCTCCTCTATAAGATGAGCACACCAACGGGAATCGCGGCGACCGTGTGCGTGACACGTACACGGCTGTTTGGCCACGGGCGCACACGTACACGCGGGAGAAACCGAAAACCGCGATCAAGTAGGATTACTTCGGAGCAATATGCTCCCTCTCTCTTTTTCTTTTCCGCAGTTGACCCTCCTACTTCGTCGCCGAAGACACCCCCGAGTGGACACGGCTCTGGCCACGTGTGTGCACGCGGAATATACAGGCGCAATCCTCTATCTTTCGGGCAATGCCCGTTATCTAGAGGACCAGCCTGAAATGAGGGCTTGCTCGGTGTATCGGTGCCCCGCTGTTACGTTTCGCCGTTAAATGCTAACCGTGACGCGTTAGTAAAGCGTGAGTAAACCGTCGGGATAAGCCCGTCCTGGGGCTCCTATTCCTTGCAGCTGCTTTCACTGCTGCAGTTTAGTTCAAGTATCGATTAATATTGATGGCAACTCTTTGCAATCTGACTATTAACACTATCCAATAAAAGAATTTCCCATTGGAAATTTTAAGGAATTTCGTTCGACTGTACTTTTCACGTGATTGATAACACCTACTTGGAAGAACCAGTGAAGGAACCAAGAATAATTCATTTACGTTGCTTCGAATAGTTTGTCAATGTATATACCACTAATTAATTTCAAGAGACGTGAAAGGAGACTGCACCCGTCAGCTACTTTGCATCGAGCTTACTTCAAAGCATCCCCTAGATCCACCGCGACTCTCTGAACTCTGAAGGTACCAAAAAATCACACTGACGGACCACTCGAAGCGTCGCCTTCATTTACCCCGTAAACTCCTTGGTAGGGTTGCTCAGCCTCGGCGAGGAATTTCGAAGCGAGCCGTGGCTGGGCGGCCGTTGCCGGGAAGTAACGTGAAATCCAAGAGACGTCGAGCAGTCAGCCTTAAAGCGAGTTAAGGATAGTTACACAGTCACCCCGGTGAGGTGCAAGCATAATATTCCCGAGGCGGGCAAAGTAGGTGCCGCGGCGCGATGAGACGACGAGGTGAAACCGGATGAGGGCTGGGGGAGAGGGGGTGTGGGGTGGCGGTAGAAAAATTCAAAGGAGAAGGAGGAAGAGTGGAAGCGCGAGAAGACGGACGAGACGCGAAAGAAGAGAGCTGGGGAGTAAAGCGCGGAGATAGCGTACGAAGAGAACGGAGGGCGAGGGTAGGGGAGAGACAGGGAGAAAAAGATAGAGTCAGCGGGGAAAGAGTAGAGCGAATGGGGGCGGGGGTGTAACGCGGGGTAAAAGTCCGCGAGCCATTTTTCCCCATATAATTATAAGAGAGGGACTGGGCGTTTCCATGGAAACCGCACACCACCCTCTACCCAACCCCCTCCCTCCTCATACACTCTGCACCCCGTTTACTTATATGCCAGAGGACGCGCATTGGCACATGTGCACGTATGCGTCTGTACGTGTGCGCCGGTGTGCGCGCCCGCTGATGGAGGTGGTAGCCCGGGTCTTTACGTGTGGATCTGCACACGCGTCGCGGTCTCGTATGCGTGCGTGTACGTACGGTTCACGGAGGAGGCCGGGAACGGGGCCGCGCAACAGTGTGCGAGGGAGCCTCGCGCTTATGTGGCGCGGGGAGGGTGGAACGGAGGGTGGCGATGGTGGGTGGGGAGCGAAATTAATGTATTTGTTCTGCGGCCACCCTCGTATGCCCCCGGTAAAGACTCGGTCTCGCGAAAAGGTCTGATGGCGAAACGGATGGCCGAGACAACGGAGCTCCGATCCCGCGTAGAATATCAGGCCGTTATTGCTTTTGTGTGCAAAGGACCTTCTTCTCTCCCGCTCGCCGTCGTCGGCTTGTGTTCCTTGACGCCTCTTTCAGCCCCGCGCTCGCCTCCGCGTGTTTCGTTATAAATCGCTCTGGATGATGCATAAAATTCAGTGCCGCTATGTACTCTTCGCTTCTGGCCTTATATTTGGTAAGGCTGAGCGGTGATAATGATGGCACTTGTATGTATCGTAATTTATAAGATAACGAGGTTAGGGGTGGATGTATAATATTTTCGTAATCTTGGGATTGGGGTAAGCAATGAATTTTAGCTTGATTTGCTATTAAGTGTCGAGTCATTTACTTGTTCTACTTATTAGTGGAATAAGTGTAGTGGAATGAGATCTTGTTAATCAGCCCATCGTGACGCAGGCTGAATGTGAATTACTTTTGTCTACTAATTTCGAGGAATTATAGCGACGTAATTAGTGGGGAAATTCGTGACAGTAGTAGGATATTAAACTTATGATATAATGAATTAATGATCGTCGAAGAAAATGAAGTTAATTTACAAAGGAAATAAGCTCTCTGTTTCTATTCGAGGATTTATTTATTAATTACTTTATTAACTAGTATTGTTTTTAAGAATTTAATTTCACCAGTGCTATGCGCAGAAAATAGCGGTAGACCTGGGAGTTGCATAATTTAGATTTAGGAAGGGTCCCGGAATTCGCAGTAACTAGTGCATTGCTCCGAAATGGAGGAAGCTAAGAGGGTGGGGTTCATTCGAACTCCCCTTGGAAAAAAGCTATTTAAATAGGTACGATCCCGAGTGGGTGGGGTTGACTTGATGGTGGGTCGGTTCTCCATGGCTTCATCTCAATGTAAAGCACTCGGCCATACGAATGTGTAATACGGTAGATTTCGACGTATTTTATTAAATAAATAAACGCTACTGATTCAGAAGAAATACTTTACTGCCAATTTCATAGCAAGTTTTATTATTAGTAAGATGTTAATAAACCTTCATGATTTCTGCAAATTAGTAGTAAGAAGAAATAGCAATTAGATAGTAGCAAGTAGGACAACTTTATTATTTGTAAAACTTAAAAGTAAATGTTACGATAACATTTACTTTTAAGTTTTAAAAATTCTTTAAGGTCGAAATTTTAAATCGTTTTATTTACAACTTTATTATACTAATTAGTAAAGTAAGTAAAAGATTCGCTGTTTAATGTTTACTTGACTTTACATCTACTGCTAATATTTGAAAAGGTTCACAATGTCTCATCATGAATAGAATAAATTAGGAAGAAAGTGAGCCACTTTCATTTCACGTAAAGTAACAATAATGCAGGCTTCCCAATGATCTCCGTTTTAAGAGATAATTTAAATTCATTCACATTTCTTAATAAATTCTAATAATTATGATTCGCACTGTACCTGCATTGAATTGAGAATCTAGGAATATCACGTGCACGATTATTGCATGAATTCGATCATCCTTGCTTCAAAGATGATCGAATATGGGACAGTGTCAATCTCAAAGTTACCATACACCTACTATCTAGGCAGAGTTTCAAGCCTCGTGTCTTGTTCTCGCGAGAAAAGGCCTAGCAGGGATGCGAAAAAAGAACATCCACGTCTTAAACAGAGGCGCAGGAGATTCCCGTGAATAATTGAGCCGCGTAATTTATTGCAAGGAATGCAGCCGGTGGCTTGCTTTCCCGGGTCCTCAGAGTTCCCCGAATGGAGAGAAGGAAGCGAAAGAAGAAGGGAACAGAGGGTGGCGTAGAGAAGAAGTGGGGTGGTAGGTGAGAGGGGTAGCCCGGTGGAAATTGAATTTCGATCGAACACCGCCACGGCGGAGGAGCGAGAGCGTTGAATGGTACAGAAGGAGAAGGCGAAGGAGGACGAGGAGAGTAAGAAGGAGGAGTAGAGGAGGAAGAGGGAGATGGTGTGGTAGGAGGAGTAGAAGGTAGAAGGAGGCTGTAGGACATTACAGGGCATCCTCCGGCCCCGTCACTATGGCGAACAAATGAGCAATTCTCTCAACCCCCGTGTCCTATGATGTCCTGCACGTAGAACCTGGCGATGGGCGTCTTCTGGGTCGATCTCGAGCCATACAAACCCCCTTCGACCCCCTACCTCTTTCCTATGTACCGCCGTCGGGTTACCCTCGAGGTGATCGTAGTTTAAAATTTCTCACACGGAGCCCGGAAACCACCCGCGCCCTTCCACGAAGACAACCAGCTCATCCACCAATCGGTCCAGCCCCGGTTCCAAGGTGACTCCGACCTGCCACCGTTGCTGACGAATTATTTTTCGCTGGTCTCGCTGGGGAACCGTAGCTCCACTTAGCCCCGTTGCCAGCACAGCTACGCCTCTCGGTAATGATAGCCGGGAAGTGGGCAATAGGGGGCAGGCAAATAGAAAAATTTTGAAATGGAAAAGAAGCTATCCGATAGATTGGAAAGCAGAGAAGTCGAGAGATGGTCGTTGACCTCGGGGTTAGGGGTATGAATCGGAGAACTTGCCGAGCGACCGATCTCACTCAATCGCGCTTACACCCCTGGAAACGGTAATCTCAAGCTATCTTTGAAATTACTCTCGCATATCTAATAAACTGATTTGCTCCATTGGCGCTGATTGGTCGGCGCGCACCTGGACCATAGAAATGCGTTGCCGCGAGTGGGCGTGCGGCAGACACGTTAATCAGCCCCGAGGAATTCTCAAGGAACGTCGAGTCAGACGAAGGACTGGACGCAGAGAAAAGAAAATGGCCGGCCCGCCATTAATTAATAATAGAACCGAGTGTAGTCGTGGCTGGCAAAGCGAGAAAGAGGACAGAAAAGGGGGAACGAAGGCGAAAGGGAGACGGAAACGGGGGGTTGTTCTCTCCTCCACGATCCCCGTCTCTTCCTCGTTCTCTCCTTCTCTGCCTCTCTCTCCTTCTCTCTCGTTCCAGCTCGAAGGGGGTGAGAGGGTGGCGAGGCGGATAGGTGGTTGGGGGAACGGGGAATGGATTTTATGCCCAGAGCGAGATATATGGCGGCCGCTACGCCCGGGCAAAAATAATATTAATATCGGAAAGGAAAGGAGGGAAAGTTTCGCAGGCTGGCTGGCTGGCTGGCTGGCTGGCTGGCTGGCCCTGCTTTGGGCAGGGGATATCAAGTATAATCATAATAATAAACGCCCGTGCGGGGCGCCATTGCTGGCTCTGCCACCCTCTCCCGATCCACGTCTTCCTCCCAACCCCCCTTTCCCTCTGTCTACGCCACCCTCATCACGCGCGCACCTACACACACCCAGCCAACACATGTATATCGTGCTCTCAGGACCTCACGCGCGCGAGTATGAGTAAACCTCTCTCAGGTATTACACAAACGTCTTCTCTCTACTTTTGTGTCTCCTGCTCGCGGCCCACCCCTCCCCCTCGCGAGTGTGTGTATCTCGATGCACGCCTGTATCTACGCTGAGCCGACTATACACTCGAGGATTAGATTAGCTTCCACTGGCTTCACTGCAAAGACTTATATCCACGAGGAATAAGCGGCAAACAAAAATGGCTCTTCCGTCGAAAAACTGCGGGGAAAATCGCGTGGAATTTTTCACCGCCGCTGACCCACCCCTCCGCCCTCCCGCGCTCGCCGCCGCGCGACCTGCTGGGAATGTCGCGACGTTAGATTTATACCGGGATCAGAACGCGAAAGCGACGGTGATTGTTGAATCTTTGGGTTCAGATTGGTTCCTCTGTGGCCGCGCGTATTCCTCGAATTTCCGTATTGTTGAAGTGTATATTGATTTACGCTCGGAATTGCTTCTCCCCGCGAAAATAGACGACGCCTTCTACGCTGATATTGGCACGAATTTATCAAAATTTTTCGTTTAACCCCGGTCTCGTATCGAGGATACTCCTGTGAAGGATGCTCCATTTAAACCACGTATTTACAAGTGTATGAAATTTGTAAGAGAAGAATGAAATCGTAATCTTCCTCGGGGGATGGTGCGTGTTAAAGGATCGCTGATTTGGACCCTTTCTGTTTATTTTCGTATAGCATTTGAATCTTTATAATTGATAACATCGATAGTACGCAGATTAGACAGGGTTAATATTGCACATTCGATGCGGAGGGGATGATCGATATACTTTCTTTCCAAAGTTTTCCTTATGTGCGAGGCAAACCAGAATGTTGTTTCTGCGGATGAGAAAATCCATAATCCCTGGGTCTCCTAATTAATCCACATAGCCGATTGATGGACCCTTCTGTTCGAACGAAGACGTCCTTCGACTTCCCTCTAATCCCCCTTTAGGCACCCCTTCCCTTTCCCATCCTTCTCGCCATGCATCTGTTTCTCCTTTTCTCTCTTAAGATTCGTAGAAGTTACGATCAGCTCAGATGCATTTATATCGAATTGCAGCCCGGTCGTATATTGGCTCTTCCGAAATGGAGGCTTTTGTCTTGGCGTGCCTCATAAGCGTGGATTTGCCCTTATCCTTGCTGTCTTCTCTCCTCCTCCCTCCCACCCTCTGTGCCGCTCTAGTCATTCTGTGGACCACGCTCGACCACCCCTGAAGTCAACCCCCTACGTCGAGTTGGCAGAAAATGGGAAGGGCGCCACTATCTTCCTCCTGTCTCTTTCTATCTTTCCCTATCGTCGCTTGCTTCGAGGATGCATGTTAACGCGCGCGCGTGCACGTCCACACACGCCGGGCTACGTTTCTTTCATTATCATACTATTATTTTTTGCACGGCGCCATAAATTGCCTTTTTCCGTAGATTTCCCGTGCTTTATGCGTCCCACTTCTGCCATTAACGTCAGAAGTTACTAAACCCACCCTCCGAGCCACTCGTGCCCACCTATTCCTGACCATTTATTCGGTATACGTGACTTTCCTTGCCAAAAACACATTTCGCCCCGGCCAGTTATTAATGAACGCAGATCCCTCAACATACCCTTCTCTGTTTCTCCCCAGTGTTTTTGTCTTTTTTGTTCCAGAAGTGCCTGGTAATCGAGATCAACTGGAACGTGTTGATTGGCTCAGTCAAACGGCTTATCCATGCTCAAGCAGTGACAAGAGAGAAGAAAATGGAGTTCGATGGCTTCTGTGATGAAGGAATATTAGGAGTTTGTACAAAAAAACACTAGGAAGCTTGCCAGAACTGTGTGCAAAAGTATATAAAGCAGACTTAATTACGCAAGGAATGTCTTTATAACTTGTCACTGTAATTACAATCAACACTATACGTTGATGCTGACGAACACGCTTCTTCCATCGTGTGGTGCCTAATGTGTGGTTCGTTGTTCCAAATCATTCAGCAGTGCAATAAAAGAAAGCAATCTTCGAGGAGACAAAACGTGTTAGCCCTACAGCAAGATCGGGAGGAGTTACCACAAGAAGTCCAAGAGTATAACACTTAACATCTCAAAGGAGCTCGTGAAATGATTGAACCGCGCGGTAGATGTACATTGTGAGATCCTCCATCGGCAAATGAAGACGTGGCCTGCATATCTTCCAGAGACAAAAGTGGCCGGAATGGTCTCGGGGCACTTTCATATTTCCCTGAAGAACGGTGCATTGAGGAGCGAAGCATCGGCCCGAGAGTATACTCGAGTGAACGACAACTTCCTTTTTGTCTAGAAGAATTTGCACGACAGGAGCGAGGCCGCGGGACAAAATACTGTCGGATGGGTTACCAAGCACTTGACCCGGGACCAAGGAACAAGACGGCGAGGGCTGCACTCCTGGTGATTAAAGTAAAGCCGGGAATTAGAGTGAAGGAAACCCGGAGGAAGGAGGCACGCGACGAGGAGCAGTGGCAATCAATGAAATGGCGGTGAAAATAAATGAATGGAAATCGAGTCTGTCTTTCTCGCTCCCACTGGGTCTGGACAAGCGGGCTGGCACGACGGCGCAGTCTGCGAACCTACGTCGGTCGCTCGAACAATAAGAACGAATCGCCAAGTTAACTCCGAGCCACATTTGTGATTGTAAAAAGCCCATCCGCCGAGTCCTGTTCTTCTCCAGACGACTCTTTCCGCGACGACGCGAATTCGCCTGAGTGCGACGATCGAAGAGTCACCGAATTATTTCGGTCAGGGATGAATGTCGGCTGGGTCGCATGAGAACGAGGAACAATAGGGTTCCATCGCTTTGTAAAGAAATTTGAACCACGTATTAGAAGCTTAAAATTGAGGCGAATGAAAGTTAAGTGAAATGAATTCAGAGATTATAGTTGAAGAGATTATCCTTTGAAAAGATGCTGAAGTCAGAAACGAACACCTCGATTCTAGTCGACTAATTGTAAGTTGCTTTTAAAGGCTTTATATTCGATAAATTCCTTGCACCAAGGTGGACTATAGATCGCGTTACTCTCTAAGGACACCGTTGCGCGTGGAAAACTCGCTCATAAGGAAATCGAAGCTGGCACCAGCAGCGGCGACAGCTTCGAATATCGTTCCATTTTAACGAGGACAATCCCCGACGCTTAACGTTGCCGAATCCCATGACAAATCTTTCTCGACGACGGAGAGGCCATCGCGGGATGAACAGGAGAGCGTATTACAGAAGCAGAGTCCTTGACTGTGTTTCGTGTGGAATCCCTAAACTAAACTATACCTCATCCCTATCGGAGAACAAGCATCCCTACCCTCAGGAAAGCAAGCTTAATGCCTCGGAAAAAATAACACACGCACACACGTCCTATCCCCATCCCCCTACGAGCATCGAGGACCCGTGCGTGTCTCCCGTGTCCTTTTTTTGCCGGCAAGAGGGTGGACATTTAGGGCGACAAAAAAGGACACTCTGTCTGCCGCAGGAAGCCCCCAGAACACGCTGGAATTTCGACCTCCTGCGCGATCGATCGAATCTGCATGTTTTTCTTCCTCGGGGAAAACGATATTGCCTTCGTGCTATTGCTGAAGCGGCAATTGTTCAGGGGTTCGACGAGACCTCACCCTTCATCGTCCCTCCCCCCTCCACCTTGTCCCCCCGCACCCCACCCCCTTCTCGTGAAACGAAACTTCCATCGCATCCTTCGACTTCGAGGAAAGCGCGATTTAAGTTTGGCCACGTTGTTTGTTACTGACAGTCCGGCGAATGGCGTCTGTAAAGGATTTTCATTACATAAACAGGTACGCCGTCCGTTCTGCGAGTCTCAGAAACATTCTCCTTTGGTTGGTTTTAGGTTGAGAATTTAACGCTTAGAGGACATTATCGTTCAGGTATTACAAGGAAATACAATTCATTTGCCAAGTGGCACGCTTTTCAAGAAGTTTCTCTTTTCCACGCGCTGTGACAGCCTTGAAATGCTGCGCGCATTTGAAGATACATATGTCTTGCAGCAGCTTGTATTTCTAACTCCATTTGTTATACGTTCACCTGTTAGACTATAATATTTCGTCGCAAAGAAGCACGTTGAAATACATTTGTCGTAGACTTCGTCCACTTCTTCCACCCTTCCTACATCAACACACATAAATTCGTGGTTCATCTAAAGTGTTCATAGGTCTTATCAGTTTCGTTACTGATATAATTCTACCCAGACAACAGCTATTGCTACAAAACAAAGAATGCACTGACTTCGAACGAACGAGGACCGTGTAAAGCGTTGGAGAGCAAGCATCGCGCTTCGATTCTTCCCAGGCATCGTCGTCTCTAAATAACCAGGTGCAATTAACGTTTAATTAATTAGCCCGTCTAATTAACCGATTTAATTGTTGCAGTAACCGAGCCACACCTCTCGAGTAGCGCATAGGTATGCTCAGGTCTGTGTCCTCCCACTCGGTATCCCCGGGGTTACATCGTGACCGGCGTGTATCGCACACCATTGCCCCGTTCACGCACACACGGTTCACCGGCCCCCGCACACATTCGTTCACCCGCGTCAGCCTCTTCCCGCGCACGTGTGTCGCTTCGTGTGTAATTCCCCACCCGGAGCGGACTCCCCTGAATCGCCCCCACTCGCCGGTTGTGGGTGCGGCTTCGGCCATTTTGGTACCACCTACCCCTCGCGCGCAGGTCCTCCACCCTTCTAGGAGATTTGACACACGTACACGTACACGCGCAGAGACAGCAGCGCTAGGAGTCGGTGTGTGCGCGCCACACGCGTGTGCTCTCGTGTGGAAAGGTGCTCGAAGTCGCTGAAACTGGAAGGGAGGGGGGAGGGACAGGCGAGGGGGGAGGCGAGCGGGGAGGAGGCGAGCTTATTTCAGAATCCAGCGCACGACAAGGAGAAGAGGAAGAAGTAGTGGAAGAAGAAGAGGAGGAAAAAGAGGTGTCGTTTCGAGGAACGTCGAGGTGGGGAACCGACTTAATTTCTGCCACCCCCTCCGACACATTTCCCTCCTTGGCCACCTACCCCCACCCCCTCCTCCGTCCCGCGTACCCTCGGGCCAGCTCGTTACACGTTCCGCGCCCGGTACGGGGTAACTTCTTCTTCGTGGAGTTCTTTGAAAGGGATTCAAAGGTCTCCGGAGTTTGCCGATTATTTCTCCCGTTAATTTCTGAGCACGTGAACGGGGGATCGCTTCAACAGGATTGTTAGGGACGAATTTTTACGGCAACCTGCGACACCTGCGCTTCGGTTCAGGGACGTGCAATTCGTGCGCTACTGTTCAACGCTCGTTTATATGCACATCGTTGTACATAGGTATCGGTGCAACTTAATTGGACGGGCGATGCATATTGGGGTATTGATTTCTACGGCGAAGTGTAAAAGGTGGGTGCCATTGAATGGTGGAAACTGCTCTTGCTGGCGATCAACACTGGAGAACGGTCGTCACACTCGAAGAGGAGAAACCAAAGCGGCATACTTGTCCATAGATGGCGGCACGTGTGTTTCTTCGTGTTCATTCAACACGATCTCGCATGAACAATCGAATTTTACTTGACTCATAAAAATACAATAAGGTTATATGATGCGAAATTATCTGAGAAATGTTATCACGTATTTTATGATTGAAACGTTTGAGCTTAAGTAATGTTTAACAAATAATGTATTTAGGAACATCTACCCCTCACACTTCGATTGTGATGCAAAAGTACAATACATTTATGTTGTATTTCGATAAAGATTTATCTAATTCTAATTTAACGTGTTTCTTCGGGAATCGTCGTTTTATTAAACCGAGCGTTGAAGATGGGAGCGCAGATCTCGCAGTGTAAAAGGATTTTGGCATTAGCAAAACGCCACTTTGGAGTTTAAGCGTCGAACGTCTACGAGGCTTGCAAAATTTTCCACGGAATTCAATATAAATTCTCCTCTTTCCTTTCAGGCTTTCTGTCCTCGTCCGGCGCGAAACATGTTACCAAGAGGGTGGATAGGTTATAGCAGGGGACGAGGAAGCGTAAGTGCTTTTTGTCGGAAAAATTATATGATAGCTGGCAACGCGAGCTTTTTCCTCCTCCGCCCGCCATTCCCTCCACTTTCAGCGCTGGATTAGAAAATATGATTAGCTTCGTGCCGGGAGTTTATTCGGGATACGAGGCTGCAGGGAGAAGGGGTAGCTGTCGCTCGTACCCTTCGGATTTTATGGATGACCATGGTGGTCCCCTACGTGTCTCGGCAGGAGAAGTTTCCCGAAAAACGTTTCCAGCCTCTCGTGACTAATTCGCACAATGTGTTACAATTGTGTAGCTCCAATCTTTTCTATTAATGGATAAGAAATGTTACATTCAGTAACAAAAGGGAAAGCATTCTGCAGTGGGAATTTGCAAGTAATTTGAAATTATTGCTTATCCTGATCAAAAGAACAAAGATTTTGGAAAGAATGAAAGGTTCAACTTTTATAAAACTGATTGGAATACATAAATCTCTTAAGGGGTGTTTTCAAATCTTACATTCTATATAATCTTATTTTTAGCTTGCGGGGTTGTAAAATTATCAACTTGTAAGGGGGTGATGTCTTACACGTATGATTTAGAAGTTGATATGTAGAACAACAGACGTCACGTCTGGAACAAGGGATTGGTGGAAGTTTACTTGGGGTAAGATACGCAACGCACGTCTCGCTATCGTTTTGCTTTCATAAACCTCTCTAGTTTCAGCTGTTTCGTTTCGTTCCTCTTATGGGAACCCTCTTCGCTCTGCTTTCCATCTTCCTAGCCCTCGTGGAAACCACCCCCTTGTCCCTTCCACGAAACTCTGCGTCGACGCGATACCGTGTACCCGAATTCAACAGCTACCGTTATTTTTTCGAATCCGATGTCACTGCCCTGATAATGAATAGTATATTAACCCAGTATATGAAATCACAAACTAATATTTCGGTATTTAATAGAAAAGTATCTTGTCGGGTTAAAGTGTATCAACTTGTGGAAGTCGTAAATTCTCATTTTCAATTTCTCCAATTTTTCCTGAGAAATCGAGGGTTCATTTACGATTTACCTTGTATCCAATTCACTGGAAATAAAAAACGACCCAACTTGCCTGTCAGCTGTGTACCAGCTTAATTAAGAAGTAATCTCGAACGCGTGAACAAGAGACCCTGGGAATAGGTAGAGGGAAAGAGGGGCAGTGTATCGTAGAAGAGACAACTGCTATAAGAGCATGGGAAAACAAGGGGGCGAAGATGAGTATTTCCCAGAGGATCTCAAAGTCGACTCATCAGACGGTTTCCCGGTATCTCGAACCCTTGGACTGCGTAATAAAACCATGCCAATTTTTATTGAGCATCGTGACGGCATTGTTCTGCTCACGACTATTGGATTCTCGGTGCTCTACCTTCATCCGATTTCTAGTATTCCCGTCGCGATGCCACGCGACAGTTCGATGAAAACTTTCGGAATGCCAGGAACCACCGACGTGCATGGAAAAAAGTATAAGTTTTAGCGCACCAAACTGCAAAAAGGTTTGCTTAGATCGCTAAATCAGCTAGACAAATATGATAATCGTCGCACTACAACAAGATGGAGAATGTATCATTACGGTTCATCGACTGTACTCGTTCGATGGTAGAAACTTAATCAGAAATGTGGTTAATTAATCAATTAAGCGAAGATATGCCTTCATATCTGTAGATGTCTTACAATTTCCTGGAGCTCGCACAAAGTACTTAGGTATGTATACTGTTACTGTGTCACTCGTTCTGGTCTTCCCTTCACGAAAACTTCCAATAGCATGTATTAGAGAAGTGGTTCATCAAATTGAAGACTGTACTAATTAGTGGATAGTTATCCATGACACGAAAGAGTTAATACTAATTATTTATCGAACAAGCGTAGCGCACAGCAAACACGTTTGAAAGTATCGTTCAATGTAAGATGACCGAAGGTCTCGAAGTCCCACGCCTAAGCGATAATAATCGATAAGTTTCAGTAAAATGAAACAGAAATTATTAAAAGGTGGAGTATCGACGTTACGTCGCATTTTCTCGATATACTTTCAACGTGCCGCCGGTAAAATTAGATTCTGGAGACGCGAGTGGCAAGCGATGCATCGGGGGGGAAGGGTGATCGATGAAAAAAAAGGGCGATCGGTTTCAACCCCATCCATGAGGAGCGTTTGCGACCCCAGCGGATGAGAAACGATCCCCTCCCCCGCCGTCGAATTTATATCGAGATCGAATTATTGATCTTTGCCGGCGACCGATTGCGACGACCCCATGTGTCGATTTTACGGTTTTAACGATCACCGTCCCCGCAGCCGTTCCTTTTTTATATTACCCTCCGCTGTAACGGTCTCGGTAGCCAGTCGCGATTTATCTCGTTTCTGCCAGAGTGACGCCGGGCACCAAGTAATTAATCTGGATCTAGAAATCTCGTTAGGCCCTGGCAACCAGATATTCAACTCGTCTAGGAACCGATCGGTCAGTGTCCAGTTCTGTTTTAACTGCGGATTACACCGGGACTGGACTAACTGCTAACGCGACGACCATGTTGACAGAAAGCATTAACAATTAATGTCGATGCCGGGCATAGGTGACGTTTGTAATCCGGTTTGATAACTGTATCGCGACAATAGCTGTCTACCAGTGTCCCTTTCGCGAGAAACTACCTTACAATGTCTGTAAACATTGTGGAATATTTAGTTCGCGAACCTTCGCAATGAATTTTATATAATTCGTCTATAATACAGTAGCGGACAAAAAAGTTACCACTTTTTCGACCCACCCTAATTCTATTACTTTTCAATATCAATTCAAAATTGTAGTATATGCCTAACATACATATTCTGAAAGAGAATTGAAAGCTGTATAAAATCCAGTTACAGTTGAATTTATTTAACTAACAATCATAAAACCGCACATAACATTAAACAAGACAACACACTTTTAAAGTCTACAAAAAGTTACCACTTTTGAACATAAAAACATCTAATATTTTGTGGGGGGACATTTTGCTTTTAGGACAATCTAAAAAGTTGCTAAACGTGGTAACTTCTTTGTCGACTCCAAAAATGTGTTACCCCCTTTAATTTCATACAACACTTTTGCTTGTCAGTTAATTAAATTCAACTTTAATTGGATTTTATACATCTTTAAATTCTCCATCAGAATATGCATATTAAATATACCATAGTCCTAAATGTATGCTGAACAAAATAACAAAAATAGAACAAATCGAAAAAGTGGTAACTTTTTTGTCCGCTAGTGTACATTAAACCTCTATTTAATTTTTCAGGTAGGTATGTTTGATGATCATACTTGAAATAAATATCTTGAACAACAAGATATTTTCTTCTACATATTTTCCTCCAACTTTCACTCCCGTCGTTTCAAAGCGTACGTACACTCTAGACATTCTTTCGCGAAAATAAAAGTACATTTCGTGTCTCATTTCCCAAAGTAATTCCCACTCCCCATAAATGCCAGACCCCTTGCAGTATTTTACGCGTTCGAGGTAGTGGCGATGATAATTCCAAAGCGACAATTTCGTTCTAAGGGGTTTCCTCGATAACCTCGGCAAAAATATACGGCTATGTAACATTTTACACTACATTTACCGGTATCCAGGCTACGCGCCGTCTATAAGTCCGCGCTGTATCAGGCGCGCGATGATCTCAATTACTCGCAGTCACGTCTTCGACGACTCGGAGGGAGCGTTTCCAAACTTCGCCGGCAATATCGAGCGCATGAAATTCCATAAATTACACGGCCACCCTCGCCCAGCGATACGTGCGCGATATTACAACGCTTCCGTCATTATTGCCCCCCCCTGGAAAGTGGGGAGGGGGGGGGGTGAAAAAAAATGGTCCACTGACGAGCGTCCGGTCGAAGACGCAGCCGAACCCCTTTGAGCGACTGGACTTAACCCCTCCCGCGGCTCCAGCGGGCGCGTGATCTTTAAGGGGATGTATGTAAGTTGTGGGCGGTGGAGGTGACGGCGAGGGAGCAGGAGAGAGGTTGGCGGGCTAGCGAAATAAGCGAAGGCGGCGTGACGGTGTCGGAGGTGGCGGTGGTGATGGTGACGGTGGTGGTGGTAGTGCTCCCGCTGGCTCTGGTGGGGCTGAGATGAAACTGCCGGTGGTGGTGGTGTAAAATATGGATTTACTTCTCCTCCAGGACCTCGGCTTTTCCTTCGAGCTCGATGCTCGCGGACGCGGATCCACGTCCTCGTATGAGTGCGTGCGTGTACGCGGGGTTGTGTGCGCGCGCGTGCATGCTTCTAGGCCCGTGTAACGTCACACGCACCACTATCACCCCCATTATGCGAGCAGGAGAACGGACGACGCGGTGGGAGGGGAGGGCGCCACGACTCGTTTGTTAGACGGGGCTTGGAAATCCAGGGGGTGTTTTGTTACTGTTTTCTTTGCACTGTCACACGAGACGCCGGTGTTTTGTCTCCCCGCGAAGAAAAGAAGTTACAGAACTGACGGGGGAGGGGTGTGGGCGAGGAAGGGATAGGGGAGGTGGGGGTGAAGTTGAAACCGGTCGGGGGTAATGCTTTGGTTAAGCGCGGAGCCCGGAATGGTGTGCTTTCTTGCACCCTTAAACGATTCTCTCAATTTGGTTCTTGCGACGGTCTGCGGGATAAATCGTCGCTGCGAGGCAGAAGACGTTTGAATCGCGGGGACGGTTGTCTCCGATTCCCGTGCACTTCCCGCAAGCATTCCTCACGGGGGATTGTCTCGGGAACACTTTCGAGATATGACTCGCGTCTTAATTATATCTCCGCTGGAAAGACAACGTTAAGGATCTCGAATGATTATCAGCGAAGAGGCGAATGGAACACCTTGGTAAGGCCACGAAGTTCTAGCTACTATGCCCGCCGATCTACTTACACGGGTAACGTTATTACGGGGAAGAGACTGTAACTGAACTCGTGACACAAATGCAGGTGCATTTGAAATTCGCAGCTCATGATAACCTAGATGGTTATTTCGATGGTTCGTCGTGACCTGCACATGGACCGCGACGTACACTGACATTCGATCGCTCGCCCGACTATTTCCACCTTACATAGCCAAGTATATATACCCATGTACACTTGTATACCTACGCGGGTAATTTAAAATGCGATTACTCGAAGGGTGTCCTTCGTAGGGGTAGCATTCGTCGGTGGACATAAGAATAGCTAATACGGAAATGGCGAAGGAAAGCCCGGTTGGGGGGGAAACGGGGAGGGGGGGAGGTGGCCGACGGAGGAGAAAGAAGGGGGAGCGGTTGGATGGCTGCCATTAAAAGATTTCATCCCTTCCCTCTCTCGCCCGCGGCACCCATATATAAGGGTGAGTAATCTGAGAACCACCCCTCCTTCCTTATTTTCCTTCCTTCTTCTTCTCACTCTCCTCCTTCCCCTACATGCTCGCATCCGGCCCTCGTGTCGTACATCCACGAATACACTCAGAACGCTCTGGCACTCGCGGAAAAGCGGAGTGACCTCCTGTGTGTATGAGTTACAGAGAGGTGTAAAATCAGCGAAACCGTGAATACGATAGTTTATTATGCGAATAAGTGGTTCCTTAACGAGACAATGCATGAGAAACTCCTTATCAAAAGATCCTGCATAAATTAGACTGGTATTCACGAAATCGAATTTTTCTGTAGCTTCAATTTTAAACCGGGGTTAGTCAAACGATAATTTAATGTTAATTGTTCCACGCCGACTTCGAGGAAGTAGAGGTTCTTGTAATATATATGTATTAGCCCCAAAAACAAATGATCTCTGTCTTTGATCTGAACTCACACTGTGGAATAATGATGGTAACACAAAACTGTAGTTATACTATTAAAGGTTGATCCAAAAGAAGTCCTACCTAAATCCCTAGCAGCGACACAAATTCCTTCTCCCTTCACAGACACTCGGTTTAATTTTTCGAAATAATACAATTTATATGCCCCCTTTATTCGATCATACCCATCGAGAGTAACGATCACAGTTAATGTCGCAATGAAAACCACCTGACCCGCCGAAGTGTACGTATTCGCAGCATTGAGCCGGGGCCGAATCCCGCCGGTACGCGCATCAGCGCAGCAAGATGACACAGGCTCGCATAAGTTGAAGGAACGAGAGCGGGAGAGCGCAGACACTGGCTGCACCTAAGGGATACGTAAGACCAACACACACGTACGGATTACAGAGGGTAGGATTGGCAGCTCTGATCAATATTCGATTTTTGAAATATCTTCCCCACCTCTCCGGCCCGTCGACGTCCTCGCCCGCCCCTGAGCGCCACCCGCCTCCAGCCGCCACCGAACGCCGCACACCCCTCGCGGAACGTTCCTCGAAAGCTCGATACTCCATTTGTATTTTTAAACTGGAATCCCTATACACATACATCCCCGCGCACGTACGCTGCGCGCACACGTGCACAGGAGCACGTACACAGGGACACAGGAAAGCGTCCTGCCACCACCATCGCCATTCGCCATCACCATTACCACCGGCGGCGGCGTCGTCCTCTCGTCTCCTCAACCCTCTTCTTCCTCTTCTTCGTCCTCCTCTTCTCCTTCTTCTTACTCCTCTCTTCCTTCGTCCTCCGTCCTCACGGCACTCTCTCCCCTTCGCTCTCCTCTCGGGGGGAGGGGGGGGGGGAGGGACCTCTCTTTCTTTTTTTGCCCTGTATGCGCCACTCACACACGCCTAACGAGCGGAGCCCCGGCCGTGTGGATGGGAATCGGTGTGATCACGTGTGGGGCTGCGCCGCGGCTGTGTGTGCGCGTGCGAGCCAGCGAGCGGAGCACACTCGGGGGCCGGGGGCATACGATCCATCGGAATTTTAAGGAAATAGAAGGACACTCGATGCATACCATCGGTATGTAGTAATGCGCTCGTGGTTGTGCCCGGCGTCCGTGTGCGTGTCCGTTAACGTGTGTACGTGTTACAGGGCCGGCACTAGAGGCTGCTAGGGAAACGGTTGGAGGTGACAGGATCCTCTTCAGCTTTGTCGCGTTCAGAGCAATTGTACAGTCCCTTGACGAGCCCCGCAGCCGGTTGGATTCTGTATATTTCTACCTTGTAACGCATTAATCTATAATTTATCTATCCAGTTACGTTGCCGGGGACGCGTGGCTCCTTCCGTCGATACGCCAGTCGAGGAGGATCGTAAACCTGGACCATTATAGGACGTAAACCGAAAGAGTCATCGATGAGACCCTTGGGAACCTAAGGCATTACCGAGCGGATATTAATTTATTTTATCGCCGAATGCAATTTCAGGCATTGCGTTTATAAGGGTTACTGGTGTATCGCAAACACCGGGGAGGGGGAGAGGGTGCTGTTGGATCAATTTTCAGTTTGCTCGGGACAGGAAAGTAGATTTTACCGGTCCTGTGTATCTTTATACACGTCAAACTGACGCACACTCAGCCATCGTTTCCAGTACACACAGGACCCCTCCCCCTCAGCCGGCACGTGTGTTCGCGTTTCATCGGGGATGAAGGGATGCAGGTACCTATACCCGTTCCTCTTTGCCCGGCGAATTGGAATTTCTCGCCGCGGATAGAATTCTTTTGCGAGAATCACGCGACGCCCACGATATACAAGACGTAGGTGTCAGGTTGCGCCAGCTTATGCGCGTACACGTACGCTCCGCTCTTCTGTGTTAAATGAGCGCGATGACACTTCTGAATATTAGTTACGCGGACAGTCGCGCACGGCGAGACGAAGCACGCTAGATAAATTTCTATGCTTTTCATAATTATCAACTTATAAGTGCGGAAACTATCGCAACTTTGGGGAATCAACGAAATTCAGGCAGAAGGAAGTCTGTTCGCGTAACGCTGTTTCTACTGAATGTCTGACTGAATTCGAGTAGAGAGACCGTTACACCAGCCAGAGTTGGGCATTATTCGGCTAAATTTTCATTCGGATACGGATTCGTATAAATCCCCAAGATTTATTCGCGAATAACAAATGACGATTTTATTCGTCGAAAAATTATTCGTTATTCGCGAATAAATCTGTATCGTTATTCTAGCCAGATTCGTTCGAATAAGAATTTATTCGTTATTCGACCTAAATGAACGACGAATAAATGTGATACCCTGTCGGATATCTATCGATGGAAGTCTGTACTGTGTTCAACATATGTTTGGACGTGTGAGTCTGGAAGTGTGCGTATTTGTATGTATTTAAAAACATTCAATGAACGCTTATAATTTGAAGAGATTGATTTTTTCATTAGTTTAAATGAATTGACGTGAGCAAATTTTATTTAAAATAAATCAAAACGCCACTCTATGTAATACCGCGGTCATACATCTTTCTGTAAAGTGCGAGGTATGACAAGAGTTACTTAACCTAAAACATTAGGTCTCACGGGTGTCAGTCAGTGGTGTCACGATACATCGCTGAAACCACGTGATCACTTTATTCGTCCGTTGAGTCGACTAAATTTTTATTCGAATAAGAAATTATTCGAATAAATTTTCAGTCAAATAAAAACTTATTCGTTATTGCCGAATAATTTCATTTTATTCGAATTTTTTATTCGAAGATTATTCGAATAAAAACTTATTCGCACAAATGTATTCGAATACGTATTCGAATAAAAATTTAGCCGAATAATGCCCAACTCTGACACCAGCCACCCATGAGCTTCTACGGTAACAGATTAATTTTGGAGCGTTATCAACTTGTGCATCAGAAACGGCTGACCGTCAGACTTTGGATCTACGCAACTAAACAATTTCCAGTTATCGGACGCATTCGAGTCCTCGCTGTACAATTATATCCCGCGCGCTGTCAACGGAAGCGATCGATCCTCTCCCTCATGCTCCTCTGTCTCGTTGCCTGCATCCTGTATAACGCGGAACAATCATCGGCGAGGCATTTTCAAATTTCCTAACAGCCTCGAACCGGCCCCATCAGTATCCAGCGGATCCAATGTCCGCTCGCCGGCGTCCGGTGCATTTTGCGCAACTGCGGATCGAGCCTACCGGTGCAGCACCGCGTGCAATTAATTAAACTGCGGCGCAGCGGTGCTCATTAGCGGGCGTCGATTGGCTGCCGGCCGGTCACGTGACATCCGTGCCGGCGGAACGAGCGGCACAGAAGGGTAGGAGGACGCGAAAGGGGGGTGTTGGTTTGCCGGCAACCGGGGGGAGAAAGGGGGACCTGGTCGGCTGGGGAGCGCGGACAGGGGGGTCACTGGGGCAGAGGAAGGCAGCACTGCACTCGCTCAGTTGTTTCTACTGGAGAGCCACGCCCTGCCCCTTTCGCGCCGATCCACCAAAGGCGGATACTCGGGGATTAATTAAGACGCCCACCAACAAATGATATCACGCCGTTTCCACCGGCACGCTTCACCCCCGTCCGGACCTCCAGGGTATTAATTAGGAGTGCCAAAGGCGGACGGTCTGATTGGAGGTTACACTGGGCTTTCCTCCATCGTTGGGTCTGAGTGCAGATCCTTGGCAGCGAATTATGCTGGTCCTTTTGGATCTTCATCCCCTATCGACGGAATTTCCGGTTTTTTATTTGGTGAATTTGTTTGGAAAGTATTGGGAGTACAGGTGGCGTCGAGGAGTGCAATGTTGGGGTATGGTTTGGGGGAGACTCACCCCTTGGAAATTTGAAGTAGCGTTGGACATATATTTGAAGAATTTGAGTCAAAGACATTGTCGTTCAAGTAGAATTGCTAAGTGACACGGAGGGGTGGTTTAATGAACGTTTTATAATACTCGGTGGATATGTAAAAGTTATTCAGGAATTAATGGTTTGCTAGTGGTAATCCTGGTAATATCGCGCAAGCAGTCTCCTTTGTTGCGAACGAATCGACATGCAGATTCCATGCAAATTGCTCGAATGCGTCTTCAAGAGGAGCCTCGATTGGCCACACGGTAAATCCGCAGATTGAATTGCCGCACGGTACAGCTAATCACGCAATTACTCTGCCCGGCTTTAATTTTATCCTTAATTAAATCCAATCCCGCGTAACAAACGCGCGCCGTGTGTATCCAGACCGAGCACCGCGGGGGGAATTGAAATTTTAAAAGGAGGAGGCCGCTGGGCGATAAACTTCTCGGCAAAATGGGTTGGCTAGATTTAATTATAGTAACTTCGCTAATAACGGCACACGGGTACAATTCTCGGCTGGTTAAACGCCACTCGAATGTCCATCTGCGAGACTGATCACACGAACAAATCTAATTTATACACTGTGATTCATCGCAGAAGGATCCTATCGTTTGCACCGGTTTATTTAGTGTTAAAAGCTCGGCGGGAAAAGACGAAACGCTGTTCGATAAAGGAAAAGCGAAGCTCATTTGACAAAGTATCGCATCTGGCCAACAATGGCCCTTTTTCTTTTTCTAACTAACATAATCCGTTTCCCCCCTCTGCCAGACTATCGCACTTCTCTGAGAGTTGACGAACGACCCTGTTGACGTTCGCCCTTTCCACCGTCGGAATAAAACGAAAGGAACCGAACTCGACCCCCTCGCCGGCGTTGCCACTATATTTCACATTTCAAACACCTCCGAACTGTTGTTCTTTTCATTTTCTCCCCCGACGAATGTACGTACTCTACGAAACACTAGGGAAGATTAATCTCCGAACTACGACGCTCGGTGCTATTTCGAGTCAGACTCGGCGCGCAGTGAAAAAAGACAGTGGTGAACAGACTGGCCACGCAAGAGGCGCTCTACTTCTACTACACGCGCGTTCGTCGAATTTTTGTCTATGCAGTTTCGTACTCTAACTACTCGTCAGTCCGGTATCAAATTATTCAAACTCCTGTTGTTCAAGTAGCAGGGAATTAAAGAACAAAGTCTACGATTACCTAAATGAGTGATTTTATAACCCTGTCATGTTCTTGCAATAGATTAGCCTTATTAAATTCTTTGCCTTACTGTTAAATATACAATTACGCTAAATTATTACCCAGCAATATGATTATTTTAACCGAAAAGAATTTTTCTTTGCCCCGCAATGGAATTAATTAAGCAAAAAGTAATTCCCAGTTTAAGTCCCAGAGTGTACATTTAATTATCTATAAGAAAAGAGTGAAAGGTTTTAATATATTAATAGCCAGAAGACAAGTAGACAGTTATAGTGGAATTTGTGTACCAAGCAATGCTCGAAGAGGGGCGAGAGATTTCTGGTATAATATCACGGACAATCGCCCTGATTCGAAAATTAGGTAGAGATTCATGCGGCCGCGCGAGGCAAGCGAGCGGAGAAAAGCATCGCCTCGTTTCTTCCCAGCTTAATTTATCCGGCCGCGGTGCGCGAAGGTAATTTTGTTTAAATTATTAAAACCTGGGGGGCCGCGTCTGCCGGGAGCCTAATGACGTAATCCTCTAAAAAGTTATAAAGTTACCGAGTTCATTTTTAAAAGCCCCTTCCAACTCGCGTTCGCTCCTGTTTCTGTCGCCTGCTCCCACCTAACTCTGGGTGGATCCTGCTGAAAATACTTACGGTACTTTTTATTACGTCGTATTTCACGCCGCGCCCGAGTTACCTCTGCATATTTATACAGGCAAATAACTAGGTGTGTGTCTCTACTTATGGGCCATAGCTGTTTCGAAAAAAGCAGAGGAACGTTGCGCACGAAGAAATGGCGAAGCTTAATGAAAAGGGATGGGCAACTTTGCTAAGGGGAAGTGGCAACCTTGTTTTTTCTCATCTTAATAACCTTATGACGTAGACTGCTTAGCAAAAGAGGGTGGAAACTTCGAACGTAGAATCGAAAAGGTGTTAACTTACAAACGATACTGTATTTGTAAAAAATTAGAAACGGAGGGGTTTTAGAACTGAGAGGGAAATAATTTTTTCGGCTACAAATGTGTTGTGTAATTCCTGAAATTTACGGAACGCTTCCCATGGACCTGCTAACATTATTCGTCGGTACAGAGCAGTTACGAAATCGTATTTTTTCCCCCTCACGCCGAATCCGAAGCAGTCGCTGAAATTTCACTACCAAATTGGCCTTTTCATATTTTAAAAATATTGACTTTCACAGCGGCGAAAAATCATTCGTCGAATCGGCGCGCCTCCCGGCCCGACGCCGTGCGGATTTCAAATTCAAATTCCCCTGCAATCGAATTAGCCTGCAAAAGAGCCGTTTGATCCGTCCCACCGAGCATAGAACACCGCACAAAGTGCTCGGTCCAATTATGAATAATTCGGAATACAAATTCGCTTAATTCCTCTCGTCGAATCAAGAGAGGCGGCATCAAACGAGCCGGCAGAAAACTGGTTGCAACCACTGGCCATTCCCACAGTCTTTCATCTTTTTTCCGGAACGGTGAAATACGTAAAGCACGCTCGAACCAATCGTAAAAATGGCACTGCCGAGCGAACTTGCAAATTTCTATCCCCATCATCCGATGGTTCGAATGAAAGAATTTCCATTCGCAATTGCTGCGCCTACTGTAACGATAGGTTAACTTTGTATTACACTTTTTGCATTAGCAATAAGTTTAAAAGAAAACGAATCCATAGACGCGTGGATCAAAGCATTATGCGTTCTATTCTATACAATAAATAGTAACTGATAATGGGTATGCATGGAAGCAGCCCCGTTTAAGCGTTCTTAATTAACCAGCCAGGGGGATGTAACAGATGCGCGCGCTTAAATTTAAATTTATTCCAATCGAGCGAGGAAGAGAGACGAAGAAAGGGAAGGAAGAAAGGGACGAGGAAGGTAGACAGCGTCACCTGCTACCCGCGCCACCAGGACTCCCTCGATCTCGATCTCCAGCTTTCGCCATTCCGCCATTATTCCATTATTCCGGCGTGGACGTTGGCATAAAGCCCGTGGACGGCCGTGGAGCGATCAAACTTTAATTCAATTAGGAAGAAACCAGGGGCAGCTCGTCATGCTGCCTCCCGTTCCTTCTTTTCTTTCTACAAGGTAAATAGATAATGCCGGGCGCCCTGAAAAATTGCCCCGGCGAGATTCCAGGTGGATACCCCGGCCTACCGTTTTGCATCCCATCAGGCCCTCTCTCTAGTAATTACCCCGATCAAATTATCATAAGACGGGACACGCTAAACGCCACGTGGATCCACCGTTGCGCGGCCGTTGACGGATTCGCGCGGATATCGAGTTGCCGCGGCATGTCTTAATGACGCTCCGGTTTTAATGTTAATCCGTTGGAACGGCAATTGGCCACGGCCGGAATACAAAGTATCGGTGGCCGTTTTGACGAGGGTGCTGTGACTGGAGCACCGCTGGTAGGAATTCACCGGAGCGTCCGCCAAGGTGAGCGTTTTTTCCCCGCTTTGATTGACTAACGTCAGTCAGCGAGATCCTGCGACTCGCCATGGTGGATCCCCATTTGGTATGCCATGTAGATAAGTACAGTCCGGGGAGAAGGCTTCGACCGTCCAGCAAGTCGCGTGACTACCTCCACGGCCAAGAGATTCGCGCTGAGCACGCGGGACTGTACGCGGGACCCGGCTTCGTTCTATTCCTTTCTCGGCGCTGATTTCTTTTTTCCTCGGCCGAGCAACAACGGCGATAATATTCCTGTTCGACGGCTCGAGTGAGAAAAGGATTTTGTAACGCATTTTATCCATTATTTCTTCGACGGCTGGCGCGCGCGGGAAAATTCGACGCGGCGCAAAAGTCGGGATCATATTCTTATTCGGAGCGGACGTGACGCGACACTGGGGCGTTGCAGCGAAATTTTATGATTTATCGTAACATTGTTTTTTAAAGATTTCCCTGATATTCGTATTTTTTATTGTTGAATAGTTTAATGGAGAATGAGTTATGGGTGGTGAAGTGGGAGATGGTAGATTTGGAAGTTTCGGTTTTTATGCAACCAGACAAGAAAGCAGAATGTCTTTGCCCAGTTCGAAAGTCGTGCGTAACCGGATTTGCGTTTAAACGACTCAATTATGCAACGCCGTCAAGAAGAGCAAGATACTCTGGGCTCGAAGATTTCGAGTGGTTAAAAATTCAAAATTCGCTTAGTCCGCGGGAGAAGCTAGGTCGAAACAAAGCGGAAAGGGAATACGTGGAATGGTCTAAAGTAAATATTCCTCGTAGCACGTGGAATCTCCATAAAAGGAAGCTGGGAATCAACGCGAACGGATGCAGATACATCCATCTATTTATTCTTTGAGCTACGGCCGTGGGGAGTGTTAAATGTGAAAAAGTAAAGCGCACACTCATGAACGCTGAAGCGAAAGTATAACAAATCAGAAGCACATCGATATATGTCCATATATATATAATGCAAGCGTATATGTAAGCAGAGACGAATGAGACAGAGAGAAGGAATAACAGAGCAAAAGAACGAGAGAGGGAGGAGAGCTGGCCGAGAAGAGAGACGGAGAGGATAGGTATAGGAAGGCGAGCTGGCGACCATCACCAAGTCAAATCGTCTCGCAACGCGCCAGCGAATAATCTTAAATTCAAATTAAGAGTGGGTCTACAAATTTAAACAATAAACGATCAGATTCCCCGCGATTCAAATTTAAACGTAGCGGACAATGGGGACCGAAGAGCGCGCATTTGTGGTATTCACCATCTTTACCTCGAACTTGCACCACGTGTACAATCGCTTGTATCTCTCGATCCTGGTATTTATGGCTTCGTTAAGTGTAAAGCTTCGGCGACGTTGTGCCCCACGCGGAACGAATATAGTGCGCCGATAATGGTATTCATAATAATTCATCGAAGCGCAGCTCGCCGCTATGGTCTAATGATAATTAACGACGCCTCACCATAGCCGAGGAATATTTACTCCTGCCGCCGGTAACTAAATGATTTCATGCTGCAAACGATCAGCTGAACTTATTACTTAAAAAGGGGATATCGCGCTGCCATTTGATCCATCCAATATAGGTATATGTCGCATGAAGCGAGTTACGTCCGAGCTTCTGTTTTTCTGCGTAAAAAGTTGAACTATCCACGGAGACCAACAGACGGGGCAATCCATATCGGGGGACGACGTTTAAAAAACTTTCCACCGCGATGATCATCTGCCCGGGGACGTCATGCCGTGGCTAGGAAAATTCCTGCTCATTACGAAGCGGTGCTCGGGTGGCGAAAGAAGGTGGCAAAAAAAATTGAGCCAGCCGACCACCAAAAAGCGAGCTCCTAATTCGGTGGACCGAATCGGAGGCAGCCAGTGACGGTGAAGCGGTGAGCTGGAACGGTGTCGAGAGAAAAACTCGACGACGACGACGACGGCGACGGCGACGGCGACGGCGACGGCGACGACGATCTGGATAAAGCGGGACGCGGTATAAAAGGGCGAAAAGAAGAGGCAGAGTGCGCGCTAGACGCGAGTCGGCCGGCAGAAGGGAGAAAGAAGAGCCGGAGGACAAGAAGCGATCGGGATGTCAGATCGGATCTCGTTGGTGAATCAAATTTGGCCAAATAAACGAAGAGACGTAGGGGAACCGGGGAGGAACGCAGGAGAGGAGCGGAGGGCCGCGAGAACAGTTGCGCTTCGTGCGTGCATTAGCATGCGGGAGGGCAGCGAAAGAGAGCGTAAGAGCGAAAGAAGGGCCCGGGGGGGATGTAGAAAGAGGGAAGAAACGGGATAGAGGACAAACCTTCTCTTTCGGAGCGGCGAAGTCGAGGAGCAAGCTGAACGGGGGGAGGGCAAAAAGGTTGGCAAGAAGGGACTTTTCGAACTTTCTTTGTGTGCTAAGCAGCCTCCCGGGTTCTCCGGTACGCGGCGGACTCGGCTTCCTCTCCTTCTTCGTGTCCTTCCTCAGACGTTGGTGACCGAGGGAGAAACGAGCGACCATGTAAGAGCACGGGTTCTTTCACTGATTCCTTGGAATCGTAATCGGTCGCGGTGCTAGGCGCGAACAGAAACGCCTAATCATTCTGTAGATAAGCGCAAACGCTCGGCAAGGGAATAATTCTGTGGTTGTAAGGCAAAACGACCCATGTCACATATTTTCACTTTCGAGATATTGTCGTTGAAAGTTCTAAACACCAATTCTTCTTATTAGCAATGTTTCCTTGTTTTCTTCTTGCGATATAAACGTATATTTCCTTCACTTTGCACAATATTCACTATTCGTACTATAACGTAAATAATAATAACCAAAATCGTAATAATTTACATACACTTTAGGCAGAACAACACAAGTCCACTGGACTGCTTGAACGTGTCGCAGTTAAGTAGTTTTACTGATTACTTTTCCTTCTTTTACTTTCTTTTTTTTGTCTTCTTTCGTTTTCTTCTGTGCTTTGCGTTATTTTTTGTAAAATACAAGTTACACATTTATGTATCACTGGTATTTCATAGTGTGCTGTTTCTAGTAAAATCAAAATTTGAAATATAATTTTACTCATTTTATTTTATACAAAATACGTTATAGTATAGGCAGATAAATAAAAATAGAAAATAAATGGCAATCACAAAGGAAAGATACGTCGTATTCTCAAAATTTTGTGGACTTACGTTGTTTTGCCAAATGCGTATTAATTGAAGATTGGACTTCGGTTAAATTGCATTATTTTTTCAACGTATAAAATTCGTTTTCATGCATTTTTTTCTGGTGAAAACATACATCCAATATTCTACAGTTGAATTAATGCATAAACTCAAATTTTTTGAAATTGTGACATGGGTCGTTTTTCCTTGCAACCACTGAATTATGGCTCGACGTTGAAGCATCGAAAACGTAGCTTTAGTTTAATTGCACAGATGTCGCGAAAACGGATATCGTTTTGTGAAATTTGTTAAGCAAACTTCGTTAATGTTCTGTGTACACTGTACGTAGTAATTACAACGGTTATGGTACATCAGCATTATAATTGTTCAAGTTATCGCTTAATAGCTTTCGAGTAACATTTTGGCTTGTTAAGGCAACATTTTGTTATAATGTTGCACTTGAGATGCAGCGCCTGACTTTAGGCAGCCATTGCATCGCACACGCCTAAAGTGCATCGCTGCAATATCGCTGACAAAAGGGAAATCGCATTCGAGACGATGCATGCAGAATGCGCTCCTCGTGGAATGACAATTCCAACGAGGCTTGTGTATTTAGTATGCAAGCCCAACATTTTCATTCGGGTAATGCGAAATTTGGCGTTGTGAGGGAAACAGCTGCGTATACAGGGTGTTTCAGATCCGCAGGCACAAACTCATTAATATAGTTTTTGGAATTCTAGAGCGACTGATTTGATGACTTCTAGAGCGAATTCTATCACGAGAGTTCAGGGTATTAACAGTAAGGTGATGTAACATTCCCAAACAACACTAAAGAGATATTTCTGTACATTTTTCTGGTTTTTAGCAATTTCCCTGGAAACATATTTTGCATTTAATTCAAATAAATGAAAGTGCAAGTAGTAATAGGAGATATTATCGACACCTAATAATTTGTAGATTTAGGTAGATTTATTAACTATTTTTTCTTTCTTTATAATATTAGTAACACTTCCAACCAGTTAACTTTGTATCTATAGGCATGAAACATCCTCTCTATTGTAACAGTGTAGTAGATAGACCTTTATCTCTTTAGAATGTACATGCGAACCCACTTTTCTCACTGTATCGGTGCGACATCGAGTACGACTCTTCGGTATTTTCTCGCAAGTAAAAGAGCACCTATACAAAGCCCGCGTTGCGAAACCTGATACAGATGTATGTCGAATAGAGAAGCACGTTATCATTCGTTGGCAGCATGGGATTTTGCTTACTTTAAAGTAAAGGTAACTTGAGCATCATCGACGATAACGCGATTTTATTGTAACGGAATTGTTACGCTTGCTCGTAAGCGCGTTATTGTTGAAATAAATATTGGTAAAAGTCATTCCCTCGATATGTAAACTCTGTATGAAAACTCGCAGCAGATACTTATACTCTTCCAACAGTTTATTTGGTACTTTTAAATAAATACAAAAATAAATAAATACAAACCTAAAATTCTCGCCACCTATATACCTATCTCACAACAAAACTGTATTCCACGATATCAATTAATTTCTCTACAAGGCATCAGACGCACTAATTACCTCGTTACAACGTCAGAGTATAATAATAAATATATAAAACTTCACCATTTCATGATCATCCATTCCGTGAAAGAAATCCCTTTCGCAACGATAGAGACTGATTTATGAATTCATAGTGGCGATAAACAGGAGAGCCCCAAAGAAGGCTGCTTGCACGAATCCACGACAGATTATGACGATATGAAACCAGTGTCATTCAAATGACATATTTATCGTAAACGAGCTCGTCCTCGTGAATGATACTCAGACAATCGCGTTCGTTCGTCCGTTGTACGAGGAGAACCGTTTCTGACCACTTTTAACCAGAGCTCCTGTACGTGTACACGTAACCATACCGACGAGTCTACAAGTCCCCAAGAGAAACGTGTCCGAGTACGTGAGCGAGATCCTCCCGCTAGACAACCGGCGCCCTCGTTTAAGAGGACAATTTAAATTCACGCGGTGTCGGCCTTACTCGGCATTCCCCTGGCCTGGACACATGCGTTTCCGCGCATTAATAAGATCTTTGTAAATTAGTCCGCGAGCGTCCTGCAGCGCCTATCGCCCAGCTAACTTACACCTCTCCACTCAGAATGCCCATTTTTCGTGACGTCGCCGAGCTTTACACCGATTCTTGTTAGGAATTATGAGTGAGATTTGAGGAGCATTAAAATGTCGGCCCAAGTATACCTGAAGAGATGTAGAAGCATAGAGTGATTGAATCACAGTGTTCAAACGCTTGGAACACAGGATTTTATAATAAATATATCCAGCTACTTATATATAATTTTTAATTTAATTATTGCGGGTAATAATTATATTTCTTTACTTTAATAGAATAATCAATAATCAATCTCGCAAAAACTATAATTAATGAACTAATAATAATTATGAGAATAATTATTATCTTATATTAATATCTTTACTAGTTAAGTCACTTATTAGCCCCCAAATTAAATGAATTTTATTTAAATAATTATTTTAATTCAAATAATATCTTTATTTATAAAGTTGATTTATTTCCAATATATTTTATAGCAATTATTACTATCCTAAATTTATTATACTGTCTAATGTTAAGTATAAAAATATTTTCATCAAAATATCCCCCATATGGAAACTTAACAATTAATTTAAATTTTATGACAAAATCTAAATTTATTAGAAAGATTCTATATGGTATTCAAGTGAAATACAGGCACTCTATAACAAAGTATCGAACTGTAATAATTGTTCGGCTCAACAGTATCACACATACATATTGATTTATAAAATCAATTGATTTTTCTGGTTCTGTTTTCTTCTAACTCCTAACTCCAAGTGGGCATCGAAAATACAAGCGAAAATGAAATAATTGGAAACTTTTATGCATATTAATATTCTAGCAACGTGCTCTGCTAGGAAAAAGGAAGTGAAAATCAGGTGACATTTTTAGATACCAAACATCGTGACCAAAACAGTGCTCGTAAAAGATAGCGCACCTAGGTACTCACGGTGTGGTCGCGCACGGTGCCAGTGGTGTTATTAATGCACGAGAAGAAAAACGAGAAGAGATCTTCATCGCTCTTCGAACGGCGACCGAGCATGGCAACCAATTATTACGGGGGCGAGAATGTTACAGCCGAGGTGTGTTATTAGCGCAAGGCTTTCGCTGCTCTTCTTTTCGGCCAGTACCGGATTGAGAATATCGGCAGTGTTGATCGCTGCTATCGATGAATGTACGGCACCTCTTTTTTCAGCTTGGTGTCACATCGAATGATCATTAGCATGCACCGGCACCGGAGGGTAACGCCGGCCGCTTGGTTCAGGAATGCCAGACATAATAAGACATAATAGGATTTGCTGGCGGACGATGATTAAAATTTCTGCTGGAATAATGTAGGTGCGCGTGCACCTAAATATCTATGTACAGGCAAATATATTTATTTACAGAATAATGCTTGGAATGTATCGAAACGAACGCGCTAATAATAGAATATAAATTCAAGTGAAAATAATTGGACTCGATAGAAACTTGTAAATAATTCTCACTCTACTTAGTTCATATTCGTCGATCTAGAAATGTCTGATAGAACTTAAATATTTTAAATTACTTACTGAATATTAGACTTGGCAGTACGCGTAGTGAACTACCTACATTTCTTTTCTGCGACATGTAATTATCTTAACACAATATCTTTATAAATAGCTGCGGAAATAAGTGGGTAGATAAATAGAATTTTGGGATGTGGTCCATCTCTACCGGAATAACTCCACAAGACTTTAATACAGTTAGAAACCGTCACTGGAAACAAACATAATTTTCTCCATTCCACCCACACATTTAACCGCGCAAATAACTCCGGTGCACTGTCGTTTCTGCGAATAATGATCCCAGGCCAGCCCGAAATCGAGCATGCGATGTATTCAATGCATCCACATAATGTATTCCAAGAAAGGAGCAATAAACAGCAATGGGAACGCTTTGAGACGGCCTCATTATTGCCGTAATCTCCTAGACGCGCTCTATGGGGCAGCTATTCCTTCCCGAACTTCTTACATGACCATGTACGACAAAGGTACCCATCGTGTCTCTCGGCGTGGAATACGAAGAAAAGTGTATCGCCCACGCCGAATTAGAGATGACCGCGTCGATAGAAAACGAAACATGGTGCTTAACGGGTACCAACGCTAACCGACGCGTACCTCTCTCATTTATTATGCATACCCCGCCGATACGTGTTGGAGATTGTTGCACGTGGAGGACTCCCCATAGCCGCGCACGGTAGTTACACGGCACACGTGTGTAACGAGACGTAAGATCTCCCCGAGTGAAGCGGTTCGGCTGACGAGAAGAGATTCGAGAAGCCATCTCCTCGTTCTGCCCCTTTCCCTAGCTTCTATCGATTATGTCCACGGAATTATACCGAGCTGGGAGCGACGGTGACATGGCTTTATGAGGAAAATTCGAGACCTTTAGGATGAGCGTCGAAGGTAGCCAATAGTTTCCAAATAGTTATTAGTTCTGTGTAGGATGCTGACCTGTTTTAAATTTCTTTTTAAAATAGATTGTCTTTTAATAGTTTAGGGATCGAGAAGCTGTTTAAGTTAAGCGCAAGGTGTGTTATTAAATTGGAGCATCCTTGACGCGTTTTAATCCAATTGATGGACTCCACTGTTTTCCAGTTCATTCAATGTAGTCAGGGGATACGTTGATAGATTGCTTTTGTTATCCAGTCGAGTGGAAACGTGTCCGTTCATTTCCAGGGAAGGCAGACGTGTGTGTAAATTTATAGGGAACTGTGAAGTATGAGCTTCCTAGTTTCGTGTATCTGTAATGTATGCATTATGGGATATTCGATAAAAATTCGATTCATCTTTACGTCCGACTGTACCACCAGAGGGCATCCGTCAATCACCATTAACATCTTCATGAAGATGTCTACTTCCAGGTTGAACATTCATCATGATCCTACAGGACAAAGTCTGTCACAAAACGCAGGTGGGTCGAGGGAACGAAGCCGACAGAACAACGACGGAGTGGAAGAGCGATGCACAATCTGTTTTCTGAAGCAGTCAAGTCGACAATGGCCAAGATATTCATGTGGGTATATTCCGAAGATGCGTCCGTTTTAAACAATTGTAAATGCACAGAACCAGTGTCTGCAGAGGATGAGCCGAAATATGTATGTGGTATCACCAAGAACTGAGACGAGAAATTCTTATCATATTGAACTTAGATCTCGAGAAATGTATTTCAAAAGTCCATCATGTCTATGCATACTCGAAATGTACACTAAATTTCAGCGTTCTTTTAACCAGGGCACGAATGAAACTGTTAAATTTTATGAATAAAAGTTATTTATCGACACTTTTAACTTGTAATCGTTTCCTTTTTGCTTTAAGTTAACTTTTTACATTAACATTTTTACTCTGTTGTGAGAGTTCAGTTTTAATAGTTATTTTATGTTCGATTAATAAAAGTTCTCGAGGATAATATAGTTTTTAATAGACATTTAATGATAAAATATAAAAGTCAGGATTCTTTTTTTAATTAGAATTATTTAAGAAATTGGAAACAGGTTAAATATAAAAGAGAGAGGACATTGTAATTTTTATATAATTTTCACCGATCGGTTTAAGATTTCAACTTCAGAACATTTTCAGGAAATCTGGTTGTCGCAACTTTAACTTTTTCAGAACAGAACAAAAGTTCCTGTTTAACTGAAACTTTTTTCTACTTTCAAGAGAATAAAAGTTTTTTATTTACACAAAAATGTATGGAATAAAAGTTTCGGTTAATACACTGAATTTTTCAACAGTTTTCTCGGAACAGAAAAAAATAATAGTCATAAAATTATACTCATCTCATAAATAACCAATTGAAAATTTTAACAGTTTCATTCGACCCTTGCTTTTAATTATCACTTGCAGGTCATTTAATATCACTCGTTCATTCTAAACCTATCACAAGCCTTAAGCAATTAAAAAAACTTGCCTTTTTAACTCAAAAAAATTAAAAGTATGAACCGCATGCAGTTCATTTTACCGAGTTCACAAAGCCTTCGTAAATCCCTTACAGAACCAATAGACGTCACTACAAATAGTCATTTTTTACTAAATAATACTCGGACAAGGCAAAAATACATGCAGCAGATCGAAGTGTACACGTTGACCGTGCTATTGGAAACAAATTCTTAAGTGCGAGCCGTGTCGTGGATTGAAACATCATCTTTCTTACGCAAACGTTTTTGTTCAGCGGTTGGAACGATTTCTGTGCGCGTGACAGGAATGCCCAGCGACCGGTAAAGTCCACGGTGGTTCAGCAGCTTAGGACTGTATCGCACCTGGCGCTAAGTGTTCCTTCACTTTCGAATAAAGAAGAGGGCATCGGGATTCCCGCGAAGTGTCTGCCTGCTCCATTTGATGGGACAACGCTGCCGGTGGTCGCCCGGCAGCGTCGTTTCCAGGCGACAAACGTTTCTATCGGGACAATCGGTTGATTGCCAATGCAGTCCGATCGCGGCCGGCGCAGAATTTTCTAATCAGCGCGTTAGTTCGTTAAGCACGTCCGACGGGATCGTTGTTGAAACACGATGCTCGGCCTCCCAGAATCCTGGGCGCACTCACGGAATGCACTTGTTACCATAAAAAACGGTACACTTGCATTCGCACGTACCTCGGTGTACGTACGCGCAACCAAACGTAATACGGTGGCGAGATGCATGGGATAGTTTCACGCGGAGCCAGCGCGTTATATTACTCTACGCGAGCGATAAATGTTTTAACCGCGTGAGTCTCCCTTGTCGCGGATGTTTTACGAAAAACAGTAGGATTTCGCATTATTTCTCCGACGACACAGATCTGTTGCTTAATAATGTTGCTAATGTATTTTTCAGAATTATCAGTGTTCCAAGGAGTCGTTACAAGCAACGGCAGCGCAGAAATCATCGATTGAAATGAATGCATTAGCCGTTGGAAGCAGCGAGCTGGTCGGTATATGAAATGTAAATTGTGGAAAAATAAGGAGGAAAGCCGAAGTAAGGCGTTACGAATGACTCCCGTCTCGACGAAGCCTTCCAAACGGAAGGTTCCGGAATACGAACGAATCTCTGCATACGAGACGAGGCAGGGAATGCCGGGTACGGTGTGTTACCATAAAAGTGCGTACTTTTTATTCCCCCATCTGTACGAAACGTGAAATCGGGCACGTATGTAACGGACGTGCTTACGAGAAGACAACGGCGGGGAGGTGGCCCCACTAATAGCGGGGGCCTGTTACATGCGCGGCCAAGGGACCGTGGAAGAAGCGAAGTATCGGGAGGAGAGGAAATGACCGGCGGAACGAGGATGGTAAGACGGCTACGTAGGGGGACGAGGGTACGGCGGCGGCTCGCCTAATGAATTCAAATATTTGAATTACAAGAGTCGCGCTCGGTCCCATTCATGGCGGCGCCGCGTTAGAAGGCGGTCAACTTAGGAGGTGGAGAGGAAGACCGAACTGGAGGAGCTGGTCCAGGCGCGCAATCGGCTGGTACGATCAGAAAAAAAGGCGGGAGCGAGAAAAGAAAACCGACCGCGTCGCGCGAATACAGAGAGCGGCCAAGGGGGAGGTCGAAAGAGGAAGACGCTAGGCGAGAGTGGAAATATGTAAAAGGAGAGAATCACGTACGACGACGCCGGAACCATCTGTCATGCCGCGGGGAATTTCATAAACCTGAATGCGACGGCGGCACCGCAGACACTGGCCTGAAATTAAGATGAAATTATGGATAAAAGCGGGGCCACGGTGCGTGGAAGGCCCCGAAATGCCCGTTAAGTGCCCAGTTCAACTGGCTCCGCGGCAACTCAGAAGCGGTTCCATTCAAAAATTCTTGAATTAAAACGTTGGCCCACGTTATTCCCCCGTCCGCCTACCTCGTAACAGACGCGCACCTATACGCACGCTTCCGGAACGGCGGACGGATTTTTGGCGCGTATCAGTGGCTGTTATGACGGGTAGCCGACCGGTTAATTTCGAGTACCTGGACAGGAGAGGACCACTCTCTTGTCTCGCGGGATCACTCCTGGCCCGAAGTGCCACTCTCTGTCAAGGACTTTTTCCAGGAAGGATTTCGATAAGAACATGTGAACGTAGCTGGCCAAAAAGTCGTTAGCTCGTTTCATATTTCCGCTTGCATGTCAGCTGCGAACTCTCTTTTGTTGCCACGGTTAGATCAATCTCGCGCTCGTCCGCGAGTCAGCCGTCCCGAAAAATATTTTAACGATACGGCTTGCAATGTGACGAAAAAGAAAGACCGGTAAGGGGATGGAGCTCGGAGAAGAAGATACGAGTCGGCGCTAAGTTTACTATTTCCAGAAACCGGCGGAAAACAGCCTGCTGGTTCGAGATGAATACTTTATTTCTTAGAGAGCTCGAGACGAATGAGATCCAAAAATATTTGAATCATAAAGGGTATCGATTTTCAACGATCTTCTAGCGTTAGTCGCTCGAATGTCAAGGTTCCTTCATCGACTTGCATACACGTCTATTGAAATTCCGATAACGACGACAACAAGACAGCCTGAGGGTCAGGAGGAAGGAACAGAAAGGAACACAGAGATTTGTTTAGCAATCCGTACATTTTGCGTAATGGGGTTCGAGGGGAAATGCATGATTCCGAGGCAACGAATCTATTATAATACATCACAGGACGAGCGTACGTACGTCCGGGGGTACCCGAACGGATAAATGTTAGACACAGAGACCGTGGTGGACAGAGCGGAGCGAGAAAGAGGTAAGGCTGAAGTGAGCCAGCGTTAGAGATCGGATCGGACTGATTTGAATTAGAACAATGGTTGTTCCTGATGCACGCACACTTCGGCGCTGTCGGTGACGTGCGAGATTAATGGCCTGAAAATTCAAAAATTGAAACCCCGTGGGGCGCCCCACACCTATCCTTCTCGTCCCGACCCTTCGCAACGTGACGTTCGTCGATCGTCCCGTCGGACTGTGCCAACAATACTTATTGATCGATCGCGCTTTGTTTCGGTCAAATTAATTTTAAATGCTCCGAAGTCCGACGTTGTTGCGGGCCAGATACTCATTCCGTTTCGACTGTTCTCACCACTGCACAACGGGTGTCTTTAGAAAAGAAATTTGCAACCTTCGAAAAGGAAGTTTGGAAATGGCTTATCAACCACATCAACATACCTCTTCGATAAGTACACTCGTGGATATCCAATTCGATATCTGTACTACGTACAAACTTTATGTTATATCTAAAAATTTGTTCTAATGGGGCAAACTGTGATATAAAAGAATATAAATTTGCTCAGAAATCTATCAAATTAAATCAAACGAAATAAAATGAGAAAAACACTTTTGTTACAGATAGACGATACGATTAATCTTCAATCTCCAAGACTTTTTCAACAAAGAAGCACCGAATTCCTATCCAAATTCGTGAACACCAAGACAACTGTGAAATTTCTATCTTAAACAATGAGTTCATTCCAATCCACTTGAAGTACACGATTTCTCGTATAGCAAATAACTTTCCGAAGTGTCAGCGAATGTTTGCCGAAAGCTTGATAAAAAAAGCCACTTGGTTTGCCTCGTGCCGTTGTCGTCATTCCACGAGCACGTGCAGAAAGCCGCGCGAATGTAAAAAGAAAGGGAGGAGAGCCTCGAAATCGCCAGGCCCACCCGTTGCAACGAAGAGTTCGTAACTCTATAATGCACCGTGCGCCCTGCAGGGAGGAGCCCTGCATTCCTACCAGCATTCCATTCAACTCCCACTTGCATAGCGCGGCGACCTGCCGGCGGGTGCATCCGTGCACTCACGTTGGTGTGATGATGTACCTCGAGGTGCGTGCACGTGCAACGTTGTACCTGCATGTGCAATATCGCGAGTGCATGTACAATTTCTTGGGCACACGTAGAACAGTGCGCATCCATGTCTGAAAGTACGCCTGTGCGACGTCGTACGTGGCCACGCGATACAGTAATTGCATATACGGTGTCTTCATAATTTTGCGATATTATAACCGACATTAATCCATTAATCGGCTTAGACCCATAGGAATCGATTCCATCTGAATTTTCTTAAACGTTAGACTGTACATATGGTGTTTCAATAATTGTGCAGTGTTGGGGGTCAAGCTGATCAGCTATCGCGTTAAGAAGGTACCATCGTAGGGAATGGTTTTCGGTATCTCTCATTAAATTTTCATCCAAATTGTTGGAGCGATTTTCGAGATTTTATTTTATTCACTATCAAACAGTGCACCGCGTACACGGCTTTACTCACACAACTTTTATGTACTTACATAGAGATATTTAAACTTCTCTTTTTTGAGTTAAAGCTCATAGAATAACGATTAAAACTAAAAAAAAACGTTCTCTCCACTGTTATTTATCACTTTATAATTTGAGTTTGACAAAAGGTCTGTTTTAGGGCAATCGAGGGTAACATACCCCCTTAATTGTAATATGAGTTTTTGATTATGAAATCTGGTATATATCGTGTTTGCTTCAATTTCATGCGCGCGAGAAGAAAGGAAACTGAATTTCCTTCGTTTCACGTGATTCTTATAATCGTTTCTTAGGAGGAACATTGGGGATTGAACTTATTAGGCAAGTGAAAATTGTAACACTACGTCTACCGACAAAATACCTTCACCCTGGCAGGAAAATATTCGAAGAAGGAAAACGATTTTTTTGCATAAATTGATAGTTAAACATCGCGCTAATATGCGCCCAAAGCCGCAAAATAAAATTCGAAAAACTAAAGCCGAACAATTGCGTCGCCAACGGACTGGGCATAAGCCCGTATAACTCTGTTATTTTCTGCTCTTTTTTTAATAATTATTTCTCTGTTTCTACCTTAATCTGATAATACAATATCCTGAAAGTTACAGAAAGATCGATTAAATACTTTCTTCAAAAAAAATTCCGAAAAATGCCTCTATTTTCGGCTAGTTACACCAGGCTCTCCCCTTAATGGAGGTCTTTGCGAAGGAAGTAGCTGCAAAGCAATTGATTTAATGAATTTTGTCAGTGACAAAAGAGCAGACCGAGCTTTCATGAAATTTCGTCGCAATCCAAGTGACGGATAACGATCGAGGGACCGACACGCACGGTGCCCCATGGCTGCTCGGAAAGGGTCAGCCAGAAACCATGACGAGTACCGCGTGCGCGTTGATACTGATCGGTCTTTTGTTTCCATTCATCCCCCTTGACACCTTACCAGCATATACTGCGCAACGAGCCTACTCGCCTCCTCCGCGATCTGTTGCGCCTCGATGACCAGCCGGTCAGCGAAATATGCTAATCGATACGATTCCCATTTACACTCGCCGACATAATCGCTTCTAATTCCAGGACTCGTCGAGGACTCCGAAATTATAGAATCCCTTCGTTCTCGGAACGAACTGATTGTATCTTTCAATGATCCTTCGCCGAAACTAAGAGCTATGCTTTAAATAGTGGCTCATACATTGCTGGATTGTAAGGTGGAAGTAACACGAACTGACTTCATAGTAGGTAAATGCAATTAATGAAAAAATAGGTATCACGGGAATGCTGTCCACGGAAATTTGGAGAAACGCTTGCCTGCTGTTCGAGCTTTGTCACCAGTTGCTTAATTGTCCGTGAGCGGAAGGGACCAATTTAAGAATTTATTTGTGACGGAAAGGGCAGCGCGACATTTGGAAAGCGAACGATCTGGCTTCCGAATAAATTTACAATTTCAATTGGGCGGGTAATTTAAGTAACGGTTGTGTGAATTACGACGGTGTAACGATTGCATGAAATTCACCTGCCCGTAAATAGTTAAATCTGGCGCACCAGCTGTGGTTAGTTAAATAAAATATCGAAACGCTTGGTCACTCGCAGTAGTTTAATACACTGTCACACATTCAATATGACAGTATATATTATTCAATAATGAAGAATGATTGAACCTTATTGCTAATATTCCCACCTTCAAAAATCTGTGGTTGTAACGAAAAACGACCCATGTCACATGTTTTCACTTTCGAGATATTGTCGTTGAAAGTTCCAAACACCAATTCTTCTTATTAGCAATGTTTCCTTGTTTTCTTCTTACGACATAAAAGTATATTTCCTTCACTTTGCATAATATTCAATATTCGTATAATTAACGTAAATAATAATAAACGAAATAGTAATAATTTACATACACTTTAGGCAGAACGACACAAGTCCACTGGACTTGTGTTGTTCTGCTTGAACGTGTCGCAGTTAAGTAGTTTTTCTGACTACTTTTCCTTCTTTTACTTTCTATTTTGTCTTCTTTCGTTTTCTTCTGTGCTTTGCGTTGTTTTTTGTAAAATACAAGTTACACATTTATGTATTATTGGCATTTCATAATGTGCTGTTTCTAGTAAAATAAAAATATGAAATATAATTTTGCTCATTTTATTTTACACAAAATACATTATAGTATATGCAGATACATAAAAATAGAAAATAAAAAGCGATCACAAAGAAAAGATACGTCGTATTTTCCAAATTTTGTGGACTTCGGTTGTTTTGCCAAATGCGTATTAATTGAATATTGGACTTCGGTTAAATTGCAATATTTTTTCAACGTATAAAATTCGTTTTCATGCATTTTTTTTCTGATAAAAACACACATCCAATATTCTACAGTTGAATTAATGCATAAACTCAAATTTTTTGAAATTGTGACATGGGTCGTTTTTCCTTACAACCACAGAAATATCTACACTGATATCAATCATTTCATTAACTACAATCTAACGCCGCGTCCTATCTTTGTATTTTAGTAGTTACTTTAGTAATTCCTCTCAACGTGCACGTCGCGTAAAATAATAAGGTTCAATGATTCAAAGAAAAATATTAAACGCAGTGGAATCGTTGGACACGAGAGCGAGCAAAATTTTGTAATATTTTGAGGATGCTGACCTGAAAAGACCCGCGAGACTCCTTATTCCAGGAAGGTAGCTCGAGATTCTTGTTTGGTAGGCCCCATCCGCCTGTCCGCTAGTGTTCCCTCTGTGTCTAGTGTTTCCCCTCGTAGACAGACACGGCAGATTAGATCTTAGTCACTACTATACGAGAATCTCATATTACACCTGGCATCCTTTTTATTCGGAGGCCAATGTAGAGAGAAGTTTGCGTGCCGCTACAGTCAGCTCCCGTTTTACTCCTGTATCATCCTCCCTACTCTCTGCCCCCTGCTCTATTCGATTCTAACCTTCCGGCCCAACGAGATACCACTCTCCCGATCTACCGGCCGTTATCAGCGTTACGAGTATTACACGATTATCATTACGGCTGCGTGCAGCTGGGAGCGTGTATTCGAAATGAAGTCGTAGCGGCACGAAGCCCCCGATTCCGCCGGCCTTATCTGGTAATCTTAATTTTCCGGATTCCCTACAAGGCACTTGGGTGGATATAATGTTACCAACGCGTCTTCTTAAGTGTGACTCGATTGCAAACGCCTTCTACGACAGACCACGTCGTCGGGAACGTCCTCCGGGGATCTAATCTTATCCGGATACTTAAGGTGGACGATGAGATCGTCGGATCGAGAACGACCGGGTGCGCACCTTTGGTTACAGATACTTTCATCTGCATAATAGGATCGTCGAAATAATAGAATATCGTTAGACGATCTAGGTGACATTTGCTTATATACAACTGTGTTTATACTTCCTACGTGCGTGTGAGTTTAGAATAACGCGTAGAGTGGATCCAATTATTGCTTACGATACTGCTAGTGTCTCCGCTTCTAATCGTTTGCCATCTGCCAGAAGATTGGAGGCTGGAATATAGAAGACGATCGAGGAAGTGACAGTGATTGTGAAGCAATTGAAAATTTCAAACTCCATAACGCACGAGCAGAGGGCGAATCTTGCTCGATTCGTTCCTCGTACTCGCGAGCAGGAACAATAATAACGACAATGGGTATCTGCACGGGGTGGCCCCGGGATAGTTTATTAGCGCTCCGAAGACAATGGAGGTCGGGACCCGAAAAGAAGGAGAGGAAAAACGAGGAAGGAGAGAAGCGGTGAGGTAAGAGTCAGCAGCAGCGCGGAGCACGAGCTGTGGATGCGGTATAAAAGAGGAATAAGAAGACGACGGGCGGAGAAGGAGAAGAAGAAAAGCACGATGAGAAGAAAGAGAGAAGGTCCGGTCCATATTTAAGTATGCAAGACCGCCGCCTCCAAATTTATGCGCGGCGACAAATATTTCAAAATCATTCCCTTCGTGGCCTGACTCCTCTCCCTTGCTGGCCAGGCACCGAAAGGACGATGACAGTCACCATCGGCAGCGGCACGGTAGATAATAACGTGACTGAGGGGGAGGGTTAGAGGAGCCGAAAGGGAGCACACGGGAGGTAGGAGCACGGGGACAGATCGCTGGGACAAAGCGGAGCCGGGAGCCGAAATATATTCAAAAATTCAAATCGTCTATTAGAAACAACGGGCAGCGCGACGATGTGTACACGTCGATAGGAGGGCGGGAGGGGTGGGCGAGAGGTGAAAGAGGAAAGACGTGGCGGAGATAGAGAACCGTTCGTGGAAGGGAAGGAGGCTGGAAGGAGGATTCTCCTTGGCCCTCCGTAGATCCCGACGAGAGATAAGGGAAAGAGGGCGCAAGGGGAAAGGAATATGCGAATTATAAAGCGAGTGATGGTAGCCATTGGGGCCCCGTGTGCCTTCTATACGTCGGCTACGTCTCCTACGCGTGCACACGCTCGTGTATATCTTACGCGTGTGTGGCGCACAGGTCGAAGGGATCCTTCGGGGGCCCAGCTGGAGATCCGCGGCCCTCTCTTCGTTGTCCTGGTATTTAGGATCTCGCCGAGTGGAACCGAGGACGCGGTGAGTGGCGACAGGATTTACGGACTCGCCGCGAGAGTACGTGGAAGGAATACCAAGAAATATTGGTCGCTTGGTCTAGAAATCTCATTGCCGATCGTGCCCGGGCACCGCTCGATTCCACTGCCAGTCAACTGGATTTTTTGATCAATCGCTTGATTGGATGATGTATTAACGCGTCCATTGTTTTCAATGCCACGCGGCGACTTAATAACGGTATGAAGTCATGTGTGTTATGCGACTAAACGGCCGAGGAGGTCCCCACTGACGTCTTCTCTTTGACCGTAGGGGTTATTAGTCGCGGCGATAATCAATCTTCCCGGGCACCGAGAGCCGATGTTGATATCTAAATCGTTCATCAACCAAGCACAAACGATCGGTATCCTTGATGAGATCACTGAGCCCTCGGAGATCGTGACGCAGATACGCATCGGGAAAGAATGCCATGGTCATACGAGAGCATTCCAGAATCTAGATCGGCCATTTGTACCGCGGGTAGTCCATTAACTATTGCCGAGGCGATTGCATTTTTCCATCGAACAACTGGAATGGCATCAGAAGAAACGGCGGCTGACAGAATACTCGGGACTCCGAAGGGGTCGTTAAGTACCTCGTAAAGACGTACGTTTTCATTCGGGCGGATAAGAAATTTCCTTACAACGGTAACGAACCCGACCGATATGGCGTCGAAACCGAACCATCAATCTCGCACGTTCCGACTCATCCGTGTCTAAAATGATATCGAGGAAGACAAAGCTGACGTTGTGAATACTGAAACAACGACGGCCTCTCTAAAACGCGAAAGTGTGAAGAGCATGATTAATAGATAAATCGTCCGGTGAACCGGAGGATGCTTGATAGCCACAATATTTCCCGTGGCGTTATCAGTTAGCGCCGATCGCTCTAGCAGCCGCGTTTACGGGGCGAAACAGCGGAAGCGAGGGCGAATGCCAGCATGGCGGGCGTTTGCTAGTCCAATTGTACCGGGCGCATCGGCTTGGGTTTCGGGACTTAATTTCCAGTCGTGGCCGGAGATATTAAAGCGGGCCGTGTGTGACGTCGTATGTATGCAAATTCGGCCCTCTGGAAATAGGGTGGCAAGGGGGAGGTTGGAGGGGGCAGCTTCCGTATGAAGCTTCGCGTAACTTTGGTAACCGCGGATATCGCTCGCGCATGTGCGCCCACGGGCGCGTATACGTGTGCGCAGATCCGCGCGAAAGGACCACGCACACACGGTCAAACGAAATGGTGTATAGATCATGTATATTGATGGCACAGCACACGGCGCGAGCGTTCGATTCCCGTGCTCTCTAAATATTGCACCCCCTCCACCATGTATATGGATTTCTCCGTGTGCATGCCCGTTTCTGTTTATATACGGGGTGATCCGTTACTGTTTAAAGTATCAGAAACATCCAATATTTATTCCACGCTCTTGCTATTCTTGCCCGCCATGCTTTTCGACCAGCCCGCCCCTGACGCCGGTAGCCGAGGAGGCGATTTTAAAATTGCTTCCGTCCTTCTGGTAGATTGAATAGTTACTGCAGCCAGTTCGATTCTTCCCTTATTCCCGGCCGGGTTTCCTTTTTCGAGGTTAAAGGAACTCGCGTGCATGCGTGACGTTTTGTAACGGTACCCGAAATATTTTGGTATCGCTTCCGGTGGGAGGAATTCTGCGGTCGCGGCGCCACGAAATTCTTTTCAGGAAGGCTTATCCTTCCGCGGGGCCAACAGCGCCAGGCCTGACGCACCTGTAACGCAGTCGTTGCTCGCTCACTTTCATATTCGCGTGCATACGGTACATGTGCACGTATCTGCTCCCTTGAGCAACGGCCATCTGTGTCAGCCGAGTTATTTTCCATTCTGCCCTGTCGCATTTGTTTATTCCGAATTTGTCATGACGTTCGCGCGCGATGTTCCACATGCTCGTTTTGCTTTTTTTCCCCTTTCGCGTATGCGCATGTGATCGCGCGTACGTGTAGGCAAGAAATGCAGATGACCGTTTAAATCATTCAGCAGGGAACGCGGTGCGTACGATAAAAATGGTATTCGAGTGCGTTCGTCGTGTTTACGCGCCTCGGAACTCTTCGGAGTGTCGTTTTATTCGGATTAATTGGTATCCATCCATACACTGAGAAATTATTTCCTTAAACTCTACTGTCGTTGATCTCTGTATTCTTCATTAGCGCTGCATCGATTTTCGCCGGCGGAATAAGAGCAAGGATCCACGTGGCTCAACGATCCTTGGACGAATTTCTCGTTCGTAATTCACGAACACTTTATTCAGGATGTGTCGTTGCAAATTTCAGAGTGGACAGGGGCCATAGATCTCGCGTGTCTTTTGAAATCGAGTCTCGGACGCGCCCTGGCCGTCTTCTGGCCGACATTGGATAAGTAAGGGGATGACAGCTACGGGTGTAACCGTGTAAGGGGTTGGCCAGCGTCAAAGAGAGATGATCCTCGATGTATATAGGAGTGGAACGTGATTTGAGGTTCGAGACTTCTGAGTCCCGGATTTGAATTTATCTTGTCCCCCTTCCCCACCTCTTCACCTGCTACTTCGATTCGATGTCCCCTTTGCTAACACCCATCTAGATCAGTCCTCGGTGTCCAGGAGGACAGTCAGATGTAGTACGAGGTCTTCTTTAGGTGTGCACACACACTTCTGCCGGCTTACAAGGTGATTCATGAAGGACTTCGCCCAGAGAGGATTACCGTTTGTGCGCAAATCGTCCCCCATCTGTGAAAATTATGGGACCCTCTTCGATCTTTAACATTAAAAACGTACGCGGCGACACTTTCAAACGCTCAGTCTTTTTATCCGCCCCATCGTCGCGTCGCTTTCTAAAGATAATGTTCTTCACCGGGGAATTACTTGAAAATGCAACGGGCACCGCGTACAAATGCGGGGGCGCCGAATGAACAACGAGGATCGCTAACGAAATCACGTGATTACCACGGGCACAATGGAGCCGAACTGTGTAAAATCATACACGATCGTAATGCGCTTCGCAGCGCGACCTCACCATTATACTCGAAACAAGCGGCTAACGACCCGCCGTTGGGCGCCGATTGGCCGAATTAGGCGCGATATGCGCGTACGTAGTCATGCATAACCCGCGGGGATGATAATTAGCCTTGCATGAATGAGGTTTAATTGGATTCAATAATCAACCCCTTTCGCAGAGCCGAGGCGGAAGCTTCCGCGAAATTCTGCCAGCCTTTTGACTTTCAAAGACAAAGGGAACGAGCTGGGGGAGATTCGAGTTCCCTACGTTATTAAGCTTTGTGTCTCGTTCTCTGGCGTAACGATATACGCAATTTTCTTCCTACAAATGACAGGCATTATGCGTCGCACGGTATTTCTAAAGGGATGCTTCTTAAGAATATACCGATTAAATTTCAATTACTACAAAAATGACATTGAAATTTTGAATTTTGGTCGAGGAAATGGAACTAGAAATATACCATTTTATGGGTAATTATATTTGATTGATATGTATATTTTGTATGTTTCACGCGTGTGTTTTTATGACCATTGACTTCGTCGACTTTTACCGATAATAGAGTAGCATGATTTTTCATGGTCCAGCAAAGTGGGCGAGTTCTGTTCTGAAGTAACGGAACCCTTGGTAAAGGGTTCTCTTCTATCTCACCGCCTCTCTGAGTTATTATTAGCATTGTTAACCAACTAACTCAAGCGATACCACCCTCTGATGCGTGATCCACTGCCCTGCAGCTTGTTCATCACCCTCCTCCCTAGTTCACCCCTAATTGGCGTGCTAACGCAATGGTGATCTCGCCAAGTGATCACGCACCCTCGTCTTCGCGGGACCTTCTAACCCTTTCACAATTGACGAGGATCTCTTGCAACGGCTGTTACTGTGTATCCGAAAGCCGATTACACCCTTCGAGAAAGTAACGCTTACTGTACGTAGCATATTCCTCGTAAAAATTAGCAAACATTCTCTACAGATTTAAGGGATGCACAAGTAATAATATAAAATGAAACAAAATAAAAAACAGAAGTCTGTACCTAAATGCTTCTTGTATCGCACTCACGACAAAAATTCTTAAATATATTTACGTTGAATGAATCGCCTATTAAAGATACCAATCAAACGTGTAAAGCCTTTAATTCGAAGCAAATTGCGAAAGGGTGGTGATTATAAATTCATTTGCATGATAAATCGCTCAGAAGTGGTTTACTTTCCGAGCGAAGGAAGCAATTTGAAGAATCGTAATGGTATGGATGTTATTGTAGGGGAAACGCGTGCAAAGGGTAGCTCGATCGAGCGGGGATAGAAACGGAGGAACCGTAGAGACGAAAGTCGTTGGAAAGGACGAAAGCACGAGGCTAGCATGACGAGTCTCGGGTTGACGTTTCATTCCCAGCCAACTCCCGCACTATGCATACTAACTAGCCGTCGCTACGTTAGCTACATTCTGCGCCTTTCTTCCTCCCTCGTTTAAACCTCCTCTCGATCCTTCCTTCTCCTATTCCTGTTCGCCCCGGCGCTATGTTTGGCTGGTTCCTCCGAGGGAGAAAAAGAAAACGCGATAGCTCCGAAGAAGTGGTCCGAGGCAACCAACCCCCTGATCGCTCGAACGAGAGGGGGTGCCGGCCACTGGTTAGTTCCTGCATTCGCCAACAGATGTAGCGAGTTGTCCTTTATCTACTCATGCTTATCATTTCCTTTCAATGCCCGTGACCTATTTTATGTTGCATGGCAATTGCCTCTGCGTATTTTATTAAGCTACCTCGACTCGGAGCCCTAAGCTTCCTCCGGATTTGCCGATTCCAAAAACAAAGTGACGGAAACCTGTTGACGTTTCTCATTTACAACACGGTTTAGCCATTCTTGTAACAGGTATTTCATTTGCACTCGAAGGAAATCCGCACGGGCCGAACGAGCGACAAATGAAGGGGATCGAGGGTTAAAGTGTACTCTCGATGTAGGTAAGGGTACGTAAGAACAACACATAAAGCATGTGAATTCTGGCATAACGGTGGCAGTCACGGAACCACGGTCGAATCAGCCACCTAAAGTCCTATTTTTAAACGATTTCTTTTCCATTACCCCTGGCAACTATCTCCTACAGCGGATCTAACCATTATTTTGGTCTAGCCTTGTTTTTAACCCCCGTCCACCCTCCCCCTAGGCGAGTCGTCCATCCCACTCAGACGACTACCACCCCCCCCGGCTTCCCTCTTAGGGAGGATTTTATTTGCTTTTATTCGGATGTAATTGTTGGGGCCAGTCACCACTATCGCCACTGCCTAGCGATGCCTAACCATCCAATTCGCGAATGTTTCTCAGCCACGCGACCCTTTTATGGGATCTACAACCTTGCTCTTCGTGTAGGGTCTACGAGGCTCTCTGTTCGACCCGAACAGAAATACCCTCTCCAACTTCCTATTAAAACTATGACGATTACTTTGACAAACAGCAAGCGTGAACAATTTTAACTATGTAACTTTGTTTCTCTGTTACATCTCGAAGTGGGGTACTTTCGCTTCAAGCTTATTCAACATTCGACTCTACAGGGGGCAAACTCAGAGATTGAAACTTGTATCTGATATCACGTTACAATAACAGTAAGAACAGTGAAGAACGTAGCAATGATTAGAGTTAGCAACGATAGTAAATACTATGAAGCATACTTGAAACATTTGAAACCCTTAAGCCCTAGAGCAGCACATCGCCTTGAACGAATTGAGAATTTTTATTTCTACGTATTCCCCTGCACGATAGCTTTACGCGATCCCGTTCCTCGATCGTGATTCTGTCGTAATCAGAGAATAATCGCCACTGTGTAACCATCGGGCCCTCTCCCCCCTCCGAGTAATGAATCACAAGTGACGCGAAGTGACTACCCTAGAAATAATCCGGATTAGAGGCGCGAACACGTCCGCTCGCCGATGAAAACGAAATCTGCGAATGCAAATTCCGGACCGCACGATTTCCCTCGTCGAAACGGTTCGAGTGAGCACGACGAAAGAGGCGGGGATCAGGGGAGGCCTCTCCCGATGGAACGAGCCAGAGGGTGGCGGCGAGTTTAATTATCGGGTTAAACGTAGCGAGCGCTGATTCTGATGAGAGTTCCGGATTCGAATGCTCTCTCTAGTACGTGACTGTCATCGTGGCGGGCCAGTTAACTAACTAACAGTCCCGGACAGTTAGCAAGTACCGAGCAGGAGTCGATCTGTGGGGGAGATACGGCACGTATAAACCCCTGCCATCCCCCACCCATCCACGCGATGACATTGTTCGCACTTGGATTCATATTCAAATTGGCTCGCGCCAGGGCGCGATTGTGATTATTGCGATTATTACTACCGTCAATGTTCCGGCGATGTTTCGTCAGAGGAGGACGAGGGGTGGTTGCGCGCTACCGATTTTCATCGTGCTGGTAATCCGCTCTGCCAGTACTCTTCCTCTTCTAGTATTTCGACGACAAAACGGTCTGAAGACCGTTACTTGCTCTGCATACCCGTCTTTGCTACGAAGTCTATCGTGGGAGAAAATGATTTATTCCTCTTCTATTGCCAAAATTCTCTTTTGGCCTTCGACAGATCATGAGTTGGAGTTTCGAATTTTCTTGTTCTCTGTCATGAAGTCGCAGTTGTATTGTTATGTAGAGGAAATAGTTAGAATCGAGTGTCTTCTACTGTCAAGTTTCGCGAGTCTTTTGGTAACAGAGTTCATGATTCTGAGTTTCATAATTTTATTATCTCGAATGGATGTAGGTGAGAAGAAGAAGAAGCATTTGCGCGTTAGTAGCCACAAACGCAATCAGGAGCGAGAGACGCGGGAAGTGTAATGAAAATCTTGTAGAGAGGGGAGAAATCCACCCCGTAAGACGCCGGGTGCAATAATAAAACTAAATATAGAGGGTGATGAAGGGGGGTTCAATGTAGCGCAAATCGCACCAATTAAAAATCCGATTAAAGAAACTGGCAGGTACAGCATTAAAGATTTAAACGAGAAAATGGTTGGGATCAGAATCGCTTCCGCCCGATAAAGCAAGCGTTCATTTATTAACGGCTGCCCCTCACTGAAAATTCTCCAGTCAACCTACGTATTTACTCTCGCCCTCTCTCCCCCGCCGTCGATCCTCCACGTTCTCCAGGTGTTAGTTTTATGGCTTGTCATTTTTTTAAGTGCAAATGAGTTCCGCCGCCGCCTCGAGCCTTCCAGCGCGGGGATCTTTCCTTTATTTCTTTAATTTAAAAACGGAATGGTTACACGGGGGTCGGCCTGCCGGATTAAAAACTCTACCCCCCGGAATCTCTGACCCACCCCCGGGCTCCTTTTCATCCGCCGACCCTCGGCCTCTCTTATCCTCACTTCTCAGAACGACTTTCTTTATACAAAGGTACGCGCGACGGAGAGCGCGTTTTCAGGATTGATTGCGGACTTAGCTTTAATTTCTCAAGCCTCCATTCCACTCCAGACGATGTAACTGAACGTTCAACGACTATGCAATTTACTTTTACAAACAATACTACACTAACATCCCCGGAGCTAGACGATAGACACGTCGAAGAAACGTACGAAAGCAAAGGGTGGAAAGATCTTATCGCCCCACTGGAAAGATACTAATTGCATTAAAATCTGTGGTAACGCACGCTTCGTTGCCTATTTAACAGCGGTACGTGGAATAATGGGTGGCATTAGGTAGTAATTGCCAAAATAACGAGTGTGCCACGGCGGATGTTTGCCTCGGCCGCGGTGCAATCATTAAACCGTATAATTGCCCGCATCCTGCGTACCTTTCCCTTACTCGGTCATCGGCAAGCTGTTTCCCATTTCCGTGTAAAGCCGCGTGGAAGAATCTTTCCTCGATCCTAGCTAGCCTCAGCTACTATTCCTTCTCGTATTTACACGCACGCGTGCGGGATGCAAATAATTCATATCTGGCCCCGAGTGTACCGCTCGTATACAAGTGGCGGATACTCGGGCTGGAAGTGCCACATTTTTGCCTCGGCTACAGCGCTCGCATGCATCCCCGGTGGGATTGGGATCCCTATCTCTTTCAGTGAATTCAAGTCGATGCACGAGGTGGCTCGCCGGAGCGAGAGGTAGTGCGCTCGTTATTAGACATTCCTGCGTTACCGATAGGATACGTTCATCGGATGCCCCTCCTGACGCCCACTCTAGAGCATGTGGACCTTGTGCCTAATCGGGTGTGAACACGCCTTTGTGGGGTGGCACAGTCTGGCCGAGATATTGCAGGTTGTTTAATTTCGTGCTCTCTCTCCACTGTTCCTTTGTTTCGAACGTTTCAATTTAAATCGAAGCACACCCGTCCAGTCACGGGGACTGACTCTGTGAGGGCACTAAAGGGGCTGCCAGAGGAGGTGGAAGGAGCCGGACAAAAGGGGGAGGGGAGCAAGGGATCAGGCGCCGATCCGTTATTAATTAGATCGGCATCGGGCGGAAAAGAGCGGCTCTCAGAAAAGGGCCAGATCCGATATCGGTTCTCGGTTTCAGGAATCCCTCCGACAATTCTTCTGACCCGTTCGCCGAAACCCCGCGAAATTAATTGCCGGACAGCCTCCAGGTTCCGTTTCACTGTCGACACCACTCGACACACTTAGCGAAAAATACGATTCTTTGTTGCCGGCTTCGGCCGAGCGTCGACTGATCCCGGCATTCAAGACACCTGGCCCTTTTTTTACTTGCTTTGGTTGCAAAATACGCTTTACGCAAGGATTCTTTGCGTGTCTCGCTGGGGCGCTGGTTTTGAGTAGATAAACACTAGGGATTTAGATCAGCGGAAGCTAAATTTGAGGATTTGTGCGGAAGAATTTTTTATGATTATAAGATCGATGCTAACTAATCACCAGTGGGTGATCAACTGATTAAATATTGACGGAAGAACCTGTGCGACCTTTCAGTGTTTCGAGTTTCCAATGATCGTCTTTCACGAATGAGAAAACAAAATTAAGGGAAGAAGTATAATGTGTACATCATGTATCCTAAGATTCATTATTAAATCTGAAGATTATCAAGGAACAAGGGAAGCAGCTTGATACAATGAAAAGTTTAAGTAACGAGATCGTGGAGCCACGATACAATCATCGCGGACATTTGAGCGTACATCCTTCAAGTATGATTTATCCTTAATGACAGTACCGCACCTGGTTTCGAACGATCAACGAGGAATGCGCGTAGGCCCATAAAGTCGCGAGGCGGGTGAAGTCAAAAACGTGCGGCGCAGAAAAACTCGTCGGTACGGCGATGAAGAGGAAAAAGGGCTTATCGCTAATGAAGCGAAACGCCTTCTTCAACGTCGAGCACGGCCACTGTCTTGTAAGAAACCTCGGTACACCGGCCGTCGTGTAACGAGTTTTGTAACAGCGAATCGAATCAGACCTCTCCGAACCGAAGGCCTCCGCGAGAATCGGCGGCCTTCATATTAGAGCTCGTGAGGGTTTCTTGCAACACGTGTTAATTAAAATTACTACCACGATACGCGATATGAAGGCCCATTGCCGTATCCCTTCGAATTTAAAACGCACCTTTTCTTACATTTTCGGTGGGAATTGATACTCATATGACATTAACAAAATAACATTCATAACCAGGGTTGCCACCTTATCACCATAGAAATCCCGGAGTGCCACACATTCCAACCCGGAGATACGAATATAAACCCGGCGATGGAAAAAGCGAAAAAAAAGTTTTGTTCTCGAATATCCAGACAGCAGGTGTGCGATTCTATTAAGCTCAAACAATTCAAAATTTAAAAGTATCTGTTTTTTTAATTAATAACTATTATTGTATATAAAATTGATACCATTGTATAATACCAATTTCTTATTATCTCATATTTTTCTACCACCCGGAGATTTTTTCAGTAAAACCGGAGCCCGGAGATTTGCTTCAAAACCCGGAGTCTCCGGGCCAAAACCGGAGAGGTGGCAACCCTGTTCATAACCCACTCGAATCTCTCTGAAGTTTTCGTTATAAAGAATCCAAATCAAACTGCTATATGTATATTCAATTAAATTGACTTCCATACTGCGTTTAAACGTCACCATTGCATTCGTAGATTCTGGAGCAAGAATATACCTATGTAGAATAGTTTAAACGGGACAGCTCCTATACAGTTCGTAGGATCACGATTCACGAATGCCTGTATCGATGCCATTACGATGGATTAAGGCCAGCGTGGCTAATAAATAAAATATAATAAGAATAATAGTGGCAATTTCGTCGGAGCCAGCCGCTGGAGGAAGTCGGGTATTATAGTGTAGCGTAATGCAATCCGTGTATTTGAATACCTAATAGTTTTCAATGCATACATTAAGCCTTAAATGCCTATTACCCAGACGGTGTTGTCCTATAGCGTTCACCGATGCTAATTTTAGCTGAACCGAATTCGAAGCCCGCGTTATACGTACGGCTCGGCCGTGCCCTTATGCATTTCCTTCGTGTATGCAGCAGCGGGCATGCATATCAACATCTCGAGAAATGAAAAAGTGTACGCCGCGCACGACATCGTGCGCTGGGGTAATGGATGGTTTTGGCGACGCATTAAATATTCGGCGCGCATCGGGTATCGCGTAATGACGAGACTTTCGGACATTCCTACCGAACAATATTATGTTAACATGTTCCCAGGGCTGGCTAAAATGAAATAAAGTAACCGAGGAAATGGCAAGCGGCGGATCCTCGAATCGGTCGTTCCATTCGAACGGCACAGGCATTCTTAATTTACATTGTTCCGAACCGCGTTTTCTACCCGCTGGATTCCCCTGCAATTTACTACTCCTCCGTTATTGTGATGTTCTCCTCAATACCCACGCGAATCATATGTTTATGTAAATAACTCATTTTTTAGGGTGAACGCTCACGTGAGTATCGACCGCTGGGAACTGTGCTCTATGTGGCCGAGGGTAAGTTGCAGGAGGAAGAAGTTGTAACTTGTATTGCAGGGAGGGTATGACTTAATAAATGAAATTAAATTGAAGTGTACCTGGAAGGATTGAATAGGTTCCAGTGAAATCGTGAGTATTCATTCCGCGTAATCGTGAACCTACTTTGAGGAATTAGATGAAGATTTATTGTCACCTAATGGTATGATGACAAAATAAGGGAAGCTCTAATAAATGTGTCTATGCGTACAGGGTAACTATTTCTTTAAAGTTCAAAGCGAATAAATAAAATCTAGTTACATGAAATGTTAAAAGAAAGGATGTCTTAAATTTTAGAAAAGTTCGAGTAGTAGTTACTTCTTTAGGTAGAAATATTTATGTCGTATTAATATTCTCAAAGTATTACTGAGAATCTGATACACTGAAATTACTTCGAATAAGAAACGTTCATTTTTGAAAATACTGTCCAAGGGAGAGTGATTACGGAGAGTATTGAGAATTCAAGAATGAAAGCTCAGCGAACTAATTTTCTGCGCTCGAATAGGTTTGCAAAGACTGTAATCATGTCTCCTGGCGCGAAAGGAGAATTCTAAGTCCTCGATATGAGTCGTGTAATCCTTCGTAATGAACCTCTCAAGACTGTCAGGGAACGTTTCAAATATTTATCCGGGTAAAACGTCTTTCGCGTCCTAGCTCTTAATGGCAGCCTACCATTCCTCGCGGTTTCAAGGAATTATTCAGAAACGTCGCCGGTTCTTGTTATATCCCAGAGCTTTAAAAAGCTGAAAGAACTAGCTCTGCTTGAAAGAAATGGCTTTCAAAAGAGTTCTTATTAAGAACTTTTTAATATTTCCTTTTGTATATTTAGTGCACACTATCATGCATATCATTAAAGTATGACATAAAATTCTAATTATGAACGTAATTAATTGTGAACGTAAATTAAAATAAAAGGAGAACGAATTGAGTGCAAATTATAGTTTCGGAGATAAAAAATCATTCTTAGACCTGCTTTTCTCGAAAGCAAATTTGTTTAATTTGAAAAATTTGTTTAACTTCAAGATTTCATCAATTTATGTGCCTTTGTACTTTCATATTATAGAAACATAATAATTATAGAATTTGAAACTTGAAAAATGGTAAAGGAATAGTAGAATGTTTCTAGGACGAAATATAATTTTCGCGTTTTCCTTATATTCCTTTTGTATATTAATGACTTTTCTACATCCTTTCATAATAAACAATCCTTTGAATACAAATTTTCTATGAATTCAACAAATACCTGGTTGTTACTACGATAGACTTCTTTAATAATTTAAAAAAAAAGAAATCAAGTACTAAATATGTTTCCACGTAAAATAAGATATTAACAAATTTGAATTTTTTTATTATTTCTAGTAGCTTATTTCTTGTTTCAAATTTTAATTTAACTTATTTTATTAATTTAACTTATTTTATTAAATGAAACTACGTTTTCCTTTCGATTAATGTTAATTACGATTTCAAATGAGAAGTATCAATGCAATGTATAAATTGTTAACAAAAGGTATTCACATATTTATATTAACAGATATTCTATTCACAAAATACGATATATGTATGCCATATTCGTATATCAGAGGACTACGAAATATGGCATAACCGCCATAACCGAATAAGCACAGTACATTCCATTGAGATATTCATATGTTATAAAAAATTTCGACTCACCCTTTCACGACGATTTCGTTACTTTGATTCTATCAACAAATCTTTCCTTATTATTCAACATGTCCAGTTATTACTGCATGGATCAATCCTCTGTACTTATTTGACGAAACCTGAGAAAGCAAATGAGTTCTTAAATTTAATAAAATGTCACGGCCAGATAACCTATACAGCCTCTCCCTTCGTGATTAAGAAATAATAGGAAAATAGACAAAGAATTACATAACATATATTTACCTCTCAGAGGTTAGAACACCAGTCGTACATCCTACACATCGTAAAATATTAAAACCCACAAATTTATGAAATATTGAATATTTAATTAACAATCTTTATAAATACACTATTTACTCCCGAGTCCCGATCGTAAACTGAATGCGCGGCAAATTGAAAAACGGTGTGGAGTGCAAGAAACCAGTTGGTAGTTCGTCCGATAGATGGCGGGCGATACCCTATTACAGTGAAATGCATCGAAAGTTCCAACACTCGTAGGGGAGCTATTAATTCTAACCTGGTACCGGAAATACTCGGAATTTATTCGATATCCTTAGAAAGATTGATGTTACACGAATACACTGTGCCTAAACACGTTACTCGAGGTATCAAAGTGCTCGGAGGATTTAAACTATTCGCGACGTTCCATGCGACACACGTTAGTCTCTTAAAATCAACATAGGTTAGTAGTACTGTATCTTTGAAAGGTCAAACTTTTAATTCCACAAGTTGTAACGATTTCAGCTTCTTAATTATTCTTTCTCAAATATTTTTATCTTGATATAAAGTATTAAGCAATGCACATTTATTAGTAATATGTAATTAAATTTAAATTGGTACCAATATTACGTCTCGTTTAAAATGCACGTTGAACACTAGCGCTAATATCTAAATATTGACATACATACATATATAAAGCAGGAAGCTTCTATATGTTTGTGTGTTGTCTGTTGCCTGAAAACTTTCGAATGATACACTCTGGGATCACGAAATGTGCCTCAGCTCGTTATGACTGACTAATCCTGACGAATGTGACCATTTTCACAGAAAAAACTAGAAAAGATTTTTTTAATAAAATCAGAATCTAAATTTCGGGCAAAGCTGAGTAGTAAAGCTAGTAATTAAATAAATAAAAAGTATATAGGTATATATTTTCGTGAAACGTTGTAGCAAGATTATCCATGTTAATTGAAAATTATAATACGAATCTGTATTGTGAAAAATAATAACAGACAATTAATTGTCATCGAAAAAGTATAATTTGGCGGCGTCGGTATTATATTCTGAATGAGTTAAAAAATGATTTTAATCCGAAATGTGATACGATTAAAAGGTACATTCAATTGAGTAACAGAGTGTGACTTTTCTTCAATTTTCTTGTGTATAATCTATGCACGGAGTACTATAATTGGCTTTGGATAGCTTGGCAGCTTTGATAATTAATGAGTGTCTATTGGAGAATATACGTAGGTTGCTCCTTAATCATTCAAATTGTGTCAATCACCTGCGTAATATTAACGATATCATTCGTGATTAAATCTATTCGATACTCGAGTGACGATCGTATATTTAACCTAATTAACTTTTGTGTTATCGTTCTAGTGTGAGATTCGAGCTGTCCTCTTGTCGACAGAAACAGCCAATCAAGGATCGTTATGGAGAATTCGTGCATTTGGATGGATTTCGGTGAGTGAGCTGTATACACTTGATCTTTTAATATTAATAAATATAACATTCGTTCTAATTGTCCGCTGTCTGCAATATGGCAAATTTTTTATTCGTTAATCGAACCTTCTGATTGTCTTTTAATTCGAGTACCATAATTTGCATTCAAATTAAAGGTACACAATAGTAGGTAACAGTATTTACCAAACTATTATTGTTTCTTACACAGAATCAAGTGATTCAATATTCACATATTTAGGTTTACGTCTGTTACGTTTTACTTTATATATGTATATCTATTACCTATAGACTGACCCACCATAAACAGAGCATTCAATTATCTTCTTCGTTAATAATATTACAAACAAACATTTATTGCAGTAGACAGATTTTGTTTAAAAAATTTTCCAGTATTGTATTCAACAAACACACGGTCCATTAAAAAAGTAATCAAAGTCTTTAATTACTCTAGATGTAAAAGATTAAAAAGTGAATAAATATTGACACCTTAGGTACCTTAATTAATATAAGGATAATGTGAATCGAAAAGGAAATTATCGTTGTACTCAATCAACGAAACCATTCACGTGTTTCAAAAATATCTCCATATAATTAGATTCATATCTTCGTAATTGCATGTTCCGTGTCTAGCAGATCACCCCTCTATAGTACTCCTTGTCAGATACTGGACCACCCCTATAACACTCTGTCTTGGTTGCCATAATACGTAAACTATAGTCCACGTCATGTTATGTGTCGCAATCGATACAAGCACAATACACACAGAATACGACGCGTGAAAATAGACAATATTGCGTTAGGGGGTAGGTTGTACCCTGGGACAAAATCGCTACCGATTTAACCGTGCATAATTCTAACATGAACCAACTTCCAAAAACCCCAAAAGCGACACGCACAGACGAACCATCTGTTTGCCACCGAATTATAGTATATTCCTGAAGAGTAGAATTAAATTCCTCGAGCACGTCATACGGTAAATCTCGCGACGAGCAAAAATAGCTCAACGCAGGAGGAAGATATCGTTTCGCGTGGTAAAAACAAACGTTCCCCGACAGAATTGTCAATGACAATGACTGACCCTATCGTGCCTCGTGGCCCACAAAAGAGGGTTGAGAGGGAGAGGATGGAACTGGTTTAAATATTTTCTGGGCACGTGTTTTACATAGGTAGAGATATACCCGCTCCTCTGGCACGCTCGAATGTATAAGGCCCAGCCTGCTATCTCGGGTCAGATCTCGACGGTGATCTTCAGCTCTCATTTTTTCGTATGGTCGCTATTATGCTCGTCCACGAGGGCCCCTCTCGGAAACTCGTTCGCCTGTACAAAGGATCTTCCGACGATTATTAATTATCGCGTGTAGCGACTCTCGCGTACGGAGCACAGTGGGTTTGCCTCTAAGTAGCTGTTTATTCCACCACTGGGGTCATGCCTTTACATAATTTCGATCGGACAGTGGTGTGGAAGATACGCAGATAGTAAGATTTCCTCTTACTTCTCTCGCTATCCTGAATTTATAAATCTCCATCGCGGACTGGAAGTCACAAATCCTCCGGAGGTGATAAAATTAGTAAAGAGGGGCAGGCTGTTCTCGAAACAAAGTCCTCGCAGACAAAGTAGATTAATGCGAGGTCAATTGTGGCATTTTCGACTGGCGAAACGACGCCGATCCCAATATACGGCTCACAGCGGGCATGGTAATAATTAGAATTAATTTAGGTGGAACGTTAAATCTAGGCGAGTGGGCCCCCGAACGAGAATAACCCAACTGGCTCTGATTAGTCTTAATGTGTTAATTAGAGAAGATTACTCTCTGCCAATTCCTTCGCTCCCTCCTCTTCTTCTTCGTTCTTCGGTGTTCCTTCGCTGTCGCCAAACTGGACGGTAGATGGCAAGCCAGCTTGCCAGCGTGAAAGGCAGGAAGAGCAACAGAGGAGGAAGGAGAACGGTGCAGAGTTTACGAAGTATCATATTTTACCGGGCATCAACGTACCGACAAGCACGCACACAGCCCTGTCCACGCACACGCGCGTGGCAGCAGATCATTAATCACTATTATCTCGGGGTAATTTTTCTTCGATATAATTTCGTCTGTTTACCCCCGCGAGTTGGCGCGCGAGCCTGCACACCACGAAGACGAGGACAAGGCTCCGTTTCGAAGGGTAGCGCCGGTTCTTCTCTTCTCGTCTCCTTCTTCTCCTCCTTCTTCTTCTTCTTCTTCTACGTCGCCCTCCATCTCCGCTTCTCCTCCTCATCCACTTATTTTCTTCCTCCTCTGCTTCACGGTTCGTGAACCCTCGACATCGACTTTGTGTGTACACATGCCTGCAGCTTCGTTAGCCTCAAACTCGACGTGTTTCCCACACCGATGACTGTCAAATCAGACCTCCTCTTTTTGGCACGCGAAACGTCCTTTTCCATGCGCAGTGAGACAACTTTTATATGCCAGATGAAATTTTCTGAATCTGCTTGATTTTCAATGGTTTGCTGATAACACTAAGGTGTGGAATAAAATAAAAAACTGTAGTTCTCCGATCTTGTATACTCTCAATTATTTGCGTGGCTTGTCTTGGCGCTATTAGAGCCATTTTATTTCTTCTCCTTGTATTTTGCCTTTTGTATTTCATTTGCATAATTATCCATTGTCTCCTGCGAACATTATTTCGCCATTTTTTTTAGTACACAAGCTTCCATCGTCTGGTAATTATCGAGGTCAGATGCAATGTAAACATTATGATTAATTAATTGCAGTTTTGTGTAGTGAAGGTGGATTGAAAATACATATGTATCTAAGCGTGGGTGGTGCGTTAAAAATGTCCCTTATCTCCTATTGAATCGTAACTCCATTAATCGTCGTATAAATTAGACAAGTGGGAAATTTTGATAGCCTTATCTGAAATACGACAAACGAACGTGAGAGGCATGAAATTAATAATCAGTGGTGCGTGTAGTCAAACGAGCGATTCTGGCCGCAAAACGATTTTCCTCTAATTTCTCGCAGCTTTCTCGAGACTTTCACGAATTATCACGGAAGCATGTCGCTGGCGAAAAATGGTCACAAATCGAGCGTAAAGATCTATGGTTTATAACTTTCATAATCCGAGATATTGTCACTTTCGCAATCCACATAATTTACAGGCCACTTTATAGTCTAATAAACAACCGCTTTCTACAGTTTCCACATTTTTCTGCCGTTCAGCAACTTGTCGGTTGCATTACACTCATTCTCTAAACATTAATGATCCTCAATTTGCTCGTAATACACTTCTATTCAAACCGAGATTCAGTAATTACCAATTTAGTAAATTTCTTAAACATTACAGTTAAAAAGCACAAAGTACCTTTCCTCATTTCTCGATTTTTTCTACTTCCCTTCGAAATGAATCGTTTCGTTACAAATTTGGCTAAGATTCATTTCGGTCCGTTGACAACGACGGGGAAAAGTCCGGCAAATGGTCGACGGGGAAGTAGCAAAAATCCGATTGGTGGCACTCGAGACTGGCGACGCCACTTCCGTTTCTTTCTTTCCGCGTCCTCTTCCTGGCGTTAAAACACTAATTCCTATCCAACCACTTGTTCGTCGAGTAGTTGTTTACACAGTTAATGCGAGTACTCGCGCGTGTACTTACCTTGAAGAAAGAATGGGAAATGTAGCTTGAACCTAATGTCTGTCTATAATACCCATGCTACTTCAGCCCTATTTGCCTCGACGAATATGCCACTCAGCATTGTCACCGTGCCGGTCGTTGAAACCATGTACAAATTGGTATGCTAATTCCTCGGCTGCCTTAAAGTACATGCACATTTTTCATTTCGCTGTTTGCGTTCAACTCAGTTTCGAGTACACATGATTTCATTAAACATAATATTCCACGTGAAAGTACAATGGAATCAAGAGTAAGACAGAAGGATTAGCATTACTTAGAAATGTTTAAATCAGTTCAATAAACAAAACTGCCCAGTAACAATATAAGTGTAGCTGTTATTACAACGGTTTGTCCGTCATTTCGATGCAAACATGACATTAAATGAATTTTCTATGTAAATGAAGGACATAATCGATTCGCGATTTTTCAGCCTGCCATGTTGTCAATACAGATACGGCTGGACCAGAGGGGAACATAAGTTTAGGGTTTGTAAACGGCGCAATGAACGTCGATGCTTAAATAAATGATAGTGTTACCCGAGAGTAACGAAAGTGCCACGGAATTATATGTTTCACGTTACATAAGGCCCCCCATTATGCGTAAAGACTCTGTTGTATCCCCCCGTGTTCTGTGCCATCCTAGGAGCTAACTATCCTTCGTCCACGGGCTAACTAAGCGACTCTGAGATCCTGTAGATCTTTCCACGAGATGATGGTCATTCGACCAACGAGTATAAATCACCTAAGAGAAGTGTCATCCTGGGGTCCCACCTATCCTCCCCCCATCCCACCGCCCCCGGCATTCCTTCATTTGAATGCAACTCTCTTTCATCTGTCTCGTTTTGCTCTTTTCCCCTCAGCCCACCCCCAAACCCCTTTTCCACCATGACATTATGAAACATAGGCACACGTAGCAGTAAATGAATATTGTATCAGTTGTCTTCGTCGTCGCCTCTTTTTTCCGAGTCATCGTAACAAGGTCTCTGTGTAGCTGAACACCGTTGGGATGCAACTACGAAACAAAGGGTCCTTACGGATGTCCTTAGAGAGCATTGAGCGTGGAATAGTCATAAGGGTCCTCGGGATGAAGTTTCGTTAATATTTCGCATTAAGTAAACTATCACAATTTTCGCAATTAGGTATCCGAAGATTAAACGGTTTGTATTTGCTAAGGAATAGTTAAGCTGCACGTGTTCGTATCGCGAGTCCTTGAACGTGATATTCAAAGTTTGTTTTTAGCATGGGTGGGGACGGATGACGAGTCAGCGGGTCGTGAGATGTTCTTAATTAATCACTCATATTCAATAAGGAGTGGTAGAGAAAGAGGATCTTGAATACATGGACGATGATTGTGAGGATTATCCGTTCGTTCGAACACATTAATAATTAGGATGGAACAGGAACGGATGAGAAGGAGCGAGATGATGGCGGTATCACTGTTGTTCGGTGTCGATTTGATCAGCCTGTCTGGGAATCTTCTTCTGCTCGATGGAACGCGATGCAGATGAAGGGAATGGCATTATCAAAGAGCGTTGCAGAGGAAAGAAAGATTTTCATGAATTATATTAATATAGCCGTTCTCACCAACCATGATGGTTTGTTTATTAATTGTGAACTATTGTAAAGCTTGAATTTTTATAACACCTTTTAAATCTAGTCCAAATCGTTCACGAACTATAAATGCAGGAATCGTCATAGTTTCTCTGCATTTTTCGTATACACTATTACGATTGGAGAAATTCATTAGCATTTGATAGGAAGTCCTTCAAAGTCAAGAAACCAAAGAATTACACAGTAGGCATTCAATGTAGAATCTCTGAATGTGCACCAGCCACAACTGCAAAGTCACGGAGTGAGCGGTTAAGATCTTCGTTAATTATCGTCATTTATAATTTTCCCTTCCCGTGTCTCTCCTCCCCTCGAGGTTGGTTCTTCAACAGGGGGAAGAGCAAGAAGAGGCTCTGCCAGCTCCTTCTCCTTTCCACGAGGTTTAATATTTCAAATAAATGCGTGCATTAGCGCGCTATCTCGGCGTGATCCTCTGTTGACTATTAACAACGTCGGCCGAGCCACTATTATGACTTATCTGACCAGAGACCTCGCTACAATACCGTTCCCTGTTCCACCCTCTTTTCCCTCTTACCGTCTCCAGCCACGTAACATTCTCCTTAATGCAATATCGTTAAACAATGCAAGACGTTTCGGCTTGCACATTGAAAAATGTCTACAAGCGTGAATCTCATATTTCTGATTCATTCTTTAATTGAAACCACCATTCGTTAACTCTTGTATTTAGATTCTAAAAATATAATGCAAAATACTAAACTGAACATATTATTATATCGTTTCAAATAATTAAAAAACAGAAAATTATTCATTCTTCTTATTAAAAAGTCTAAGGTTCCTGCACATAAAATATCATAATATATGTTGATGTATTACCTATGTTTAGTGGTACTAAAAGGTCCTGCCCGCCATTAGTAATTCTGTGAAAAGCTTGGGACCATTTGATATATGCTTACTATCAGAGATAAATTTTGGTATTTACGATCGGTTCATTAGGCAATTGAACATTTTCACGCACACCCGGTAGCGAGTTAATAACTGACGACGGAGGAACTCGATTAGGCTACAACCTACTCGTAGACGAGGCTACCTGCTGTAAGGTTTCCGCCGACAGTCGTTTGTCGTTCCTTTCATTTTAGCCCATTCTAGCCGAGTCCTTACTTCCTTATCGATGCTTGTCGTCCCTTATTAATGAGCCGAAGATAAATTCAGAGACGCGACACGGTCATCGCTACTTGGGAGGGCACCTTCCTCATATTTCTAAACGAAGAGAAGCACAATCACAGCCGAGGCTGACCTACATCGTCCCTTCTAATGATATTCTTCTGCCCTTTAATGACAGCACACAGCTGATGATTAATTCGGTATTTCTTCCCCTGTTGCTCCGAGGCTTTTCTTTCCACCATTCCATTACGCTGATCGGCAATTCATTTCTCTTCTTACATTTCGAACACAGAGAGTTGTGGAGTTGACGAATTAACGAAAACAATCTTAATTCATCATCTTAGGCATCTTAATATATAAAGCAGAATGTGTTGTGTGTTTGTTTGTCGCCTAAGAACTTTCGAACGGTATAAATCTAACTAATCCAGATGAATGTGGCTATTTCCCCCCAAAAAAGAAATGATTTTTTTTTTATAAAATTAGAATCTAAATTTCGGGCGAAGCCGAGTAGTAAAGCTAATAACTTACTAGCTAGTGTTATTTTTTTTTTTTGTGAAAATAGTCATATTCATCTGGATTATGTGTACTAATCTCATTACTAGTTAGTTACACATAAAATCAACGATTTAACTTTTCGCGATGATACATGTAGTGTCTCTATAATGATTATCAAAATTAAGGTATACAGAACACGAAGATTTAAATTTTTCAGTTTCAATGATATCCACGTATTTTCATAAGATCCTTTACAAATTGCACACACGTTCGAGTCTTGATTAACTTGGAATTGCTTGGTCTCCTCAGCAAGAATAACGACGCCAGGAATGGTACCGAGAAAAAAGCATCGTTAGGGCACATGTTCGTTCACGGTTTTGGTACCAGTGTTGGACCGCACCCTTTGGCCACGGGGCCCTCACTTGCTCGCCCTGTTGAAAAAATACCACACCCCCCGCCGTGAGCGAGTCCCCTCTCCCAGCTCTTCTCTCACTCCTAATATATATTTAATCAGGCCCAAAAATACGCTCGCGCGCGCATACAGAGGAAGTTAAAGGCCAGACTCACACTTGAGTCGTTCGATGGTCGCCAACACAACTGACCGGGAACATTAAGCTGACACCCACACGAACGTACCACGGCCGTCTCTCTTTTTCTTTTGCCCGTTCAATCCTCTCGCCTCTTTCTTTCTATCCGCCGGTCGTTCTATTTCTCTCCTTCTCCGGCGAGTGGATTCGAACACCTTTTTTGAATCAGAGGGTCAAGCGACTTGGCCGTAGATCATCTTAATGCCTCCATTGTTGTTTTAGGACGCCCGCGACTATACTGGGTGTCCGCCGCGATAATGTCGATGTATCGCGCACCGGAGAACAGAGGAGGCGACGGCAGGGACATGGAAAAAGGATGACTTTATTGACCAAATTCTAGGGCGTGTCTCGATGCTTTAATGTCCTTTCATGTTCGAGGATTGCGCCTGACGCGTCCAGGCCAGAGCCCCCCGGCGTGTTTGCGCTTTTATTGCAGCCGAAAGTGAAATTTTATTTTATGCTCGGTAATCCAACGGTGGATCTCTCCAAGCAGTTATCCATATACTCAGAAGAAGCCAGAATAGACTGCTTGCCACTACCTCGCACATCCTCGTTCACTCCTCTATCTCAAGGAATCGAAACAAGAATACTACTTCCCCTGGTTTCAGTATTCAAAATTACAATAATCACCGCGATGGATTGCTGTGCACCCAAAAATTGTCTCCTGTGCCCACGTGGAAGCCCGCGGGGTGGCAAGATCTTCGTTACCCCCTCGAGATTCTGTTCGACTCGCGTGTAACCGATGCTGCCATGATCCCCTCGTCGATCCTCCGCACTCGTCAGCGGCGAATTACAATAATCACGGGGATAAATTGAGCAATTACTGGGATATCGCGCTCTATTCGCTCTCGCGGCGACGTTACAGAACTTTTACGATCAATCGCCAGAGCGGCGCGAGCGCACACGCTGCGACTTTGTATCGCGGCCGGGCGTGTTCGAAATAATCGCCAAGGCGGTTTCTTCGGAGCATTCCGGCTGTGCTCTCTCGCGGTCTGCTTTTTCGGTACTTTCCAACGATTTCAGGGCTCGGCGGCGGGCATCGGCGAACAGGAAAGGCCACTCTTGGCCGGCTTGTAAATTCGCCGCTCCTTGTAAATCCGCCTGTAATTCCGGGCAGGGACGCGAGTGCGAGAGCTCCGCTAAGGAGAAAGAGAAAGAAGAGTTACGGCCGACATGAATCGCGAATTATCCTTGGAAACAGGCCGCGGTAGACGCCGGAGGTCGCAGTCGTTGACATCGGAAACTACTTCGATCTTCGATTGCCGATCGGTGGTCCAGCTGGACAGAGATCGGCATCCAAAATGGTCCCAGAATTCAGGTGAACTTTCGTCGTTGCGGAACGGTTCCTCTGCGAACAGGCAGATTTATCCGGTGACGTTGCTGTGCCTTCGTTCGCTGGGTCTCCTCTAACAAATTCCTTAGATTCGTTGTAGAAATGCAATTATAACTTGATTGAGACAGTTGTGTGTTGTGTGAAGATCGTACGGTTCGAAGTTTTGAACAATTATTTGTGGATTCTCTTTTCTTTATTTGTATGGAGAGATGACCAGGTCCTCGAATTTAGAGCTAGAAGCTTAAAGTTGTTATAGAGGCTGCTGTAGCTTGTTGGTGTTTCTGGAAAGTATTGAAGTCACACATTGGGATCGTTCAATAGTTATAGGAAGGCTGAAATGATCCTTTGTGAAAGTATTATACACGTGTCTAATAGTTCGACGATGTTAATGTTTGGAATAATTTGAAGTGGATTTGGGAGTAGAATGGTCAAAGCAGAATGAGAGCACACGTGATAAAAGATGGGAAAAGAGAAAGAGTAGAGAAACGAAGGAGCCAACCTGACTAATCCGGTTTGTAGATCTGATCTTGCATCAATAATCTTAATAAAGGTACAACTACTTATGCTAACATGTAGTACGCAGCAAAGGTATCGTAGAATCTTCCAGTTCCGAGGCTTCAACCCACAAAGCCTCGACTGAAGTTCTCGTGGAGCCTCTACGGCTGCATTTTATCTGTCAATTTCAAACGAGCCATCGTAGATGAACGATACGATTAATGATTCGAAATCCAGCCAAATTTATATGATATGCGGCAATAAAGAATAATGGTCGAACTAGGTAGTACCATGTAGTTTATGAAAGACTTATATCTGTTGAAAAAATAAGGAATTTTATTCCATACTCGTTCAGCAGATCTCCATGGCCCAAAATTTATAAATAGCTAATGTACGAGATATCAAGGACTCTACGAAAATACATTTCACCCTTTTTCACTACCCCTTAGGGATTACCCCTTGATTAGAGCAAAATCATGAAATTGGTTTTTAGGCATTTGTGTGGGTAACCTTTCGAAGTAAAAACCAAATTGATATCTAATCGGGCCTAAGAGATATTAAAGAATCCGTGAAAACACATTTTACCCCTTTTTACCCCCACGAGGTTGGAATTTAAAAAAATCCCTACTTATCGAGCACCTACGTCGCAAAAGAAATATCCCCTCCGAATTTCATGTTTCTAGAGTCAGCAGTTTGTGCTGGAAGCTGATGAATCAGTGACACAACGATTATATAACTATAGATGAAGAAGAATTGTGTTACTCAAACACTCTAACGAATTAGATACCACTGACACACGAACCGCTTGGGTACAGCTTTAATTCAGCTCCCCTTCTTCTCGCATTTGAAAACTTCGCAAGGATACGTGATTTCCAATCGTCCCACTTTTGTTTGCAATTTCCTCCGAGGATTTCGCACTTGGACTGATAAAGCTCGTAGGGCCAAGCAATATAAATTATTCCCGGGGAACTGGCGCGATAGCCGCTATTGTGTGAAACATAACCCAGCCATATTTTACACGACGAAGCTGAGATATATTCCCCGATAAATAAACGTACGAGCGCCATCGTAGATAAACTTTAAGCATGACTCGATTCCATACACTTCCTTCAGGAGTACACACTCGAAATTTAGGACCCCCGTTACATGCCGACGAATTTCATGCTGCAGGGTGTTATATGCGGCGAGCGACATAAACCCGGCTCGCAACGACGTTTGCTATAGAGATTTCTCTGTTCTGGTCCTCTCGCCCCGTGTAGACTCGGATGAAGGAGGAGGTTTAAGGCGACGGTGCAAGAGAGAGGAGGAGGGGGGCAATAGGAGCAGAGTGGGTGGAAAGGACTTGGCATATGCATAAGGGAACCTTACCGGTCTCCGACACCTTCGAACTGCTAAACCCCTCCACCCCCTCGGCCACCATCTTCGTCCCGTACCTTTTTGGCTTTCGCCCAGGCACCGTTCTTTCGCTGGTTAATTAGATTTTGATGGCTGGCATGAGCATTTGCATCCTCTATCCCGGCAACCCGCCGCTCTTCCCGCGCTCGCTCTGTCCTTGTTTCAGCATTTCTCTGTTTAACACTTTGCCCAAAGTGGAAGAGAAGCCACGGTTCTCCACCCGTTCTCCACTCCCCCCTTTTCCCGCGTTATTCTCTCGCTCCGCAGGGGAGAGTCGTTTAGCCCTTCGGATGCTTAACTGCAAAGCGATTTAGCGGCCCAGGGGCCAAGTGTCAACAAGCCTGCATTACCCAGGTACCTACCTCCTAGCTGCAATATCCCAGGATTGGCTCTCCTTTGATTTCTTGCAAATTTCGCGTGGAGCCTTAGAAAAGTGTTGGGTAATTCTGTGAGGAGAGCGATAGACTCGTATAGGAAAGAGGATTCTGTGACGTTTATCAAGGAACTGTGTGTTCCTTAAGTAGCCTAATGACCTGATAGGGGATTAACCACGGAATTTTGAAACATTTTTAGTAGCAGTGTTATAGAGAAGCAAATGTTGAATGTCTAGATGATCGTGCCCTCGAAAAGAATTATGTACAGGCATCCTCTCGTGAACTAGATGAAATCCGCGGATGAGACTGGTTAGGAGAGCGTTCCGCACGCCACGAATTCCGACACGACGGGGTCAGAGGAACGAGAATACCTGGCGTGAGGGCAAACGTCAAAACACACCTCGTCCACCCACACGCATATATTGCCCGTTCGTTGAGAGAGGGTACACACTAACAGCTAAGATTCCTATGGGGCAGCCAATGACTGGAATGACTTGCACTCGATGTCGAACCGAAGATCCCTCTCGGTCTTCGTTTCCCCCTGCCGGCATCCTTCTCCTCTCCTTCTCCAATCGACCAGGGAATCGTCATCTCTGTCAGTCAGGTTATCTTCTTCGAGGGAGGTGCAGGCTTAATTTAATTAATTCCATGCGCCATCTTGACAAGTGTGTGCCTCGTACGCGCATCCAAAGAATAATTTTCATACTCATCCACCTTCCTTTCCCTCCTTTCAGCCCCCGTCCCCTCTGCCGTCCCCCCCTCCTCCTCCTCCTCCACCTTCTCTTCTTTCTCGGCTGCCCCATACCCCGAGCGCTCGAACCGTTTCTTCGGTTATCAGATCCCCGATTCATACTCGTCAAGCGCGAGTGAGCTGGGAGAAAAAGAGAGGAGGCGAGGGGTGGGCACGGCGAAAAAGGAAAGAAAAGGAAGAAAAAGAACGCATTTATCCGCTCCCATCTCGCCGGGGTCATTTGTCTTTTTGATGTCGCGCCGTATCTGATTCGTTAATTGCGAGACCTTGCGTGTGATCGACTCTCCTCGGTTCGTGCAGAGAGGTGGGAGATAGGTCGGGCACCCAGCGGATATTTGGAATTGAAAAGATTTTTCGGCGATACGGCCAACGACGAAGATTTATTGCAAAACTGTCGTAGCTGTTATCGAGTGAGATCTCTCGAGCATCGCCCGGCGACCTTAGCGATTGTTAGAAATCCATTGACAGCTGATCGTCGTTTATTTCCCTCCGCCTGTATGAATATTTAAACTTCACTTATATGGCAGGGAAGGTCACGTGTCGCGAGAGTCCCACGCGTTATTAATTCCTGTGTCTTGAAGAATAACGTCTGAGGTGAGCGTGATCAGAATTAAAATACTGTTACTGAAGGATTGAAGAGAGTCATATCGAAAGCTCCGCGGAAGGGTACCATTTGATCCTGTAATCAGATCAGTTTGATTGCAGACGTCGGTCGGTTATTTTTCAAATAGCAATCCTGCGATCCGAAGAGTTTTCTTTACATCATTATCTTCGACAACTGCTACATCACTGTCGTTACTTTGCAAATCATTTTCAATAATGTGTTCGCGAATGTCCAATATTTGCATACGCTTACTGTCATTTTGTTCAATGGCTGTCTTCGAGGTGTCTGCGCGCGTTACACTCGTTCTCTAATTCCTTCTTTCACTCGGCCGATTCCAGCCACCCGTCCGACATCCCGCTGCAGCCGCATCCGTGCGACGTAGGTATTCCTTGATTGTAGATAGAACGGGACGGTTTCGATTTTATATGATTTAGTGCGGACGCCTCGAAAATGCTCGGCGTTTAAAGAATACCAGTAATTACCAAGAGCCGAGGAACCCGTAAAAGCGCAGGATCGGCCGAGGCACTTTGCGTTCCATTCGCGGTTGCTCAAGGTGATCCTGCCGTTGAGCATCACCCGAAGGAAGGAAAGGAAGAAAGACGGTCCATCATTTAAGTCGCCGGTCTCAAACCTTTAGCGCAGATTTATGGGTAATCGAGGGGTCTACGGCGAGCATCGTCCACGAAAGCAGCGAAGCCTTCACGCTCGTCAATTGGCAGGAAAGAAGGAGCGAGCGTTACGGCGAAGTCGAAAACGCGATGGACGCCGCAGCCGGACGAGCAGTGAATTTATGTGTACTCGTCTCTCGTATCGACGCTGCTGGCGTTTCACAAAGAGATACCAGGTCCCCTCGCCCCCACGCCGATGGATCGATTACGATCTCCATTCGGACGTGTCGTGCCCCGGGGTGGTATTTAAAGTCCCTAATTTCCGATCAATCAAAAAACTTTTCGTGGAAGTAAAAAATGAATCACGTTGCGCTGGGCGGATCGCCGTTAACTAGACGTACAATGCCCCGCATTAGAGGAGAGAGGAGGCCCCTTTCCGAGGTGGCTCGCTCGTCAGACCCGGTGACCGCGGATAGCAGGGGGTGGCTCGAGCGAGGGAAAGAGGACCGGCGCGTAAGGCCCTTGGACGTTGGGCCAGAGGAGGCCCGTGTGCGCTGGCGAACGTGAGAAGGAGAAGATGAGAGATAACTTCTCTCTTCATTGGCAACGATGAGAAATAGAAAAGGAAGGGAAACGAAGGCTGGCTTGTTCAGATTGGGTCGCTGTACAGGGTGTCAGGGAGGCGGGGGTGGGGTGGAGAAGGGGGTGAGAGATCCCAACGATCGATAACTAACTCGGTGTGATCACTGAAAAATGGCTGTCAAACATTCTTGTCCTTTTAACTCGCGGGAGCACCCCACCCACGGGGACCAGCGTCATCTCTCGTCCTACCCTCGGTGCTTTCCTTCTTCCTCCTTCCCCTCGTCGTCGTTCATTCTTACGGGAGGAACCTCGACGACCAGACTAATGGTTCATGAACGTGACGGATCGTGACTCCTTTGGAGGAGCACGGGTCGCTAGTTTCCGGAAGACGGTGGGTTATCGAAGTTCTCTTGATTCAGTAGTGGAACACTCGAACATTAAACAAGCTTCTCCTTCCTCTTCTCTGAGATTCATTTCTTGCCTCCCACCTTCTCTCCCTTTTAGACGTTAATTAAACAGTCCGTGTGTCGCGCGTACGTGTGGTAGTGCTTTTACTACTGGCTGAAATAATAGTTGGCGATTTAGTAGTTCGTACGTCGATCTCTGTTGTTGCTCCCCTTGACATTAATTGTTCTATCGAGGAGGGTGCGCGCGTTTGCTCGCTCTGTGGTTGTCATTCTTTAATAGAAACGCCTTTTCGAGTGCTCTGTCTGTTTCGTCGAAATTTCACGCACGTATCCACACGTTGTTACGGACGATGGAACACAGAGACGTTGCTCGGTTAAAGTCACCAACAGCTACTGGCAAGATTATGAACGAGCTCGACTTAAGAAAGAATCCCCGTGTGCAAGGGTTGCTCCAGTTATATTTATTTATTTTTCACCCTTCCACACTCGATCTTCTCTACCCTAACGGCTGGTATAAATTCTCCTATAAATGGCTCCTTAGCGACAACGTTACTGCCAGTTCTCCCGGATAGAAAGAAAACTTGGCGACGACACGGGAAAGTGGTTCGCTAATTCCTGGTTATTCTGTCTCTTTATTTATTGAAAAATGCGATCCTCGGCAGCAGCATAAGCCTTCTAGTTTACTTCTATAATGGTTCCATAACGATGTTCCGCAGTGCCATAAAAGGAATATCAAACAGAGAAGTAAGAAAGGCATCTTCAGAGATTTGAGAATTACAAATGAGAAGATCTTATTATTTCTTCATTTCCTACTTACTGTTTCTTCTCCTGCGCTTGGATCTGCTATGAATCGTTATATCCAGTACCATTTTCCAGAAAATTCCGCCAATAGTTCAGAATTCATAATGACTTTCGCATTCATGAAGCCATTACAGATATAAAACTGATAAATTTAATCCAATCTTACTCTATTTCTTACTACCCCAACCAACTTTACCCACCTACAGTAAACAAGAACCTTCAAACAATACTTTCAAGCCTTTCCTTACACACGAATTTTGTAATAGTATTACATCCCCATCCCAATTACATTCGTGCCGAATAAATCCTCTTCTTCTTCAAGCACCACGAGTATTACCAATCAGAACACATGCATTTACTTGCACTCGAGCAAAGAAAGATCGGTCACTCCGAATGCGCAACGACGTTTCCCGTTTCTCGATCATAATCGGCATAGTTATCGGGCTAATTATCCGCCCGACGGGTCCCACGGCCGAAAGCATCGGCGTGCAAAGCGGTGAAAAACCTGGGCCAAATACGGGCGTGCTGGGTTAATCAATTTAAAATAATCCGGATCGGCCGCAGAAGAGCGGAGGACGATCTTTCGCGGCAAACGTGCGCAGCATCTGATCCGCGAATCAACGAGGATCGGCGAGAGCCGGATGGAAGACGTTAGGCGGGGGAGGGGGGAGGGGGGGGGGAAGGAAGAATAAAGAGCGGAGAGTACACGGGGAACATGGCGAACGAGGCCGAGAGGAGAGTAGAGACCAGGCTGGTCCCGCGTGTTGCCCGGGGGTGCCAACCGCAGGATAATAATTTTATAATTGGGGGAATTACTCCGGCTCGCCGTGGTACAGTCCCTGTACGTGGCGTGGGAGGGTCCACCGACATTGTTTCCATCCGGACGGACGGGACGGCGATCTCCTCACCGGCTGTATCTCCCTTGGGACGAAGCCGTGGGTGAGATATGGCCGCATAATCATCGAATCATTATATCCACTCTCGAAATACCATGGGGCCGGAGCCACGGCCGAATTATAAAATTACGCGCAGCTTACTCGTTAAAAACATTATGAGCACTTTATCACAGGAACCGAGGGCCTCGGTGTGTAGAGCCCGGCCGGGGCCTCATCCTGCCGAGGAACCGCGTCCCGAGGGCCTTGTCACGGGAAGGCCCGCTTAACCCGTGACCCGCGGGCTTTTCAGGTCCCCTCGTAGGGGAGGAATGAGGAGAAAAAAGAAACGAGAAACGAGAGGGGGGCATTGGCTATCGAACTTTTCGACCGTGATCGGCACGAGCAAGTTGTTTCGTTATTATATAATCTTCATTTCGAACCTCGGTGCCGTGTACCCGTGGTCAATGAAACTTGAACCGACGTCGACTTTCGCAGTTTCTTCCGTTGGATTCCTCGAATGCCCTCGACAAAGCGCCGCGAGGCCTGTGCTGCGTCTCTGGACGGTGGGAAAAGGTGTATCCGAGAAATGGACTGTACGGTCGTTATCCCGAATAATTACCCCATAACCTTCGAACCCCGCGTTCTATCCGTATTGGAACAAAGAACCACACAGTTACACCTCACACGCCGGCTTCAGACATTTTTCTACAGCACGTTCGCGGTAACTTCCACCTTGCGGTATTCCATTCTCCGGTCTCCTACTTTTATCTGCCCCTACGGATTCTTCTTGACTCCGGTGCCTTATTTCCGCGCGCAATGACGAGATATCGAAGCCCCTATCTTTCTATTCTAATATATCCAGCATAGAAATGCAATACTCCAGAAGAATATATATTCCTCTCGGTAGAGTCGTTATGCGCAAAGATTGCATATAGCCCCTGCAGGTGCACGCTCCGCGCCGGGGTCAATATTCCGGTGTCTTCGTGGTAGGATGGTACTCTCGCAATACAGCTTTGGTGTAATTATGTTTCACGTCGTTAAATCTTGGGGTAATCTTGATCTCGAGTGGGGAAAAAAGGACAAAGGTAAACCGACGGTTACTCCTTCAAATGCTCTGTAAGATTTCGTGGCGAAAGCAATGTTCCTTTGAACGTAACGAACGTGTTTAATTATCGCCTGGATTAAAAAGATATCTCCTCGCATTACATTTTCGTAAATTCTTTCATAACACTTTTCAATCTTCGTTGTGTTGGACGCTCGTTTCTTCCTCCACGTCAGGTGCATTTCGAGATAATCTCGGGGGCCATATTCGCAGCGTCCGATTTGCAAAAATCGATACAGGAATCGTCGTTAAGCCTGCAATTATAACATTCGATTATTGGGCCGTAAGATATTCGAGGTCGAATGCATCAGGGCGTACAGATCGGCCGGGACGAATGATTGGGTTCGCACGAAGAATGAAGATGATGACGAGGAGATGGAGTAGGCGAAGGGGGAGGCGAGGCGTTCGTATTTCGTGAGGCTGCTAAGGTCGCTGGTTAGTTGCTTGGAAATCGAAATAATGAGGCATCGCCTCCTGGGCATAGTCATTGGATCACGTGCCACTGCGGTCGCGATCATTTCCCATTATTATTGTTATCGATCGCCGTGCCCTACCCTGCCACCCCCCTTCCCGCCCCGGCTCTTTCCCCGTCGACCGATATTGCGACGACTCGTGGTACGTTCGGGCCGACCAATGGAAATCACTCGAATAAATTTAACTCTCGATCTCGTTTCGGAATGCGCTGCCCGCCAGGTCTTCGAATCGTACGTGGACCGATCGTGGACTCGGTGATTACAAAATTTTACACGATTTCTTTCCTCGATTTGTTCGGCTCGAGCGAACGGCGCCGTTTCGATCATGCTCTGGCAATCTTAGGCCTAAATTGAAATACATACTTTCTCGGATCAGGCTTTCCTCGTTACACTCGCCGACGTTACCGAACGTGCTCGAATATCCTCCTCAGGATCATTCGAAATCCTGTATTTTTTTCTCTCGCCGTAGTTTCAAATCGAACCGCCGAACGGGTGTTCTCTCTGTAGACGCTGATGTTAGCCGATAAATTTTTAATCTCTTACCGCTAAACACCGATCATTACACCGAGGGTGCAGGTCGAAAGTTTAGCAATAAAGAAGTTCCTGGAACTCGTACGGTTCGTTCATTACGGCGAAGCGAATCGAGCGGGCGATCTTCCTCGTTGGTTTCATCCACTTAGGCAGATTCTTGAGCGAATTCCGGTGGACAGCTGGGCCCATCGGCGAGCGGAGTCTAATCTAATCACCAAAAACTCACTCCACGCAAGGGAAACTCCCTTTATTTCGTTCACCATATACCGCCCCGGTACTCTTCCTCTTCAAGCGGCAAGCTTACGAGAGTTAACAAACTTGAGGAACGCGAACCACAGCACGAGAAGCCCCGAGAAGTAGCGTTTCATCTGGAGTTATTAGCAAAGTTCTCATTCCAAGGGGCATCTTCTTAATTATAGCTGTTATATTCTTAGCAGAAGTTACTAGGATCTGAGATTCTTCTGGCCCCCCTTGCGGTCGTTATCTCGCAGAAAGAGCTCGCCACTCCTCCCCTTCTAATAATCAAACTTCAAGCATTACTTTCTTCTCGAACCTGTATGTTTCTGTTGTTACAAGTTTTGTAAGGTGCATTTACATTGTGCTCCAATTATAGAGATTCTGGGAACTTGCAACGTTCTATCCACTGGTCTACGATAATTGGCAAGGACAGCAAAATGTTCCTTCTGTAACAATAACCCTCTGAAGTAGTAGTTGGCCCCATTTTTGTTACAAGTAACAAGATATTAAATATTATATCTTGTTCTGAAAATAAGGATGTCGAATACCTAAACAACAAACTCTCACGTCAGTACAATACTACCATCTTCAACTGTTTTACGGAAAAAAGAAGTTCTCTGTTCGCAACCCTTAAGCTGGGGATCCACCTGGAAGCTAAGCTAAGCTAAGCCATGCTATGCTATGCTATGCTACGTTTTCAAAAATTAGCTTCAATACATTCTTATGGAACCGTTCCCACCAAAAGCTAAGCCATGATTTGCTATGTTTTAAAAAACAGCTTCAATACATCATTTTCCACCAAAAGCTAGATTTCTGTGGTAGGTTTTTTTCTGGTTAGTTTTACGTAGCAAGAAATTTCCCCACGAGTGATTTTTCGGAAACATAGCAAGGTATAACACAGAAACGTAACTTTTGGTGGAAAATGATGTATTGAAGATATTTTTTTAAAATAATAGCATAGCGTTGCACAACTCAGCTTAGCTTCTGGTGGAAACGGTTCCATAACAATGTATTGAAATTAATTTTTTAAAACGTAGCATAACATAGCATGGCTTAGCTTAACTTAAGCAGGGAATCCACATAGAAGCTAAGCTATGCTATGCGATGCTATACTATGCCATGGCACGTTTTAAAAAAATTAGCTTCAATACATTCTTATAGAACCGTTTCCACCAAAAGCTAAGCTAAAACATAGCATAGCTTAGTTTAGCTTCCAGGTGGATTCCCGACTTTAGCTTCCAGGTGAATTCCCAGCCTTAGTCTCTGTATAATAATTTAAGAAAACCCATAATGCTCAACTGTTTTCCATTCCTCTCATAAACACTCCTTAAAAAATATAATTTCCCAAAACATACTTGCAATCTACCCTCCAAATAGTAACCCCGCCACCTACAAAATCTCGCTGCTAGCAATCATGCACACCGTGCCACGAATTAGATGCACGAAATGGTCCATGAACAGTTAGTCAGGCTGAAGATGAAATGTTTACATCGATCGACGTGTTCGGAGCAATGGCAGGCCACCATGCAATGTCCCGGGCTTCCTCCTCGATACTCCTCATCGAAGCTGCGAATCTCAGTCAGCGCGAAATTCTCACACATTATATCAGCGATCACTCACGACTGCTACTCGCGCTGGTCGTTCGCGGAACCGTTGCGCATGGGCACGCGATCTCCGATGCGAAACACGATCGAGCGTATCGATACAGGGAGTCGACGAGGCCCAGCAGCAACGTCCTCTTCTTCATCATCGGCACCAACCACAGCGGCGTGCATGCGCGGCAAACAGCTAAGTGCAGCTCTCTGTTAGAGGCCTCGCGAGCACGGGCTAACAGAACGTTGTATAATGACCGGTAAGAGGTCGCGTCGAGGGAAGGCTGGGACGAAAGGGGAAGGGAATGCCGAAGATAGCCGATAAGTAGAAAATCGATGATTCGGAGGCATGTTAATTCCAGGTATACAGCCTACCCGATTATCATGCCCTCTCTCGTGACGGCGCTGCTCTCGCCGTTGGCATTAATACAACAAGATATCACGGTCTAGTCAGCTATCCACACGCAGCCTGACGACACTACCTTCGATCGCGTTAAGGGAAGGAAAGCCACGTAGCTCGGATCGGCACGGAGGATGTTGAGCCTCGTAACATCCAGGCGTACTTTAGATACGTCGCGTTAGAGGGTGTAAAGAGAAGACAAATGCTCCCTCCCCGTGTCACGGATGCGTGAGTTTTCGAGGAGGTTGAAATGAATATACATACGCCGAGCAGGGACGCGTTAAAACTTATGCTAATTCCTGGTATCAAAGGCAGCTGGCTGGTACGTGATCTTACGTTACAGCCAACCAACGCCGTTGGCGTTAATGCACCTAAGAATTGTGGCCGAGTCCGTGCACAAAGTTGATGGGAGTTTATTTTCTCGCATTATGACAGTCGCCATCTATTCTCAGGCTTGATACCAATAATCCACATGTTGCGCGTTTATGCTCGTCCGTGAGGTATTCCGGCTTAACAGTCCCTCTCTGTTTACGCAATTTGCATTCGCATGCGTGTATCGCCTCCTCGATCCCCCCCCCTTCTCCGTTCTCGCTGTCGTCGGCCACTCGAAAACGGGAAGATCGTTACCGGTTTATGTCGCGACGTCTTTAGCGCGACTCGTAAATTCGGGCGGATATCGCGTGCTCTGGAACATGCACTGCTGTTTCGATGGCGGAGTTATCTCGCAGAAATCTTCACGGTTTCCTTCTATCCGATGGCCGTGTAGTGGGACGTGTAATGCCTCGGCTTGCTCGCTTCTGATTAAAGAGGTTCGTCAGCGGTTTAAAGTTTAAACCATTGAATCGCAGGCTGGCTTAAAAATCCAAGAATCTCTCGACAATATAATGCTCGTAAGTTAATAGAGAAGCGTAAACTTGGCACGCATGTGGACGAAATTCCGTTATGCGAGGATGTAAAGTATTATTACGAGCGCAGATGGAGGACACGTGGTCCGTGAAATGTTCGTAACAGGTGTACAGGGTGTTGTTCAGTTGTTTGGTGAATGTTCATGACACGAGTCCGGCGATGTAGCCGCGAAGGAAAAGAGAGGAAGAAAGAATCGGATCGGACCGTGTGCGCACAGCGATTACGCGGCCTGGCCCCGAAAAATAGAGGGCCCCGCAAGAGGCCGTTCCCGCGGGGCTAATTACGGAGGCACACGGTAATTAATCCGTTTTCGAGCAGCTCGTACACCGGTTGGCTCATTGTCGGGATTTACCGGGTGTCCCCCCTCTACCATACGCCTCTCTTGTCTTCGTGTGCACGCGCGCACCCCGTTCTTTTGTCGGCACCGGCCGCGCATAAAGGGGGTCGTGCACAGAGAAAGAGCGAGATAGAAGGAGAAAAAAACACGGCCTCGCGGACCCAAAGGGTGCCCCCGCCTTTTGATTCGAAACCGAGCGGACCCGGTGAAAAAGAATGAATGGACGAGGGAGGATGTGCGTCAGGCGCTGCTTTTTCCTTTTAGCCATCTCCTCCTCCGTCCCTCCCTCTGCTTCTGCCCTATCGACGCACACACGGGTTTTAACTCCTTTTGTCCTCCGATCCTGGATCAAAATTAGCTGCCTTCCAGCCAGAGCTTTGTTTTCCCTCTGCACCAGGCCCCGCCTCAAAAAACTACTTATTACGCTAATTATACGCGGTACTGTGCACAATCATCCCTCCACCCTCCTTCCCCGCCGCGCTCGCCTGAGCCTCTTGTTCCACGCTAGCCTGTCCCGCGATTACCGCCAACTGTCGATTCGTCCCTGGTGTCGATTAAATCCGGCGTTTAGTCGCCACGATGGATACAACGGAGCCTCGTTGATTCTTTTCTCTCCCCTGTTGCTGCACCAACCAGATCGCGCGATAACTGCGGCCCATGAATTCAACGACCGTGATGTGCGAGCTGAAAGGTTAGGGTAACGAATGCTAGAGCTTTGAGTAACCATTTGTGGAGTATTTGCAATCTGAGAAAGGCGATAAAGTTTATGCAAAATATTATCTGAACACCAATGCATCTATCATAGAAGCAACATAGAGTGTCATTCAATAAATTAAATGCACGTAACTTTGCTAATATAGGTTCTTATTGTAAATAGATATTGTAAGTCCGGGAGAGTTCGACCACTTTTTGGAAAAGAAATTGTAGCATCGTTGTTTTTCACATTTTTGTCGTTTTATGCACATTAAAGCAAAGCCCAAGCAATTTAGGGTATATATAAATTATAGTGTGAGATAATTTCTAATATTTATTTCCATTTTCAATCAAAAACATTGGCACCGCTACTAGTCGGTCTCACCCGCATTTCGGCGTTAGACCGTCCACCCACTACGAGTAATCAATGTAGTTACACTGTAGTTATATGCATATTACCCCCAATATCGGAAGAGCGTAAATAAACTTACCTGTTTTTCAAATATCGCCCTCACTGTAAGTTGGTCTAAAAATTGTCAGCCTCGCATAAAGTCTTAACACTATTCCTACCGACACATTTCACGTCATTTGACCGGTCGCGTTAGGTAAGACAGACTACAAATTTTTCTCAGAAAATAAACAATAAAACAAGAAGTGAATATTCAAAAATGTATTATACGTATATTTGAGGCAAAGTTGTGAAGTTTAAAGGCGATTCAATTACGTTGTATATAGGAAATTCTAATCGATATTTTAAAAACGGGCTTTTGACCGGTTCGTGGTAGGAATAGTGTTAACTGTATTTTATAATTCAAATATGGATTTGTGACAATAGTCAATGTGAGATAAACAACAAGCACCTTCATTTCTTTGTGTCAATGACACACAGTGCCCTATCTTGCGTTAGTCTTAAAATATTAGCTCTGACCGGACTCTCTAGGTGGTCGAACTCTCCCGGACTTACCCTATATCTACATATTGAATGAAAACTTGAGCGTGCATCTGTTACGTTAGTCATCGTTACAATGAAACTCCAGCTACACTGGGTGGACACACACTCGTCGGGGAGCATTTTCCTCCGACTAATTTCCTACACGCGCGAGCGCTCATTATTCCAGTAGAATTAATCCATGCGTCTGGTCTGACGTGACTTTCAATGTCTTTCCTTTTCTCCTGCCTCGAGCCCTGTCTCCGTCGTATAATCACAACCTCGACGATAATGGCCGTGATGAGGGGTTAAAGAAGGGTGAAAACGCCGGCGCGACACCCCCGAACTCGTCCCACGAACGTTAATTACTGTGTTTAGGGATAATTACGAGCCGGTTCCGGCCGTACAATGCTTGCCCGTTCGCATTCTCTGTCACCGTTGCGCGACACGAAATCGGTGCATAGGCGAATTCATTTCGGCATTAACGCGCAGGTACATGGACGCGTACGTGCCGCACACGCGCGGTCACACGCGATCTGCAAGCGGCGCGCGGCGCTGGCAAAGGCTGCAGATGCAGTCTTTGTGATGCTAATGCACAGTTTGCTAACATCGCGCTGCCGCAGCCCTATCTGCAACGAGACGAGATACATTTCTGATCCTCTCGTTCCCTATGCTTTCCTCTATCTATTACGACACGCGAATACACAAGTATTTCCTCGTTTCTTTTACACCCCTCGACCGCGACGCACTTGGCTGTTCTCCCCGCTATATTTCTGAATATCTATATTAACTAATCAACATGCTTCGTTACATAATTTACACACGATTGCACGGATCAACTCCTTCCGTCAAAGTGGGTCTCCAGTTCTACTTACAGAGTACCTACCTGTACAGTTAGCGCTCCGTGGCAAGTGATCAGCGTTACCCGAGCGCAATTCTTTCAAGCCGTAACGATGATGCACGTATTACCGTTAAATTGCACGCGGTACACGTTGACATAAATCCAACTGCTGCGACGAAAGCTCTTTCCTCGCGGCCTCTCCCAAATGGGATCCCGAGGCGGGTTTTAGGAGGCTCCTCACGGCCTGTACCTTCCTTAACGCGTCCTTCTTTAAATATTGACGGAATGAGATAAACGTATAAATTACCAGCCACCTCGAGAGGAGAACCCTCCGGCGGCCGTTGGTACGTTAGACTGTTCGTGGTTATCTTTCACGGACGTTGATCCGGGTGGCTCAGCGGCGCAGCGCCAAAAAGGTACCAACGAGAGGTGTGCATCGGTCTCTTCCTTTTTCGTTTGTTTCTCGCGGCTCTTGGACGGATACGCGCTTCCTCGAAATCTCGTATCAATTACCCGGTGTATCGTGTATAAGGATAACCGCTGGTGGCACGATTATGAACTTGTTAATGGTCCGTGTTCGACGATAGCCGGGGCGCGGATACACGAGAGACACCCACCGTATAATTACACGTTACTTCTCATCTTTTTGGTCGCTGCCACGAGCATGTGTACGCGATACGATCCGCGGCGCGTCTATTTTCTCCAATTAAACGGCCGGTTCGTAAGGGACGCGGGGATCGCACGCACAAGTGCGGTAAATTGAAACTTAGGATAATAGAAAACCGTATATTACTGCGCATAATCCGCAGGTATTACGCGGTAATGAAGCCGACTTCTCTATTCTCGCGGGATCGTTATAAAAGTATCCCATCGGATAAATTTCATCGTTCTGCGCTTGGTCGTTATTAAGCATCGCGGCCGAGCTGAATATCACAGGACCATTGCGATACTCCTAGCTGGCCGACAGTTAACCCTTCGTGGTCACACCTTCTTATAATCACACATTGGTCACACGGGGTTCACTGTACCCCAGCGTCATTTTTTGAGTTACCATTTTCGTATTTTTTAATCTTTTATCTTTTTAGTGATAATTGTGCATTCGTAATACTTATACAGTCATGGTCTAATAGTCTTTTTCTAGAAACATAAATTTTGATATGATAAAATTTGTAGTTGAAAATGAGCGATTTTCCATGGTTGGGGGAAAACCGATTTTTTAAAATTTTTTTTATTATTTTTTTGCGATAAATTCCCTTTGGAAGACGTAAAGGTGCGACATTTCAAATCGAAAATTGCTCTTGGGGTACAATACACCCCGTGTGACCACGAAGGGTTAAACCGACGTGGGTGTATTCCCGTAATTCAACGACGATCTTCCGCGGTAACGAAAAGATTGCCCTGAAAGGGTTAAGGGATGGAGGAATAGGCGGGACGAGGAATTTCGCATACGATCTAGCCGAAGTGTGTCCGTCAGGCACGAGGTGCCAAGTACGCTCGCGGCGATGCTCGGTCAGCTGTGAAAATATTTCTGTTCCCAGTGGCAAAAAGGGTCGGCGCGATGCACGGTATATACAAGCCGGTTAAAGCAAAGAACGCATGCGATTCGACCGACCAACAGGTGCTTTATACGTGCCTGTCCGGCAAGAAGGATCGAGGAGAATCGTCCTGGGGTTCCCCGAGCGACTTACAGCAACCTTTTACACTCTTGACGCAACCCTGTATACGTGTACATACGAAGGCCAGTCACGGTGACTCCCAAGCGGCGAGAATCCACACGTGTCTTCGGCCGTTTATTGGACTTCGAACACCTCTTGTCTCGGCCGCTCGTACGTAGCCGAACGTACGCGAGGATTCGACCGTACACGTGTAATTACTTCGGACAAAGCGTTGCCGTAAAAAGCCACGCCAGCCGTATATAACCCTTCTGACGCGGTGGCCGTGATGCATTCTGGGAGCGAGGCCGCGGTGTGACCTGGGGAATTCGATGTAGATTTATCGTCGCGGCCCATTCTTCGGTTCGACGTGTCGATCTTGATTTTTGAAGCTTCGCGCCAGTTTTCCTCTAGGAAATCCATCGAACCGTTACGAAGTAATACTCCGCATAAAAGGGTTTCGTAATTGTATACAATACTTCTCGTCTCGCACGCTGGATATTCGAGTATATTGCATTTTTTGCAAGAGGCATTCGCGCTGTTAAAATTCCATTATACACTATCGTTTATCGTGACCTCTTCAAGTCTCCGGAATTCAGCAGGCATTTTAATAGCTTCTCGGTGGAAACTCCCGTTTTAAGCCAAAGCGTAACTTGTAATAAGCGGTGGGTTTTCATTAATGTCCGAATGTCGAGCCGCTGGATTTCTTATTTTTAATATCGAATTTTTCGTGTCTAAAGAAGATTCGTAATGCGTTCTTTCCGCTTCGACACAATCGCTTGAATATTCTCCACGAGATCCTTCGCGTCTTCGTTGGTTGCGTAAATAATTATATTGAAATGGCGGTGCGTGCCGTGAGTTACGCAGGCAGCTTAGCCTCCTCCATAAATCTGCATTTCGATCCCGTTGCCAGTGAGAGAAACTGGAATAAGTACTTAGGCCGTGGGGAGCAGAAGGCAGCCATCGCGAGGACGCCTGGCCTCGCCGAGCGAAACGGATTTAATCGAGGTATACGCTATTGCTTCGGTGGCACCAGCCGTGCTGGTACCAAGCAGGCCTCCTCGCCAGGTGTGCTGAAATCACCAGCAACGACACAGGCACCAACATCAACAACAGGAACATCAGCAGCGGCAGTACCAGGAGCAGCAGCTCGCTAACGACCCCGTAGGACATGGATGAGGGTGGCCGGGGAGGGGGATCATGGGTGGGTTAAACTCAAGCTTAAATATCAATCAGCGGAAGCGAGAGCAAAGAAAGCAGGAAGAGGGGGCGAGAAAGAGAGTGCTGCCCGTGGTACAGCGGGATGAACGGAGGAGGAGATGCGAAACGAAGGAGAGGGCGACAGCCTAGTAAGACAAAGCCGGTGTGTGATTTGTGTGCCTGTGTGTCGGGGCCTTCTTCGCGGGTGTTTAATTAGCAGCTTGGCAAACCAGACGCCATATACTCAGAACTCAATCAGATCCCTTCATAAGCTCACCTCTCTCGACTCTCGTATACATAATGTACCGGCGTTCGGTGTTCGGCGTGTCGAGGAGGAGATATCGGGATACGATGGATGCAACCAGGCCCACGAATACTCCGAATAATTAAACGGCATTATTGCGCCGCGATTGAGGATTTAGTTAACGAGCCGTCGTGGTGCAACATTCTTTTCACCACAGCAGAATTCGTGACAGTAGGTATCCTTCAATGTCATTTTGGTAAGGAAATTTGTGATTGGAAGGAACATTTCTTGAATAAGGGAAAGGAAACTATGATTTTTTGGGGGGTCGAAGATATTTGAAGAAACGTTCCCAAGCAGTCTTTGAATTTTTGTCGAGGCGATGCTGATACGACGAGCCAGAGCTCCATGTGGGTGTTTAATTAGCAGCTCGGCTAACCAGATGCCATTTACTCAGAACTCAATCAGATCCCTTCATAAGTCTCGCTCTCAGGTTCTCGTATGCATAATGCACCGACGCCCGATGATCCTTGTGTCCAAGCTGAGCAACATGAGTGAAAGAATAATTAAATTCCGGCATTAAGCATCAAAACGCTCGTGGTTGTTCTTAACCCTTAACATATACACCTAATGGACAATATATTCATTCAACTTACTGTATGAATCAATTTCCATCGCCTTTTCGTGTACTACCAGCATTCATAGAATTATGCATCTCTTAGGTTCCATAGCCTATTAAGTAAATTTAATGCAAGTGGCATGGAATGCATTGGGGTGGCTGTAAACGTGGTGTTTGAATCAATAAACACGGTACATGTGAAAGCAAGGTGTAGGTGTTATCGATTGAAGGGGGCCACGTAAAACTTCATCTAACTGGGTGACCACTCGAAATCGTTTTATCGACGATCGTCGGTTTGGGCCCGTAATTACCATTTCAAATGCTCACCTCGGCTCACCTGAGCCCACTTGTTGGCTTGGCGCAACGTCTCGTCCTCTTGCGCTGCACCGGGTGGTCTTTTCGGGTTTCGGAGGACGGCTGGTGATGGCCAAAGTGGGGGGTTATTATTTAGTTTGCTCGTTTCTATCTCTCATCTCTTCGTTCTCTTTCCCGCTATCTGTTTCGCTCCTTCCCCTCTCTGTTCGACCGGGGGCCCCCGTTCCCTCGTTCCCTCTACGTTCGGCTTTAACAACGCATCCACACCCACGTCTATTCTCATTCTAATCAGCTCCGACGCCTTTTCTTCGGGCCTAAGCACGCATCTCGCCTCTTCGCGCCCTCTCCTATGGCCGACGAAGCCCCCGGAGGGTCCTATAGTTGCGGGCATTATTATTTTAGTGCCCTCTTCGCGTACCAAACTCCTCTGCAACGCAGCGTATGCATCCTCCTCGCTAACGTGTCGGTGGACAACACGGTGTCAGCCAGTGGTGCTCATGGGTTATTAATAAACTACTGTCTCTTAAGAGAGTCCACCGTTTGCGAGCAATTTATTACGAGACGTGGATGGAGGGGTGGGGGAGATGGCCACCTTCGTTTTTATTTTAATACCAGCGGCCGCCTCTGCTTAGAATTCCTCGTTTAATAGCTGAGGATGATAAATTCGGAAATATGGTTTACATTGTCGTCGTAAATTTATGGGAATATTTATCGTAACCCGTAACAACCCGCGCCACGGCGTGGTTATATTAATCTGCCCGGGCACTGTTAAATTATTGCCCGATGTGGCAAAAATTTATTAACAGAAAACGATAACGTATTACCTTTAATAAATTAAGTTTGGCACCGCGTCGATTGGCCGCGACGCGACGTGGGAAAGGAAAAGTACCGGTGCGCGTTGTTATCAATCACGTCCACGTGCTCCCAACGGAATCAGTATACCGGCGTCGTAGGGCTTGATTCACGGCAGAAGCGCGCACAGTAATGAAAATTACGATGACAACGGCCCGATCGGCATTCGGATCTCTTGAAAGAAAATCGGCCGATCGATTTTGTAGCCCTAGCACGGCAAACCATTCCTCATGCATAGCTCTCTGCATCGGGGCGGATCGATTAGCATGCAGCCAGCCTCGATCTGATGACTCGTACAGAGAAGCCGAGGCTAGGCTAGTCGCACGCGAAAAATCGTAAAATGCGTATCAAATGAAAAATCCAGGAACGTGCCGGGGCTCGTACGAATAACAAGCGACACAGCCACCTCGGCAGCGCCTATAAATGGCGATTTCTTCAGTTCTCGTACGTCTTTCGCGGGAAGCCTCGCCTCGCCGGCACACGGCCGCTTTCAGACATCTAGTCCATATTTACGAACCCTAAGCCGGGGGATCGGCATAGAGACTCGCGGTAGATTCGACGCTAATGACGAGCACGGGATATTCATGCGTCGCGCGGACCAACGGGACCCATAATCGCGCAGCGAATGCAAACAGATGGAATAAGGATATTTCTTTAATAGAATATTGCTTCGAGCGCTTTTTAAATTTCTGGCAACCTGTCGTACAGGATCATCTATGAAAGTTGTACCTTCAGACTGACGAGGAAATAGATTTCTAGGTACATTGATTCTATCCTTGATTTCATTGTGTAGATATAGGAGCAAAGTTCTTCTTTGAATGTATTCAACATCTTTTTTAAATTACAATCAGCTAGGGGAGAGGTGGGATGAAAGGGACACTCGTGTTTAGGACCAGAGTGTAAAAAAACTAAATTACCATTCGAGTTCTAATTGGTAACATTAGAAAGGTCAGTTATCTGGCTATAATAATACACGGGTCTATTAAGCTTCTCTCTATATTTACATGTCTTATTTTTCGTTTTCTAAAAAAGTGTGTTTTGCCCCTTTCATAAATTGGCTGTATTGAAAGGGACATGGGTGTTTATGAATGGGACGGTGTAATAAAAACAGGTAATATTAATATCATTTTTTTAATTATTACTTATGCAGGTATCGAAATCACAGTAGCTATTTTAATTCTTAATAGGAACTAAAAACTCAACACTTAAGCTTATGTAACTAAATGATCTTAATAGCTATAAATAATGAATTGTCTAGTGGCATCCTAACCCGAATTTTAGGTGGCATATTTTCACTGAAACAAGTGAAGAATAGTAAGGTTACGAAGGTGACAGGTATGAAAATGACGTCCCCTTCATAAATTTTTGTTGTGTCCCTTTCATAAATAAGACACCAAAATTGGAAATCTAATTCCTACAATAACAATATGACACAAAAAGGATCAGACATTATACGATATCGTTCCTAAATAAATACCTGTTTAGATGCAGTAATAGAGAAATCAGTCGCTGGTACCAGCACTTCACAAGACAGTTCAAGGAAATACTAAAAGTTATACTTTGAACCTCAAAAAAATTCAATCGTGTATTTCTGTCGTCGTAGATACGATATCGGCTTGAAATTTGGCTTGATTACACATGAATGAATGTGGCTACAAAATAACAACACTTTTGGCCTGGGCAGATCCTTTATCTTTGAGATAATGACCATGTCCCCTTCAATACGTGTCCCTTTCATCCCACCTCTCCCTTACGACGTTTATTAATTATCTGCTAATTGTAAGTATACTGTACGCCCAACTGAAAGTATATATATAACGTTGTGTCCTTTTCACGGTGCCACTCATACCATATCATTTAAGTACTTATTGTCAGCAGCACGAAAGTATCTATGGATTCGCATGTCGAATGCCCATCACGCGCAAACGAACGGATAAATAGATCGGCGAGAGGACGCAGCGCGGTAATATATGAGCCTGTAGAACCGAGCAGAGCCTGGAATATTCCTGGGCCGTATATATGCGCAAAGGGTGTATATAACGTGGCACCGTTTGTGTGCCCAGTTAATTACTCGCGTAGTAAATTATCGGGTAATGAGGTGCCGGGTTCGAGCCTGGGGCCTTCTCATCTTCCTTCTCCCTCGGCCGCGGCCCTCCTCGCGAGGATCTGCCTCTCACCTTCTACGGACAAACCCTAAAGGAAAGAGAGAGAACTAATAAATCCTGCGGGGCCGTAAGGAGGGATATTGTTAGTTGTAAGGTAAATCATCTCCGCGGCTCAAAAACGGCCTCCTCACCTCGAAGGAGCCCTTTGCCACGGACCCCTCTTCTCTCTGCCTTCCGAAGCCTCGAGGAGACGTTTGTTACCTCCGTTACCTCCGTGCAACAGTCTACATGGTACTGCAAAGCATCGCCACCTCTTCCCCTTTTATCTTCTACTTCTTCTTCTACCTCTTCGTATCCTCCTTGCTTTCCCTCTTCGTGGTCAGTCCAGTTAGCGTCAATACGCCGGCACATGGCCTCGTCATTAGCGTCATCGGATCCCTAACGCCTGCACGACCAGCCCTTGTTCGGTTCTGTTCGGAGATTCTTGTACCGGGCCCCGATTTCTCGGTACACGGACGCGCGAATATTTTCGCCGAGTATGATTTCGCAGGTAGCGAACGAGATACGAACGACTTCACCGAAGTATCGCTGTAGTTGCTGATGCAGTTGATTAATAGTTAAAGCTGAAATTAGGAAGTGATTTTGTAAATTTTTTTCCAAGCGATATTAACGCAGCATTACTCTATTAGGAAAGTTTATTCCTGAACGAAATCGATTCGCCAGTGACGATTGACATGACAACCTGAGTGTATATTCGAACGATCATTGAATTCTAAGTGCGGAGATCGAAGGAAGATAGAGTCGTAACGAATGTATTTAGCAGCGGTTCTTTATCGATAAGGGGATGAAGCGATAGCGATTTTAAAAGGGCCACTAATGGGAAGGAGTGTGAAAATAAAAATCGTGCACACGTTCCGGTTTGAAATATGCATTGTATTATTAGCGTCGACTATTTATCAAACCGACAGGATGACACGGCGAATCATCGACACTTCTTCGTCCTCCTTTTCGTGATCAGTTAGTGTCAATACGTGGCCACAAAACTTCGTCATTAGTGGCGTCAGATCTTTAACGCTTGCACGACGGCCGCTTACGAGCCGTTGTGTTCCGCGAAACGTCGCACGGTTCCTGAAACAGAGCCTCGAAACGTTACACAGGCACACGTTCCTTGAACGCATTAATACGTTCGATCTCGCGATCGTTTCTGGAGCGGCACCAATAATTTTTGTAACTAATGAGCACGCGATACGTGTACGTTTCAGAATAGCTTGCATAATGCATCGCGTTTACAGTAACGAGGGCACGTTACAGTAACGGATGATATTCACCGTGATATTAAATATAACTTAGGGGCGCAATTAAATCCTGGGCGTGCGTAAATTTACAGGCTCGAGCGTAATCGCGGGGCCAGCGTTGAAGTGGAAAGTTTCGTTCGGTAACGGTGCAAGGGAAATATCATGGTATCTAATCAAAATGCATTGCCAGCCGTAAGAATAATGCTCTGCGTAGTAATTATCCTTTTGCGGTATTGTAACTTTCTTAGCTCCAGGTTTTCGCGGTCATATATATTTAATGTGTGCTATCATGTTTCCCATCCATTGTGCACTTCCTGCCACGCCTACAAACCTTTCACTTAGGCATATTCGCTACAGGTCTAATTAGATGGTTTTGTCAATATCCATTTATACTGAGAATAACCCACGCGAGCTGAACGGTTATGCAGTTCCCTTGCAGAAATTCATGCAGGATACGCCGCGCTTTATTGTTCATTCTTCTGCGTGGATGGTAAAAATAGAAAGCTCATCGACTCCAAAAATGGGTAACAAGAATTTGGATTTTAAATCAATTCAATGATACTTTTTAGCTTCTAATCGTTCTCTTCTCTGATTTAAGGGATCATTCTACTTTGATCGGCTGAAAAATGAAGTTATTTGTAAGGATTTTTTTCTTAGTAAATACAACATATAATGAAATAAAGATTTTTGGTATTTATTAAGATACTCTCATATTATAGAAAAAAAATTAAAAAGATGTTCTTTAATTTGTTTTAATGTTCTTTTTACAGCGTCAATATGGTACCTAAAAAAAAGAGGTATGTTTATGGTGTAGGTGATTTCCCGGCTCAGTCTTATCCAAAACAAAAAATTCCAAGAGATTCTTAATCTGTGTGAGTTTCGCTATAGCCCCAAGCACAATTAACAATTTTTGTCGAGAAATAATCCAGATTTTTCTCATGGAACACCGGAGATTACATTCTTTTGGGTGTTTTAACAAAGTTTTATTTTTTAAACCGGCGCCACTTTGTTACTTTTCAACAGAAATTGTTAATTGAGCTAGGGGATATTTCGACACTCATACAGATTAAGAATCTTTTAGAATTTTTTGTTTCGGATAAACCTGAGCCGGGAAATCACCTCCGCTATAAATATACCCCCCCTTTTAGGTGCCATATTGACAATGTAAACAAAACAATGATAAGAAATTGCAAAATTCTTTTTCCTGTTTTTGTATAATATAAGCGTAGCTTAATAAATACCAAAAAGATTTATTTCATTATATGTTGCATTTACTGAGAAAAGTATCTTTAAACATAGTTTCATCTTTCGGGAGTTCAAAGTAGAATGAGCCCCTAATGAACGAATTTCTAATTATCTTCTGTTCCTTCTCTGACTCAATTACACTATATCGTGGAATATATTCGTACTTTTATCATCTTAATCCTCCAATTATATTACGCTATTAGGATGACACGTCAAAATAGAAATAAATTCCCAGACGTAACTAATAACCCGCAAGAGATGATTTATGGAAGAGTCTATATAACGAGTAACATCTTCTTTCGTCTTCCCTTTGGTCTATTTACCAAAGAGAGATTGGAGGAAATGAGATGTTGTAATTATACTACAAAGGTTAAGTCACGTACGCTTATTTAAGCAATCGCGCAGATCTAGGGATTGAAATCTGCAAAAGCATCGAGCTAAGCCAGAAGAAGAAAGCACCAGCCTTTAAGGCGGATACCTTACTAATGATTCGCCAGGACTCGTACATCCTCTACACGTGACGAAGTATCTACAGTCGCTGGCGTTGTTACGCTAAGAAACAACTCTGGTGCTCCGTAGTCATTAGCAGCACGATTGTACTGCCTTCTGTTTAACGAGCACCCTCTTCGGCTCGCGATGACATTATTATTTGCAATAATTTATCGCGTCCCGATTCACCCTGAGGCGTGCAATTACGATTGTCGATCCCTTCTTGGGGGCGGAATCAAATGAACCTCATTCTCTCCACGTCCTTTCAAAATTCTCGCAATAATTTCATAAACTTACCAGCGAGGCAATTACTACATATACCTCTCTCACGAAAATCTAATCTACAAACATCCACCAAAAATCCTCCAAATACAGAATTCAAAGCCGCGCGGTGAATCGTCCGCGGCATATTAAAAAGTCCCATCCACCTTCCCGAATTTGTCAGATTCACGAGCGATCCGCGTAAATCACGATTGTCCAGCGTCCGTTAACTGCCGGTTATTCGAGGCCTGTCAGCGCCGCAGCATATCCACCGTACATGTTATAATGATTGGCTAAACTGGCAATTACCCAGCGCTTCGGATCCGCCGAATTGTCATTCAGCGCGCGGATGCCGATGCCCGTTGTACAGCCGCAAGTCTGACTAGAATATTATACGATCCTCATAACAAAACTGTGCTTGCCGTGGTCTACGGTGATCCCTGCCCGCTGACCGTCTACCGAGTCATCCCCGTACGTGGAAACACTTCTTCTCGTATGCGACAACGTCTGGATGCACCTCGAAAACTTGGCTTATGGACTCCTCAGCTTGGACACTATCCCCCTTCTCCACGCGCGGGTGTCGAGCCGCGGGAAGAGAGCCAATAGGATTGTGCTTTGCCTACTAGTGGCTGACGTTATGGATTTTTTCCGACAACGAACCACGGCATCCATGGGAACACTTGATGATGCACTCGCGGCGCTGTTCTCACCGGCGTATACCGATCCGTGAGCGAGCGTTTTACACGGAACCGGCGTGCTTTTCGATCGCTTTCGATTACGGCCGAAGATCTGGAAAAGGTAGCGAGAGATTTCTACCGGTTCGTTTCGACCGGATCGTCCAGGAAGCAATTCCCTCCGCGTTCCCTCGTATCCTCGTTGCGCCGCTGTTTCGTCGTGCGGCAGGTCTGCACGGGCATAAAATTCGCTTCCTTGTTCCATTATCTTTCGTGGAAGCTGGATATCGCCGGGAAAGTTGATCGGCCGTTTGAATCGCTTGTATCATCGTTAGATACATCCGTGGACGAACTGCGCTCGCAGGGTGGACTTTTACGATCGCGTGGGTTACTCTTTGCTCTCGAGAAGGGTTGCGCGGGGGAAGGAATTTGAATTTCTTTTGAATCTCGATGGTTCAAGGGCGGTCGGATGCTAGATTCATTCATGGCCGGACTCGAATTTCGCGCCCGTTAATTCTGCATGCGCGAAGAGTTGGAATGGACCTCAGTGGTGCTTGACATCCTATCATCGGTTCGCGATAGCATACCGATCGAGAGTTAACGGCTGACACGTTTACGATCGTAAGAACCGTCCGGCGAATTGACTGTCGTAAAAGTCATTGCAATCGACGGGGCAAAATGTTGGACGGTGGATGATCCGTTCTCGCCGTGGCGAGCATTTAGCTGTTGCGGGAAAGACCATGAAAGAGAGGCTCCGGCGGGAACAGCGGAATCGCTCTGACGAGCAGCCTATAAAATTCAGAGGATAAATGTAGATTTCAGGGCGGTGTATCGTTTGACTCTCCGTTCTTTGCCTTTCAGACCCGTGGCCATACGGAACGTTGCGTTACCCTGCACCGTGGATTTAACGACGATGGGTATTACTACGCTTCTTCGTTCCTTTAAACGTCAGCCGTACCGTCGACAGTTCGCACGTACTCGAATACTTGCTTCGAAATGCAACAATTATCGTGACCACGAGGAATCTAGCTGGCAGCTGTTCTTTGATGGATTACGGTTTCGATTTTAACCCTTCGTGGTCACACCTTCTTATAATCACACATTGGTCACACGGGGTTCACTGTACCCTAGCGTCATTTGTTGAGTTACCATTTTCGTATTTTTTAATCTTTTAACTTTTTAGTGATAATTGTGCATTCGTAATACTTATACAGTCATGGTCTAATAGTCTTTTTCTAGAAACATAAATTTTGATATGATAAAATTTGTAGTTGAAAATGAGCGATTTTCCATGGTTGGGGGAAAAACCGATTTTTTAAAATTTTTTTTTATTATTTTTTTGCGATAAATTCCATTTGGAAGACGTAAAGGTGCGACATTTCAAATCGAAAATTGCTCTTGGGGTACAATACACCCCGTGTGACCACAAAGGGTTAAAAATTTACATTTCCTCTAAGATTTCTGCACGAGTATCAACCATTCATAATTGCGCTAAAAGTGCAGCCTGGACTATATAATTGCACCGAATAATCGATAAGACTGGCGAATATTGGCTGCGAAAAGCAAGGTGTAGATACCTACTTTGGGAAAAAATTCATTCCTCGACGCTAAAGACGTTTAAAGGACGCGAAACGGTAAACGACGGAGCATCTTGAGCGCGTTTGTTTGAGCTGGCGCATTTTCGACCAGGAGGAACGACGCCAATTACCTTTTGTATATTCGTCCAAGTTTAGACTGCGTTCGCGGCGAAGTAGGCGGCAACGAACGAAAATCCCGAGGGAGCGAGCAACAATCCGAAATAGCCGGGAGTAATAATAACGCTGCACGGTATTCTCTGTATTAGGGATAATTGGAGGATGAACCGCAAACGGCAGCGAGGGTATCTCGCGCGATAAAACCCGTGAACGGGCCGAGAAGGGAGAAAGTGGGAGGGATAGAGAGAGGAGGAAGGAAAAACGCGAATTCCACGGTGGTGGCGCGTCCGGGTGCAACGAGTGGAACTTTGAAAGCGAGTTGCACAATAAGATCCCCCAGAAGGAGGGAGATAGTGATACAGATAGGAACGATAGAAAGAGCGACGGGAGGCTCCGGGTCCAAACTACAAAGCCTTCAAACCACCGGCCACAAAACTACCATGCGAAACGACGCCAGAGAAGGAGGATCGAGAAATAGGAGGATGGAGAAGCGTGGAGCACGATCCTGGGTGCGTAGGCAAGGAGCAACGTAGAGGCATTATCCACTTACAGGGAATTATCCTCTTTCTAGTGGGCCCGCCAGAGGTGAGCGGCTAGAGAGCTCTTTCTCTGGCAACCCCTACCCGCCGCCCGTCTTTATTCGGCAACCGGAAAAATCGTGGTGCGGAATAGCCGTGCGCCATTGTCTACCGGGGAAACAGAGGTCCGGAAATATTTGAACAAAGGACCGAAGAATGTAGCAGCGCCTTGGCGAGAAGGGCGAGACCCGAGGGCACGAAGCAGTTCATTTGAGTGTTAATCGTTGGCCATCGGGCATATCACTGGACTGGTAATACGCGGGGAACAACTGCGTGGGTTCTTTCCTCTGTCCCCTTCCCGTCCGCGCGGCCCGTTCTCCAGGCCTCTAATTTCCTCTCGTCGCTGCACTCCTCTTCGCTCTTGAAACTGTTTGCCCGTGTAACACTCCCTTTTTCCACTTGATACTCTCGAGGCGACCACGCTCTCTCCTCCCGTAGTGGTCGCCACCCTTTTGTTGGGCCACCGCTGCGGCCAGCCATTTCGCGGCCTCGGCTCAAGGTGGAGCAGCAACCTACAGCCCCGTAACTCAAACAAACGGAAAATTCGAGCTGCCGTGCGACGGTAATCGCCTGCAATTCGACGAAATTGCCGAGCCTACGTCGAACCAGCACGGGCATCGCTCATTGTTCTCTTCTTCTTCGTCGTTTTGACTACGCTGCTGTCTCCCCCCTTGTACTGATCGCGTTGCATCCCCCTCGCGCGTTCCACGGACGGGGAAAGGACTGGCTCAGCTAGACACGATGATCTGCGACTGCTACCTAGGCGACTGACAGCCATTATACGGTAGTTAAGTCTAAGAGGATGCGTTTTCCTTCTCTCGCTGCTCGGGAGGAAGTAATGCCGTTTCGGTAGTTTCGCCTTGGTTCGGAAGGAGAGCTAGGAAAGACAACAGATGTGCACGTAAAATTGCGGCTAATTTACATACATATGGATGTATACATGTATCATTTAGGGATGTCATTAACTTAACCCTTCGTGGTCACACGGGGTGTATTGTACCCCAAGAGCAATTTTCGTTTTGAAATGTCGCACCTTTACGTCTTCCAAAGGAGATTTATCGCAAAAAAATAATAAAAAATTTTTTTATAAAATCGGTTTTTCCCACAATCATGGAAAATCGCTCATTTTCAACTACAAATTTTATCATATCAAAATTTATGTTTCTAGAAAAAGACTATTAGACCATGACTGTATAAGTATTGCGAATGTAAAAGTATCACTAAAAAGTTAAAAGATTCAAAAATACGAAAATGCTAACTCAAAAAATGACGCTGGGGTACAGCGAACCCCGTGTGACCAATGTGTGATTATAAGAAGGTGTGATCACGAAGGGTTAATACCATCGAGGCGTACACTTACAGCGCGATTAAAAATCGAGGCAAGCTCCAAGTGCTCGCCCAAAGCGTTTAAAGGGTTGGTAGCTAATCTAATTCTGTAGTTGGATCTTTCGAGGGCGGGAAAAGTATTTTAAAAGTGCAAATCCACGATGAGATAAAAATATCGAACCTCACATGAGACTTTAACCTCTGGAGACAATTTATATCATTATTTCATTACTTTTTAATTATTGTGTCATCAGTTTAATGAGACAAGTTTCGTGATATATTTTCAAATATCTCATCTCTGGTTTTGCAGCTTAAGAATGTTTAAAAAGCATCAGCTTGAAAGCTTCCGCTATAATCGCGGAATTCTCAATATGAAATTTGGCCTAGATCCGGCGCGATGTGAAATACGAAATCAGTGCTCGAATGTTTAACGCCTTATCCCCGATAGATAACGACTCCATTGAACCGAAATCGGGGCTGGGCGTATCAGGAGCACGTCGCAAATGGACACAGATAATTCTTACCGGCTGGACAGGTATATGCGCAATCGTGGGCACGAACAATCTCGTGGTATACCTTCACGGCGTGGGAGTTAAAATCCACGCACGCATAAATTACGTTCGTACATACGATCGGTGGCGCGTGTGTGCGTGTGCGCGCGCGTGCACGCACACGTCGATGAGCGATCGTACGGCGGTGCACAGAGGGGTCGAGAGACACGGTCGAAACGCGCGATAAGTTAAGCAGTTCACGTAGCCGCTGGTAATTATGGATGCGTTTAAGCTGTGGCAGTTTGGGAAACTAAATAAAATAATATACGTGAGTCGAGGTTTTTATTGCCAGATTAAGGGCGCCCTGCGCGTCGCTGCGTGTCACGCTCTTATCCGTCCATTCGATCTCGTCTTCGAGACCAGAAAAAAAAGAAAATAAAAAAAAAGAGAGGAGAAGAAGAGGATATAATTCTGTCGAGAGTGGTCATCGCCTCCCGACACGGGATGCACCAGGGAATATTTAATAAAAGCGCGCGAGACAAGCGGCTTCGACTGCAACGACCACATTTTCGAGTTAAATGCTTCCGACTGCACCGTGGTGTTTCGGGGATTACAACGTGTTTGCGTGACAGTGTGTCTTCGGAAGATTTCTGTTAAAAGCTGCGCGTTATTTAAGAGCTTCTCCGTCACAATATTGATGGCCACGAGTGTGGTCTCTTTTCGATGGGGGGTAAGAAGAGGGAAGGTTCTCGGGCTACGTGACCGATGAACGATCCCGGACCACTGTTCCCTCCGGTTTCCAGGCAATACGAGAGTCGACGGTGCGGTTAATCGCGGCAGTGTACCCGCGACAAGTAGATTTCAGTGACATCGATCGAGACGCGCACTGGAGACCGCATGAAGTCAACGTTACGAAGCATTGGCAATTTATCGCGATGCCCCTCCAACGTACCGTCACTCCGCCTTCTATCTTCGCAGTAGTCGGAGAGTGCCTGCTCCTTCGACGTTGCAAAAGGAGCTGCGAGAGTGGTGCGACCGCAGCCACGGTGGTTATTATAAAACAAAAGACGATGCTTGATGCCGATAATAAAGAAGAGGTACGCGCGTCGAGCTACGCGAAAAGGCGGCAGGGAGGGCGGTGGTTGAAAGAGGGCAAGAGGGAAAGGATGAAAGAAAAGCGATATTCTCGAAGGTAGCGGGCGCGAAGGATGTGGTTCCACGCACTGCGATCGACTTAATTCGCGCGCTCCCGACTCTTTTTCCTTCCAGTGGCCTCTCTACCCCTCCGGTTAGGTTGGATGTCCTCCTCCGGCTTCCATCTCCCCCTCGTGGCTTTCTTATTTAGTACTCCTCGCCTCTCTTTCTCTCTCTTGCCTCCTACCTCCTGCTCCTCCATCACTGCTGGCAGTCCGCTTACCGCCAATCATCATTTTCAATTCTCCGTGGTGGAGTGCCTTCACCGTCTCCTATCTTCTTCTCCTTCTTCTGCTCGTGCCTGTTCTTCCGTCTTCTTCCATCCTCCTCTTCTTCTTCTTCTTCGTCGCCGTCGCCTTCTTCTTCTTCTTCTTCTTCTTCTTCCTCTTCTTCTTCTTCTTGTCTTGAATACGTGGTCTGTAAAAAACTTGAGAATATTATTCCGGAGATCGAGGAATGGACGGCCTGGGGGAGGCAGAGCCTTTTGCTGCGTCCTGCAGCCTGCGTGCTACGATTTGATGCCGAGACAACACGTTTCTCCATTTTGCTATGTTTGGGAGGAACGAACGTGAACAGTGGAGACTGAACTGTGGGCGTGATGCCAGGCTGGGTACCTTACGATTCCAGCATGGAACAGGTCGCCGTGATATCATTGATTTAGCTGTTTCTCCTCGACAAGTGCTTTCTCCTTGATTGTGCCTTCTTAATCTGTTTAATGGGCAAGTAACTCAGTGGGGACCAGCGATAAACGGTGTCCTTTTAATCCTGCCACACTCCTCGCACGCCTCAAGTTCTGAGGAACGAATTACGGGATCCGTAAACTGTACCCTATGTCGTAAGAAATCGGCAGCGTCCAATCAAAGTAGCCTACACTGCATTAATTTTAATACTTCAATGACTCCAAATATAGACGTCCAAGGGGAAACTCACTCAGCGGTCCGTGTCAACAGCCGCGAGTTGTAATCTTACCATTACAATACCTCTAAATTAACGAGGCTAAGGGTGTTGACCGTTACAGCATTGCCAAAAAGGAGTCCTCGGGTCACGATAAATCATGCTTCAGAGTGACGTTATTAATACAACGACGAGCCTTTGGGAGAACTCCACCCTGAACTCGCGGGACCCACACCTCGAACATATCGTCGCCGGGCCCGGTACACTGTCGCACACGCCGATTTCTCTGTAAGATTGCCTCCTTATGCCTGATTCACACTTGCGAGGAGGCACAGAGTCACCCACCTATTGGTGGACCCCGAGGACGGTGTTGGTTGATAGTTTCCTTCTCTCTCTATCCGCTGGTCCTGTTCCCTTTTCTTCGCCCATCAGGCCTGGCTCTCTCTTTCTATCTTTGCCACAGACTGTTAAGAGTAAGGTGCTCCGACCGTTGCGGAGTGGTCGCTCGATGGTTCGATGGTTCACCGGTTGGTTGAACGACCTAGCCCGGATCCGCCGGCGCGTCCACACCGATCGCCTCCTTCTGTCTCCTTCTCCTTTCCGACTGGGCTCATGCCCATAAATACGTCCCTCGTACATATAGCTGTCTCTTTTCGATACATTTTAACGCTCAGGGTCGTACTTCCAGCCGGGTACACGCGGGGCGCCCACCTTTCAAACCGCGGACGCGTCTCGTTGATGGCTGGATAACTGTTGGACGCGACTTGCTGAGTCCAGCTCCTCAGTGGCCCCTTGCCGAACACGGAACTTGGATCGCGATGTCCGATCGATTGGCCAAGTTTCGCCGATGAGTCGTGAATTGCCAAGGGGTGTGCGCAGATAACGGCAGTCCTTTCAAGTCACTGAAACGAGAGGGTGAACCATTAATATAGGGCGTTGTTTAGTGGTCGCGGGAGTTGCAGAGATTTAACTACACTCGTGGTGCGATAAATGATGCTATCCGGAGATTTTTAGTGGGTCATTGAGTGCTTGTTAATCTTTGTTGAAGAAACTTGTAGGCTTCTGAACGTGTGGGATGTGGATTTAGGTATTATGGAGCTATGAATCAACATTCTTTGTTAAAACGAGTAAAATAAGTTATTAAAATTAGCAGCTAATTAATTAGGGACTTTTTTAAATTCTTGCTTCATATCTAAACAATTTTTTGCAGCACGTGGAATCAATCGTTCTGCAAACGTAATTTTGGGGCACGCAAATTTTGAGTTTCTTGTGAAACTGAACTTTTTGTTTGATTGAGGTAGTACCTAGTCACTAGTAGGTTTTATTCGTAGACTTTGAGAAGATTTAGCTTATGAGAATCTGCACAACGGTCCTTAGTTGTTCTGTAAAATCGCAGAATCAATGGATTAAAACCAGGAGTGGCAAACAGGGTACGTGTATGCAATGTAAATTCGGGCACGTATCGGGAATAAACGAGCACAGAATTGTTTCGCCTGTGTTCCGAAATTTTCACCAACGAGTTCATTTCGAGATACAAATCGGAGGTTTCGAAAGCTAATTTAACGCTTGCGTTCTGTGTTCAATAGCAATGATTTTCGATTAATTTACTTCCACATTTCCCTCTCACAGAGTAGTCGTTTGACACACACACATACAATTATAATAGCGTATGATCCTTTGAAGCGAATTTTTATCCACCAAGAATGATGTTGCAACCAGTAGGTATTTGTTCGATTTTAAAACGGTTTTGTTAATTGCGCTCTTGCCAAGGAAAAAACTTTAGATCGTGATGAAACTCTTGAAGCGCAATATTGAAAAGGCTCGAAAGCTGAGTCGAGCGGCAAAATAACGGAGTGAACGATTGGAAGAAAGAGGGAGAGAGCGCGCCATTAATGACCATAGCTTCGAAGAAAAGGCTTCATACAAAACTATTGTACGATCGTCATACCAAGTCACCCTTGCCAACTCGTGCAGCCCTTTGTCTCTTGACTGGCACGCACTTCGTAGCGCGAAATACTCAAGCATCGAGTACTTAGAATGAAGGGTACACACGTCGATGGATGGAACAATACCCCTAACAAAATCAAAACATTATTGTCTCCCTTTCTCTCGGCATCATGTGCTCGCTAAATACTCGACGCGATTCAATGCAGGTGTAATGTCGTGGAATTTCATCGCGGCATTGTGTTACATTCATACGAATTATTCATCGCACTTCACGTGGCATAAATATTTTTAATTACTGCGTTGGCGATGACGTTTACATTTAGCATCCCGTAACAATGATCGACGCGCACCTTTTTACTTTTCTTATTCATCATTGAAAGAGGATTTCATTACCTTCGTATCCCCGTATTATTTATACTTTCAATTTCAAAAGAATTAAACCTTCAACGTACGAAACAATTATAAGTCCACAGATAGAGCACACGCGTGAGTTGGCGAAGATGGAAAAGTATGAGTAGATCAGAAATAGCAGTAAGTAGCACTTCGGAGGTGTTGAAGCGCGAAATATATATATTTTTTCCCCTTCAATGGCGGATTAGACACGTCGTCGCAGTACGGCAGAAACCATCACGAAATCGATTACTTCTTCTTGCCAGCTCAGCCGTTCGATTCTTCATGCCTATTTGGCCGTCCTCCCGTCCTTAACGGAACGATTGTCCTCCACAATGGCTCATTTGTTTCTAGATCATGACTTATAAACCACGGTCGTCATCGCCGTACGAAACGGCAGCTGCATCAAGCCAACTTACTCGTGCTTTATAATAGACAATAACGATCAAGATCGGTCCATCTCGCTTCATCGGTGTCGCTTTCCCCTCTGTTCCTTCCCCAGGGGCGGATTCGAACACCTTGAATCGGCTACGAGACGTTCCCTTACCTGTTACCACGTTGAACCGTACGCGTACATACAGTACCGCCAGGGCTTCTTGATCTTCAAACGCCTCGATCCATCCCCATTACTCGTGCTTACGGCTCGCAATTATTATCGCGATGGCACCGATCTTCATCAACCTCAACGACTGCCCACTACGTTCCTGACGTAATTCCGCCACCGTCTCTTCTCGTCTTTCGTCCGTCACGAGATATAAGATCCAAGTATTCTTTCCTTCTTTCTTCTCCTCCGCCGCTGTCGCGCCCTCTCCCTCCCTCTCTCTGTTTTCTCTCTTACTTCCCCTCTCCTTGGTCTCGCTGATTGTATAATTGGGAGGCAACAACGAGCTACGTGCGTCACTCCGATGATTTAGCCTCCCCCTCGGCGTCGCCTCACCCTCGGCCAACGGGCCTCGGTCAATCACGTCGTAATTACTTTTAATGCTGGACGACTCGGCTGACACAATATCTAACCCGGCGACGAGTCGTTTCTCTCTTTCTTCCCCCCCTTCCATATTTCTCTTTCCCTTCTTCGATCTTTGTTTCTCTCTTTCACACTTTCTGCACCTCCCCCCGTCCTTCTGTCTCCTGTTCCGTTATTTTTATTTGTTCCCGTGCCTCTCTCTCTCCCTCCCTCTTCCGTGCGTAATGGCCTATCTGCTCGTTCGCAGCATACTTCGCACGACCGGATTAATTGGTAATAGAGAGTGCGACGAAGACCATACCGGGCAAATATTGCGATTAATATTGATAGGGCCACTTTGCTGGTGCCACGGCTGCGCGCAAACATTGCGCGGGCGAAAGGTAAATGGGGATAGACCGATGATTCCAGGGTAGGAAGGAACTGGGAACGTTGCAAAGGTGAGGGTAATGGGGGAATTGCAGGTTCAGAAACGGCGGATAGGTAATTGTGCTTGATCTGCCGGTGCCTCGGATGCATAACGCTTCCGAGAATTTACGGCCTACTTATTTATTTAATTCGGCTTCCCTCCGTATTCCATGGTCGAGATTTCCACGAATCAGGAAGGCGATCGTGCCTGCGCTATTCTGCTTTCGTGTGCACCGTGAATTCGGAGAATTGAAGCTTCGGACACTCGTATTAATAGACGCGGCACACTTTGACATCACGACCACGTAGACGCTTTCACATTTCCGATCAATTAAATCGTCTGTGTTACACCAAAGTTCGATCGCGTCTAATTTTGTGCTACCACTTGGATCGGTGTATCAAAGCTTCAAACCCGTTTACACTGCACGCAGGACGTATGAACACGTCGCACACGATACAATACATTTCATTATCCAATTAGTAATTTGTTACGGTAAAAGCTATCCCTTCGTGGCTGGTCGTCGCGGTACGTTCGCGAGCATTCGTTGTTACTCTAATTCCCCAATTGAAAGCGTAATTTCCTGGCATCTCGTAACATAGAATAATTGCGCGGTGCCTAATTCTCCGTTGTTTACTCGAGAAATTGGGATATTACAGACGCGGCATGATTATCGTAAAAAAAATGATGATTCCTCATTAGCCACGGGAGGAGATCGGGGGAGGGACGTGGAGGCAAAGAGGAGTCGTCGTAAGTACTGGAAAAGGGAATCACCGTCGATGTCTCGTCGCGTTTATTGGGATTATAAAGCGTGCAGAGGAAGGAGGACAGGAAAGAGAGATTTGTTTGAATTATTCAAATTAGATACGAAATTGAATGCGTGCTCTGCTCGTGTGCAGGTAATGACGGCACTTGCATATAAATGGTAATTATTGTCATTATTCTGCCCCGGTCGTTGTGTCCCTTCTCCTCTCCCCTCCTCTCCTCGCCACCTCTCTTTCTCCGTTGTTTCCTCTCTCTTTCCGTTTCTATACCCGTACCCGCCGTAATGTCGTGTGTTCCCATACACTAGTTGAGATAATTATCAAAATTGTTTTATTGTTGCTATAATTACGGGGGACATGCCATGTCCTCCCTGCCTCGGGGCTCCTCTCGTGTCCCCTGAACCAGCGAATATGCCCGCTCTCCTCGGGCTGCACCTCCTAGCCGCCACTGTCTGGCCCTCTTGTTTACTTCTTCCCCTTGTTTCGCGTAAACTACAACACGGTCAGCCGGCGTCTCGCCCTTTTCCAATGGTTTCGGGGAAAATCGGTTGTATATGTGCCTCGCGCTACCGAACCGCAATTACCTTTGCCTCACAATGCAGCAATCACGCGAGTACACCCGAGCCGAGGGGTTTTCTGTGAATTTACACCTTTCGTCTAACATCTGCGAGAGTCTTACAATTCTTTCGTGCGTCGCATTTGTCTATTGAAATTATCAGGCACAACCTGTGATTCTTCTTATACCTATTTCGCAACGGAAGACTTTTGGATAAATTCTCACAATGGAGGATGAGAAATATTGATAAAACTCTGCCCTCCTTCTATTTTACGAATGAGAGAGACAAGCGGTAGGAGACAATCCGAGTTTGCATTCCTGGCTTAACAAGGTACGCACAATGGAATAATAAATGGCACCATCGAGTCGAGGCCTCGCGCAGCGATTTCAGTAACCCTTTCATCCGCCACCCTCCGTACGTTTTTCAAGTACAGCCACCGAGAGGGTTAATCGCCACGCGTGACCTTGGCGGAGCAAAGTGTCGATGGTCGTTGTCGAGCCCCTCGAAATTAATAATGAAGCCGCTTGCCCGCTCAAAGTCCTTTCTCATCATCGTTCTAATAAGCGTAAGAGGAAAAGGGAGCGGAAGGAGGAAGGAGGGAACGAAGCGTATTGTCATCGAGAGCGCGTCCTCCTTCTCCCGATACCTCCTCCCCCGACGCCCTTTCCTTTTCTTTCGCTCGGCCGCAGCGGAGACGATGACCGCGAGATCAAGCCCTCGGCGAGAAGGACAAAATCATAATAAAGCCAATAATTAAGCTACAATATAGATATATATGAAGGAGAAGAACGAGCGGAGTGGCTCTTCTTTTCATTGTTCGGCTCGGTTGAAAAGAAATGGAGGCAGAATACGGGGAAGGGTCCTCGGTGCCAGTACGAGGCCCCACAGGGAAACAATAACGCTGGTAAGGATCGCACAATACCGGAATTATTAGCTTTCCACCGAATTAAAACCGTCTATCCCGTTGCTGGATCTTTTTCTCTCTCTTCTACCCCTCGCAGTCCTTTCTCCATCTTCTCGCTTCGTTCATTTCTGTAATTTTTCATAAGACGCGCCGTGAATTTAGTTGAACTCACGAACATCGTGTACTCGCTCCGCGTAATTCCGCGTCTCCCCTATTTTCATTTAAAGCAACGTACAAATGGCTGGCACTTGGTAAACGAAGGGGAAGAATTCTTACCTTCCTCGAATCACGATTCATTTCGAACCAAACGCCGCTTACTATTTTAATCCACATACAATTCAAACTTGCAATGACTAAATCACATTAAAAATAATATTCATCTACTATTGCAAGACGAAATGTATTTGTGCAAAATTCAAGAAGCTCATCTATCCCCGAACGAAACGGCCCAACTCGATCGTTAATCTCCCACGTTCGATCGTTCCCCAACACGGTCGTCAGACTGAATACGGCGAGATCGATCGACTCATGTTATCAAGCCTGATCCATCGACGCGATAAGTTCATTTCAATTATGCAATTCTGCGGCCGTCGCGTCGCGTCCACGGCGACAGGTACACGTCATATGCGCGCGACTGCATGGAAAAGGGGTTGAGGATGAGCGCCGCGAACGAGAAGCGTCGAAGGTCATCGGAGGCGTTGACGCGTTAAAACGGCCTCCACCCTTTTCCTCTGATGCACACGTCTCTCTTTCTTCTGTGCGGTGTTGGGACAGAAAGACAGCGAGGAATGCGAGCGGGGACGGTGAGATAACGCGAGAGACAGAGAGGCGGACGATGATAAAAACCGATCGTTTCCCCCGCGAGAGGAAGACGGAATGACAAGTTAAGCGCGATGTTCGGGACAAAACCGAAGGGAAGACAAGGGGTGGTGTAAAAAGGAGGTATGACTCAGCCCTCTCGTTCGTGGCCGACGAGGACACAAAGTGGACACAGTACTGGTGACAGGGGGTGAGAGGGATCGTGGAGAAAAGGTGGCAAAAGGAGGAAACAAAAGGCGATCGCGTATGAGCGGCAATTAGCCCCTCTAATGGCGCGCGAAACAAAACAAAAGAGTGGAGCGTCGAGCTCAAACACAATAAAGCCACGGTACGCGGGGACAGAAGAAAAAGAAGGAGGAGGTGGAGGAGAAATAAAGAACCAAGGGAACAATGGCAGCGCGGGCTACCGCACCGTGCTGTTGCTGTTGCTGTTACCTTCTCCTTCCTCCTTTCTCTCTTTATTTCCCTGCTTTCTTCCTCTTCCTTCTTCATTCGCTTTTCTCTCTCTCTTTTCTTTTTTGGTTCTTCGGCGACAACGCCTAGTGGTCGTTTCCGAGTACTCGAAGGCGACTCGCTTTGGAAAATTAAAAGTCACTAATGAGGCACGGGAATGTTCGTTCCGGCGGTTCGTTGGTGCTCGTTAAGTTCTTTCGACGCTTCGCTACAACTTTGAGTAACTTTGTTCCGCGATGAAGAAGACGCGTCTCACCACCTCCCGTCCCTCTACCCCTGTTTGCTCGCCAGTGTCCTTTTCCCTACGGGCCAGAGCATCACGAGACGTCAGGCATATTCGTCTACGTTCGTCATCCTCCTTAAATATGCAGCGAAAATGAGGTTCTAATTGCGACGCGTGGCTAATTGAGACATAGCGCTAGGCTATGTCTCAGGGAATTGTAGGCCACGATGCCATGTATTATAAACGACAGGGACCTCGTAACTGGGCCAGGGAACGGTCGCTAACTTCGTCATTAGATTCCATTTCTAATTGCGGCTCTGCTCCGTTACTGATTAGACATTCCCTGCATTCCGATTTTTCAACCTACCTTCTGTTTTATCAGAGAAGAAAACTGAATGGTTCTTACCGCGAAGGAAACGTGTCTTAATTGCGCGGGGTCGTGCCGAGAATATAAAACGCAGGAAGTACATTTTAACTGCGATATAATTCTCGAGAGCTCCTGCCTCACCTGCATATTCCTGTTACAATTCTGTGCTCCGAAAATATCGCGGCGATTTAAGGCTCTATGTAAGAAACGAAATGTTAAACGAATATTGCTCGAGCGAAAAATCAACCTCGAGCTTGGCGAACGCGCATTTGCGAGGTTACGTGTAAAATGTGAAAGTAATTATTTTTGCGGCCACAGGTTGTTTACGCGTGTATCCATCGCACTTAACGCGCGCGTATTCGATGCTTAATAGAACTGTCGGTTTACCTCGTCATTATCAATGCAATTTAACGTTTACTTTCCGTGCCAGTAGTCTACCATTATTTCGTCAAGTGCGGTTCTTTATTGTGTTGCGCGATGTTTGGATGCTCGGTTACGTGGTGGCTTCACGCTCTAACGGATTATATTATCTCTGCCGGAGCCTTAAAGAATTCATCGTGTCTGCCTCATAAGGTCACCGGTACGACCCATAAAATGTTACGTCTATGATGTGGTACACGCTTTCGTGGAGCACATTTGCTCAAATAATAAAAGCAGCATCTTGGCCGCGCTCCTCGCTCGCGAACATGTGTCCCCTTGTAAATATATTTCGCATTAACTAGAACGCGACGCCGCGCATAAAATTGTATTTGCCATTTCTTCGATTGCCCACGCTTCCATGTTCTCTCGCCTATTTGCCGAGCGCTCCCACGCGACAGCTGTCATCCCTTGTTTCTTCCGAATTATTTAGCGTAGCAGAGCGCATCGTTAAACACCAAAGAAATTCGCAATTATTAAATAATTTAATACGCCGGAATTAAAATATTTTAATGGCAATTTCTGGGTAGATTCTCCGGGGAAATAGTTTTGTACCGTTGGTATGCCGAATCTGCCTTATTTCCTGCGACGTTTTGATGAATATTACATTCAGGTAATGCAGCGTCGATGTACGATGACACAGAGAATGTTAATTGTATATTTCCATTAATTTGTAAGACAGTCGGGTAAAATTTATTACTAAATTTATTCACTACCGTGTCGCGCGTGGAGGAAGCTGAATGAATTACGGAGCTAGTGGTTATTGATGGGCATGATTACATGTATCGGTTTACAGACCCGTACATCTATCGAGCCATCGTTTCCTCACGGTGACCACTCTTTTTTTCATTGAAACCGTAAGTTTTACGACACATACGTAGGCGATATCGGTCGCAATGCACGGAAGGAACGGGAGGCGGGAAAAAAAAGGAAAAGAAGGGAAGCCAGCGAGCTGTTGGCAGGAAGCAGCTGACGCCTCGACTTCTTTAATTAAAACTGACCGACCGCTTTTCCTCCTCGACCAAGCAATAACGAGATTTATTTCATAATACCTCCGAACTCGTTCGCCACGTGGACCAGCGTTTGCAATTTCTTAGAAGACAGATTCTTCTTCTTCACGAAAGTACAGAGTAAAATAACGCTCGTGTTACCGATCATTGTCTAAAAGTCTATGACTTTAACGACTTCGCCTGGCATTAAAGATAGCGTTTGTCGTAATTATTTATTTCCCTTTCGATGCCGGAATAAGAATATTACACCTGTGGGAGAAGAATCGCTAACAGTCTGATACGGTTTTTAATTCAAAAACAACCAGCAGGAAGACGCTTTCGGATCCAATCTGGATACACGTTAAAAACAAACAGTCGTAAAGAAACGACGTCCGAGTTTCGGGTGGCTGCGGACGGTAAAGCCGGCCAATTAGGGAAAACTCGTGAGATATGTAGAAAATATTGATTTGTATAGTCGCGCGTGCCCGTGGCCAGCACCGCGTTACAACGTCGAGCCCGTCGCGAGCGTCGCGACGCGGAAATCAGCGGCACTATTCCTAGCTGCACAAGAAGACAGAAGCACTGCACTTATATCTGTCTTACACAATTCTCCCTTATGCATCATTGCGTAGCGAACTGGCTTCCAAAAGAATCTGGTACATTCATCTTACAATTAGAAAAATAGCAAAAGTTCCATATGAATCAACACAATAATAGACAGTAGATAGAAATCTCCTATCTTGTATGTAATAGGCTGCGTCCCTAGCAAACGAAATTGTTCACGTTAGAATTAAATTCATTTGCATTACCTTGCGTATTAAAATTTTCCAGTATCACGTGCCTGTGATAGAGTTATTCTAAAAAGCATCTCACTTTCTCGCTGATAAAATTGCGTAAAATAAGAAGGGTGGTGCGCAGCACAGCTGCCACTATCACTGATCACGAGCGATGCCAGGATTTTTCGTCGATTCGTTTACCATTCGGGATTGCACGAAATCTGTTTACCGGTTTGGTTTACTCGCAAGGAGGAGTCGCCCTGCCCTATCCTCTCCCTTTCTGCCGAGGACGGCCAAGGAATCGATGGTGGTGGGGAAGAAGTACAATAAAATTTATTACGCCTAAAGCGTATCTCGTAAAATAATGATAGCGCGGTACAGAGACTGCGTTCACGTTCACGCGAATGCGCCATTTATCGGCACTTGCACCAGAGATTATCTCGACACCGTGGTACAAGGGTGATGGCGTCGGTCAATTATCGTCGCCGCGCAGGAAATTTAATTGATCGTGATAAACGATCAAATTGCAGGGGAGGTGGAACTCGCCCCGGCTGCGGTACAGTTTTTTTTCCTTCTTCGGGTCGCGAGGTATGAAAGTAATCTCAACTGCAGCACTTAGAGTATTAACGTTGATGGAACTACTGCGGTGCGTAGGATCAATGGGGATACTGAAAAATTTACGTTACACGCTCTTAGCGGAGAAGGAAACTACATAGTGTCCTCGGTTCATCTATTTCTCCGTGCGTGCTTTCATGACGTTCGTGCTGGACAGATGTACCAGAGGGGTAGTATTTCGGGAATTCGAAAAAATGATCCTACGCAGTAGCGCGTTCAGGATTTGATCTTGGGGGGAGCCGAGTTGATGGGATAAAAATATTTTTAATGCAAATTCAATATAAAAATTTACTTATACAATAAAACCTATTTAGTTTACTTTTTTAATCTTTTACGTTTCAGTTCGCGTGAATTACTTTGGACGTGGTTACATCAATCTCATTTTTCCTTGGAGGGGGGGGGGCCTTGCCCCCACACTCTGGGTGTGCCACTGCTCCTACATTAAGGATCCTGTGATTCAAGTAGTTAAAGTAAAAGTTTCTTGGTTGCAGAAGATGGGGTACCAAAACAATTGCGATACTCTTTATTAAATTACAATCAGAAGTATATTGAGAATACATTAGTGTGCTCTCCTGATTAACACTTGGCATGCGGGCAACGTATTTTTACGTTTTTCGCAGTCTGTCACTGGAGCGCGGGTCACGTAAAAATACGTATTTAGTAGATTTGTGGTGGATACTCGCTATCCACCACAAATTTAGTAAATACATATATGACGAAACTCTCGCGCGCTTCCCGAAAAAACGCCCGCTACAACACTGTTCGCAAACAATGCTCGCAAGTTGTTCGCAAACTTTTTATAACCATTGCTCGCGCAAAGGTGCGTCCTCACTAGCAAACAGTTCGCGAACAGACGATTCCTAGGAAATTAAATTCCCATACTGTTCATCAACAGTTCGCGAACACTGATGGAGACCCACCTTAAGCGCAACTCCCCCAACATCCGCCTCGGTCCCCTCCAAGACAGTCGAAACGAAAATCGTCGTTGTTCGATCAGGAACCGTTACATCAATAACGAGACACGATCAAGTCTGTGTCTACTAATACATTGGTCAACGCACCCGTTATCCCTGTTCGCTAATTTGCATATTCATAGTGCTCCCGCTACGGTATGCCGTAAGAATGCAGAAAAGCCGACAACTCGGTTGACTGGCGGTTACCGTCTGCGTTACGACCTCGCCTCCTCGAGTTCGAAGCGTCGTAAAAGCGTTTCTCTTTTTCCTCTTCTGGATCGCGCGTCCCTTACGCGTGAATCTTAAGGTCCACAAGCAGATAAAACAAGCTTGTTCCCGTTCCAGCGTCAAGCCTGCCCGTTGCCGCTGTAGTTTTGTTCTGACACGATGATCGCAACCGTATTGTTGCTTAAGTTACCCCGCTGCCAAGCTTCGATCCAGCCCGATCTAATTAAATGCGCGAGCTGGACGAACGTTAACAATCTGCGGAGAGAAACATTGCACCAGCTGCCGCAATAATTCCGTCCTCCCATTTGCATCGCGTGGGACGCTCGCAGGACACCTCGGCGTCCTTAACGACACTCCGCGCCAGCCGCAGATAACACGGCGAAGTTTCGACGAGGTCGTAACTTCGATCACTGCATTGTCATACTCGATAAAGGCGCGAGCAGCAACTTTCCAAGCGGGGCGTCGGACAATCAAACTTTCTCCGTGCGGGCGATCAGTTCGATTTCCAGAAACGCATCGACCGCGAGCGGCTGTCAAGGCTCTTACACCCAGTCCCGTGACATCAGAGTTCCGACCACGGATTATCAAGAATGCCACAAACAAACCAGTCGAAACAATCTCTTTAAATTCGAATTAAGTACTATCATCGACTCGACCAAACTTTTCTTCAAAGATCCACATCGACATCGACGATTTCCCTGAACGAAATCATTTGCGTGTTCGTGCTAGTAGGAAGAAGAAGCTTGCCAAGCTTTCGATGAAGCATCGAATAGCGAGAGAGACGGAGAACTCGTCGAAAGGCAGAAACAAGCAAGTCCCCTTTACGCTCAGCTGTTCTGCGCGCAGACACGTGCGCGCGTGGTTGGCGGGGGCGAAGCAGAGCCGCGTGTGCGTGCGTGCACGTACGTGGCCGAGCACGCGTCCACACGCCGCCGACCGCGTTTCTTGTGTACGTGTGTGTACATATGTACAGCGTCGGCTCGTTCGCGCGCGTGTGCCTCTCTCTCTCGCTCCGTCCGGGACACAGTGTGGAGCGTGATGATGCGCGTGTGCGCCCCCCGTCGTACGTGTGCGTCCGCACACACGCGTGGCAGCGCGGGCGTCTGTCTGTGTGGAGACCCAAACGAAGGGAGGCAAGCCAGTAAGCTCAGGCGCGCCGCAGCGGCGAGAGCAGCCATTTTACTCGAATCCGGGTGGAAAACGTCGCGGTCGACGTTCAAGTAGCGCGGTCGACGTGGCCGTTTCACCGTGGTGGTCCTCGGTGGCACGCTTCCCCCCCGTGTGTCGGGGATTCGTCGCGAGTGCCGTGTCCACCTGGACCCGGTCCTGCCGGTGAGGACGTACCCGCGCATCGGGAGTTGTGGTGTGACAGGAGAACGTAGTTCCGCTGCGTGCACGTGTGCCACGGGGGAGACAAGTGAGAGAACGGGTGAGGAAACGTGAGAGGGAGCCAGAGAGCGGTCACTCTCTCCGTCTTTGTCCGTGCCTCTCTTCGTCCGTGTCGCTTTTTCTCTCTTTCCCGCTTTTCCCCCCTCCTCGCCTCCCTCCGCCCGTGCCACTGTCTCTCGCCCACCCTCCCTTCCTCGCATTCTCACCCCCCACGCTCACCCCGTTCTGTCCTCCTCTCTTTCGCTCTACCCCTTTTCTCTCGTTGACGCGTGCATACCTGTGTGGGTGCCGGAGTCGCGTCCAGAGACGCGGCCGCGCGAACGTGAGCGAAGCACGAGGGAGGGAAGGGGGAGAGGAAACGAGAGAGCGTAGCACGAGGTGAGGCCATTCGTTCTGCGCAGGACCGTTTAAATTCGCCGCCTGCTTTGCATACCGCGTTTTCGCCGGCCCTACTCCGCCACCATCCACCTCCCCCCGCCCCTACCCTCTGCCACACACACCACCACCAACCCCTTCTCTCTCCTTGGTTCCCGCCGATGCCAGTGCTCCTCTCGCGACCCGCCCTTCGCGATTTTCCGCGACCAACCCCTTCGGTTCGTTCCACGAATTTCTCATTATCTTTTCATTCGTTTCTTCCCAGTCACTCACACCGTCACAGACGGACTGATCTTCTTCCCCTAGACGATCCATTCGATACACGGTTCGTCGCTTAAGTTTGAATAACATGGAAGACACTGAGTTCTATTGCCGCCTAATTAACGGATTTCCTTCTCTTCATTGATAGTATAAATTAACGGGTCTTTTCACCGAAAGCGAGATCGTTTCTGTAGAATCGATATCGCACGTTCCGATTCTATGTTCTCTCGAAGCTTCTTCGTTTAACTGGCTCGAGCGACCGCGACGTTTTCACTGATCGCAAGTAACGAAAAACCGCGCCGATATGAAATTTCGTGTCGCAATAGGTGGAGCCTTTCCGTACGGCGGCAACGCGAGACAGCATTGACCTAGAAATTCGCAGACAGCGGAGAGCGTCGTTGCGTTTCAAGGCGTTGCGAGCCCACGTCTGAGAGCGCAGAAAACTTGGATGCTGCGAAACAGATTCCTGCAGCGATATTATCGCCGATGGGAAGTAAGACTCGTAGTTTCGGTGTAAACAAAGCGTTTCGTCTATTAATTCCGATGATTTCGCGCGGACGGCGGGCGGCCAGAATCCGCGCGTACAGGGGATATTTCTGATTTAATGAGGCTCCGCGCGTGAAAAGGGATACGCGCGGCGATAAACCGCGCGTCGAGGACAAACGTTGCCAGTTAATTGCAGAAAATTTTGTGTCCAACCGCGGATTCGCCGATTTACTGCGCAGATTGCTAACTATATATATTTTGACGCGAGTATACGATGCTCAAAACTCACTGGCTGCATGGCAGCGTTAATGCTGTCTCGCGTAATGAGCGACTTGGCTCCAACGGGCGCATATTTTCTTTTACGACGCCTAAATATAATCTTAACGATGTCCTTATGGCCTAGACCAGTCGCTGCTTCGAGAAATCTGAAATTCTGCTAGACTTCAATCTGGCTTCGTCGTTCCAATTCGATCCAGTTGCAACGCAACAAATAATTCCTTCAGACACCCTTTTCCTCCACCCACATCCACATCCGTACACGCATAGCGTCTTCGGATCTGAATGTTTGCTTGGTCGTGACTGTTACGTGTGCTCTGTTTATTCCAAACAAGCGGATTTCTTTTCGCGCAACGTCAATTGAAACTTCGAATTGGACTTGGAATAATCTCCGACAAAATTCGTCCACTCGACGAATCGCTTTTTCATCTTTCTCCACTAAAGAATACTCCGCTTGTTTGCTCCGAAACAGATTCTGTGGTACGCTTCGTTTCGTTGGCCCGCAAAAAGTTCTCCAACCTGTCCCGCGGCCTGTCTGATCATACACTGAACTATCTACTTAAAGTTACATCAATTTCCGCTGTACCCTTGTGTTTGCTAATAAATCTGTTCGAATAGCTTTATTCGTACCGTGTCGTCTTTTCAGTTTATTTCACCTATCCAATACCACTCCGCTGGCCGCTAGCTGCTCGAATTTTTAACGGGAAAGTTTCGCCGTTTAACGTGGTTGTATTCACGAAGCGGCGTGCAAGTGGAAGTTTTCGACGTGACGCACAATTATGTTCCATCTCGCGTTCGCGTTTGAATATTTAATGTGTGCACAATGGAGCAAATAACGATTACTATTCCCGCCGCGAGCGCATGGAAATGTATCACGTACGTAAGAAACCGGATTCCGGATTAATAATCCGAGGAGAAATTAAGTTTGCTTCCACTTTTTCCGCGGACGGGGAGCGACCGACAGAAACCGCCTCCGTTCCCCCGAAACGAATTATCGTTTTATCCAACGTTTTCCCGCCGTATGTGTTTCCTAGCCGTTCTTCTTTTTCCGCGGCCTGCCGCGATTAACGATCGGAGTCACGTACGAGCCGAGCCGACTGTCGATCCTTCAACGATCGTCACGTGTCAGCCGATTTTCCCATAAAACCCGTGGAACGACTTTCGATCGATGCCAATCAGCGATTATTATCCGCGTGCTCGGCGATCTTCGTCGGCGTCGAGCCTGGATCTCTTCACGATCGCGTTAGATCGTGCTACCTAGCGAACCCGCCGATTATCTCGAGCGGTTTCGATCGGGGCTGTGAAAAACTACACGCTCCTGCGTTCAACCGTCGTTACACGTCCGTGCAGCCGTCCTTTTTTCTATTATTATTATTTTCATTCGCCGCTGGCGCGATCGGTATCGAGGGTGGTGCACCGAAAAATTCTACCGATGAATTAAATTCCCGAGTAAGTGTTTCGGATCGAAATGGCGATAAATGATGAGTGGACCTTTGCTGTACGTATAATCTTCTTGGTATCTGAAAAGCGATTCGATAAATACGATTTACCGGGCATTACAGCGAGGAAACATATTGCGAATCACTTTCGGAGAACTGTAAATCGCTGGGACGTTAATATCTCGACGATGCCCATACGCGAACGTGAAATGTAATAAAATCTAGGTCAGTCCTGGATTTTAAAAATAGAGCCAAAATCATATCGACCCTGATACCGCGTCACATGTGTTACGACCGGACATGTGCGATCGAAGCCCACGGGTCCAACTATTTGACGATCGATTAAGGGGGAATTATGTAGTGGTTTTAACATCAATTAGCGCGCGATCGTGTTTCTTTATCGTCGATCCATTACGGTTCCCCGAAGCATCGCAATTTCGCTGACGAAACAGCCCGTCCACTTTTCCCTTTAATTGTCGTAGGACCTCCACGAGGAGCGTTTCTTCTTTTTTTTCTCTCTCCCCCTCCTCTCGTGCCTCGCAGTGACATTTGCGTGTGGCCGAACGGGGGATACGTTCGCATCGACACGCTAGACGACAATTAACTCGACAAACCGTGCAACCGCCATCCTCTCGCCCCGCGGTCGTTGTATCGGGTCCCTTCTTTGCAGTCGAAGAGGGTGTAAACCCGTCATTATCCTGATTATTCTTCCATGGCGGCTAATCACAAGCTGTCACTCTTGTCATTGTTTCACTACGGATCATTATTTTTTCCCTCTACCCTCGCCCCGCACCACCCCTCGAGCCGCCGGAGCAGCGTCAGGCAAGACGGCGTTCTTTTTAGTCACCCCCGTCGATATACCGACCATTCGTTCTCAGCCATTTGATCCCACACGGCTGATCTTTAGCTCGGTCGCAGAAGTCCATTAAGGGGTAGGAAATTAAAACCTTGGCCGTATATGCACACCACCGACCGTATACCTTCAGCGTGCCTCACCAGTTATTAACGCAAAGCGAACTTTATAATTCATTTGGCAGTAGCACTTCGTCGAGAGGGGGTTGCATATTAAACTTTCAGCGAATACCTTTGCCGCGGCTTAAATATTCAGGATGCATTCTGGATAGCTTGTAGAACCTGTTGATTAATTCTGACGAACACGATGGGTGTTGCAAATTTATCTCACGCATCTATAAATGCTTCTTACCTATTAGAGCGGTGCTTATTTGATCCCAAAAATTTATTTCGTATTTTTTTCTTGGGTTGCTACCAGACATTGAATTTTGTGTTTTTAAGAGAAAAGCACAATTTTCTTGTCAATGTATTATATTTATTTAACATTGGGATATTACTTTTCAACCAGCATATTTTAAAAATAGCAATTCCATATTTATAAATGTCTAAATACAATTTTGTTTAAAATATTAATAAGCGGGTAGTAATCACCGAACATTATGAAATGTAATAAAATTTTAACCCTGGCAGTTTTTCCATTTTTTTTCTATATTTCTCAAGTTTCTCTCCTGAATCTAAATCCACAAAGTTGGGGAAAGTGTGGCAAAACGTATTCGAAAAACGGGGGTGCCTAATGCATTTTTTCTGCTAGCAAAAAGTCAGACGGTAAAATAAACTTTGGAGATTTTAATTTATCTAGTGCACAAAAATCACCCATTATTTGTGATTGTTGTGCACTAGATAAATTAAAATAAATTTATGTACAAATTAATATTTGTTAAAATATCTTTCTTTCGGGTATTTTGCCCCATAATCAAATACCCAATTTTATCCCAAATGAGGTAATTTACTAAACATTAAATATTTACACTTCAACATGTGATAAAGAACCGGGTAAAACGTAAAAATACTGTATAAAGACTACAAAATACAATTCAGAACTTACCGTAATAGATTCTTTAAATCCAAGTGGTATAATAAAAGCAATTCACCAACGCAACACTGGAACTTTTCAACTCGAAATTTTTAAATTTCTCTGGATAAAAAACTACGACAATCTTTGCGCTACGATTGATCTCGTACCGTCGTGAGATCCACCCAAATGTAACACCATACGTTGACTGCATATCGCAGCTCTAGTCTTAGAAAAACAATGATACCCGATTTAGCCCCACTTTCCCCTACTAGAATCTCCGACACAAATTGCTTTGCAATTATTTAATAGCTATACCTTTAGTCACGCATCTAAATACACCCTACACTGCATTCAAGTTTCTTCAAGGGTATCTCCGCACCGTTGCCATTACAGGCACGATTCTAATGAAACATTTCAATGTAAAATTTGAACGGTGGGGAGGGTCTGGTACAAAAGAATCAATAATTTCAGCAGAACTCGCTGGCGCGAGTTCCGATACAATAACAGATTATCGTGCACACTGTCGATAGTTGCATGGCTTTCGTTACGATGGCTTCTGTGAGCTTCTAATGAGAGTGACTTGGCGTTTCGAGAGGCTGCGAGATATCGGTGGCCGGGAGAAAGGGAAGGCGATAAAACGGCTGCCAGGATGAGCGACGAGTCGCGGCACGGAGCGAGGAGGAAAAAGGGAGCGAGCGAGAGCCAGGGAACAAACGCGTCGAGGTGGGAAAGAGACGGGAAAATATAAAATAGCGGGCGACGTGTACCGGTTAGACTATATGCTCTAATTTTAGGCGATTGCCTCGCTCCCTCGCCCGAGGATTATAATTAGATACAAAAATAACCGACCGCCACCCACCCAACCACCCACCCAACCGACAAGCCGGCATGTCGAGCGAAAGCGCGGGTGCGTTCACGAAGCGCCATTCGCGTTCTTTGCCTTCCCTTTGGTCGTCGCTGTCGTCGTCGTCGCCGACGTCGTGCGAGCTAGCTGGTCCCAAGAATCGTCCGAGAAAACGGGGGTTTTGCTCCACTTCGTCTTGTCTGGTTAATTATTCAAGCTGGAATGTCCCCTGACTAATTGTTAATCTCGAATAATTGATAAGACAAGGATAATTCATCTGCCATTTCCTCCTGGTGTACGATCCTGACGATTGTGTTGCAAATGAATTCTTCATAGCGTTTCATGCTGAACGGTATAGTCGAGGCGAGTGGAAGAGTTGGAGAGTAGTGACACTTTTTGAATTCATTTGTAGCTGAAGTGGAATGTTAGGAAAGCCTGAAGATTTTACTGGCTCTGCATCCACTTGTTCCAGTAAATTGTTAAAGGTCGCTGGAGTATAATAGGGAGGTTCGTACCAAGGCAGCACTGCGACAAGTTTCTTAGAAGGCACGGATTGATTGCTCGGTAGAATCAATGCCTAGTTCCTAAGAAACCGTGGTGTATCGAGCGGGTTGCTTGCCATAAGCGGCTAATACTTATTCACGAGCCGGGTAAATAATTAATTAACGTGACTGGAAAGGATTCAAAGAATGTAGCAGCTGTTGTCGGGGTACGCCACGTTTGCTCGCCCCTCGTACAGTCCGGTCTAATATAAGACAGCGGGACTCGTTTAGGATAGCGGTGGGGGTAACCACCCCTAATGCAGGGGAGGTAATTATTATACGAACCCAATCGATATTTCGATGAACGACTCGGTTCTTCGTTGAAGGAAAAAAAAAGTACGCCGGGCTTCTTTCATCGAGCTGATTGCTTTCCGTGGAGAAACGCTATTTTCTGCCTTTTCGATGTGAAATTCTTCATGCGCGGGAATAAATTACAATGGCGCGGCAATAAAAATAGTCTTCATTCCCCCTTTTAGAGGGGACGTTAACATCTTCTATGTATATCTTGCTCCACCAGAATACTATTTAATCCTTGAAAATGGTCATCGTACAGTGTGTTATTTGCGAAGAAAATATTGATATCGAGGCTTTTCCTATGGGTGTAAAAATATTGCGATAGAAAATAACTGAAACGATTGGGAGATGAATTTTTAAGACAACGAAGCGTAGTGGGTGTTGAATCAATACAGAATTGAGGTTGATGTGGAAGCATCATACTTTAGAGCATTTCCAATTGAATGTTACAAGTTCGTAGCTGTACGTTCGTAATGTTTCGCACGTTTTCTGCACAGCCCGGCGAAACTATTAATAATACCGATAATTATCAATTATTTTTAAATGCCAGGAGACCAGAGTTAATTTAGTACGTGAGCTCATGCCCTCCCACGCTGGCGTCTCGTGTGCATGCACAATGCTTAAATATGCGCTGGTCGGTTGATCTTGCAGATATCGTTTAAATAATGCTCCCTGCATAATTTACAGAAAAATCTTATACTACTTGCATTATAATGCACTCTATGATTAATTAATCAGTGCCACAATTTGCTGTAAATCAAATAAACGTATTTAGCTTTCTGTATTTCCAACATAATATTAATACCAACAGTATCTATCCTTATTCAGAAGTGAAACTTCAGATGTATGTACGATATTACAATATTAGAGGGCAATTTTACCCGCTACGTATCTTTCAAGCTTCGCCAAGTTTGAGTTAAAAGATCTCTCGTGCCCTTAACAAGCAACGTTCGAACGTGCACGGGTGTCATTGAGTATTCCGCGAGGCAAAGGGAGTTCTCCACGAAGAAGGGCATAGTGTCTCACTATCAGAGGCCCATGGAAACTGGCCATCCCGAGGTACACGCGGGCACGTAGACACGCCAGGTTAGGTTTGTTACAATACCGAGCCGGTCGGTCCCACAGCCCTGCTTGATTGCCGGTTAAAAGATCAGCGGAGTGTGACAGGGCCGTTTCTCTCTGGCCGGCGCGGCGCACACGCGTGCATCGGTGACACACGAGGACGAAGAAGCAGAAGTAGGTACAAGGAGGAGGTGGGGTCGGAGGAGTAGGAGGAGTACACTGAGGAATCATGGTCTCTAATTTTTACGGTGTGCCCACATGCGCGTCCCGTGTCCCTATATTTACAAGTACAAGTAGCCGGTCATTAAATCCGATAATTAATCACAATCGTCTCTATTAACGGGGAAGGCTTAATTGCTGTTATCCACGCCGCGCTCCGCTACGAAAAGGGGGTGGCAGAGGAGAGGAGGAAGGCGGAGGTGGGACCAGCCCAGGATGTAACTGAAGAATGGGCCCGTCGATCGTGTCCACCCGCCTTGCCTTTTCTTCCCCTCGGAGCCGACAGTTGTCTTTCGCTGGCCGTCGTGCGAAACCAACGATAAAATTCCATGCTCTAGCATTTCACGCCCCCGGCGGAAGCTAAACGCATCGCGCCCTCGCGTCACCGCTTTCCCACGTTCCAGAATTTCCGCGGCCTTCGGGAGGCTCGGTGCTCTCGCCGACGACGTAGATTTATTTCGGTATTAATGGCCGAATTAATGAAGGGTTGAAAACTCCCGTTTCTCTGCGGCACGCGCTCCGATGTGGCCAGCTAAAATTAGAAGTGGCGGATCGGAGTTCAAGGGACGGCTACCGAATGAGCATTAACTTCGCTGGACCCTCCAAACGTCCCCGATGTAATTCAAAACTCGACGATAGGCTCGCGCCCGGGAATTAACCTGCTCGAAGGAAAGTTCCGTGGCACAGGCGACATTCGATCCACGCACTAATTCGGCAGAACACAATGGCGGGGCGCAAAAGCTATTGTGGTACACTTTAACCCACGGGCGTTGCTGCCTCGGTGTTTAGGTCCGCGTAACTCTCACGAGGCAACGTCGAACGTTCCACGATCCTGAAGGAATATGGCCACACGGGCCAACATATATACACGTTCACGTACGTGGTTCCAGACGCTGCTGGTGGGTCCGGCACAAACACCCGGCAAGCTTGCACACAGACGACAATGCCTCGTACACGGCCATCTACTTACTTTAGTGGTCAGCGCGGAAGAAAAGAATTAGCTAGACGGGGGCGCGTCTCATCTAGGTCACCCACACTGCTCCCAAGCCCCGGCCCGACACTTACGTATCACACACACGCGGCGCACACACTCGAGGAGCCTCATTACGGTGCCACGGTGGCGAGGGGTGTGCAGCAAAAGAGGCGAGCGTTAATTAAGAACAGACTCGCCACCCTCTAAGTAAGGAGCACTGACCAACCCTCTCCCTTCCTCCTCCTCCTCCGCCGACCAGCTTACTTCCTTCCTTCGGCTCCCTGCGCTTCTCTGCTCCTTCATGGCTGCTACCACCCTGGACCCGCATCCTTTCCAGCTTCATTCTGAAACAGGGAATGCCGGGGATTCTATAAGAAGACGGAAAATGAACGAAATACAGAGAACGTGTAAAGAAGGAGTCGAGGGTGAATGGGCTGAGATAGCGAGGAAGACTGCGAAGAAACTTGCCTGAGAACTTGTGGTGTGTTGCACCGGAACGTGATGTCCACGGTTCTAAAAGGCTTTTAATAATGATATACATTCTTCATTCATATGTCGTGTCTCTGTCGTCAGTTATTGGATACCTTTCTTTGGAATATTGTCTTTAGAATATTAAAAACCAACAAGTGATATCAGCGCATAGGTTCGGTCATATAAACAATTAGTAAAAGCTATTTTGCAATTATGTATTCGACGTTTCGGTCTATGATTTAGACCCTTTTCAAGAAAGAAAGCGAAACTACTGCGTTTGCTTTAATACTATTGCTTGTATACTATTTACCTCAGTCACTCTCCAACCGATTAACAAGGTGCACGTCTTTAGATAACGTGTTTAACGTATTAAAGCAAACGCAGTAGTTTCAGTTTCTTTCTTGAAAAGGGTCTAAATCATAGACCGAAACGTCGAATACATAATTGCAAAATAGCTTTTACTAATTGTTTATATGACCGAACCTATGCGCTGATATCACTTGTTGGTTTTTAATATTCTAAAAATACAGTCGAAATTATAAATTCTTTATTGTCTTTAGAATGACATCTTCTCACCCGTGAGAATCATTGATCATTTCGTTGTGCAATTGAGGACCTTGCAGCAAGAGGGGAGCAGCTCCATCTTTATCAACTTCGAGTAAATTAGAAAAAACTGTTTCTAAAATTATTGCTTCGACTTAACATTAAAAAGAGAACAATAATTGAATAATCTGTATTTTCTCACAATAAGTAGTTATTGAGTTGATAGATTTTTATTTCTATTTTTGGCGAAAAAATTTCCTATTCTTATTTATTTGCAATAAATCGCTCCTTTGTTATCGGATTTGCATCAAACGTGCACCACACGATGTAGAATTTTTTTACATAATTATATTACACGTCATAACTCAAAAAGGGTAAAAAATGGTAAAAATTGTCGATATAAGCGTTTACAACGGGGGAGGTAAAACCGTATTTTAAGCCGACCCGCTGGAAGACTGTCAATGCGTTTTGTAAGCAAAACAAAAGCTTCGAATGTTGTACTTTCACAGGCTATCGAACCGCTTCGAAACAGTGGGACGATGATCAGCCGATCTCATCGTGACGACACGAAGGCACACATGTTGCGAGTGTCGCACAATGGCAAGCTCCTCTTAGGCGAAAAAAAGTCACCCAACTGTTCATCCCCTTCTGAGCGTTATAAGCTCCCCCGACCAGGGGTGAGCCGTGCCCGATTGTTTCCAACAGGTTTGCCAGCTTTTGTTTCAGTCCGTTCTCATGCGCGGCGGAACTGGTCATTGCTCGAACCCTAAAAACGGTTGAACAATGACCTTCATGGCCGTTACATTGCATCGCAATAAAGACCCCCTATTTTCCAGAGTGCTGAGAGAGTAATCTCGATAGGATGGGAATTCACTCCACGGATTCAAATGCTATAAAACGGTCGCTGGTGTTTAATCGTCGACTCTGTGCATTTCACACGTTCGTCGATCGCCATTGTAATTCAAAGGAGGCACGCATTAGTCATTATTTTGCAAATTTTCGTCGATACATCGAGGTTTCTTCAATTAGTTTAAATTATTTCAAGCACCTCTTGCTTGAAGAAACCGACCCATTTTAGTTTCTATAAATAATATTATAGGAAGACATTGCGAGATTCACAAATAACCTTAACATAATTTTTATTTCTACAGGGGATGATATTATTTATACAAATCTGGTTTTCAATTACGCTTTTGAAATTCCTTAAATGCATTTCATAGTATCACTCTTTCAATTTTTAAATAGCGTTTGTTCATTATGACACTTTCAATTAGTTTGTAGGAAAAATGAGCGGTGGATGCGTTTTAACAGACGCCCTTTATATCTGTGGTTGGAAACTGCGCAGTTTCTTCAGTTATTTGCCCGAAAGAAGAACTTAATGAGGCGAAAGCCTCTCCTCCTGGCGGAGTAGAAAGCCGAATGATGGAAGCGTCCCTTATGTAATTGTTCGTCTCGTCGAAGAATCTTCCATATTGTAGCGGACAGCTGGTTCCGCTCGGTGTATTTATGTGCATGGGAATCGACTGAAATGACGTTAACTGCTTTCTCATAATCGCGTTGACTTACGCGACGTGCTCACGTCACGGCCATTACGATAAAACATTCGTTCGTATGCATTGTGCCGGAATTATGCATACCGAAGCACAACTGATTTCCTTATTTCTCTCTGTATACAACGAACAAATACTCTTCGCCTGTTTAAATCCCTTATCTTAAATCCTTATTAAAATTTGTGCGACATGCTACGTGTCGATAGAAAAGATAAGTAAAATAGAACACTTCTGTTCTGTCCATTGTAAAGAGACTTTGCTGCTGAAACATATGAAAACACTTATTGCTCGAAATATGTACAGTGGCGGACGAAAGAAAGTTTACAACTTTTAAAATTGCATAACTTTTATAAAATTAATCCAAACGAGTTGAGTTTTTCCGAAAAGCTACAAGGATTAGTTTGCTAAGTGACGTGTTTCGTCGTTTTAAAAAAAAATGCACTTGGTCGGAATAGCAAACAAAAATAGTAAGGGTCATTTTTTAAACTTTTTTTTGTGAGCCTGTATTGAAAATTCAAAAAACCCGTTTGTAGATTGAAGTAAGTTGTATACATACCTAAAATTTCATCAAAATCGGTCAACGCTGTTCTGAGCTATAAACGCTTAATTATCGCAGAATAAGGTCGAAAATCGCTGATTTCCGTGAATTTCGCGATTTTCGACCTTATTCTGCGATCATTTAGGTATGTATACAACTTACTTCAATCTACAAACGGGTTTTTTGAATTTTCAATACAGGCTCACAAAAAAAAGTTTAAAAAATGACCCTTACTATTTTTGTTTGCTATTCCGACCAAGTGCATTTTTTTTTAAAACGACGAAACACGTCACTTAGCAAACTAATCCTTGTAGCTTTTCGGAAAAACTCAACTCGTTTGGATTAATTTTATAAAAGTTATGCAATTTTAAAAGTTGTAAACTTTCTTTCGTCCGCCACTGTACCTATTCTATCTAAAGGAGTATTTGTCTTGAATACAAGAACACTTTGGCAGCTTACACCTGCAACTTTTTAGAAACAGTTTGAAAATTCTGAATTTAGAAAAGCCAAGCTAACATTTAAATGACATGTATTTTAATATCAATTAAGCACTTCTCGCTAGTATTTGGGAATCTATATTAACCCTTCGTGGTCACATGGAGTGTATCGCACCCCAAGAACAATTTTCGAGTTCAAATGTCGCGCCTCTACGACTTCCAAAGGGAATTTATCGCAAAAAAATATCACTTTTATCCACAACCGTGGAAAATCGTTCTTCTTAAACTACAAATCCCATCACATAAGAAATTACATTTCTATAAAAAGACTATTAGAGCATGATTGTATGAATATTACGAATGTACAATTATCACTTTAAAGTTAAAAGATTAAAAACTACTGATTATAAGAAGGTGTGACCACGGAGGGTTAAATATCGCAAGGTTCGCAGTGAAAATCGAGGCCCGACGGAGCTCCTTGTAATAAAACTTTCACGCGTGCAGGTTGAGGGGCAGTGAATGTCTGAAACCGTAAGCAGACGTATCCGTAAATTAAACAAACACCTTATTGACACGCTGATCCTTCGCCATTGATGCATCCTCCGCCTGGTCGATGGCTGTCGCGGGGGTGAGGAAGACAGAGCGGAGAAACGATCGCCATCCCCCTCCTCGCGTAGTCCTCGTTCAGGAGGATCAGGAAGGCAAGAGGGGAGGAAATCAAAGAGTAAAAGAGACGGAAAGGGACTTGGCAATCCGAATGAACGAACTACACCGCATACAGGGTCTTAGCAGGACTTAACGAATATTGCCGTCGATATCCAGCAGCCCCCTGTACGACGACGCTTCTTCTCATCCTGCCATCGAACTTTCTTTTGTCCCTTCTGTGAGACGCGTTACCGAGCTTCGGCGGTCGATTCGACGACTGGCCAAGTTAATTTAACGTGCACGTTAATTTGTTCCCTGGGATTTCGTATTCCAGGCGATTCCTTTCCTTCGGCGACTCAATATCTTCCAATCCTTTCACATTTCGCTGGTCTTAAGGTCTCTGCAGCAACTATCCCGTGCTTTTCAACGAGTGTAAAAAATTGTATGTTAACTATTGATCGAAATTTTCATGTGCCACATTCTTCCATCTACTTTTTTACTTTTGTTTCTACGGCAACCCTTTAAATTGGACTTCCAAATGCTCGAGTCCTTCGTATTTATCCATTAATCCACTATCGCAGATCAGATAATAAATTAGTAAATGACACAAACCAGGTCGATGGAACATCTTCGCTTCGCGTTGAAACGAAAATGAAATCTTTCAGTGTACAATTCCGTTGCGTTGCCGTTTTCTTTTACGTACGAGGGGGACGAAGGCGTTCCGAGGCAGAAGGTTGGAAAGAGTCAGCGCACGAGGCAGATAAATTAGTGCTAGTAATGAAGACTGAGTCCGGTGTCTGATTAAACAAACACAGCGAAACACAAATAAGTGAGGGAAGCGAGAGGGGTAGAGACGGACGCTAAAAAGGGAGAGAGAGAGGAGCGAGATGTTAGGAAAGAGGGAGGCAGAGAAAGAAGAATCTGCTAGTCTTATTGTATACCTTCTCTTATTTTGCCTCTAATTAACTAAAGTAGCGTAGCAAGGTAGTGCGCTCGAAGACATTGCCTGCCATCCCATTTTTTCCCTCCATCTCTCGCGCCTTTCCTCATTTATCTTCTTCTTTAGCCTCCTCCTGTGTCCACGTACCGGCCCTCCTTCCCGAAGACGAGCCCGTCGCAGGCTACGTAGAATGCCCGTTGTTTCATTTTCGACGCACGTCCTCAAAATGAAAATGTATGAGCGCGTATAATACATAGAGAATAGTTTTCGACCGGGCCGGTTAGCGGAGCATGAATCTCATCGAGTCACTCAAGGCTGAGGCTCTCGAAATTACGCGGGATGAATTAAAAATAGCGGTCGCCAAATCGTGAAAACAAAATCCCCCCCTCGGGATTTATGGGCGCTTTTTGACTTTCCAGTCACGAGCTATTAGTCGCGAGCGTATGCGAAAAATACCGAAAATAATCATCGTTCGCGTACGCTCGTCGGCTGACCGTTCACAGGATTAGCGGCGTGACGTTATTCTTCTTTTTTTCTCTTGGCCACGCTTATAAATCCGATCGTACGGAAATATATGCATGAATAATGTGATCCCAGCTGTTAGAAAGTCACCAGCGTTTTCTACCGGGCAGACGATCGCGGACTAAATAGGCACTATCAATATCATCGGGTCGATGCAAAAATAACGAAAAGTTCTACGGTGACGGCAGAGGCGTGTGGATCGCCCACAACACTCGAGTGTCAAGTTATCGCCGCGGCGAAAAATTCTTCCCATTTAATCCAGAAAAATATCTCAAGCGGGAAAGAAGCACGAAGCAGAGTGACGAAAATAAATGCGCGTAACTGAAGTGGAACATTTTTAAAATAGATCCCCAATTGTACAGCGACGTCACTGTTGCACGGGGTGAGACGTTAAATAAACTTGCACCGAAATTAGACTAAACAAAAATTAACGGGATATTAATGAAGCAGATTGCGAGCAAAGGTTGGCCAATCGAGGGCCAAAGAATTCGAAGCGAACGACACGAAAAATCCAAGATTATTTCCACTTGTAGTTCCTTCCGTCTTTAATGCCTACGCGCCCATTAATCCTTCAACTTAGGAAATTAATCGCGCTGTTAACGATCGATCGCTATTTTCGGGTCGGTTCGGGGTGAAGTTAAGAAAATAAAAGGAGGCGCCAGGTGGTCGTTCCACTGTGCTCGGCGATGTTCGTCGGCAGTATCACGGTGGCAGCGAGTCAATTTATTTATAATCTTTGTTCTTTTTTAACTGCCCGGTCGGAGAAGAATTAGCGTAGCCGCGGATACTGCGCAGCCGAGCGGATCCAGGACGTTGGGGACGGGCGTTAGGTGAAAAAATAAGCCCGACGGTAATAATTATTATCGAGCGCAGCCAGATCGTGGCTCTTCTCTCGCGAAGTGAAGCTGGTGGGGGTAGAAATGATACGAATCCATGACGGTGCTGGGTTAGCCGGCAAGGACGTTCAAGTTTAAACGAAAATAAAAATTCCCTGTCCGATACTAATTATAGAATACGCTCATCGAGCAACCGCCGCTTGAATTACCGATACGTGTACGACGGGGGTATTATACCGGGTGTCTAGACGAATTTGTTGCGCTTCGAGAAAGCTCATCCCCGACTAGCAGACGCGGGGGACCAAAGGCTGTTGAAAGGCACCCGTTGCGCCTTGTTGCGCTTCTCGCCCCGTACACCAGGGGAAATTAATATTGTTTTTATCGACGGCCACGGAGATAATTAGATCCCGGTGTACGCCTGTTTATATACGTTGCCACGGCTAGGCAGCTGCGATCGGGGATCTCGTTCCTCACGTCACCTCGCGACGGAGTCGTTAGTCCGTTTCCTCCGCGTCATGCGCAACGGGCTCTGGAGGGTAGCCACGGCCGTCAAGTGCCTGATTTACACTGTTAATTGACAAACCGCGATACATCAGCGCGAAACTCGATAATAGAGGCTGCAAGCGTATTTCTAACGAGGCAACGCGATTTTTGTCCGTTTCAGATCTACGCGGAGAATGTGACGTCGGCAGAAACAGGGAGGACGAAGGCCGCGCTGGTCCCAGAACGGTGAGTCAGTGATTAATCAACAGCGCCGTTCTCGGTTCCGACGGTAATTATTTGACCCGACAATCGAAGTAATTACCGATCGCAGCGACACACCTATCCGTATTATACACGCCGACTTATCTTTCACCGTGGATCGGCGTAGGCCGAGTCGCGCTATTAAAGCGTTACCGTACGTATCACTTGGCAATCAAATGCAGTTTTATATCGTCAGGCTGCTCGGGTAACAGTGTTGCATGCCTGCTCTTCGTGCGGAAGATCAATCCGGCATATAAATGATTACGTTAATAATGCCGTGATAAAGCATTCCATGAATATAAATACGCGGGTCTCTATTCGGGAGCCACGTTTCAGGTTTCAGTGAAGTGGCGTTATTAGGGAATACAGAATGACCTCGATAACGTTTTACCGCGCGTAGTTTGTCGGTGGAACGTAGTGGGCAAGGCGTTTGCGAAATTGGCTGGGAATTATTTTGGAAATTATTCGATCCGGTTCTGTGATCGCGGATAGCTTTATTATCGTTCGGTTTAATCCGACTAGATTCCCTAAAATTATAGGATCCTACTCGTACATCTCTGCAATTGCAGCTCCACTTTCCGAAGTCCGTCTATTTTTAAGATTTTGGAGTAGATTGCAACCATCAATTACCATTCATTCCGAGTCGTCGTTTCTCGAGTCCTCTGTCCTCATTATTAATTCTGTACATTAGACTCCTCTCCATAAAAGAGGCATCTAAAAATTCACGTCATTTTCGAAAAACAATTCCATTGCTTCCATAACCAGCAACCCTCATAAAATTGCCTCTCGTGCATCGCACATCCTTTTAATCAAATTCTTATAGGGGAGAGTTGCCAATATCGTACTGGTCACCTAAATCGTACCTCATCAATTTCTAAGTAATTAATGAATGTAAACGACATTTGATAATAAAAATATCAAGTAAATGCGAAATAAGAAATAGAAACAAAACATTTTGAGCTTACACCCTATTTTGTGCGTGCTATAAACATTTAAAAAAATCAGGTATGATTGATGTAACTTTTTATCAGTTTATCGTAGCTGATAATAATCAAACAATACAATTTTGTCCCGTATTTTTGTATTTTTCTAAAAGCAGGTTTAATGTAGAATATTTGACATTCATTTTAAGTGCATATTACATTCATTATAATGTTTAAATTGATATTTATAAATAAATTGATCATGTTTCCTAAATCGTACCATTACAATCCTACTAGTAGGATTTGACAACTCGTATGTTTATAGGTTATGTACATGTATCATTTACATAGGTTATTGCGGTCTGTGTGTGATCCATATACATTTGTATATGTAACTATATAATAATCATTACTTTATGTTGAATATTTTCTTCTCTATTTGTTATTTATACTATTTTTTAGTGAAGGTAAGATTTTGGAAACCGAGAGGTACGATTGAGGAGACCGGTTGTCTGAATCGTACCTTTCACAGTGTGTGACAAAAAGATTAATAACAAATTAATTTGTTCTGAACAAAAGGCTAAGCATATAATAGTAGGTGCCTAAAAGATCAAGCTACAATATCCAATAGTCATTTGCGTTCATATGAGTACCAAATATGAAATATAACGTAAAATGTCTTAAGTGGTACGATATTGGCAACTCTCCCCTACTTACCTTTAAACTCTCTTTCCACCATCCCCGCGCACGCCACAATTCCAATCAATGAACCCATTTTAATCAGATTCGTGACTGCACATCGACACCGAGGAGTAGCAAACGAAGAACAACGAGCAGGGAAAATCCTCCCCGTGGGATGATCGACAGGGATCGTAATACCGATCAAACGAGGGTTCGCGCGAAAAGAAAGGGAGCCCGAGGACCTCGGTTGCGAGAGGAACACAGGGCCCCTTCCGCGCGTTATAGCCCCGAGCGACGCGGAATCACTCAGAGCAGCGCCGGCCGTTACTTCATTTTTGCGGAGCGTTTACAACGTCCTGTCCACTCGCGTGGCATCGTTGCTGGCATTTCGATGCATAATAAACGAGCGGTTAGCCCTGCACCGTGGCTCACACCTCTGGCCCTTTCTTTTCTACGAGTAAAAGGGCGACGGGTGCCCCCCTGCGCCCTCGTTCACTCTCAGCCGGCCGTGATCCTCTTCTTCTTTCCGCCATACGCCCGCGTCCGTAAGCAGGCCACGCTGTCTCCCTTTTGTAGACTTTCTTCTACAAGGCGCGCATAACGAGATGCGAGAGCGAGACCGGGCTATCGTCGAACGGACCGGCGAGAGCGAGCGACCCTCTAACGAAAGGAAATCCGATTTGCACGGTGCACCGAGCCTTTCCCGCCCTTTTTCGAACGCACGTCCGACCGCCGCTCTGTATAGACACACGGAATGATACGGCCGACGCAGTGGTTTTCATGGAAATTCGTCCGCCGCTTGTTACGTGACGCTGCCATTTCCTTTGCCGGGACCCTGTTTAACGCGCTGCGATTGCTGCAGCGGCTTTGTCGGTGGCCCCATTAGGATTGCGTGAACGAGGGCGCGATGCGGATGATGCGCCATTCGAGTGGGCATTTTTAAACATCGATGCACCGATTTCTTCTGGCCAAGGGAGCCTCGAAGCTCTCGGATTTCAACTTGATGCGGAGAAAGCCTATCGTTCCTGTCAAAGCCGAGAATGCACGGTGGTCGCTTAAGGGGGTAGTGGACTATTGGAGACGTAAAATGGTTAGTTTCTTTGACGCTAAATTACTTTAATACCAAACAATCGTTATAGTCGTGCTTTTGGCAATCTATTGTGGGCACGATTGCGAGTATTTACAAAAAAAAAAATCGTTGGAATGTATAAAATTGTCGAAGTTATTAATCGTTGAAGATGGTCCTGTACGGCGCGCCGCAGCAGGTGGTGTACATCAATTCAGGTGAACCAATCATCTGAAACCAAAATGCTTTAAGGTGATTATTCTATACACAAATATCTACAGTGTGGAAAGTCGCCGATGAATTTGAACAAAAATTGTAGAAGTTACACACGAATCCATTTTTTCCCCACATTTTTATGGGAAAAAATCGTCTTTAATCAGTCCTAAAATGTTTTATAAACATCCAATGTTGATGCGGAACTTCCACACGATAGAGAATGGAATTCTACAGCTCCAGTTAAAATTTCAAGTGAAAATGTTCACTGGTTCAAGAGTTATGATGTACACCGTTTCTGAAAATCGTGTTTCGACTTATCCGGCTTGAAAGTTACCTGCGCGGTTACCTACTCGGCGGTACACTGTGTTACGTTCGGTGCTATAACTTCGACAATTATTTGAATTTTTTCATGAACATTTGTTTAAAATGTTCGTAAAGGATAAGGCTTTCAGAAGCAGTAAAAAAATCGATTTTTTGAAGCTGAAATAGTCCACTACCCCCGTAACAACTTCCTAACTTCAATCATGGAGCTCCTTTTCAATCACAAGTTCCGCGTGTGGTCATGGTCCGACGCGATCTCTCTTTCACGAACCAACGCGGGCCTTTTATTCTCCGTAGTAGTACCCAATTTGTCTTACTGCTCGTGATACTCTTCTGAATAATGTCTCTTTCTTAGATTACCCCCAGCTTCTCTCCAATCGTCAAGCTTTCGTCAACGAATAATAATCGCAACCCCGAGGCACGGTGATAATGTCGAAAGCCCGCGTTTGCGGGGTCACTTCAGTGTCACACGGTTTCGTTAGGATTTCCCAAACGAATAGGCACTCGAACTGGGGATCGATAATCGATGCCACCTGCAGGACGCGCTTAAAAAAAGAAAAGTGCGACCGACGCGCATCGGAGCGATTATTTGCGCTGCGCGACGATAATGGATACGGAAAGGCGGTTTGAATCCGGCCGAATGGGCGTATGAATGGTCGCCGTTTAGCGTAATTATTGGCGCATTGTCTACGGCACAATGCCGGGCGCGAAATTGGCATGCAAAAATCGGATGCGATCCTATTGTCCGATCCGTGGCCGCGCGGCAGCCTCCCCGAGCTCTCCAGTTTTCGAATATTTCGCCGTCAATGCCGCCGATTCGTTCGCCAATCGAATCTGGCTCGCACGGCCGTCGAAAGGAATTCGTTTCCCGCGAATTACGTGATTTTCGATGGGAAATTTCTTTTTTAAATACAATCTCCGAAACGCGTTACACGCGCGTGGCTACGCTCCAATCGCTCGTCGGTAACGAAGAAATTTGAAGCCGATGAAGCATCTCTTTAGCACGAACGCTTCCGTGCCACATTCTTCGTTAGTTTGGCGTGGTAGATCTTTGGCAACGGATGGTGCCGACGTTGGCGCCGCTACCTTCAGGTGAAAGTTCACCGATGACCTGCTCGGGGATACGCTCGGAGCACAGTTCCATCGAACGGTCCTAGCTCTCCCAAACACGAAAACTAGAGTCGTGGAGGCTGAGCCGTGAATTTGGCTGGTTATTAGGCAAGGGACGTCGGCGCGTTTCTAACTCCACCGAACCGAGTAACCGCGGGCTTTTTGTGCGGTCAGATTGACGGCCATTATGCCCCGAAATTGGGCCTTAATTGTGCCAGCGGTAATGAGTCGGGTTGCTCTAATGCAACGGCACCAACCACCACACATAGTATCTTAAGATGCCGCCTCGGTGTTTTTATCTAACGGGTGCTCCCTTGTTACAGGGCCTCAAAGCTTCAAGTGTTCCTCTGTTCAAGATTTTTTTTTTATTATTATTTATTTTTGAACGGGAAGACCCTTTAGAATACAGAGATATATAACAACAAAGATAATAAAACCAAAGAAAGAAACCAACAAAAAGAAAATAAATACTACAATAAGTAATAACAAGAAAATAAAACAATATAAACATAATAAAGGAACAATAGAAAACACTTTACTAAGATAACAATCTTTTAAATAAAAGACTTCTAAACGACGCAAGTGAGACCGCAAAAAAGTCTATTTCTACCGGGCAATGATTCATCGCCTCCATGGCCCGATTAATGGGATCAACAGTATAATGGAAATAATCAGATAGATAGTGACAGTTTCGTACTGTTAAAGAGTGGCTTCTCTTACATGTACTCTGACGTTTCTTACATTTGCGTCATTAGTACGGCGCTGTTTAATGAACAGTATCAACATCGATTAGTTTGCTCGATGATTAGCCAGTAGCTATTCAGATTTGGGTATATAGTTTCTTATTTGTAGATCAAGGAGAACAAGTACCTAAGTATTGGCATAAAATCTCACAACCTGTCCTATACATTTCATTTACAGCTGTCAATTTTACCAGTCAAAATTGTTTTCCGGATACGACCAAAAAAAATCTGCCAGGGACACCCGGTATATAATAGAGAGCGGTAGGGAATACTACTATGTGGCGACGTAGCATTATTTAATTGCTCTTCCGTTGTTTTTTCGTCGCCAGATAATTTGTGTACCTGCCGGCTATCTTCCAGTTCCTCCTATTTCACCCTATTCCCCCTGCCGTGACGTAGCTCTGTCCGTATCCCTATACGCGACCCTCTTCATCCCTCAGCGTGCTTCATTCGCCTCGTTTCTCTCGCTTCCTCCGACCCGGCAGCCTCGGTGTGTCGGTTTCCCCGTTGAAAGAAGTCGGCACCGTGGAAAGCAGAAGAGCAAAGCAGCGAGAGAATGGAGGAGAAGGACGGGGCGACCGGTCGGTCTACTCCTAATTGCGCGTAATTACCTATGGAGGCCAATTAGCTCGGATTGGCTGGACGGATGATCCGCGACTAGCCCGAGGACTCGAGCTCCGCCAGGACCTCGTGCCTACTCACCTTGGGCGAACTCACGCGAAAGCGACTACGAGCCGTCCCCGTTTCCAGAATTCCTCATTCTTCGTTCTTCCCCTTCTGGTTTCAGCAAAAAATATTTACACCAAGTAGCGGTGTGACTATTTTTTCTTGAACCGAGCTTGGAGTGTATCTAGCGAGAAAATAGAAAAATATTTTCGTGCAGCGATGAGGAGGTACTGAAAAATATTGGGCTGTCCTTAATTTTGAGCAATGCGCTCGTTTGAGTTGCTTCGTGAAAAGGATAATGGCTAATATTCAGTGGTTATGCGGAGGACTTATTCTTCTCAAGAATCTGCTAAAGTAGGGTTTGAAGAGTTTTCAGGAGAAATGTACCTACCTCGAAGAAAGTGCACAGAATCGTGTGATTATTTTCGTGGCTCGGTTCAGCATCGAGGATTTTCTATCTTGACCAGTACACGGGAATCTTTAAAAATGTTACTTGCCTTCTTTATCCAACCTAATGACTGTGAAACACAGGGAAAGCATACTGTAGCTCGAAGGCATTGTCTTCCTTATGCCGTGACAGATATCTGTTTGCCAGTAAAATCGTCTTTGCGGGATGTCCAATACGAGCACGGTTGATTTCATACGGCAAGTAGAAGTCATGAAATTCTTTCGGTCTACGGGCTTCGAATATTAGAATACTGTCGGTACGAGCTATGCTCAACGAATGGAAACGGTAGATTTACTTCCCCTTCGATTTACATGAATTTTTGCTGCATAAAATTTCGGTCGACCAGGTAAATCCTCTTGGAGCTAATAAAATCTAATGGATCGTGTTATCGACAGAATCGAGTTGAACGGCGTAATAACATTATTCTTGCGGCGTTGTAAATGAAATCAACAGTGTCCTGCTTAAATGGTAAACGTAAATAAAAGTGAAAGACGATGAAGATGTCCGCTCTCCTCCATTCAGGATTCTAATATTACCAGCATCTCGATGTTCCCACGTTCTTGTTGCCTTTTTCTCGTCATATCACAGAACAACTTAATGGCGGTATCGGTGTTTTGTGCGTTTCAACGTTACGAACCGTTTACCGCGGTGCCGTACTATAATTACGTGCCTCTAATTACGCGCGCAACACTGTCCCCTCCGGTTTATTTGTCCTGCCGTTTCCCAGGGAGCATCAGCACTAATACACCTCGGGCAGTTGCAATTTCAAACGATCATAAATAATCGCACGCACATGCGGGGCCAAGGCGGTACATACGTAATGAGCAATTAACAATCGATTTCCTTGCCGGGTAATTGCATCATCCACGCGGAAACGCTAGACGACGCCGCGATGCAATCGCCTTTTATCGATTTCCCCCCTCGAAAAATCTTCGCCGCGCAATCTATCCTCGAAACTTTCATTCCGAACTCCTCAAGATTGTGTAAGCCTCGCAACCTCTCCATGACGATGGTATTTACTGGCTTTCCAATGTATCAATTAATTCCTCCATTTCGGTGCTTTTATTACTACGACGACGAACTCTTTCACGCGCCCTGAGGACTTTGAAAAAAATGAAAAAAATTAAACGCCTAAATAGATTCTCAGGAATAATGATGTAAAGGAAGCTCCAACTGTAGGTTGAAGAAACTTAACGTACCTATCGATACGGAAGAGGAAATCGTTTCTCTCATCCGACTCGATGGAGGTCTTGATTAGATGCAAGCTTCCAAGAGCCCATCATTCCCATTCCCTTTTCCCGAATTCTATTCCATTCGCGATACAGTTCCGCCAAAACTCACTCGACCCGCAGAGAATACGTGGAAAATTCATGACAAGCCCTGTGCGACGAACAGTATGTTTTCGTCCAAACTAGGGGAAGCATATATTTATCTGGTCTTTACACAAGCCGATTCAGCTGTTGTTCCGTATCCACTTTTCAAGATCAGAATCCTGAGGGACTCGAGGACGCGAGGGCGGGGCTGGCCGGCGGAGGGGTAGAGAGACGGGAAAAGAGAGAATACGCGAAAAGAGAAAATCGCTGAGAACGGACGGGGGTGCTGGTGGCTGGCATCGGAGGACCTCTGGAGCAGGACAATTCGTCATTAGTAAACAAATAGTTTAGCGATCGGTCGGGTCAGGCCTACATAAACTAAACAACAATAAGGCCCCGCAGCAGAAAGAAATACCGACTCGCTACCCTTCGAGGTTCGCACACCTGGCTTCACCTTCGTAGGAGTTTACCTGCACGGGTGGGTGCTGAAGAAGTCAGGGGCGTGTGTATTTCAACTGGTACCACGGCACCACGCCCAGTTAGGGCAAACAGTGATTTATTTCGCGGGCTTAACGATCACGTCTCATCTACCTAGGCCTTGCTTTATCTTTGTCATTCATCACCACCGGTTGCGTAACCGCGGCACCCTCCTTCTTCCAATTAGCCAGCGGCTTTTAATTTTCACGTGGATGTCGCGACATTGATCGATACTAATGCTAGTGGACATCAGCAGGATTCGTACTACCGTGGCGAAATTATAGAGGAGGAATTTCCTCGTTTTTATCAGTACTCCGATTTCTTCGTGGCGAAATTACTCTGCGACCCGACAATTTTTTGTTTGAAAATAAATTTAAACCCTGCTTGGGAGAAGCTGTTACTTACTTTGAATGCTTCTGCGCGAGACATCGGCATGTTGATGTAACGATAGAAAGTCGATGGCGTGTAAAGGAAGGTTCGTTATAAAATCGATTACCCTTGACGTAAGTTATACTTCGAATATACCGAAGAAGAGAGAATGTTGCTGAGATTATGTATTCGCGAAGGGTACTTCAGGGCGCGGGCACGTCCCTGATCGGCACCAGGTTCTAGTTTGGCCGAGATCTCCCCACCTGACCGAGACTGATCGGTGTTAAAAAGAATTTCTCCGTTTCATTCGTCACCTCGGATTTCGGAATACAACTCATGCCAGGGACATCGCCGGGGCTGTTGAGAAAATGGGCGTAACCGAGCTGTGCGTGCTTTTAATCATCCGACAGTAATGGCCCCGAGCTTCTCGTTTCCCCTGATTCTTCATTCCCAGATTACGATTTCGAGACGTTCGAGTCCCAAAGAGGCATTCGTGGTACCCGAAACTTTTAACACGAAACCAAGACACGTCCCTGCTTTTGTTTGGCCCGAACAAGACGGTGTCTGGTTCTCGCCAGTGCTCAGGCAGCCGAGAGTATTTGTTCAGAAGATTCCTATCGGTCTCGTGTAACCACGGTGAATTCCCGATCGCTGTTCCATCTGTCTAATCGTGCCAGTGCTTTCATCTACTTTTCATACTCGAAGCAATTATATAGGATCTGACGATCGAATCCTTCGAGCTTTGCAAAAGAAAGAAGACACGTTCTCGTAAAAAATTAAGTCCTTTCCCAATTAAAATTATATTTCTGTGACACTAATGCCATTTCAAACAGCGTCACAGCAGGACAGAAACAGATAAACTGTGTTTCCTATTAATTATACAAGCAACTCCTGACGAATCCAATCGCCGCCCACCAAAACCACTCAATCCGAAACGACACGTCGACATTAACGTCCTCTTTCCCGCTTTCACCGACGTTATCTCCGGCATCTCAGCTTTCTCGGGGGCAATATGAAATATAAAAACTCAGTTTCCAGCCAAGGGCGTCTGGATCCAAGGAAGACTGGTCGTCCCTTTGTCCACCTGAGATCCTTGGTCCGTGATTCTCCCTAAACTATAGGGGAGAGGAGCATCTCGATGGTCCCCGTGGCGAGATTAGCATGACAATGCGCTCACCGGCCACTCATTATGGCCGTTCGTGATTCGGCGTTCCGTTGCAGCGTAAAACAAAATTCCAGCCCACGAAAATCCTGCTGGACAATAGGGGTTGACACCTTCCTCGATCCAACCGTTCCCGCTGCCCTCCGTGACGCGTCCTCTCTTCTCCTTCCACGTCGTTTTAATTCCGCCCCACCCCTCACCCCTCTTCCTCCTCTCCTACTCTCTATTACCGTCGACATCATCCCCTGTCCACCCTCTCCCAGGACAACCTAGCCGTCTCCCACGGCTCATTCTTTCGCTGAATGAATACCAAAGATGGATCGCTTCCCTCTTTACACAGCTTCGCTGGTCCGCTTTGTTGTCCAGAAATCCTGCGATTTTCTACGAATTCACGCGTTTTAAGGGCCAGATACGCGTACACAGGGACCGGGCCGCGGATTGTCACCGGTAGATTATTATCAATGTCCCGGGGAATCGATCTATTCCCGATGGAGCAACAGCCGCTCGCAAAATTTCGCTGGTCACGGTGCGGCACGGTGACTCTTCCTTGGATAAATAATGATTGCTCGCCTTTGTGTATCACAGTCGTTGTGCTTCCTGTGGTGCGTAGAAAAAGGAGGGAAAACTAATTTTGTAGTGCAAGTTGCAGAGAAATCACGTGGCGGATAATAAGGAAAATGATTTTCATAGTTTTTATCGAACTGTGTTGTGTACGCTCATGACGTACATCTTGAGACAGGGTGTTCCATTGGTGGCAGGGGCACGCCAGATATTTGGTATGGTTTTGTTCCGTTGCATTTGCATTCGCATGCGATTCGAACGACACGAAATCCGCTAAGTCCAATCGCTCCAGCAACAGGAACGTCGAAAATCCGGCGGATTCTGGAATTACGATGATTCGACGGGTAGCCGAGCGCGCCGCAGGTGTCTGGCTGAGGTGCATAAAGGGGATGCAGATAGAACGATACAAAAGAGGAGCTCGATATTCACGAGACCAAAGGGAGCATAATGCAGATCCCAAATTTTCGGAAAACTCCCTAGCTAATCGACGAGAACGACACAATCGGGCTTACCTGGTGGACGGTCCCTTTCGGCCACCGTGAGAAACAGTTTTCGAAGTGTTCTGAAAGCGTGGAGAAAAGGGGAAGAAGACGGGCGTTCTGGAGCGAGAGAAAAGCACCTCGGCCGGCTCTTCTTCCTGGTAGAATTAACTGATGAGAAGAGGGACGGTCCAAGTATGCGTGTCACCTGAATGAAACCTCTCCTCGACCTTTTCTTATTGTTTTTTACGTACCACTTGGTGCTATTAGAATCTACAAATTTAAATTTATTATTGGAACACCTCGAAAATTATAACTGAATTTTTGGTGCAGTGCTCGTCAGGTAAAAAGTGGTGTAAAAAAAGTTTCGTAATTTCAGGAATAATATTTTAATTTTGATTTAAGGGCAGACAGACTTCTATAATAATTTATATATTATGGTGATTACAGAGTGTATTTAAATTTCTGATAAATAGAGGTTTTAAAGAATGTCTTAAGTATACTTGTTACAAAGGAGGATCTTCAAGATGTCCCTTTAACAAGCCATTTACATCAACCCGCAATCTAAAATCAAGGGTATCTCCTTAAAGTGTCCAAGGAGACTTGGATGTTGCTTGAAGCCCTCAGGGAAGATCTCTTGTTCATCCTTAACTTATTGGAAGGCATTATAAATCTCCCTGTCTTAGCTGCGGAGTTAAAGTCGCCCTATTAATACCATTTTCAAGACACAACGTAGCAACAATCTTAATAAAACAAACGATCCATAGATATAGGTACTACGAATATAATAAAACGTCTTATTCCATCTTTGTTTCTTTGAGGGTAGAGTATCCCAACATAAATTACCTGTGAGACGCAAACTTCCTATAACAATAAAATATGTATTATATTATAATACGTTCGTTCTAAATAACGACAAGCGAGGTTGCCTCTCCCTTTTCATTAATTTCCTTGGTCACCTTTGAGCCAAGATACGTGAGGAAGTTGAAAAGATCCCCGGACCAGTTTGAATCGGCACTTCACGCATCGTCCCAGCATCGCTCCTCGTCGTTCTATCTGTTCCCGCTTTCCATGACAATGGCGCTCTCGCAGGACGAATAATTAAGCTTGTCGTAATCGTTCCGCACGGATTATGGTCAGCTCGGCGCATCAGGGCTCGGCCCTATTCAATGGCACAGTAAGAATTCCCATCAGCTGCCACGGTTCCTTCTTAAGTCTTCGAGTACAGAGGGGGCACATTAAGAGAAGGGTCTCGGGAGGGTGGCGAATTAATTTATGCAATAACGTACGACGCCAGTACCGACTCTCGTTTCATTGACCAGGTGATGACCGGTCCGTGTCGCAACGGGCGGCCACCCTTAACGCCAGTCTGTCCTCCTATTCCGTCTTCCCTCTCCCAGTTAACTCCTGGGGCGTGTGAAAATTCACGCTGCCCCTTTGTCTTCGTATTTTTCGTCCCCCCCGGATAGTTTCACTTAGACTCTCCCTTCGTCCGTTGTTTACCTGTGCTGGCCCGTTGCTCCCTGTGAGTATCGCCGCGATAAAAGTGCGACGGACGGGAAAAGGAAGGCACGAAGAAAAGGGAAAATGGCTGGGAAATCGAAGTAAACAGGGAAGTTTGAGAAAAGATAAACAGCTATGTTATGCTTCCACTGCTATTCCGAATGCAAAGACCCTTTGCTCAATGGACCACGGGGGCTTTGTCTAGAGAACTACCCTGCTTTTAAAAATGTTGATGTGCTTAGGAAATACGCCTGCTTCCTTTGGTACGTCACGTGGAATCTATCGTTCTTCCTTCTTTTTCCCTTATTTCTTAGTTTGATTTGAAGCTCGTTTGCCCGCAACCACTTTGTGTTTGTCTGTCAGATAATGCATTTTTGAAATTAGCAATATTTTACAATTTCCAGATAATTATAATATTATGCTTGTGTCCCTAGTTTGCACGATAAATATTGTTTTGTACATTTTTTCATTCTCCATATCTGCAGACTAATTTCAACAGCTTTCGAAATAAGGACTCACAACTCATTTGCCATGATTCGTCCCGGAGGGCTGACGGAGTTGATGTAGGACCAAAAAATCTTTCAAGCTCGTGTGACCGTAGAAAGCGAAAACTTATCTCGAATCCCGATCTGCTGTCTTATTTACTCATGCTCCTCGTTTTCTTCCCGAGGGCGACGGTCGGGAGTCGAGACAAAGCGAGCATCGTAATCGACCGTAAAAATACCGAGGTGCCCCCGAATTCGTTAATCTCTTTTCCTTCAGTTTCGCGGCCGTTGTTTAGGGTGCTGACGGTTCCCTCACGAAAGAGAAGATTCACCACAATGCCCCTTTGTCTAGCCCTCTTGCCCCAGTTTCCTGGTGCGTGGCCAGTTTCGGTCGTCTCTTTGACACGGTATAATTGAATTGTCGACCGAGGAATTTCTTAATATTTCACTGGCATTTGTTCTACTATAAACCCACTCTGACATCTTGTTAGGTATCTCTAACGCACCAGACTTTGATATAACAAATCTAAAGAAACTATAAAAATTTCAATTATAAAAATAAAAAAATTGAAATGGTACTTTTGGACACTGTGTTTGCACATGTTGCATTCTGTAATACTGTGCAATAATGAGAAACATCCTCATCCAAGATCTCTCGCACCGAAATCTCCCGCCCCCCGTCGATCTTACGATCAAATCGAACGCCAGTCCTCGAAACCTTGGGTCCACCGAAACACCAGAATTTCGTGGCGCGAGTCTCGCGTGGGAAGCCCGTCGAAAAGACTGCGACGCGAGGAATCCTTGGGCTTTCGGTGGCATTGAATCGAGGCAGGGGAAGAGAGAGAAAGACACGTGGTCCCCATTCATGGTTACTGGTGTACTACTACGGTTCGAGCATGCTGGCTGGAGGTCGACTAGGAGGTGGAGGTCAAAGGGAGTGACGGAGGGAGGGAAGAGCATGGGTGGCGGGTAAAGGGTACCAACCACTATAGGTGAGGGTGAAACGAAAAGTCAGCGGGCTGCAGCTACCACGGGGGTTGGTATAGTCCACTACTACCAACAGTGCTACCCCTCTAGCAACGGAGATACGTGGTGGCTCGGACTTCGTGTCGGTACGCGCGTCGCGATTCTAGGGCGTGCTCGTAGAGGGCTATAACCCTGGGCTGTAAAACTTACCAGAATCCAGTTCAGTCGATCTAATAGCCACCCCTTTCGCATCGGTTCCCTCCGCTTTCGATGGGTCGGCTTCACTGGGTCACGACCTCGCCACAGATTCTTTCGGTTTCGATCTCCGTGCGGCCTTTCGAAAACACGCCCGCGATTGCATTCCTCGGCAGGGGCGGCAAACCTGGGGCTCGTCGGACGGAAGTGATTGATTTCTCCCGGCAGCGATCGCGTATGCCGGCCAACCGGGGTGCTCCTTGTTCATCGACCTTCCTCCAATGGGAAATTATGACGTGCCCAATCGAAACTCTTTACGCTGAGTAGCTACGTTGCGTAATTTGAAGGAACTGCTACCTATCCAACAATTTTGTGTACTGTAAATGTAGATCGATGTAATGTTTTATGAAAAATTAGTGTAGATATTTTCCACTATTCTGAGCACCAAATTACTAAGCCATGTCTGTTTTCACACCCCCCACGAATTTGGAACACCGTAAATATAAAGATTGCCATCCAGAATATTGCATAACTGCGACACCCGCGCAAAGGATGAAATTGTACTCCTCCGTTCTGAATAAATCAAGCTCGCGTAAAGACAACTGGACGGGGTTAAGGGGCACATTGAAAAGGGATCGCATAAATACAGTGAGCATGCATAGGTGAACGCATTTAATCTCTTCTGCTACCTCCCCTTCATCCGTCTTTCCTCTGTGTTTCCCTCGGCGGAGCACCTACACGCAGGTCAACCATCCTTTCTCCCTTGGTCCTCGCTGTCCTCCTCCTGTTCCTCCCCGGTGTACTCCGTTTTAGAGTCCCGCAGGAGGATTTTGAACGATAAATACGCCGCGCGTATAACTCAATATCAGACCGCGAGCAGAAAAAAAGGAGAGGCAAAGAAAAGAGGAGAAGAAGACAGCAGGCAAAAATGTTCGTGGATGGACTTCGAGGGCAGACCGAGAGAGGCATTAAAAGGGGAGGATATTAAGAACCACCACAGATCTTGTGTAGAAGGATCCGTGGCGCGGACGGAGAGGAAGGGAAGGGAACGGAGAAGGAGAGAACGATAAAAGGGAGGATAGTGGGAGGATAGAGAGTGTGGCGAGGGAGACGGAGGCAAGGATGCTCACGTATGAGGCAGGACCTCATAACTCCTTATAATGTCCTCTTCTGCGAATGCCTAGCATACACCCCCGTTCCCGTGCACCGTTTCAGGAACACCGTGAACACACCATTGACCCTCTTCTTCTTCTCCGTCCTCTCCGTCCTTCCCTTCCCTCTACTTCCATTTCTTCGTCGCCGTTGTCGTCCACCTCGCCGTCGTCGTTCTCGTACTCCGCGTGCAAGTGTGGGTGGCTTGTGTGTACGCGCCATAAGGCCTGCCTGCAGCCTCCTTTTGCTAACCCCCCACCCCCCACCCACCTTCTCCACCTTCTTGCCCTCCACCTCTTCCATCGGGAGTCTGTGTACTTTTATATGCCCTTCCATACCTTCTCCAAGGGAATAAGAGAGTTAATCTTGATATAATGGACGCGACTGTCGCGGCCCACAAGACAATAGTCCAAGATATATCGTTAGCTTCGCCCTTTCGCATCTCGGCGCCATTATACTGGCACGCTCGATTCTCTTTCTTCTTCGTTTTCTTCCACTTCTTATTTCGGCTTCACGGGGTGTTACGACGCACGCTCGCTTTCGAGGCAATGATAATGCGACCCGCGGTAGATGGGCCGCCGATGCTTTCGATTATACGCCGGCCGGAATGTATATCCGGCTACCTTTCGGCGTGCCCCCGGCGTTCCCTGCGTTTTCGCCGCTGAACCTCGCGCGATTGTCTTCCCGCGATCGATCCCACCGACGCGGACGATGGAAATTGCTCGTGCGGCCGCGTGTGTCGGTGTTTAGGTCCTCGATCTCCAAGCGAGATCTTAGATCGCGAGGTTTATTTCACTTATTTTGTCTCGTAATTACAGATCTTGTTTCATAAACAGTCCCAGGGGAGGTGGTATTATTTATACTTGCTCTTTAAGCAGGAAACCTCTGTTTAAATGATTAAAATTGATACATGAATAAGAGCACAAAGTGGGATTTACTTCAGATATTATGTGGAAGTTATGTAAACAGGATTCTCTGTATTACTCTTCGACTTACTTTGCGCTAGATTAACCCTTCCCCCCCGGTTATTAGAGGGGCAACATTAATTTAAGACTGATTGTTCACTGCAACGAGATGTATCTTTATACCTGGTATTTATTAGTATTTATTAACCAACCGATTAACGTTTACGTTTATCGACCGCGGGGATTAAGCAAGGCTCCGCGAGTTGCTGCTCAATCTCGTTAAATCCAAAGACCGGGACAAAATCTAATTATAAACGGCACGGCAATCACGCCGGGTCCCCGCGCTCACCGCGAAGAGAAAAGAATGGGAGCTTAAGTTGAAAAACTTTTTTCTTCCACGCGATTATCTTAAGATCAGCGTATTACCACGATCCATTAACGAAGATGGAGTCGGAGGGAGATAAAGAAACAAGACGCGGATCCGTGATCCACGCCGTTGGAACTCTTAAAGGCCTTCGCTACTTTCTCCTCCATCTTCTCGCCAGCAGACTCCCCCGCAAAATCATAATCTGATCTCGTATTAAGGATCTCCTCTGCCCCTCTCGGGGCCCCTGCGCCCCCCTGCTCGCTCCGCGCCCCCTCCGCCCCACCTTCTCCCACGGCCGTGTTCCCCTATTTTTATGCAGATCAGAAGCGAGCGCCCTGAGGTGGGAAGCTGCGCTATAAACGCTTTATAATCTCGATTTCGCTGGCTCGTACGTGCCGTTCGTTTCGAAGGGCAGCTGGTGCTCTTGGAGATCCGCGTACATGCTCGTGACTGAAATCGATTAATCCGGGAGAAAATGAGGGACCACTCGAAAGCTGGTCTTTGATCGCGAAGATTGACGAACGAGATTTTGTGTTGGAAACGGTCCGAGCTTCGCCCAAGGAGACCCCCGGCTCCTGGGAACTCTGGTTAATTGTGTAAGGAAATCTACGGCTCTTACACAATAGCGTATTATGCAAAAGTACATGATGAATCGATACCTATCAGCTATTAGTAATAGTAAATTTAACAACTGCGCTGCCCTGATTCGAAATGTCGAGGGAGCGGGGCTTAATTGCTTCTATGTAGTTTCAAAGCTTTGCATAGATTTAGTGATTAATGGTGGAAGCAATGACGAGTTTGCAGAAAATATGTACATATTCCTTGATTCTTAGTTAATGGTTATAGTTCAGTGTTTCGTTCACTACGTACGAATAGTGTGATAGTCGAAGTTGTCAGTGATAAAGTTGTAATATTTTTTAATTCTTCGAAGGAATGATAAAATACATGGGTGATTCTTTTTATCTGTCTTAATTTTGGCATATCCCGGTACATTTCGTTTGGCGTTCCTTTCAGCTGAATTTCCGCGAAATAATTTCACTCTCGGGTCGCTCGAGCGGGCATTGTTGAAAGCTCAAGGCGTCGAAACGGAAGAACGATGTCCGTTAGCGACATTCAAGGGGTCGCATTAAACGCATTCGGACGTTACTTAACAATGAATTAACCACCCCAGGGTCCGTTGGACGAGAGGCAATGGACAGGACATGCGAGGATTTGGCTGCTCCTTCTTTCATACAATGGCTTCCGGGCTCGTGGCATCACTTCCCGAGGGGAGAAATTATCCATGAAATATTGAGGGACCTTGCGAGCATTACCCTCGCTCCAATTGCACTGCGAATACCGCGTAACCAGCACTTATGACATTCACGTCAAACGTACAGGTGGGCCAACGTAATTCCACGTTCGGACTCTCGTGTTGCCTCTGCAATGTGTCTGTTGTAAAAAATTCTTCCAGCACAATTTCACTAAAACCTGCTACGATTTTTAATAAATTCAAATATCTCACCTCCATCATCTCGATACTTAACACAAGTATAATTTCAATAATTCACACTTTGAAATTTAACTTTTGGTAACCCCAATTTTTTAACTCTTCCGAGAGCAGAGTTGGACATCAATTAAATAAAAAAATTATTTGAATAACGGATCGAATAAAAGTTACTTTAACTTTAGATTATTCGACAAATAATGTTAATTATTTTATTCGTCAAGCGTTTCAATTTGAGCGTCGAATAAATTTCTCAGTTTTAACTGTAACTGAACACTTTAACGTTAACTTTAACTGTCTTCGGAAATTATTCGACGTACAGTTAAACTTAAACTTAAAGTTACAGCCACAGTTAAAGTTAAAGTTGAAAATTTTATTCGACACTCAAGTTGAACCGCTCGACGAATAAAAAAAAAATAACTTTATTCGACACATAATGAATAATTATTTTAACTTTTTTCATTATTCCAAATTTTATTTAAATGAAAATTTAGCCCTCTCTCTGAGAGTTGCGAAAACAGCAGAGCAGGTATACAGAATATAAACTGAAGCAGACAAATGGTAGACAACAGGAGATACTTGCCACTTACATTTTTCTAAAGAAGCATACATAATCCTTCGCCGTCTTCAGGTGCACTTTTAATTCCTAAGAGCGTTTTAATAACCCTTGGACGAGCCGGAACAATCGTCCCCGGACAGGGCCACCAGAAACTATTGTTTTTCCTCGGCAAAGGGGGACTGCCAAGTGGAAAATCGGCCGATAGATTCGGAAATGCTGCTCGCCGAAGACGAAGGGCGCCGGTGCCGGTGGCTCTGTGTGAGTTCAGGGGAGTGGAACGTCGATAGTGGTGGTGATAGCGGTTATAAGAATCTACTTGGCGTACCCTGCACGGCGTCGTACTTAGAGGGCGCCCTTCTTCTTACGGCATCTCGAAGGGGTAGTTGGCATGGCCATTAATTCATCTGCTCGTTGATTGCCTACACCCCCTCGCGTCTCCTCACTTCAGCTCCTACCCAGACCCCGTATCTCCGCACTTTTCTAATTAATTTCTAACTCGAGGTTAGTCCTATCGGTCTGCCCCCCACCCCCTTGTACCCTCCACCCCGACTTCTTCGTGCGCTTACGGGCGGGGGGTAGAAACGAACCGTTCGTCGTCACTATTATAGGCTGGCTTGATCGATGCCACGACGACAGAGGAGCGTAGTGACTACGTCCAGGGACATTAGAGAGGAGCGTTTCGTATTAAGCCCTTGTTAATTTTTTGGCTCGGGTTACGGACGGCCTGTATCAAGCGATTCGTGCTTCCGTTCCTTCGTTAAGGGATAATGAGACCTCTTCCGCTTTGCTCATCGGTTACGATGGTTGGGTTTCAGAAGGGATTACGGTAGATGGACGATTTCTGTGAACATCGGTCAACTAAGTTGTCTGTTATTTAAACGGTATAGGGTAAAGACACCAGTAGTCGACCATGTATCAGTAGTCGACCACTTTCAGAAAAACATGAAAAATAAGGTTTTTAGAAGTGACGATCTTTTGAACAACGTGCAGTTCTCTAACTGCACTCTAACTACACTCTGTTCAAAAGGTCGTCACTTCTAAAATCCTTATTTTTAAATACATGAAAAACATGAAAAATAAGATTTTTAGAAGTGACGATCTTTTAAACAGAGTGCAGTTAGAGTGCAGTTAGAGAACTGCATTTTTTTCAAAAGATTGTCACTTCTAAAAACCTTATTTTTCATGTTTTTCTGAAAGTGGTCGACTACTGATACATGGTCGACTACTGGTGTTTTCACCCTATGTAATTTCTTAAAACAACTGTTCCTTTGCTATTCACTGATCACTTAAGCAAAAAATTGGGGCGCGTGTGAAATATCGCGACACATTCTTATCACTTATAATATTCAATTGAGCACCTGCATCTGGAAGTATTATCTAAATATCAGTCCCGTCGTTTTTAATTTAACGTTACAAGATAATGATCCTCCTGAATACTCCTGATCTACCGCTGAATCATTAAGGAGCGCGAGCTACTTACATAAATTCGTTGCACACGCGTAAAACACAGATCAAGGAATTCCAGTCGCGTGATCGGCTGGAACCTCCGGTCGGTGCTTCTTGTTTCCTATCGCGTCTACCACAGCGTGGCTCGTTGTAACGCACGACGCCAGTGAAGGTAGCATAAACCGAGTATAAACCAGGAAGAGGTTTATCAATTAAATCGCGTGTACGCTCCTTATGTAATTACAAGGATCCGTAAGCGGCATAGTGATAAAGTCATTGACGCAACGCGGACATGCGTCGGTCGATGCTCAGCGATCCAGGGCGAGCATAGCGTGACCGAATGTGTAATTTCGAAAAACGGCGCTTCGCGGCCGGGCCGCTCTTAGCAGAATTCCGTGGTAATGGACGGCCGGGCAAAGTACGAGCACACAGTTTCATAATCCCACTGAAATACCTAATTAAGGCGTTAATGTTATGCCGCCTCACCGGCCGACGATTAATTCGAGCTTAATTACTGGCCGCATCGTTGTTAACATGTCAGACGAACGCGATGGCTCATTTTCCATTGGTCGCCGCGGTATGCTGTGCACGTTATCAGATATACTCCATCACAGAATTTTACGCGGTACCAGTTTGTCCAGCGGGGCCTTAATTCTTTCGGGCGCGCGTGTGCTGGTAACGACAGTGGACGTTGGTGTGAGGAATGTATTGTAGCTTCGTTAGCGGGCTAATGAATGCTAAACTGGTCCCCGTTTACTGTTTATTTCAAATTTACAAGAGCTGCTTCAATACACACGGTGTCTCAATCAGTCCTTAATCAGTCCCCGTGAATCTCGTTAAAATTAGCTATCTCTATGTGCGAAGGCAATTCAAGTTTCTTCTAAAATCCAAGCAACCGTGTTGCTTACATCAATTTCGCATAATATCAGGAGCAATAGAAATATTAATGCGTGCGGTACCTACGTAGATTTTCTAATGCTGGACCCGACGTAATCGACGAGAAATTGAAAAAGAAAATCTACAGCCCCGCGGTGACTCCTTAAGGGGGGAGACCACTGTCTCGGTCCGAAATGTAAGGGTGTTTTCGGGAATTTATTTCAACCAAACAACGCAAGGAAATCAATTTATTGCTTAGTATATTTAATAGTGTACATATCGAAGGGTAAGAAAAATTTTTTTTCAATCAAATTCATAAATCCGTTTCCTGTATACTCTTCGTCAAAACTTGCGCTCCGGCAAAAACATGCTAGTCGCGTTGACAGTCCCCAGGCCATATGGTTCTTCGAAATTCAAAAAAACAATAATATTTAGAAACTAGAAGCTTGCCTCTATTACGTGACGATCGAAAAATGTCAAAATTGTAAAAAATAACAAAATGGCGGACCACTGAAGAAAAAAGTCATGTTTTCGGGGTACAAAATTGGGGAAATGTTGCTAAAAAAAATAGAAGCAGGTAGAAAATTGAAAATGTCTGATCGTCACGTAATAGCGACGGGTTTTCCGTACAATAAATGTCCTTGATCATGCCAATTGGACGTATAGTTTTTTCTGTAGACTGTCAACGCGGTTGAAAAATGTCATTCTGAGCAAAAAGCGTTCAAAGTTCCGTGTGGCTCAGTCGCGCGTTTGACACCGCTTCACGAAAAACACCATATCTCCATCAATTTTGCGAATTTCTTAGTAAAATTTGGAACGAACATTCTTGAAACACACGTCTTTCAGAAAATGTAAAAAAAAAAAATTTCAGATTTGAGACAGTGGTCTCCCCCCTTAACCCTCGTCAGGCGACACAATTTTTGCAATCTTGAACTCAATCCCCTATCTCCGAAGGGGGTAGAGATATTATTCTGAAATTTGGTCTATGTAATCTAGACCAAATATTTAAAGAAGACACGAAAAAAAGTTATTCCAATTTAAAAAAACGTAAAAGTTACAATTGTACCTATGCCGCCTGACGAGGGTTAAAATGCAAAAACCAAGGACCTCGTTCCAACTAGAGTCTCGAGAGCGTTCCGTTTCTCGCAGTCAACCGTCATTTCGTACTCGAACGCGTTCACCTCTGTTCGAAGATCCATCGATCCCAGTGCCCGCAGGACACCGTGGTGCCGTCGACTGGTCGAGGAGGACTCTTGGAGTGCACTTGGTCCACGGATCCGCTGAACAAGATTTAAAGGGTCCGCGTAAACAAACGGACTGGTACGCGCTAACCGAAAGCTGCAACACTTTTTTTCCTCTGCACCATTCTCTCTCTCTCTCTCTATCTCTCTCAGTGCGGGCTAAGTGCCATTATGCTGGCGCAGGCTACACCCTGTACGAGCACGTAATAAAGCAACGAGGGAGAGGAGCGGAACGAGCGAGAGACAAAGAGAAAGAGAGCGAGCCGTGAGCCGCGGTGGGCAGACTTGAGGCATTGTGATGCAAATGTGTCTAATCGGCCGAGCCAGCCGACCATATGTCCGTTTGCGCACAACGAGCGCCAGCGTCGCGTTGCAGCGAGATGAACATGCTAAACCTAACCATTAACCATTATTGCGTACTAATGACGATCGCGGACACGCTTAGTTAAACGTATGACGAAGTGTCAAGGCTCCCTCGCGCCGGTCAGCTTCGTGCCACATCTTTTTATAAATCGCTCTGAACACGGAGTTCAGAGTCTTCGTGTTACGAATCGTGATTGCTCGCTGAATGTTACCTGCACCTTGTGTTGAACCTTTGGGTCCTCGATTTTTGGTTCGTTGATCTAACGCCGCTGGAAATTGAACATGTTTGAAGTATTTATCAGACGCAGAAGAGTCCCCAGAGAGAAGGCCTCTGGATTTGAAATGCTGCTTCGGAAATGAGATCTAAAGTCATGTATAATATGAAATACAGTAGAATCTCTACGGGAGTCTTCTTTTTCGAAGTGGTGTGCTATCTGAAATATCCATTCATAATTCATCGCGTTCTTCCATTCATCCCCGGTTATGAATTGAAATTACCGATTCATTTCGCGAGTTTCGTTAGCCTTTTCCAATCGGCTAGGTAGAGAAACGGGAAAGAAAGAAGCCACCGATCGTCCAGGCACCGTCGACCGATTTCCGTTCACGTTAACGGTTCGCGGACAGCAGTTGGTACGCGGGAGAGCTTCACGGGCATTACTGTGCCTCGACGTATATTTAGGCCCGATTATTTATGATTACGATTATTCCGGACGGCTTTCGAGCGCTTTATTGAATGTTTAGCATGTGCTGGCCACGCTAATTCTGAACTGAACGTTTATAGCATGAGGGGTATCTCTCCTCCTACGTGCTCTCCTTAGACGAGCTTTTGCGCTCTGTCGCTAATTCGCCCCGTTCGATCAAATTACTCGTTCGCGAAACAGCCTCGCCCTTCCCTGTTCTCCCTTCCCCTGCTCCCCCTGCTCCCCTTGCCGCCTCTATTTCAGCTTCTTTTTTACCCTTCCGCCGGCTAATGATGATCGTTAATCCCCCTTCTTAACCATTTGACCCGTACCCCTTCCTCCATCTCCTGCGGGGAGATATCTTCCTTGCGATTTTACATAACAATCATGCCTGAAAATCGGCAGTGATAGTAGTTCATTTGGCGAGGGGTCACTTGGATTCAGTCACCACCGTTGCGGAGGAAAAATATAAATCCCTTGGGCACAAATCCTCAGCTTAAGTAACCCTCCTGGAATCGAAAAAGTGGCGATCTCTGTTGCAACGGCGTTGAACTTGAATAACACTATCGACTAGGTTGCAAAACTCAAAGCGATCTAAAAATATCTAAGAGGGACGTCGAAATGCCACATGTTTAATAAGACCTTTCCTCGTTAATGTTCGACTGGGTTCGACGACGAAATCCTTGGTGCTGCATGTCCGGCGCGCGGTTCAACCGACCTTGCGATCTAAGAAAAACAATGAGAAGTTAGAGCGCACCGCTGGGTTGTACATGACGCGAACGCCAGCTATTTCGGGCAGGAAATGTTTCGCGCTTCGACGTTAACTCCGCGACGACTTTTGCCCACGGGCGTAGGAGGCCGACCATTTATTCGAAATAATTACTCTGGCGATACTCGGAGACGGGGCGCAGATATTTAGGACAGCCAACAGTGCCAGGTATTTCGGGCGAACAAACGTTTCGCGCGCGCATCGGGCTTTAATAAATGAACAACTTTTGCCCGGTCGCCCCGGCCGGCCGTCCAATTATTTAAAATAATTACACGGTTAGGCGGAACGGATCGGGCGACGGGAACGGCGATAACTCGTACGCTAGCCGACAATGAAGGGAACTATCGTAGGCGCTAATGCTGCGTCGTTACGTGCATAGCTTTCCGGTTCGTAATTCTTGTCGCTCGAGGAAATTTCAGCCAGCGACGAGGAAAATCACGCGAGCAGTTCAATTCCGGGTATGCTACGGCGGTTTTTAATAGTAATGCATCAAATCATATCTCCGGGTATACTGAGTCTGGAGAAGGGAACCTCGCGGTGGATTGCGCGTGGCATCGACGCTTGTAGTTGCTACGATTTCTATGGAACTTAGGCTTTATATATATTGAGACCTTAACACGTGCGTGGACAAGTGAATTAAGAATGAAAGCAGAGGGTACCAGCCGGCAGGAGGCACAATTGACGGAGAAGGTCAGTGCTAACGAGGCATTTACGCTAAAGCATCGAAACACAAGCTATTCAAGCCCTTTCTCCCATCATTCTTCACCGCAGCATTCCAACAGCTACGCCTGCCAGCGAAAAAATAGCACTCAGCTTAGATCCCCGCGAGAAAGGCAGAACCTCGGGCGTCTTAATTACATTTCTCGAGTTTGCATGCCGGCGATCGAACAAGTATCATTTAGCCGGCCGTGGGCAGGAGCGTGCACTGCCGAGCAAACGAATGATCGGTAATTGCCAAAGCGAGGCAACGTTCTAAGGCCAGGGGCGCCGTTTACACGGGATCACTGCGCCTGGCTCACCACGAGGCATCACCGACTTATTTCAAATAATCACGGGCCCGTTATTACGAGTCTCGTTACAAAACGGCCGGACGAAACCGCGTCGGAGGTGGCGAGACCTTTCGCCCTGGCGATTATTACGGCGGTATCGCGTGAAAGGTGTCTTTGCACTCACGGCGTTTTCCACTGGCGAGTCACGTGCCGCGGGAGGCGAAAGAGAGCGAGAGCCGGGGCGGCAGCGATGGAAGAAAAAAGGAGGGACTACAACGCCGTACGCTTCATCTTTAAATAGCAGTGGACGTTGTAGACGCGGCAAAATCCATTTCCAAGTAGCTACGGATGCTCCGTACGGACCACCCACTGCCGCGTCTTCCCAGCTATCCGTCTTTTACGCGGAATCGCCGTTTGTCTTAAATCCCTCGACGAATTAGAATCGAATAACCGCGCCAGCCGAATTGCTCGTCCTTCCTCCGCGTTTCCATCGCGCTATGGGCTCGTTGCGTCAACGGCAACAGCCGAAGGATCCAACGAGCCTCTGTGGCTCGAGTCGAGTATCAATAACACACCCAGGCGCGAATTACGCGAGTACTGTTCAAGGGGGATCACGATTATTCCTGACGTCATCGAGGCGTTTGTTTAATGAACGCTACCAACCTCTGCTCTCCTCTCTCTCTCTCTCTCCCTTGAGAAGAAATCGAGGATACGGCGAGCATAGATCGCGCAGCGGTCGCTGGGATCATTATTTATAGGTTGAAGCGGCGACTGTCAGTAGGCGAATGGTACCAGGCCAAACGTTTGTTTATCGCGTTGCGTGCGATGCTTATGGAATTTATAACTCATTAATACACTTTTACCGATGCGTCCCGGTGGGTAAGCGGGCTCGCTGCACCGAACGTCAAGAATTCTTGAGAGTGTCGCTAATCGTACCCGCAATTGTGCAGCGCGCAAGCATTCGCGGATGAGTTCACTCGTCGTCCCCCTCTCTTCCGCGCGTCAAACAATCATTAAGCATTCAGCCGCATCGAATTCTCTGGAAGCGAAAGCCATCCACGCGGATGATTTCAGAAATACCTGTCAAAGGATCGTCAGGAGACTTTCCAATTGAGCGATCGCCCGGATGCTCGAAAGGCGGCTACTCACCGGGCCTCGCGAAGATACCGATGGGTACCTACCAGACGCAGACGGCCGGAAAGTTGGCCGTGGGCGAGCAATCTCGGCCGCGGGATGGGATCTCGGGGATCGATAAACCGTGCCGCGGCAGCGACAACTGATTTTCGATGGTACCGCGATACTGACGTCATCGCGGCGTTTGTTTAATGAGCGGCTACCAAGTCTCTCCCCCACGGCACAGTCCCTCTACGCCCGGCAGAAATCGCGGCCAGAGGGAGACAGCTAGCGGTGTCCGTGGAGGGGGCGTAGGGAGAGCGAGAAAGAAAGAGAAGAAGGGGAGAGAGGTAGTATCGTGTCGGACGCTGGACGAGGCGCACGCTCGATGCGAAGCAGCGCGTGCTTTCACGCGTGGATACCAGGAAGCGGTGTTTCTGCACCCAGGACAACGGGTTCAAGCCCTGGACGGTCCGTGTCGACCTGGTCGCGGGCCAAGCCGACAGGACCCGGCCCCGCGGGCACCAGGCCGCGTCGTTGTTCCACAGCGTCCCCGCGGACACGTCCGAAAAGTGGTTACGGACCGTGCGTCGTCGGCCACGCGGCACACGTGAGTGCAACGAAGACGAAACGCTACCGAGCGCCGCCGAGCGCCGACGAGCGGCCACGATCGTCTCACCGGGGTATCCTGCCTCGCCGCTGATTGGCCGAAACCCCGAGGAAGTGGTCACCGTCGACGAAGGCTCGGACCACACCGCCACGTGAGTTGAGCGCCGTATCGCGAACCAGGATATCGCGCGCGCCTTTTCATCGTATTCTGGGCCACCGGATTTCGCCCGTGATCCGACGCGCAACGGCGCAGCATCTTCCACCGACTCGGCACATGCACCCGAGCCCACCGACCTTAGCTAGTTCACAGAAGAGGACCGTTTTTTGGAGAACATCGACGTACGTTTCTCACGGAGCGTCGAGAACCGAAGCCACACGAGGTGTTCTTCTCAGACGCGAGTGGCTGTCTTCTTCAGCACCACCTATTGCATCCTTCGGTCTGGAGAAACTGTGTGACTAACGAATATATGGAGCACGGAGTGGCTGTCAGGTTATCTTGACTGCGTCGTCATTGAAATTGGACGTTCTATGATTTAGAGATAAAACAGGGAAAACTGAAGCTTCTCCATGAAGAGTGGGACGTTATTGGAGACGGTACCGCGGCTCCGTTTCGCTTTTGCACGGGGGAAGGAGTATTGATCTACGTCATCGTAGTCATCACGTGGTGATCCTGACCTAGGCCAATGTCTTTACTCCATATGACGCTGCGCGTTTCAGCCGGTGTCCTCTAGACGGCTGTTTCCCTACTAAATATAAGACTATCGTCGAGCCAGTCAGGAAAGTTTTACCATGGAAATGGAGGAGGGCTCCTGGTACCACGTTGAAGAACAGCTGGGATTATCGGGCGAGGGCTTGCTGCCGGATCCCTCGGAAAGTTGAACGCGACGATTCGTTTGGGCGCGAGAGAATTCGACGTCGCGGAACTGTCCTCGTCACGCACTCCGTCTATTGACAAAAGAGAAAGTTAGTGTCTTCGAGTGTTATAAATAGAAGTGCACAGTGAATAAAACGTTTATCGGAAAACGTACCTTTTTTTTCCATCCCGGCAGCCATTGATCGCTGGAGATTCCGGTGTCGGGACTCTTTTGTAAAACTTTACTGCCGTTGCAGAGGCGATCAGTAACCCGTGCAAAAAGTGTCGGCGCACCATCGGCCTTAGGTTTTTGCTCGAAACGTGCCACGATAAACAGCCAGTGTTAAATGTTATGCAACGGGCGCGTAGTGAAACTCGTAGATTACTTCGATTAGTTGTATCGACGATTTGAACGGTAACAGTGTCGAAACGGAAAGCGCTGCTTATCGATTATCGAAGATTAGGTACTATTAAGAAATAAGTCCCTTTTAAATAGCCCGCGTATCGCGAGTATTTAATCACATTTATTATCTGCTAGCGATATCTATTTATATTAGCTCCATTAAGAAAGAGATCGGCGAACTGGTGGCGTATCGAACGAGCGAGAGAGAGAAAGAGAGAACTGAAAGAAACCGTGAGGTATATTTCTGAAGTAAAGTGGGTGATTGGCAACGTCCATTCGACCGTTCGAGGGCTCGATGACTTGGTGATCTGTCAGGGGAATCGATGAAAATTTCAAACCCTGCGAGTGTCTCTGCATAGGAGTGAGAAATTACTGACCCACCTTTGGACACGAGAAGATCGCTTCAAGTGCTTAGAAAGCTTCTGCAGCGACGTGACATTGAAAACGTCCCCTCTGCTGGTATGTCGATCTTTTATTTCTCGGTATATAAAGAGCGTTGAGCGATCATATCGCGTCCATAATTAATTCTTCGCTATCAGACCCCCCAAACGCCTCAGTTTTAATTAGAGGATCATAGAAGGATTATGAATTCTTGCTAAATTTAGATTAAGGTGTTGTTTTATTTAGGATCATAATCCAGGGAGATACGAACTTTTTTATTCGACATATTCCACGGGGTACATTACCCAAAATAGTTAAAAACGAATTGAGAGAATTGATTTAAAAATTTCAGGAAGAATATGCTTCAGATTTGCGCGTTAAATAATTATTGTTTCTTCAAACGTGATGCTGGTCGCATATTATTTGGGATCTAAACTAAGAGCAACAGAAGCGTTGCCAGAACTAATTATACATTAGGCTTTTCCTTATTATAAACTCTTTACTTGCACACATTTAATGCGGCTCTTGCGAAACGCAGGAATAGTTGACACGTGGAGGAAAGGAGTCGCATATTTTCTTAAAACAGAAGCGGAATGAAACTAGCGGACTAATAACTCTGGAGGATTTGTTAATTCCAAACAAACTCGACGAACATAATCACCCTCCATCGCTATTCAACTAAATCTCGCACGACTAGAAACTCATAGCAGAAAATGAAGTCAGAAGAACAAGATGACTGCTAACTTGATGTAATTGGTGGAGAAGGTGGGAGAGCAATCGTACGCGTGCACTCCCCTTCACGTTGCTTTAGACAGTATAAAATTCGCGATTACGAGCGCTGCAACGGTGTCAGCTGTTAGCTGCTCGTGCACTTTATGATTGATCCCTTGGCAATATAAATCGTCGAAACACGTATTAACAAATCCTTTGAGGAGGGAGGGAGACCCTCGCCTTCCATCGAAACATTAAGAAATCCGTGCTCAACACGCCAGCTATCATGCTTTCGTCAAGCATGTCGCTCGACGAGTCTCGATGACAAAATAATTTACCGCCGAGAAGCTGTCACTGCGAAATTATACGCATATTCAATAATAATTCTTATCTCACGCGCGCGTCTACGCCGCTGCGTGGAAATTTACAGCTGCCGACGCTCGAGAATAAATAAACCCGATTTAAAACGTCGTTCTTCATTAAACAGGCCTGCTCTAATTCAATGAACGGTAACAGTCAAGGGAAACGGTATTTTCATTTCTCGGTCGGAACGATGCGCTCATCGAGTGCCTCGGAGCGCGGCCATACCTCACACGAGTATCGCTGGGAGATATTCAGGGCGCATACCCGTCGAGGAAAGCGGGCAATCTAACGAAGTTATGAATTTCCTCGATACACGGCCATAGGGAATGAGTGCCACGAAAATACTAGCGCGTCGGGTCTGAATGAATAGCTCAAGTACGCTCCGCGGTGTCCGCCGGCGTTTAGTTGGCGAAACGTCAGCCACTCCGTTGCCAGAAATCGCCTCGGTACACTAACCATCGTAAAGACCGGCTAACGTAATTCCCGCATAACGTAAAAATAAACAAGCCAAGTCCGGATAACCGAACGAAACGTCCTCGAGCAGAAACCCCGTGCTTTAACGAAGATATCCACTGGAATACAATTCACGAGCGTGCAAGTCTATGTTCATTCAACCCCTCGGTGGCGTCGGCGTGTTTCCACGTCGAGGAATTTCCACCCCGAGTGTTTTCACTTTGATATCTTCTCCAAAGAATCGAAATGCTCGACACGAAGCTTACAGTGTGTTCTTTACACAAAACTTTCTCCATAGAAGTTGTGATTCGGAAAAGGATTGAGAGACTTAAAGGGACGTTTTTTAAAATTTAGCGCCACTCGGAGTGTTAGTGTTTTGTAATTCGGAGGTGAAGTCACGGTTAATTGTTCGGGAACAGTGGTCCACGTGAAACAAAGAACTGTTCGCGATTCGTAGAGTCGAGTGTCGGCGAGGTTCGGTAATGGCACACCTTTGCGCGGCGAGACATCGTCGGTCAATGTGCAGTCACTTCCAAAACGCGTCCACTGGCTCGCGACGATGGCTGCTCTGATCGCGCTCTGCTCCGTGAACGGTCGAGTTAATGACAGGCAGGAAACAGCGTTTAATTAAAGTACGCACTTCCGGTAGGAACGTTTTCACGAGACCGCGCGCGTCGCCGCTCGCTACGGGCCCCGAAGCCATCGTCCATTGCGTAATTCCGAAGCGGAGATAAAAGGAACGAATTATCGCGCCCGCGAGATGTTCCCACGTTTTCCTTCGGCGTTTCTGCGCGGATCCAGGGAGCACCTTGCCGATTCCCATTCCATTTAGAATCGCCGCGGAACGCTTGGAAATGTTGCGCGTTGCATCGCGACAGGGGGAGGGATTAAATCGGTGGCATCGCTCGCGAGGGTCTACGCGGAACCTCGATGCCAATTATTTCGGCCAACGTTCGGTTCCGTTCAGGAAGAACCGTGATACAGTTCTTTCATACGCTAGCGGCTGTGTGAACGGTGATCACTTTTCTCTTGTTGCGAAACATGATTTGGCAATTGCACTTTGCGTCGTTAATATTTCTGTGACTTTGTTGCAGAGAGGTGGCATTTGTCTGGCAGAACTAGCGTAATGTTGATGAGGCTAGCTGGGTTCGTTAAGAACACTATTTAATGGGAGAAATATTGGGGAAGGTTAACTATTTTGACATTGGAGCTCGGAAAAGAAAACTGAGGACCCAAGGAATTTACTCGTAACAGTTAAATTTTAATATCCAAAGTGTTGGAGGATTGTATTTACAGTGAGTAACGAAAATATTCTGACAATTTTTAAAATTAATCCAAACGACTTAAGATTTCTTGAGAAGCTAGAAAGATGAGTTTGCTAACTGACCCGTTTCGTCGTTTTGAAAAAATGCACTTAAATGCAAAAAAATAGTAAAGGTCGTTTTTTGAACTTTTTTGTGAGCCTGTAATGAAAATTAAAAGAACCGTTTGTAGATTAAAGTAAGTTGTATACATGCCCAAAATTTCATCAAAATTGGTTAACGTTGGTCTGAGCTATAAACGCTTAAAAAACGAACTTTAATAATACTTTTTCTATTCCTACCAAGTGCATATTTTTCAAAATGACGAAACACATGACTTAGCAAACTAATCCTTCCAGCTTCTCAGTAAACTCAAGTCGTTTGGATTAACCCTTCGTGGTCACACCTTCTTATAATCACACATTGGTCACACGGGGTTCACTGTACCCCAGCGTAATTTTTTGAGTTACCACTTTCGTATTTTTGAATCTTTTAACTTTTTAGTGATAATTGTACACTCGTAATACTTATATAATCATGGTCTAATAGTCTTTTTCTAGAAACATAAATTTTGATATGATAAAATTTGTAGTTGAAAATGAGCGATTTTCCATGGTTGTGGGAAAAACCGATTTTTTAAAAATTTTTTTTATTATTTTTTTGCGATAAACCCCCTTTGGAAGACGTAAAGGTGCGACATTTCAAATCGAAAATTGCTCTTGGGGTACAATACACCCCGTGTGACCACGAAGGGTTAATTTTAAAAAAGTCATGCGATTTTAAAAAGTGTCCGAATATTTTCGTTACTCACTGTATATGTAATATACCTATAATTGGCTTCGAATTGTTCTACTATAGATACAAAATACTAAGTCACAGAAGCACAGGTAGAATAACAGAATTATCCAGCGCTACTTTTAGTAGGTATTGCATTGCATTCTCAAGAATATTCCCAGTCCTTCGTACTACAGTTTCTTCGACCAACTACAAAATGACCGTCCCCTTGAATATCAGTCGCTGAACATCGCGTATCAACCTGGATCGCCTACCAAAACGGCTCTTTATCATCCCCGTGATAACCTAATCCGTTTCCTTTACACGTTCCGCGGAGCTTGGCTAACAGCGCTTCAGCTTCGCCGTTTAAGTGATTAATGAAACGGTTTTTTCCCTCCCCGCAACCTTCTGGCAAACTATCCCATGCATTGTTACTGTGCACATTGTCCCGGTGTATCCGCGAACGATTGCTGTCGAACGGGTGGAGCTGGCGCGAGTTGGAGCGAGCCGGCGATCGACAGAGTCACGAGATACGATCGTTGTTTGAAGAAACGTGATCCAGCGATCCAGCAAAAACGGCTGATCTCGGCTCGCCACGGCGCGCTGCGAGAGAAAGCGATTCCTATGGATCATAATGAACGGACGAGCCGCGTGTAAATGATTTTATTGCTAAGTGTTACGGGCAGAATTGACGGCCGGCAATTATTCCGTCGTTTGGTTTTTATGCACCGGCGATTCCTGTGGGAAAGGCAGCGCCGTTTTCGGCGCGCGGAAACGATTCATTGTGAATCGTTACAATGTACCAGATCCCGCGCAAGCGTTGCACAATTAACGAGCGAGCTATAGACGCAAAGAAATACACTCAGAAATAACTGTTTTTGTCCCACAATTTGATCTTTCTGTTCCTCTGGAAGTGCAACGCGTAGTTTGAATGATCCGATCGCTGATCAGAGTACATTTTCAATTAGGACTTCTCTGCAAAAGTGGATTTCTCATACGTGTCTGATCATTTTACACTTATGTCACTAGCGTCACAATTGAAACATAAAACTCTTTGCATAGCGTCGATAAACTTTAGAGGTATTAGCATATTTCCGAGTATTCTTTTATCTTTAATATTCATGATTGAAAAGTACTGTGCAAGCTTCAAACACAGGGTGCAGTGATACAGCATGCTTAGAACGATTCACATTTCGTTTTGGAAAAGTATCCCAAAATATTTGCTGTAATTTGCTTGTAATTTGCTGTGCTGTGTAGTTCCGAAAATCTGCTACTTTACATACAAATGTTACGAGAGCATCGCAATGGACAGTCTGAGTCAGCAGCTGTCGAACATCTGAGAAACGAGCGCAACTGTTCGCGGAGCGTTTTTCCGCACTGGGCGCGGTAAATTTCAAACTTGTTGGCAACAAGTGTTTCCCCCGTGTTACACGATTGCACGGCTTAAGTTTCAGCCGCGGACGTACCAAATTTCCGCAACACCTGTTGCGAAACATTTCGAATTTGCCAGCTAGCGAACTTCCCTGCGTCTCGAGGCCCGGCTTAATTTCAGAGATGATTATTATTATTATTTCGTTCGCATCGGCCGCGCCTCGTCGTCTCTATTTTTAAATATTATTGCCAGATCCCCACCCACCGTTCTCAGATTCCAGTCTTCTTCTCTGCTCCACATTATTCGCCGATTATTTATTTTTTACCAGCGTTAATCGGCGTTACTCTCAATCTTTACAAGACGTCTAACACGACTCGACTATTTCTTATTAAGCAATATTTATGCGACCCATCAATTCCACTTGCTATATTCTTGAAAGAGCTTAAAAACTGGTTTAATTACTGAATGTAAGCTTCTTATTTCCAGACACAGTAACTATTCTCGGAAATTCAACATATCTCTATTAATTTCCAAAGAATTACTCAAACAATACTTTTGATAATGTTTCAAAGTATTCTGCAAGAGGATAGTTGAAGATTGATTATTTTCATTTGCACATGCTTCTTCGAACCTCTTCATCATCCCCTTCTCCAACCTTCCTCGTACTCTGATTCTACTTCATCTTTCGATCCGATTTGCGCGAAATATTTCAGCAGTTCGACAGCGCTGCCCGTCCTTCAGGCGCGGCAAATGACGCAGATCGTGACTAACGAAGCGTCTTGTTCACGATATGCCGTAATCGTCTCCTCGTCAATTAACACCGTGCCGAACGCGTAGCTTCATTACGCCACCTTTAAATTATGCACGGACACATCGAAGTAGGAAAACGCCGTGTCTGCGTGACTAATTCTTTTTCTGGAATCCCAGGGAACCGTGTCATCCCGTGCTTTCGACCTCGCTCCAGAATCTTCGCGCCGTTCGAAAATCTTGTTCCCAGCGGGCCGCGATTATTTTAGCAGGCTTTCTTCCGACTTTTCGGCCGGCGAACGGGGACAGTCTTACCGTTTCGATGAAGAAATTCGCGCCGGGAAAGCCACACGCGGAATCTTTAATTGAATCTGTTAAAAGTGCCTCTAAGTGATTAGCGAACGGACGAATCCGTGACTTTGCGAGACGCGGAAGAAACGAATGGAACTTACTGGAATGTTAATACACCAATAATCGACGGTGGCGTATCAAAGGAACGGAGAAGGACGCGTCCGTCACCGGCGCGATCGGATCAGGAACATCGGAGCTTCGACCGAAGATGATTCACTCCTAAAAAAAATCCTCGAATCGCTGGCCACGGCGCATACAAATCGCCCATAACCATGCTATTAAATTCACACCACGCGGAATACCAAATTAAGGGCCGAAATAAGTTACGAGCTTTGCGTTTCGAAAGCATTCCGTGATTTTGCAAATACCGATGCCTGCGGAGCATCGCGTCGAGCCTTTCCCGTGGACGCATGACAAAATCAGAGAGGTTTAATAAAACATCGCGCGTATTTGTATATATGCGTCTGCTCTCTGCAGGCCCATGAATATTCCGAGGAAATTAGCCAGGCAGATTTCAGGCGTGAATTAAAGTATAACGTAAATCATCTGTAACCAGTTATCTCCTGATATTTTCGCAAAACGTGGAAGAAACACTATCATTCCACGGTGGAATCCTCGACGCTTAAGTAGAGACAGCCAGCCGTGGGTAGACACATTACGACGTTCGACCACACACGTAGCTGTGAATTTTCAAAAGCAGTTTTTTTTAATAATGATACCGTGTAGGGTATGCTGAGGACAGTCGGGACATTTAATATGAAATGGCTATTGAAACTAATACTGATATCATTTATTTTATCAGAATAAACGTAGTATGTTGAGAATTTAATGCTGATCTAGAAAAACTGATCGATATTTGCTTTAAGATAATATTTGCAGAAAATCCATTTGAAAACTGAAGTCATGACATCTGACCATTTCTCCCATGGTGACGTTCGGAGAGATGGTCCGCCCTTTTTTGGGAGAGATAACCCACATAATTACTCATGCAAAAATAACACAGAAGACTGCAAAATTATTTACAACTACAGATTTATGGAAATTTTATTTGTTTACGCTAAGCAAGTAAAGAACATATCAAACAAAAAGTGAACTACCTACTGCCGATTAACAAAGCAAATAAATACAAAAGTGAATAAATAAAATTAAAAAAATACAAATTCTTTGCAAAATATTGTAAATTTAACTGACAGAATAAAAGTTTAGAAGGTGAGTCATCTCTCACCCACAACTTGAAAGTAACCTCTTCTTTCTGCTAGGAGGAGAAAGGTTAATATGTCCAAATACTTTCGGTGCATTGTCCCTTAATACCTCTATCTTATTAACCAAAACATTAAACAAAAATTAACGTGGAAGTATATTTTAACCCCTAACTGGTATCCTGGGGTCACTCGTGATCCCAAGCACGCAGGGTTCGCTGCAAAATTTTTGGTTGTCTAAGTTTTTAAACTGATTTTCTAATTAATTTTATAATAATAGTTTAACTTTCTACGTTTCTACTATTTCATACATTGCCTAAGAACAAAATATTCATAGAGGGTGATCTAATGTCAACTTTACAAATTTCTGTGTCCTTTTTTAATTGGGGTCTGCCACGACCCCAAGATACCAGTCACGTTTGAAAAAAATAGTATGCCAGTTAAGGGTTAAATACGATTCTGTTCACTACTATTCTATAAATGAGGTTAAATGTAACCTCACCTTACCTTTTACAGCCTATAAATCTATAAAGACATAGTAGAAGGAAGAGAAATTACGTTATTCATTCAATTGTTTGGCTCCTAGGGAAGCAATTGGTCTGCACTTCAACGCGATTTTACTGTCTATATTACTCCTGTCCCATCGATTCAACCTAATAACTTCAAAAAACCTAATTCCATATTCTCGCCTCACCCGTACATCAGACCCGGTCTCTCTCCAGTGAATTTGACGAATGAAAAGGGCCTCGGAGGAGGACCTTTCGAAAACAAAAGACTCGTAGTTCGACGGCGTAACCGGAGCACACAGGAGCGGCACCATGTGATCGACGGAGTGGATACAGCCGCATGCTCGAAATAACTCCGCGACACCTGACTAACGTCGCTGATATTCAGGCGATAAAGCGCGTGCATGGTCGGTGCTCCTGCGAGGACTGGCACCGCTTCAGTGCTTCCTCTCGCAATAATTGGCCGCTAGCAGCGCTTTCCTGGGGTAATTATCGCGGCACTAAACCCCGATCCACGCACTTTTAACCCGTTCCACAGCGGCCGCGCTCTCTTAACGCTCGCGGTGCGGGGGGGATCGATCCGCGAGCGAGGAGAACGTGGATCGTGGGCGAGGATTTTACGAGCGATATCGTCGGTACCTTTAATTTACCGTCTCGTCCAGTCAGCTGGCGTCGTCCTTCGCCTCGGACTCGGCGAAACGAATTCTAAGTAACTCGCCGACTATAAACGTCCCTCGGAGCTGATCCCTCCCGAGGAAGGCGTGCTGCTTGAAAATAATAATAGATAACACCCGAGGCGTTTCGCGATTTCTCGGCGACCGGTTACCCGTTCGGTTCCCCTCGAGTCGGGTCTACTCGGAGGGGGAGGCTGTATTCTCTTTTTTTTTTCACGGGAAAACACGACCCGTGATGGAGATCGTGTCGCTGTCGCGATGGGAAACTGTATTTCCATTTCTGATTCTTCGTGGTCAGAGAAGGAGAAACATGACGTATCACTTAGCCAAGTAGTGCAAATTTTTCGAGCTTGTTTTAAATTACTTGCGTCCCGAACATCGTTGGGATTCGATAGTCTGTTCACTGTATTTAATACTGTATCGGTACTGAGCACCTGTAAGAGAAACGTCACACATTATAAACTGCACTGCAAGAAGCTATCTTCAAGGTTGTTGACTGTCCCGTTAATGATCAGCAAGCTTGTCGTCACTCACACTCGTCGCACTCAATATGTGGTTACAATTTAATTCAATCTCCTGAAAAAAGGGTACTTCGAGCTAACTGCCCATCAGATGCAGATTTGAATTCGAATCGATTCAGCAGATTAGATGAAGCTATTTCATGTGTATACTAGATACGTATATCGCTTATCCTATTTAAGTACCGGGCAGTTACAGCCTCCTATACGCAGGAAAAATTTTACTTTAATGTAATTCATTGGAATCGTTGCTTGAAGGCCGACCATCGCAAGTCAGCTAGCGTGATTAATAATTTTTTCTTTAGATCATTTAAACGAGTTTGTGATGAGCTACTTTGAGGTTCGTGCCAGAATCAAACGAGGTTGCCTGAATATTGGAAGCGGGGCGGGTCGGGCTAGGGTATCTAGAGAACATAGAAGCGGAATGGAGAAGATTTTACGAGCAGTAATGAAAGCGCTGGAACCTAGCGGTGCTTTTTGTCGGATCTGTTTGATTATCGGCTAATGAAGTAGCGCGATAATTGCCCCAGCATTTTTAGTTCGCGCCAGGTCGTCAATCTATTCGAACGCCACGCTCTAATGTCGCAAAGTATCCACGTGCAAGCGAGCAAATGTTTTCTCAATATCTATGGGCCAATGAAACGCGAAAAGTTATGCGTTCCCGGAACATTGTAATTCCGCGAGGCGTATTATTATTGCGGAAGTATTCTTAGCGTGTACACCGTATATTGACCATTTATGATACGTCACAGTTAGCTATTTTTCCAGTGTTCCGTCGAGTTCGTTATTTGGAGGGATCGTTGAGTTATGCATCCCTCCATTATCGCTTCTATCGTCTGCATACATTAAAACTCTTATTTTTAACGGTGCGATGCGTTCAATACCATATTTCTGGAAATAATTATGCAGAGTTTGACGTTCATATGTTAGGAATATGATTTAGTGAATGTAGCACAGCAAAATATTTATAAATAACGTGCTGCAAGTAGCCGCGCTTTCTGAGCAATTGATCAATTTTATTAATGATATTATGATGAACACCTATCAAATCATTTTTATACCTCATCGCACCACACCCTCGGGTCTTTTTTATCCACTCGTTTTTCCACTTCGTTAAGGGTTCTTTGAATTTTGAGGAAAATAGAAGACAATTGTTGCTAATATTTCTCAATTTTTGCATTACGTTAAATGCGTAGATGAACTAAACACCGTAGCAGGGTTAAATCCCCATCAGCGTCAGTTAAAATCTTCAAAACTTGATAATAGAACGAAGCCAAAGCCGTAAAACCATTCAAACTCCAGCAGAATATTATGAAATCTGGATCCACTTTGGTCCGTGTTAGATGAATTCTTCTGAAACAGACGAATCGTTGAGCCGTTCACTTTACAGCCGCGGTCTGTCACGTACGTGGAAACGTGCCTGTCGCCCTTCGACGAACGGCCGCGCTGCTAATTACTGGGCCGCGCATAATTGCCGCGAATTAAGGAATTTAAGCTGGGAACGCGGTACGACGAAGCCGACCGCTCATTAATTGGCCCGGTTGATTGCCACTTGCCGTCGCTAAGCGCTAGATTGTAAACACTCGGCTCGTTAATTGTCCGGCGAGTGTCGCGCGAGTTGTCGTTGCCGCGGCTCCGAGCCGATAATTAAGCCTCCCTCGGACCGCGCCAGCCGGACGCGTACACATAACGAAATGCCGCGGGCGGTATTTTCGATCTCGCGAGCAGATCGTGCGGCACCGGCTGTCTGGCTTTCAGCTCGGCCACCAGTACAATCTTAACTCGTCGCTCCCTTTCGCGAAAGCGTCGCGCCGCGGACGTCGATCGGGCGTCCACCGGCGACCACTGAACGTCTATAACGAAGGGGCAATCGAAGCTGATGGCGGTGATACCGAGATCGGGATCTATCATCGCGCGAGAATTCGATGCAATTTCATGTTTGTCGACGATCAAACGGGGGCGCCATTGAAAGATCTGTAGGTATTCTATTTAGGAGGCGACGAAAACGTTTCTGACGAGAATCAGGGAATTGATTTCTGAAGGGGAGTTTGGCAACCCGAAAATTCAGAAAATTATGCAAATTTGTGGGAAATTAGAGTATTTGATCCGTAACATAAATCTATTTTTGAAGTCACCTCTTGAGAAAAACGGGGAATTTTCTTTTTCGAGGAATATCTCGAAAATAAGATATGGAAGAGAAGTTTATACAAAAGTTGCATGTTTTTTTATATCTACGAAGCTATGTAAAAATAATTATTGAGATATCGATACTTTTCAAGGTAACCCCACCACAAATCCTTAATTCCATAATTATTTTTACGCAGTTTTGTAGATATATGTAGAAAAAAAGAGGCGAGTTTTGTTTAAACTTATTTTCGATATCTCTCACCGTCCTCGAGATATTCCACGAAAAAAAGTATTCTGCATTTTTTCCAAGGGATGATTTCACCCTCTAAAACCGCACTATGGCACCAACAAAAAATTGATTTATGTTACGGATCAACTACTCTACTTGCACACGAAGTTGCATCATTTTCTGAATTAATTTTCTGAATTTTGGGGGTGCCTAACTTCCCTTGTCAGTGAAGAAATTTGGAGATTGACAGCGGTGCATAAGTCTGCTCCTGGAAATTGTAATGGTTTTCATAGTGTCTCATTGGAGTGTCCTGGAGGACAAGGTTGTTTCTATTAGTTTGAATTTGTTTTATTTAATGGGATATGTATTAATGCGCTATAATAGCTTTGATCATTAGTGTTGTCAGATTTATGTCGTGCTTCTGCTGTAACCGTTTTCGCGTGTAGGAGCAGTCGTCTGTACGTGTGTTTGCTTTGGACTGAGCACAAACGGTACGGTGAAAGTGGGTCTTTAATTAATAGCAAAAGATACAACCTCATTTATTTAGACTGTTTTCGTTTTGGGGTCTCCTAAGAGATGAATCCTTGGTTGCATTTATCTGCTGAGTATTACTCGAATATAGGGCATTTTCGAAAAGATTGTCACACTTTAAGAGGACGGAAAATCGCGTGGGTGGTTGGGTACTTGGGAGTGGTGCTGTGTATTTACTGGCGATGAGAAAAGCGAAAGGCTTCTCTGAACTAATAGACGGCAGTGATTTAATAAGAATGTCGAACGTGTCATAGTCACAGATAGATATGTTAAATTATTTTAATATAATGAGTGATCTCAACTAGATTGGGAATATGAATCAAGGAGGAGGATGGCAGTCTAAAAAGTGACATTTTATCGGTATATGCTTGCATTGGAGAGAGGTGATATATATTTTAATGACAGTAGAAGATGATAGGAAATTTTTTTAATTGTGCATTTAACCATCAAAGTGGCACTGGTAATTTCAGTGGTCTACAATTTATTGCCTAATTAAGGCCCCTTTAACCTCCCATAAATCGCGCCCATTTACTCTAAAAATTGCTCTTCGGCGAATTCCGTTACTTCCATTAAGACACTTCGGTCTTTTAGACAAACGAAAGTTTCTCTTCCACGATAAACGAAGTTATGGCGGGAAGGAATGTTGTGCCAGGTGTGAACATAAAACCGATCCACTCAGATCGAGGACTAGTAATTAATCGTTAAATTCGACGTAAATATTGCCCCCTAATTCGTGATTAATTATTGATCCGATGATCGTTAATGTGTCAAATATTCCAATTGCTCAATTCGGAGAATATGATGTACGAGATAGTAGTTCATTTTTAAGGTCACATAGTTATTGAAAGACGGAAAGACGGATCTCTTCGTTGATTCCCTATACATAATATATGTACCTATCTCAACAGAGCGATGCAAATCATAAGAAAATACCTTTAAATTTAAACTCGTAAATCGAACAGAACTACATAGGTATCAATGGCTTACTTCACAGATTTAGTGTTTTCGAGAAAAACAGGTTTAAGCATGCAATGGTACATAATATTCAGGAATATACAATGCACAAAAATATTATTATTAACAAATTTATGCAGTAAATATAAATGTAATTTTTATATAGCATAAAGGCACAGCCAATAACTATTTGTGGAATATAAAAACTTAAATTTCACAAAGGTGATAAAAGATATCATTTCAAGTACAGAATATTTCACTTGTAGTGATCATCCCCAATATCTGCATTATTTTCAATTACATACAAGAGCAACACTCTTGATTAGCCCATATCGATAGCTTTTCCACCAAAATACACACTTCCACCGGAACATAGAGTCCTCAAATGCAATCAATTCTACTCAAAAAACACAGCATTACTACCCTTAAAAATTCAGAAGTTCTATCCTCGAAGCAACACTTTCATTCCCCAACTAAGTAACTTCCTCCCACCCCCGCGTACTTCCTTTTCCTCCCAACAAAAACAGAATACCCGTGCTACTTTGACTGTCCACAGAGTTTCTCGAACTCTCCCTTAATTCCACATCTGATGACTCTACCGAAGCTACCCAGCGAACATACACCCCCGGCAGATAAAAGAGAGAAGCACACCGCGTCTCGCGGATGGTGCAATAAATATCCTCTGCGTGGCGCGCATATAAATCTGAAAATATAATAAAAGCGCGGCGGGGAGGGAGGGGCCGCGGTGAAACAAACTAACCGACGTGCCAGCAGGGACGCGGGACCGATGGATAAAACGAGAAGGAGACGGCGTTTACGATCGCCACGGCCAGAGGAGGATCGAAAGGAAGGATCGAGGGAACCAAGTGTCGCGGCGAACAGCCGGATGCGCGCTTCTGGTCCCGGCAATTAATAATTAAGAGCCCCCGGCCAGTGGGCGGAGTGGGGGGTCGGTCCGTTAATTAATCGAAGCTGCGTGGCCGCGCGAGCGCTAATTACAATTTATAATTAAGCAGCTTAAGCTCGCGGTGCCTCGCACGCCGGGCTGGACGGGCTGCGTGCAATTAATATGATTAATCGTTCCGCGAATTGTCGGCCCGGGCCAAGAGTAACGGCTCCAGCTCCGAATTTAAAAATCGGCTGGGCCCATTCACTGGCCTGCATGCCCGAGATCGCCGTGATACGCGTAAAAAACCTGGTCTGATTGGATTCTTAGGCGTCGGTTATGATAAGCCATCATTCGCGCTGGTTATTAATAGCGGCACAATCGAACCGCGTGTTATTCCCCGTTGGTCTGATTAGTTTCTTCCGTGAACGCGCGATAGCTTATTCGGTCAAAATATCTTTGGACCTTCGGCAACTAAATTGGCGACGAAAGATACTTTCAATAAATACCAGGTGTTTCATCACTGTCGATGAAACAATCATCAAGGGGCGAGAGTTTAATATCTCGTTTGGGTTTGAAGATTCCACCCTCTGCTCTTCATTTCGCACTCAATCGAAGTTGTAAAAATTTAGAAAGTTAAGGGGGTATTCTGGTCTGACGGGCAAAAAAAATCGATTTCTTTTTTGCATTTTCTACAGGTACATTATATGGGTAATACGTGTGCAAAAGGATTTTTTCCAATTCGTATTATTTGCAAAGCTACAGGGTGCAGAATAGGTGGGTAAACCTTTCGGTCTAAATTGTACGCAAAACTTTAAACGCGTTTTTCTTGAAACCATGTTTTTCGAACCGGTGACCATGATATTTCAAGATTGTGTGGACCAACTTAGTCCAAGTTTTGCATATATTATCAGCACACATGTGGCTATCGTCCCTACCAGAATTATGATAAAATATTTTGTTTTTAAACTTTCACAGACCTTTAAAGTTGAAAAATTGTGCGAAAATCGAAACTTAATTTTCAAACCGCCGCCATTTGCTTAATTTTCAATATTTTTTTCTCATTCTGGTAGGGACGAAAGCCACAGGCATACAGATATAGAATCTCTTTTCATTTTTTGTTATAGATCCCTAGAACGAGCCCAATCATGGACACCGTGACACCATGTTTTTTTTTCACCATTACTTTAAAACAGTCAACTGCGTTTGATTTTAATTCTTTTCCATTGACAAAATTTGTAAAGATAGTTCAAACATCAATAAACATGTAGCAATAAACTAAATAATAATAAAATTGATGGGTTCTTTGTAAAAAAATTCCGAAATAACGCGACGAAAACGCCTCGTCAGACCAGAATACCCCCTTAACCTAAGAAGGTGGAATACCTACAGACGTCACTCGCGACACTCCCAGCTCATAGCGTTTATTATAGGGAAAGTTAATTACCAACGTACCACGTAATACGTCACGCCATACGCCTTCGCGCATTCAGCGAAATTAATCAATCACAGCGATCCTCCTAGCGTTAACAATGACCCCGTACCCAGCAGCCGCAGAATTGATCCCGCGTGCATTTTCTTAACGCGCCACGCGTTATCTCGTTCGAAGTGAATTTTTACAACAGCGCACGGGTTGCGCAACGGGGACACACGTCCCACGAACGTTTACGAAAGACCGAATCGAGGAAGTTTATGAAAGCGATGGGGAGCGTCGCGCATGGCGATGCCCCCCATTGACGGACCCACGGCAGAAGGGACATTAATTACCGCTCGATGCGCGGAGACGCTCCGTCCGACTAGCACGTAATTAATCGCGGCAGGTGGAAGAGAGGATATTGATTTCGTGGCACCGAGGTGCCGGCTCGCGATTCGCCGGGCCGAGGAACGCGAGCGTAGGGAACGTGGGACAAGGACGCGAAGGAAGGAAAACGAGAGGCGGACGGGGGAAAAAAGGTATCACCGGGACCGATCGCGACTGTTACGTTAATTAACGATGTAGATCGTGGTTCCGGGTCGGCCGGGGCCACCATAAATCTGCGACGCGGCGTGGATCCGCGTAATTTATCAAAACTCGGATGAATCCTCGGGGAACGAGGCGGTCGTTGGAACCGTGCGGAATTATTATTCCGCGGAAAATAACCGTTATAAATTCCCGGGCAATTCCGCGGCGAAAACTGCTGATACAGGATCCCGAATCGAATGATAAATCTATCGGGTGCTCGGCCAACCGAGACATTAGTGTGTAAATGAGGAAAGGGGGAGGAGGGCGCCCTGTCTCGGGGCGAAAAACAACCCCGGCTACGGTATTAATAAGAGATCCTCCTTTCTTGCTGCTTAATGAACGCACATGAACGACCTGGATCTGTCTGTATGTACGTGCTCGAGAAATAAACGCACACTGCCCCGGTAACGAATACTCCGATGTCTGTAAGCGTAGGGGCTGATACGAGGGCGGAGGATGGGAAAGTTTATACAAAGATCGAGGGAGGAACGATGCAGAGAGAGATGATCGGGCTGATTGTGTTTTTCCGAATCAATATCATTAATGTAACACAGCAGGGGGTGCTTGATGAAGGCGCGACTGGCAAATCCCCGGGCCACTTCTTTAATCGGCTGTTCTCAGGGGCGAACATTCAAACTGAATATCTCTTTCTCTGGGGTAAGACTGTCGGTTATAGTTTCTGGTAGATTCACGAACAAATTGTATCCATATATTTATGTGCATAGAAGGGTGAAGCATGATGCTGGAATATTTCTCCTATTTTATAATAACGATGATAGTACGCCAGCAAAGCAAAAACTCGATTTGTGGTATTCCATTAGCGAACATGCTACTATTTAATATGCAAACTACACTCGCAATTAGCGCCACTGAAAAAGTTCCTCGATACATTTAACGTTAGGAAAAACTCGATTTTTCCAGTTCTTCGGGAAGCGTTTGAAACACTGCGTCATTGTGTTCTTTTATATAAGTCGTCTATGCTTGTTGAATATTTCTCGCCTCAATTTACATACCTTCGACATTAAATAGGGAAATTGACCTATTATTTCAAAGAATCCCACTTCGTTATCTTACGGTAATTGAAACGAACATCCAACCGGGGCTTAATTATCGCATCGCCGACTTAATTCACTTGCTTTGTTGGCTACCAAATTTCCATCCGAGAGTGTTGTTACAGCGACCGGGATTACATCACGGTGGAACCCGTAAGAAAGATCGGGGCCGCCATAAATCCATGGGAACGCGACACTCCCGACAAGGCAGACTCTAATACGAGTACCTACATGCCGAGGTATCGAGATCGCGACGATATTTTTCGTCTATCTGTCCGTTCATCCCACTCGTGATTAGAGTGCAAACGCACATTAGCACGGTTGTACATATCTGGCGTTCCCGTCACGCTTTATCGCCGCGGAGGCGCGAGGACGTTTCTTCGGTATGTAATTCATGAAAAGAATATTCAATGGAAATGCCCCGGCCATTGGCAATGGATATGCTCGACGTGCACCACATTGCAATTTACGACGATCTAATCGCGGCTAAAGTTCAGGGCCGTGCGATATACCTCGCGTACCCGCATCGTGTTTTCGTCCACCCTCGAGAACCTACCCATAAACACGGACCTAATACACACCCCAATCCCCTCGAAACGTCGCTAATCAAAGGAGAGAATGACTATTGGAGGTTGTCAGTAATTGGTTACTCGTTAGTCATTTATAAGAGCAGATGACAGAGGTGTGCCTTGCCAGATAACGAAATTTATCGACAGCTTTCCCTGATCTTTTAACGAGGGAAATTATTTTTCGTCGCTGGAGGTAGGTACGTGGTAGCAAACCTGGCTAGCTATGAAGTAATGAAAATTTGGGAGCTAGATTTATTCAAACGTCTTTCTGTATAAAATTAACTATCGTAACGAAGTTTGATGTTACTGAGCTATAGTATGGGTAACTCCTACAGTTTTATTTATCTCCTGGATGCCATCGAGGGAATACCTAGACCCCTAGCGTAACCATCCGACGTTACAACTCTTCCTCGGCGTTATCAACTCGCTGGTTGAATTATCAGAGGCGGTATAATGAAATTTTCCCCGGATTATTAGCTCCAAGCAGTACGTCGCCCCACTGCCACTAGGTAGCTCGTCGTTACGTTGGCGAACGTCGTCCACTTTCGACACCGTGCACCTTGGTCAGGTGGGTGTGAGTTAATTAGAGGCTATAGCGTACGTAGAGCACCCCCTTATGGTCTCCCTCAGCGGTGTTCCAGGCTCGACCGCCATCAGAACGGAAGAACACCGTGGAAAGGTGTTGCGGGGGTGCAACGTCAGGGCTGTCACGGTAATATCTAGTACGAGCTACAGGTCGACCGCTTATTAAAAACATCGAGCCTTGGCCGGCGATCCCTTTCCCACCCAGACGACACGAGCACGCTCGCGCAAGGGCGAGCGTAGCCCCCCACGTGTGTGTAGCACAAGCGTTACACACGTGGACGCGGGTTAAGCTCGCGGCTTATTACGTTCCATGGATGTTGGTCTGGGAATTATTAACTTTTGCAATTTTATGGCCACCGCTGGATATTGTGAACCCGCAGTCCTTGTGTATTTAAATTGGGGTGAATATGGGGTATGTTTGTGGGAGATGGACGGTGTCGAAGATACGAGTGCATTGTAATTAAAAATAGCCGTAACATATTGTAGAGAGCAAAGCCTGGATTAAATTTTAGGATCAATTGGGCCTAAATAGGTGTGCAGAAAGCTATCAATCCTCGATGATCTGAAGCTGAGTAGGAAAATTTAGTTTGAAGATTTTAATTGATAAAGACAAGTAGCTTTAGTTTTATTGGGTGGGTGTATTGTATTTCTTGTTATTGTTTTGTTATGTTTTTTACTGGGATATTTAATAGTGAGTGGTGTAATTAATATTATTTTAAACTTTCTGTACTTTTTTATTTTTTAAGACTAAAATGGAACTATGGCGTGGTAGTTTTAATAATTGTATAATGTACAAGTTGTTCTATGAGTTGTTAATTTTTTACAAAATTAAGATAACATAATTAACATAATTAATATTATTTATTATTTTGTGGGTTGGTAGCTTTCTGCATAACTACTTAGGCCTTGTAGGTAGGCTACTTAGAATTGTAGGTAGAAGGAGTATCAAATGATTAAAAGATTCAATATAACAAAGACCTATTTGTTGCGAACTCCGATGACACCATTCTCGTCGTGATTTTTTGTGGACGAAGCGGTCGATGAGATTTACCTATAAGTGACCAATTACGCAATACATAGGAATTATAAGAAGGTAATGGCACCATTCTTTATGTAAGTAAAGGGTGTGTTGCCTTTCCCAAGATCTGACAACTCCCCGATATAATTCCCCACGGTGTTTGCATGTTTTATAGAGCGCGAAAAGCGCCGTTACTGCGACGCGGAATCGACGTGTGACTCTTCATTATAGCGTGACCAATTAAATATTTAAACACGCGGCGTTAACGGGGAACGGTTCGATCGGGCTGCAATAAATTGTCAGCGCAATCGGTGGCGCTACAAGCTGTGCTTCTTGTATTCTAGTTAACCTTTCATCGCGGTAAATACCTGTGCCGCAGGAAATTGTTGCAGTGTAGCATGTCACGGTTGCAGGTGCCATTACCGTTATCTGCGTTCGTAATCGCACATACGTGCCGCGCAATGACGCTTTTCACAGAACAGTAGAAACGACGGCTTGTTTATCACGCACCTTGCCGCAAATTTCTGCCTACCAAGATCAATTTGTTCAACGAAATCGACTCCACCGATTGCTTCCCCCGTTTCCATTTCCCTAGCTACTAGAACACCATCGGATTTTATCGATGCAATTACACAAATTCACCGTAATCACTGTCGTCCATAGTCGTCCTCATTAAAGTGTTCTACATGCTAAATTTCACTGAAATATTAACAACTCGACTCTAATCCTGCCAATAGAGCTGTTTCACACTGAAACTTGAAATATTAAAGATGAAATATTTGACTCTTAAATATACCATTTAAATAAAAATAACAAAGGGGTGCGAGTTCCCTTGTGTACTCATCCAGAAGCATTCGAATTACCTTGAACGAAGAAACCACCCCTAAGCTGCGCGATTCCGAGCACTTGCACCTTACCAATCGTTAAGACACCATTAGCCCCAAGTCAGCCAGAATTTCGGTTTCGTTTCACCGAATCAGTTATGAATAATATATTTCTCAATTCCGAAGCGTTACGCGGAGCCTCCACCACGGCGGAGCAGCGTGGTTTCCGGCATGATGGCGCAGCGGTAATGCAGCGTCCCCCCCGGGGGGTTGGCGGAGTTAACGAGACGTCATAAGGGCCGAGGTATAATTGCGTCAAAGGCGTATAACGGGAGTAATCGCACGGGCGCAGTCAGGCTGCAACAAGGTTCATAGAAACGAACGGAGAAGGCCTGGGTCTGGGTCGACGTGAGAGAGACGCAGCGTCGGGCCGCGGCGTCATAGGGGAATGAAACGAAATTAAGGAAAGAAATAATGCGATAGGAGAGAGCAACCCTGGCGAGGGGGCCAGCGGACCTGGTCACACGGATGGCCTTGCGCGGCAGCGGACACACTCTCATCGCGACGGAGAGCTTGGTACACGTGTTGATGACCGAGACTCATCCCTAATTGCGCTTGATGACACCGTGTCCTCGGGGGTGAAACCGCAGAACGCTCTCTACCCTCGCTTCCTTCCTCCCGCACGCGGCCACCCCCCAGCGCTCGTCGACGGACCCTCGGCACGAGGAGGGAAGAGCCTGGACGATCGGGACATGTGTCGTGCTCAAGCATCCGGAAAAGCACACCGGGTTATCTAGGATCCGGACCAAAATACACGGCACACGTTCGAGGGTCGTTCTCTCTTCCTTCGATACACGATACTCTCGCACGAGGGCGACGATCCTGTCACGTTTACCTGGATAAGGGCCAGCTTTATTGGTCTCTTAGAGGGAGGCTGTGTATCGACTCGTTGGCCCGCGAGGTTTGCATACTGCAAGTAGGCTGCGACATGGGAGGTGTGATTTTAATTTCACGAGACGCGCAGTTGTTTGCTCGTACCGGTCCGTCGATTTACCCGGGCACCTTTCCGCGTTAAATATGTAGCACGGTACAGGGTTGTGCGTGAACGAGTAAATTTCCTGCAGTTCTTTATTGGGTGCCTATAAACTGTGGTAGAATATATTCCAATGGAAGTGGTATGTCGTTGTGATTTTTAGCGAGGAAAATACGCGAATATGGACACTTTAATGGATTCCTGGAAGCTCCAGTTTATTTCGATCACGATGTTCGAAACTACCCCCTATTAATCGCATGGTTTACACGTTTCTTGTATCTTAATCCCTTGGAGTTCCCAATTTGGGACAACCTCGAACCTCCCGCTAATCAGACATAGATCGCTGATCTATAATTTCCGCGACTAATTTATCTTCCTGCTCGACTTCATCCCCCAACGGTTCGCCATCGACGACCACTGCCGTGGCCAAAGGAACCACGCACCCACGAACGAATTACCCAAGTTATTTCGAGCACGCCAAGGTTTTTAACAGGTGCGCGAGCCGGGCGCAATCAACGTTCCAACCCCCGGCCTATTCAATTACGACGGAATTTCCCGGAATCGAATATCGTCTAAGACCTTTCCTGGCGGGGCGCGTTCTTAGAATCCGCCAATTAATCGACCGTCAGCCGGGAATGTTGCGCGACGGTGAATCAGGAATGGGTTACGCCGGACAGAGGGATGAACGCGCAGGAGAGGGTAGAACCGTCGGGCAGCTACGTTATGAATACATTATATCTCCGGTTCCAAGGGATGCTGGCACATGCGCCGACGGAGTGGCTCCACCCTGTCCTCCACCGGGACTCTCTGTGTTTCTCCGTTCCTCTCTCCCTCTTCCTCTCGGCGCGCAACCCCCTCTGGCCCCGTAAGCCCCCTGTCTGCTGGCGCTAATTATACATGCGCTAACCAATCCACCTCCAATGAGGCCGGGCTTGTCGCCCTCTCTACCCGAGAGGGTTCAACCACTCTTGTCCTCACTCGTCGGAGCCTGGGTGGAGCGTGGACCTTTCTCCGCGCGCACCACGCATTTGCTTTGCTTAATTACGCGGAGGCGTTAACTAGCTTCCGACCAACCCTTGAATCGCAACCCTTTGCCTGGCTGGAAAGGGAAACCCAGCCGTTGATTGGTCTTCCGCGGTTCCAGCGAGCTTACTTCCGACCGAGCAACTCCAGCCCGTCTAGAATGATAAGGGTTTTCCGGTGAATTTACATTTCACCCTAGACCCCCTCAAAAGCGCGTGTATTTTAGACAGTCGCTTACCCTTTCGAGTAATCTCGGTCTTTTAAACTGTGCGGGGGTTGCAATTGACATAAAGTACCTATTTGTGAGTTTCTGAAATTTTTAACCTCGATAATGGCAGAGGGGGTGGGTTCCAATGGCAGCTCGAATATCGTTTATTTACGACAAGAATCGGATTTTATCCCCGCGTTGAATTGTGGGCTCAGTTACCGAAATGTCCTCGATCACTCGATGCTCCGCTATCGACTCACACCGAAGTTTCGGTATTCACTGTTCGAGTCCTCTCGCGGGCACTCGAAGCTCACATTTTCTCGGCCGAGGCGCCGTTACGGTGTCCTAGCGCTCGGTTTCCCGACGATAATTAAATAGCGAACGGAGCATAAAGGCCGGTCCTATTTTATATTCATTGCCTCCTATCCCATTAGGAGCTATCACCGATTCAATATTCCTCCAGCCGCGAGTCCCTCGGACTTAATCTCATATTCGCAGGACAAACACTCACCCTCCAGCGATCTTAACAGACGCTCCGCAGGAAGTAACGACCTCGCAATCTCCAATTTACGAGCCGGCACTCTACGCCAGCCGAGATCCTCGAGGTCAAAGATTTCCTCGGCTCGATCTTCGTTTCCATGGTGGAAATGACCGAGACGAGCTTGTGCCGGCGCAACGAGATAAATAAGAAGCCCGAGGAGCAGCCCGAGCGGATCGACGGAAGGGAGACGGGGATACGAGAGGATGCCCGGGCGAAACGAGACAGATGGATGGGGGGGAAAAAGTGAGAGAAAAGGAGAGAGTGAGTCGAGGGTGGAGGGCGCAGGGGGGGGGGGGAGGGGCAGCGGAGGGAGGCCGTAGCTCGAGGGTGAAGGACGAACTCGCAGCGTCTCTTTCCCTTCCGAAGGAGGCTAGAGAGCCGCGAAACGCGGATTCGACAAATCGAAGTGTGGCCCCCCCGTGCGAAAGGCTGGCGGCGGGGGCGCAAGGGGGAATGAGGGGGGAAGGGGGAGCGGGCTCCTCGAGGAGATGGAGCGTCGCTGCAGCTCGGAATAAGAGGGTGGGTGGCGGTGTGTGCCGCCTTCGACGCGCAGGCCCTATGCAAAATAGCAAGGCTTGGTGGGGTGACGGAGCCGTTCGAGACCCCCCAACGGGGCAAACAACCCCTTAGTTCTGCCGTAGCGGCCGCAGACGCCCCCACCACGTGTGTGTGTCGCGCGAGAGACGCCTCTCGTCGTCGCCGTCGTCGCCGTCGTTGCCGTCGTCGTCGTACGTCGTCGTCGTCGACGGCAGCGCCACCCCGCTCGGCTCCTTCCTCTTTCGCACGATTTTTTCGCCGATCCCGATTTCTTGATATCGTTCCACGACCGCCACCATCCACGCCTGTTCCTCGCGTGAAGCGCGCGCGCGCGCGGGCGCCCTTGGACCTCTGTCGAGTTGTCAGTGAACGTGCACGATCTCCGCGAGGATCCCCGACCGACGCTCACCCCCTGGAGCAAGAGGAAGCTTGTGACATTCGGATGCATCCCCCGATCAAGAGTAAGAATGAACCGTCCCCTCGTTTAAACAACCGTAACAACCTCTCGCTGAGAATATGGACCGCGGGGTTTGTATCTGCTGCTAGACGGGCCCAGTGTTTCGCGGCGTTGGGGTCGATTTAAGTTATTAGAACTTTAGAGATTACTTTGCCTAACTCTGCGCCAAGGTGTCGAGGAACCAGCCAGGTCTTAAGGGAAATAGAAATGACAGTTCTGGGACTCTGGCTGGAATCATTGGGCGTGTAAACAGGACAAGATCTTCGGGTTAGAAATCGAATCGCTGTAGAGTTCAGTGTTTATTCTTCATCGAACCTTTTCTTCTGCGTCAGATTCTTTCTTGCATTGCTGGTAAATATTATTCTTATTCTCGTAAGTCCGGTCGGATCATTAATCATGGAGCTTCCGGCTTTAAGTCGTATTCTTTAGTCTATCGGAAGATGTGGTTGACGCTCCGACAGCAGCGATACAGGCGCATGAAGTCAGACTCGGAATTACCTTAGCAACCTTGAACTAATAAGTCTCTCGTCAGCTGCAGCGACATTGCGGCGCTTCTAGTACATTAATAAGGAAACATTCTGCGCCTAGGCGAGCCCTCATCACTTTATGGACACCGTCCCGGGGAGTCGTAAAAACGCCGTGATTTCGAGCCGGTATTTTTTACGAAATCCTCAAGTTGGCATAAATCTTCGAGCTCTTTCGGCGAGAAATAGCCAAGTGATTACCAATATTTATTGGATCTGGCTGGCCATAAATCTCTCTCCAGTCTACTGATTGCCGTCGTCGACTTGATTACAATTGATTGCGTTTTAATTCATATGTTCCCCAAGACATTTGATCCACAATTTTGTAGGTCACTCGTCGCGGAACATACGAAAGAAATCTATTACCTCTAAAATGGGACCAGAAGTCCCCGAACGGAATTCAAACTCCAGTAGATAGAGTCCCACAAAATCATCAGCCCCACGTTTTACAGAACAGTGTTAACCCATCATTCCAATCAACAACCACGACGACTACCAGAAACCGAGCACGAGTGGGTATTCCCAATCAATCTTGTTAGAAGTTTCCAAGTCTCGCCGACCCCGAGGATATTTAGAAGTATAAATTCTAATCAGCCGTTATAGACACGCTCCGTGACGGGTATCGATTCGGTGGTAATTATACTGCCGCGTGGAGGGAAAAGACATAGGTAGAGGATCGATAGATGGGGCAGAGGCGATAGAGGTGCCATGATTAATCGCCGATCAATTAACAGTCGCCTGGTGCCGCGCGACGGTTGCGTCACACGTGTACCACGACGCTGCGAGCCGGACCTCCTCCCATTAATTAGTTATTAACAACGCACCGCGGTAATTACCTATGCAAATTGGCCCGCCGCCCGTTCTACGCCCGTCATTATCTCAGCAGCGATTTCGCAATGCCGCCTCCGCTTCTTCGGCTAGCCGTAGCGACCGTCGCGTCGCCGAGGCCCCCGTGAAAAAGTGCGCGAAGGTGGAAGGTCGAGGTAAAGACGAATCGCCTTCGGATGTGCCGAGCGTCAACTCCTGCGATTCAATGTTCACTCTCGAAACCGGGAGTGTCCGTCGTGCTTTAACGACCGTTTGTGCATCGATCGTACGAGGAATTATTTATCGCGCGGCTGGCGTAGGTATTTACATTCCAACCGTGATCCCCTCTGGTCTTTTTTTTTCCTTTCTCCCGTTCGCCCCCTCGTGGCACTTTGGGATAACGTCGCGTTGCTTGTTAAGCGTCGATCACGCCGGGGTTGATAATTCACGAGCAAAAATTTATAATTCAATAAGCGACGCTCCCACCCGACCGTCTGGTTGGGAATATCGAACTCGATGGTATTACGTCGCACGCAAATTTCGCGGCAGGCGAGCTTCCCTTTCACCTTCAGGAACCTCTCGGCGAACCACCGTCCAAGAATATCGGCAGCACTTTATCCCCCTCGAATACAATAAACCGAGTTAAAAAAAAAGTCCGTTGCAGGCCGCTTGTTCTAAAATTAAAATAGTCGAGGGCATCTTTTCCTCCTCTTTGTTTTCGCCCGGCGAAAATCCGCGCCCGGCTCATAGAATCTTAAATTTTCTTTACGTCACCCAGGGGACTCCGCAATGTTAAAAAAATACCCGGGCGATTCTAAAATTGCCCCGTCGATTCTAAAACTGCCCGCGTATCGTTCTTCGTTGCAACAACTCTTCTCAGATCCTCGAGTCTCGTTCGCGCTCAGGCTTACTCGTGCGTATTCGTCGCACGTGATCATTAGTCCCGAGGTTTGGGAAGAAACACTTGGCAAAAATCGACGATATGCCATTGCGGGGCGTTTAAATAGCAACGAGGAGGCGAGCGTCGTTTATTTTCCAATAGCGATTGCGCGAGGCGCAGAAGTGGCACACACCGGCGCTCGCGTCGATCATTTTCGCGATCTACGATCGACCGAGCCGCTTCTGGCGGCAACGAGCTGCGCGAGCGCGATAATTACGATAAAACCGGCGCCGGCAAAGTGGAGTTAATTATTCAGTGCCGTGCGTGTGCCCACGTCCTCTGTCCCACAAAGGGAAACGACTGGAGGCGATTACCCTTCGATGGTGAATTTCGACGTGAACAAACCAGCCTCGTATGGAACTGCGAGCGTGCATTTTTCGTAGCAAGACCAGTGACAATTGCTCGACGATATCGCGAGGAAGTTCATGGGTTCTAACAGCAACATGTGCACAGAAAATCTTTCAGCACTTTATCGTCATAATTATCACAAACGCGCTTAGAGGTGTATTCATTCGTCGAACAATATTCTACAACTTCCGCCACTGGGTAGGTACTATTAACGAATACAATTGCGCGACGTACAATTATTCCTGGCAACCGAAGATATGCAACCGATGAAGTCTCGTCGACGCTCTTCCATGACAACGGCCACCGTGTAATCGCGAAGTTAGTCGTTGCAATTGGAAGATTGAAGACTTAAACGTCGGTCGTTCGCGTAATTCCGCTAACGAACAGACGGAAAGCTCGAATTAACCGCACGACGAGCCGTTCGGTTGACGAATTTTACCAAAGCATCGGATAATACGAGGCACGAGTCCGTCAGTCCTGATGAATTCGCCGGGCCTGAGCGAGGCTCATTGAAATTCCAAATGCTTGCGGTGGTGGTATAATAATCGAGCTGCGAGGGAATGTTTAAAAAATGCTCGCTGCTCGGGCGAGGAGCGCGATGTCTCGGGATCGGTAACGATCGCCGTGCAAATGATCCACGGAGGACGCGGGAGCCTTCGGGAGGGTCACCGCGGGCGGTCCAGGATCGAGGAAGAATGAAGAGGCAGGAATGAGGGTGACGGGAAATAGAGGGAGGGCCGTGTAACACGCGTGTGCGCGAGGAGGATAAAGAGAAAGAGAGAGAGGGTGGAGGGGAAAGGGATTTTTTACGGATCGACTACCAGAACGATGAAATCGGTGACGGAGAAAGGGGCGGACGTAGGCGGTCATTTGTTGTTGTTTATTAATTCGAGGCGAGGCGAGATACGTCCACTTTGTGCGGTTCGGTTGCTCGTTTCGCCCACGCATAAATTTCTCTCTATGTGTTTCTCTCCGGCCCGCAATAACGCACACGTAGCCCACAATGGCGCGCGTCTGCCCGATGATAATGCAGGGCATCGTAAATAAAATATGCCCGATGGCCGGTGACCGCGGGGACCGTCGAAATTCCGGGGCGAAGCTTTTCGGAGCAGTGATCGGTGATTCCTGGATCAACGGCGAGCAGCCACTGGACCCGAAAAGCATCGTAAAGGCGGTAATAAAAGCGTTGCTACTAACATGTCGCTCGCGCGGCTTTTTATTGGACACGGTGTTACTTTACTTCGACCAGCCAGGGACATTGTTTTTGGGGAGCAACCCCGCGATCTTCTTCCCCTTTATCCAAGCGGGCTAGAGTTCTGCGGTGGTTTAATCGATTCGTAAGGTTGCACCGGTAGGCCATTGTCTAATTTCGTGGGGCTGCTTGCCCGAAATCTATCGTTTCTTCGATTGTGGAGCTTCGTCGCTCGTTGTAGTGAATCTGTCGAGTACCTAAATTGGTGCGCGAGGTGACTGAGAGTTTTGAAGTGATTATTTAGGTGCTGCGATGTGGGGTGGCAGTACAATAGATTGGAAGGGGCTTAGATCCAGAATTATAGAAATATTTGCTGTTCTCTTGTCTTAGAGAGCTAAATAATGTACTGTGTTATAAATAATTAGAAGGTTGCCATTCGATAATGGTAACAAGTGATCTGGAAATTGGCCATGTTATAGAATCTAGAAAGTGAGCAAAAATCTTACGTTAAGGGAGGAATTAAGGACCTTGAAGCAAGAGGGGTGTAGCTCCAGTTTTGACAGTCTTAACATACGTAAAAAAAATCTACATCGTTTGGTGCACGTTTCATGCAAATTCAATAACAAGTGAGCGATTTATTGTAAATTTTGAATCTGCACCCATTACTGTTTTGCGCAATACGAATGCTCCAGATTAAAAAAAAAATTTGCCCGAAATAGAAATAAGAAGTGATCAACTCAATAAGTACCTACTACTTATTGTGTGAAGATATATATTTTTCAATTAGTCGTCTCTTTTTAATTTCAAGTCGAAGTAATAATTTTATAAACAATTTTTCCTAATTTACTCGGAGTTGATAAAGATAGAGCTGCACTCCTCTTGCTGCAAGGTGCTCAATTGTGTTTTTTATTTGCGGTTCATTTGGGTCCCTCTCCACACGCGAGGTTCTTTAAACATTTCCAGTATAGTTAAAACCAGGGCAGGAAAGCTGTCAAGTATATAGCATTCACTTTTGCAATCAACAATTTAATTTCGTTCCGAATCGCTCGTCCTCGAGGAACGTTGCGGCTTTTATCATCCGCGATCGAAGAGCGTCGAATTAATTTCGGTAGCACCTGTATCGATTATAAGTGTGTTCTTTTTCCTGGCCGCGCTCGGGGGCAACATTAAAAATAACTACCTATCGGCTCTCGTGCAACGAGCCACCCACGTCTCGGTCTCACGTTACGATCGCGTATCTCTTTTAATACAACGGTACCGTGGTAGAGCGTATCCCCTGAAATTTTTCGAATTTCCAACCAACGACCGCGCCGTTGTCGAAAATAAACGTTTCCTCCGGTAACCAAACAACTGGCGCGCGGGCAAATCATTCATTATGCGAAAAATAGAGCCTCCCGTGTGCTTTGTCCGACTAAACATCGATCACAATGGATCCTATCTATGAAGCTCGTGAATCCTTAACAGCAACTGGAACAAACTGCATTCTACAATAACATAAATAATCTATCTCATTGAATGTTCAACAAATATCCTCTGCTGGTCCACAGAAACCATAGCTAATTCCTGAAACACAGATGTTGAGTGTGTCGCAACGAAGAAACATACATACGGTTCGAGTGCAGACCAATCCTCTGTGTTCAGCAATTTTTCTGTACATTATTATACCATTTACTTTCAAGGATAGATCGAATTACTATCAATTAAAGCCCAGAATAATCTTAAGTAAATGCAGTAATTAATTTGCAAGAAAAAGCGATGAAATTATGCCCGAGTTAGTGGCGTCTGAAAACGGGGGTCCCAATTATCCCTGACAGGTACGTCGAGGAAGGAAGGGATTTTCTTCTAAAAAAATCGTTACTGGTTCTCGTTAATAATAGCGTTGCGCCGCGAGGTGGCCGTGGACGTAAAAAGTGCGATAATTATCGAGCTGCGAAGTCGATCGAGCCCAAGTATTTCGATCGAGAGCCGAGACGGATAACAAGATCGAACCTCGAGGCTGCTTCCATGCCCACGGAGAGACATCGATGGTTATTATGAGCAACACCATGGGGACCCGTAATATAGCCCGTGCTTTGCTGTAGGTCCACAGCTTCTCTCCGCACGCACACCAACCGCCGACACTCTCCTAACGGCTGTAAAAAATGATTCTCGCGGCGAAAGACATGTAAATTTATGAAGGCTCCGGGGCCTGGCTGCCCTCCCTCCCTACCCCCTGGCTGCATCACTGCCCCCCTGACGCGGATGCATTGTTGTGCTAACAATTAATTAATGTCGCTTTAATTGCGCCTACCACGGCAACGACCCCGGTCCCTTTTCCCGTTTTTCGTCACCGACGATCCTTTTGTCTTTGCATACCTTCGACTGCGCGAAATTATGCTGATTAAAACGCTGTCTTCTTGGTTATTGTTAGTGAACCTCGGTTCAGAGATACAGAACAGCGACTCCCCTTCTCGGTGAATATTTGATGGGCCAAAAACGGGCCTCTCCTTTTGTGGGCATTGTTTCGTGGTGTGCATTGTGCGATGCTGTTATTGTCCTCCTGATTGATCATTGTTTTTTCTGCTTCTTTAATTGCATGCTTCGGGGCCGGGGACCTATTGTGAGTTAGATAGATTATCTCTGTGTATTAGTTATCATCTAGGGATCGGGGGTATTATACAGTGGAAGCAGTGGGTTACATTATTTCCTTGCGTCAGCTTTGGTGTTTATTTCAAAATTATTCGATTTTTTGTGAACATCAGAATCCAAACCCTTCTCGATGAAAAACGAGGGACTAATGACTACAAATCACCTGTGCTTCAAAATCGGCGAAACGTTCACTGGGCAGTCGTGCGAGAGATACGATAATTTAGCAAAAATACAGTAACTACTCGCTGGGGCCAAAAATGTCCGTGGTTGATTCTTAAGCGCGGGCCTTTATCGCGCGTGAATCTTGGGAGATGATTGGCGACGCCTTTAAGATACAGAGTGTCATAATCCAGTACGTGAATTCACACCTGCCCGATATGAGCATTAACGTTTGAGAGCCTGCCTTCGTTATATTTTCCCTGCGTGTCCGCTGAATCGTGTGTGCTCACTCTGTCCGTGTTTTTCTGTTGCAGGACGTAAGGGAGCGGAAGGAGCGTAGATGAGTCCTGCTGTCTGCGTTCTCGGTAAGTCGTGAACAGCGAATATAAAGAGCGTACGGAATGTCTCACGGCTGAGCCCAGGGGGACCTTATTATACGCGTATATTATTGCAACCCATGCCCAGCTTCAGCTTCTATTTAACTAACGAGCCAGTGCCGTTACATACGAGAGGCAAGTTTGGCTTCTTTTGAAAACGATACGGCTGCGTCTTTCGTATTTCGAACGTTCTCAGGATCGCGAACTATTTTGGAAAATTAACCGAAATTGACGAATGAGTTTTCTTATTGGAAACTGATCTACTCCCCGCGTGATATCGTGGAGATCGTGGAATATCGATTCTATGTCACTTCCATGGGATTCTTTGAATAACATAAGGGGTTATATTATGCCTACCCTTTGCGATGGAAAATGTAAATAAATACTTAAAAGGAATATTTCGGTAGTTTGCGGTGACCAACCTAAATTTGACTTGGTTCATCCGCAATAAATAATTCGCAGGAATGTAGTTAGTACATTTGATTATCGAGTCCTTAATCATTCATTATCCCAAAAAATTAATTTGCTACAAAATGGCGGCTTCTCATAGCAAAAGTATCGATTTTCACCACAGAATCACTCTCATTTTTCATCAGTTTTCATCTATAAAATAAAAACTACGCAGCGGAAATGGAAAAACCACGATTAAGGACTAGATAATCTAATATAATAACTAAATTCAATCGAATTTTTTATTTCTGATGTACCAGATCAATACTACACTGGTCACAGTAAAGTGCATAAATAAAAATACGCTGCCGGGAAATCACCTATAGATAATTCCATTATTTATTTAGATATCGCATTGCAAAATAAACTACAAGGACTTTAAAATATATACTTTCGAATACACAACCGTTTATTTCAAAACCTCTTCAAGTTTTTAAAAAAAATCCCAAAAATACTTGTGTTTTCAGACCTTACAGGTAGGCATAACCTAGGGTTGCCACCTGTTTCACAAAAAAATAACGTACATTTGCTTGCGTGGGGTATAAAAAAAAGTGCCTTCATCAAATTAAATTAATTAAAAATACATTTTAATCTTATTAGTTTTTATTTCTATCAAACATATTTTCTATTGCTTTTAGCATTACAGAGTAAATACCTATTTATTATTTTGAAATATTTCAATAACATAAGATACTTTATTTTAAAGTACGGGTGGCAACCCTAGCATAACCCCTTAATTGATCCTTACGCCAGTGGCATCGTTGTACAATATAATATCTATAAGCAACCCAAACCTTTTACCCACGGACTCATAACGGATCGTCAAAAACGTTGCAACAAGCCCCCACCACACAGTCGGCCGTCATTTATCCAGCAAACCGGACCAAACGAATCGATGCATCGTGCCCGCGCGTCTCAACGAATTCTCGATCGGATCGATTCCCCCCGAGGGCGCGATGCAACGGTGTCGATTCCCCCGTCCACGGGCGAGACAGAGAAACGACCGGGCATCGAGCGAGAGCGAGACGGCGCGGCGCGAAGGATGAAGGAGACAGGGGCCCGTTGCTGGACTACCTCTTCTTCCCCATAAATACGGATTTAGTCGCGCGGTTTACGACCGAAAACGTGTCGAGCTTCGCGAGCCAGGCCGCGCCTAAATTATTAAAGTCGTAAACGATCGAAATCGTCGTTAAGCGGCGCGCGAGGAAACCCATTGGGGCCCTGCCTCCGCGTCTCCACGGAGCGAGGATCATTTTTCTCGGAGCTTCATTGTTGGGCCACGGCTAAGCGGGCCCGGTATACACGCCTCGCCGTTTCCACGCGGCCGACAATAAACGGGCTTGCCCGTCGTACGCGCGTTTTCTGCGACGGATTCCCCTGGTATCTGTCCGGGCATAGATCAGACGGCAAGGTTATTGGCACCGGTAATCTCGAACGGCGCGCGTAGTACCTCCCGATGAGTTGTTAACGCGGCGTTACGCGAATGAAATATTCTGTTCGAGGGTTCCAACCGGGATTTATTGTGTGCCCCGTGTCGCGCCTACCTTTTTACGGGGCCCGCTAGTCGTGGTGAGTCCGATGGCGGAGGCGCGTTGATTCATCGGCGAACGAGACTGTATTGTAGGTTTCGCGGCGGGCCCTTCGATTGGAAACTGACGGGACTTGGTGAGGACTCGTATGAGAGGGGGAATTCGCAGTTGAGGGGGTCCGTTTTTCGGGTCTTACGAGTGAAAATATTGTGGGTGTTTGAAATGTTTTGGGGATGGTACTTGCGTACTAAAGGGTATACGCGGGGGTGATGAATTAAGGTGGGCGTATGAGTGTTCCAAATGCGGAGGTTAATAAGTTCGAAGATGGAAGAGATAGCTTTCATTGAATTATTGATAAGATGTGGTTGATGCTTCTTATGCTAGCGATGCATTAAGGCTCACTGTACCACCTTGTTTAATTATGCGCGCACAGCGATTCGCGCGTCTTATCTTTTATTATCCTTCTGAAGGTTGCATTCAGTTGAGTAAATCGTGCTACTGGAATAGTGTGTGTGTACTTTGCAATTATTCTTTGCAGTGAGTAGAGTGGTACCGTTATTATTTTATTCTGTAGTGGAATGAGCTTTATTCATTATTGTGTTCGAATGGGTTTCGCTTGACCCCGATTAAAGACCGGCTACAAGTTTCACGGAGGAGAATGATCGATGGAAAATGCACTATTATTATATTTTTAATCGATGCACTTAATTCATTCTCTGTATTCGTTCGAAACGATTTAATTGCGCGGCAATTACCTGGCATTATCCAGTGATTAACGCTGGTTCCGTTCCTTAAAAAGATAGTTTACGTAATCAACGTGAGCGTTCGTTAAAGATGGATGCCAATGATGAAAAAGGAACGCGCAAAGTTCAGGCGAAGCAAGCATAATCGTCGTACTAATGAAGAACTAACATACGGTATGAAGAAATCACCTTCGATACTTCTCGATTCCTTCAGATTTTTTACGGATTTTCCAGCAGGAAAATTGTGACATTCCTTATAAAGAAATAATTAACGATATTTCGTGATTTCTTAAGATTTTCTTATGGATTTTCCGATAGAATTCAATGGCTGCAAACCCCAGATCCAATAAATATATTTCGCCAACCTTCGTTATTCTGTAATTCCTCCTTAATAAATAAAGCATCGTTATTATAATAAAACGTAAAATCGGTTCGTGGTGATTAAAGAAGGAAAAAAATTCGATACATCGGCCCGTCGTTACGCGAACGGCGAGAACGCATTTGTAATAACGAAAACGACGAATAAAAAGGAAAGGAATGTTCGAAAGCTGGGGAACACGAGAGGGGGGCAAGAGAGAACTCGGTTTCGAGAGAACTCGGGTCCATTATGTATATTATATCTTAATCGTTATTAATGCAGAATTATCATACAAATTATACTTATCATGCAAATCGCCTCGGAAAGCGGAAATTGAATTTTTATCGTGAACCGTGTCGCTGACAAATTAGTTATGGTTTAATGTTCTACGCTCTCAACATCCATGTCACGGCTGTCAATGAAATTTGTCACGCTCGTGTAAGCAGGCTACGCAATGTACCGTATTCGTAAATTTTACGAACGTGCAGGCATCTCGCTCCCTCTCGTTCTGTCCTGATAAATAACACCAAACAGACAACTATGGCGCCTAATTAAAATCCATCTTCAATAACTTGGAAATTTATCCGTCTGCTCGTGCAGCTTCCCAGGAAAAATGGATCCAGGATTCAACCACAAAATATCAAACCTACTATATTAATTTATATACCGGGACTAATCTCTCGCAGGCATCGATAGCTTCATCGCTAAACGCGAGGAAACGTTAAGGAATATTTAATGACCAAAACGATATCGTCAACAGATTCCAAACCACAGAATGTGTAATTAAAAGGAGAATTAGTTATAGGGAAATTGTAACTTCATTCCTCTGAAACGTCCTCGGCCAGTGACAATCATTGGCCAAGCTGGCAGGAGAGAATTTATTATAAAGCCTGAGCGCCGATGGGCGGATTAATCATTCATCGGCTGTATCGATCCCGGTGGAAAGCGGAAATTTATGGATTTCCCTGGCCGCCAGCTGGCCGACGAGGTCTCCAACACGTCTGAGATTAAAACTATTTCTGGGAATGCAGCGTGGAGCGGGCAGCTAGGATGCATGTCGAGCCTCCGCGTCACGTATCCAGGATAGGTGGCACGCACTAGGTGGCTGACTACAAAGAAGCGAGGCCGATTTGCAATTTAAATCCGTCGGCGTACGTGCCCACGGGTCATCCGATTACTATACGCCACTGCGCCGATCATTTCACCGAACCTGGATAGCTTCGATAACAGCGTGCATCCACCGTGAAGATACCCGCGAGATCGAGAGTCGTTCGACTGCAGTTCGAGGGTGGCCCATCAACGTTTTCGACGCAAGTATTTTCCGCGAAGGAGTGTACTGAATTGAATCAGTATCCTCCACCTTGATCCTACTTGATGATTTTGACAAGTTTTCTGGAGATTGTTACAGCTTGAAAAGCAATGGAGTAAAGTGTGGCAGTTTGGGATATTTAAAGGGAGAGATGAATTGTAGTGAGTATGATTTGAGCAGTGGATTTAGTACGCTAAAATGGGGGAAAGGATTAAATGAGGCGTTGAGAGCAAAAACAGATTAAGCTACGTTGAAAAAAAATTAATTTTTCTTATTTTTGCTAGGTATTCTATTATTTTCTTTTCCATTATTGTTACTAACTCCATTTTGCGAAAAATCTGCGTTTCTGTTTTCCAATAAATGGGGCTTCTATCGAATCTTGATAGCTCCTACTTCGATGTAGAAGAAAAAGTACCTATCTAAAAATGAAAACAGAGCTCTTGTAAAGGCTCCCTGTAATTTCTCCTACACGCACTTGGTCTTCGAAAACAGACACGTTGATCCTCGAATTAAGAGACTCCGGGGGCTGGGTTCGGGAAAGTTTGGCTTAAGAGCGTCGAAGAAAAGTCTCTTCACCTTTTTCTTCCCGCTGGTCCTTGGTTTTTTGTAGGTATCAAGGTGGTTCGCTAATTGCTTTTTGTTGCAGTAATCGATCGTTATACCCTTCAAGGTCTTTCACAGAATCAAGCTGCACAATAAGTGTTGTCAAATTAGAGTAGATTAGTAATGCTCGATTTCACATTTTTTCACTTAAAGTTGATTAAAATTCTACCTCCCTGCGAATAAGAAACGAACCGTAACCACACTGCGGTAAAACTACATTGAAGTGAGTTTTTCCAATAGAAAGCTTCTAACGAGTGTGCAAAACGCAATTTCATGGAAATTCGACAGTTTTTTCACTCCCATCCACCCAGAGTTTCCACGCCTGTGGACGCATTTCAAACAATGAAGAGAAGAACCATCTTGAGGCCTCCAGCTTTCCAATGCAGCACCCCTATGCACCCTCGAATCCCCTTCTCTTCATTGCTCTTCTCTTCCCTGACTAAATCGTTCCCTTCGACGATATTTCCCTATCGATCGATCTTTCACGGTACCCTTTCACCCCCTTCGACCCACCAGCCTCTGTTTCTTTCCCTCTACTCCCTTTTTTGTATCTCGAGCAATTTTGTTCTCCCCGTTCAACCGAAGTCTTCGTCGATTTACTAACATATCCCATCACGTAAAACGGCGAAACCACGAATAATTGCGCTCCATCCTTATCAACCCCCAAAGGCGTGAATTTCGTCGATGTCTTTCGCCAAAGAAACATCAAGGGGCGTTCAGATGATCGAGATGCTGTTCGATTGCAAGCAGAACGTCTCGCGTCACGGTGTACGTAGAGGGGCCGAGGTCACGAGGAGCACGAGGACGATTATAAATGCGGCTGGCAGGTGGTGGGGCCCAGATTCGTCCCCATGCATGTATATATCGGCAAGAATATCGAGTGTCGACCTTCCGTGGGGCTCTGCGAACCGTTCGAACCGTTTTCGATCGGTTCGATCGGGGCCCCCATCGTGCCTTCTTTCTTACAATGTTTCTCACGTCGGCACAGACAAAAGGGCGCAAAAATTTCACCGTGAAAATCCGCGCTCATATTGGCCCGCGACTGCGCCTCGTGACAAAGAACGCGGGAGAGTGGAAATACGTGCGAGAAGGTTGGAAACTGCTTCGTTGAAATCAGTTAGGAAATCACGGGGTCCCATTGGAGAGCTCTCTCTCTCTCTCTCTCTCTCTCTCTCTCTCTCTCTCTCTCTCTCGTTCCTCCTTGCTCCTCCAGTTCTTGCCTCCCCTCCGTGCTCCCTCCCGCCACGGGGTCGATCATTAATTTGTAACGAACCGGCGCCGACTGTTATTATCCTATGGTTACGCGATCACGTGATTACACGCACACGCAACGCTGCGTGATCTCGTAGGTACGGGAGGCCAGTTTCGACGGATGTTAAGCGGGGAATCGAAAGGAGATTATAGTCGCGTCGCGAGGATCTCGTGCTGGATGCATCCGATGAAAACTGATATTACTTACGTGCTTTCATTGGCAAGACATCGTCGCACTTTTCACGCGTCTCGCTATTGTACACGTGAAATTTATTCGTTCTCTGCTTTTGCACGGTTTAAGTGTTCAATTTTTGAAAGGCGAAAGGTGGGGCGGAGAGGAGTCGCATTGAAATAGAGGGGTTGTGGGATCATGGGTGCACGTTTCAGTAGACAAGAGCCTCATAGACAGACTCAGTTAATTCTTTAATTTTCGAAGGATTCGGAGATCGGGTCCTCTTACTGGTAACAGAAGCTATCGATGAACAACAGCCTATCGGATAACCACCGCTAACGGATTCGATCGGTGTGCAAACATGGCCCAGGTTGAACCACGAGACTATCGATTGGTCTTTCCAGGAAGACAGGGGGCCGTCGTGTAATCCGACTGGCGTCTTGAAATGGGAATTATTTCGAACATCGATTTCGATCACCTGCCCTGGACAAGGAATCGCCCGCCCCGTGAACCGCTCACCCCTGTCTGCCTAAAAAATCCCTTAGAAGATCACCCTCGACGATATTGCTACTACCGATCAACAAGCGTGTTGCAAGAATCACTCGGAAATATGTAAACTGGATTCAAATCATTGGCTAAATGAAAGACGGTGTGGTAAAACTACTTCGGCGTGTCTCATTTAACTAGTTTCTCGTGGAAGCTAATAACAGATCTCCAACGAATAATTACACTTTTTTGCATGGTTGAATGGAGCTCTGAATATCAATCGATGTCACATATGATTCTATCTTTCATCAATTACTCAGCTTCTTACACGTAATTCCACGCTTCGAAGTTTAACTATCTATAACAGATTCCTCCTACTAAATTCTAAATACCTAAACCTTGAGAGTTTATATCACTGTCTAAACTACTACCCTCCCTAAACAGATAAATCATCTGTCTAATTCAAACACCTTCAAAATAAATTCATTTCCCGCGACACAAAGTACTGTTCAATTGCCTAAAAAAAACAACCCTGTCTCGATATCAAACGGAGCGCAGAAAATCGGCAAAAATACATCGATTCGATCGCGGTTCACCAGTCTGTCAATCGATGTCCACTCGATCGCGAATTACTTAAACATCCCAGTTCACCGCGGTAAACTTTGACTTCTGGAATAGGATTTTTTTCCGGGAACCGGATATCGAAGTGCATGGGGTGAAGCAACGCGAGCAGGGGTGGACGAGGGAAACGACTGGAACGCAAGTGGTCAGGGTTCCGTAGTGGACGGGCATAACCGGGTTACACTCGACTGTTCGACGAATCGGCTTAGAACCTCGGAAAACGTTACCCGATGTTTGCAGCGCCGAGAATGAAATGTTGTGTTCCGTGTATCGGTCTATACATCGAGGTAATTAAGTGCTGACCCCACGGTAATTCCATTATCGCTGCCATCGTTGTCCGGCGGTGCTGGGAAATCCGATTAGCCGCGGGCGACGCGGCGTCGCTTTACGCTTGCACATCATCGTGGCTGCAACACCATACCGTTCTGAATTCGTGAGATTTGTACCGCGCACCGTTTCAGCGACGTCTGTGCAACTCTTACCGAATAGAAGACGCTATTCAGGAAACATAATATCGCCCCAAAATCCGTCGTCGGCTATATGAGAGACAGGTCGATTATAATTATTTTATAACACCATTTCTTAACTAAAAATCTCTGTTTACCCATGCACCTATGCGATGAACGTTCCTGGCTAAGAAAAGCAATAGTGACATCATCGATTGAAACAGAAAATCTTGGTTGAGATTCTTTTAGGAGAAACGCATTGTCTGGTCAGTGTAAAGCTGCACGTATCCCAAAACAAACTTGTTCTTTCGTCAATAAAACTCTTTTAAAAATAGCGTCTTTCGCTTCGAATTGTTCGAATTGAATCGTGCAGCGAAGCAAGTATGCGGTGTTTAAAAAATTTCAATGCTTTTCTCGCTACATTACGCACATCCGTGACGCAGGTTTCGAAATCAATTCATACGAACGACTTAAGAATCCTTTTTCACTTCTTCTTTTCTGATTTTCCGAAAAGCCATAATCGTTAATTGCAAGACGTCGCTCGATTTGCATAAATCCGGCCGAGGATGACGCTCGCGAAGGAGCTGCGCAGGGAGGGACATAAAACTCACCCCATGGAATATTTCGTTCGCACGGTTTCATTTCAATTAACGTCCCCCCGTCCCAAGGGGTTCGGTATCGCCTTATTCTATATATAGTCTATTTCGATGTCTCACCGATAATTGCGCCGCGGTAACTCGAACGAGTTAGCGGTTGCTTAAGGGATGGATTTCGAAACTGGTTTCGCATTATGCGCCATTCTCACCCCGAGGCGTTTCGAGACGTTCAGCCGGGTTTTTATTTTGCCCGGCGAAGGGGTGGTCAAGGAGGCGAGCCGATCGATTTCAATGGCGGTGTTAATTCTGGAATGACGGTTGGTCGCATGCACTCCACGACCGGTCCTTCAAATCTGTATAAATTAAACCTTTCTTTCTTCTGAGCTGAACTTGATTTCGAACGTTCCATTTGAGACCTTCTTCCTTGAGATTTGGAAAATATGACAACGTAGAAATCTTTAAGAAATCTGTGCCATTTTTTATTCACTCCGATATGGACGATCGAGTGAAAATTCAGGATTCCAGTGGCCACGTTCTTCATCCACTTAGACAGACTCAGTGCAGAAAAAATATGTCAGAATTTTCCGGGGAACACCCCCCCATCGCGGAAACGTGAATTATGCCGGAAACGTGGAAGATGGAGGGCGGTGAATGCGAACGGAAACCGCGACTTCGGCGATCAGAGGCGGCAGAGTCGCCCATCTGGCAGCTAGTCACTAATCTATTCCTGTGCGGGCATCAACACAGTGTCTACAGCGCATACCGTCGCGTCACAATGCAAACGGTGCATACACGCGTGGATTTCAAGTGCACGTACACGCTCCGTGGAAATTCGAAATCATTTCTAATACAGTAATTGCTTCGAACGGGGGAACTGGCACGAATTCAGATCGCGTTCGTCAGTGGACTGTCTCCCGTTCGCGGCCAGATGATTTATCTGTTCCGTTTTCATCTCGCGTCCTCGTTTTGTAATGCCGTGAAATCTTTGCGCCGTGCGATTTACCACGGTGTCCACACGAAAAAAAGAAGAAGAAGAGGAAACTTTGCTTTATCGCCATTGAACAATTTTGCTTTGGGAATATTTTAGTAAATACGTTGGAAATGTGAATAATTTACAGTGCTTGTAGCATTCAGGATTTTTGGGAGTGCGTATGTATATGTTATTTAATGGCAATATGCGGTACGACTAAATTACTTCAGTTTATGCCGTATTGTATGTAAATTAAGGAGAGTCGCGATTTCATTGCAAAGTACACTCGATTATCTTTGTTAAAACTATCGCAAATCTCTACCATCAACTTCATCGAATTCTTAGAATTAATTCTGCAGTGTCCTTTCACAATTTCAAGATGTGTTTAACCAATCAACTTCATTAATTCCTCAGCTCCACAAATTACAGAGGAGCCCTCGTTCACCATAAAAGCCAAAAAAATTCACTTCCCCCATTCATCGAGCGAGGAACGCAAACCGTGGCCCAAACCCACCAGAAACCATCCCCCAAAGAGGTTCTAAGTCAACGAAACTTGGTCTAAGTCAGCAGACATCGTGCCTGCCCTTCTTTCCCCCAATCACCTCCCCAGCCGCGCTGACTTCCTTGTTTTTTTTCATCGCAGTGCACGCGGCCTAAGAAACACGACTTCGTCGGAGTCGCACACCAGCCACGACGGTGTAATTATGCCGCGCAGTGATTGGCGTGGTTCATGGAACAGAGGGTGCAAGCGTGGCTAAGCACGAGGGTAGCGGAGAAGGTGGTGGGAGAGGTCCTGGCGGGGGCGGTTGTGGGGCAAAGAAGAGGGTTTTTAGCTCGAATTCATTAGAAGTAAAAATCGATAGGCGACGCTCTCGCTGCCTCCGCCGGCTACGTTTCGCTTGGTAAAAAGAATGTGAGAGAACCGCCACCCCTCCGTCCCTCTGCTATACTCGCAGCTTTCGCCCTGTTGTTCTCTGTCCTCCTCTGGAAGCCACCCTCACACCCTGCCGCTTCTTCCTTCGCCCGCAGAGTTGCGGCTATTCGGGCTACTTCTGCGAGCCGATACTCGGTGCTCGAAAAAGAAGCACGACGATCGACAGAATTTTCCTATCACCATCTCAGCTGGTAGAAGCTCTTGGTGAATTAGCAAGGGAAGCTGATTCACGCGTTTAGCGACCGCGAAATAAATGATCGACATTTGGAATAAATGTGGCTGGTTTTCAACTTTCCGAAAGATCCACTCGCTCGATAACAAAGAGGACTTGTAATAAATATTACCCTTTTCACGTGATGCGAATGTTCCGCATCGACTTCCAAATAGCTCAGCGGGAAGATCGACACAAGAATCGCCTTTTGTTTAGCAATGTGCGCGCGTTAAAAATACGTGTCACATTAGGGACGGAAATTATTCATCGCACGGCCACGTATTCCATATTAATACCCCCGCCCCGAACGGCAACCGGCGACGGATATCGCTCCCCATCGCTAAAGGTCTTTACTAGAACGAAGAACGATGATCTTTCGTAACTTCTCGCTGCGAAGCCAAGACTTGACAGTTATGCAAAGCACATCAAGCCTGACCTTGATGTCAGAGGATATCGATTGATCACGATCGAGCGCGTCAATCTTCGACGCTGTTGTCGCTGGTGAACGATCTTTAGCCGCCTCTCGCTCACTCTCCGTGTCTTTCTCTCTCTTCACTCACGTCCCTCCGCTGACGTCTCGGTCGTTGCCATTGTTTTTTGGGGTCACCCTATAAACACAGTGACGGGTGCACGAAAAATGTAAGAGGCGAGGGGAGGAAGGGACGATAAGGTGGGGGCGTCGGTGGTGAAGAAGTGGCGGGCGAAACGCAGAGCGGAAGAGAGGGTGGGCCAAATTAACGGTAACCACTTCGGCTCGGTCATTAGAGAAAAACTTTCTTTCCACTGGCGCCAACCAATCCGACCCCAAGGATCCCGGGACCTGAGAGAATTTTCAATCGAATCGCAATCCTCGAAACGCTTTCGCCCTCGTTTTCGCGTAACGAGGACGCGTCGACCACCCCCGCTTGCACCCCCTCTTAAAGCAACCCCCTCCGCTTCGGGATCTTCTGCCTGTTGTTTTCCACCCCCGAAATACGCAATTCCAATTCCAGTTGAAAGAAATGCGATCGGTTGTGGAACGATGGAAAAAATTCACCCGTGCCACGTGGGTCACTGTTACGAATACTTTCATTTTTATTCCTCAGCGTAGATCTTCTTGCGCAAAGCTGCCTTCTTTTTGCATCCGTCTGTAATAAAAGAATTACTTTACCTCATCGTTTCACTAAAATCTTTAGCTCAATCTAACACAGTCAAGACTAAGTCCTCGATGATTTTAAAATACCTGAGAAACTGAGAGAGTCGACTATGCCTAGGGGAATAATATCTGATCCTGTAATACAACGAGGAGAAAAGTTATCGCGAGGATCGTTCCACTGAAAACGGAGAAACTGCCCGGCTCGCCTAGGATTCCTCGTTTCAATGTCCTCCTTTGATGAACCCACATCGTCTCTACTCGCGTCTTTCCTTCTCTTAATTACGGTCCCTCGAGAATGGGGTGGCAATAGGGGAGGGACGGTGGCGGCTATTAACGTCCAACGATCGAAGGAAGGAGCGCGCGCGAGCGAGCGAGCGAAAGGGGTGCGAAGGAGACAGAGAGGAAGGGGGCGATAGGGGTTGATCTTAAACGAAGAGAGAAAGAAAGTCGGTACTTTTATGTATTCTATACTCAACGTGTGTGGTTTCACCGATCGAGGATAGCCGCGACCGTGGGGGTTGGCTAGGCAGTCGGAGAGGAGAAATAGAAGAGGATCGTGGAACCGTCGGTCGTTGGCGGGGATAATTAGACGGGGCGAGAAAGAGACGAGAGGATGGACAGTAAGGAAAAGAGGGAGAAGGAGGAAAAGCGACTTCTGGGTAAAGCGGCGCCAGATAAGACTTAATATTTGATCGTGAGCCCACCCTTGCCTCGCTCTGACTCAACACACACACCCCTGCCCCTCGATCGATCTACACCCTTTCCGAAGCCTCCCCCTCTCCCCTTAGACGGCCAACTATCAGGGGCAAATCTGTTGACACTACCGGCCGGAACCTTGTTTCCGATTTCCGTGGGATCGTTCTCGCGGAGATCGACGCCGTCCTTGCTGGCCGACACGGCCACCCCGACGCCACACGCTTGATTAACGCGCACGTGTCTCGTGCCATTTCCTCGGGCTCGATATTACGCTGCAGCTCGCCGAAGGTTGCACTCGCAGTCCTTCCACCAGTGATTCCGATCGTTATCAACCGCGGTCTCGTAACTATTCGCTAATGCTTCGCTGACTTGACCGCGCAGATCTTTGGGCGAACAACGGGATTTTTGGAACAAAGTTTCCGTGCTTCTGCTTTGCGGCAATCGTATTATTTTTCGCGGGTATTAGGTGGTCGATGGGTTCGCAAGGTTTTTTATACGGCTTGGAAGGAAGATAAGAAACACGGAAGCTAGCGAAGCTATAATTATTGACGTTGTTGCCAACGGTATGTGGTGTTCTCTTTAGTATGGAAATGTGTGAATTGCTAAAGATAAAAGAGAATGACGTTGCCCTGAATTGCGATGCTAACGAACATTGACATCTTCCGTTCGTTTTAATATCAGTTACCTAAGGCGTGATGTTGAGAAATGAATTGGTAACGAATACTAATGTCACAATTAAATACTTGCATCGCTTCATTCGTGCATATTTCAAGGATAACGATCTGTCACCCGAGAAATTGATATTTCTATCGTCCGTATGTCGCTAACAGACCTGACCTGGTTCAGTCATTCGCGTTTCTCGTTTACTTTCATTTCGACTAATAACATATTCTTTCATTAAAACGAATTCGAAACCTCCAGCGTGCTAGTGATCTGACAACTGGAGCAATAAAATGGAGCAGAAATTCTGGTAAACAATATCACGAATAATATTTGAAAGCTGCACGAATAACTTTGCTCTCGTATCGTTTTCCTCCCTTTCTTTGAACCCCTTCACTCACGATCAAAGATTTGTCTACCAAAGTTCGTATAAATTGTTCATTAAATTCGAAGCTATTCTTCTGTACACATTATGTACCATCGTTCCTTTCGAATCGAAAATTAGAAAATTGCTTCGGAAGCGTTCGTCGCGGCTGGGGATCGGCTGGTGTAAGTTTAAGGGCTGGCCGTCGCCTTTATTCTTTCGTGCCGACCACGTAGTCACGAAATTCGTTATGTACAATGTAAATAGGCTTCGTGACTGCAAAAGCGTTTGTTTCATTGCGCTGGTTTTAATCGGGGACATCGTACTTCATAAAACTCCGCTCAGCCACGTGAGCCATCGTTCCGAGCTCACTAGTTCCGAGAAGCCGTTGATTTAGTACGAAGAACGTTCGTTATTTTTAAAACAATGCGCGTATGAATAATTCATAAAGCTTCGAAAATAGGGGCTGCTGCATTAAATTAATCGCCGCGATAGAGTCGATGGAATTCCCGTAGAAATTATTACAAAGTTCCTTCTACACTTTCAAAATACTCCATAGGGTAGATGTACCATTTCTGGCCACTGCACCATTTGTGGCCACTGTCTTATTTATTCCGATATATTAAGTATTCTTAGTTCACTTTCATTACAATGAATTAAGCTGTCTAAGGATGGGTTGTTGGCACCATTTCTACTGTTTTGTTGTCCCGTTTTATTTAATAATCATACGTGGCCACAAATGGTGCAAAACAGTCCGGCACGATAATATAATGATTTTTTAAATAATTATGTTTAAAACATTGTTCAACGTAGAATATTTCAATTATCTGTAGATTTTGGATTACACTGATATATTCTTTATTTTTGTGTACGTATTCTTTTGTAAGTTATGTATCTGTGAATGGTACGGAAATCCTTAAAGTGGCCACAAATGGTACATCTACCCTACATTAAAAAAAAAAATAACGCAATAGGTATCGCATAACTGATGAAAGCAGCAAACGGTCACTACCCTCTTCGAAATAATTCACCCCATTTCCAACAACATTCCTGCACCGCAAGTGCTCATTCGCGAGTGTGCACTACGGTGACCCAAGGAACCAACCGAGCCCAGCACCAGGATTCTCGTGGAGGAACACGCTCTGGGGCACGCATCCGAGTCCCACGGAGTTTCCTCGAAGATGCAAGGCGTCGTGGGCGCAGGGTGGCCGCGAGGCACCCTCAAAGAAATTTCCATGCCGAGGCGGCGAATCGATTAGACGCCGGTCAACTTCGACCCTGTCGAACCGCAGACTCGATATTCCCTATTCCTCCCACTCCAGTCTGCTAGCCGCTCGGTCTCTGTTCCTCTCGAGGCTCGGTTCGAGCGTATAATTATCAGAGGCACGCGAGCCCAGGGACCCTCCTCGAGAGGGCCTGTGCAAGTTCTCTTCCTCAGGCTTGCGAGGCCTATTCCGCGCTTCTTCCACGTTCTCCTTCTGCCTTCTTCCTTCCCCCCTTTCTCGGTCCCCTCCCGCGCCGGCTGAACCCGTCGGTTCGCTAATACTAGGAAGAAACCTAGACTTACCGCGGGCTTCGCTAGGTTCCTACAGGGGCTCGACCCCATGCTGGAGGAGCCACGGCGCCCCATTACCATACGATTTTCATGTTAGCGCCTCCGGGCCCCAAAGCTGCACGACCGCGCATTATACTTAACTTAAGCCGGGCCCGCGACTCTCACGTGTACGTACACACGGGAGATTCGGTACGTGTAGACGGCTCACCGTGTGCACGCGCTTGTCCGCGTATTTTGCCACTCGGGGCGACGTCGGCGTAGGTGTAGGTGTGGCAGGACCATGGAATCCCGGCGTAGATAATTGTACAATGCTGTAAACGGTTTACTTCTGCGCAACGGCGTAGGCACTGGGGGTTCTGGTGCTGGGTATAGAGACGCGGGTTTGCTCTGATGAAAGAGGAGCTTGGAAATACACTTGTGAGGGTGGTTGACGGGAAATCAAATTTGACACGATCTTCATTTCTGTACCTAAGACCTATTAGAAAATTTGAGGGAATGAATGTAACTAATCTTCTTAGCGAAACTAGTCTTTTTAACTCTGCTGTGCTATAGAAATCGAATTATCGAAGAAGTTGATAGCGCACTCGTAGCACTGATTGGTAAATGTTACGCGCACACTTGTAGAGCCTCGAATTTAGTCATTTCTCTCTGTCGTTTTGGGTGAAGCTGGACTTGAAGTGATAGAGTAGTTTTATAAGTGCATTCTGGAATGAAAATCGTGAGCTCGTCGTGGGCTGCTGTCTCCGCTGGACACCGGTACGTTCGCGCAAGTGCGACTACGCGTGATTACGTGTGACTGCTGGGAGGCATTTGCAACAATCGCGGGGATGCACTGACAGGCAGCTTTATTTACCTAATTACCGGATTTAACCGGGGAAAATAGTGGTGAATGATAGCTCGCGATGCCTGGGTTAAGTACGTGCACGCTGGGCGTGTTTCAGCTGCGCGCGTGTGCGGCCCCGTGTACGTGCACGCGAATAATGGTGCGCGATGCATATTAAACCGGGGGAAGATTAGAGGTTTTCTAACGCGTATCTCGCTTTATTCCTGTTCGTCGCGGCGACGTTGGTGTTCTTTATCCTCTCCACGCCGGCTTTCTTTTCGTACGGGGCGAAGATCGACGCCCGACCACGCTTCCGGTGAATTTGTGCAACGTGCGCACCGGCGTCCCGGCCCCGTTCCTTCGATCCCCCGCGAACGCAAAACTCTAGCGCCGTAAAGGGAGGAGAGCCGTGAGGGCTGTTCCGTGTTTAGAATCCGTAAAGCTCGGGGCGTACGCTTGCATGGCGCAAAACTGTAAACGGCGATCGTAAGAGCATACGGAGCTGTCATTACTAGATAATCATTTCTCCGCGGAGCAGAAATAACAGCGGCCTGCTGAGGGCCACCGTTCAACCTCCAATTAAAAAATTTTAAGTTTACTCGTGGCACCGTTCGAGTCGCTTGGCCACTTCGCACGGCAATTGGTGGCATTGCGACTTTTCGAATTGTTCGTCGAGAGCAGACGTATGATGGACGTTCGAACGGAATGTGTAGCGGTATTTTGGATGAAATATGTGGACGAGAATTGCAACTTTATTGGTGGGTGGAAGTGTTTGAGAGTTGAAAATTCTTTAATTCCAACTTTCCATTAAGTAGCTACTGTTCATTTTGATGAGTGTTGATTAGGGTGGTCCACGGCCTCATGGGAATTTTTTTTCGTATTCTTTGATGCTCTCCACAAGCCTTTTTTTGGTTCCTTAAACCAAAGGTAGAGAATCATATTTATAGGTCGCTACAAGTTGAAACATTATTTTACACAATTAAGTGTACATAAATCCTAAAAAGCGTAAAAAATGTCATTTTTGTGTCGGGTATAAAAATGGGTTCTACTAGAACCCCCAGATCTACAAAGACGTCAGCTGGAGAGTCGTTAATTGGAAAACAGACAGAAACTCTTTCCTATGCCCTTAAAAACGATTTTAAGGATAAAAAAATCCCTAAAAAATCCTAGCAACCTCTAAATATTGTCCGATTAGGCTCGCATCTTGCACAGGTGTTAGTTAGCATATTTGGAACAAAAGCAACTTGCGGAACACCGACAGTTTATACTTGAAAAACTGCACCACTCTAGTACTGATACCTATATCTCACCTCCGGCTATATTAATGCTGAACTAACTTACCAAACATAAATTGAACTTATTCTTCTGAAAACTTGTCCCTCTCCGTCTGACTCAAAGCTCAGCAATAGACCAGAAGAACAACACACTTCTTCAAAACTTGAAGCTGACGATGGTCATACGGTTTTGCAAGAACGTGCTATTTTGATCTCACCTTATTGATCTCCAGGATTCATATCAATTTGTTAATTGCACACCCTCTCAAAACACCTTTAACACATGGACCGCCCCGTTGAAGTAAGTTCGAGAAGTTCCAATACGTGTTATCTGTTAATCGCGTGTCGAGGGCCAGGGAATAGAGCGCAGAGTAGACGGAAACAATCAGAAGGGGGTAGGATATCTCGTGTTTAGAATCCGTAAGGCTTCGGGCGTTCGTTTGCACAGCGTAAACGGCGATCGCAGCAGCGACCAGGCTGGCCATTGTCGGGCGATTATTTGCCCTCCCTTGTGTTGTCTCCTCTCGCTAGAGCATGGGTACGTCGTGGGTACACTGTTGTTACGAAGTTAGACGCGGGGCTGCATGACACCCGTGAAAGTTTAACAAACATTGCCAGGGGATAGTGGACAACAGTTTCACGAGAGAGTGGTGGTTGACCGCGATGCTACGGCTCACTGGTCATCGGGTCATCATCGTATATTTATCTGAGAGACAGTCGCGTTACGCCGCTGAAACAGAGTGTGACGGAATCGCTGGAATTTTGGGAATTTAAAATTCCCTGTACATTTCGAAGATTACCATATAAAATATAAATTAAATCAAACTAATCATGAAAGATGCTGAAGAATCTAAAGAATTCTATTCAGCTTCTGATATATCCCACTTCCGTGAAAAATAGGGGAAGGTTCAAGGAATAACTGGGCACGCGTAAAACTTGCGTATCCACTGAAAACAATCTGTCCTCCCTCGATTGGATCCAGATTCGTATAAAATCGCCGCGTTCCACGTGCGCTTGCGAGTACTTTTTACGATTCAGGAAAGAATCGGTTCATGCGCAAGGGGGGCGAGGGTGGTAATCCAGGGGAATTTTTTCCCCTTTCCCAGAGAAGTGGCCGTGTTATGCCAGCGACCCTGCGAGACACCAGGCTGCAAATGTCGCATTGTGGACCGGCCAATAAAGTCGCTCGTTCGCCCACGCACGCGACTCCGGAGGACCGTCTCGCGGCTGTGAAGGAGCAAGAAGCTGGACAGAAGGAGAGACAGGGGGCGAGCGAGAGAGAGTGGAAGCTTAGAAGGGACTATTGGAAACGCGCCTTGTCGTAAATGCCTCGGCTCCGCGTCGTTTCTTTCTCTTTCCTCGTTTTTTCCGCCTTCTTTCCCGGCCGAAGTGCTCCTTGCTCAAAGACGCAAGGTCGGCTCGTGGGTGGCGACGATAATAATTATTGCCAGGGGGGGGGCATCGAACGATCGATCGACGATCTCGGATTTGCCGGTGAGATCTTCGCGATCTCCTTTATTCCTTGTTGGAACGCGGCTTTATCACCTGACTGGGCCGGGGACGTTTTCAACATCCGTTGTGCGCCGGCGAAAAAGAAACCAACGACGGGCGTATAAACAATTTTGCATTTAATACCAGCTGTACTTTACGCTGATCAAGTATACAGCTCCGGCCCCGCGAAGGTGTGAGATTTTTACGACGGCATAGTTTCCCTCGGCGTGTCTTCCGATGTTATTGAATATCACCGGCGACGAGTCGCGGAACGCTCGCGTATACGCCCCCCTCGGGGTGTAATACTTTTGTCGATCGAACACAGGGCACGGTAAAAAGGCTGTAACTGCCAGAAATGGGGGCCTTCTCGCGGGAAAAAGAAACAATTCTCGGGAAGAACGTTGAATTGTTATCTCGTGCAGAGCTCGGTTAATTAAAAGGTAATTTTACTTTAAATTCGTGACAAACGTGGGAGGATATCTTGGAAAGATACTTAACATGTTCTACATAGCGTGTGCAATTTAATTTTCTTAGTTTGTGACAAGGAATCTTAGGCAACCCGAAAATTCAAAAAATTATGCAACTTTGTGCGCAAGTAGGGTGGTTGATCCGTGACACAAACCTATTTTTTGTTAGTGACATACATAGTGTTGTTTCAGGGAGTGAAGTCACCCCTTGGGAAAAATGCAGAATTTTCGTTTTCGTGGAATATCTCGAGAACGGTGAGAGATTTTGAAAAAAAGTTTCAACAAAAGTTGTATCTTTTTATTATATCTACAAAACTGCATAAAAGTAATTACCCAATTAAGGATTGGTGGTGGGAGTAACTTCGAAAGTACAGATATCTCAATAGTTATTTTACGTAGCTTTGTAGATTTATATCTAGGTACATATCTTTATAGAAATGATGCAACTTCTGTTCAAACTTCTTTTCGATATCTTTCATCGTTCTCGAGATATCCCACGAAAAAGAAAATCTTGTATTTTTCAGATTTCACCCCTAAAAACTTGCATAATTTTCAGAATTCCCGGATTGTCTAACTTCCCTTATATAACACCTCCTTTCATTCTATTATACGTTTTAACATTCTGCTTACCAACGACCAGCCAAACTAATATACAAATTGTTAAAACATTCATCTTATAAGAATCAGGAAGAGAATTCTCTCAGAAGCTTCGCCGTCAACCCACGCTTTAATTTACAAAAGCGGTATCGCAGTATCTTCAACGTCCCCCTCGAATCTCACTAAAATCCCTGCAATAATGACAGCAACATACATTAGTCTATCTTAACGTTCAGCACCAATCTCCTAATCGTATACACGAGAAAGGACCTACGTCCTCGCTGGTGGACCGTACAAGCGTGCTTGAATCGCGAGGGCGGGACAGTTACGAACAGGGAGTATCTTATTAGGCAATTTGTCCAGGTGGAATCAGAAAAATCGCGTTGGTTAATCGATTGCCATGGATCGACGACGACTGGAAACGTCCCGCGACGCTTCAGGTTGCCGTCCACCGTGGGCAGGCGTCCGTCTCGCTTCCCTCGACGGACGTTCATCGATCGGCAATAACCGTCGATCGATCGCGCGATTCCGCCTTTTCGAAACGGCCCCGGTTGGCGGAGACTCCTCCGGGTGGCTCTTTTATCGCGTTAACGAACGCTCCGCGGCCGCAGATCGCCGCACGACGATAGCAATAATTGTCGTGCGTATATACGACCGATCGATTTGCCGTTCCCTCTGTCTCAGGGCACGTTTACACGGGCCCCGTTCCGGCGACGTCCGCTTCCTCGCGACGTCTCGCCGCGCACCGGCGTTAAACCGACTTTTACGCCCGTCCCGGCTGACGAGTATGGAAACTCGTGGGTGACAATGGCAATAATTGTAAGGCGACGCTCGCGCCCGCGCCAAATCGCGGCGAGTCGCGTCGCGGACAAGCTTGGACCGACGACGGGGCGGGGGGCCCGGTGAACGACGTGCACGCGTTGCCGTCGAGATTCGTGGGTGACAATAACGATTCCAGGTTTACAGCGGTGCCCGGGGGATCCGTCGATCGGCATACCTCAGCGTCGGTTTATTCGCGCGATCTCGCTGGCCGATGTCGCGATAGATCGCTGGTTTAATGATGAAGGGGGGTCGAGTATCGACGGAGAGGATTTTATGGGGGTGGTCGGGGGACTTTAGCATCGATCCATCGACCGCTGATGTTTATTCTTGGGACGTGACGTCACGGGACGTCGCACAGTGGTTCGAGTATACTACATACTAGTTGGACAAAATTATTTTTTCGCGGGTTTGGGTTTATATGGGGTTCAAATTGCTTGAAAACAAACCTGATTCGTATTACAGTTTATTATTTCAATAAAAATATCAATAAAATAAAAATATGACTAATTCAATTAAGGGAAAAGAACAAAACGACAGTATTGTACTTTAAATATAATTAACAGTTATAACATTATGTCTATTCCTGTAATTTCCGAGTTTTTATGTTTAAAACCTGGTTTTTGAAATCAGTCTTCTCTGCATCGCTATTAAAATAGTGTTTTACTATATGTTCCACGTCGATCCACGCGACAAGGGTTGAATGTACGGAAAGTAGAGACTTTCTAGTTTATTTTAATCAATCGATCGATCTGCCAAAATTTGCGAAACTATATTTTTCTAATTGTTTTCGAGCGCGACGCTCGGCATAGTTTTGCAAATTTTTGCAGATCGATCGATTAAAATAAACTAGAAAGTCTCTACTTTCCGTACATTCAACCCTTGTCGCCTGGATCGACGTGGAACATATAGTAAAACACTATTTTAATCCACTGAGTGGTGCTACCGAGCGTCGCGCTCGAAAACAATTAGAAAAATATGGTTTTGCAAATTTTTGCAGATCGATTGTTTGATTAAAATAAACTAGAAAGTCTCTACTTTCCGTAGATTCAACCCTTGTCGCGTGGATCGACGTGGAACATATAGTAAAACACTATTTTAATAGCGATGCAGGGAAAACTTATTTCAAAAAGCAGGTTTTAAACTTAGAAACTCAGAAATTACGGGAATAGACATAATGTTATAACTGTTAATTATATTTAAAGTACAATACTGTTGGTTTGTTATTTTTCCTTTATTGAATTAGTCATATTTTTATTTTATTGATATTTTTATTGAAATAATAAACTGTAATACGAATCAGGTTTGTTTTCTAACAATTTGAACCCCATATAAACCCAAACCCGCGAAAAAATAATTTTGTCCAGCTAGCATGTAGTATACTCGAACCACTGTGCGTCGTGCTGGTTTTTATTAGAAGGTGGATCAGAGGTGTGGAAAGGAAGGGGGAAATGTAGTTGGTGCGAAAAAGTGTATAGGGTAAAACTATACAATACGCCCCATTTGACAAAAGGCCCCACCATTATTTTACGCACATAAACCAGGATGCATCAACGCGATCATCAGATTCGAACTTGTCTCAGTCGGCCACAACTGCCGCAATAAAAATACGAGCAAATATTACGGCTTTTAAAAAAATATACAAGAATTTATATTTTCGGCCGTCAGATAATTTGCGGTTAGTATGTGGGAAATTCAATTTTCTAAGTCATTATTGTGTTTGCGATAAATTCACACATATATTTCGAAAGTAGACAAACTAACCTCTTTAAATCGTTTTTGTCCGAACCTTTTTTCACTACGTTGTTGCTAAATTGAAGCCGAAACGTTTTGTATTCCCGAATTTACAATATGCCCCAGCAAAGAATTTACAATACGCCCCACCTCAAAATCATATTTTTCACGAGTAACGTATTTCTTTTCTTTTTCCTGGGTAACAGAAACGTCACACAAATATACATACACATATAAGGACTACATTACACATGTTTCGTTCGTCAATCGCTATCTTCACTATGCAATCTAATCCAAATTTTGACAGCTTACAGTCAGGTTATAACCTGACGAGTATTAAATAAGGTAAGTTGTCAAAATTTGAGATGCCACGTGTTTTTACAAATATGTATCGTTGTACCATTGAATTGCAACCAAAATGCAGTCTCAAACACATGGTAAGTTGGCAAATTTTTACTTATTTATGTCGGAGCGTTTTGTCGCATAGATGGGGCGTTTTACCTGACGACTGTGTTACAAAACGCCCCATGTAGGGTTCAGGAAAATGATTATTTACAGTTATTTCCAGTTATGTTTTTATCACAATTTCGGTGTAGTTGTGAAGAGTAATGAACACTTAATGTGTTTACACAAAAAATTTAAAGAATTATTAAAAAATATAGGTTTTATAGATGTTTCTTTAAAAGTGGGGCGTATTGTATAGTTTTACCTTAGGTGAGGCGTTGGTGATTTAATAACGTGCGATAGAATTTTGCAATGATGATATTAAAATAATCGAAATGGGCGAAGTTGACGCGAGCTTTTATAGTTTCTTCATCCCTCATCGGGGGAAAGGAATTATTCAAAACAGGCTGGCTTGCATTGTATCCCATTGAACCCGAGGATCCTCCTTGGAATCAGTGAGCAAGACCTGGAATCATCGAGATTTATTCTGGCACGCGCGATCTCAACAGGCGAAAGTGGGAAAAAAAGGATGCAAATGAGAGGAGGGCTCGTGGCGCGTTTGGTAGGAAAAGATTGAAATTCGGTCGCGTGTCCTGGATGCGTCCTGGCAGCGTGCTCCTCGTCGCGGTGAGGATCGGAGTCTAGGAAGAGGCACATTATTCAAATTCGCCGCGCGGAGATTAGAATTAGAATCGTCGATTTTTGGACACGTGCCTGCGCATCCCGAGATCGCCGCGCGAGTCGTCCCCCATAGCGAAAAAGAGGATAGGACCGTCTGAGATGGGACCACGGGAGGAAAATATTCAAATTTCCGACAGGAGACACGAGCCGGAAGTTGCACGCGCTCTGTGGCTCCGTGATTTATTTGCATGATGCGATATATACGACCGGCGAGGCCTCCCTCGGGATTACAATTAAAATCGTCAACACCGACACGGGCCTGGAACGTGCACGCTGAATGTATTTCCATGTTTAAGAAGCTTCCAAGTGTGGCTCAAAAATGGAATTGTGCTTTAAGTGGCGATACTGCGTTAGTCTCATTGTAATTCAGCTTTCGATGTTTTTTTTTATAATTTAAGGTAACGAATGTGGGAGGCAGAATGATTTAATTAAAATTTTTCGTGTTGGTATGATATTTTGGAAGTTTAATGAGGAGAGAGCTGTTCAATTTTATTGTCATAATTCAGAAAGTAATACATACAGTGATATCTGATACGATTAAATTTTACCATAATTTGCTGAAAGAATTTTAAGATTTGGAAATATTGTTAAATAGTGTTACTGTAGTTCTGGATTAAAGCACCGCTTGGTTTTTGAGATACCATTCAAACTACTGGCTGTATAATATTTCTTTCGACTATACGAAATAACCGTTACATGAATCAACGAGGTCGAAGAAGAGAAAAATCGAAAACCGTTTAAAAGCACGATAGCCGTTACGCGCATCGGAAAAATCGAGCGCCTCAAAATAACACGGCTGGTACAAAGAACGCCCTAGGCTTTCATCCTCGTCAGGACCTTTCCGTATGCAAATTTAGTCCTAGATCCATAGCAGCACGCGACTCGACGCTGGCTTGAATTCAAATTCAAACTTCCTACTGCGAGGTTGTCCTGCGTTTTTGCATCGTTAATTTCCACGTGAAGCGTGCACTTGTCACCCTCCAAAGGGTACGAATAGAAGGAAAAAGGGATACCTGACTGGCATACACGCGGGCAAGAAGGGGATTTTTCACTTTCACAGTGACGAAAGAGCAGTCACTGCACGCATCCTTATTTTCTATTCACTAGCAATCTACAGTCTCGAGGAGCCGAAATTTTACCTGAATCAACGGTCCGTCAGGAAATCACAGTGAAATCTCGGTGCAACGAAGAACCAAATATTCCAAAATTCGCGTAAAAACTAACATTCACTGCTATTTCGTTCATCTTCCTTTATTAAAATTAATTCGTCACGCTGAATCCAGAAGCAAAGCAACCTTATTTACCTTCGATAAACCCTGTCATTCGTCACACATTGCGCACCTCAACATGTAATATAAAAAAGTTACAGGGGATTTTTGAACCACTAAAAGTAATTCAAGAATAGTAGCCGAAGTACCTGGATTCTACTTTTCGCTCGATACACCCAGCAAATAATTTTGGCATTAGCATGGATTGTTGCGAGAGTCAAGCCTAGCTGTGTCACTGTTTCACTCAGAATTCCCACACCTATACCAGCGCCCTTAATTCTCCCCCAGCTGGTCCAGACAGATACACAGATCGGAGGAGAGAGACGGACCAGAGTTGTCACTTGAGCTTCAGCCAGGTATGGAGGAGAGAATGAATGTGCGTGGATCGGTACGTAAGATCTGCGATTCGGTGGTGAATAGGCGCCGCGGGTCTGAATGCGAAGGGGTTGCTTCCCTTCTGAGACAATAATAGAAACAGTACCAGCAGCCTGGGCACGGCCCAAATACCTTAAAATACATGATACACGACGAGCCTCCGCTCCATTTCTTCTCGCCCTTTCTTCACCCCCTTGCTCGACGTTTCCCTCGCCTCTGCGCCAGGATTCTCCTCTTCGCCCCGGCGATACAATTAAAGTACGTTGCGGTCTTTAAAGCGTCCCCAGCCTCCGCACCGCGCGCCCCTTCGGCCGCTGTTCGTTTGTCGTTCGATTTATGTACCAAAAGGGTGAAACGTAGGGAATCTGGGCCAGTGTCCCGGACTCCGCTACCTGTTCCCCTCCCGGGGTCCCGATCCTCTCGTTCCTCTGATCCTGGCTGATCGCCCAATCGAACGGTCTTCTTTATTCCACCGGCATAACCGAATCTTCGTCGCCCTTCGATTCATCGGCCGGGGGGTTCCAGCCGCTTCCATGCAGATCCTTTGATTTGTGGGATCGGTTGGTCGTTGGCCCACGGTGCATAATTCGCTTTGATTATCGTGAATACGTCGCTCGGCAATCGGGATACAGTCGGCAGGAAGTCGTTTTCCTTTCCTTCTTCATTTCGACCCTCCATTCGTTACCTATTAGCTCCTGGAGTTGCAATGAACAGAAATCATCGTCTTTTAGTGGCAATCGGGATCACCAGCACGGAGTTACATAGAATCATGACTTGATTTGTGAAATTTTATGTGGAATAGAGTTCAACTTTTCGTTCCCCTTTGTCATCTCTTGTTCGACGAGGGTGTATACGAAAAGTGTAGGTAATTGTACTGCTATTTGTAGTTTCAGAGACTCTGAACAAAGTGTAAGTTATATCGTTAATTCAAGAGAGAACTTCTTACACGACTAGTTTAGCTACTAATCCTCTGGTTGAGAGTGAAACAAGATGTCCAATTAAACTCTGTAGTAATTGCAATCAGAATATCACTCGATGCTTGCATATGTTTCATTTGCATTGGAACTCGAATGGATACGTTGGCTTCGAGATACGAGCTTCTCGGTTAACGAGCAACGCTCAGATTTGCCAGCTGGTTTCAGAAAACTTTTCACTGAAATAACCGGAATTAGAAAGTGGCTGCAGAACGTTGTATTCGCCGATGGAAAGAATATTATTGAAAAGCTAGGGCCACTGATATCTGCAATTATACCTGTCCAGCGTGGAGAGTGGCTTTTCATTAACATATACTTTATAACAGATAATCCATTTCACTCGCGCGTGCTAATTAAGTTTCGTAACGACAGGTATTGATCCACTGATTTACAATCAGTTGCCACAGAAATCCTCCGCTAAACTGATTATTTAAATAATTAATAACGATGTACATCGGTGTTTCTAAGTTTGTCTCCAAACATCATCATCGTTTTGAATTAAGCTAACCAGACAGAACCGGATTTTTAATTTAATCAAATTCTGCTCTAATGGCAAATAACTATTTTGGAACAAGTTATTAAATAAAGAATGTATTATTTGCTTATTCATGTAGGGCTAAGAATTATTAACCGACCCATCTAATTATTTTACGAAGCGATACTAAAAAGAATGGATATAATTTAGTGTTCAATAACAACTTGAACGACGATGCACAAGCAGTATCTTAAAATTCCGTGTGTCTGCTCCTCGAAACAGAAATTTATCCAGCTTTGCTTATTCCTGGCCACCAAGAACAGGAGGGTTAACACATTCGTTATATCCGACACAGCTCAGAGGGCCTCGTTCCAGAGCATAGCTCGTGGGAAAACGCGCTTGCGAATCGAAGCACGGCACATTTTTCGCCACATTCCTCCATAATTCATTTTCGCTCCTCACCTCGTTCGTTCTCTTTCCATTCTTCCCTCGACACGGCCGATTCGCGTTTATTCATTCGAATTCCTGGCAACTCGCGAGTCTTGACAAGAAACGCGAGACGCTCGCGACTTCCTTTGCGCCTTGAGCACCTTGGCAAATCGAACTCTATAAATAAATCACACGAAAATATATCGCTCCTCTGTACGTTCCTGTACTGCATTCGCTTAATGGATCATTCCGTTAAGAATGTTCGAGCAATCTCCTCTACAATTGTCCCTTTAAATTACATTCAATAATTGATGCTTTAAATTGTCCGGGAAAATATAAGGTTTGATTAGGTAATTTAGTTGCCACGCTCAAGCGTTTAGCCATTACATCACAAAATTTCGTCTCGGTCTTATTGTTAGCAGCAAAGGATATAATTGACTGACCTGCTTCTGGTTCGTTTGCATATTCCTAAAAGATTCTGAAAAACAGAAAATCGATAATCTTCCTCGTCCACTAAAAATATGTCGCCCTTATTTAATTTTTCCACTTCGCTTATACCCTCCAACAAAATTCAAGCTTGATTTGTACTCTGTTAAAAATATCTGTTGCGCGCACGCTCGTTGCTGCTGTTTTCACAGTGTCGCAGGAGAACTAAAATAATTCGAATCGTTTCGTAGCGTTTTGGTACAATCGGGATACGATCGAGGCATCAATTTCCGATTCCAAGGAAACCCGTTCACAACACGCTGGAACAAATTATTCCACTTTTTCGTTTCTCGTTGGGCTAATTTAGCGACGCTTTTATCCGCTGGATCGCGGAAAAGTCGCGTGACGTTTTTGCCTGGCGGGCTATTATTATTCCCATTATCGCGAAATAATCGGCAATAAAAGGAAAAGTAATCACATTAGGGGGGCGGTATTGCAATGAGGATTTGTCGGCTAATTCGCCGCCGAATCGATCCATCCGTGCAGCGAATTCTTTTACGGCACTGCGTGTAGATTCCCGTGCACGCAACGACCGACGATCCACGGGCACGCATCGATGGTTTTCTCCCATCGTTCTGATCGTCGATTCAAATTCGAGCCTGCTCGAGGGACGGATAGGTGCTTCTGTACACCGCGATCCGTAACGTTCTCTACCGTGCCGCGAGAGCAGGCCTGCGTATGGATTCTTCGAGATTAATGGACCGCGAGATTCGAGGCTGTTTACGGCCAACAGAATCGAGTGCTACGGCTTTGCTCCACCGGCACGATAATTCTTCAAAAATGTAGACTACAATTTTATTAAAAAAACAATACCCTCGCTCTTAAAAACTAGTGTAGCGGACGCTGATCCCATAAACAGGATATCCATCCTGGCGAACAAATATTGTTCTGAGTTAGACTTTTTCAATAAGACTCTAGCTTCCTTTCAAACAGCGGTGCGCAAAATTATTCCTGTAGAATAGCAATAAGTAATCGGATCGTGACCTGTAATTTCAGTATCTATGTAATACCTCACACAATCACTTTTGTTCTTATTAACTGTATAGTGTATACTAAGGGCTTGTCCCGTTTAAATAAATAATAATAATAATAATAATAATAATAATACCTAGGTAGCTGCGATTATCTTATTTTATCCTCGAAAGTTTCGTGCGTGACGAAATTAGAAATTCTAGCAAAATATATTTAAAATATATCTGCTTCAAGTTACAAACTGTACGAAGTACCTATTTGAGTCAAGTGACAAATAAAAGCTTCTATGTTCCAAACCCACCAATAATCCAACATTCCAAAACAATCCAAAATCTGTGATTGCGGCCCCTCGCTCAACGATTTCAAGCACCCCTACTTGTCCCACAACGAAGCTTCGTGACTTTGCACGCGCTCACCTGGGGCCGGCGCAGATACGTATCTCTGGACGCGCGATAGAGATCAGTATCACTTGAAACGATCGTAGGACGCGTTGGATTCCTCGTGGCGCGCGGACGTCGGGCAATTTTTCTAGGTGTAGCTTCCTGTCTGACGTCACAATTAGCCTGATTATAATTACAGGCAGAGAAAGACAGGCTGAACAGCGAGCGAGCTAGGAAGCGAGAGGCAGACGGCTGCGAGGAAGCGGGAGAGACTCTAGCGTGCTAAAGGGAGCGAGATGACCGCTGAGAGGAATGCGCGAGGAGAAGCGGGGAAGACACGCATTTAACGGTGTGGCGAACGACGGTCGAGCTGACAAGCGAGATAATTAGGTGGAACGAGACAGGACGTGCGCATTAATTAATTAGCCCAATCTAAGTCCACTTCGCTTATTGCGCGCGCCCGTGCACGGAACTGGACACGACCTCAAAACCTATCCGCGCTGATTTCGAGAGCCACGAACCGAGTGCCTCCAGTCCACGGATCATTTATTCATGATCGCGCGATGATAGACAGGCGGCTGTCTAATAATTCGCGCGACAGTGCCAGGGGGTTCGCAGTAACGTCAGCGATTTCTCGCTCGGCATTAATCAAGCTTAATTTTCGTTCGTTAATTCGCGCCGGACGTCACGTTTCCCTCCTTTCTTTCCTTTTCCCTTCATCCACCGCTTCGTCCTCTGACCTTCTCCTCTCTGTCTCCTCGTGGGCGTAGCTTCGTAGGGTACTTTTTGGACGACACGATTCCAGACCGAACTGTGGATGTTTTAGCACCGACTGGTTTCGATGTGGGCTTCGCTTTCGGCGAAGTTGCTCCAGCTGAATCGAGCGCAATTTTGAACGAGCGCCAACGTGTTATTTATGTGGCTCGATTCAATTTTCAGTGCGTGGGAATTTTTAAGGAAAAAGAGAATTTCTATGACACGGTGTGGTATTTTTTATTAGAATTTCAGGGAGTTTAATTCCACTTCATTTCGATCCACAATAAAATTACAGACATCCCGGGCTAAAAAATTGTTCGCGAACTTCCTCCGATATTGCATTCTTCCATACAAGCTCAGAAGAACCTCATCAATCAAAAGCCTTCCTCGAAAACTCCCAAACTTCATTTCCTTCAAACTGTTCCACTTGTTCCTCCCGAATCACTCCGCCGTAAAAGACGCGCCGCCACGTGTATCGATTCCAAAGTGGCTTCGAAATAATTACGAGGCAGCTCGTCGGGCGCGTGCTAATTGCAAACAGGCCGCGCAAGACTGCATTGCAGTGAGCTTAGGCCAGCGTGGCCGAGCTGGAACGAGTCTGCGGCCGATTTCGAGCCTTCTTGGCACCTCCTGCGCTCTCTTTGCCCTGAGAAATAATTAATTTATGCTAACGAATGAGAAGCGTAACGGCTGGCACTCTTAAATTCGCGCCATTGAGCGACCAAGTGTCCGTGAGTCCCTTCGCCGATCTTTCTTTCTCCCCTGCTGTCCTCTTCTTTTTCTCACTCTCTCTTTCTTCCACGGTGCCTCTCCCTCGAATGCTTTCCGTCGAACTGTTCGGAACTGGTCGCAGCTCGCCAGCCTCCCTTCGGGGGCCAAAGAAAAGGGACGCCAGGCCGGAGGATGCCAACCGACGTCCTTCGCCAACTATCACCTCGATTAATTCTATTGGCAGAAATTAAACCGTATTCCATCGGCTCTGCTCGATTCTGCTGGAGCTCGCTGGCTGATTTCCTTCGAGATTTGGCATGCGCTCGAAAGGGGTTAAACGCTGCACCAGAGAGGGCTTCTGGCGGCGTAATTGCTGGCGGCTTTAAATTGGATCGCCTGTTTGCCTAGCGATCCAAAAGCGACACCGTGGAGGAGGATTAATTCTTTTCGTTGCGAGCTGCTCTTGCCCGGAGCCGGCTGATTTGTCGCGCGCTTGATTCTTTTAAGTGGAAATACCGGTGCCGCGTGAATCGGTGTGGGGGAGAACCGATTCAAGTATCCAGCTGCGTGTAAACTTCGCTCGAATAAGCCATTTGGAATTGAATCGCGGTGCTTCGCTATCTTGCCACTTGGGAATTGTGAAAGGAGATTTACCTTGCAACTATGTAGGATGTTCAGAATTTTTGTCAACACTCGAGATATGAAATGGAGCATTAATGAATGGGTAGATAAAAAATTATCCAGAAGTGTCCCTTAATTAAGTGCCATTTTGTTTAAAATCCGCACAAGCGTCGCTGACAGTTTTGAATGATTTTCGAATCAGTGACGAATAGAGAAAAGCTTTTAAAGGATCCCCACTCGCGACAATGGTGCCGGTTATAGTAACAGTTTCGAATATTTTAAGGGCTTTCCAAGAGAATGAGCCCGCTGCATTCATCGTCGCTCTCCCTCGTCGGCCATTTTTGCTTAATCTCTTTTCTGGAGGAAATTAAGTCGAATTCAGGCGCAGTCGTTCGAACGTAACTTAGTAACAATGCATCGGTGCGAGGACAGCCTAGTCCTCGTTCCTTCTACCCCTCTGCCACCGATCCTAGCCCCAACACACCCTCAGCTCCGAGAGGGAATCTCCAACAACCACCCTCTCTTACCTGTGCGCCCTGCGTAGTGAAAACGACACTTTCGGTTCAGAATTTTGTCCCCTCTACCGTGGAAAGTGTTACGTTTCTTGTGCCAGAAACACTTTGAAGGATATTAACAAGTTTGTTCGTTAATAATTCAAACGTAGGTGGTCGGAAAATCTGTTATTATTGCGTCTGGATCGTTATCCTTAAATCACGTAAATTACTGCGGTAAGAAATATTCATCACTGACGCAATTGGATAGGTACTTAAAATAGCACGCAATTATGCCACCTCGGGCGGTTAGGAAAAAGCAGAGTTGAAAATATATGCATGAAGCGTCGCTTGCAGCAGATTCGCGTGCTCCGAAGGTGCATTTCTTGTAAATGCTTATCGTCAGCAGAGCTTTCATCGACCATGCTGACGTTTTTCAGACTTTCTACTCAACGATTATATTTTGAGCTCTGAATTAGAGTAGAAGCTTTTAACTCAAGCGAAGAAGTGTCATTAAGCAGCGACTGAAATACAGAAATGAATACGTAACACTTCATCCCAGTGGCGACGGTTTTCTGAATGCCTAAAGTCTGTGATAATTAATGAAAGAAGAGGAAAGGACGCTTTTAATTAAACAGCGTGCCATAGAAACCAGTAACTTAAGCAGTCCAGGCTAAAAATGATATTCTGAATAAAATTGCGGAATAACAGTGAAAATGTTTTCTTCGAGAAATACTGTAGAATTTGAATGCTGTGTCGACAAGGTTCCAACAGTTTCAATCACAGATCGGTGAATCCCAGAAATCACTGGCAACTGCGCGAAATGGGACAGAGATTCAGTTAAAACTCCCGAGTGAGCCCGGAAAAAAGGAACGCCTGAAGGATCAGGCAGCCGGCCGAAATTGCTTGGCCCTCGTGGCGCACGAAAATTTTCAACGTGCATCCGGGATGAGCGAGTGACAGGGGTAGGTGGGCGGGCACGATGGGAATTTTATAACGAATAAAATTTTAAGCGCCTTATAAAACCTGGCAAGTGTGCAGTAGCAGTCTGTAATATGGCTCGTATATCCGTTGCCCGTGCCTCGACTCGTGTACATAAAGTCCCTCCCTGTTTCCCCCGTCCCTCTCCCGCTTTTTCGCAACCCCTAACCACCTATGCCGGCTTTTGCATTCTTACGTGTCGCATTTTTCTGCTCTTTCATTCCTCTGGCGAGTAACGTTTCACAGAATGCTCGGAGCTTGCTCTTTTATCGAACACTCGGTCCCGCAGGTTCGTCGATTCTGCGTCTATCGTAACTAGTAAGGTCAATTCCATTCCCATTGTCTTTGGCAGAGGCTCGACGAAGGGAGCAGCAAAGAATTTCCACGGCAAAAGCTTCGATGCTAATCAGGATCCAGGGCGCATAATGTATTACGTAATATCAGGTTGCCACGGTGGAAGGTGAAATACGTCGGGGCACGGAGCTTTCTTCCCCTTTTTCCTTCCCCCTTTTTCCCCTGTTTAACGAGAGAGGCGCTCTAGCCGGCGTGATATTAAAATAGTAGCGGCGCTGCGTTACAGCGTGACGGCGTAAAATGATAACGGCTGGAAACGCGGCGTAATCGATCGAGCGTTATTAAGAATAAACGTGGAACACGTTAAAGGGAGGCGGGAAGAGGGGGAGGCTGTGAATGAGTGAGCACGAGAGAGAGAGATCAGAGGAAGCATGGTATAATGGCATAAACCGGTCAACGAGTCAACATCACGCGGCTGCAACGGTGGGTGAGAGGTGGGATATAAATCAAAACATTCGGGCATTAGAGAAAATTGAAGGCTGGGAATTGAAGGGACGACTTTGACGCTGCACGAACACGGCAAGAACTTTGGAAACACGGGATGTGCAGAGGAAGAAGAATGAGGCAGTGGGAATAAAATTCATTTGGTTGAACCTTCGTAGCTTTCATGTTAGAGATATTTAGGGAGAATTGAGAAGGAAATACCTTCTTATAAGGTATTCTTATTTAGCTTCAATTTTCAACGGGAATTACTAAAATATTTAAAGAAAATGAAATACAAAGAAAAGTACCCATAGGGTATGATCGTAGAGAAAGGTTGTAGAAATATCTATCAGAGTTCTAAAGGGAATAAAGGAATAATGAAAAGTGGCAAGAGAAGCTTATAAACTCTTTCTGCTAAAAGAAAATCTTGTTATTCTTGTCTTAATAGTTCCTTAGTGTTAATAGTTACTAAAATTTCCTAGAGTTTTCCCCCTAAACTATAGGTTGTTAAGCAGCGTTCCTCTTTTTATAAAATAATAATTGGTTGGCATGGAAGAATTAATTGAGAAAGCTGTGTATTTTATCAATTTGTACATGGTTGCATATTAGTTCTTTATTTAATAAATAATGTTAATTTGAAGTATGGTAATTGAGATAGTTATAACTAAATAAATATTAAATTTTTAAATGTTAAAAATTTGGCAATATGACTGCCAAAGTTAACTGTAGTTTGAGGATACGTGTATTTAACTGTTGAATATTGTAGTACGGATGATATTGTCTACGCGATCTCTCAGAACAAAGCACGAAGAAGAAAATTTGAGAAAAAAAAACAGGCCGTGTTTACCAGTAGAACGAACCCTGCGGCAGTGTTTTGCCCTTACTCAATCACTTTGTATACAAGTGATGAAAACATTGCGCGTTAGACTTCCATCAATCACCGATTCGCCCTACGCTCCTTAACTACATGCCTACCACCATTTTTCGTATTTTCTGAATTTCGACACGGAAATCCTCCCCTTTCCCAAATACTCACCTTTCAACGTTCAGTATTATTTCGACCGCGATAGCGGCAAGACCTGCTTCGAATAGTAACAGGTTGTCCAACTGATAGTGAATTTCGTTTAATTTTTTTCGATACTAATCGAGTTAATTGTTATCGTATCGCGTTCTAACATACTATATTTAATTCTTCAAGAACGGTAGAAATTAGCCCTTATTATTTATCTTTCATACAATCGTGATATGTAGATGAAATTCGCGAAAGTGAAACGTGTGTGCAATTGGATGGAATTTGGTATAGTGAGATTTTTTTAAGACTGAGGAAACTGGATCCCCAAATATTAACCAGCTGCATTGTCGAAAGGACGCAATATATATCACAATAAGGTATGAGATTTGTAGATTTCTCTTTGCACGATGAATTTACAAATTTCGACGTGTTATTCGATTTAAAAATGACATCTATTAATCCTTGCAAATCCCAAACGTTGAAATTTTAAATCCTATGTACATGAATCCTGGCTAAGTACCACATCAAATATTAAAAAGAAAATTTGCATTACATGCCACTTAATATACAGTGTTCAAATTTATAATACAGTAGGAGCAAAAGAGTTCACTCTAAATATAACAATTACAATCCTATAATAATTACATTCGTCACTTAGATTCCCAATATTACCACAAATTACGGAATCCACAATATAGATTATGCTAATACTCACCATTTAACCTATCACTCATCAAATTACCATTAATCTCCAAAATAATACGAATGTATTACGGTGGCATTAAAACTCACACCCCTCCTCCTTTCTGAAGGATGATTAAAACAGAAATTACGGGATGCTTGTCTTAGCGCATAGGAAAACATTTCGACGATATTTACGGATTTCAATGCCCCGACCTCTAATTGGCCGTTCAGTTATCTCTCCCCTGAAGAACCAGCCACTTCACAGAAAGAGAGTGCAACGCATTATCCATGTCTCACCTTAACGCCGCGTCTCCGTGCAAATAAGCCTGGCATTTCTATTTACCCGTGATATTCCATGCGACTCGCGCGTGCAAGCGACGCGGTTATGTACTGGGTGTTCGACGATGAACGATCAGTTCGATCTGACCCTGTGCAAAGCACCGTGAGGTCTAGGTAGTGTTCGAAGCTCTTACCTGCAGCCTGAATGGTTCCTCTGAACCGACGCCGACGATAAGAACGTTCGAGTGCTTGCTTGCATAGATTTTTTTGGCCGATGCTCTTTTCTGATAAACGTTTAAAACAAACGGCGATAGGTGGTGTTTGACGAACAAATAACAGTGCGCTTCTGTTAAGGTTAATGAACAGACTCGCGTGGAATAATGAAGGTATCGAAGGTTGCTGTGAGACAGTAATGTTTGCTTTCAATATCTGGTTTGGAAGATTTTAAAAAATTTCTTGGAAATGGTGTTCGTTTTGCAAGATCTACAGATTATGCAATCTGTGAGTGAGAGTGTTTTATATCTGCTTTTTTCTTCTGTGGAATAAGAGGAATAGCAAGGATCTTTTCATAGAAGACAGTTTCGTAGCTTACCATTGATATTTCGAATATATTTACACATTTCATATTTTGATTTCATATTTGATACTACATCTGCCAAATGAACGTATCCAAAGTGTCAATTGTGAGCTCCAGAAGTATCTTCAGTAAAAAATCCTTCATACGTTGAATCACAGGTGTATCATGATTCGTTCATTTTGCCGAATACCCGTCTGAGGTTATCGATGCTCTAAAAACTATGGCTCGGCCACATTTTCCCTTCAGGGATCTTAATTATGCCCCATATTTCTATCTTTACTCGCCCAGCAACTATAAATCGTGGGCGAGAAATTAATGAGAAAGCTTGTTTGGCTAACAAGACGTATAATATGCAGAATTTCACTAATCATGATCCCCTCTCAACGGAGCGCGCGTGTTCCACGAGCATGCATGGACATGTGTGCTCGCGCGTGTCATCGTGCACAACGAAGAAGGTGGCGGGAAGAAAAGCTCGCATCGGTGAGTTGGATACGAGTTGCACGGTGAATCCAGCCGATATCTTGGATGAAGATCGACGAACGAGCTTCGACGGAGAGTGTAATTAATTACCGAATGAGGAGGAGCCCGGGGATACCACCCGGCGGGAACTACTCAGCATATACTCGTCATAATTCCCAGAAACCTCCCTTCCACCTTCCCCCCTCGATGAGTTTCAAGTTTTCGATCGATACTTGACACTTCCCCGTTCGTATTACGCTGCTGAATGCTACCCTGCATCGCGCACTTCTATTTTATTAACGACGAATTAAAACCCCGACGAACGTTACGAGCAACATAGTATTTCCGCCACGAAACAGCTGGGAATTGCCTACACAGCGAATAACAGCGGGGAGGGCCTCAGGAACTGTTTGATTTCAAACTTAATAGTGTATTCACCTATAATTACTGGTAATTATAAAAAGGGTGAATAATGGAAGTCGTGATAATATGATTCTCTTCTGCATGGTGCAGAATAGGGGTTTAAAATACATAACTGTTCTTCCTGCACAGTTGTTTCATCGACTCATTTTCAGGAACACTATTTTATCCATATATGTAACTTAATTTTTATTACATTCCTAAGTAGTTCTGTTCTTTGACTTTCAACTACAAATAACACTCACCTCTTTCAACAAGGCCATCAAATTTCTAACTTTTAATTTTCTAACTTTTAATTTCTAATTTTTAACGAAACTCACAAACATACTTCATAATTACAGCAGACATATACCACAAACAAAATCCATTTAATTTTCCATTCTTCAGACATTTATTTCAGAAACACCACTGTCCACTCCCCACAACTAAAACATCATCACCCCACCAATATCGAAAGCGTTAATCACGTTCAGCAAAGATTTCACACGATGCGCGCCCCTTCCACGACAAACAAATCCCCCCGCCTAGATTCTCGCGGAATCACAGATACATCTCGTTCACGGACACCTGCGAGGAACACCTGCCACGAAATAATAGAAAGAAAGAAGCCACCATAAACGACACGAAATTTAGATGCCGTTTTTATGCCGCGCGTACGCATAAAATCCAGCAGCGGATACTAACCACAGTCGGCCGTGGCCATTATAAAACTGCCTTATGGCCCGATAAATTCCGATCGGCCTACTGGAATCCCCCGAAGGCCAGGTTCTAGAGATCTTCCCTCGCTGGGGGCAGTCGCCCCCCGTGGACGCCACCGTATTATCCACGGGCGCATAGCTTGTCCGTCATAATTCTAGGAAAAGTCTGGTCCGCCACGAGATGGAGGGCAAGCCGGAGAAGGGGGCCCAAACGAGTAAGCGACACGGGGCCCGACTACGCGGTGGGTTAATGTATGGAAATGCATTCCAGATCCAGGATGACCGGTGTCATCTCGGGTCGCCGGGCCCGCAGCATTTTCGCTGCCCTAGTAAATCTGTTCGGTTGGTCCACGAGATGATCTCGGACTCGGCCAGGATGCTGCCCCGTCTCGTTCTGACGCGTACCCTTCAACGTTCGTCCGCTCTGCCTCTGCTGCGCCCCCTTTTCCTCCGCTGGCCCCCGTTTCCCGGCTCCTTTAGCCGTGAGCCTCTCCACCCTGGAATCTTCTGTCGTCGAATACCTGGAAAAGTCCATTCAGAAACTGGGACGATTCCTTTTGTGTCAACCAACCGTCGCCGCTCGAGGCGAGTGTGACTCCAAGGCCGCCACAGTCGCGCCTGGGATCGCAGGGATTATTCGTCGAGATTATTTTGACGGTTTAGTGAGAAGGCTTCGCTGTTCCTCCCCGCTTCCTTTCTCTCGTCCTCTGGCTTCTTCTCCACCGTTGGCTGGTTTTGTCAATCGAGCTGGCAGGAGGGCTTGTTTATGAGGATCGATAGGATTCAGGTGTTGGAGTAGTTATGAAACGAGGAATCCAAACAGATTTACTGTTTCCTCGCTCGCAATCATTGCTTACCTACTTGTTTACTCTCGGACCAGGTTTTAAATTGACGGTGCTGGTTAATTTACTTTTTTCAACACCTGCATGAAAATGTGTGCTTTTTCACGCCTGCTGAGCGGGAGCAAAATGACCAATTTCAGACGTATTCGCGGAAAATCTTTCTCCCAAGGGAAAAAGACTTTACGCGCATGCGTATTCACAATTTCTTTCTTTCCTCCCAAGGAAACTGGAGTTTGACGTTACCCTGTGGAATGAAGATGCAGTTGTTCGACTAATCGTTATCGATCATGTGTGTTTTATCGTATATTACAACTGTCATCGAAAACAAAGTACGAGATGGTATATACAAAATGTATGGAGTGGCGAGATAACGAAAAATAAATGAGCAATTGAAAATGCATATTTTTTTGCGAATCGCTCAGCAGGCTTACAAAAAATACACATTTTCATCCAGGTGTTGGAAAAAATATAGTGCGTGACACGGGAGAGAAGCGATTTCGCCTCGCGTGAATTGCCGAAAAACTTCACGCTCGTCGGAATCGCTTACTTCTCTCCCTTGTAACGCAATGTAGGTACTATTTCTGACTATTCGAACTCACTTGTCCATTCATGTTCCTATGAAGAAGACCACTTTCAGCGCCACTCTTTTCCCAAGCACTCACCGCGCCTCGTCAAACAGAACGTCCCATCCCAACGACTATCACTTATCAAGCCCTCCCTTCGAATACCAAATACATTTTACAACGCCCGGCGACCGATAAAACCGCCTCGTCCTCGCGCTATCGCGGGCGAGCTCGCAGTGGGTGCATTAAAAGCGTATCCTAAGAGTCTGTGGAACATCCACGCCTCTAATTATTTCTTCACTCGCTATCTGCCGGCGCGGATCTCCCCGACGATTCCGGCGAAAGGTGGTTCGCGCCCCGAAAACCCGGCCAATCTGCCAGGCGCGATCTCGCTCGACTGGAGGAGGCGCGAAACCGCGGGGGACTGTTGAGGGAGTTGAAGGGCAAGGAGAAGAACGACAATCCTACGGCGGTCTTGTCACGGGAGAAAGTGAGGCGCCTTGTTTGCACACCTGTGCGCAGTGTGTGAACGGTCCATAATAATACCAGGCTTCGCACGAGGTGTGCTGCGTGCACGCGTCCGCCGACAGGCCGTCGTTCCCTTCGGCCTACCTGCGTCAGCAGAGGGCCGCAGGAACAGAGACGAGGCGAGAATCAGAGTAGACGAAAGAAGAGGAGCGGGATCGGAGTAGACGAGTAGACGGCGGTGATCAGCCAGCTCCGCGGGCCAGACCCAATGGTTTTAGCAAGGAAAATATAAAACTATAAGGACAAGAGGCAGAGGAGGATCCCAGCGGGAAGAGGGAGATGGGTTCTTTACAGGCCAGTTGGTAGCACCGACAAGACAGCCGACATCTCCGCCCTTTCGCGGGCCAGATTTGTAACAGTACCCAGGCAAACCAGAAACCAGAGAGATCTTCCTCTTCTCTTCGTCTAGCGTGTATGGTATGACGTGGCTGGTCCCGCGGTATGTAGAAGGCGAGGAACACGGAGTTTACGGTGATAAGCTTGCGTTAAGCCTGATAGCGGGTAATGGATAGGCAACGAGGCTTGTGCTTCTTTTTCTTCTGCTTGTGGGAGGTGAACGGGACTGGGTTGATGCTGGGGATATTCCTCTGGGATAGGTTATTAATTTCGCGCGTGCACGGGTGAATCGCGAATGTTGTGGATCTAGAGAAAGGCTAGAGTTTAGAGAAACTTTGTAGCAAAGCATCCATTCGTAGGTTTGAGTGATTGGAAAACGTATAGTAGAACTGTTAGTCGACCTTAATACATGGGGATTTTTTCTAATGCTTCTCTCATCGAGGACGGTTCTGAATATTCAACGTGAATTATCATTTCGGCGTGAAGGAATTGCGTGTAGGCATTGAATTGCGTGGAGATCTATTTACACTGTATTTGAGAAGAAGGCATCGTAGGTTTGCTAATAAGTGTTATTGTAATAGCTACATCTTCGCTCAGTTTCTTCGCAGAAACCTTGTAAAATGAAATAATCTAAGTTGACGTTGAACAAGCGAAACAGTGGGAAATGGCTTTGACCCAGGTATCTCTGAAGCGCTACTAATACTTTTCAACGCGATGGCGCAATATGTACAATTTTCCAAGTGTCCTTGAAACGGTTGCTTTCTTGCAAGTCGCCAAAGGGAGTGCTAGCATGTTTATTCATGTCTAATTGTATCGCGTCGTTATATGGAAACGAAGCACCTGGTTATTAAATTATAGGTCTGTACGTCTCTTCCAAGAAGGCTATGAATTCGTCAGACCTATAAATAATAGGCTATAACCCACTAGTATCCACGATGCTCTTAAAAACCTTTTTCCTTCTTACCAAATCGTTCCAAGCGATTTTTCCCATTTATAGCAAACCCGCAATTATTCACAACCCTCTGTACTCCGACAAATATCAAATCCACCAACACCATTCGAAGCTAAATTATTCATAACCACAGAGGAACATAAAGGCAGCACATGCCAATAAAATTCCGCTCCAGGATTACGAAACATAAATTTTCCTGTCAACCGAGCAAAAAGTTTGTCAGAAGCTTTCCATGAAGAGACACTCGCGGAAAATCTCTATCGCGGGGCAATTAGACCAGTTCTTTTATTGCGGATAAGGGGCACAGGAATTGCGAGGGGACCAGTGGCTGCACGCGTGAAAAGAACGGTTTAACATTTCTCTATAATAATGTCTGATCAGCCTATCGATTCTTTTCGAGCGACGTCGAGGCAATGCATGCGCTACACGCTCGGGGGAATTGGCTTCAATCTAAACGAGCCGTGGCCACAGACACGGCCTAATCACTACAAGGATATTAGCTAATCTCGACCAATTAGACGTAATGGCTGGATTAAGACGGATCGCACGCATGCTAAAATTGAATATTATATAATCCCAGCCAGAGCCACGCTACGTTTCCCACGTACATATATTCGTGCCGCGAACTCGGACGTCATTAGCTGTCGGTTTCTACCTACTATCGTCGTGGCCGTGTATGGAACTCGAAGAAAATCAGACTAACGATCCCCCGCAACAATTTTCTGCACCGTAATACCGCGGAAAGCTTTTGTTGCTTCGATCTGCCTCGACTGTTTTAGCGGCTCTGTTAGTTGTTAGACGAGGAAAGGTTCGGTTCCTGCTGAATTTTGGCGCAGTAAAGTGCCCTCCAGCTTGTAACCACGCGACTATTCTGATTTCCTGAGAACGCGGAATTAATTTTCATTAAGTTACATGAGAAGAAAAATGAAATTGCAGGACTTATATTGTTTATTGTGCGTAACTTTAGATCAATGGAATCGCCACTTCTTCTGGTCGTGCTTCGAGTTAGCTTAATTTGAATACTTTAATTTTAATACTTTTCGCGTTTCTTCTATTGCTAAGTGTTTTTAACACACCTTATAGTATTTCTCTTTGTCTCGACGGAATTATTTTCACCTAACATTAATATCATTTCGTAATAAATCTAATTACTTTTTAATTAACCAGCAAATATCCCATACTGTGCTCAGAATAATTCCAAACATAAAAGTGCTATTAACTGCTCACATAATAATGTTTTTAAAAATGTCCACAACACTTTGAAACGCTACAACCGCGTAGAACCTAAATATAATACCACGCCGTTCGACCACAGGTGGTGCAGTCAGCTTTGACAGGTCTACATTCACAGAAACGACAACAATACGGCGGAAAATAATTGGAAACCATAATTAGAAGGGGGCATGCGACGCGTTGACAGGGTTTCACGCGCAAGATGAAAGATAACGCGCAACGTTAGCGCTCCTAGCGCTAATTATGGTCGTAAAACGCCCGCTGTATGACGGTCCACCGTGAATAATTGTCGCTGTGGCGCAATTATCTTTGGCCAGGCGTTATTGGAAGACATCGAGGGATTCCAGGAATGTGGTGTACAAAAAGCCGACACGGAACGATGCCACCACCATCGCGGCTGCTGCGTCACATCCGAGGAGTGGAGGACGATTAGGCGTTAACGAAACGTAGCTTTCCCGTTCGATAATCGCGCTCCCAATTCGCCGCGAGATAAGAGGAAAGTTTCGTTGGTCGCCACGGAACATCTGTGTTTGCCGTGGAACGTCCGCATGTCGGTCACTCCAAGAGGTTTCCAGGCGAACGACAGTAAGGGCGCTATTATCGACTGTTTACCATATCTTACCTTTCCAACGATAACGATAATCTCGGGGGAGCGTCTTACGGACGAGCCGAGACACGGCTTTAAATGGTCTGGCGATCGCCATCGCCGATACTAAAGACGTGAAATTATTGAATAATCGGCGGAGAGCATGTACGGATTGGAGTAGGTACACTTTAGTTTTTCCTCTGGCAGCAAGATCGTAGAATGATTTTTAGCATGCGTGGATAGTTGACAGGTAGCGGAGCGGAACGTTGTACATGCGAGATAAGAGGATCTACATTATTTTTCTAATGTGCATTCATCGGTCGATCAGAAATTAATGTTCTGTGGAGAAATTGGTGTTGGAAAAAGGAAATCATTGAAGTTGATTCTGGGTGTGTTCTGTGCTTGCTCTGACGATTGCTAAAGTGTAAAGGAATAGGATATGCTGGATAGTAGGTGAAGAATTTTTACTTTGTGCTAATTGATTGTAAAATACACAGACAATGCGTGGAATATTTTCAGATACTCCTGCAAATAATATGAACTAGGGTAAAACTATATAATACGCCTCATTTGACAAAACGCCCCACCATTATTTTACGCACATAAACAAGAATGCATCAACGCGATCATCAGATTCGAACTTGCCTCAGTCGTCCACAACTGCCGCAATAATAATACTGAGGCAAGTTCGAATCTGATGATCGCGTCGTTGCATCCTTGTTTGTGTGCGTAAAATAATGGTGGGGCGTTTTGTCAAATGGGGCGTATTGTATAGTTTTACCCTACATGGTAAGAGCTCAATCGTGTAAAAATATTCTAAATCTTCAATTACGCTGGACACATTCATATAATTATCAATTTCAATAAAAACAAAATAAAATGATATATTCGTAGCAGACCCTAAGAACAGATCCGGATTTCACAAAGCCCCGACACCTCCATCTTTCCAACCCGTTCACTCTTCCTTTCACTCGTTCCTGGAGCCTCGATCGCTCCCAAAAGTCGTCGTATCTAAAGATGCCCTCGATCACGGGCACGTGTTAGTCGTTTAACGAGATGGCCGGTTACTGACCTTGGCCAAGCGATCGGGCCGTGAGGAGGGAAGAAAGTGGACACCAGAATTTCCAGCAGCCTCGAATTCCTCGAAGCTGACCCAGCCGACAGGAGAAAGATCTCTCTCCTCCTGGATGGTTTGTCGGCGGTCGAACGACAAGCGTTCCCCAAACACAGAGGGACAAGGCCAGCCCCCGGGGGTGGAAGGCAACAAGTGACCGCAAGCCAGACACATACGGCCATCAGCCTTGCTTCTGTTCTCTCTCGTTCCACCTTGCGGGTGTACCTCTTCCTCCTCGTTCCTGGTCGACGACCACTCCGGCCGTCCGTCGACGACAATCGATATATCGACCGGGCAAAGGCGGCGTAACGTCCGAGGCACCCATGAGTCCGACTTACATAAGCTGGGGAGCCGTGCGTTCATGTGCGTGGCTACGTGCGCGCGTGTTTGCGAGAAAGGGAGAGGAACGAGCGGATCGGTGGGTTACGTGGGTTGCGGTAGGCCACGGACGTTCGTCCATCTGTCTTCCGTGCCCTTCGAATGCCTGTTATCGATAGCACGCTGTACCGTTTACTCTGCCCCGAAAACAGCCCGCTCTCTACCTGATCCGTCGAGAGTAAACAACTCGTATCTACGTTCCAGTGCGAGTGTTAGCCGAGGATTCCACTGCTCCGCTAGGTCCTCACTGTGCATTTGTCTCCGCATCCTCATAGTGTGCCTGAGCACCGAGGTTCTTTGATTAGGCGTGCCTGAAACGTGGCGGGAGTGCGGTGAATCTGACGTTGAAGAGATAAGATATCGGTTGGGAAGAATACCTACACTGAATTTTCAGGGATGAAGGAATAACCACCGATCTTTCTCACATGATACGCACCTTATTCTGAAGATTCTTCAACTTCGAGATATTACGTTCATTATACAGCAGGAAATTGGAAATACAGAGTGAGCTAGTCAATAGAAGAACGGCTTCGAAGAGTTATATTTTAATGACCAGTTGAAAGGCCTCTCGATACCACAGCCGTAACGATGCGACGAGCAAACAGTGAACCCTGTCAAGCTACCCCTTCGCTGATACCAACGCTCCTCGGAGCTTCGTTTTGCTTTTCTGCCGCGACAGATACTTTCCCGCGTAAATTTCAGTCGCTGATCAAACAAAGGATGCCACGGAAGGCCAGGATCCGATGGACGGGCAACGGAAGTTCGTTAGTGTGCCGCAGGGTGGTAGGGCGTCACGGGGGTGACCGAAGGGAAACACCGAGCCACCGTTAGTTCTTTCGGGTTTTACACGCCGGCGTCCCGACGTGGCAATGTTTTAGCGTATTGATCCGTTGGGGTTTAGTTGTGCCGTGGCAAAAGTGGCGGCGGGGGTGGTTGCCGCGATAGAGAAGAGGGACGGTCAGCGGGAGCGGGGAGGGTAAAAACTGGACGGCGGCACTTACTCGCTCATAATCACCCCCCGAGCCACTCCAACCACCTTCGACGACGCCACCCCTCGTCCTTTCTAGCGCCGCGGTGCATTTCCAAGAGCGCGTGTATCGTGGCTTGTTTGTGCCCTCCCTCTGCTCGCGTACACTCCACCGGAACTATAAAATGTCCCCTCTCGCTTCGGGGCCCTATAAATTGGTGTCGCCCAGTGTTTAACCTTCCAACTACTGGAGAACTATCGGGGACGTAATTCCAACGTTTTCCTGGGCTGGTATTTTGCAGCTTCTTAAACCTTTCAGGCTCTATAGGATATTGATTTTATTTCAAGCGTGTACATGATTCTATTTGTACTTGTTCAAAGATTGATCATCAGTTTGCTACAATATTACCTACCTAAAAGTGAATAGCGACTAGTGTTTGTATATTATCAGTCGATTCCTGCGAAGGCATGCAGTCGCGCATTCCAATTTGTCACCACGCGGATGTGAGTCGAAAAATCGTTGGCTTTTTCTCCATTCAGGTTTATTACTCGCATAGTTTCAACGCCTACATGTCAGGTGGCCGTTGGACTGCGTAACTTGGACAGACGCGAAGAAAGTCACTTTCATTCCGCATAATGAAGTATAACCTCACTCGCAACCAATTTCAAATCGTTTTGTCGATCGAATTTGATTTTTAGGATTCTTGATATGAAGAATATTTTGGATGCAGCTCGATACAGAATTCTGTCCTTAATCTTCCACGCATATGACAAATTCATTTCTGCAGGCACATGTAGCTAAAGTACCAAAAAATGTCATTTATCTTTTATTACTTTGAACTTTTATTATTTACATTTGACGTAAGATCGGGGCCTGTCGAAATTTCCGTCGCAATTTCCAACAATTGTTATGGGTCGGGTGTTGTTTATTAAGGAGTTCTTGGAAGGAGTAATGAGCTCGTCTCGCGATGGCGACGCGAATCGATAGAGGCTGCAACGCGAGTGGGTAAAATGACGCTACAGCGGCGAGCGGCATTGCCACCCTTCTTACGTATGCACACCCTCGAATAATTGCGGCTCATTCGCGCAAATTATCCCGGGGTTTCCGCGTCGGGCGAAGTAAAATATAATAATACGGCTTGCTCGTCGCGCACACGTGCATGCAAGCCGCGAGTGTCTTTCGCATCGTCTGGTCATTTGCTTGGCCTCGCGTCCGCGTGCACGGCCGTTCGTGCACGCCCGATCGTTTCCACGTAAACGCGTTACGTTTTCAAACACTCCCGCGGCGCAGCGAAGTGTGAACATGCAAGTAAAGTCCCCTGGACTATCGTAAAATTCGAGAGAGAAATAATAAGCGCGCGCGGGGCAAGGATTCTCACGGCGACCAGCGCGGAAGCTCGACGATGGATTCTCAGCTGGAAGGAGTTTTGATAGATATTACATTTTAATGGTTCATAGGTGGTCGTAGAGCCTTGGTATTACAGGAATTTCGATTTCATTAACGTGGAACTTGAAAATTTTGAATATTACTGGTGCGTGGAGTGGGCAACGGGAGTATATTGTATTTTGGAGGGTAGAGGAGACCGGGGCAGATTGTAAAAAAACAGTTTTCACAGTATTTTCTTAAAAGTGTCTTCCTCAATCAGAAAAAAATTGCGTGATTTACTACTTACATATGTAGTGAACTGGTTGCGTGAAAGTACGTGACAAAATCTTGGACGCTTAGACATCTAGTTTGCGACAAAGAAACAGAAATTCAAGCGGTTTCTAATGATGGTTAATTGAAATAAAAGTGTGAAGACAAAATTTACTTACGTGCTCTAAATACTAAAATTCTGGGCTATAACCACAAAATGAATACATAACGCTCGTTTGTGTCACTAAAACCGTCGGTGCTAATATCGTCAAGCAACTCTCGCATGCTGTGGGTTACCAGATTTGTCGTTCAAAAGATTTTACTTATGTTACAATCTACCCCGGTTTCCCCTAATTGGATCGAAGTCTCGTGTTTACAATATTTATTTATTTTTTAATACAATTGAATGTAATTAAATGTGATTTAATAACCGAAATGTATCTTCTTTTGATTACAGAAGGAGCCTCTACTTTTATGGTGGCGAACGTACCTGGTATGTACACAGTTACTTCTTTGAGCTTTTAGATACAATGGGTGATCGAATTATCAGGGCCACCTGTCTAAATTCACAATGTTAAATTAAACCAATTCATCTTTAAATGAATGCCTAGTTACACTGAATACTTATTATTTCTTCTTACGAAATATTGATGCAAATATACTCTAGGCAACGTTATTTCTACACAAAGACAAAGAACATATACTTCGTACCGTGGCTCTAATAATTTAATCACTCAAATCGTTAGTGGCAACATTGTATTGCAATCCTAAAACTGATAACGTAAAGGACTGGTGTCTCTCTATTTAAAATATCAACTTTACCTTTGAAGCTTCATACCTCGATAGTCTTCGCGTTTCCAACACTTTAAAAAAGAACTCGAATTAATTCCCCGGCCATTCAGTACAACGATATTCGCTGGATAAAAGTAAAACACTAAACAAACAGGAAGTAGAGTGAAATCACCACGATCACCACTCACGTGTCCCACATTTCTAATTCCAACTTCTCATAACATCCCCACGCAGCGCTATCAGCATTGCAATTTACATGGATAAAACAAACAACACACGAAATACAAGCTTGACCTCCGATGTCCCCTGACCCTAGCCACAAATCCACAGCATGCCGAAGGAAACAGCCTTAAAACGTACCGCAGTCCGTGACGAGTGGGTTTGCCGAAACGCACAGTGGGTAGCGAGCGCGTGGAAAGGAAAAAATTGGAGGGACGACGGAGGATCCTCGTGCAGCGTCCGCGCGAGGCCGCGACAATGCGCTGCGAGGAGGGTCAAAGGAATTCCACGCTTTTTCTCGTGGATGGTGGCTTATCGGCGAGGAAAATCGGAACAACCCCGAGGTAGGCGCGGCGCGAACGTAACCGTGTAACACACTCGAGGTGGTCGTTGGTACGCGTGCGATTACTTACTCTCCATCGGCGAATTAACGACGAATCACCGATGGGAGAACCGGTTGCCTGGCCGAACGGCACGCAGCCTAACGACTTCTCTCCTCGGCTTCAACGGGCATTCCAACGGCACGAGTTTGCCCCGCGACGCGAATTAATGGAAACACGCCGCGGCACGCCGTGCGCGCTGATAAAGCGGAACGCGCGTCCTTACCTACGTATCTCTTTATCCCGGCCCGATGCGTTCCGCGCCGCATTTCGTCCCCGACCATATTCCGCGTTTACGCAGATCTAGCTCGCCATATTTTGCTAATCGCCGCGGGCCTCTTATCTCCTTCGCGAGGCTGTCGTAGGAGCCGCAATCTTTGAACACGTGTGGTATTATTCATTTGGTTTCCACTGTGTGACGGAATTCGGTGGCCACAGTTTCGATTGTTCATTTGAGTGGTGATTGTGTGAGTTCTGTGGGAGTATGTGGATCGTATTGGGGTCAGGAATGCAAGCGTTTAGGGTGCAGGGTTTGTGAATGTGTAGTGCTGTGTGGAATGTAAGCAAAGGGGTAGAAGTCGGAGGAGAATTAATAGTTTCAGAAGGTATTTTGTAGGAGCGCGTTTCTTCTTCGTGAAGGGATAAAGTGGTGAAGTGGCGGAATATATTTGCACCGAAATGGCGGAGATGGAGTGAATTGTGCATCAAGCAAGTCTCTTCCTTGCTCTTCACTCTAAATTTCATCAATCTTCTTCTTCTTCTTCTTCTGCATTTCCAGTAGTTGTACTTATTGCTTCTCAATGTTGCATTCATTTTGCCATCAGAAACTACTATTTAGTACCGTAAAATGGGGGAACATTGGCAGGTTTTTGAAACATTTTGTTATATAATGTAAAAATTAACATGTTTACATTTGATTTAAGTATCTTATCATAACATTGCATCTTTTGTGATTGTACTACAAGTGTCAAAATGCACAAAATTTGTGTCCTTTCCTTCTTTAATAAATGTTAAAAGCGCTACTGTACCGGGGTAACATTAGCACATCATGTAGATAGCATTAACGGGATAAGTTTTATTAATCTGAGGTCATTAAACTTAAATTTCTATATTTTATTTAATTTTTTGCATCTTAACTAAAATCAACTCGTAACATTGCCACATCATATAAATAGCATTAACAGGTTAAGTTTTACTAATCTGACGTAAAACAACGTAATTTCGGCGTATGCCAATGTTACCCTATGCTGACAATGTTCCCCCATTTTACGGTACCGTACGAAAAATTCAAATGAATCGATCACTTCTTTTCATAAGAAGAGCATTTCTCTGAGCAATTATCCCAGTAAACTTTAATCACGCAGCATCAGGAGAGTGTCTGTAATGAATTCTGCCGCATCTTGTCATTCCCCCAGAATCAAGATTAATTCCGAAAATCATCCGTACACGTTGCCTGCGTCACCGTCGATTACCGAGCGAACGAACGATCCGACGTGATCGACGTCAGACGCTTATCAGTTTCCGGTGTGAATTTGATTTCTGGACGAACAGAAGATCCGCGATAACGCTGCGAACGAGATCATCCATTAAGAAGCGAGTTGCAACGATGCTTTTTAATTGCCCCGTAGAAGAATGTACGGGTTGGAGCAACGGCAGAGAGGAACGTCCTTAAAACTTGCTCCCTCCTTGTTCCTCTGCTCTCAGGACACGCAGCAACGCGTCTTAAATGAAGCGATTCCGTATTCACGCATGAGCGAGATCGTAGAAGCTCGCCCGAACACGCTCGCGCCAGCTTGGAGAAGAAATATGAAAAGGAAAGAAGCCAGCGGGAGCGCGAGCATCTGTTTCCTTTGCGGCAAATTTCTTCCGCGTCCAACGGCCTCGCCGTGACGATAAATGATTTCGTTCACGGGCAAAATGAATATTTCCGTTCGCGGCGTAGGTACCTATTCAATTTAACCCGCGAGCCGTCGCGTTCGGATTATTCTCGCGGATTAACCGTAATTATCGTCGTCTCCCCCTCCACGCTTAACGATCATTATTTTTTCACGCCGCCTATTGGATTCTCGATAATCCCTCGTTAAAGTGGAATCGCCATGGAGAATCAGACTCTACTTGCACGAGAGCATTATTCGAGGTGGATAAAATTATTCGGCGTATAGGTAATTAATTTAAAGAAGTTTGAGGGAGTTTAGACTGGTGTGAGAGGTGTGAGGATCGCGACAAGGTGACTGTTGGTAGAATTTCTCATGGAAAGAATATTTCCAACTAGCTTTACTACTCTGATTTTATAAAAAATAATTTTTTTAGTTTTTATTTTTCGTGAAAATGGTCACATTCATCTGGATTAATCAGGCATACTGACTTGAGGCACATTTCGTGATCCCAGAGTTTATTGTTTGAAAGTTTTTAGGCGACAGACATACGCACAAACATATAACAGCTTTCTGCTTTATATATTAAGATTTTTCAAAAAATATCACAGGGAATTTTGGAGGGAGTTACTATCTGCACAATGTAGATTTGCTTCTACTCTGTTTTGCGAACCACAGGATGTTTATAAATAGAAAATTGGAGAGGTTCCGAACACTCGAACATAGATGACGAAATTATACTCATAATTGAGTGTTTTTCATTCGGGAATATTTGTCTGTATTAGAATTACAAAACTCGAGGCCAGCCAAGTGAAATAAGACAAGACTTGGCCAGACAGCGAGCTATGTCCAAGTCCTAGGAAACGAAATAGTAGAACCCTTCATAACAAATTCAAAGCAAATTCAGTGCCCGGAAGCCAAACGCCCACGCGAAAATGTAGAACCAAAAGGAACAGTCCCATCCAAAATCGTGACGTACGGTCGCGTGTAGAGCACGAAGATCGAGCAACGCGGAAAATCTGCTCGGCGTTAAAACTGCAAGATTGATCGGGTAACAGTTACAGCATCGTCGCGGGGCACAATGTTATCCACCCGTCTGCAAGCGTAATTGAACATAATTTATCGTATTTCTTGACCCCGTTCGGAATCGATATTCCGTGCTTGCCCGGGCCCTCGTGCATCAGCGACAATGTAGCAAATTAGCTCGGCTCGTTTTGCCTTTTACTGCCTAACGACTGGAGCGGGCATTCCGATGGCACGAGTTTGCCTCGCAACGCGAATTAATGGAAACAAGCCGCGGCGCGCCGTATGCGCTGATAAACCGGAACGTCCATTTCACGGGCTTCTTCGTCGTCCTCTCGAACGCTCCGCCATGTTCGAATTAAACGATTCCGTGTTCACGCGTGGCAAGAAAAAACCCCGGCAAAGTACCTGCGTAACGTCCCGCCTTTTTTCCTCTTTCATCCACGTTTCCATTCTGGCATCCTCGCTCGTCCTTTTTACCACGCGTCATAACCTGCGTGATCATTGGCAATCGTAGCGCTCCCACTTTTTCTGCACACCACTCTTTCGTTCCCCTGCGAAGCAGAGAAATTCTGCGACGCGCGAATTAAAACCATAACCCGTTCGCTAGTCAGAGAGGTCCACCTCCGTTCAAACGAAATTTTGACTCCGCCGGGGCAAGCATTCGTGGGAAAATATAGAGGCTTTTATTCGACGAGCTCGATTATGCCCGTCCCGTGACCGAATCTCGTCCCGGGGTCAGCAGAGCGCAGACGAACCGTGGCCCGTGGACGATAAGGGCAAACCGACGGAACCGCGGGTTAAGGCGAAGCTGACTGGCGTTTTCGCGTGCTCCGCCGAGCTCCCCCATCGTCCATGGGACCTTTATTCACACTCGGGGATCCAGCGGTCGGTGTTGATCGTTAAAAGCCGTTATTACGAAGAAAAACAACTCTCTCGCCCTCTCTTTGGCTGCCATTTTTCTTGGCTTTCCGCGGTAAAACGCGGCGTTCCAACAGTACGCCCGGCACTTTACGCTGCCACAGACAGGCTAACGACTTCTCCGCTTGACTTTAATGGACATTCCGCGCCGTGATTTTACTCCGCGATTTGAATTAATGGAAACACGCTGGCATCCCATTTGCACTGATAAAAGCAGAACGTCCTCGCCATCCCCCGCCCCGTCTGCGCTCTGCACCATCGGGGTGAGAGGACGACCGCGCGGTTTTGTGCACCGCGGCGAGATGCTGTTGGATTAAGCGATTACGCGGCCCCGCTTATACGAGCCTCGGACCGGTGCATCGATCACCGTGAACGGCGATTTCGAATACGGCACGTATCGCGAACGATGTTTAAGACCGATGCTCGCCGCTGGCCGCTGTACAACGAGCGCACACGCTTCGGAGGTAACGGGAGTTTCGTGGAGGTGAGAGCGCGTTGGTTTTAGTAATTAGGCTCGAATTTTTGGTGCAGGTAGCGTACACCGTGTGTAAAAATGTGGAAGGCTTAAAGCTTGGTGAGAAAATTCGGGTCGAAGTTTTATTTCGTCTGGGATAGATTTTCTGGCGCATCTTGTGTTTTTATGCTTTATCCGAGCCTTTAGATAAATTTGTGTTTTACTAGTTGGTCTTTGTTTGAGATAATTGGGATAACGCATTTGTGGTATTACAAATGGTTTGGTGAATAAGACCTGGTTTTTATTTGGAAGCTTTGGAAAAGGGTGAAGTGGGGAGCAATAATTATCTGTCAAATAATTCTTTTATTGACAAGGGAAGATCTCGAACCCGGAAATTCAAAAAATTCTGAAACTCTGTGAATATGTAGGGGATTTCCTTCTGATTATAACACAATTTTTGTTTGCTGCACAAATTCAGTCGAAAGGGGTGAAATTAACCCCTGAAAATTCAGCTATTATCTGATTTTGTGTTATGATTCAAGAACTGAAGAGATGGAAAAAAGATTCAAGACAAAAGTTACTTCTGTTAATTAAATCTATCATTTGGTAGAAAAATTATTTTACACTTCACGAGTTATAACACAAAATCGGAATATAACCTCATTTTCAGTGGTCAATTACACCCCTTAGAGTGAATTTGGGCAGCAAACAAAAATTTCGTTGTAATCAGAAGAAATTTTCTTTCATATTCACAAAGTTTCAGAATTTTTTGAATTCCAGTATTGGGATCTTCCCTTCCCCTTTCAAATACACATGTTTAATAATAACCTCATAATCTAAACTTGGTGCGAATACATAATCATTACTAAATATACATTGGGCCCTTAAACTAACTTCGTGACAATAAATTTGTCCGCATTACCTAACAATAGCACATTTTTCCGTGCAAACTACCTGCCTCCAGTTTCAATTACACCGAATTCCTCATAAATTTTTCATTAACTTACAATAGCCAGCAATCAACAACCACTTCCATACCTCCTATAACCCCTCTCCACACATTTCTAAACCAAAATCCGTGCATTTCCACCCCACCAACCTCTAACTCCAAAAGGTCATAATTTTATCGGTCCTCCGCCATCCACGCCAGAGCCCCAAGTGTCCCTCGACCTTTCCACCGCGCAGAGAAATCAATCTACAGTTCCACAGTCTGCCAACAAAATGCACGTCGCCGCTCCGAGTGATATCATAAGCGACAAACGAGTCGGGGCACGGCTATTCTCGACGCGAATTAACAATTGGATAAGGTAACGAGCGCGATCAAAGGATGGAAGCGAACCGAGGACGAGGTAATCCCGCGGCCGGTATTGTTTCACCGACGGAAGTCACTCTTTTATTACGAGACACTTCCTGCTCCGTACAGGAGCACACGGACGTGCCTGTTTACACCGTGTACATGCCACGTGAACACAGGTACCTCCGTCTCTCTCGGTCCCCGTTCGCCTCCTCGCTCGTCGCCGCGCCGCCACGAGCCATCCGCTCTTTCTCCATCTTTCGTTCTTTTTCCCTGGGCCGACAGGTAGACACGGGCTGGCCTGCGACAGAGACGCCCGTGCACGCAACCGAGCGAGCGCAAGCCCCCCGCGCCCCCGTCGCCCCGTAATTAGAGGACTCGGGGCTAATTTCCGCGACGGATTAAAAGGGAGGCAACGGAACGACGGGGAAGAAGGGAGAGACGAATCTGCGGCGGGCAAATGGTAGCGCAGCGGTTGCTCAGAGTGCTTGTTCCTACTTGGAGCAAACTAGCCAAAGCGGCGGATGATTAACTAACCGCGCGAACGGCTATTAATCAGCCTGGTAATTAAGACGAGCCAGGCCGCGAAAGGGTTTCTCCAGTTTCCCGCAACTCGTACGCGATACTCGAATTCCTGCGCGGCCGGGTAGGTTGGAATTCACGGGACGAGCGGCGAGCATGATTCACACGGCACTGGCCAGTTCGTTTGAAACGGGATTGCAACAAAACTGGGCATGGGTGTTTCGCAGATGTAACAATCCAGCTGGGATGTTTAATTGATGTGTGGCGGGATGTTCGCCGCCTAGGGGTTGCAGGAGTGTGCACACCTGAGTGTCTAAGTTATTCTTGGATTTATGGAAGAGGAATACAGAGGAAGATCGTGTTGTAAATTGGCGGCGAGGTTTGTCGTACACGAGGCGTGGATGTGTGAGCTTAGTTTCCATCGGTGACGAGGGTTAAGGGTCCCGTTAAAGCAACTCATTACTCTTACTTGTAATTCTATGAGCCTTTAGTTCGCAGCACCGATTAACTTGTTCCGTGGCTTCTGTTATTCTTGAATCCTCGCTCCTGCGAAGCTTCCCCAGCGTTTGGAAGGTAGGAAAGTTTGGGAGTGAGAGGTGAAGCGACATCGCCCACGGAATCAGCTGAAAACACATCAGAATGGAAGCGTGAAGAGAGGAAGGGGCACCCTGGCCTAATTCAGTACCGTGAATTCCGGTAATTATAATAATTAGCTCACGGTTCCGTTACACTCGAATCGACACTCGTTGCCCGTTGGTCGACCAACGAGCCACCGTGACGCGGTGGAATCCCAATTTCTGTCCCGATACGCTCGTGGGGAACGCTCGAGAACCCGGTGCACGCGCTCCCCTACCCGCCCCTCCTCCATTCCAGCCCTCTGCCCCTGAGGATTTTTTGCTCTTTCTGCTGAAATACCACTGCTCCGGAGCAGCGTTATCAGCCGGTCAAATTAATGTAACGAAAGGCCGGATTAATGCCGCCGCGTCGATGGTGGAAGTCGAGGGGGGCGGCCGTAGTGTTGGAATTAATTAACTCGGCCGCGCGTACGTATAATTCAGGGGTGTACACGTTGATTGATTAAAGCCGATTTCACGACCAATCAATCTATAACTCCTTACCGCCGTTCCACACCGGCGGCCATAAATTTGCACCGGCTATTAAAGGAATCCACCGTGAGCCTTATCGTTCATTTATAACTGTCCGCGGATGTCTCATTAACCTCCCTTTTCTCGGAACGGGATCGCGAGTGGCGACAAGAGCCAAAGAAATCTCTCGAAATATCCCCGGGTCGCGGGTCGCGCGGGGGGGAAACGGGGGCAGCCGCTGCCGAAGGGGCGGCGTCGGGGGCAGAGGGGGGTGGTGCCGGGTTCGGGCTTTACATGTGTCGCTTGACACACTCGGCCACTCGTAAACAATGAACATGTGTAAACAATTGTCGGCCGTCGACGCCGGGATTAAGTCATCTTTTGGCACGAGTCGGGGCCCCGCGCTGCGACAATGGAGCTGCGCGTCGAGTTGTTTATGCGAACGCGAGGCCTAGCAGCTATGCCGTCGAACACGGGATTTAGCGGGGGTGTTTAAAATAGACGAACGCGGCGCGACGTGGAGACACGATGGTAAATGCTGTGGGGATCTTGCGAGGATTCTATGTTTCGGTGGCGCTTGGGGTGGTGCTGTATTGTGAATTTTTTATGGAAATTGAATATTGCGGGATGAGAGCAGAGATGCTTGGTAAATCCACTTTTTTCAACACCTGCATGAAAATGTGTGCTTTTTCACGCCTGCTGAGCGGGAGCAAAATGACCAATTTCAGACGTATTCGCGGAAAATCTTTCCGTTTTTTCCCAAGGGAAAAAAACTTTACGCGCATGCGTATTTGCAATTTCTTACTTTCCTCCCAAGGAAACTGGAGTTTGGCGTTACCCTGCGGTATGAAGATGCAGTTGTTCGACTAATCGTTTATCGATCATGTGTGTTTTATCGTATATTACAACTGTCATCGAAAACAAAGTACGAGATGGTCAGTGGCGGATTTAAGAAAAAAGGCCCAGGTGGCGAAACTTTTGAGGGACCCATTTTTGGGGGGAAATGAAGAGGTAGTTTACTAAAAATGGGCTAAGTGTAGTAGTATAGAAAAAAAATAGTGTTTGGTTAAAATCATCATTTTTTAAAGATAGGGCCCTAAGGGGCCGTCTGGGTGGGGCCCATTTTTCGGGAAGATGAAGAGGTAGTTTACTAAAAACGGGCCGAGTGTAGTAGTATGAAAAAAATGTAGTGTTTGGATACTTATACGTAATCGTAATTTTTTGGGTCACGGGGCCCTGCGGGGGCCTTCCGGACAGGAGCCACTTTTATCGAGAAAATGAAGAGGTAGTTGACTAAAGGCGGGCCAAGTGTAGTAGTATGAAAAAAATGTAGTGTTTCGATACATATACGTAATCCTAATTTTTTTAGTCACAGGGCCCTGCGGGGGGCCTTCTGTGCAGGGGCCTAGGTGGCAACTGCTCATCAGCCGCCCTGTTAAATCCGCCACTGGAGATGGTATATAAAAAATGTATGGAGTGGCGAGATAACGAAAAATAAATGAGCAATTGAAAATGCATATTTTTTTGCGAATCGCTCAGCAGGCTTATAAAAAACACACATTTTCATTCAGGTGTTGAAAAAAATATAGTGCGTGACAAGGGAGAGAAGCGATTTCGCCTCGCGTTAATTGCTGCCCTCGCTGCACTCGGGCAACAAACTTCACGCTCGTCGGAATCGCTTACTTCTCTCCCTTGTAACGCAATGTACTATTATTCTTCTGTCAGCTCAAAGTAACATTATTTTATTAGAGTGCATCTACTAAGTGGCAGTTTTAGTTTAAGAGCCCCAGAAATCATCAAGCTAAAGTGACCCAAAAATACCGTATCTCTCGTCCTATTTAATTATGTCGGAAATCAATTATCCAGAAGGAATGCACTGGAAGCCAGCAGCTCTGGGACCGTGTCCCAGCTCGAGCGCGCCGTTCGAGCTGCTTTTCCAGCAAGACACATTATAAGTTTTTCCCCGGGGTTAATTTCGCCCGGCGATAGCTAAATCCTTTCTCTCTCCTGCTTCTTTTCCACCCCCGCTCCTCACCCCCGTGCTTCGCCCTTTTATTCTTGCGCCGCCCTGTCCCTCTGCAACCCCCGTTGGCCGAGCTCGAACTAAGAGCGGCTAAGAGTTGGTAGGAGCGTCTCTATGGTTAATTAAACGCATAGATCACCCCCTCTCTCGCAATCTCCACCGACTCCTTCTTAGGTTCACCCCAACCGCCTTTCCACTTGCCCGTCGTTTTCTTTCTTTCACAGAAACCACGCAGACGCTTCTACTCGCTTCTTCCGCGTTATAAGCGTGCATGTGAGCCTCCTTTTACGTCGCCAGTGCTGTACGCTATCTCAGAAATTTTAAAAACACCTCCCCCTCGCTCGATTAATCGCGTAAGAGCCTCTAGTAATTTCGAGAATCTCACCGCGGATGTTCTAACAAGCAACGTAGTATTACTATCGAGACAAACTGGAATTAAAAATCGTTTTTCTACCAGATATCGCAAACTAAATAAAAATGAAATTATATAATAACTCCTCTTAATATCAATAAAATTCCACTGAGAAAAATGGGGTGCCTAGACCCTCCCAACTCGATCCCTCAGCGTTTCAACAATATTTACCCAAATAGTGGACACAGAATACAATGAAATTCCTGCACGAGGGTTCTCCTGGCAAAAATCACAGCGAAGAAATTAATTAGCAGTCGATGGAAACGCGCCTCCGTACTCGCTACACAAAATTTCTCACGCGGGCCAGCAGCTTGGGCTTTTTTACACGATTTTCGAGAAGGAGGTCGGGTATTCCGAACTTCCTCTTCCACGCCCACGTGATGTAAGCGAAAGGGGAAGAAGAGGGCAAAGCCTCTGTAGGTACATACCGGTTTCTCAAGAAGGCGTAACCTCTGCCTGAAACTACCGTCCACGCTCATTATCGTTCACGCGGGTAAACCCGTCGTCGATTCCTCGCTCGTTCGCCGCGATCGATCGTTTGACCCGTTTGCCGTGAAACGCACGCTTGCATACACACTCGCGACGCGCCTTATTCGCGCGCCTTTTTGCACCCCCTATTTGGCCCGATAACAGAGCACAGATGCTGCCGCGTATCGGTTAGACACGACGTTCCACGATTTACGAACGGGACAGATGAATTTGTTCGCGTGGGGTGTACGTGGGGTTCGATTCTCTAATGGACCGACGTCTCCAAGAATTACCCTGAATACGGCGCTCGGAACGTCACTCGATGTCGCGTGTTCTGGAATGTAGTATCAATCGAGGACATCTATGCAAAAAGCTACCGACCTTTCCTATTACTTTTATCATTATTTGTAATTCGCTCGGTGCTCGTTAAATCCAAGTTCTTTTCACTCGATGCTCTTTAATACGAGGGTGAGACGCAGAGGTTCTCCGAGGGTAGTTCTGTGCGCCATGGGCTGAGGGGTTGGAGATTTATTTGCAATAAGTTGTGATATTAACGATTCTTTGCATCTGATTTACCGAGGTTTCTTTTTGGTATTGTGTTATTTGTAGGGTTTTCATAGATTCTGTACGATAGAGAACAGTAGGTAAAGTGCACGAACGAAAGTGTGATTTCCAAGAAACGTAGCGAGCCCATTAATTAGACTTGAAAATTGCATTTCATCTATCAGCAATTATTCTTACGCGTCAACTTTCGTTTTTAATGGTGTTTTCGTGCTGCGCAGAATTCGAGCATTCCGATAAAATCTTCTAAACTGGTCGCGTTCTAGAATATTTCTCTGTGCACAAATATCGATTGCGCTGAACTCTCGTTATCCTCGTTTGAGAAGCTTTCAAAATAACAGATGAAAAACAGAGGAAGCTGTTACCCACGAATACGATGATCCTGTGTCGAAAGTTTTGGTGCTCCATCCCTTCCAGCTTCTTCGTAGTCAAACTCACCACCTCCTCAAGAAAATATTCGAATTGGAGCACCCATTAAGCAATACTTATAACAGAACACCATTGTCTGAATCGATCTCCTTTCAAAACCTCCTCCTCCACGTCAAGAATTACAACGAGGATCTCAAGCAGCTCGCGTCGAATCGTCGTAAATAATGCAGCGGATAGATACGTCCCTGAAGCCGAAAGGAGGAGGTTGAGACGGAGAAGAAGGTGGAGGAGGAGGTGGATGGCCAGCAGGGCAGACGATATTCTTATGAATCGATGAAAGAACCGCGAGCATGCGCGCCGGAATCTTAATAACTCATGCGATACCACCCCCTTTCTTCTGTTATCCAGACCCCCCGCCGCTGTTATCAACCCCTGGCATCCCTGTTTTCCGCCCCGGGAGCAGATATGCCCGTTATAATATGCGTGTAGCGGTGGCCGGGATAAAAACACGAGGCCCTGGACATTCCGCGCGTATTTTCGCGGACATTTCGTGCATATTTGCGAGAGAGGGAGGGGGAGCATAGCCGAAAACACTCGTGTCGCTCGCACCCCCGGCATTTCTCCTTGTCACCAGTCGAGGACAATCCACAACCGCTTCCCGCTGAATGCACTCGCCGTACAGTTGCTCACGCACCTTCGTCATGGCCGTTTACGACCGCTTTTTACGGACATACGCGCGGTTTTAGTGCGACCCGTTCCCGCGGATTTACTGCTGGAACACCGCGTCGCTCCATTTCTATTCCTTCCTTTCTGCTCGGGGCCACGAGGATCTGAGCTTACACTCTCGTCCCTGGGCCAGCGGAGGGTTAATTAGCTTTCATGCGTCGCGAGTGTCGTCAAGAGGCAATGAATGGGGACATTTTTGCTTGGCACTGAATGTAGCTTCAGTGTTCGTTTGAATCGACCAGAAAGGAAAGCTACAAGTACAAGTGAGAAATATTAATAAACGTCTCCTTTCATTCGTCTGGGGCGTAGGAATCCAGAAATCATAATAAATATGTGTTCTTTGATGGTCGATGTGTAGTAGTTATTACTATAAGCAACTGAAGGAGGAAGACTCTGAATCGGAACAGATGTTTCCCTAACATTCGTTGCTTCAAGATTTTTGGACACTGCCTCCAAATGTTTCCCTGCAAGTGTAAAACAATATTTAAAGACTACTTACTGCCGCACAGCACGCAGTTTGAAAAGCATTCGCATAACTACATACTACAGTTCTACCTAATGAAATCCACGAAAATATACCCCAGCTCCATAATCTCCCTCAATCGCAACGGACGGCTGAGCGCATAACGCGACCGCACATAAGCAGCGAATAAGCAGAGATAACCAGGAACGAAAGCACCAACGATGGGACATTTATTTCAGGCGCAAATCCATTCTCGGTCCCGCGAAATCGCAGCGAAAGAGGTGCCAATTCCCACTGCGTTCGCGATATGAAATTATAAAACACTGTGGGTCGCGCGATTATGCCGCCCATTCCGGGGGTGGGAAGGGGGGGGGGCCATTGGCGGTCGTCGAGGACTTCGTGACGCGTTTACCCGCAGGGTGAAGGCTAGACGGTCGCTTCGGGGTGTAGCCGAGGGTACGGTTGAGCGAAAAATCGTTAACGCGTCGATAAAGTAAAATGGAAATGACGCGTCGCGTTAAGAGATCTGGCCCGGTGCACGCCAAGGGGAGAGAGACACGTCGTGCGGCTCAGTCCCCGTGTGTTCGCCTGGCCGTTGGCCGTCGAGGGGCGAGGGACGGGCACGCGAACAAATTAGCCCTCTATCTGAAACAACTTCTTGGAATAGCCGTTACTCACGGCCGAAGATCGGGGCCCGTATTGCCCGAGCGAAACGACCGCGGCCGGCGGGACGTGGGGGCCCGCGGAGAACGGGCCTGAACAAGAGGAGGAGAAGTGTCGGGGAAAGGGGTGGGAGGGGAGGGGGAGCAGAGCGAGGTAGCCAGGGCGAGAAAGACGAAGTAGAAGAGGAGGAGGGAACAAAACGAAAGAAAAAGGTCGGACGAGGCATTTCGAATTTCCAGCTCGAATTCAGGGGAAGTCCGGAGGGGGTGGGGGCGGCGGACGAAGGGGGGAGGGCAGAGGGAACGAGGAGAGCGGACCCGTGGATCTCTGCTCAATCCAGGGATAAGCGAGTTGTTCGAACAGTGTTGAACAGGAGTGAATATTTATACGCGGCCTCTGGCTTCGCACCTTTTTTGCCGTGCCTGTCGTCGTCCTCCACCTCCCGCTTCTACGCCACGTCGTCGCCTTCCTCACGTTTTCACCTTTAGGGTCCCATGCGGTATCTTCTTGATTACCCGGTCCTAATTAATTCCTCAGGCTTTATCTTTATTTTTCCCTGGCCCCGGCCGACACCGCGACCGTGCGGACCGATCGTTCCTCAGAGGAGGTGGCGAGCCGTACGATCGGTTAGAGGACCAGCGGCGGAAAGGAGGGACGGGGGTCCCCGAGGGGGATAGGAATGGTCGTCGACACCGTGTGGAACGTCTAGACGACGTGTCGTTCCGCCGGCCGTGGAAATAATCTTGCGCGCGATAAAACGGCGTGAATGATTGCTCGGTGAGCGTCGACACGAGAGCGTTTACTTCTGCCGATTTCCTTACTCGTTACCAGTTTCCACGGCGCTGCGCGCGGTTTATACGCTCTTGGCTCCGATATCACCGGCGGTATTTCGATCTTTTAATAAATCTGATCGACTTTTACAAGCGCTCAACAGATACGGCCGATGATGAGGCCTTTCAGGAGCGAGGCACGATGAGTTTCTCGGACGTTAATGAAGATCGATTGTTTGATAGTGAATTGTCGTACTGTGGCGCTCCAGAGTTCGTTACCACCCGTACCGATTCCACTGCGATATCTTCATGTGTGAATTCTGGAAATTCAGGGCATCTTTGGGTTTAATTAATAGAAGCTTCTTTAAAAATTTCTCTCAGATACGTAAGGAGAGAAACAATGAGAAGTTTCTTAATCTGGTTTCTTGTAATTTCGAATCCTGTACACGCGTACTTTCCCGTCTTCTTGGAAAGAAAACAGTGATTTCGCATCTGTATGTAGGTCAAAGCCGCATCTTCAACTTCGTTGACAAGTTCGAATCGATGCTTTAAACTACACAGTACATTCGAACAGAAAATTGAAAATACACATATTTACACTTGGTCTTCTCTTCCCATTGAAAGTGCACAGAGTTTGGCGTATCTCTTACAGTCCATTAATTTTTATTTTATACAAATTTAAATAGTTTTCATGACACAGCCTTCTTTTCTCTGTCTTCTACAATGTGAAGCTTCAGTTCTTCATAATAAAATATCTACTCATTTTGCAAACTAGTTCACCGAAATTCATCAACGTCACCTCCAAAAATAATCGAGGCTAATTCGAATAACTCGATTCGGTTCGTAGGGCGAATTCGTAATATTTAGATAATGACATCTGAATGTTCCCATTGATGGTTACTTCCTTCGCTCAAAAGAAAAATGACCAGGATAATAATATTGATGATACGATCTCCTTGATGAACGTGGTAACGAGATAGAGCCGTGTACATACGCCGGGACGCACGTATCACTTTTAAACGCCGGAAATGAGTTATTAGCGGTTGCGCCGCGCGCACTCAATTGTCCTGATTTGGAAACCTCTAATCTGGACCCTCCCCCTCCCCCTTTCCGGCCACGAATTTAAGCCTCCATGTTTCCGTGTCTATCGTTACTATTTCAAGGGGGCCATTCTCACCAGAATCTATTCCGACTGTAGAAATGATATTCACGATAGCATTCGCACGACACGAGTTCCCCAGCAAAAAAAAAGTCGAACGAGTCACGTACAGCTCGGTCGAAGCACCGTCTCAAGGTAACGAGAGAAGTTTATTGAAACGTGGTTAATTCTTCATATTTTAAACACAAACGTTGGAGAGTTTTAATGCACGCGCCCACTTTTCTGAAAGTCATGAATTATTATATCAAAGCGATTATGTTTACCTTGCACTATAATTATAGGGTAACATGCATTTATCTGATTGAACACTTCGTACTTTAAATTATACTTGCAGTTCATTGGTAGCATATTAATGAAAATTGAACGACTCTTGTGCATCACTATTTCCACGAGTCAATTCGCGATGCTTCAAGAATTATATTATCGACACTTGAGGCGTTAAATCTTAACTCGGCTATATACAAATATTGTTTAAAACGTGCGGCATGAATTTCTTTAGAAAAAATGTATTATAAGCAGCGTATAAGATACATATACCTCGTCGTGTATTGATACAGAGTCTCGATACATTCTGCATGTGTTTACCTAAATTGGATTAACGATATCACCATCGTGATCAATACATAAACTTAATAGACTGGACGATCGGCCGTGCCTCGGAGGAATCGACTGGTAAAACGAGTTTGGACTTTATCGCGGCGATGATCTCTTTAGCTCCCCCGGTCCATCGGGCGCAAACAATTAAACGCAATGAAAAAAATCCCCTAATCTCGCGGCCGTTGTAAACATGATTAGCATCGACGGGGGCGGGAGTAGGCGATGGTCGAGTACGTAAATTAGCGGGGTGAACCCTTCCGTGAAGTTTCAATTATCTCGTGGAGCGGCGATGGAGTTTAACGAGATTCTTAGACGGTGCTTGAAATTCAAAGGACGAAGGCACTTTACGGTACCCTAACGAAGCCACCTGCCTGGCACCGTCCACCCTGTTAATTTTAATCGAAGGAGACGCTTTCACGTGAATTAGAAGGGGGCGGCCGGCGGTAGTGGACGGCTCTACGACTGCAGCAGGCCGCTCGTAAAAGACGTTCGTATCGAAAGTGTCGTCGCGTCGGTGGACTCGCTTGGGGACCCCGAGCACGATCAAATGAATCAACAGAGACAATTAATAGCCCGGCGAGGACGCCCTGGAAAAGCGTCGGGACGCCGCCACCCCCGTCGGCGAATGTGTGGACAACAAATCTATCTGTCTGTCCGCCGGACACACTACTGCGGGAGCTAGTGCGGCGCGAATTAACCGATACCCTGGATAATTCGACCGCGTCGTCCGAATAGGAATACGAAATTTTTTGTAGAATCAGTGGTGGCGCGAGTGCAACGAGGGTAATTGATTTTTTTAACACTTTGGATCTGAAAATGAGCGTAGGATTTTCTTCGAACTTGTTAGTTTTAATTTTAATTTTAAATGGACCCTTTTGAAATAGGGGAGAGTTGCCAATATCGTACCACTTAAGACATTTTACGTTATATTTCATATTTGGTACTCATATGAACGCAAATGACTATTGGATATTGTAGCTTGATCTTTTAGGCACCTACTATTATATGCTTATCCTTTTGTTCAGAACAAATTAATTTGTTATTAATCTTTTTGTCACATACTGTCAAAGGTACGATTCGGACAACCGGTCTCCTAAATCGTACCTCTCCGTTTCCAAAATCGTACCTCCACTAAAAAATAGTATAAATAACAAATAGAGAAGAAAATATTCAACATAAAGTAATGATTATTATATAGTTATACATATACAAATGTATATGGATCACACACAGGCCGCAATAACCTATGTAAATGATATATGTACATAACCTATAAACATACGAGTTGTCAAATCCTACTAGTAGGATTGTAGTGGTACGATTTAGGAAACATGATCAATTTATTCATAAATATCAATTTAAACTTTATAATGAATGTAATATGCACTTAAAATGAATGTCAAATATTCTACATTAAACCTGCTTTTAGAAAAATACAAAAATACGGGACAAAATTGTATTGTTTGATTATTATCAGCTACGATAAACTGATAAAAAGTTACATCAATCATACCTGATTTTTTTAAATGTTTATAGCACGCACAAAATAGGGTGTAAGCTCAAAATGTTTTGTTTCTATTTCTTATTTCGCATGTACTTGATATTTTTGTTATCAAATGTCGTTTACACTCATTAATTACTTAGAAATTGATGAGGTACGATTTAGGTGACCAGTACGATATTGGCAACTCTCCCCTAATCTTTTGAGGCATACACCGAGAATTGTAATTTATATTTGAAGGCGTTCTTATAGTATCGATATTAGAAGTATGCTGTGATTATGTCTGACATAATAATTGTGAATGGAGAACGAAGTGGAGCGCGAGAGGAGCTCTCGTTTCACAGATTCGCAAATCCGTAACAGTCTGTTGAGCGCGGAGGGGATGAATGTCGATGAGGGAAAATCTGTGCTCGTTTAACGGGCCCAAGGGTTCAACCCTTCCGACGCTTCCACCCTTCGACAATATTTAATGCATGTTTTAAGCGTAATTAAATGGCAGAGGGTTTATCGTCTCCAGCCACGTTCGCCCTCCCACGCAAATTATCGCATTTAACCGCCACCGATCTCGTCTCTCGTCGACTGTCACCCCGCCGCCTTCTCCGCCACCGCGTCTGACTGCCTTCGCCAGTCATAATGTACTTTTCATTAGCCCCGAACCCTTTCGCGGAGTAGATTCAATCTTGGAATATTCATCGCCTCGCAACCCTTCTCCATTACAATACCCAACACCGACACGTCCCTTTCACAGCTTCGCGAGCCGCCACTCAACAGGTTTTAATTAGCGTCCACACTTTCTCGACGATTTAACCCCTTTCGCGCGACAATTAATTTATTCTCCTTTGAACTGATAGATTTCCCTCTCTATTAACACGTTATTATACACCAAAATCTGTGCAGTATGGGTGATAATAGGTTGGTGATAGATTAAGCTACATGTGTACGTTATATTTAGTGATATAAAATTAGTTTGTATCTTAATTTCGAATATCTGTAACCAATGGCAACTTCGAAACAGTTACATATTAATTTACAATTAATCATTTTACCTTTACTTGTCGCACGTCTATCTACATATCGATGCACAGAAACGTCACAAGTCCGGTCCATGCAAGAAACAAGACCTGGATAAATAGAACAAAAGGAAGGAAAGTTGGAAAGGCCAACGATCACACTTAACTTTGCAGCTTGCCGCCGTTATCTCTTTGTGATATCTCTGAAGCACAGCCCGGGGGCCGCAGCGCGTTCACGGTACGGGGCTGGCCACTCTCACCCTCCGCGGCCTCTCTCGAACCTCTAAAGCCAAGAATAACCCTTGCTTTGCATCTCACCTGTTGCTCGACACCGACCCTCGACACTCCCGGCGGTACTTTAGGGGTGGCTAATTAAAGAGTCAGACGGTGGCTGGTTTCGCGGTGTTTAATACACCGTTCCTTCACCCTCCGCCGGGCCCCCATTTCGCCTCTCCTCGAGGCGCCAGGACAGAATCCAGAATCCCTCCACCCCCGTGCTTTTTGTTCCTCTCGGTTTCACAGGCCTGGAATTAATTAGCGGCTCTAGTTAAGCGGGGTGGATACCGTCGCGGCGACTCATTTAAGGGATGTTTATTTTAATTTCAGCCGGTCCGAGGGGTGGTTGGGAGGAGGAGCCATGGGGAAAAAACCCCAGGGCCGGTGACTTTTTATTACTTAATTAACTTCTTCCTCCCGCAGCATCGTCTCCTTCATCACCTCCGGCCACCACAGCACGATCACCAGCACCCCTAGGGCCGTCCTCTTTACCCACGGTCCACCACCGTCCCTTCGAGCAAACTGTTCGGTGTCTACTTCTCGGCTGTGCTTGGTTTTTTCTTCCCTTCGCTGCAGCCTTCCGCCGCCTTAAACGCGACTTCCACGTCGAGATTCTTCGCGGCAATTATTTCCTCGTTATTTTTCATCGTGGTAACCGGTGCGTCTTGCGCGACTCGCTGCCTAATTATCGCAGCAAAAATGATCCTCTCGCTGGGGCCTGCTTGCCGCCTCATCCCCCCGGGCCCCTCTCGCCCGTCGCGATTGCATACCCTGTGATTATAATGCCAGCGAATACGCTTCCCTGGGTCCTTTCGGAGCAACGGGCCGCGCCGGGGAGACGCAGAGGGATCGTTTCTCGCGAAATTGCTGACGGCTCTCTGCATTTCTGCACGTGAAACCTTCCTCGGGCGGACCCGAGCGTGCCGCTGGCGCGGCCAGCTTGGAACGCGACGAGGGAAAGCTGAGTTGCGTGCTGCGGGACAGAAGACACTCTAAATTAGCGGCAAGCAGTCGTGACTCCGCGGGGTCACCTATACAGCTGTAAATGTTGAAGGGGGTGGGTTAGTGAACGCTGGAAATTTGTCGGCAGTGTTTATCGGAGGCTCTTGATTTAGAAACAACGAACTACACTAGCGGACAAAAAAGTTACCACTTTTTCGATTTGTTTTATTTTTGTTATTTTTTTTTAGCATACATTTAGGACTGTGGTATATTTAATATGCATATTCTGATGGAGAATTTAAAGATGTATAAAATCCAGTTAAAGTTGAATTTAATTAACTGACAAGCAAAAGTGTTGTATGATATTAAAGAGGGTAACACATTTTTGGAGCCGACAAAGAAGTTACCACGTTTAGCAACTTTTTAGATTGTCCTAAAAGCAAAATGTCCCCCCACAAAATATTAGATGTTTTTATGTTCAAAACTGGTAACTTTTTGTTGACTTTAAAAGTTTGTTGTCTTGTTTAATGTTATGTGCGGTTTTTTTATTGTTAGTTAAATAAATTCAACTGTAACTGGATTTTATACAGCTTTCAATTCTCTTTCATAATATGTATGTTAGGCATATACTACAATTTTGAATTGATATTGAAAAGTAATAGAATTAGGGTGGGTCGAAAAAGTGGTAACTTTTTTGTCCGCTACTGTATGAGTGTATAAAATGAGCGAAGATATGAATTTGGCAGAGAATAAGACAAGTTCAAAGTGGTGATCCTTTCTTGCAAGTTCAACATTTTTATAAACGAAGAAGTAATTCCAGAATCTTGAATGTTGCGACAAATGCAATTACATCAGAGGGTGAATTTAAATTGCGCTTCCCAACGACCTCTTTTTGGGACGCAATTTAGCCCCCAGGTGTGAGCATTAAACGGGACAGTTTATCAAACTTGACGCAAGTCTAATTGCCTCGTTGAGAACGTTCAGATATCGCGGTGTTTCTTAAAATTGCGATCCCCGTCGACCCCGTTAATCAACGGAATGGTGGATATTCAGAATTGTTCCTTCAGCCTCAGTAAAGGAGCAACAGTGACGAAGCGGGCTCATCAAGCACGCGCCTTTAACCTCCGTCCTGCCGTAACAGGAAGTCCGTCTAATTAATTTCACCGGGAGAAAAGAATCCCTTGCGGGGGTGGCTTCACGGTTAAGAATACAGCGCGCCGAGAAGAAAAGAAGGAGCGAGAGGGTGTGGGCGGGGGATGGAGAGGCTGGATTATTTCGTTATGTCTCGCGGCGAGTCGAGATGTCGGGCAATTAGCCGTCGTATAATTATCCCCCTCGCCCCTTATTAGCCCCGGCCGTTCTCGGTGGCAGCTGTTGCCGCGGATATTCGGCCGTGGACGAGCACGAAACGGGCACCAATAACAAAGTATAATGACAGGATATCTTCCGCCATTTATTTTAATATTCCGTCGGAGGCCGGGTAAAAAGGGGAGAGTGTTCAATTTACCGAAGACGAATTTGATCGTCGTCGCTTCAATCTTCCCCGTAAGACGGCTGGCTTTCCCGACGATTAACGAACGTTATAAATTAACAGACTGAAAGAGGAAAGCGAGGAGAAACGACAGAAACTGTGGGGCGGGGGGTGAAATGGGAAGTAGAATGGAAGAGGAATTAATAAAGATCCGGATGTAATGAAAGTTGAAAAAAGGGGGAGGTTGAAAGAGAGACGCAGGGCGAGGAGGAGGAACTTGGTCAAGATACTCCACCCCCATCTTTGTCTTGGTGAGCCGCGCTTTCAGAATTCTTCCATTCTTGATAATTATCCTACCGTCCAAGCAGTCCTTAATCTTTCAGCTCGCCTTTCAAGGAAAGCTCCTACCGAATGAATGCCCGGCCTCGGCGAAATAATATTTTATACACAACAAAAGCGACCCCCGGGCACGGCTGCTGCCCTCCTCCACCTACACCTTCAACCTCCACCCTCCACCTCCCTCTTTCTCTCTCTCTCTTTGCCGCAACGCGCGATTGTTATCGCGGAGACGTTACCTAGCACCTATACAGAACTGGCTATTTTACTTTCTTCCTTCCTTTTTCCTTGCCCGTTCAGCCGAGGAGCCACCGATTTCGTTGATAACCGCACGCCCGCCGCGCAAATTAATCGCGATTTCTCTGCTTCGCTAAATGATCCGCCGGAAAGATTGCGTAATTGCTCGGGGTATAATTGCGCTGTTGTGGTTAGAGTAATTTAAACGTATCGAGGTGATAAATCCGAAGAACTTGGGGGAATCTACTAGGGGTAGTCTAGTTGAATGCTGTAGTTACTAAGAAGGGAAGTTAGGCAACCCGGAAATTCAGAATATTATGCAACTTTGTGTGCAAGTTGAGTAGTTGACCCGTTGACAAAATTTCAGAATTTTCTTTTACGTGGAATATTTCGAGAACGTTGAAAGATATTGGAAAGAAGTTGAAATAAAAGTCGCATCATTTGTTTATATCTACAAAAGTGAGTAAAAGTAATTACTGAATTAAGGATTGGTGGTGGGGAAAGCTTGAAAAGTATGGATTTTTTTATTATTATTTTTACACGGGTTTGTAGACACAAAAAGATGCTATTTTTGTTTATACTTCTTTTCGATATCTCTCACGGTTTGCGAGATATTCCACGAAAAAGAAAGGTCTGCATTTTTTTACAAAGGGTCACTTCACCCCTAAAACCGTGCTATGATACCAACAAAAAATAGATTTGTTTCCGAACTACTCTACTTCCATACAAAGTTGCGTAATTTCCTGGATTTCCGTGTTGCCTAATTTCCCTTGTAAATAGAAAATTTTAGTATCTATCGGTAATAAAATAGTACAGTAATCGCACAAATTTCTATTCCATCCGTTTATACAACATTAATTCAAGCCGGCACACAACATTAATTCAACTATCTTAGTGAGTGGAAAGAGGCATACTTAGAATGCAAAGAGTTGATAGCACAAAACTACATTCCTCTTACATTAGCACCCGTCACTGACAAAGATGGATTTTGAATCAACAAACTCGTCTCCAACAGCAAAGCATTCTCAAATCAATCAAGTCCGCAAACAACCGCTTCAACCCCAAAGCACCATAAATTAAAAATTCCCCAGAAACAACATCCCGATCCTCCTTGAATCGCATCGATCCTCAGCGCGGATTCCCCAGCCCCATCGCGCATCAAACCATCCGCCGCGTCTGCGCGACGGTATCAGATTTCGTGGAGTCACTAAACGATTATCCCGGGCGGATCCGCGGTGGCCCGGATTAATCGTCATTAATCTTCATCGCCGCGTTGCCGATCATTTTTCTTGCGCGGGGGACGCGCGCGTCCGAAGCTCGCGCCAGTTCAACGCGGCATCTCATTTAACCGTATAAATCACTTTGCTTAAAACTGAGGCTCGGAGGAGCGACGTTTCCGAGCCGTGGCTAATCGAGGCCCCGAAACTCGCCCCGAGCCTGCGGCGGGCGAAAGGGGTGGGAGAGCGAGTTGGTCGCGCGAAATAATTCAAATCGCGCATACCGGGCCCCGCTCGATCCTCGATCACGGTCAAGATTTCGTGGGGGTCACGTGAGAATGCGCGGCAACGACGAGTCTCGGAGCAGGGCAGCCGTGGCGAGGCCGTGCGCGGTTGGTTTAGGCGCAATTAATCTTCGTTAAGTAAGCAAGCAAGCGGGCGAGCAAGCAAGCGAGCGGGCCCTTCTACTTGCATCGCGCGAACGCCTCGCGCGCGCACACACAGCCCGGGCTGTCCGCCAACACGCTCATCCCGCTTGTGCGAGGCTTCAAGTCGGTGGTGGTTCGCTTATATGAGTGAGAGTGTCCGTGAGCACACGGGGAAGCGCTGTGTCAGAGTCGCGAGCAGTCCCATATCTCGTTCACTCGTTCCTCTCTTGTACGCTCGCGTGCGCGCTCCCCCTCCCCCATAACTCGTCCCCCGTTGCTCGTCCTCTCGGTTAGTTATGCTCGTACTCGTCGTGTACGCGCTCACACCCCGGGGCTCTGATTAAATCTGAGTAATTAAGGGAGTTAACCTCGACTTAACTTGACTTAACGCAGTCACGCCCGCTTGCCCACCCCTCGCGCGGCTACACACCGTTTACACGGCGATTTACATTGTTCCGAGGAAACGGGTGTCTTCGAGGCGCGCACTCACGGCATTCCGCGCGCGTCCTCCGCTCCCGGCCGGGGCCCGTCGCGCGTTCGCGCACGCACCGCCACCGCTCCCTCGTTTAATTGCTGCGCGCCGCTAATTACACAGCCACGTAGCCGCGGGGGGAACCGGTGCGTGCAGCGACGTCGTTCCTGATGCAAATTAAGCGCGTGGGCCCCCCGCTCCCGTCCCCTCATCCCCGCTCCGTGGTCTCTCTTAGCTCGTTTCTTCCGTTCTAATCGCTCGGTGGAAGGAGACGCCCTGCATCGACCGCGTCCACTGGTAGAAGTGCGATTGGGCGTCGGGTAATTAAGGATCCTGGTGGCTTTGGTACGCAGTGATCAGCGCAGACCAGGAAGCGGACCCCACGTGAGTTCTATTCGCGGACGCGCGTCTCGTCGCGGATCATTTAGCCTCTGTGCTGTACAGAGCTGCTTCTAGGAGCAAACTGGCTTCACCCCTCGCGCTGCTTCCGGTACGAACGATATTCTGAATGTCTCTCTTGATTTATAGGCGATATCGCAACGGATGTGCGTGGATGTAAATATCATTTGATTTTTGTATTGCTGATTTGCGTTTTGGAACATTACTTGCTAGAGTTGGTAGTTGAAGTCCTCGTAGGTATCAGGTGGCAGTACCGTCGCAACTTCGCTGGGAAAGGTAGAAACTTCTAGAAGGAACGGTCCTACGGTGAATGGACAGGAGATGTAAGACCAATTACTCGGTTTGACGCTACGAAATTGTATCCCGGTACTGGAATACTCTCGAACATTATCTGCGGGGGTCATCTAAAGTTTATCATTTGTGCAACATGCCTAGTGCTATTAAAATGCATCAAAGTATCTAACAAGCTCAGGGTACTGTGGGGTCGTTAATGGTATTCGAGAATTTATAACCACGCGTGTAGTCGCGGTGAACTTCTTCGAAGATTGGTAAATGGCAGATCGTAGACGGAGTTATGAATCAAGCATACGTTTGCATAAAGTTTTCTTGTTGCTTTTTAGTGCTAGGGTAATATAGACATCATACAACACGCTGCAGAGTATGTATATAGGACGACAAAGCAGCTTAAGATGCACCATTCGCGAACATTACTTTAGGTTGCTCTGTCTGATCTGCTTAAATGTGGCACAAATGTCGAATAACTTTGTGGAGGTGTAGGTTGTTACGTGCAGGACAGTCATATTCGTGGCAGGTAATTTGATTCACGAAGACCAGCTGATAGTCGGCTGATTTCTACGAAAGTGAGTCTGGGTCACTTCCTTGATGCAAAGGCTGCGCTTGTCATTCGGGTTGAAAGCTGTAGCCGACATCTGTTTTAGTATTGCGGTGGACAATCTGCTGTAAGCATTGTGCGAAATTTATGAATGGATTGAGCACTTCTACATACATTCCGCTAAGCAGAGTGTAAGGTGTTCTCTACTATGGAACTGTATCTGTTGATTTACTAGTAGCACTGAGGGTCTAAACGGAGGGAAATAGTAAATCGATCATAGACTGATGAAACTTGCACGAATGTGCAGTATTTCTTACCGTCAAAATGAAATTTGTTCCAAGATCCATAATATCCCCTTCAATCTTAACGAAATCTCAATATTTGCTCGTTCATTGATCGACGTTTTTTTATCGTTCACAGACTCAAAGTTCAAGCAATGCATTTCGAACCTACGCACCCTCAGTTATCCCTCAACCCTTTAAGCGTGACAACAACAGAAGACGAATGATCTCGAAAATATGTAACTCTCTCATATTCGAAATCATTTGTACCTAGTGTTCCTTCTCGAGAAATTTTATAATTGCTTATTTCTTATTTCTCGAGAAACTTAAGTTTAGGAAATCGCGAACGTATAAACACGTCTACAATTTATAATAAATCTTATTAGTAACATTAGAAGAAAAGTGGAGAAAATTCGACTTTATTGACTGGCGGAGGTGCTCATAAATTCTTATTTAATAATTTAGGAGAATTGTATACCTACTGAATTAAGTAACGAGTTTCTTGTGGCTATTAAAGGAGACATATCGAAAACAACTGACAAAACTATTGTTGTATGCCTTATAAAATTTAAGCATAGGTAATCTAGAATTTCTTTCAAAAAGATTCAAAAGACGCGTTTTTTCATTTAATATCCAAGACACATATGAATAAAACGGCAAAACAAATTCAAAGTTGCTAGACTTTTCGGAAAGTATAACAGTAACCATGATTCCGTGAAAATACTACAAAACTTACGAATCCTCAACATGAAAATTTACCATTAAGAAAATAATTAGAGTCAGCCATCGCAGAGAACCTCCAAGAATTTAGTATCAACCAAGAAGAAAATAAATTCCGGACTTTAACAAAAGAATTTCACATTTTTCAATCCACTAAGCAGGACACCCAATTTACCATAACTTTTTGATGTGCTACATACGATCAAGCCAACATCCACTCAAAACGAAAGAAATTTTTCTACAGCTACAAAAAGAAAAGAAAAGAGGGAGATTAAAAAACTATTTTAACAAAAGAGTAATGTTTCGCTTTGCACAAATTTGTATTAAACAAATAAATATATCAATTATATTTAATATCTGTTTTTTTCATTTATACAAGCTTTGTGCAAATTAGACAGGAATAAACAATTAGTTAAACTTTCCTTGTCTTCTTGATAAATATTATCAACATTATTCTTGAAATATAAATTTCGTAATATTTTTATCAATTTCTCGAGAAATCTTAAGAAGTATGATCTCATTTATGATTTCTCGAGAAAGAAAAAAATTTGGAGAAATCAGGAACGCTACTTGTACGCTTGTACCTATTTCCAAAGTCCCACTACCTACGATACCTCTCATCACACACATCATTATTCAACTGGCAAAGTTTACTAATATCTACTGCATAAACTTAATTAATTTTAAAACCCCAGCTATACATTCACGACGAACAAATAAAATCATGCATTCAGCTCGCAATTGGCAAAAATTGCAGTTTCGCAACGACGATTATAATATCCGCCGAATGTGCACCTCCTGAAGAATTAAAGATGCACAGGAAGCAAGCTCGAGGGGATCCTCGAAGGGAGCATCCAATAGCGCAGTAAAGGCAAGTCCGACGAGTAATATTAAAACAGCCCTTGCGATTGGGCGACGTGGCCGTCGCCGCCTCGCCATCCGTGCCCTTCCCCCGATTCCTCGAAGCGACCCCCTGCGGTCGCACGCAATCCGAGTGCAGCACGCATCTCCAGCCCCGCGGTGGCTGCTGCAGAAGCGTCGCGACGCATGGGTTCCGCTTGCATTCGAGCGTAAGAGGAGAGGTGCCTCGCCTAATTAGCCCGCCCGTGTATTTCCGTCGCGTGACGTCACGTGAGCTCGTTTGCCTGGCCCGCGGCCAGCTTTTCCGCCGAACTATAAACCATATTCACACCCACGCAACACAATTAGCCCGCGGCCACCCAGCGAATTATAATATCCGCGAAGCCTGTTCGTCGTTGTTATAAAGAACATTTCTCCTCGTCGGAGTCTGGTGGTCCATGGTAGCAGGGGACGAGACAGGGGAGGTAGGGAGGTCATGACAGTGGGGGTGGGGCTGACAGCGACGCAAGCTCGTCGTAATCTCGCCTACGAATTTGACGTTTCTACTCTCTCTCTCTCTTCCTTTCTCTCCTTCTCCCTGTATCTCTCTGGTTCGAGCTTGGAGCTTCGACCTCATCCTACCCGCGATTCCCAGACGCAAATATGACGCGGAGCAGTTGGTAGGAGAATGACGTTGTCGGGACGAGTGTCGAGGATTTGCGCGGCTCGTTGGGATGCTGCGAATTGGCGCTGTTGCGCGGAGATTAGGCTCGACGGAGAACTTTATTTGTCGGCGCGGCTGGTTGTTTCGGTCAATCTTTGGAGGTTTAAGTATACAGGGTGAGCCACATGGCTTGCCCACCCCCGAATAATTTCTGAATTGTGAAATTTAAGGGGGCAGTGATTTTTCTGTGAGAAAGTATTAAGCTTTATTTGTCCTACACATAATAATAATAACAGGTGTATTGAAGATAACGCGCATTACTTTGAGCACTGTAGCTAAGGTAAATAGCGAGACCATGAACAACATTTTTAAAAGTATCTTTCTGATTTAAGACAAATAAAGCTTAAAACTTTCTTGTACGAAATTTACCTTTTAAATTTCGATACAGAAAGGTAAACATTCCATTTAAAAAATTGAAGGTCGCCTTGATATTTCGTAAACGAATAGGTTATTTAAAAAATCGTTTTGGCATCTTATGTTTCCTTCGATACCGCGCAATTTCTCTGCATGAAACACGTTTTGTAGAACACGTACTTTAGAAGTTATTCGGAGTGGAAAAATTGTCACTCGCCCTATATATGTACATGATTGGGATATTCGATTTGGGCAATGTTTAACTCTGAATGGCGGATAGTTTGAGCACATTTTGCACCACAGTTTCATTCATATACATTTTGGAGTAAATTTTTAAAATAGGATCTCATTTTGTTATCATCCAGAATCCCCGTGTGTTTCAAGAAGTGGTACTAGTAACAAATACTACATCTAGTTTGATATTTAGGACGGGTCGAGGGTTAATCTTTGATGGTGGATATTTTGTTGAGCAGGATTTACGAGTTAAAGCAATCTTCATATATTCTTGTTATCTTTTTTCTCCTCTACTGATGTATCCTCTCTGCACACTACAAATGTAATACTATTACTGTATTCAAGAGGGTTTCCTTTCGTAACGAAAAACGGAGGTTCCCGTAAAATCGCTGACTACAAGACGCTTATCGATGCCCGAGAGAACGAGATAGATAAATTGCGTAGAGACGTGGACGCAGACACTTGCAGAGTGAAATTAAATTTGTTTCCGCCGCGAGAGGAGAAATCCGCACGAAGCTAGGATTTCCTGTACTTTTTACTTAAGAGATAAGCTCGGTGTTTTAAGAGCGTTGCGGTGGAACGGTGTCGTAAAACCTTGGAGGGGATGCCTGTAGATCGTCAGGGGGACACAACCCCTCGAATCGGCCCTCGAGTCGTGGCAGCCAGTAGATCGTGATGCCACAGGAGGAGACTCGAATTTTAAAGTAGGTAGACTAAAACCTGAACCGCCCTGATGTCTTTTCTTCTCCTGGTCAAGTAGTTGCTTTCCTATGCAAATTCTTATTGTGCAAAGTACGTTAGAACTCGCGCAAGCAGCACAGCAATTTATTTATCGCGTCAACGTTTCCACCCCTTTCCCCCTGCAGCGAACAATAGCTGTTGCTGTACAAATATTCCAAGATATCGTTTGAACTGATGGTCTAGAGCCGAGCTATCTATACATATAAAAGAAGTCCTGACTGACGGAGTGACTCATCAACGCCTAGCTCAAACCGTTTAACCTAGAAACGTGAAATTTGGAAGGTAGGTACATTGTTTTCATGACGTAGGCACCCACTAAGGAAGGATTTTTGGAAATTCCGTCCCCAAGGGGGTGAAAAGGGGTAAAATGTATTTTCTCCGACTCCGTAATATCTCTGAGGCCCGATTAAAACTCAACTTGGTTCTTACTCACAAAGATTGCCCACACAAATGCATAAAAATCAATTTGAAGATTTTTCCCTAACTCCTACGGGGGGAAAAGGCGTGAAATTCGTGTTTTCACGGATTGGCCAAAATTTCTTAGGCGCGATTAGATATCAACTTGGTTTTTACTTCGAGAGGTTACCCACTTAAATGCCTAAAAACTAATTTCAGGATCTTGCCCTAATCAACCCCTAAGGGGGTGGTGAAAATAGGTGAAATGTGTTTTCATGGAGTCCTTAATATCTCTTGGGCCCAAAGCGAAACGCGGGGGTATTTTGCTGTTCTACACTAAAAACCAAATTCATACAAGAAACTACATATGAAAGTCTACTACTTAGTCTAAGTCTTCACCACATTTGCTTCTTAGTCCCATTAAGAAATCATCCCTTTAACTATTCATCGCCACAAAAAATCGCCAAGACCCCGGTCCCAGAGTTAACGAGAATGATTCCACCCGGATCGTCGCCAGCATCAACAGAGAATTCCGCGGAACGTTGTTCGCGCAGGAGAACGATCCGATCTTCCGCTCGACGGGCTCGAAGATACCTGCTCGCGAGAGTCTCGCAAACGAAATCTACGAGGATCGCGGGAGCGTGAATTTGGCTGATCAAACGTCGGGACTATCGAGAATTTGCCTCTCGCAAAGGGAAGAGGGACGCCGATAAGGGTGGGGACCGACGTCGGAGGGGTGAACGCGGGGAGACAGAAAGACAGTAACGCGGAGAATAACGGCGGTGAAGAAAACGGGCCGGGGCGGGAGGGCGGGGGGGGGGGTGCGACGGGGGAGTTGGGGGGATGACGAGAGGTGTATGTGCAGGAGGGCAAGCCGAAAGTCCTTTCGCTAAAAAGGAGGACCCCAAGGGGTGGTTCTCGGGGGAGGAAGAGGGAGCGGGCTAACGGGGAGAGAAAAAGATGGAAGACCGTGGAGGGGGAGGGGGGGGGTGGAAGTAAGTATTGATTCAGATTCAGCTAGTTAGCTATGCTCGAAGCAAGCACATCCCCTCCTCGAGCTTCTTCGGCCACCTTTTTCTCCGGCGGGCAGGATCCCCTCGCTTCCTCTCCTTCTGTCTATCCCGTGCACGCGGGGGTGGACGGTTAGCGGCGGGCGAGAAGACGCCGCGGGGAGACGGGAGGGTGGAGAACGCGGAACGGGGGTGGAGCGAAATAAAGGGGGCCGAGGGATGCAGAAGAGGAGGCGTATGTAGAACGGAGAAGCGTGTAGACACTAGACGCCGCGCGAAGGTATAAGGTGTAGGAGGTGACAAGCATCTCCTTCGATCTTTCTTTCCCTTTGTACCCACCCCCTCTACCCCCTGCGGCCCCTTGTTAACCCCCTCCGTTCCCACCCACCGTCTTCTGCCTCTCCGCCCTCCTCTAGTTATCTGTCTATCGTTGCAGCTCCCTTTTACATTCCCATGACGACAGCCCAGATGCACTCGGCAGCCATACGAGGTGTATGTTAAAAACGCCAGTCGATATTTCTGTTGCACAAGGGTGGACGAACCGCCACGGGCTAGCTTCCACGCGAATTTTACTGTCACCTCGGTGCAATGATTTCGAAGTTGAAATTGCCCCTCGTTCACCATTTCCCCACACGTATTTAGTAAGAGGTGCCTTTCTTTCTGAAATTTTCGGGCAACTTATCCCTTTCTGATGGACATTATTAGCAAAGTTGAGTATTAATGAGGCTACTATGGATACTTTCTCTGTCAATAGAACTGACTGACTGAAATGTTATTAGATCGCCAAATGGTTCTTGTAGTTAGGTATCTATTTTTTATTTTAAGCCTTAAAGGTTTAATATTTTTTTTCTCAGTGCACAATACAAAACTACGCAGACCATGAATTGTATGTTACCTACGGGGGAAAGATCCCGATCAAAATGAAATGGCAAAAAAAAATATGGATCCCGAATCAACGACTTCCGAAGCGTCGCGACGCCTTCGCGTGGTAGCTTCATTCTGCCTTCTCTTTCGTAGTTGCCAGCTTTACGGGCGTCCCCATCTCGCGGAGTTTTCTGCAACCAGGGCGTCGCGACGCCTTAGCGGCTAATAAGAGACGGTGTCCGAGCCAAAAGGCGTCCCCTCGTATTGCAGCGCCTACTGCAAACGCGTTTCTTCTGCTGCGACTTCTCGTTTGTTTCAACACCACCCTGCACTCACCCTAAAACATTTGCATAAAATATTTGCGCATTATTCTAGCAGAATTTTCTAAGGCACTCAACGCGAAACCTGCGTTATTTTGCAAATTATTAATCGCTATGTGGATCCGGTATGGATAAAAAGTCACTTGATTAGGAATCATATAACGAAGTAACAAATTACTTTCTTCTTCGGACATAGTAACGTATAAATATCCGACGATTATTCCAAAAACATGGTGAAAATAAACGACGATTTGTAGATGCACGTATACACACTTATCTAACAATAATCCAGCACACTCAAGCCCCAGGGGATCGATCCATACACGCGAACTTTCCCTTCCACAACCTTCACATCTTCACCTCACATTTTATCACCGATCTAACTTCCAACAGATCCGAAATTTATACAAAATTCCCTTCTTTCTTGCCCGCGAGAGCGCCGATATAAGAGCAACCTGTTCCTCCGTCGTCGAGTGAGAAGCGTCTGAATCGACGGCCAAAGAAAGTGCTATTCCGTTAGGATTTGGGGAATTTTGCAAATTCAAGCCCTCCCGCCATGCGTGGCAGGTCGACCTAAATCGACGACGCCGATCTATCAAAAGGTTACCCCGGCGATTATTTCGCCCGATTACGTAGTCGGTCATTTATTCGCTGTCCGCCGCTAACGGCGAACTATTTCGCTCCGCTTATTAACGATCGCGGTGCCGTTAACCAATAAGAAAAATCCCTCGCCATGGCGACGTGTTCCCGTATCGCCGGGTCGCCAGGCGGAATTGATATCGGTGCGAAATCATTATTGACGCACACTACATTGGCTGCAATTTGCGTAACGATAACAATCAGCTTTAAGTGGAACAATAGGCTGCCGTGACGGTAATTAGTGCCGTGTACTGTCTGGCGTGATGACAATTGCGCCAGCGGCCGAATGGTAAATGGTAACATTAATAATAGTTGCCGATAGGGCGCAACGCGCGGCACCATCGTCACGAATAATGGACCGTTATTATTCTCTTCCGTTAAATATTTAAATTGAATGGGGACGGCCGGGGCTGTCCGAACGGCCGATTCCACTGCGATCGTAAATTGATTTCCAAAACGATTTCTGCCGTTGCGTAATCGCTTGTTTCGCCCGACGAACCGTGTCGTTCGATCTTTTCGGTGACGTTTCACGCTTACGTGGGTAATTTTCTCGTAACGCGGAAAATATTTATGGCCCCGGAGACTCGTGTTTATTACATTTCGACGGTGTGGAATAGCGGGTCGATAGTAGGGGCCGCGGGTCCTTTCTTTAAATTCATCCAAAGAAAACGAACCCGAGCGTGACGCCCAAGTTCCGGTCGTAGTCGGCATTTTTCGTAGAGTTACTTCGGAATGCAGACTAATGTCTCGTTGTATTACTAATCCCCACACTGCATTATTTACTACTGCGCGTAACATTTACTGCGAAACGAATCTGAATATCTAGATTCCCTTGGATTTCCAGATTTCAGTAGTACAAAATTAAAATATACATCCCATTTTCTCCGAACATCCGTGTCTCAAAAAACACACGTCGCCATTTGAAAGTGAAAAGAGCGAAGAACGAGCATTATCTGGCCCAGGGCGGACCAGTATCCTTCGTTTTAATGATGGGCAGGGACCCGAAGGAAAAACGCAGAAACAACGCACTTGGACGAGGACCGATTCGACGCTGATACGAAAGAACGACGGACGAGCCGTCGACGGTGACACGACGATCAGCCAAGTCGTTGCGAAACGGCGACACGTGCGGCCAAAGATGGACGGTGAGGATGGCGGAAAAAAAATATGTTGGAAAATTTTTCTCGCCGTATGCCCTGGTAGCATCTCTCGATGTGCATTGAACATAGGGACAGAGACGGAACGTTCTCGAGGCGGCCCGACGACGCATGGTCGACCTTTATTGGAATATTTATGGCGGCTGCCTGTACGAGACGAATTTTTATCGATCCGTTCTGTTGCCGCGCCGTCGATGCTAGGTTCGGGTTTCGATCTCCTCGCCGACGGAAATCGCGATATTTATTCATAAGCCTCGGTCAGAACGCGCGCGGATCGCGCGCATAATAAAGCCCCGCGTATTGCCCGGCCGGCTGTCGCTGTTCTACCCATCGCCGCGACATTGATTTCAACAACGCCGGACATCTATCGTTCCCCTCCCTTTCGATTTTCTTCCATGCCTGATTTTCCAAGTTTCCTCGAAACGCCGCGACCGCTGGAATAATCGTGCCCATTCGCGCAGCAAGTTTGTTGGGACGTTTGGGAATCCGAGTTTTAAGTTGGGGAGACCGGGGTAAAGTGGCCCAAAAAAAGTTTGAAGACGAATAAAATTTTTCCCTTTCAATAAACATGTGTGGAAATAGATTTATAATAGGGTAAAGGACCCATATACCGAACATTTAGTGATGACATGAAAGTTATTTAGGAATTTCAACATAAGCTTTTGTATATTCTGGGAATTTTTTGCATTGAACTGATTATTAAGCATTTCCGTAAATTCAGGACTTTCTGATTTAACTAAATAATGAAATATTAAAGAGATATTAGTAAAAATGTAAAACAAAATTTTGTCGCAATTACCGGACACACTTAAAGCTTGAGAACTATTTACCGTGCCCGAGCTACCGGACACTGTCCCGGACACCGTGCCCGAGCTACCGGACACGGATAAATAGGTTAGATCCTTCAAACGTTCGCGACCATCCGGTAACTGTCGAATCAACACGAGTATTGACCCATATATCGATCACCGGTAATTGAAAATGTCGTACAATTTGACCCAATCCCCGGACTCGCTTTAATTTCTCAAAATATTATTAAATTACCTCTATATGCAGTTTTTATTATCAATTAAACCTAGCACTATCACTGCACATTCATTTTTGTACATTATACCAATTGAATTATTATTATATAGACTCTTAAATGTGAATGATGCTTAGCCATTTTGATAATGAAAATGGTGAAATGCCGATAATTGCGAGAATGAGAATTTCTATACATTTCTTACATGTTTAACCTACATTAATTATAAAAACCTTCATTTATTTAGAAAACTATAATTTCAAATGTTATTATAAGAATATTACAATTTAATTTATATAGCCTGGATTTTATAAATCATGAAAATAAATATTGTGTCCGGTAATAGGGGGCCGTTCGGTGTATGGGGCCTTTACCCTATACTTTGAACATTACTATTGATAAATGACGAATAGCAATACTTAAAATATTCTTAAAGTATATTCTTCTGATTTTTCCGTTCATTCACCAGGCTAGACTTCATCCACCATGAAAAGAGACCCAATTCGACGCTGCCAATATGTTTTCCGGTATGCGCGCCCTCTCCATTCCTTCCCTCTTTCGCCCGGTCCTCTGTTTTTTCCGCCCCTGCCTCCGGAACCCTCCGTGGACCGCCCACAAACTTATTACCGGCCGTGTGCTAGGTGTTATTAAAAATTAGGGAGCGGATTCTAGACACCGGTTGCAAGTCACTGGACCTGAGTAACCGAGAGACGTGGCGTCGTAATTAAAAAATTAAAGGGACGGCCGGACCACCGGTCTGTTAGTTTTACTGCGCGCTGGGGAGGATGAGTGTGCGTTCCAGGGTGAAATCGAGGTTCCTCGGCTCGTTCATGGCGCCAGGAAACAGGGGAGTACTATAATTTTCGGTTTTATCCACGCCTTATCTTTCCCCTCTCGGGCAACCTCCACTTAAGACGCAGCCGCGTTTCCTCGGGCAATATGACTTTTCTCGTATAACTCCACCGTCGTTAAGTCATATTAAAAGAATCTATTTAATGAATTACAGCAGAAGAATTTTATGGGAAGCTGTATTTCAGTAGACAGTTCTGGTTCCGTTAATTGTCGAAAGTTACAGATTGAAACTTCGTTAAGGAATTGAGCAGATGACTACGAGTCGCAGAGGATTTTATTTATTTCTTACCATTCCATACTTCAATGAAGTCAATCACACTATTGCGAGTTGCCCCTAAAATATAATAACCCCGCAAAGAAGCTTCTGTCACCGAAATACAGCGACAAGTAGCGCATCAAACGAGCTAGGTACATTCCCCCGCAGTAGGGGTGAAATTCAGCAGCGAATTCGCAATATGACGCCAACGAGACAGAGTTGCACTTTGAATCCTACCAGAGGAACAATACATAAAACCATATCTACCCTTACTACACCGATTAACTTCATTAATTTAACAACACACTTCAACGACCACTCACGCCACACCTCCGCCAATGCAACAACCTCCCATCGCAAGCGTCGCAAACTGCATGCTCGTATTACGACCAGGCAATCAGCGAAGGAAGGAGAAAGCACAAAGAAAAAATGAACTGAAAAGACGGCAAAAAGCGAGTAGGAGCGAAGGGGGACTCCCACACGCGGCATGCCGCGGTGTCCTCTTCAAGGGGGGGGGGGGGGAGGAGGGAAGGACTCGCAGGTAAACCTTCTGCCAATCCCTTCGTCTTATTCACGATACTTTAATATCGGATATGGCAATAAATTACGTATCGACGTAAAAGCGGCTTCTCTACCCTCCTCCCCCTGCCGGCATGGTCACGAAGACCTTTCTCCCTCTCTGTGCCCTCCGTCGCTGCCCTCCGCGGCCCTTGTCTCTTTCTTGCTCTCCTTCGCTCCCCTTCTCCCCCTCGGAGCGTACACGTGAACGGGCGGGGTAATATAATCACACTTAATGACACTCGATACGAACTTGTAACATCGGCATTGCACGAGATACCGGAACGATAAGGGACGTGTTTCGAGACGCAGGGCGCTCGTAAGTCCTCGGCGCTACATTGGGACCGGGGCACCGCGGCGTATTTATGCATTGCGCAGTGGCTAATCTGGCCGGGCTTAAACCATCGTTTAATTTAAAGTTCGCCCGTGGCGCAGTATTTAACGTCCCTCGGCTGTCGTCCGACAATACGGTTACATTATACCGGCGACGACACGGCGGAATTTGCGAGGGGCCCCCGAAACCGTGAGGTCCGGGTACCACGCGAGTATGGACGTGGCGTTTCAGATAGATGGCTGGGGCATTGTAAAACCCTTCCTGAAATGATGTTGTTAGGTTGTTAGCTTTCTGAACCATTTCCTTAATGATTTCTAAGGTTATTTAGGGCACGGTTGAAGGGGGTTGTATTTCGGATGACAGTAAGTTTAAGACGCGGATTAGTTGTGTCGTAGGAAAGGTCTCTACCTTGCAGTTGGTGGATGAAGGGGTTGTTTATTTTGAACTTCTTATAATCGAGAGAAATAGAGGAGGAAGGGGTGGAAACGTGAGGAAGGGTTTGTGGGATTGAAGGAAATTGTAGGTGCGCTCGATTAGATATTGGTGGAAGCTTTGAACAGGTATAAAAAGAAGCAGAGTCCTTCGTAATGACCCTGTATTAAATTCGACTACAATAGATTGTTAGATTTATTAATGCTGGATCTATGTAACTAATTTAAATTATTTTATGTTAAACAGATAAAACCCATTGGACCGCAGAACGTTGACACGAAGAGACTGCGAATGAATGCAACTAATTTCGGTGAGCACGAATTAAATGTTCATTCTAACCGGCAATGATTGCGTAATTAGGAGCACGGGATATTAATGCAGAGATAGGATTCGTATAACTTGCAACGATATCGTTGAACTAATTCTCTAAGCCACGATCAGCGACGTTCATCCATTTCGAAACGGCCTTCTATCGGCCGACGAACACACGGTCAGCAGAGAGTTACACGTGAAGACCCAATACACGCGGCTCTCTATATTAGCATTTAGTAATTACCTTATCGTAACGATCAGCCTGTAGTACACCGTATCTTGCTTGTATCTCTGTTACGTCCTTCGCGCCTTCGTGACACGCGAGCGATTATCGGTGCCCCTCTACGTTCATCACGAACATCCTGGCTCGTGGAATCAGTGTCCATGCGTGCCTTTTCTCGCCCCTTCCTTGTGCTCCACCGTTCGTTCTTCCTTTCAAACGAAATTTCTCGCCATTAGGTAAAACATTCTCTTATCGACAAGCCTCCCTATTCCGTTGCGTGTATCCCTCTTTTTGCTTCGTACTACTGAAATCCTCGCATAATGGGGAAGCTGACTACAACTTTTTCCTACCCGTGACGCCACTTGTCATCGGTGCTTTATGTGTTTTCAAATTATCTTATTTAACTTCTTAATTTCTACTTCTATGATAAACGCTTGTGTCTATAATTATTATTTTCATTATTATCAGCTATTATTAATAATGTAGATACCAAAAATAAATTTGCATCTTTCAGGTTACAAAGACGTTAAAACTGGTAAAAGGAAAAAGATATTAACAGTAAATTTTAGCTTAAAAAGTTTTCACACGTTTCATAATATTTTATAATTCTCTCCCTTTGTTGCAAATTTTAATTTACAAATCAACAGTCAGCAAAGGTACATGCGCTAGTGGCGCCCTCTGCGTGGAGCTTTGCGGCAGCTTTCCCATTGGAGAATACCAAAGATTTTCAAGTCTCTGTTCATATCTCTCATACAGTAGGTCACGTTTCCTCATCGACTCGATCGTTGGACAGGTGCGAATGTCACAAATTTCCCAAGAAACCGACGTTTCCGTGTCACGTTATCATTAAAATGTTAAAGTCTCACTAACGCTCCTCCGAATCAATTAACTGTCCTCTAGCGGTGATTGCCTAATCGGATCGGCAAGCACTATTAATTTTTCTCGCTGTCTTTCTGTCTCCCTATATGTAGCTTTCTCTGTTCTTCGTTTGTCCGAACTTCCACCGCGAGATTTTAAGTTAAAGGTAGATCCTGCATCGTTAACGAGAACCCAGAACGACGTTGCTGCTTTCTCTCTTACTCTCTGGACCCCCGTATACCTACGTACCGGCGTACTCAAGTAATTTCGTTTTACTGCATCGGTTACCTGACATGCAGACACCCACGGACCGGTTCGAGACCACACGATCGAAACTTCACGCCTGCTCCTCTACCTGGCCACCGTAATCGGCTCGCAGGAATTCACTGTAATCCCGAAGCTAGGACGAATCCGATTTGTTTGTTTAGTAAACGCCCAATAGACGCGATGTATCCTTTTCGAAATAGGATATGGCTTAACAAAGCGTTAAACAAGAATCTTCTATTGAGCTGTCCAGCGGTTAACTTATTTAAAATTGGATTTCGATACCGTATTTTCTATCTTGTAGTGAAGTGTTGTGCACGTGGGGAAAGTATAATTAGAGAGTAAAGAAAAATTGCAAAAAGAATCTTTTAACCCCAAACGAATCCATGGAAGGGTGTTTAAAAGTACATAATCCCAATTCCTCGGATTCCAAATCGTCAAGACGATCTTATCACTCATCCCAGTCCAAGTATTTCAGTTAATCTTCAGTAAAAGTAAAACCTTTCGTCATCCAGCGAAATTAGACACAATAACCCACCATTAGCCTTCAGAATTGAACTATTTTCGCTGTTTCATGAGCCACCAAATCTCATCACATCCTCCGAGGAAAAGCAAAGTCTCGGCCAGACACGGAGCCTCTAAATCGTAGGGCGTCTGAACGATCTGTGGTGACGTGCTGGGACCAGTGACGTCATCGTCCTTTCGTTTTATCGCGAGCCACGGGCGCTAGCCTGAGGAAGGTCAGGGCTATTCACCCGACCCCGAAACCATTCCATCGTGTATGTGTCGTGACCACGCATGGCCGTGGCCAGGTTCGCTGGTAGCTGTGCGAGGGGCTGCATACACACGCTCCTCTGCCCGCACAGGCATGCACACCGACGCGGGTTCTAGCCTTACACGAGAGTAATCGCATCGCGTGTGTCCAAACGTGTACACACGCGGTATATGTGCACCTAAGCACATAAGTATAGCCATAACCGCCAACTTCGTGAATGGAGGAGCGACGGAGGATCAATGCCCCCTTACGTTTATCTACCGCTTTTATGTGCGTTTCACTGGCCGCCGTGCAGTTAGCTCCTCCTTTCTGGACACGTAGGTATCTGTGGCCCATTGATGCGGGGGGCCGAATTGGCCCGCCAAATCAACGTGCTTCTACTGCAGATCAACGATCCATAGATCGACGATAACGTCCCCAGGAGAAATTCCGTGGATCTCTTGGTTCCACGTTGGCAACTGTGAGGTGTGAGTATGGTTGACGCGGGGATAGTGACGTTGAGAGTGTAGCTGAAGAAGTCGAAATTTGGAAATTAATACACGTCGATTGTGAAATCAATATTTTCACGAATTGGGGCTAATTTTTGTGTAGATGCGTATTGTGACAGTTGTGATTGAATGTGGAACGATGATAGTTTTTTTTATTCATTAATCATTCGGAATGCAAAAATACTTATAGTCGCGGGCGAAAAGAAGGTTACATCCTTTAAAATTGCATAAATTGTTTAGAATTGGTCCAAACGACTTGAGTTTCTTTGAGAAGCTAGAAGGATTAGTTTGATAAGTGACATGTCTCGCCGTTTTGAAAAAAATTGGAATTGGTCGGATCGCTGATTTCGGGGATTTCGCATTTCTTGATCTTATTCTGCGATCTTTAAGCGTTTATAGCTCAAAGTTATATATAGTGGAAGGTTTTAGGAAATTGGCCCAGGTGGCAAACGTTCCGCGGGACCTATTTTTTCGAGAAAATGAAGAGGTTGTTTACTAAAAACGGAGTCACTGTAGTAGTACAGATAAAAATATAGGGCTCTGAGGGACCTTCTGCTTAATGGCCCACCTGCTCATCAACCGCCCGTTAAATCCGCCACTGCCTATATAGGTACTTTTTCTACGAAAATAACCACATAGACAAGTAGGTAATAGGCATTTTCCAGTAGGTAATTTTCCAGTACTGCTCAAATCAGGCTGAGTTTTAGGCTCACATTAATTGAACAGTGGATACTCTTCGATAAATTCTGTGTCTGTCACGCGACACTAAATTCTTCGAACTGATAAATTTTTTTCTAGATCCCCCTACATAAGTATCATCCCACTCGCGAGTTTCCCTAAAGATAACTAGCACGCAGAAAACTACACATAGTAAGCGTCCCTCAACTTCCGAGAAATGATTCGTTCGGCCATTGTTCCCTTGTCGTTTATACGAGCAAAAGGTGAACTTGATCACCGCGGCGGTACTAGCGTTAAAATATTCAAAAAGAGAACTAAATCGATGTATAATAAGAACGTCGAACGCTCAGCAGGGTAAAACAAGCACATCCAGGACGCGGACAGTGCTATAGGACGTGAAACAATTCATCCCCCCGAGTAAATTTCCAACCCCTTCTCACGGGCGGTAAACGTCTTCGGCCCCCTTTTGCGCTCCCGGCGTATTCTTTCATTTTTCCATCCATCGAGCGCGTTGTATCTCGGTGGCCGTGTCAGGCGGGCCGCAGAAATGCAAATAGAGAATTGTTCGCAGGCCGCTCGCTTTCAATGTCCGCGCTTGAGGTGTTATTCTTGTCCATGAATTACCATCGAACGCTCCTTCGCGCGCGGACGCTCCTCGAATTTGCATACCGACCGTGAAACTGGAAATCGTTTCAACCGTGTGGCGACTCGCGTTCTCGGAGCGTGTCATTAGGCCCCGAAGAGATAAACGGGCAAATGGATTTAGGGAAATCAGCTTGTGGCGAGCACGGATTAGTCGTGGCGCTAACGCCTCGCCCTTCGAAACCCAATCTGAGATGTCATTCTCCTGATGTTTCATTAAGATAGAATAGTGACAACTAGCGAGAGGAAATTATTAGAAAGTCGATGTTTAATAAATAGGTACCTATTTTCAAATATTCAGACTAAATTGAATAGTCCTTGTAGAAAACACTGTAGGTGCCAAAAATCAAATGCTATACTATAGTACTACTTCGGTAATTTTTTAGACCGTAAAAGCAAAAGGTGTCCCCACAAAATATTAGATTCTTTAGTTACTTTTCAAAGGTGGCCATTTTTTTGGCTTTAAAGGGTTTTTGTTTGTTAGTTAAATAAAATTAACTTTCACTGAGTTTTATACAGCTTTCAATTCTCTATCAGAATATATACATTGGGTACATGTTGCAGTTTTGAGTTGATGTTAAACAGTAGTAGATAGAGTGGATTGCAAAAGTGGTAACGTTTTTGTCCGCTACTATATCTACTTTGAGCCTTCAAACGTTTGGCAGAACAGCTTGCACAGTTCTTTGCTGTCCCATATGGAGATTAGATGTTCAGATTGAAGTATTGACTTCACGACGACCGTATAATTCAAGCACATCGAATTCCTCTGAGAAAAGGCTTGAATACTTCAACTACCTCAAGTACCCCAGTTCGGTGTATGTAAACGAAATTTACTGACCTCGAATTCGGTGTAACCTAATGTTAGTTTTATGCGAGTTTTAGGAAAGCCCAGGCAGAAGGTTCGCCTTGTTCTACAATTATTGTGTAATTAATTTGTATCCATGGATGATCGTTGCAGAGTTTCCCTCGCGTCCAATATTTCCTCGGTACACTATCAGCGAACGGTACATTACCATCGATAGCGCGCTTCCGTAGGCTAGTGGAAAACTCGTGCCGATCGCCACCGAATGATTAAACGGCCGTGGGATATCGTTGCGAGAAAAACATCGCTTATTAAAGCAATTAACGCAAGATTGTAGGCACTTACTTCCTTTATCTTGGGGCAAATTAATTATTAAAAAAGATATATGCAGAATACAGACTTTGATTAAAAATTCAAACTGTAATGACCATGTATCACCATCCTCCTGGCAACTATGAGAGCTACGCGAAAAGAAGTCGCCACGCATCATCCTTAACCTCCTTCAAACTTCCTACACCTTCGTCCCCCGAAGTCCCCAGCCTATCGAAGCCTATTAATTTCACTGACAACTGTGTAGGAGCAGGGATCGACGAACTTAAGGTCCGCGCAAACACTAGTCAGTTCCGTGTCAGTACCGATCCGACGTAGCAGTGAAGAAGAGACCCTCTACGTCCCTCTTCTTCTTACCATTGCTACGCCGGAACAGTACTGGCACAGAACTGACAAGTGTGCGCAGGCCTTAACCATCAAGGAGCCACCGAAACGGCCCAGAAATCGTTGTTTCACCCAAGTCTGACGAAGCGCAGCTCGAAGGTCCCCGGATACTCCTCTTCCTGAATTAGCCAGAGAGCCACGGTGCGTTGTTAGCACGTGTTCCGTCGGAGGGGCCCAGTCGTCGGTTCGTGGGTCCCCAGCCGGTACTGGGCTGATCTACGTTAATTGCGGGTGCAAAACTGTAAACAAAGGTAATAAATAACCAGAGGGAAGACGCCGTGCCCGGGCGGAGCAGGTACCGAGCTATAGCCCTGCCTGGCAGTTACAAGAGAATTAGGATTACACGCCTGCGAATAATAATGCTGTATAAAGTGTTTCCCTGCGCGTGACACGGGCACACCATTCGTAGGCCATTCGTGGACGGACAATGGTCAGCCGGTGGCGGGTGGTGCATTGTCCTGCCAGTTTCACCGAGAGTTTTAGGGTGTCCATGGTCATCTACGAAAAAGCAGGTGCTGCGCGTTCATCGAGGATCCCATTGGGGGTCGTCGGACACCGGGGGCCCTCGCTCGCCGCTCCTGTCCCACTCTCCGCTTTGTGACCGCTTCTTTTCTGCTTTCCTAGTCCTCTGTATACAGTTATGGAAGTGACCGGTGGTGACTGGTGTCACTCGACGATACGCCTCACGGTTAGCAGGTTGCTGGAACCTGTCCCCGCGTCCTTGATCCTGGAATCCGTCGGCACCGCGTCACAAACGCGACAGTCATTCACGCGCTATCGATGAACTGGATTCTCGGGGGAGTGTGCGCGAGTATCCCGGATCGAAGATACTTTGATAATTGCTGGAGTTTCTTAGAAACACTTATGCCCTTGCTATAGGCAATGTAGTAGGGGAGACCGGGGCAAGTTGATACGTTTTTCAGTTTTCATTGTTTTTCATTTTTGTTTGAATCAATTACTTAATAACAAATATGCTAAAATATACTTTGGTCCTTCCTCTTTAATATATAGTAAGCGAAAACTTGAGAAAGAACATACAAAATGAATGAAAAAATGTTATTTGGACGAAGGCAAAGTGTATCAATTTACCCCACTGCGGGGCAAGTTGATACATCTTTAAAATATCTGTTTAATGAGTAACTAATAAATTTGAAAAATATAATTTCAATCTAAATACCTTTCCAACAGTCAAAAGTTCAAAGATCAAACAGATTTTTTAAACAAACATACCTAGAAAAACATTTTTATTTTCATTTTTTTTATGTCTGGAATATCCCACTTTAACATGAGGTGTCTTCTTCTTTTTGTTATTTCAAACCATTTTCCAAGAAATATAAAGAAAAAATTCAATTAAAAGTAGTCGGGGAAAATTAATATACTGTATCAACATGCCTCAGAGAAACCGTATCAACTTACCCCACAGGAAGTCATTATGTATAAACATGTCCATAAAAAAATGTAGAGCATATAAACATAATTACAAAACATAATTACCTTACCTTCAAAAGACTCAATATGATGCCAAATTATTTCGGGTTATAAAATTCTTTATATCGTCTCAAGACGGATTGGAAAGTGAACACAACTATTTACTTTTTCTTTATATAAACGAAAACAGTTAAAAAACGATTGCTAACGTCAAAGTACACCCACGTACGCTGGATCGTAGGAAAGAATTTATCAACAATTTTCACATATGCCATTGAAATGAAGCTACATATATACGGTGTCGAGATAATTCGTCTGTATCAACCTGCCTCTGTATCAACTAGCCCCGGTCTCCCCTACTTATCCTTCGCGAATATATTTGAGTCATTTAGACAGGTATTCTAGTATATAGGTAGAGGAATATTTGCCAGCTTCTTATCCTCCTGAAATTAAAGGGGGATTTTGTCCGGGGAGAGGGGGAGAGTAACGAGAACGATTGTTCCCGAAGACCAGCACGCATTCGCATCGAATTACAAGCCCGAGTACGGAGTCAGTGTCGAGAGCCATTGAACGTGCCCTGGAAATTTATCGTTCTCTCCGTGGAAAACTCCAATTAACCAGCCCCGTCGCGCACCGCAATCGTATAAATGAGATTACGGATCGTATTTTACCAGTACATTTCCCACAATTACGCGCGTTCCCGTTCCACTTAAATATATTACCGTGTCCGCGCGATGACGTTTACGAGGCTGATCGCGACGCGGGGATGATCTCATCAGGCCCGATAACTAGACAATCCAATCAGTCAGCTCTGTAGTGTATCGTCCAGGAAAGTAACGCTCCTTTTTCACCTTTCGCTCTACCCCTCTCCTCTGTTTCTCCTCGATTCGGATGGTAATCGTAGCCCGGGCACACTCGATCCCCATAGTTCCGTGCTTAGATGGTTTTTCGGCCGGTGCGGTTAGTCATTAAGGCTTGGCGTAAACGCACCACTCGGGACGTCTCCCTAGTCCCCGGCATTGTGGCTCCGATCCTTCGTTCAGGCGCGGAGAGAATGGAAAAAGGGACACGCCGCGTCGGTCCACCGGAGCACTCTCTAATTGCGGCTAATTTCGTTAATTACCGTAGAAGCACCGCGCGGCGAAGCCCACTAATTCGGGGGTCCTACATTGTGTCTAGACTTTAAACAACATTCGCGCATCCCGCCCGCTCGTTCTTCTCGCTCTTCCTTTTCTTCCTCTCCTCCCTGGCCCCTCTGTCTTCTCCATCAATTAGCCTCAACTGCTCATCGACGCGATCGGGGCCCTTTCTCACGGGATTTCGTCAGCCACGCGTTTTATCGCCCGTTCCACGAGGATTCCATTTTCCTGGAAACACGGATCAGGACACTGTCACGTTCTCAGAAATTTCGGAGCAGTCGGGTGCTTGGGTAGTTCGGCTCCAAAAGGAATACTGTTTTTCAATGGATGCCGAGTAAGAAGGTTATTAAAGCCGCTGGTTAGCGGAGAAAGTGTGAAAACGGAGTTACGGTCTCGTGGAAGTGTCAGTTACTTGTGATCCTTGGAATCTGATGGATATATGTATTAGTATTCTTTGGAACAAAAGAGGGAGAGTGGGAGGAACTTTTTGTTTCCTGCAATCTTCTTCATAGCTACAAGATTTTGATTAGTCTTTTTGTAGATTTGCAGAATTGTGAAAAATATTTGACACGTATTTTTTGTTATCGGCAGTTGTCCATGTTGAATGGGTGAAAAGAGCCCATATAGTTGAGGGTTGAAAACTTATTTTCTGAAAATTTTTAAAAACTCTTCAAGGGGCTGGGTTTGTCTTAAAAAAACTGAAACTTTGAAAAATGATCCTACACCTAATATTAATCGAGATATTTCGGAAAATATGTTTTCGTCCCCCAACTTTAAAAGCTGTTTTCATCCCCTCTACATGAACGATTGTTTATAACAAAAAATACATGTAAAATATTTGTCACTACTCAGCAAATCTGCAGAGTCTAATCAAAATTGGCGTGTGCGGGTTTGATATGTTTATTTGCTAGTAACATACCTATTATTTCTGTAATAATAAGTTTGGTAGACGTATGAATATTCTGTTTACACATTAACAATAGTATTATCAGTGAATGAACCCCAAAGAAATAATTGTGTCCATCAGATACAGTGCGCAAGCCCATTCATTCTGTCGCTCAGATTATTATCTGCAGCTGTTTTCACGGGCGGCACGATCACGAAGATAAACAATCTTGCGAAATACGTTCAGCCGTGGTCCTGAGGAGACGAGAAACTTTGAAACAACTGGTGGTTACCTGTCCCGTGGCGGTTTCCGAAGTACCAGCAGCGACAGTAACGCTAACAGGTAGAAGAGAGGACGGTTTCCACGGAAAAGAATGAAAGGCTTAGAGAGGGGAAGGATGGGTGTCCGTAGGACATAAAAATACGTTTCTCCGGCTAGACAAAAGGCCGATGAGATCCTACGGCGTTTGTGGCGCTCAGCCACGCGGACGCAAGAACAATATTTTACTTTGAATACCGATGGCCAGCACCTGCTGGTGCCGAACAATCCCACCACCAGGTACGGCTACCTGTGACACACAACGAGAAACTCTGCCAAATTTCTCTCTCCCCGCGCCTCTCTTTTTGCCCACGAGGCTTCCTGTCGCTTCTCCTAGCCTGTCGTCAAAAACCATCGGGATCATCTTCATAACCGTGGGCGCAGTTTCCAAGAAACTGCGGACAATGAAGCCCCGAGCTTAGCGATTCTCTCGTGCAGAAGTCGATTCACCATTGGACCAGTCGTTGCCTAGGTATATACGGTGTCGATTCCAGGAAAACGCCCAAAGAAGGAAGCTTGCGACACTCATCCTCACCATTACTTCAAAGTACACGCGGCTCCCGAGTCTGTGTCTCTTCGAGTGGCTTCATTGCATTCAAGAGGAAGCTGTGCTACTTATTATCTCACAGAAAGAAATGGAAACACGTTGAAGGACGTTGAGACGCACACCTTAACCAATACCACGCGAGCAAAGGTCCGTAAAGGTACCTATCTCAACCGGACCACCGCCCAGTTGTCTACCGCGATTCGGGGATGCTGCTCGGAAGAACGTTTATCTGCGGCGTACAGCGAGGAGAACGGTCGCGGGCCAGTGAAATCACGACCAGTTTGACGAGATTTATGATTTCCAACAATGGCCAGCGATCTGATCCGTTGGTAAGCAGGCCAAACGCGGCGGAATCGGTAAGAAGGTCGACAGCTCGTGTTCGCCGAGTAAGAAGGGGTGAAATGAACGGCGCCCGGCAGTCTGGTCAGTCCGGTTTCCTTCCGGTTCAAAAGTTGCGCGGCGGAGTGGCCGGCGCGTGCGACCTCCTCGTCTCTCCACCGGCATTCGTCTTCCTCTCTGTCGCTTTCGTCCTCTTCTTCGCCCTTTTCCCAGGATCCTCCCCGACGGCCCCGAGGAACCGTTCACCTGGTAACAGAGCGGCGTTGCGTGCGTCTCACGAGTACGACTCTGGAGGGAAGCAGTTCAGAGAATGCCCTCCCGAGGAGGAGGGCTGCTTCCCACCCCGGCTGTCGCGTACGTGCTCGATGCACACGCAACGGGAACCACCCCTCCCGCGCCAGGGAGAATCGTGTGCACGCGCGCGAGACCACGTAATTCTCCCGACGTTCCTACCCTGACGTTTGGCCCTCCCGTTCAGGAAGACGAGCGAGGGCGAGGTCAGGTTTTGCCCCCGCTGAAACCGTTCGAACGTCGCTCCTCAGACGACTCCTGCTTGATTATGTTCGCTGGGAATGGACACGGTGCAACGGGGTCGCTCCAAGTGTTGCGCGCTGACGAATCACGTGAGAATCCAGTGGCGACGGCGGGCTCGAACGCGAATTCTTAGCGGGATTGTTTCGTCGGCATGTTAATCGCCAGAGAGTTTTCGACGTGTTGTCTCAGCGTTTTTGTCGGTCGTTAGACCGTTCGTGACCGAGAATTCTTAACCCTTGAAGCGGTGGAAGACTTCGATCGGGGGACTGTCTTCGAGGGTTGTTTGAAATGTGCGATTTTAGGGATGTCTAGAAATGGATTCAGAGTTGGAGCCACTAAGTGGGGGAGACCGGAGCTAGATGTGACAGGGGCAGGTTTTTACAAAGCTGTTTAAATTTTTATCGCTTGGACTATCGCTTTGATGATGAAGTAACTGATGTCTTTCAAGCATACGAGGTTGTGTATGGTGTTTTTTTTGTAGTCGGTTGACCCGTTGCCACGGTATTACAGGTTTTTGTGTTTTCGGTATTAATAGTAACGCCTTCCACTTCAATCTTTTCTACCGAAGAGGTAGATAAGTGTATGTAAATTAATATTAACACATTTGAATCAGTGTTCCTTTAGCTATTGATTCATATCAAGAACATAAGCATACACTAAACTGGTATGAATTTATAGCATTTTATACACAATGGTGTCAACCGGGGCAAGTTGTTACACAAGACAAGGGGCATGTTGTCACATACGGAAAGGGGCATGTTGTCAAAGGAAGGTTCCACAAAGTGGATCCAGTGCATAGACTGCAAAAAGTTGGCTCATGAGAAGTGTGCAAAACCAAAAAATTAATTTAAGTTAATTGTGAGTCGCCGTATGAATCGGACGATCATAATCATCTTTTTAGTGCAATTGATTTCAGGAAAAAAAATGGGTGCAATGAACTGAATGTAAGAATTGATCGCATGAAAAATGCACCAAAGCCGAGACGTTTTCTATTTTTGCCACAATTGCGATACCGCATAATTGGTTATAAATTTTACTTTTTTTCATATATTATTATAATTAAAATCAATAAATATTTCAATTTTGTAAAGTTAAATTTTTGCTACTATCAACTCCATGCAGCATTACAACCGATCCGGAGTCAGGGACGGTTGTAACACTTTCTCCGCTTCTCATTTTTTATTAATAACCTGGATATTACTTGCCATACAGTGAAACTGTTGTGTCTCAATAATGTTAGATAAGTAAGTAACATGTTCCTATAAGAACTTTTGTTCTAACAGTTACAGTTCTTGCGTAATCGTATTACAAAGACAAAGTGTTACTATCGCCCCGGTCTACCTTACTATAAGTGAGACTTATTGATAGTATTAAATATGGAATGCATAAAAAATAGAAACTAAAAAACAGAAAAATGTCACAATTAGCCCCGGTCTCCCCTAAGAGGGTTAATTATCACAAAACGATACTTCAACTCTTTTTCCGTACATTTTAAAATGACAATTGTCACCCTTCAAGAAACACACACAGTTCAAAGATTTCCTTGCATATCCTAACTATACAGCCAGCCACTTCAGCCCCTGCCCTTTCCAAGCACAAGGGCGAAGCAAGTGTCCACCGAACACTCCCGATCTTTCCCATGCAATTCCAGCCGAAATCGAGCACCAGCGCGTACCCCGAGCGCCTCGCCTCGAAGCCACGAACCTTTTACTGCCCCCCGAGAAATTTCCATAGGATTTACCGCGGCGCATCCGCGCGGTACCTACGGCAACGGTTCCGCGGTGCGTGGCCGCGTCGAGATTCTGAAATCGTTCGGATAGTTGCCGGGGTAAAACGATAGTAATTCGATTTTACGGCGTGGCAGGCCCACCAGCGGCCGATGGAATCGTTTCGGGTTCCCAGACGCGGGAGTTTTTTCCGCGCGCTCCCTTTCCCACCGTTTGCCAACGATCTCTCTAGCTACCGTGTCGCTGTTCAACTCTTTGTAATATTTCTCATAGCCCGGGACACGGTCAGCAGCCTCCTTCAGCGCCTCAGCGACGACGAGGAATGCGCGGAGCTGGGCCGCATACCGAAGAATCGCGGAACGTTTTGACGACCCCCATAAAACCGTACGGAACGACGAGCCACCTCTCGACGCGCGCACGCTCCGTAGTATTCACCTCTGCTGCCGTTCCCTTTTCTCCTCCCTTGCCCGTGCCCCCGATAAGGGCCCCCTGGTTCACCCAACGATACTAGACAAGGTCTCGCTCGAAAAATCCGCTGGCCCCTGAACAGATGCGTCGGATGAAACGGAGGCATGAATTCAACGCGATAATTAGTGGCGCGTTTTCACGGGATATTCACAGGGGTATCTTTGTCGAGTAATAAAGGGGGCAATCTCGAGATTGCGGGCGACGATAGGCGTTCTCGGAATACAGTCGGCTGTGACGCGGTTTATTGTATCATATATTCCATCTAGCGGGGATGCAGAAGAAGAGAGCTCTGTGTGGGAAAGGTTAACAGTGCCGGAAATTAAATTTTACGGGAAGGAAGGGTTTTCGGGCGGGGGCGGATACGGGAGGGAAGGATACATGGGGAGGAAATGCAGAGTTTCGTTGGAAATTCGTAATAACGCGGGGGCAGGAAAGTTTTTCGGGGGCGAAACGTGACTGGGGTGTCCGGGAATAAGTAGGCGAGGAATGCTCGCGTGCGTCGGGAGTGGCTAACAAGTGGCGGTTGTGATTGCGCGTGCTTGTACGTGGGAGGGTGTAAGTGTTCTTTAGGACAGTCTAATGTGTTGCGAAGTTTGGAGGAAGAATCGTGAGGGGGAGAGATCTGATTTAATTTAAGTCGATTAATTCACAGGTTATTAAACGTACATTTACATCCCCGGAGTGGGAGTAAAATTAGGTGGGATATTGGACAGAGTGGAAGCTCATCTGAAAGCGAAAAACGAGGGTGACGAAAATCGCAGGGTTTGCCTTGGAGCGAAACTAATCCTCATCGTTATCGATAACATCTTCGCAGAAAAATTCCCGCTCGCTGGAAACATTTTCCTGCACGCAAGTAGCACGCGTCATGTAACACGACCAAGGCAAACTTGAAGGCGTCACGCACAACCCCTGTAATTCTTTTTCCACGTCTTTATTGGCCAGGTGCTTTCGACGGCGCGTTTCTCAAAGGGCGACGAATTTCCAACAGTTATAGCCCTGTTCTTGAGAAGGGGCATGCATCTTCCAGCGGGAGGAAAAAATGATTCTGTGGAACGGGCGACGGAATCGGTTTAAAGTCACTTTACGAGTTTCCCTTTGCCAGTCGAGACACCTGGCCGAAGGCCATCCGCGGGCCTGGAATCCTGAAAGTGCAGTAAAACTGACCGAAGACAGAGCTGGGGGATCCCTTTTTGAACGAACAGTGCCTTCTCCCTTTCGGTCCATCCATTCACAGATCCCCCCTACTTGCCCCTTGGTTCTTAAACAGCCAACCCTCCTGGCCACGATCGTCCGCTTTTGACCGATGATCCTAGGACGCGGGGCTTCCTTCAAAGCTTCAACGTATCGACGAAGTTATCTGAGTTGTCTGAGAATTTCAGAGTGGGTGGTGGTGTCTTTAAAATGAAATTAATCTTGCTAGGTAAATAACAGCGATCGAACCCCTTGCCTTGGAAAATGAAAACTCTCCCTTTAAGGCTGTGCTTGCGCATACATTCGTAGTAAAGTAATTCCGTTTAGAACCAGGGAGAAAAGATATTTTTTCTCGATTTTTTCTAGATTCGTAACTGCGTCTTTTAACTTATAAAGCAACTGTGCAGCTTCTAGGAAGCCTAGCGCGCTTCTCTTTGTCATATTTCCAAGAAGAAAGAAAAATCTGGGAAATTAGAGAGGGAAGAAAACCCGAAGGGTTGCTAAAAGTATTCTTTGGGATTCGCTCGATCCCGCAGCATCCCTGAAAACGAACAAATTAACGAGCAAATTAGCAAGCATGATACCCAAACGGTTCTGAAAGCACGCAGACACCTTCGTGTGAATCAATTTCCCGCCACAATTTTATCATCCGAAAGAAGTAGGAGGACCACAGTCTATTTGCTAGGAAAACGTTGACATTGCCCCTGGCAGGTTATAATCAAGCCTTTCGTGTATAAAGTGCAACGAGGATGGAGGAGCCAAGGATTATATCGCGCCATAAAAGGACAGGTCCTCGTGGCTAGGTAAAAGTCCCGTGGAAGCTCGCCGTCTTCCTTTAAGACCAGTGGAAATCGTCTTCCCGCGTTTTCAAGTCGTCGTTTCGGCGGATAGTGAACCGTAGCCAGCAGCAGCGCGGAGTACAATGGCGGTTGTCGTTGTCTCGAACGAGCGAACGACGTGCTTTGTCATAATCTTTACGAACACAGAAATGAATATTTACGCAATGTTCGACAGGGATAATTCTCTCAGCAGGTTCAGTAGAGGCGTTCCGTCTGACGTCGCGTGAAGTATACAGATCATTTGCTCGGGATTCTGAAAGCAAAGGATGCTCCTCACCGAGGGAAAGTTAATTACCCGAGTAAAAGCCTCCCACCTGTAATCCGAGGTTGCTATTAACAGAGGCGCGACGATCCGACACGACGATACAGACGAGGACCACCATCTTTCTTAACCAGAGCACGACCAGACACCGCCAAAGACGCACTTGTTTCCCCCGAGCGGCACTCGTCGAAATTGATCCAAGCTGGACGACCCGGAGACGCGAGTCACAATTTAACAGGTTCTCCTGTAAAGGAGGAAATCATGCACAGGCACACCCGATGCGAAACTCCCGCAGAAACGGACGGGGGCTGGTTGGTCGAAAAAGAAGGGAAAAAAAAGAAAGGAGAGCGAAGGTACGCAACGAAGACGTCTACCGGCGTCTCCTCCCGTCGGAAATCCTGGATCTTCGATCGAGTCAGGCAGACGATACGTCCGGTCGGGCGAAGGGACGAGGGAGCGGGAGAGGAGGCAGAGAGAGCCTACCCCTCGGAGAGGAAAGTTTACCGGAAAAATATCCGGGAAGTTGCAAGGCTGGAGCACAGCGACTCGCGCCTCCAGCCCCCACCCGAACGTGAACGATGCGTTACCGGAGTCGTCCTCGGCTTCTGCGCTGTGGCCGAAGCGTTGTCTTTGGCTGGCCGCATCCGCGACCCGTGGAGGGGGCAGTGTAGGCAGGGTGGTAGGGGAACAGCGCGGCTAGCTCCCCCACCAAGGAAAGACAGCGCAGCATCCAGGGCCCGCGTGGCCACGCCCCGTCGCGACGGGTTGGCACGCCCACTTACCCCCACCGGTGGGTCAGCGCAGCTGCCGCGCTGATCGCGGAAGAGGGGAAGCGCGCGAGCGGGGCTGGGTAGTGGTGCCGGGTCGGGTGGTGGGGGTCGTCGGGACACGGAGCACACTCGGCCGACACGACTCGGTGGAGGGGTGGAAGCGGCCGGCCGCGGAGGGGCGGGGAAGCGAACAGTTCGGCAGCGCGACCCGACGTGGGCACTTCGCTGTCCGGCCTTTCCTTCATTAAAATATTATTCCGTGCGTAGAGAGAGAGAGCCGCGGAGCCCGGCGAGACCTCGCCGCCGTTTTCACGCCACGAGCAACACACTCTCGCCACCCCCTCGTCACGGGTCCCGCATCGTTCGCGCTTTACCGAGGGGTTGGACGCGGACGCGGAGTTGGTTTCTTTTTCTCCCTGCCGGCCGGACAACGCCGCACTCGCCAAGGATTATATCTATCTGGTGGCCGCCCGCGCTGCGTGTTGCTAGCGACGAAAACGGTGATCGCGTGACGACCGGTGGTTCCTCGACAGTGCGCGACTCTTTTGGTCCCCGATCGCCATATCGGGCCCCGTTCCGTAATTCCTCTAGCCGGGCTTGTGACGCGTCGCCCCCGAACACGCGCCGGAGGGAAACCAGGGAGCAATCCGCCCAACTCGGTCACCGAGCCAATCACCCACACTCGAGGACTCTCTTGGACCCGGCAGAGCGGGCTGATGAGCCGGAAACGTCGGCTACGACCAACGATCCACCCTCGTCCAACCGATACATCCTGTGTCTGTCTGCTCTACGCGCTCTCTGGACGACGGGCGCCGATGTGTCACGGACCGTCCACGGATCTAAGGAAGGATAGTTAGAAAGTGGTGTCCAAGTCCTCCGGATTCTCGAGGGTGATTGCTCTCTGTAGTCGGCTCCAGGACGCCGCTGAAAACTGTGTGTTGTGCTTTGAAACGTATCGTTCCTGGGCTTGCGACCCGCGTACCTAGCCGCGCGACTCCTTCATCCTGCGCCACTTCGTCGACGAGCCCGTGGTGCGAGGGAACGCGCGTACAAGTGTCGGGACACGTCCGATCGCCAAGTTGTTCACTGGAAAAGTAATATCGTGCTTCGAGAGTACAGTGCTCAGAGGGGTAACAGTGCGACTGCTGCTTAAAGGGAAACTGGCAGCTCGCGGGATATGAACCCAGGTACGTGATCTCTTGTCTACAGGGTTTAGATAATCCGCGGATGATAGTGTTTTCGTTCGCGTCGAGAGTGACAGGGTTAGTTCTTCGCGACGATCTAAATCGAGGATCGTCGACGCTTCGTTGTTACATTGTGTTGTGACGTACTCTGAGACAAGAAGTGAGGCTTCCTAGATTCACCGGAAACGCTGGTGCACCCGCGTCCGAGTTCCTCGCACGGTTAGATCGAGCTGGTGTAAAAGTTGTCGCAGCAATTGCTACACACACAACTTCCAGTACCAAATGTCAAACGTCGTGAATAAAGTCGTTTTAGTGACGGTGTACACTGTTCTGAATCGCACAGATGGTCGACAGGGACTCTCGGAATAGCTTGAAAGAAGATTTGTAGGACAGAGCTATCTGATACACTCCGAATTCAGTTTTCCTCCGATACTTTCTTGATGATATCAACACTCCTTCTCCTCTACGAATCTATGAACCGCTCAGAGTTCGTTCCATCGGTAAACCTCTGAACACTGTTCATAATTCAAGGAAAAAGGATCTATCACTCAAAGTAGGATTTCTTCATCTACCTATCACAATTCTCCCCGCGTGATCTGGTATAGCATTCAGCCTACCACAGTGATCTCTAACACAATGTACTCCAAAGCATTCCTCGCGATGCACCCAGTAATCTCCTTTGCGAGTCCATTTATGACCCGCTCTCGTCACTCAGCAAGCAACACGACGTCCCGTGTCAAGCATACATTTCTCTCGTTTACGACGACACTCCAATCCTCAGGAATGCAATTGTTCAGCCGGGAATCCGACGAATTCGGCCGTGTCGACAGGGCCCGCGAGTGTTCCTCCCTCGCGTTGAAATTTCAACCGGTTCTGCGGACGTTACGGCCCCGTTGTCGCGGACGTTCGTGTTCCGAAGGTGCGTGCAACGAGCATCGGGCCCGGGAACGCAGTGGAAACGCGTGCGACACGCCAGATTTCGATTCGTTCGCAGATAAGGGAACCGGTATTAGGGGCCCTCTCGAGACGCCGAGGCGCGATACACCGTCGCGATTTAGATATCCAGCCTTTTGTTTACCAACACCGGTTCACGCGACGACGACGACGGAGCAAGATTACGATCCGCGAAAAAAGTCTCGAGAACACGGGACGCCAGATAACGCGTACACTTTGCTCGTCGGTGCTCCGTCGAAGTGATTTCTCCCAACGACGAGTTTCGAAACAGATTCGTGTTCCATCAGTGCCACTCTTCAGTCGCGCATCCTATAAACTCTAAACTCTGCGTGCCACGATTCGTTGCTCTGATTGTTAAAGAGGAATGACAGTTTGTGACGTGAGCAGTGGTTTAACTTTTATATCGGAACGTGGATACTTCGATTCTCCTTCAAGAACAATACCCGAACTTGAAATAGCAAGAGTGTAATTGCTTCTGGGGGAAGAACAAAAGTTTCTTTCGGTATACAAAATTGTAGTAAACCACGAGCAGGTATCCCCGATGTTTTCAAACATAAGAGAATGGTACGAGCACAATGCTTCCGTTATTCCTTTCTAAGATGCACTTCTGTTTGACGCAAAGGAAGAGCAGTCAACCGAGAGGAACTAGGGTCGGCGGTTCTCCTGGTTCCCCGAGAAACACTCTGGAAACGGGGCTCGCCAATTTTCACGACCGAACTGTTCGATTATTTCTCGCCGGTGCAAGAACCGAGCGGGCCTAAAGGTCAGCGAAGCAGCGCTCTTCGATATACACCCGGGCAGCCGAGCAGGAGAGACGACTATTGTTACGAAGTTGGCCCGTAGGAGAGCGTGCCGTCGTGTTTCCATAAACAGCGAATAATTCGGTGCTAGTTTCCATCGAGCCGTTGTAGCGAATCTTTTTCCACGCGATACCACCTGATGGTCCCCCGTGTCCCGGAGAGGAACCAATAGGGAGAAGGGTGACCCGTAACTCTCGGCTTGACCTCGGTCTGAAAAGTCAAGCCTTGTATATTTCCCACGTCACCGGGGGGGATTTATTTCTCCAAATCGAACGGGTGGCTAATTAATCGCGAATAAACCGCAGCCGGTGTGCGTGGCGCGATTAATTAAAGCCAGCGCGCGCTTTGCTTCTCGACGGAGCTTTCTCGAAAAACAATTTACCATCGGGGTCAACGGTATCGCGTTGCCGATGTTTTCTCGTGCGTGCCCGCGCGCGGCCTTTATTCGTCGCCCACGAAGCTAGCGCGCCTTCCACCAGACGACTAATTAACCGCGATTGATATACGCCTGGTCCCGGCTCGCCTGCGTTAGAAAGTCTAATTGCCTGGCCCCGCACGGAAACCCCGGCCGTTATGAAGGAATCTCGAAATTTATCGCGAACGAGAGACCGCCGTGGATCGTTGGAAACGATACACGTTGTTCGACGTTGCCTGCGTGCTCGATCGTCGGACGAGATTTCCGATCGAGCGTCACGAGCTTCACGAAATTAGAAAGCTGCGATCCGTTAGGGAATTGTGGGACGTTTCCTCCGCGGAGATTGACGTATTAAAAGGATCCGAGGGTGGCCGTTTTAGGGGCATTTCGTAATCCTTGGTGACGGAAAGCTTCTTCCTTTTAGAGGATCGAGCGTTTATAGTCTTCTCGTAGATTTCCGCTCGGCATGCTTCGTTTCTGAAGCAGTACTAACCGAGGACTCTTGGGGCTTGACGGTACACCGAATTCTAAGCATTCCCAGCATCCATTTGGCGCGGAGAACGGGTATCGGCGGCGCGGTAAGAAACGGATGTCGCGACACTCCGCGTCATTGACATTTTTCTCCGAGTGGTCGCACGGTCGCGAATATTGCTGCAATTTGTTTACCCGAACGAGGAAAACGGGGAGACGTTCCCTGGGGGCTAATTAATCGCGTCCAGTGCATACGTACGGGGCACAGCTCCCTCTCCTTCTCCATGCCCAAGTCGCTCTCTCGATTGCTGCTTGCTCGCGACGCCCGCTTCGCTAGCTAATTAGATCCGCGAGCAACATGCGCCCAGCTTTTCGATTCGACCGAAGGGGCCATTTCGAAAGCGGATTAATTAAGGAAACACCGACTCGTTAACGCTCGCGAGTGGGCAATCCTAGGCGAAGAAAGAAACTCGGACACAAGAAGTGTTTACAAAAAAACGGCACCGAGTAGCAGTGATCTTATGACCAAAATATTGTGGCATTTGCTGCTGATAAAATTTAAAGTTTAGTGCTTCTATCATTTAGTAATAATGAACAGCTTTGGGGAATATATGTGTTGACAGTCAAAGTGACGTTTGTGAATGGCTGAATCTGTTGCTATTCTTGTCCTAATTAGAGCCTCGCGAGCTTGACAGTAACCTCGAACTTCGATTCTGATAATCTCTCGTTCCTGTAGAATTCCACGTGCGGAGATCCTACGAAAAATTGTTCGAATCCCTCGAACGGTGCCGTTTTTTTACCCACACTCATCGGTTCGTCCCTGCGTCGTTTCGCAATCGGGTTCCTCAACAGCTCCCTCCGCCACTATCTCTCTCCCGCGCGCGGAGAGGTTCGGGTTCAACGAGCACTCGCATTCTCGGAGGAAATATCACCGGGATGCATTTAACAGTTCCCAGTCTCTTCTCGCGATAAATCATTAGCGATTGGTGGAAGGAATATCGCTCGGTATAATATATTATCGTCACTCGGCCCATAATTTAGACTCGCGGAAGAACGGTCGACGGTGCGCAATTAAAATAGTAATAATTTATTATCTTGCTTCGCGGCGACTCGTGTTTACGTGCAAATGCAACCGCGGACAGTCTGTATCCGCTTGGTAATTGAAAGGACGGCTCGGCGCCCAAAAATTCCCGACGCCGTCGACGACCAACGGGGGGTTCGTAGCCAAAGAAACGCGCGATCTCGCGTGTGTACGTGTCCGCGGGAGGGGATCCTTCGTTATCGTCGCGACGAGCCTCGTTTCCACGAGTTATCTTGTCGCGTTTGTAGCGAGGCCCGAATCCGACGGGCGCCGCGCATTGAAATCACCGCGGCGGGCCACCAACGTAGCCGGAAATAGATCTTCGGCTCATTCGGACCTGGCAAGCCATCGGATCATAATCCGTAGTTAACGTGCCTCTCGTTTCGTCATCACGAAGGAGAAACCCGTCGAACGCTGCGCACGCTTTCGTGCGTTTCAGTTCACGGCGCGAAGCAGGCGTGAATAATTTTGTCAACGTTGACGTCACGGGGGCGGCACCTCGAAGCTTTTCAGTGAGTATTCACCGTTGAGTCGCGATGAGGGAAAATATATTTGCCTTCGTGGGAGCGATAGACGATTTCATAAGGTTTTCGGTGGAGCGACGAGCTAATTCAGGTGCACGTTGCAACGTCCACTTGGTTCGATAAATATTTATCAACGTGGCATGGAGAATAACGCGTCAAGATTTATTCACTCGCAATTAGACGCTCCGCCGATTGATTTATAATCTCGAGCATATTTCTCTGACGGCCGAGCCCAATTTGACAGGCTTTAAATCATGTCTACTGTCGAGATTTTCATTTATTACGAACTACTTGAAATTACCCAAATTGCCGAATAGAGGTGTATTACTTTCACGTGTAATACTTTTCCATGCTACCTTCGAGTTGAGGCTGTTATGCTGTTGAAAGACAATGTATCTTTAAATACCTCTCTTGTACCGCGCCTAATGGTACAAGATTTTGTTGAAAAATACACGAGTTTCGCCGCGGGGATCCTCGCCTCGGACCAAATCCGAAATTAGTCGAGCCATGTGTTTCCGACGACGCCGAATGTAATCCAGTTATCTCGGGTGATCGGGGGTCCATTAAAAACGGACCTGACTACTTTCTCTATCTGAAACGATCGGCCGTTTAATGGACACCACGAGTGGCGGGTTTCGGGGCCGGTTTTCGATTTGCGCCGATTCAATTAAAAACGGGAGGGTGTTCATTCTTCGCCACGCATTTACCGCGGACGGCGTTAATTGACGTGACGACCGTGATCATTGGCCCTTGGGGAAGGGGGGAAATGAGTAAAAAACGAGACAAAAGACGGTGGAACCGGTGTAGGCAGAGACGGCCAAAGATTTCCCAAGCGTTGGCGGAATGCTGTCGAGTTCAAAATTACAGCCAACACGAATTCGAATTCTTCTCCTCGTTTCTTTTCTTATTTCGAGGCAAGTCCTTTGTCCCTAAATCACGATTAACGATTACAGAATCTCCTCCAACGGAATATAAAATAGAATGCGCCTCGATAAGAATAATCTTGCAAGCCTGTGTCTGCATTAAGAAACGACTGCATAAATTCGGGATAAATTCCTGTGCACCTTTGGATCGTCTTGTATTGTTTGGGAATTGGGAACCTCTCTAATCACGCGAATTTTAAATACACCAATGTTTCATTCTATTTTACTGTGATTGTGAATTGGAATAAGGATCTGAAAAGTTATTTCGCGTTTGGTTTCTGGAAAATAAATTTCTATCGCTTACCGCGAAACAATTAATACTTATTTATACTCTGTACAATCGGGCGTCCTTGAACGGTTGTTTTTTGCACACATTTCACCGCGAAGCCTGTATCGATTGAAACGAAAGCTGGATTGAACGAGGGGTGGCAGGTGGTGCATGAGTTTCCACGCGCTGTGATTACCTTCGAATTAAAAGGTCCCCGCGCCTGCATAAAAGCGCGCGTCGCATAATTCTAGGACACGAGTCGATCGTAAATTCTCAACATCGTTGATTAACCATCGAAACGTAGCAGAAGTCGAGCTGGGTGGTCAGACGTTGAAATCGTTATGACCTTTTTATCGCCGGCCATTACTAAGCCGAAATAATTTCGTTTCGCGCTTCTATATCGCGCGAGGACTTGATACATCGTAAATATGTTCGACGGCATCTTTCACTGTTCCGGGACAGCTTATTGGGCTAGAAATCCGGCGAATCCGCTGTACCATATTTTATATTTAAATACATGCCCCTGTGAATCAGCCATATTTTTAACATCGCGCCTTTTACCGTTCTCAGTTTTTATTTAATGTTTAGAGGAGTCTGTTTCTCTCGCAACTGCACGGCAATTCGATACATTTTAATGAATACTGCGCGTCAGGAGTTTCTTCTTTCTATATTCTCGATATTTTACATTAATATCGATGTCGTCAGAACGTCTTAAATAATTAGCATATTGATCAGTTCCTTGATTGTGTCCAAACGATCGTGAATTGCACGGCAGTAATAGTTGGCATTCATATTTGTTCCTCGGAGCGCGTTCTATAAATTAGCCATTCATTAATATCAAGTATCAATTTCCATGTGAATGTAGAATTCACGCGGATAATCCTCCCGCTTTCTGAATGAAAGAGAAATATTCAGAACACAGGGATCATTAGCAGTTTACCATTTATTTCGCGAGGAGGCCTTAAAAGTCACCTCTTGGTGCCTACTATGAAGCTCAGCGGAGAGTGACGCAATTAATACTTCCCTATATGACCACCAAATTATCTTACTCGTCTCCCATCGAATCCCCGCAAAGACGCTCGACGTTTAAAACACGGAGGAACGCTGATACGCGACGAGTTTACTCGCGACGATACTGCGCGTCAAACGGCCTTCCTTGCTAATAAGCACAATTCGTAATGAAGGGTTGACTCGACCGTTGATTAAGAATTCCTGTTTCGTGCTTGCCGCTACTTCTCGGTGCCGTTTGGTGGCTTTCGAAGCACCCCACTTCGCTATTCATAAAGAACAGAGTCGCCCACCCCCGTTTTACAGAACGAATTTGCATGAAACTCGAAGAAACAAGCCCCGATTGATCAACTGGCGTGAGTGACTTTCGCGTGGCAGCAGTCTCATCGTAAACGTTGCTTCCGATTACTTTCTATCCGCGACGTCGATCCTCTCCTTCTCTCGCTCCCTCCGCCCTTTCATCCCCCTGGAACTTCTCGTCCTCCCCTGTTCTTTGCCTCGAAAATCCGTCTGCCACGGGACATTTGCATAACGCCGCGACTGATACGCTTAAACGCGGACCACAGACAATCGTCCCGCTTTTAATAAGCGCTTTTGTGCCTTACGCCCTATTACCAATTCTTATTTCGTGGCTGGCCTCGAGTTTTTCCTCCGGGCTAACCGCTCTGATCTTGTATTCATAAAGCTCGATGGATCGCCCTCTTTCCGTCTCCCGCTTCTTCGTCCCGCCTGATTTGCATGAAACCTGCGGAATCCTCGCGCAGAAGGCTGAGGAGCGCGCGCACGAGCCGTGCCCTTCGCCTGGCTACAATAGAAATAGATCCAGCGATCCAGGGACCTGCAGCCGAGCGCTTCACGCCTCTGCGCGTGCAGACTTCGCCTGCGCGAGGTGCCTCGCGTATTATCATAAGGCATTCACGCAACACGTGCCGGGCATGTGTCCGATTCGCCGGCACGTTTTCACGCGTTTCTGCATTCTGAATAGGGACGCGATCGGCACGGAGACCCGAAAGGGTTGGCGGGCCACCGATTTTTGGTTGCAAGCTTGTTGACGCTCGCTACTTTGGGGTGCGTAGCTCCTCGTGCATTGGTCGTCGTGGTCGATGATCTTCCGAGGAATTTCGACGCGTGGTTCGGTGGCTTGCCTCTCGGCACGCCGCGCCGATTCATCCCACCGAGGCCATTGTCCTTGTACTATGGATTGTCGTTTCTAACTGCTCGCGCGCGTTGCTCCGCTCTGTGTGACGATCGGTACGTCGAGTGTGAGAGATGAGGAGGTGATTCTATGTATGTGCAAAGAGAAATTGAAAAGTTGGCTTTTTTAGTAGGGGAGACCGGGGCAAAATCGGGGTAAAATGAGCTTCCTTAATTTATTCTTTAACAATAGAATATATTTACAAATTTTGGTGATGTAATAAATGTGTGTAATACCACAATGATAATTATGCACATTCAGATATCAAAAAATGGAAATTCATTTAAAAAATTCAAAATGAAGTTTTAGAGACTTCCAATTGGTTTTCTTTTCAATTTAGCTTTTTGGATAAATGAGTCTTAAATGTGTTATTTTAACTCCAAATTTTTTTCTGCGTGTTTATAACAAACTTATAAACATACATACACAAGCGTTTGAGAAAACATTAATCCTAACATTATTAAATAATTCATTTTCCACTGAGTGCACATTCGGGGTAAAGTGAGCTGCAACTGGCTGCTAAAAACCAATGCGCAAGTGATGTGCGCAATATCCTAACCTGTCAGCTGGCTAAAAAACCACGCGGCGTGATGGAACAGATTCTAACCTAAAAAAAAAATGAAAAATCTGCCACAGTTTTTGACAACTACGGTGCAAAAAAGCCAGAAGCTGCCGTGCTACACACGTCCTTCCAGTACAAGGGGTTAATATTTACCTATATCCTTAATTAAAGTTCCTATTTTGTTGCACCTCACTTTACCCCGGATGGTAGCTTACTTTACCCCATACATGGGGTAAAGTGGTCAGTTTTGGCATTTTCTTTTCAAATTGAATTTTAATATACTTTAAGTTTATTTTAAGTATTGCTATTCGTAATTTATCAATAGTAATGTTCAAATTATATTATAAATCTATTTCCACACATTTTTATTGAAAGGGAAAAATTTTATTCGACTTCAAACTTTTTTCGTGTCACTTTGCCCCTGTCTCCCCTAAGTAAGTAGGCGTTGTGGTTTGAAGTTCAAACGTGTTTGGATAAGAGTGTAACGGGATGCTGACTTTGTAGATGTATTAGTGGATCAGGGTGGTTTTGATTGTTTGTGTTTGTGAACAGTTAGAAGCTGGTGCTTTGATTTTTATCGTGTGTGATATCTAATGGGATCGATAAGAGATACTGTGTCGATATTTGCGAAGATTATGTGCGAGGGATTTTTACGTGAAAATCAACGATTCGCGTTTGTAATGCAGAATTCAGAACCGTCCGGTAGGATGTGCTACTCATTGTAAGACACTCTGTATTTACGGATGCGTTGAAGATATCACTGTTATCATTTAGGTTCTCCGTTGCGCAACGTTGTATTCATTTGGCGCCTGCGAGATGTAATTTTGGTGACTTTTAAAGCTATTATTCGTAATCGTTTACGATTGATACATTCTAATTGAGATATGCGTATGATCGATATATAGGTACGGGGCGATTCATATTCATGGCAGATTATGATCCTTTTTATTTCACTGTCGTGTAATTGGGTGTACGTAATGAGCAAGTAAAAATTCATGAGTAACGACGATTCGAAACGGATAAGTGTTCGGGAGAAAATTACCCAAATTACTCGAACTACTTGAAAGGGGATTACTTATTCGAATTGCACAACTTTTCTGCACCGCATAGCGTGGTAGCACTCTTGCCTTTGGTACGTGTGCTGTAATAACAATTCTCTAATATTGGAGGCCAAGAAATCATCTGAAATTTTCGGAACATGATTCTTTTGCATCGAGGTTTCTTACAAATCTTTATGCAGAATTAATAACTTTAGTTTCGAGATCTACGATAAGTTTCTTAAATCAAGTTTTAATAGAAGGAGGCTGTACTTAAAAATACTTTTACAACCCTTCGCTCGATAGTATTCTTAAATATAATAAATCACGCGTACGCAGTGAAATGCAGAGCAGTATTTCAATGGAAACTACGAAACTCTCGACTCCTCGAACGCAGAATTTGTTTTCGGGGTATAAAATTGGTCATAAATATATCCCATATTAAACGCATTGACTCGGAGTGTCTGGTATCGTAAAATTTCACTGTAAAATCGGAGGTGCATTCTGTGAATCGGGGACAATTATGAAGGACCGAAAATGGCCCGGGACCAGTAAAACAGGTATACGGGCAACAGGCTTTCGTTGGGATTATTTTGAAGACTTTTGGAATCGCTGCACGTTCACACCTCGCTGTTAACAGTCATACAGCACTGCCATGCAAAAGGGGCAAATAATTTCGTCGATAAAAAATTACTGCACTCAATTATTTTAATTACACCATGACTGTCGTTTAACGCCAACCACTTACCCAATCGTGGATAACGAATTGCTGTTCTCATCTTAAAAAGACAAAACTTGCAGCTCGATCTCCCTCTCGAAATTTCAACTATCTACTGTACACCATAGATCAAAGACATTAATATACCCAGTGCGCGCTAACTTTCTACAAAATATAAATCACATTCACGATCCGAAAATCGCGCAAGCCTCCGATCAGCTGAACCCATCCTAAGTTGAATCAGTCGTGTTTACAAATAGAAGAATATTTATATTTGGTACTATATGGCAGTATATTTGGAATGTTAGTTTGTTTAAGACGAATAAAAAATTACGGAGAGGATGGGAAGAAATAAAACTGCACAATAGCATAAGGAAACCAATAAACTTTTTTATTTCAAACTCCTAATAATATTAAAAAACCAAAAGAAGCTGGAACTTTAGTCTAAATGAAAAATAACAGGAAGTATCGATTTCGTTAAGGTGCAGGTAATTTGGCATACCGGTATTCTAATTTACCTTCACTTTATGAACTTAAAAAAGACATGTAGATAATAAAATTATTTTCATTTATGATGTCATCAGGCTCAAAAATCACAATATAGGAATAATCTTTTAGTTAATATAAATGAATAGCGCTGGAACAAAGTGACGCGGCGGTAGCAGTTACGCGGTAAACAAAAGCATTGCTAAGCTTTGGAATATTCCAAATTACCTTCACCTTCGATATTCCGAATTAGCAACATGGCATTGAAGCCTAAAATTTCATGTCACACTTTGTATGCTCGAAATTATCGCAAACTGACACGGAACCTTAGAGAAGGAACATGCAAATGAGTAGATTAAGTGTTTAACACTAAAATTTCGACATATTTTAGCCATGCTTAGAGCGATTGAATACTTGCTGAAAAAGTTTTGCAGATTAAGTCAAAAATGTAAAAATGGCGGTTCATCCAGGAATATCATTAGTTAACAGGTCATTAACCCCTATTATCTACGGTGCTACAAATTAGATATCGTTAGTAGTTTATTAGATACTTCGGTATTCCAAATATGCTGCACTTCCTCTACTTAAACATTATAGATGAATAAAAAAAAATATAGCAGAAGCGTTTCACAATAATTGCACCTGAATGCTAGAGATTTAGAATTTGGGACGAACAAATGGTGTCCTCGATAACCCCGGAGGGCGTCCACCCGACCAGTTTTTCAGATCTCCTGGGTTTGCACGAAATCTACCTGGAATAAACAGCGCGTTCTTTACGATACCTCCGCCAGTGTCCGTGTTACTGGTCAACGAGGGAGAGCCATGAATATGACTGAGACCCAGTATTAGGTGCCTTTATGTCGGCACAATGCCGTTTATTATCATAATCTATTATCACGGCTTACGTGAACGCGCCACGACCAGGCCCGTTACCGACGCGAAGGTGTGCTGCGGCCGATACAGCCTCGAATCCTTTCACGCTCGTTACTTGACGACCCTTCAGGGATTGTCCTTGAATATCCTTCTCGCCCGTATTTTTCTCGAAACGACCGAATCGAGATGTCTTCCCTTCCGATTATCGGGGCCCCCCCTCTTCGAACTCCGGCCTGCCTCGATAGCTCGCTGAGCCATTCCGATGATTTCTCGTCAAGGGTCGCCAAAGGTTCGCCACTATCTGCAAGTTTGTGCGACGCGGACCGAGCATTGTGCAGCTCCGTAGGTGTAAGTAAAATAGCCGCGTTGGCTTCGGAATAATTTCAGGCTGTTTGTTGGCGTCGAAAGTGGTGAACCGTGAGGGTACATCTGTCTCTTTCGATTTTTATTACCCTGCAGGTTCTTGATTATTACTTCTGGGAAATTGTGCGACTGATGCTCGCGGTAATTCTGCTTGAAACTTTCAATTGAACTTCTTGATTCCTCTGCGACGCTCGTCTCGAAGTGGATAGTGGTGATTCTTATTTTTTCAAAGTGCTACGTGTTCTTATGTGGTTAGAGAACGCGTGTGAAACTTGCTACTATATAGTTGTACTTAGGAGAAGGATTATGGAAATATATGGCTTTGAATGTTGAGAAGTTTGCCATAAAATAGGGTAATGATCAGAGATTTATCGTCCTGTAGCGTAATTAGGAGTTTTCATTTTGCCTGGGAGTTCATTTTATGATCTATTGTCGCATAAAAGGCCCCCAAGTGAGAGATCTATAAACATTCTCGAAGATGCTCGAAAAATCACGAGGATTAATCTCCGAGCAGCGTACACTGCAAGGGACTTGTACCTCGACGAATCAGCTTATAATAATTTCACATTAATACGCATCTTCCGATGTGTATCCTTCTTAGAGAATGTTTCTAGCCGATCGTAAACGCCAGTAGAATATCCGCCGAGACATACACTGCAATCAGTTCCTGTTCTTTTGTTTTTGGCAAACACACGCGCTCTCCGTGCGCCGAGCGTTAATTAACGAGGAAGGGGAAGTAGCGACGGCTAATAACCGATTTTCGAGGCATTTTTGCGTGATCTGCATAATCTGCCGTTACAGCTGTTCCAATAGCGTCTGACAAGCGTTTCTATGCTCGACTCCTCGTTCTCTCCGCTGACGTAACGAGCAGATCAATCGCTAAAAGAAACTTCAAACATTTCTATTCCGTCGAACGGATGCTCGCGTACCAGTAAATTAACCTTAATTCTGGCAGAAGCTAAGCGCCTGCTTTTTACTGCCTCCTCGTCTCGGCTCTCATAAAGAACACGCGTTTGTCTAATAAATCGCCTAGCCTTTGATTGTAAATCCGCGGCGTAATCCGCCCAGTCTTACGGTCCCTCCGTCGGAGCATTTATCCGGGCTCCTGTTACGAATTAATTATTCGTAACGAGCCTTAACGAGCTTCCTTTATCCCCCAATATAAACTGAAAACACCGCGAGCTGCGTAGTTCTCCGAACGCAGCCGCGCGTGTGTATTCATTTGATTAATATAAATCAGCCGTGCGGGGCGGACCGTTAATCGCGCGAGGCAGATGTATAAGTGCGCGAATTAAATACCGCCCCGGCATTCTTAGGACCAGTCATACCGACGATTATACTCTTATCTCGCCGGTGAACGTTGATCGGGGCGCAACGCTTGACACGCGCGTCGCGAGCTAGCGGTCGCGGTTTCCGCGCGTTATTACCGCTAATACGACACGATCTCCTCGATCCTTATCGCCGATTAATACTAATCATTCTCCCGCGGTAATAAGCCCGCGAGCGGGTAGACGTCCCAGCATTGTTTCCCACGATGCTCGCGCACTCGTAAAATCGACATCGACAAACGCGACTCGTCATCGCGGTGGAGACGTTGGAAAATAAGTTGGTCCATTGGTGATCGTCCACACATTCGTCACCGAAGAACGACGCGCAGGGGATTCGTCAATAACCGCTGCCGATCGAGCTTTCCGCGACGCGTTTATAGAAGAGACTTCTTCATTAGACCTATTCCACTCGGCGTATACGTGCAATTACGCTTATCGCCGCGCGGATCTCACGCGAACCCCGACGTTTAATACGAAAACACAGTGTGTCGCGGGAACGGACGGGAACCGGCAGTCGTATATCCCGCGGCAAATTTTTCCGATCGATTCGAGAGATTAAACGCCGCGCGGGCCCCGTCGGGGTGGCGGGAGAGGGTGCCTGCGATTTGATTCATCGTGTGTCCCTTCGCGAAGGTGTTTATTTTATTCGATAATTACCGCGAGCGGTCGTGCGAGAACCCGCTCGGGGAACGGCGGTCATTAGTGGCTTAATTATATCTCGCCGGCGATTATTCTGGCATTTCTGCTTATACATACGCGCGCGTCTCGACACTCGCGCGTCTGTGCGTGTGAGACGCGCCTCTGCACGGGTGGAAAAAAAGGGGGCGACGGTGGGTCGAGGGGGGCAGACGAATACGAGCATGGTGGACTTTAAAGGCCATCCTTGGACGGACCCTCGTAAAAACGCACTTTGTTGCCTCCTTAAATCCTGATAATTCCACGCTTCGGCTCTGCCCGCCGATTACGGCGTAATCGCGTTTCGGCGGGCTTCCCGCCGCGAGCGGGAAGACCTTTTTTCTCGTTACGAAACGGCCAAGTCTCGTTCGGATTAATTGCGACGCCTTTTGTCTCGCGGGCGACGGCCGGGCCGTTTCAGTCGCGCCTCGAGCACGATCGATAGGTATCGGATTTCTCCGATGGCGAGAGAAATTCGAGGGGTCGGGTTGGGGGACAAAAGAGGGTTTTCGCGGTGGCACGGTGGACCTTCGAATTGTTCGCGCCATAGCGCGTGCGCGCTGCTTCGGCTGCGCGTGCCACTTTGCGCGGAGATTTTAAATTGCTGGGAACGGGAGGACCTTTTCTTTGCTAGGTTTCGAATGGTGTGTTACAGTTAGGGTGTCTTAGTAATTTTCTTCTGCTTTGTATTGTTCGAACGGTTTTCAATGGAAAATTAAGTGCCAGGGGCTAGCTGCTGGATTTTTTTACTTTGTTTTGTGATGGGTTCTCAAGCAGCTTGGATACAACTTTGCCACATTGTAGATGGGCGACCGCGTCGAAGTGATAAATGGCTCTCGCCGATACGAAATCGATCTCGGCGACCACAATTTCCAGCGTATTGTGCGACAGAGTACGAAATTACAATTTGACGATTGTTAATAACCGGCTTACGCCCCGCGAAACCGACAGGTAGCCCAAAGAATTCAGTTAAGCGAAGAAAGAAGCGAGTTCCGTGGTTTAATCCTCGTGGAAAGTCGTCCTCATGCTGCGATTTGCATTTGTAAACGCGGCTTAAGCCGCGAGATCACGTTTTCCGGGTTCAACCGGTTGCGCCCGTCCCTTTTGTTGCATTATTAGCTTCCTATTGTGGACCGATATCCGAGCCGAAGTTGTGCAGAAGTGCCCTGGCAGAGAGAAGGGATTTAATAAGCCCAAATAAAATGAATATGAACAAATAATGGTCGAGCAATCATGCGAAACGAGGAACGCTAAGGAGAATCTTCATGGTTACAACAAATTTAAGATTCGAGCTGCTGTTTGTATCGTCTTCAGTTCGTTAAAACGATAAAAGACGTGGAAGTTTAAAATTTAGTACTCATTTAGCATTCCTCATTAATGTTATTTATAATTAGATGGTCACCGTAATCACAGCGTCTAGACTGTTTGCTATTATCCATCGTGAACCACGTATCCGAAATATTCTGTGTTCGTAGTTTCAGGAATGGGACAAATTCAGACTTTCCTTCGAACGTCGTCAGAGAAAAAGTTTGATCCCATGTAAACTGTAACAACAAGGTGGCCCGTCGATTTCGGTATAAATGTGATACACGCGTAATTACGAAAGAAGATTTCCCCGCAGGTTCCGTCATTAACGTAATTACATTTTGTCCCTCGGAATTATAGTGATCCGCGGTGAAATAGAAGCAACGAAAAAGATCCCGTCGGCGGCCTCTCAATCATTTTAATTACATCCCCTGAATGCTCTCTAATTTTTATGGGTCGCGTTGGCCGCGCATATGGGAAATTAAAGGGACAAGGCACGGCTCGAATTTAATTGCGCCGATCGCCGATCGAAGCGTAAAAGCTGACGAACCCCGGTCGCCGCTGTCCCTGTCCTTCACGCTGGGGGATCTAACGATACCCATCGAACGATTCGGGAAATCGACGGCAGCTCCGACCAACGAAAAATCCACGCTCGGCTGCAAAGATCGACGCGTTTCATCGCCGGCGATCCCGCGACGTTTCCCCGTGCCGCGTCAGTAGAGAAGCCAGAAGAAAGACGTCGTAAAGAGAAGGAACGAGCGAGCGAGCGGACGAAATTCCAAATCGACGGTCGCGATCGATTTCGTGGAATTCGACTCGTGGAACGGCATCGTCGGACGTGTGACGGTTAACCGGCATAACAGATTCGCATTCCTGACACTGCGCGACACATAAACTGCAATTTGCAGAACGCTTCAGGTGCGCGCGCGCTCCTCCCCCCGTGTGCTTCGCCTCGCCGAAAGTCGTAGTCGACGATTTACGAAGTTGAATCGATCCGATCTCGCGTCGGGGATCCTAGGAATCGTAAACTCGCGCGACACGTCGTACGTTCGCCAGGCTAGTAGCATTAATCTGTTTAATTCGGAAACAGGTCTGAGTCCGATCGTGTCCAGCGTGTATGATGAACAGAGATTAGCTGTCACCGACATTATACGGAGGATAGTGATATAAAAGCATACTCCTCGCTTAACAATTAGCCGTATCGGTTTCTGTGCCCAACAGCGATCCATTTCATCAACACAATTGTAGGTACCTACTCCAAAAAGGCACTCTGGAAAAGAAACACAAGCGGAGTGACATGCGACCAGTGTATACCGATCTCGAGCCACCGCATTTCATCCCCAGAAACAGAGCAAATTAAGACACACCAATTTCGAGCGGAGCCGCGCGTTCTTCCGCGACGCATTAATCACCCCTCTAATCACCAGTCCCGATCGATCTCGGGATCTTGCCCGGCCGCGATAGATCGGCGCTCGGGGATCGCATTTTTTCACTTTGCCGTCCAGTTAAAACCGTTCCGATGCCACCGCCTAGAAATCTCGTGTGTCGGCGCCGCTATTAATAGACGGCCGTGTGGTTGGCGATGCGGACATTAATCGACGTGTCGTTATTCGTGCATACGCGCCGTGCCTGGCATGGAAAACAATATTTTACGCCGGCGACAATAGTTGTCGCCCGGTCAGTTCCGTCTCTCTCCTTCCCACTGTACCTCGCATTCTACGCCCCCCTCTCTTTCTCTCTCTCTCAGCCCGCTTATACTCCGTCCTCTGCCTTTCTCTCCTCCGCCTTCGTTACTCCCCCCACCGGCGACCGCGCGGGGCCCCCAGACCTCACCTTCCGATGGGCCTGAAAAGCCCGCTCGGTATCTCATCGTCAGTCCCGCCATGCCAGAACAGACGGACGAAGTTACTTACGAGCCACGTGTGCCCGCGGCGCACAGACTTGTCCACGTGTACCCGCGGGTAGATTAGAGTCGCCCCTTTCGGAACACCGCGGCGGGTTCGCCTAATAAATGTCTTGTAATCGCGGATATCCGGGAGCTGGCTGTGAAACCGATTTACAAGGCTACACTGTGTGGATTCTCTGGGGGTAAGGGTTATTTAGGAGCACGCGGGGGTGTTCGAATTAGAACTGATTCGAATGTGTTACTTTGAATCCGAGCTGGATTTATAATGTGACGGCTGGCGAGGTTGGCAGGTAGGAAGACGTTTGGTGAGGATATAAGAGGGTGCAATTATGTTATACGCTTGCTATATTGGGCGTACGTAGTTGGCGGCGTAGTTGTCACTGTAGTTGTGTGCAAAAAGTCCCGCTTGCATTGATATTTTAGGCTTCATGCAGCTCGAGCAAGTGTGATCGATACGGCACATGGTCTATAAGTGAGATTCGTGACTTCCTTGAAATTGCATGCTTCGGTATGAATTTCTGTTAGTTCTGTAGTACCTAGTTGGACGGATGGAATGGAATTTCGCGCGTAGATTCCACTCGTTTGATCTTGAAACGAGGAGAAATGTCGTTCGACTTCATCCAAGTAGGGAGACCGGGGTAAAGTCAGCCTCGGGGTAAAATGTTCTTCAAAAATGGGATATGTTTACAAATTTTGGTGACGTAATAATTGTGTGTAATGTAAAAATGATAATTATGCACATTCAGATATCTACAAATGTAAATTAATTTAAAAACTTAAAAATTAATTTGTAGAGATACGATTGATTTTCTTTTCAATTTAGCTTTTTGGATAAATAAGTCATAAATGTGTTATTTTAACTCAATATTTTTCCTACGTGTTTAAAACAACCATATAAACATACGTATACACGTGTTTAAGAAAACATTAATTCCAACACTGTTAAATAATTAATTTTCCACTGAGTACATATTCGGGGTAAAGTGACCGGGGTAAACTGAGCTGTAAAGAACAGATGCGCAAGTGATGTGCGCAATATCCTAACCTATCAGCTGTAAGAGAAAACCACGTGGCGTGATGGAACAGAATCTAACCTAAAAAAAAATGAAAAATCTGCCACAGTTTTTGACAACCACGGTGCAAAAAAAAACAAAAGCTGACATGCTACACACGTCATCCTAGCGCAAGGGGTTAATAATTACCTATATCCTTAATTAAAGTTCCTATTTTATTTCAGCCCACTTTACCCCATAAATCCCTCTTGCATCATTTCTTTCAAGTTGAATTTTAACTTACTCTAAGTTTATTTTAAGTATTACTATTCGCCATTTATCAGTAGTAATATTTAAATTATATTATAAATCTATTTCCACACCTTTTTATTGAAAGGGAAAAATTGTATTCTACTTCAAACGTTTTTAGTTTGTAACAGTGGAATGCGTCTATGTCAGGTGAAGAAGCCTAAGAACGACACCCTTTTAAGCGTTTGGGGGGACAGATGAAACTGATCTCGACTCGACTAATCGAACCGTCGCGTAGAATGTAACCTCCAAGCCATGTTTGGCTCCCAAGTATCAGCGGACGACTCTTACGTGGTGGAAATCTAATCGAAGTCGATCCCATTTGTTTGTTGAAGACGGTCGGGGCTCTGGACACCGCTGCCTTTGTCTCCTAATCCTTAATCCGCAATCAGGAGCCATTGTGCGTGGGCACAGAGAACGCGTCGCGCGCGGGCGTGCTCGCGGATGCGCGCCGAGGAGGATTACGGGAGATTAAAATCATCAGAGAGAAAGAAAAAGATGTATCGGGGGTAGTGGACGCTCAGGGAGAAAAGAAGGGACAGGACTGCGCGAGGAACTGAAGGAAGGGCGAACGACTCTTCCCGCGCCCTTTGGAATGGAAGTTGATTAGAATTAATTGCAATTATAGGTACAATTGTATTACGAACCACAGTATCCCTCCTGACTTCAATCTTGTAAAAATCTGCGGGACGTTCAACTTTCAATCGTCAGCAGCTGGATAAACCGAGGGCATGTGTACCTATATTAAACATTCGAGCAAGATCTCGTGATCATCTGAAACACAATCTTTCGCTATCCTCGATATTATCTCATCGAACAAGAACCTTTCGTGTTATCCTAGGTAACGACTTCATCACACAGTGATACACATTCTCCTACTATCTAGTGAGATGTCGTTTTACTCTTCGTTCCGAACTAACGAGTCCCGTTTTATAAGCGTGTTCCTACTTCGTTCTCGATTATCGCGGGACTCTCTCGATTGTTGCCGCGTCTGAAACGCAAGGGTGAAGTTCCAACGAAATTCATTGTGTGCCGGAGCAAAGACGAGTCGACTCGCGCCTCGCCAGGCTGGTGATCTCGTCAAGGGACAGAGGGGGGAGGGATATTCAAATAAGTTGATTCGTTAGTCCGTCGGATTAATTTGCTACGACGGTATCGGATGTGCCCTCGCATTCATTAGGCGGACTGCCGCGGCTCTTCTTCGTGGTAGGGAGACAGCTTGCGCTTCTACGGGTGTCCTGACGAGTTTTGTGGGTCTGCCATGTGGATCACGATGACTGAGCACCGATTCACTCGGCTTGCACGACCAACATACCTACGTCGCCAACGTCGAGGCCCCATCTTTGTCCGCGAAAATTGCTGAAGATTGCGCGATTGTTGAAGACCGTCATCCGCGCTGATCAACTGGTCCCTCGAACTTGCTGCGGAGACTGGTTTGCATTTGATGGAGAAGAGCAAAACGGAGGATTGTATTCTGATATATTATTAGATTTTGGGCACATGAAGTTTATTTCAAAACAGTTTGCCAATCAATTCTTTTATTCATTTATCCACGTAGAATCAAGTATTATTCAAAACTCTTAACAGCAAATGAGGGTATTTTAGATCACAAAAGATGTAGACACATTTTCGTTCATTGATGAAAAGGGGACATTATCGGTGGTCGCTCCAATTTCACCCGAAAGCCAAAGACCCCCTCGGTCACGAGAAATGATCAAGAGAAATACACAAACCTGCTCCGGCTAGTCTCTTTTTTCCCACTTCTTTCCCGTTGCAGTAAAAAGGACAGAGCGAAGGTGGGGGAGGAATGAGAAAAAAATGTGGAAACGCCGCGTTGCCTCTCCCTTATCTGTATCTATAACATTTACGGCTTTGTTATTGGCGCGGGGATAAAAATGCTTGAAACGAACATCGCGGGTCGTGGCCTCGGCGTGTTGGTTCGTAACAGGGTGAGAGATCAGATCGTGGATAAGATGTGTCCGGCCAGCAGATAGCCATTGGGGCCCCTTCCATGTCACAACTGGTCTGGCACGTTTTGCATTGCGCTCGTTCTGCCAAACCCCCCCAACCCCCTCGGCGTTCCCAGTCCCCGGATTTTTCCGTCTTGCCCGGGATTCACGTCGGCATCCCGCCTGCCAACGTAATCGGCCAGCCACGTAACGTTCCGTCTTTTAACGCGTTGATCGATCAATGAATTCCTTTAACGAAGCCACGCGTCGGGCCCACGGTTCGAATGATTTCGACGGGCTGTCGGGACGGAGGGTTTAAAAAGGAGGCGTAACGATTCCTCGTCACCCTGATCTACATTGTCAGCTCGTGCTTGGTTACTTAGGTAATGAATCCTCTGCGATGGCAACTCGTGGAACGTGGCGTGACATCTCTACTTTTTAGGCAGTACGTAAACTGTTGGTAGTATAGATTTTGTGAAGAGAATCAGGGGTACGAAGATGGGAGTGTGGGAACGTGATCTTCTGAAGAGGGTGGCATTGGTCTTGAGGACATTGTTATTATGTAGGAGGTGACCGTTGGTGGTGGAGGGAATTCCTCAACATTGCAACAATTCCTTGATCGGTATAGGAAGTAGATAAATTTTGTCAAACATCGGAGTAAAGGTTAGAGTAGGATGAATACTTGATTGTGTGACTGGTCCAACGTTTGGAAGCCTAGAATCATCAACGTCACCTGAATCACCCCAATTTCAACGAGACTTCTCAAATCTGTGATTAATCACAGCACGATAGGCCTCAGATTCTCGGGACATCTTCAAGTATCTACATTTATAAAAAAAACGAATAATTCCTGTGAAGAAACATCCGTTCAGATGAAAGAGACATCCTTCACTTTTCATAGACGCTTGTCCACGAGCATTCGTATCGATGAAGCGCCGACTCATCGAATCCCGCGTTTCTTTTTTACGGGATTATGTAGGGCTTCCTTTCTTTTTACTTAAACATTGGACCGGTGGAATCGAAATGTTTGAATTTTTTGCGATAACCTTGTCCGAAGACAGCGACCTCCGGTGCTGTGACTTAATGATGTGGCATGAATTCGGTGTGGGCGACGCTTATTCTCTCTCTCTCTCTCTCTCTCCTTTTCCCTCTTTCTTTCTCCCCTGCCATCTTTCTCGCTCTCCCGCCACACCTCGCATATTTGGCGCGTGATGTCGCGACCAGATTGGTTCGACATGCTGTACGAATGTAAAGGTCGAAGCCGTGAACGAACGAGCCGCTAGGGAGGACGTTGAGCGGATTCTTAAATTGACGCCGAGACGGCCCCAGTCGGAGCGGGCGTATGACAGCACTTCCTCGATCCAACGTCACCGCAGCGGGAAAAAAATGACAACCACGAGGAAGATTTGGACGGGGATGCTGGGATAATTAAGGTTCAGCCTCGATATAGCTTCGTTGCAACGTGCGCACTTACTTTAACGGAAGTGGGAGGAAATTGGGGAATGTGGATCATTCGTGGAGAGGTGGATACTTTTATGCGAAGAGAGTTACGAAGATATGATTGAAAGCTTACATTTTGAAAGTCAGAGCAGTGCTTCTCACTGAATTTCTAAGCGAGGCTTGCATTGAGATTGTCGTAGGTTCTATGGAGCTACAAGAGAAACGTGTAATTTCTATGTAGAATCAAGAAACTCGTCAAATATACACAGTGTTTTCATTGACGCACGGCAAGTCTAATGGATGATAGAGAATCGATCTAACTGACACAGCATATCGAAGACTTTCAAGTATTAAGTACCCCGAACGATGAAGTCATTTGAGCAAGTGGTCCCTCAATCATTTCGAGCAGTGCAAATATGTTTCGTGCACGGGGATTACGGATTGAATTACGCGTAAAATTCGAATTAAAAGTACAAGCGCGCGGCGAAAGAAATGGTAATCGCGGTTGCGCCGCGTACGGGAAAGTTAATGAAAGAGGAAATTGATGATTACACGTTTCTCTAAGCGCGCCGCCCGTCGTCACACATCCCATCGATTCGCTTTCGGTTAATACGAAAGGAACATATGGGCTTTTCATACAGCCCGCGAAGCGATGTATTATTTATTACCATCTGCTGATAATGGGCGCATTTGTTATTCACCGTGAGTGATTATTCAATGGGTGGATTAGCAGGGTTTTAGGGATTTAATTATTATTACGGAAGAACGGTAATACCAAACAATTAGCTACCAATCGCTACACATACGGAAGCTTTTTTATTGATCGAAACAAATCGACCAGACCTGTACCATTAATTATTTTGCTTTATCGATGAAGTCTCTGGCGGGACTGTCACGCGGGCAAATCCAGTGACATACCTCGCGACGGCCCTTCGACGTAAACTTTCATCTAAATTTCCCTGTGAACTTTCCTCTATCGTCAGTCTGATGGCGAGCCTCTATCAACATCATCTATGTGTAATGCAAGCACAGGACTGCCCTAATCTCGATGCTCCTATCATTTCCCAACAAATATTATTAAATAATATTAGTTAAATGTAGCTACAAAGTTGCCAGAAAATTAACCCCTGCTTAACTCAGGAGAAAGAGAATTCAGCCCTCGCTGAATTGTGTCGAAAGAAAATTAAGCCCTTGCTTAGCCCTCGAAAGCTTAGCGAAATGGTTTTGAACTGCAGGGCCATCTTTACCCATAGCAAAATTTCTATTGTAAACGGATTTCGCGAAGGCATTGAGTATAAAATTAATTAAGTAATTCTTCGTTATTTCACTGAATACTATTTCTACCATGACAGCGAAACAATAACAAAACGAGGTGCCGACAATGTTGCTTTGGAGCGATAACGAGTGCCGTTTGAACGCTCCGCCATCGATTATAAATAGACTGAGCCTCAGCCTGAGCCTGATTTTGTAACAGTTAGGTGAAAATGGCAACGCATTCGTCGTACGAGAATTAATTGAGAAAGAAAATCGTCCTTGATACTTACAACATTCAAGAACACTTCCTTTGGGATCCCATCTTATCCATGAAATTAATAATATCTTCAAGTCCATACATAACACTGTAAAACACACGGTGCTATTCGAAGTGCTTCCTAATTCAAAGTGCAAAGCTCGTTCCGCCGAGTTTAATATCCTTTCCCCAGTTCTCGGTGAACAAATACAGCAATGCAGAAATTGCATACTTAAGAAACGACGACGTTGCGCAGCTCGCCTGTGCATCGAGAATTTTCAACGACGCCGACTTCGGTTGCCGAAAAAAGTCCCGCGGTGATTCGCGGCGAGATTTCCATCGGTGATCGATCCGAAACGAATGGGGCTCTGCGCTCGGGCTCGCCGCGGCGAGCGAAGCCGGCCTCTTCTTGGCTTCTTTTTTTTACCCGGCCGGTGAATCCAGTGGAAGTGACGCCCAACGGGTTCGATCGACAGCCTTGAGGTGTCTGTCGGTGATTTAAAACAGTAGGAGCTTGCAAACGTGTCGCCGATCGAACGCGTGCACGGTTACACAGAGGCCCGTATGTCGCGGCGGACTTGGCGCACACATGCGCTACGAAAAGCCCGCCAATCGTTTTCACCGCGAGACGAGCCGAGGATCGGCGAACGATGGCGAAACGATCGAACTTCTGCCCCCGTGACGACGCTCGCATGAATCATTGCTCGATTTCGCGCGCACCGCGTCGCCGCGGCCTTTATTGGATCGAGGTCGTCGATCCACGCTCGATCATTTATCGGAAAACTCGCGGGAAAACCGGTCGACCGATTGTTCAATTAAACGGCCGTCGACTCGTCGCCCAGCGAAACGGCGACTACTCGACGGCCGTCGCCTTACAGCTTACAATGCGTTTTTCTTTTGTTTTAACGATGAATACGTCACCGTGACATTTATCGGCACCGTTTCTCTAACGGTATGTCCCGAAGCTGTTCTCTTCTCGCTGCCCCAGCCGTTTCTTTATTAGAAGTTCCTGGTGTAATCGAGAATGTGGTCAATTTACGCGTTCACCGCCACGTGAATAATGCGTTTTTTTCGCGCCAGGCCATTTGCGATTTCATGCGTAACAGTCGATCGCCGATACGGAATTGCCGGCGTAGCTGGGATCGCGACACGTCGCGCCGCGCTCAAATATTATTACTAATTGTACTTCGAAGGGTGTTGCCGTGCTATTTCAAGGTTCATCCGTCAGATTTAACGTTCCGTGACGGAAAACATTCTTTTGTTTTCTGTTTGTAAAAAGATAGTGATAACACAGTGGCGCACTCGGGATTTAATCTTGGGGGGAGCCGAGTAGAAGGGATAAAAATATTATTAATGCAAATTCAATACAATTCATTAGCTGATTATAAAAATTTACTTAAAGACTAAACTCCTGTATTACTTTCTTTTTACAAAGTCCCTTATTTGGGGGTGCTAGGGCCCGCAAAGGCGAATTTAGACTTTTTGGGTGCACACGCGGATGATTCGTCAACAGTGAGAGCTGTAAGGTGTAAAGATTCTTCTCATCAGCATATTATCCAAATTAACCACTGAACAAAGTGAAGCTACGGTCTCCACTTTCGACGAATCCACAAGCGAAGCTAGAGATTCGACTAGACCTACGTCTTACCCTTCGCTCGATCTGCCGACTGTGATTTTTCACTGCGGTGTGTATGCTTCGATTAGCAGCGCGCAGTGGCGAGCACATCCATCGTCAAGGGTTATAGAAAATCGAAATCTATGAATAACTGCTCGCCGTACATCGCTCTCTGAGCGTATGGACTTTGAAATTTCCTATTGCAATTATAAATTCTTCCCTAACATCGATATCGTTATCGTTTAAAAAAAAAAAAGAAGAGGTAAAGCAAAAACAGATTTCCAGCCCGTGAGAGTGCACATGTCTGTTGGAAACGTTGCGATCGTTGTACCCATTTATCGTGCAGCGCGAAATCGTTCGATCTCCGTCCAATGCCCGTCGTTCGCTCGGTGAAAAGAGGAGTTTGGCCGATTCAGGGAATGAGTAGCCTAGAATGTAACAGTCTAACACAGTTCGGTATACACACTTGCGTTGTGCACGGCGAAACACACGAGAACCAGTTCTCGACTACGTTATGCATGAAATCGATCAATCGTAGCGGCGGGCAAACGAGATCGGTCTTTTAGTTCGTTCTACCGTTCAGAGTTTACATGAATCATTAGCTGACTTTTGTCGTGCCCGGTGTCACGTTCTAATATACGGCTCTCTCGTTCTTAATCGCCGCAGGAATTTTCGCTTCTAGTAATTACGCGATCGTATTTTGTCCTCTCCCTTGTGCTTTCTTTTCCTTCCTTCCCCCGGACGCTGCGCGGTGCGCGCACGACGCGGCGTCGCGCTCGTTGCGAGCCGCGTAATTGTACAGTGATATACGACGAGCGAATTTTTTCTTTTGGGATAAGGTAATTTGCTTTCTACTTGCGAGGTGTTGCTGTTCCGTTTATCGTCGCCCGGTAAATTGTTGCGAGCTGTGTCCGCGAAAAATTCTGTTTCACAATTGGTCAGAGATATGAACAATTATTTTTCGGGGGAAAAGGATGTAAGTAAATTGCATGTTGAATGCGGTGGTAAACGCTGCAAGTGGTATAATAATTTATTTTAGTTTCTGGAGCTGTCGCGAGATAGAGCTGAGACTATAAATATCAAGATCGTTATGGTTGAAAAGAAAATTTCTGGCACTTACATCACTCATTTCAACTGCTTAATTGGGGAGTACCTTTTCAACATTCCAATATCGTTCGTGATTTGTTTGAAAGAGGGGAAGGATAGGTAGTTGATACTTCTCTTTTGGAAATGGAAATGTTTTCCTTGTAACTCCTAGAAAATGTAAATAGACAGAAACTTCTACGTACACATTACTTGCTTTAAGCTTCAACTTTTAAGTACGCGCGCCTTGAAAGATAACATCAGTACACGCTTGGTGACTTTTATACACCGATATCAGAAAGCACACAAAAACTAGTTGAAGAAACAACTGTTATATACATTACAAAAATGTTTATTAAAGGGAAAGCATTTATAATAACCAAAACTGGAGAAATAGCTTGAATCAGCTCAATAAACTTCATATTAGGCGAGTAGTTAAAAGCTAATATTGCAGTAAAGCTCACACCCAAAAGAAATACGCGTTGAAACGAGTCGAGCAACGCTTTTGCCGGTGCCATTAAAGGACAATTCACTACCTGTTCGAAAATTGTTATTAGGGACGGGGGACAATGGAAAAGGCGAAAGTGTTTACCACTTACCAGCCAGCTCGAAATTAATTAGTCTTTATTGTCCTCCGCCGGTACCAACCGTTCGGTATTTCCTCTACGGTGCCATAAACGAAGGGATAGAACAAAGAAACTCGTCAGGTTCGGTTTTGTTGCAGCAATAGACATCACCCCCTAATATTTACCATTTTCGAAGTCCCAATTGCCTGCTTAACTTTCCTCTGCGCGTGCTAAAAAATGAGAAGCCCTAGGTATCAGGTAGAACAATTCAACGACAAAAACCTGTTCAATATTAAACTATTCTACGCTGAATATTCACCGCATTTTGACTCGCGATGCATTTTCACGCATCTTAAAACAAGCTTTCGCACTTCGACCAACTTGCGATAAAAAATTCTTATCATTCTAACGAAGTAATATTATTACCAAGTCTCACGCGCAATTTTGACACATAGAGTGTGTTGAAATGGACCCTGCATCCGCTGAGGAAGGGTTAGGGCGTGGAAGGAAACGCTAGGGGACGCTGGAGTCGTCGGAAGTCGATGGATCGAGCGGCGCCGTGGACGAATCCTTTGAGCAGCGTGCGCGAGCCATCGGGAATTTCATCGAGCAGAACACGCCGCGACCTTCCTTTCACAAAGTGCGCACAAATCAGCGTAGACACGCCACCGTCTTACGCGCAGAGGTTGCAGCCGGTTATTACACCGCTCCACGGGGACTCCGCTTTTTCTACTTTTCAAAAGACGTCTGTCGAGCGGTAGGAGCGTGTCCGCGCGGCGAATAAAGCGTTATTATGCAGGCTGGTCCGTTATATGTCGGTACAATCGGACAGGAGGGGATTCTTCGCGAAGGAAGACTTCGAATGTATTCTATCAAGTGTTTGGAAATCAGCCTACGTTTTCAACAGAAGCGACTTTGAACGCTCAAGAGACACTCGTGCATCGAGGCTAGAATTTAGCGTGGCTAATCTTACTTGCTCATAATTCTCAGCTCGCAGAGCAGATTTAATAGTATCGCGTAGGTGCCATTTTCGATTATTTCTACGCGAATGAATCTTTCGAAGAACCATGCATCGTAGTTTCATATTTATAGTATTTTAAATCAGGAACATTCTAGTAACGCATATGTTTGCTCACATCAGTATGACGCCATGGACTTCGTCGTCTGCACCTCGCTGCTGCCCGCTACCCCCTTAATGAGCGCGCGTAATTGCTGGCTCTGATAGGAATCAGTGCGTGCCAGGTGATATTTTATTAACGCGACCTAACCCTCCGTGCTGTGACGACTTTTCAAGCCGATAGTTTGGTCGTTGGATATTCTCCGCCGTTGGAAAATATTCCAACAACTCTGAAGAATAACTCAAGAATAAGGGTCCCATTTCGCTTTGAATCTGCTTTATTAATTTTTAGTATTTCCACCTGGAAAATTTGTTATTTATGCATCGATCGATCGAGCAAAAAGAATAGAGGAGTAGAGTAAGATTCTGGCAAAGTAGGTATAGTCTCTGTATTTCAAATAGAATTAACATTGTCCCATCGCTCATGCGATACAGATTTCATGTCGAAACGCAAAGAAACATTTCCAAAATGTAGGGTCGATGCGGACGTCTGTTTTATCCAAGATCTTGCGACAGTATTTGAATCCAACGTATAAGCGCCCAGAGGAGCACGGCGCTCTTTGTTGCACGACAAAACCTGCGCAGGTGTGTCTCAGCTTTACCTGTCCCGACAGCAGGAAAACTCACAATGATCGTTGCTAGCTTACCGGGGACGATTGCGTTTCTTGTAACACAATGGATTTCCACGTATAATTCTCGGTGGATTCGGCCACGGGTTTCATTCGACGGCGAGGGAAATCAGCGTCGATTCGTATCGTCTAGGAAAAGCGTTTCCACGGTTCCATATCTTGGATCGCAGCTTACCTCAAGTCGTTTCTCTGACATAACCGACGGCAATTCACGGTATTCGTAGAAAGACTCTGTCGAATACTGAGAGCCATGCGCAAAAGAAGTATCCAAGTAGATCATCAATTTTATTTATATAAGGTCAGTTTGTTCAACCACAAAGGTTTGATTAAAACAATAGAAATGATGGGTGTGAAGATATTGCTGTTTTGATGCGGGCGGTTAATAAGAATTCGAAACGAAGGAGATTGAAGTATTGCGCGCTACAGCTGACAGCTGACAGCTATAGGTACCTTGTAGTAATGTAGCTTCCACAGAAGTCAAGAACCCAAGGAAGTATTTAGCATTACTTGCTGAACATTAAGGGGAGTTGGGTGCACTTTGATGCAAGGTGTACAATGAAACATCATGTTTTGAACTTCCAACTGTTTATATCAAGATACTATTAATGTTTCATTGTGCCCCTGGCATCAAAGCCCCATAAGATCCCAACTTTCCCTACTGTTACAACGCCTTAAGATGCGCAGGAACGTAACCAAACTCACCAAACTTGGTAGCTCGTACCCTCAAAAATATTATGTATATGCTTTATACCTCACTTGAGTGGGCCCCAGTTTAAGGGGGGGACCTGGTGTAACTAGCTGAAAATCGAGGCATTTTTCCGGAATTTTTTTTAAAGAAAGTATTTAATCGATCTTTCTGAAACTTTCAGGATATTGTATTAACAGGTTGAGGTAGGTAAAAAAAATTTTTGGTTTCAGATGAAACCAAAAATCGAACAATTTTCATTTAGTTTATGAGTGTACGGATGAATCGTATCAATTTATTTCTTAAAAGATGCAAAATTGAACAAATGGCGGCCTCTTGAAAAAAAGGTCCCTCTTCCCAACGAAATTTTGCCTTAAATGTGTAAAAGTTATTTATTTAAACAATATCATTATACCCATAGCTTAGATCTGTAAAGAAAATGTTCACAAATATCCGTGCACAAGGCCAAGTCGATTGGTTGAATATTTTTGGAGTTACATTGCCCGCAAATTGTAAAACTGTCGTTTCGAGAAAAACGCGTTTCAAGTTTTCTGGTAACCTGGCGCTCCGTAGTAAAACCGGCTATATCCGCTTTAATTTTTCGAATTTCGTTTTGCGGCTTTGGGAGCATATTATCGTGATGTTTAACTATTGATTTATGCAAAAAAAAATCGATTTCTTCGACCCGCTACACCAGGTTCCCCCCTTAAAGTTTTCTGGTAACCTGGCGCTCCGTTGCAAACCGGCCATATCTGCTTTAATTTTTCGAATTTCGTTTTGCGGCTTTGGGAACGTATTCTCGTAATGTTCAACTATTGATTCCGCAAAAAAAATCGATTTCTTCGACCCGCTACACCAGGTTCCCCCCTTAATCACACTCCCAGGAATATCCAAATTCGACACCCCCGACGTGTCTCTCACTAAAAATAATATCCCAAAGACCAAGCGAAATTTCCAAAAGAAACTTCCGTCAGTGAAGAAGAAACTGCGCTCGCGCGGTTGAAAAGAGGCACCTACGAGTACGCATAAAAGAAGCTCACGGAGAAGCAGCACTGTTACTCAGCCGAATCCTCGGGAATTATACAAAAATCTCTACACCCGTGTGGCGATCCTCAGCGTCTCTGACAATGGACCGCCATGGGACAATTCCCGGGTCCAGATCCCGGAGTTCACCCATCGCTGCGAACAATAAGGAAAAATCAGGCTCGATCGATTCCTTCCAGGAACGAGGCAGGGCTTCATCTTTCAACTATTGACGGGGAACGTGGCGCAGGTCCTGTCTCCGCGCTGCTGTCTTCTCGCGTACAAGCGAGGATCGAGGCCTAACAATGGCCCTGGCCGAAAGCTGGCTAAAGACGAAGCATGGGATGGTGTTTTCGGGGTACTTAGTGGACGGAGGAGGGAGAGAAGCAACAATGACCGCGACCAGTCAGCCGCGGGCTCTTTACGAGCGATCGACAGCACCTGGCGGAGTGACCTGCGCCTTCGGGGACGAGCCATGATCTTGCTGCCCGAGATGGCCCGCAACGGCTGGAACACCTGCGCTCCTCGGGAAAACTTTTCGGCGAGGGACGTCGGGGCCCCATTCAGAGAACGTTCCGTGGGGGCGAGGGAGGGCAGAGGGGGAGGAAAAAGGTAAAGCTGAAGGTGGCCTTGGTCGACCGCTTGAATCCGGGAAAGGAAACGCTCCGAGGGGATTTTTGTGTACGAACTCTCGGTGGACAGATATGAATTCCGGTTTTGGAGAACCGGGGTGAGAGGACGCGACGTGTTAGCCCCCGGCTTCACACGTTCACCTCGACAAATCGTGCGGGGCTAATCGGTGGACGATTTTTGGGTGCATTGTTTTCTATGTATCTCATTCGGGGTGGTGTTTCGCGAATGAGTGGCGGCTTTGGTTGTAACTTGTGTTGCGAGAGGGATGCTTGGGTTAGCAAGTCTCTGTGCTTAGATTCATTCAGAATGATTCAATTTTTATTGGCTTTCGAAGAGCGTTACGAGTGTTCGTGCAGTAAGGACGGATAGTTCGTGGGTAACAAGCGAAGAAACGTAGAGAAACGCTTGGTAATTTAATTAGAACGTTGGTGAATCGAAATAGTTGGGAATTAGACGAAATTGACGATGGAGGAAGAGAGACGTCTGTTCAGAGGCTTCTGACAAAACGTTCGCGATGCGATTATACGGTTTCAGGGGTGTATGAGAGTGCAACCGGCGTTGTTGCGTTCAATGCTGCCATCACGCGTTTCTGCGACGGTGTAATGATATTTCTCGATGAGACTTTTATGAAAACTTTGCTAAACTGCGGGAGAGGTGCAACTAAAGAAAGGAATTGGGAAGGGTCACGGTTTAAATGAAATATTCGAGATAATTTATCTATCAGTAACAAATCCTGCCATCCTTAGTTAAAATGTCCTATCTAGCATTCCGAAACATCCGAGACAACTGAGGTTTTATCATTTTCTTTGTGCCCTCCTCGTAAAAAATAACTAAATTAGACTGTTTCTAGTTCTCTACGAAACACATAGGAGTGTCTAACTTTACTTAAAAGGTAAAAGGCGTCTGGAACTTCAAATACTCCAACATTTCTTGAAAAATGGTAAAATGCTAGATAGAACATTTTAACCAAGGAGGCCAGTATCTAAAAGTTCAACTTCACTGATATAGTAGAACAGTAAAGTCCATGTGTAATTACAACTCATATATCGTTACCACACACTCACATGAGTTCACTTATTTTCCCCAGAGTTTCATACATTATCCTCCCAGCTTTGTGTAGACATTTAGGAACGGCATATGGCGCGATTCGCACATAGATGGCGCCCCTGTGGCTTCGATATGTATTTGTATAGTTTAGAAAGAAGTAAGTAGCATCGGAGTGTCGGCGTTGGGGGAATCGGTAACGCAGCTGGTCCGAACGCAGAGGACCCGTCGATCTTGGGTCCGAGTCCCATCGCCCGAGGTTCTCTTTTCCGCCTACATTTCAAACCCTACATCAATTATTCACCAATTAATGCAGCAAACAGTGCGAGGTGCCGAACTACTAACGTTATCAGAACCACGTAAAGAATACATATTCATGTTACATAAACACATTAGTATCGCAATCATCGTTTAATCTGATTCCGGTACCTATCGGTGTTCGAAAAGTAGTGCGATCCGTCGATTCGAAACGGCGCGGTCCCCCGCCGCGTAAGAAGTCCAAAGTCCACCACCTACGCGGCCACGGTGGCGCACCTTGGAGATATGAATTTGCAAGTTGGCGTGGGTGGTTGCAGGGCGCTCAGTATCGCCTTTGGTTTCCTCGCGTCGCGCTCCAGATGACCGTGCCCCCCTCCGCGCCCCCCTTCTCATTCCCTGAAAGACGTCCACGGGGGGACGACCCACCCACGCGACCTTCGACGTCTTCGTTTTCTCCTCCCTCCTCTCGCTCCCCGATGTCTGCATAATGCTCCAAGAGACGCCGAAGATCCATCGTGATAGAGGTCAGGCAATTAATCGTACGAATTAATTAATCGGATCACGGCCGATACCTATCTTCGCGGCCGAACGAGGAAGTTTCCTCGGGCGTAGGCGACCCTAACCAAGTCGCGATCCCACGTCTCGATAAGGGGCTCCACTAAACCCCCCTTCCGCGGCCATGAGAGTGCAACCCCAGCGAACACAGGAAACCAGAACATTCCTCACGTCCCACCTTCGAAATAGGATTATCTTCGTCCATTCATCCCTTCGGCGGGGCGATTTGGAATGTGTCACGTGGGCGTCGCGTACACCAACGAGCAGTTTCACGCTACCCGGAATGCACAACGACGGAGGTCTTTGGCGATTCTTTTCTCCCTCGGGCTCTTTTGGAATTCTCTCGCGTTTTGCGCGGGCAATGGGTAATGTCCTATGAAACGAATTTGGAGTTCGATATTTTCGAGAAGGGCGCTTGAAATGCAGTTGGTGGAATAGGGTTGATGCATGGGGAGGAGGAGGTCGCAAGAATCACTGTGTGAGAATGATTCTACGTCACGAAGTGTTGCTGCACGTGTCGCGTTTCACAGAGTTACCATTTTGTTGCAGCCATTCGATACACGTAACAGAGTCCTCTCTAATTGTAAGTACTGAGCCTTCTTCGTTCCGTGACTAATGAAATTAGACATTCCCAGCGGTAACTTTAATTGGCAACTAGGTTACGCAAATATTTCGATCTTGTATTCTGTGCCATTTTCATTCCACTCTTAAGGGTATTTCGCTACTTCGATCTTTGGGATTGTTTTTAAGAGACACCCTCAAATTATATTAATTGATAACTTTATGCTTATATTTCTACATAATTAGGCAACATTTAAAAAAAAAATTAATTAGATAGTAACACTACCTGAAAATTTGAGCGTGTCTTTCTCAAAACGATGTTTCTCGAATTAGTTAGCATGATATTTCAAAAACCAATCACTCGATTTACTACAAACTTGGTATATATCTTCAGTAGATGTCCCATTCTCGTTGGTACTAAAACCAAGTCGGTTTATGTAAAATTAGACTTTTGCGACTTAAAAAACCAGCGAATTTTTTACAGAAATCGATGTCTGTTTTAGACGCTGCCATTTTTTTTACTTTTCAGTCTTTCTCATTTAATCTAGTTCAGACGATAGCCACACTCATACAGATTACAGAAATTTTTAAATTTTCTATTTCAGACAACTACAACGGCTGATTTTATGCAAACCATGCGCGTATGATTTTTTTAAGGCGCTCTATTTGAAGCACTATAACTCCGGATATAACCAATATTTTTGCATACAATTTTTTTTTCATATTCTCTAAAGATTGACAAATGAAGCCACAAATCTGGAAGTACACATATTTAATGGTTTTGTTTTAAAAAATTCCCAATGTCTGCTTCATTTTTCGTCCGTCAAGGTAGAGAGAGACCCATTAAGTCAAGTATATACTATATTTAAGAAAACACGTGATAAATAAAGTGTGCTGGTGTGTGTCGATCTAAAAAACACCTTGATCTGCATAAAATCGGGGACAAAGATCCATTGTGACGTGATGGGTCAGCCAATAATCAGTCGTTTAATGTATGACTCATTGTACACATCGATCGTCGGCGGTGAGAAGTGCGTTATCGATACGCGTTATCGACGGCCGTTTCTTCGCCCACCTTTCGCTGTCCTCCCCTCTTTTCACTCGCTCTGTGGTCCACACGCTTCCCTAATAATGACACGTTGTTCCCGCCGAAAATTGTAGCCGTCCTTATGAAACAAGTTGCCCAGTGTGAATCCCTATGTAGACGATACACCCGATATATGCGCATCGGCTAATGCTATATGAATAATTGAATATCCCCCCTATCCGACGCGTATCTATGAGCGCGGGGGTGGGGAACAGTATACATCGTTGCACTGAGGCCTCGCTAACGGGTGTCTAACTGCGACTCGAAAATGTCGGCGAGATGCTCGATTTTAGCTCGGTTCTTGCCACCGTTCGAATGCATCGAATTCCTCGTCCGGATTGACAAGCAGAGTGGAAGCGAAGGTGGGAAATAGAAAATATTTCGGGACATTTGCTTTGAATATACTATTACCTGACGAAGAAAAGGAAGACTTAACCCTTCGTGGTCATACGGGGTGTATCGCACCTCGGGATATGTCTTTGTCAATATTTTTGTAAAATATTTTGACCTTAGACCTAAGGACTTAAAAATTTGAATTTAAATAAAATTACTTTTATCCACAACTAGTTTTCCAAATATAAATTTCAATATATCAAAATTTACATTTTTAAGAAAGGATTATAAGAGTATGTCGAAAGTTAAAAGATTCAAAAAATATGAAAATGGTAACTTAAACATGACGCTGGGATGCAGTGAACTCTATGTGATCAATTTGTGATTATAAAAAGGTGTAACCACGGAGGAGTAGGTAAGGATAGATAAGGCTTTTCATGTTTTGGAAAGCTGTTATCTGGTGCTCTATTGTGCCACCAAGTTGCTCCGTGTGAACCTCAGCATTTAACGTTTTGGTTCTTCCTGGTGCACGATACGCTGTAGGGTGACCGTAGGGTGAATCGTTTCTATTCCTGAAGTACATCATTAATTAATGGTACCTAATTAGGTATTCCTAGTAGATATTCTTGCATTTACAGAATTATTAGACTTACCTTCTCCGAATGTGATGTAAAATTGTATCAGTCCAATAAATTTGTACACTATTAAGATTCACTAAAATACATACTGCCCTTTCTATAATTTTTGTGTGCGGAAGAACTTTAAACACTAAACAAACACTAAAGTGATAAACACGCGAATCCGCCACATTTGGTCCTCTGGAGAGACGTTGTGTTTAGAAATTTCCGAATAGGTACGTCCGTATAGCTCGTCGTCTGACTACGCATCCAGTATAACCGTGGCCTAAGGAAATATTGAAGTGCTTCTGCTTATCAGCTCCTAGACACCCCTTCTTCCAACAATTTCACACCTCAAGCAAGAGACGAGAATAACGTCTCAGAGGTGGTTTCCTGGAAATGTTTGCGATTAAACTGGGGCCCACTCAAGTGATGTGTAAAGTATCTAATATTCTTGACGGTACGAGCTACCAAGTTTAGAACATTTGGTTACGTTCCTGCACACCTTAACATCACACAGCGTTCTAAAAATATTTACCTACATATAAAATCCGGTAAACACGCAGTTACAATTTACCTGCGCGCCAGCTTCGTTCGATCATGGTACCCTCGGTGTCCCCCGATATCCCAACAAGCTCCTCGTACCCTATCCTTGAAAACGTACAGCTCGATCGGGCTAGAATTTTGTTCGTCACTCAAACAGATGTCGATTACCGTGACACGCTCGTGGACGATGTGCAATTTACCGTTGCCGATACATACGTCCCGTCGCTCGTCATTTCCACATATTCCAGCGTTGCCCCGCGGTTGCATGTCAGGAGATAATCCTCGTGGGGAACGCTTCCCTAATTTCGCCCCAGCCACGTAAGAGTATAGACGCGAAAGGCGTAACAATTGCAGGATATCGTCGCCGGGGACATTTGCGGCCGTGACATCCTACAATATGATACGTACAATTGCCTTGCAGCAGTACAGGTATAAAAATTCTAACAATACGATGTGCGCAGAGGGGTACGCGTCGACGATGGGCTGGAAACCGGGAGCAGAAATACGTCCACCCGATGCTCGAATGAAGACACGCGCTTGTTTGTTATTTTCGAAATAGGGTAATTGTGGGAGAGTTGCCGCACGTTACGCAAAATTGTCACCGTGTCTAAATTTTGCAATGAAAATGTTTTCCAAGGATATATCTTATTAGTTCAACATCTTGTGATTCTACTAGCATTAATGAAAATCAAAATTTTAATATTTGTCACCCTTAAAAAAATTGAAACTAAAAACATCCTTTGGTAGGAGAGACGCCGCACATGCGGGAGTGGTGCCGCATTTCGAAACACGTTTAATTTTCGATTTAAACTTGTTACTACTAACTTTTTATATAAAAAAATAATAAAAACAAAGTAAAATGAAACATTTTTACTTTATACAATTATAAAATTGGAAAATTAAATGGGTACAGTAGGAACAGATATTATATCTGCTTTTCGAATTTTTTTCTATATTCAGTTGGCATCTTGAGATTAAAATAAAAAAAAATGTGAAAAAAGAGTACATAGTCCACAAATATATTTCGATTATAAGATTATTCATTTAAAAATAAATAATTTGCCTTGAGATACCACGTTAGCTATTTGAAAAAACTTTTTCGGTATTTTAAACATTAAAAACATCATTTAAATCGACTTAGTTTCCGAAACAGTACAGTATCAAAGTGCGGCATCTATCCCAAATAAAAGTGCGGCGTCTATCCGAAATGCCTGGGAGAGGCGCCGCACTTTCGTATTTCCACATGCTAAGTCGAAAGTAACCCATTCTGCCAAGGAAATATACTACATGGTCCCCTTAACGTATTACAAATGTTGTATCAAGAAAAACTATGAATTTTTAGCTACTATATTAGTAAAAATAGACGCGACGTATAACTATTCAGGCAAAGTACGCTAGGCTTACCTCGAAAAACAGCTAAATCTTTAACAATAATACAGGAAACACGCTCTGGCTTGACAAACTAACTCAAATGAACAGCCTTAAACAAATAAAATCGGCAATGATGTGTTTTATTACCGATATCCTTGAAATACCGATAGTGCGGCGTCTCTCCGAGTGCGGCATCTCTCCCACAATTACCCTACGTGGACGATGTTTGAGGGAGAGTCACGTGTGTCGAAATTGTCATGTTTCTCCTATATTTCATTCAAGATTCGCACGTTTATCCTGTCAGATTCGAAGATTATCTATCAACCACGCGAATCTGTTTACGAGCCGCGAATGAGAAAATTTTGGATAAATCTTTGGGGAGCCTCATGGGAGATGTATTTGGCAATGGAGATTCCGTGGTAGAGATTTCGAGCGTGCACGTGGCAATTGCTCGAAGGCCGTTCAATAATTAGTTATAACTGTGATAGGCACTGTGTGCCCGCATTTGCAGATGGGGGCAACGTAAGAGACGCAGTGCGACGCCTAATAGTCATTCTCGCGTTTGGCGCGTAAAAGGCCTTCGGTTCGTTTATTTGCCGAAGCCATGTTGGTTACATAAACTCCGATCGTTGGGCGAATCGGCTGTTCTGCGAGTTTTCGTGTCTCTGGCCAATTCTGTTTAATTTCTTCACGTTGAATTTACAAAATTACTTTAAATCGACAAAACACTTTACCCGTTGTGCGTTCGCCTTCGCAGCAACATTGCTTCGAAAAACGCCTCGTCGTTCTCGATCGAGCATTCGCGAAAATCTTCTTTCGAAAGGAACAAGGCTCCTTTTTTTACCCACCGCAATTGACACTTCCCTCGTTTCGGACTGACACTTCATTAGGGACGATTGCCAGCAGCCCCTGCCGCCGTCGTTTCTTTTCTCGTCCTTCCTCGTCCGGATCTCGAGACCTGTCGCAGAATTTTTCACGCTGATCCCCTCAAATAACGAACGCGTTCCTCACTATGCATCCCTTCGGAGCGAAGCAGCTCTGCACGTACAGAGTTCTTGTTCGACTGGCCGGATCCTTCGTCTAACGATCTCGTTCTGCTCGTGGAATCCGATGATGGTTCTGTCGGTTTCGTAGAGACGGTTTGTTTCTTCATCCATCGCTTTGTTACTAATTTCTCTGCGCCCGAATGGTTCTTCATACTTATCGACCTGCATCCGATATTTATCCAGATCTAACGACTATCCTACATTCTACTGAGCGACTATTAACTGGACGATTTAATAATTGCACAGCAGAAATATCTCTACACGATACTACTCGCGCGTGACGGCGATGCAAAATTCATGCGGGCATTGTTTACCAATTCCACCATTCAAAATAGAAAGTCCCATTGATCGCTCTCTCGAAACTGAATTTATCGCTAGAGTAAAGCTTTATTATTCATTGTCCCTGCTCGATCGTCGTCCTCAATAAAATGCACAAGGTATAAATAGCACTGTCAATAATTCTAAAACTTCCATCTTTACACGAGGAAATTATACGACATTGTGCGAAGTGTACTCCAAAACTTGACGTCGATTCGTGGCAATTTGCTTTGCAAGTTATTCACTCCTTCGACGACCGTATCTACAGACAGAAAGCAATACCGTTATTTCAATCCTCCCACTCTCTCGAAATTATAACGACATTATCGTGAAATGTCGATTTAAACTTCAGTATGCATAGAAGGAATACTTGATGCGCGAACGGTTACCTTCGAACACTGATTCCCGATAGACATCGATTAGTGGTTCTTTCCTCGATTTCCTCGAACGAATTTACTCCCTTCGCCTTTCAGCCAGCGTCGATTTGCAGCTCCACCTTTTTGCGACTCTCCCGTAAAGGACCCCGGTGGGCGAGCACCTGTGAAACAATCGCGAAGGCGCACGAATTACCGAGGACGCGTGCTTCCGCCGTAAAGGGTTAGCGGCAGGGTGAGATACGCATCGCGGGGCTGGAAAATGGCAACGGGGGTGGGCGTGAAGGGAGGCATTGTAAGGTTACCGATGCAGCCTGCTAATGAGGCCGCGACTGCACGCCTCGATACCGAGCAGCCCTTTCCGGAAGCGCGTTCTTGCGACGCCGCTGCCAACAGGTTTTGCGCGCCGCCTTGACTTATCGCGGGCCACGAAGGAAATGGTCGAGCGAGATGAAAAGGAGAAGCTGCTTCTAACAATAACGCTGGTCCCGTTCGACTCACTTTTCAAACTATTCCGTAGAGATTTCTGGAAATTCGTGCAACGTCGAATTCGAAGCTGGTACCATTCGACTTTGAGTTTTCTTAGATAGCTAGATTATCGATTGGTAATTTACAGTTTGCCTAATCACAATAGTGATTAAATAGGTACTTTCGCACTTCTTTTTATTCATGCGTCATTATTTACCTAGTAGGTAATTCTATACCACAATCAATTTTGTGATTGTCAGAACTGGATTAACTTGCATTAATTGTCCTTCCATTAAGGGGGTATTCTGGTCTGACGAGGCGTTTTCGTCGCGTTATTTCGGAATTTTTTTTCTTTTTACAAAGAACCCATCAATTTTATTATTATTTAGTTTATTGCTACATGTTTATTGATGTTTGAACTATCTTTACAAATTTTGTCAATGGAAAAGAATTAAAATCAAACGCAGTTGACTGTTTTAAAGTAATGGCGAAAAAAAAAACATGGTGTCACGGTGTCCATGATTGGGCTCGTTCTAGTGATCTATAACAAAAAATGAAAAGAGATTCTATATCTGTATGCCTGTGGCTTTCGTCCCTACCAGAATGATAAAAAAATATTGAAAATTAAGCAAATGGCGGCGGTTTGAAAATTAAGTTTCGATTTTCGCACAATTTTTCAACTTTAAAGGTCTGTGAAAGTTTAAAAACAAAATATTTTATCATAATTCTGGTAGGGACGATAGCCACATGTGTGCTGATAATATATGTAAAACTTGGACTAAGTTGGTCCAGTCAATCTTGAAATATCATGGTCACCGGTTCGAAAAACATGGTTTCGAGAAAAACGCGTTTAAAGTTTTGCGTACAATTTAGACCGAAAGGTTTACCCACCTATTCTGCACCCTGTAGCTTTGCAAATAATACGAATTGGAAAAAATCCTTTTGCACACGTATTACCCATATAATGTACCTGTAGAAAATGCAAAAAAAAAATCGATTTTTTTTGCCCGTCAGACCAGAATACCCCCTTAATGCCCCGTTGTAGAGTCTTTAAACGATTCGGTATGCCAGATTACGTGCACCGTGCGTCTGAACCATAATATGGGACTGATGATGGGAGTGTATCTACAGTGAGGCTCAAGAATGAGAGGACGAAGTATTTGATATTTCGATTTCTGCTCTTTAAATAATTTCTCTGCGACTGCACTGCCTGTTATACACAGTGTGTCTTAAGATTCATAAACAGTGGACGTTACCTTATTAATAATGTCGCAAGTAGAAACCTACTATTAAATTAATCTACGAAGACACTCTTCATCGAGCTGAAAATAGTTTCGCGGGGCAAGGGGGTTGGGGCGATTAAAATTACGTTATTCCTCTGGCGATACCGCTCGGAAAAGCGAGTGTAAATACTCGAGGAAGAAGCCGTCGACTTTTGCTGCTCGCTGTAGCGACCGGTTCGATATTATTTGCCGTGAGATGATTTTTGTAACTGCCTCGGTACACGGTGCTCGCGTTACCACACCGGCGTTGATGGATCTGCCGTTGACTTGCGAAGCGATCCCACGGGTTCAGACAGATATGGGCGTGGAGCATTTAAATCAATTTACGGACACGCATGAGTAGCTGCGACGAGTATTTCCAACGTTCTACAAAGCCGCTTCCTATGGTCGTTTTCAATCAAGTCCTTGGTAATTCTGGCTTTTAACCCTTGGGTAGCTTGTTAGGAAACCCTGCTCGTCGATGTGGGTCAATACTCTACGGAAAAATACACGTGATGCATATTAAACTAGACTTCTGTATTAGATGATATTCTATGTAGATGAATTTTTAAGTGGAGGAACATATGGAGCTTGACATTTTTATATGAATTTCTATACCTATCTACGTTTTAATGCGGTGGTGGTATGGCACTGTGTCAGTTCGGTGTGGTTTGAAGAAAATTGGTAATGGTTATTACGAATTTCGAGCACGTGAAGACGCACGATACTTCTTGGACTTTATTTAGTCACTTTTAATGTATTATTGATGGGGTAGATGACGGTAAGCAAAAGGTAGTTGTAGTTGGAGGCCATTCTGATCGTGTCTTTCCGCCTTGCCTATAGATCAAGTTGGGTGAAAGCTGCAGTACAGTATAGACACTCATCAATGTTTCCGACCTTACGTATGCGTCACCGGAGTAACCCTTTATTCAAGGGTATAATTAGCCCTACATACTCCGTCCCGGGGATCGTATGCGCATAAGTTGTTTCTGCCTGCGGATCCGCTTCACGTCGAAGCGGACTTTGCACTTTGCCCGCCGAAAGAAGTAACACGTCAAAGCGCACTGCATTTATGACGACGCTTGCCGACGAGTCGATACTTTTTTTAACATCGACGTAGGCGAGTTCATCGATCTGTATCAGGGGTTGAATGAAACTGTTAAACATTTCAATTAATTATAAAGTAACTGTCACTTTATGATTATTATCTTTTCTGGTCCGAGCAAAGTGTTACCTATAAAATACAGTGTATTGATTAAAACTATATTCCATACATTAAATAAGAAACTTTCATTTTCTTGAATGTAGAAAAAAGTTCCAGTCAGAAAGGAACATTTAATCTGCTCTGAAAAAGTTAAAGCTGTGACAAGCAGATTTCATGGACATGTAGGGTAAGAGATCTGAAGTTGAAACTTTAAACCGTTTGGTGAAAATATTTAATTATACTATAAAAATTACAATGTGCTTTCTCTTTTGTATTTATCCTGCTTTCAATTCCCGAAATAATACTAATTCAAAAAATATTCCTAACATTTATATTGTACCCTTAAATATCTGTCCAAAAGTATGAGATCCTCCAGAACTTTTCTTAATCGAACATAAAATAACTGTCACAACTGAACTGTAACACCAGAGTTAAAGTGTTAACGTACAGAGTTAGCTTAAAACAGAAAATAAATGATTTAAAAGTTAGAAGTTGGATAAATAACTTTCATATAAAAATTAATTCATCTGACCCTGATCTGCGATCACGAATTGTGCTCGACACGATCCCAAGATCTCACAACAAAGAACCAAATACCTATCCACACAAAATACCTCTGATCCCATTCAACTTTCCAAAGCAGAAACAGCTGATAATCCACTGTAAAATCACACGACCGTCCAATTATTAAATCCTACTCCGCTGTGCGACTTCGCATTCCAAGTTTCCCCAGGCCAAAAACACGTGCGAACCAACGGCTAACCTTATCACAGCAAGAGCAAACGTATCTACGTTCGCCACGAGGAGCAAAAGAAATCATTGGTCGTGGAAGGTGCTCAGCCACGAGGAAAGATCCCCGCGGAGTACACAGGGGAACGGTGGACGAGGAGCCTTATTACCGATTCGCCGAAATCTCCGTCGATCATAAATCAAGCGAGGAGCCGTTCCTCTCGGTGCGAGGCATCCGCTAACAGAGATCATTAGCGCGCCACCTCGAACCGGCTGCAAATCCAATCAGGGTCATCCGCTTGTGCTGGCCAGCGATGGAGCGGCGCGCGTCGGCCAGAGTCAATAAAAAATCCACCTCGGTGAATTACAATATCCACTTCGTGGGTTCCATCAACGAACAAACCGCGGCGTTTCCGAAATTCCGCCACCGTTGGCTGGGAGAACTAGAAACTCGGCCAACGACGACCCCCAGCAGGGGCCAGGCGCTCGCCGCCGACGAAGCCGTATAGATCACATTAAGGGATGTTTTTACAATAATTCCTGCCGGCATGGCGGTAGCCCCCCCACAGGTCGCTTGAACGTGCGCGAGTGTACAGACAGCCACACACACACGCGCGCATGCACACCTTGTCGCGGATCGCTTAGCAGCTGGGTAGGTAGGCAGCCGCCATGTCTAATTATGTCGCATTGATTTTGTCATTAGCCAACCCTGCGGTCGTTGTTGCGGCCACGGCGTCGGAGCAAAAACCACTTCCTACCCAACGATCGACGGCGAAGCCCGACCGCGTGTTCCGCGTTCGCCCCCTTCCGAGTCGCGACAGCAACGCGACGCTGCCTGGCGTCCATTGGAATCCGACGATCCAAGGTGGAATCTATCGGATTCCTCAGGGACCGTTTTTCTTCGCTTGCGAGCAGCCCGATTGGGGATCGTTAACACGGCTTGGCCCTACACTCTTGATTCTATAGTAGTACGCGACGTTTCTTGGTACATAAAAAAGAGGGGGTCATTCGAAATGACAATCACCCTGGAGGAAATCAACAAGGGATGAATATTCGAGATGCAAGGGTTCCTCAATGATCCTCCGTTCCGCCTACGACGAAGGAATCTTGTGGTCGCGGGATTTCTCTTCTCTCACGGATTGGCTTAATTGCAGGGCCAGACCGTTAACGGGGTTAATTGGCGGATCCGCGTCCGCACGGGATGCCCGTGGGCCCGCCGGGCCGGTCGACGACGAAAATTCGATGAAATCTAATAATCGGTGACCGTTGATCTGGCGGGAGTCGGGGGGCTATACGTGCGTGCGCGTGCGTGTTACGGGCGAGTTTCTCACGGTGCACTGGCAGAAAATTATAAGGGATGAGGTTAAACTCCGGGTTACCCCGCGGGGGTAAGGGAGCACCCAGCGAGAAGGAGGAAGAACGAAAACGGCTGAGGAGAGGGCTGGGAGGGCGAAAGCGCGCACCGCTCAGAGGGGGCAAATCATACTTAATTGATATCACAAAGAGGCTCTGCTCGCGCTCACCACCTAGCCCAACCTAACCTCATAATCGCCAGCTCCTCCGCCGGATTAAACGCCGCCTGGATCCATGTTGCACGTAAATTACGCGCGCCTGCTTCGTGTGCTCTACCCTTCACTTATTACCGTTGTCTTCGAGCGAGCCTCTTCTTTCTGCTCTCCCATCGTTCCCCTCCTCGTCCACTCCACCCCCCTCTTTCTCTCTCCCCATTTCATCGCGATTCTGCCCCTCCCCCACCGCATTTCTTACCCCCCCCCTTTTGCCGGTCGTTTAGCCCTCGCCGCGGATCTGCTCTCGTTCGACCGCGAACGGCCATCGCGAATGGCAAAAGGCCGATTCGCTCGCGCAATTGGAAAATCATCGATTAAAGTCGACGGATCCGGAGCCCCCCCTCGCGCGCTAACGAACGACGCTGACGCTCGTCAATGTCTAGTATCGGGGTCGACCGGACTGATCGTTGAAAGCGCAGGCGATTTTTAGCGGTTTGGGTGGTCTCGTCAGGTCTCACAGAGCTGTAGCAGGTTCTCGAGTGCTAATTGAAAACGCAGGTTATGTGGAGCGTGAGATATGAACGTTTGTCACGTACCCCCTGCGTTTCAACTTTCGACCCTCAAATCGCCGACGGTTCTTCACCTATTCGCTGATAATCTCGGTAGACTCTGGGACGTTCCAACTGTTTCTCGAATACCATAGCTCGTACAATTAATTCAGTGACGCTCTTTGTGGAATATTGAACGGTATTTTATTCGAGAGCCACGTCTAGATGGACGGAACATGTAAAGTTCGTGGCCTTGCAGTAGTAAAGATCACGGACCGAGTATCCAGTTGTTTCGGAATAGACCGTTTATTTTAATCCCGCGTATACCTACGCATATCTACGCTATTAAGTTTGATTTTAGACGTGTATCCCCTCTAACTCATCACGCCCACGCCACTTAATTATTATCCTGATGCTCATCCTACAGAAGGATTGAAATGCCTTCGACTCTGCTAGGGGAGCTAGCTCGAGGATGAGACTCGTCTTCAATTGGACAGAATTCCGTCGCGTCAACAAATCCCATAACCCGTTCGTTAATTGACAATTGCTGGAATGTTCGGGCGACGAAGGTTTATCGAGCACTGACCATGTGTTTCACGTCGATGCGTGTCGAGTCCGTGCAACTCGCGCGTCTCGTGTCCCGAAGCCGGTGCGTGCGTTTCGGCTCCGTTGTTCGGCCACTCGATAGCTCTTATCGGACCATGTACGCGCGTATAAAGTAGAAAGCAGCCGGTGTAATGATAATAATGAAAGGAGCACGGCGCGAGATTGATCGTGGGCTGAGAGTTGCGAAGTGGTACGTTTAATGATACCGATCGTTAAACGAATACCTAAGCGTAGTTTACTGGGAGGGTTTTAACTATGCTGCTTAAAAATGCATGAATAATAATGAGCGTTGCGTTTTATTGAAATTCACGCATGGTGTTAGTGGGAGGTGTTCGAGTGCACGAAGGAGACAAGAATGGACCGTAGTTACTAGGCGAATGAGAAGAGAATGTGAAACGAAAATTCTCGTTCGACGACTTGGGTCTAACAAAGATTCTAAATAATTCTGGAGTTGCAAGATATGGTGGAAGATTTCAGGGGCCTATGATCTTGGATGGACCACTAATTACATCATTATATTCTTTAGTGCCATTCATATTTAATAGAAACTTGGCATTTAGGTGGTTTGCGAACGGCATTTGCGATTAGCACATAGGTGACGCCGCGCTTATAGAGTTCGGAAAGGAGTAGCATCGAAGACTCGGTGTTGGGGGAATTGGTAACGCGGCTGGCTAGTACGCAGAGGGCTCGCAGCTGTTGGGTTTTCAAGTCCCATTGCCCCGAAGTTCTATTTTCGTCTATATCTGTAATTATAAGTACAGCAAGAAACTCCAGATCCCCTATCATTTTAAGGCCTTTTCGTACGAGTTACTTCTGTGACTTGGCGACTGATATTTCGAATATAATCACACTGTTTCTGTCAAGTGACTATAACCCCAATACCAGTTACTACGATCAATAGAACTTCGATTGTCCATGTTCCCTCGGTAAGAAGTTACACCGCAGAAAATTAGCTTAGTATGCTTGATAGATCTCGCCTACAACTCCAAAAACAACTCGTCATTCCGACATTCAAACTAGCAACCCTCCTTACCCAGGAAACAGCACTCTTACCGCAGTTCAAACTCTTCTCAACCACTCTTCACCAGCTCCAAGAGTGCCTCCACAATCCCAATCCCACCTTTCCCTATTTCCAATAACCGCACACCTTGGCGCTGCGTTAACGGGGGTCGACGATCGCTCCACCGATCCGCAGAAACGCAGAAACGCAGAAAAGGGAGGCCCCATGGCCGCGACTCGAGCCGCGCCGTCCGTCGTCCTCCTCCTCTGCGGTGGCACGCAAGCTCGCCTGAGAAATAAGCAGGCACGATATTCAATAAATAACGAGACGCGTACGAGATAATTGGGAGGCCATAATTGCGCGCATCTTGCGTATATCGTGCCAGGCCGAAACGCGCGACCGATCGTCATGTGGGCCCCGCGGGGCCCCCTCGATTCTTCCTACCGGCCGTGGAGCACAAAAGGGACTTTCGCGTGAGGAGGAACGTATATACATCGGTTCGGTTTCCGGTGAAACGGCGCGACAAACAAAAGCCTGGTGCCGTCGACTTCGCGGTCGTTCGCCGAATGTTTGACTCCCATCATCAGTGGGGGGACCCTCTTCCCGGTTTCTTCCCCTCTTGCCCCCTGTTCCTTACCAAGGTGTTCTCTACTGGCGTATCTGTCTCTCTTTCTCTCTCTACGTCCCTTCGTGTTCTTCCCCTTCCGTCATTGAGCGCGAACTCATCAACCACCTGTGTTCATCCTCCACTTTCTCCCGAGCGACGATTACGCTCCGGCGTCTCGTGTTGTACGCCCGTTTCAGCGTTTTCCGTGTAGACCCCGTTGCCGTTCCACGTGGCTAGAAGACGCGGGGTTTGTGGTCGCTTCAGGGAAATACGGAGGTGCTTGGTTTAATCGTAACCCCGTTTTAGGGAATTTCGAAGATGATGGCCGTTGAATTGGTATTTTAAGTTTCTTGGTTGTTTGCTACATATTCTGTCATTATTATTAATTGGAATAATGATCAGCTATATGAAACTATATTATGTTGAGAATGAGTGTTATATGACTTCTCTGAAAAATATAGGGTCTATACAAGGTACGGAGGTGCCTAGTTAGAGGATTAATCCAGTTGTTAATGAGTTATCAGGTCTACAGATATTTGTTCAGCATTGATGATTTGTGCAGCAGGAACCAAATGCGCTGTTTCATAACGAATTGCTGTGGTTATTACCAGAATCGTGTAAATTATTAATCGCACAAAAATTACCCCGCGTCTGCCACAATTTCTAGCAACCTTCGATGCCAACCAACACAGTAATCAAATTCATTGATCGGTGGTAACAATGTTTCGCGGAACAAGCCCTCTACGTCGTCGAAAGTGGAAGCTAGTGGGAATACTCCAGTAATCGATATATCGGCTTTGTTTAATGAATCCTCGTAGAAATACATAGTCATTCACCGGTCGTCACGCCATCAAACTCGTTCAACGCGTTTCCCCTATTCCAGTGGTTTTCAAACGTGACTACGCTTATACTCCATTGTTACAGAAAACCCTCGATCGAAACTCATGGTCCTCTAAGAAGTCAACTTCCGCCAGCTTCGAGTCAGTCTAGCCTCGTGAAACATAAATTTACGAAACTCATATTTTCTTCGCGAAGCTACGCTCGTTCCTCGCTTTCTCGTCGCGAATAATTCCCGGCCGATTTGAGGGGCGATTATCTTGCCTCCTGCACGAAGTAGCGACGCAGGATGGGAGGCACAGGGACATCGATGGGTTATTAACGTGAGCAAGTATAGCAGAGGAATAGCCAAGATACTATCGTTGTAATGAAGGACTATGGGCTAATGAAACAGCGGAGGTTTTCATTGAGATCTAGCCCGATCGAAGCAGCCTCGCCAGTGGCCGTCCTTCGGCTCTTGGCATCGTTCAAACGGATGATAAATTAGCTCGAAATAGGTAACTCGGGGCAGGTGATGTCAGATTGGCAGATGTTTTTGGTTACACAACGGTCTGGCCCTAATCTAGCCGGCACGGGTGTTATAGAGTCCCTTTTTTCTTGGTTCATAGACGCCTACACGTACGTGCTGCATTATTGTTCATGCCTTTTTCTTACTGTAATGATTATAGTTAGTATTATATATTTATTCCTTTTATGGTATTCATGTATGGAAGAGCAGAGGGTGCAGTGGAATACATTCTGGTTTGAAATAAATCTTTGTCTTTCTCAGATTCTAGGGATAGTAAGCTGGATTGATTTAATTAGACGTTTACCTACATTACCATTAATGTCACAGAATTCAGAGGATAGTTCGCTGCTTGTATGCCAAGGAGTTCGATTTTGTTTATCACTCCTACAAACTTATGCTCGAAAGATTTCAACTTATTTATAAGATGCAGTTGTAAACATTTCCAAAGATCAATGAATACATTGCAAATTTGAAAGAAATCGGCTACAAGCTTGCCTCGGAGCACGTGGTCCACAAGTTTCATGTCGAACAAGAATAAGTGTACTCCTTCAAACATTGGAAATTTTTTTTTCATTATACAGCCACCGATTTGGAATGTCACATTTTTAGCAACTCCGAGATTCGACGCGCTGATCGAGCATTGGGGCTCTATTTACGCGTTGTACAAACGCGCACCATAACGTAATGCACTATCACAGTAGTCACGCAACGATCGTATCTGCCTTGATCGTGCGTTAAGGCAAGCTACCTGGCTTCCCGACGTGTTAATATGAAAATAAAAATTCCTACCCCGTCTCTGTCAACGTGGGCACCCACGATACCATCGTCGCTCGAAAAACAGTGCAAACAGATTCCACGTGCTACGTTAACCCTTGCATTAACAACCTAACCACCGATCTATTAACAGAGACCATTCGATAAAGCACTTCCTACGATATTAACCTGTCTTGCGGAATGCCACGTTTCCCTCAGCTTCGTAAACACGTTAAACCGAGCATCAGGCCGGCTATAATTGATCGTGAGATGCAAAGTGGAGAGTTACATTATTCCGCTCCGTCTATTCTCACTTTAATGGGAAGAGGGAGGAGGCGAGGAAAAGTCTGGGAACGGTTATCGATGGTCGCGCGATTTACCTAGGATCGGCGGGTACCGATCGACGATAATCCGTGGAAATGATCGGGCTGCGGTGGCTCACGCATTATAAAAGTGGCATCGTCCGAGATGCCAGGGATACGGTGACTGGATTATGGAGCTTGTACCGCGGAATTATAACTGTGCTGATAGCGAAGAGAAAGGTGAAGAGCTAGAGGGTGTTCGGAGGATGGGGAGTACAGGGGGAGGCAACATAATATCGCGCGCGTATGCATCACGATGTCCAGCGGCGTGATCCTAGCAAAGTGGAGAAGAGACCGCGTTGCACAGGTTGAAGATGGGAGAAGAAGGTCCCCAGGTAGCTTCAGCTAGGTTCAGAGATCCTCGAGCCTCGTCACGCTGACGCTCACCCCCGTGCACGCCCATAAATGCATCGATACCAACGCACCTACCCTTCTCTAGACTCTAATCCGATAGATTCCGTGGCTGGTCGCGGTCGTCTTTTGAGCCACGATAATCCGAGGCTGCGATTTCACGTAATTGGGAGTAGATGATTAGACGCACGCTCGTTGCCAGCATAGAATCACGTGCAATCCCGTACACGCTTACAGTGGAAACGTACGATACTCCTGAAGGCGATCTCTCACGGTGAGCGATCGCGTGTCCTCGAAATTCGATTCGTAGAACAGTGAGAGCTTGTGAGTGAGTGTCGTGGGCTCAAGGGTGGTGCTCCGCCTGTTTGCCAAGGTGGACAATTTGTCGCTTTATTGGTAGAAAAATGGGTGATTGCAGAGGGGTATGTAGAAAAGGAGCGCTTTAATCCGAGCACGGACAAGAGTAGCATTCACGAAGCATCAACGTTCAATCTTTGTCCGTTACGGTTTTCTGCCTTGGCCGCGCGTAGAATGAAGAGAGACGTCAATATCCAATCGATAGATAAGCTCGGTGGACGGGTCGCAAACACAGCTGGGTCCACCGTGGGCCCAGGTAATCCGAACACAGGATACCTTGTGTTCCTGCGACGAGTCTCTTCGGCTTTGTGTACCCACCCGCCGCCATCGCTGGCTTGATCCTCTGTACACGCAGCTTGCCTCGTGTTCTACGTATTTTCGCTATCTTTCGACTGTCCTCGGCGCTGGCTCTGTTTGCTCGGATTAACCGACTAGACCATCTTGCAATATTCACCGCGAGATCATTCCTCCACGAGCGGGTGAACTATGTAGGATTCTTTCACGCTCGCGAATACATATACCGCGGGTGAAATTCCGTTCGGGGTGAAAGTATATGCAATCACAGAACCCATAGAAGCAACTCGGAATCGAGTAATTTTCCATTTGTTCATTAGATACGAGACTATTTGCTACGAATTATGGTGTACCTATCAGTTGATGAAAAGGAATGGCAAGTGTATAGATATTAATTTTAAAATTTCTTAATGTGGAAGGTTGAGCAGCGTTTTGAAGGTCGAATGTCTGTTTGATGTTACAGGTACGACCTGGGGTTGCGTCGGGGTAGCTAGTAAAGCGTCTGTTGGCGGTGGCGAAGAGATTACGACAGATAGACAACGATTGAAGGGGGCGGGGTGCGCAGCGTTCGGTAGAAGAAGAAGAAGAAGAAGAGTAAGTCGAGAGAGTGTAGGCGCAGGCGCCGTAGGTGATGTGAGGCTGGCGCCCGCCTCACGTTTGGGGTGATGCCCTCCAGTGAGCCTCATCCCCCCCAGTACCACCTTCAGCACCACAACATTCCTCCCTCGCACCTCCAGCAACACACGTCGAGCGCGATCGGGCAGCATCAGCTCTACCAGCAGCTGGTGGCGGCCCATCATCAGCAGCATCAGCAGCACCACCTCCACCAGCACCAGCAGCAGCAGCAACGACAACAGCAACACGGCGGGCCCTTTCAAAATTCCACGTACACGCAGCAAAAGCAGGAGATGAGCCCGGAGGAGGAGGGGGGTCGAGGGGGCGGGTCCCCCCCGGCAGCAGGGGCTGCGCTGCACCAGCCCCATCACCCCCGGACGGCCAGTCCACCCTCGGGCACGGAACCCTGCACCCGCGATGCTATACCAACGCCCACGCCAATCGCGGATACCACTACAACCACTACCACCACTACTATGACGATGCAAACGCAGGGGCAGCAGCAGCAACAGCAAGAACAGCAGGGCCCGAGCCCCAGCCCCAGTCCAACGGGCGGCGACGTTGAGAAGTTCGACGGGAAGATTGTCTACAACCCGGACGGCTCGGCGTACATCATCGAGGGCGAAAGTGAGCTCAGCGAGGATGACTCCCTTCCGGACGGTTGCATCGTAGACGGGCGCGGTGTCTCGGTTCCTCATTCTCTCGTGTTCCCCCAGATCGCGAGCGCGTACTACGTGTCAAGGCTGTACGCTCACCAGGCCTACCAGCAGCAGCAGCAACAGCAACAGCAACGCCCGACGGTGCAGCAGCACAATCCCGATCTTCCCGTGATGCACAGCTATCGGGTGATCAGTTACAGAAGCGCGGAGGGCAGTAAACAGCCGCCCCCGCCGCCAGCTGCACCGCCACCCCCGGCCGCGTCGGTGCCCGTCAAGCCGATCCTCATGTGCTTCATATGCAAGCTCAGTTTCGGTTACGCGAAGAGCTTCGTGGCGCACGCCCAAGGCGAGCACCAGCTCACCCTGATGGAGGACGAGAGACAGGTGCTCTCTCACTCGACAGCATCGGCCATCATTCAAGCCGTGGGCAGAGGAAAGCAACCGCTCGTCAGCTTCCTCGAGCCCGTGGCGAGCTCCACTTGCTCGCAAGCATCGCCCGCGCAGATGCAAGGCCAACAGCAACAGCAGCGCGCCGAGATCAACGAACACGAGACACCGACGACGACCAGCACGCCTGCCAGCACCCCCGGTGTGCCAAGCAGTCCTCAGCAGCAGCAACAGCAGCAGCAACAGAGGCCGTCGCCGAGCACACCCACCACGCCCACCTCTCACTCTAACCATCCCCTCGCGTACAATCATCAACAGACTCAGCAGCATCAATGGGCCGGGGCGCAAGTGAGCGCTGCTTCTTGGGCAAAAGCCCCAGACGCTGCCAGCATGCACTACACATCACCACCACCACCAACCTCGTCGACAAAAGGCTCGCCATCCTCCTACGCCGCTTTGACACAGCAACCACCGAATTTCCTCACGGGCACCACCATCGGCGTCTGTCCAGAGCACATGCAAGGCAGGCCTAGCGGAGTGGAGTGTCCGAAATGCGAGCTCATCCTAGCCAGCAGCAGGTTGGCCGGCCCAGGCGGCCCATTGGCCGGCATCCACAGCCGAAACTCCTGCAAGACCCTCAAGTGCCCGAAATGCAACTGGCATTACAAGTACCAAGAGACCCTGGAGATCCACATGAAGGAGAAACACCCCGAGAGCGAAACCTCCTGCATATACTGCATCGCCGGCCAACCTCATCCTAGGTTAGCTCGCGGCGAGACCTACACCTGCGGCTACAAACCGTACAGGTGCGAGGTGTGCAACTATTCGACCACGACCAAGGGCAATCTCAGTATTCACATGCAGAGCGACAAGCATCTAAACAACATGCAGGAGCTGCAGCAAGGCGGAGGGGGTACTTCTAGCACCAGTAATCCGTCGTCTTCGCAAGACGCGCCGATGCCAACGAGGAGCCCCCACCACCAGCAGAACCACAGTCCGCACATAGCCGGCCAGGCCGGGAACCAAGGCAAACCGAAGCCAACGTTTCGCTGCGACGTGTGCAACTACGAGACCAACGTCGCGCGCAACCTCAGGATACACATGACCAGTGAGAAACACACGCACAACATGCTGGTATTACAGCAAAACGTCAAGCACATGCAGACTCTGTCCGCGCTCCAGTCCCACCATCAGCAGGCACAGCATCACCATCAGCAAGCGCAACATCAGCACCAACAGCAACTGGAGCAATTACTCCACCTGGGCGGCCTGGACAAACCACAGCACGCCGAAGCAGCCCTGGCGGACATGGCGTACAACCAGGCATTGTTGATTCAAATGATGACTGGCGGCCAGTTGCCACCCCAGCTTCCACCTGAAATCATGGGCGGCATGGCGAGCATGGGCGCGATGGGTAACCTAGCCGGAGACGTTGGTCTCTCCCCAGACAGCATGGACCCGCCACCGGAACCTGCAGACCCCGATCCATCCCACCTGTATCAGTGCTGTGTCTGCAACAATTTCGGGACGGACTCGTTGGAAGGATTAGGCCACCACCTTGCTGTGGACAGAACGCGGACGCGCGAGGGCGAGATCCTTGCCCTTGTAGCCGGCCACTTCGTCTGCAAACTTTGTTCCTATAAGACCAACCTGAAGGCGAACTTCCAACTGCACTGCAAGACGGACAAGCATCTCCAGCGTCTGCAGCACGTGAACCACGTGAAAGAGGGTGGCCCGCGGAACGAGTGGAAGCTCAAGTACCTGGCCTCGCCCACTAGCGCCGCGCAGTTGCGGTGTCACGCGTGCGATTATTACACGAACAGCGCCCACAAGTTGGCTCTGCACGCCGCGTCGCCCAGACACGAAGCCGCCGCCCTGCTCCTCCGTCACCTGCTGGAGGCCAGCGCGAACGTGCCCTCGCAGGGGAAACTGTATCATTGCGCTCTGTGCGGGTTCAGCGCCAGGCACAGACTGCCCCTTCTGCAGCACGTCCGTTCTCTCAGACATCTTCAAATGGAGCAACTGCACCAGCTCCATCGGCGAAGCGGCATCCAGGGGAACGAGACCCCGCACACGGACATCGGTGACGTTTTCCAAGTCGTCAGCGACCCCGATGCTCCACCTGCGCAACAGTCCAGTCCCACCACACCGACCACACCGACAGCTACCAGTGCCAACAGTGGTGAGTAGAGTTGCGATACAGTTTCTTCGAATATTCTATCATTCCTGTTGCTTCTTCGCTCTTGTTTTACCGTTTGGTGTGGTTTGCTTGTGCACGCAACGATGCGAAAATTGATTCCTCGTGTTAAGGTGACGGGAGAGAGTTGGAGATTAGAGAGGAACGAGTATCAAAAGTTGTTCAGTAAATATCATTGATGAATTACGTCTGACGAATCGTTGTCCACTCGAGTTTCTTGAATCTCGCTCTCTATATTTCTTCCTGAGGTTTCTTGAGAAACTTCAGTACCTGTGGTCCGTTTACACGAATCTTTTTCTTAGATAATTCCATAGAAACCAGAGTTATTAGTATTAAGTTAGTATTAACCACTTATTGAAATTCGTTGCTCAGAAAGATCCTTCTTCCGTCTCCGAATTGTACTGTCACAATACACATTAGTTTCTCAAGTTAATAGCAATCCACTTGTCTATATCTCGAAGAATTTATCGATGATCCTCATAAAAATTTCCTTTTTCTCGCTTGATCCACTGTAACTTATGACAACGTCCAAACGAACATCGTCTATTGCCATTGGGCGTAGAGTCGATCAGATTTTGATGAACTGTTCGCTGAACGGGTCTAAAAGAAATTCCACGTCGCTCGTAGAGAAGCATTCGCCACGCCCTTTAATGAATTACCGCGTTCACTTTCATCGATTATCGCGTAATTAACGGGCGAAGACGGTAATTTCGCGTGGCATATGGCCGTGGCGTGTGCCACCGCGGCATGCACAATGCCAAGGGTTATTATATCGACGGGGCTGTATACTTACATAAATATACGAGGAGAGGGCACATACACGAAGAGAAACCAGCAGCACGCGTTGCATCGTAGCGCCGTGTCCTCGCAACTGACGCTTGCTCGATGTAAATGCGGTTTCGGACAATACCAGACCACGCGAATAGGCGGTCCTCCTTTATTTCTCATATCGCTTTCTCTCTGCCGTCTACGCTTCCTTTTCTCCCCCTCCCCACGGGTGACCCATCGATAATTTCCCATCGGCAATCTGTAATTTCAAGTGGTATTGTTACTTCGGACGAGGAAGCATCTGCGATGTATGCACACCGCCATAGTCGCCACAAGAAAGTCACCCTCGCTGTCTTTCATCGTTACCAAAACTCTTTTCTCCTAATACAGTGTAATACGGGACGCTCGAGCCAGGGGCCCTTTGCCTTTTCACGCGAATAGAATTATTGGGCTAACTCACGAATATCGTCAATTTGCTTTACCGATTTCGGTGGTTACGTTCTGCCATGAATGCAGGGATATCGTAGGCATCATTTGGCACTATTTCAAGGAGCAATTGTAGATTAGCTAATTTTCTTATTCGGTTATTCCGGAGTTACTGTACAGTATTCCGTACTTGGAGGCAAAGATTGCGGTTTTATTTATAAAAAAAAGGAAATGAAACAAGGAAGAGGAAAATTGATGAAAATGTAGTGCTAAAGGGGAAATTCTAGTCGTTGTGTGAAATGCTTTCGCTGTTGTTACACATACCTACTTTACTTTCTCTCATAGTATTACCGGCTTACACTGTCGTTCGCATGCAGCTGCAAGATTAATGGTTATTTTTTCGGCTATTAAGATTTTCTGTGTCGATCGACGATTTATCGGCGCCTTAATAGAAAGGTGAATTACACGCTCGCGTTATCGAAAGATAGTAATCGGTGTATTAAAGCATACGAATTTATGTTGCTCGAATCAGTACTGTTATCGTTGACGTAGCTCGGTTGCACGGTATTTAATGGGGTTTCCGGATTTCACCGCCCCGCGGTTGAAATATTTCCCCCCTATTTTACGCTAATATCCGTTTAAAGACTAACATTAATCCGTGCAAAACGTTGCTCGTTCATGGAACGAATTAAATCGAACGGTTTGCATTGCGAATATTTCCAACGTCATCATTATTACGCCAATATAATAGTGTCTTCGTTTACGATATACACGCCAAACGCGCAGAAGCATCACGCTACAGGGAACCCATACCAAACATATCGTGCATTCGTGTCAATAATAATATTCCCACCTATAAGCGAATCCATTTTGCGCTTTTTCAGAACGGCGAGAGGAAGGTAGCGAGTGCGGCAACGAGGTGAAACAAGAGCCGGATAACGATCAAGAGCAAGAACAAGAGCCGGAGAACGAGCAGGAGGAAGTCACCTGCCCGTACTGCACTTATCAGCCGACGTCGCGCGATGAATTGAGGCAGCATTTGCAAATGGCCCATGTACAGGACTCCGAGGACAAAGCGGAGGCCGTGAAAGAAGAACCAGCGCCAGACTTGCTGTGCCCGTTGTGTCAGGACGGATTCAAGGAGCGTTCGGGGCTTGAGAAGCACGTGATGCAGATACACTCGGTGAACAGTGACGGGTTGCAGCGCCTGTTGCTCCTGGTGGACCAGAGCCACTGGCTGAACAACAATCCGAGGAGCACGCAGTCGGCAACCACGCCGACGTCGCCGACCACCACCGCCAAGCCGTCTCAAGAAGAAGACATGAGCGAGCGCGGAACGAACGAGGAGATCGAAGAGATCACCAGATGCACAATTTGCGGGCGCATCTGTCGATCATTGGAGGAGCTGCAGCAACACCATAGAGAGACCCATCCAGCTACCACGCCCACGTTGGCCGTCAGCGAGAAGCACGTTTACAAATATCGGTGCGGCCAGTGCAGCCTGGCGTTCAAAACATTGGAGAAGCTGCAACAGCACTCGCAGTATCACGCTATCAGGGACGCGACCAAGTGCCCGCTGTGTGGACGTTCGTTTCGCTCGGTGCAGGCGTTACAGAGACACGTGGAGTCAGCTCACGCGGATCTCCACGAGGACGAGCTGGCGCAGTACAAGCAAAGCCTGTTGCACGCGCATCCGCTGTTTCAGGCGCTCACAGAGGAAGCGTTCAGGAGGCAGGGTAACCTCAGCAGCGAGCAGAACGTCGAGGACGATGCCAGCAAGGCGGAGGAGGAAGAGAGCGACGCTAGCGACTCGTCGCCGTTGCACAAGGAGCAACGTCTACTGGAGGACTATCTGAACAGCCAGCCGGTCGCCGAAGATTCCTATCACGATCCAGGTAGGAAATTTAAGTGTCACCGTTGCAAAGTCGCGTTCACGCGGCAGAGCTACCTCACCGGGCATAACAAAACGTTGTTGCACCGAAAAGGAGAGAAGATGTCCTACCCGATGGAGAAGTACCTGGACCCGAACAGGCCGTACAAGTGCGACGTGTGCAAGGAGAGTTTCACCCAGAAGAACATACTGCTGGTGCATTACAACAGCGTCAGCCACTTGCACAAGCTGAAGAGAGCGATGCAGGAGCAGGGTAACAATAACACGTTGATCTCGGTCGTGCCGCCGGCTAGCCCGACAGAGTCGCCGGACTCCCAGCAGGACCAGGACAAGAAGCCTTACAAGTGCAACATCTGTAAGGTGGCCTATTCCCAGGGCAGCACGTTGGATATACACATGAGGAGCGTGCTCCATCAGACGAGGGCCAGTAAACTGCCAGACCTAGCCGCCAGCGGGCAACTAGACCTAGCCCGACCACTGATCGAACAACCGCCGCCGACAAGCCCGAACAGTCCACCGGTCAACGCCAACACCAGTAACAGTGGAACGATGCTCTCCTGTCCTCGGTGCAGCGCTCTCTTCGTGAACCAAGAACAGCTCGCCACGCACCAACAGCTTTACTGTATCTTCAGCAACCCGCTGGCCTTGTTTCAACAACTGGCAGCGTCGCAGCAACTCGTCCCGTCAACGCCTGCGAAAACGCCGCCACCAGCTTCAACGACGCCTAGCCCGCAACAGCACATGCAACAGAGCGTCCAACACTCGACGCAGACGACGCAGGACATCCTGTCGCAGCCGCGGCACAAGACGTCGCAGATGTATAAGCATCTGTTGGAGAGCTTCGGCTTCGACCTGGTTATGCAGTTCAACGAGAACCACCAAAGACGCCAGCGGAAGGAGGAGGAAGCTGCTGCCGCGCTGCAGGCTCAGCAGGAGCAACAGAAGCAAGAGCAGCAGAAGCAGGCTCTCGCCGCGCAAGCCGCGAGAGAGAGGGAGGAGGAGGCGGAGGAGGTCGGTGATGACGACGTTATACCAGAGCTTACCAGAAGCACGTGTCAGCATTGCAACAAGGAGTTCAGCAGCGTTTGGGTGCTCAAGGCCCATTGCGAGGAAGTGCACCGTGACTTGGTGCCTCGTGAGTTTTTGGAGAAGTACGCCCAGCAGTTCAAGTGCGAGTACGAGAAGAAAAGCGTCGTGGTGACGGTTGCTACGTCCTCCTCCACGTCGTCTGCACCGAGAAGCTCCACGCCGGCGTGTGGCCAGCCGCAAGATCTTACCTCTGACAGGGAGCAACGCGAGAAGGAGAAGGAGGAGAACAGTGAGAGTAAAGAACGTATCAGCAAGACCCCAGAAGCTACGTCGACCACGCCAGCAACGACTCCAGCACTGAGTAACACGCCAGTGTCCAGCACCGATTCGACTACACCTACCGTTTTGTCCACCAATCAGTCCCATCACATGCAACAACAACAACAGCAGCAGCAACAGCAGCAGCAACAACAGCAACAGCAGCAACAACAACAACAGCAGCATGCTCAGATGACTCTGGCCCAGCAAATGTCCGAAATGCAAGCTGCTTTGAATGCTATGGCAGCTTCTCAGCTGCAGCAACAACTGCAACAGTATCCTGGATTGATGATGGGAATGATGGGTCTACCGCTTGGATTGAACGTTCCTGCTTTGGCTGCCATGAATCTACAACCACCATTGGTTCCTATGATGCTACCACCGCCACCTTACGACGGTGCTGCCACCGGATATCCGCCTATCAATGCTCAAGCTGACCTCCTGGCTAAGCAACATCTCGCCTTGCAGCAGCAACAAGCGGCAGCGGTGAGTAATTTTCTGATATATTTTTCTTCTATTTTTAGCGATTTTAGTTGCTGGTAGCTTTACTATGCTGCCGTCGTCGTTTCTAGTGCTTGGGAAGTAAAGTGCTTCGGGAGTTTTCACTTTAATACCGCGAGAATTTCGTTGAGAAAATTCTATACTGTTACATTGCCTTTAATTCTCAAGATTCGTTTAGTCAGATATTTGAGTGCAGATTTAGAATTCAGAAATTAACGTACAATTTATGTAGGACATTCGGAATATATTTTCATTTTTTTTATCACGTCCTCATTTTTTTATATTCATAATTTGAATAGAGTAAATCGTTAATGTGGCGATATTTCTATGATCTAAGATCAAACATCGTAACACATAGCTAAATGCGTCTACGTAAACTTTATGATTGTGAAGTACTGGAGCGTCCAGAATATACACCAAATTTCGATCGCATTCTAAAGATGTTCTATTAAAAAATATAGATTTAGCCAACTTGCTGTTACACTGGCTACACGGTAAATTTGCTATAGACCCGAGGCACAGAGGAAGAAAGCATGCGTAATGTTTCCGTGTTACAGGCAAACGCAGCTGCCTCGCAGAAGCGAGCACGCACTCGTATAACAGACGAACAGCTCAAAATACTTCGAGCGCATTTCGATATTAACAATTCGCCGGGCGAGGAGCAAATTCTGGATATGGCGGCGCAGAGCGGTTTACCACCGAAAGTGATCAAGCACTGGTTCAGAAACACGTTGTTCAAAGAGCGTCAGCGTAACAAAGACAGCCCTTATAACTTCAACAATCCGCCGAGCACCACGCTAAACCTCGAGGAATACGAGAAAACCGGAGAGGCGAAAGTTACACCGTTGAACTCCAGCGTATCTGGGAGCAGTTCCTCGGAAGACAAGAGTCCAAACAAGCAGGCAACCCCACCGCCATTGGCGACGAACGTCAACGTGTCTCAGGCCAGCGAGATCAAGCAGGAGGTCCAGGAGCAGCAGCAGTGCCACGTTCAGCAACAGTCGCAACATCAGGAGGAGCAACAGCATCATTCTCCAGGAAGCTCGGGTGGGCAACAGTCGCGACCACATTCTCCGGCTCTCAGCATGAGCTCCGTGTTCTCTGGCATGCACCACGACGTCTCGTCCCATGCTCCCTCGACAACCAGCGCGCCAAGCACGCCCATGTTGCCGCCAAAACTGGGGCCGCAGAGTTTCGCCAACCCTAATTCTAGCCCAGGCGGAGTCGTACAAGGCGCCATAACGGCGATGGCCCTGACGCCGCAGAGATCCCTGAGCCCTGGTCGCGGGCCGACTGATTACTCCTACGGCGGGAACGGTAACAACTCTTCGGGTAGCAGTTCCGGGAAAAGGGCCAATCGGACGAGATTCACCGATTATCAGATCAAGGTCCTTCAAGAATTCTTCGAGAACAACGCGTACCCAAAGGACGACGATTTGGAATATCTGAGCAAGCTTCTCGGGCTGAGCCCGCGCGTGATCGTAGTTTGGTTTCAAAATGCCAGGCAGAAGGCGCGCAAAGTTTACGAGAACCAGCCGGCCGCCGAGCCAGTGGCAACGGGGAACCGCGAGGGTGACGACGGTTCAGGCCGATTCCAAAGAACTCCAGGCTTGAATTACCAATGCAAAAAGTGCTTGCTGGTATTCCAGAGGTACTACGAGCTCATTCGACATCAGAAGACGCATTGCTTCAAGGAGGAAGACGCGAAGAGGAGTGCACAAGCGCAGGCCGCCGCAGCTCAAGTCGCCGCGGTTTTGAGCTCCGAAGATAGTAACAGCAGCTCCACGACCACCACCGCGAACATCGTGTCCAACACTCCGACTAATGCCCCTGCTCTCGCTGAGCAACTGCAACAACCGCTCAACGCTACCACCTCGCCGCACCATCAGCAGCAGACAATGACGCAGTCGCATCAGCAGCCTCAGCAGCAGACGCAACAGCAGCAACAGTCGCAGTCTCAGACCGAGTCGAAGGAGGGTAGCTTTCAATGCGACAAGTGCAACCTGATGTTCGGTCGATTCGAGCTCTGGCGCGAGCACCAACTGGTACATATCATGAACCCGTCCCTGTTCCCACCCGCTTACCCACCAGACTCGCCGTTCGGGATTCTGCAACAGCAGGCGCTGAGCGCCACGTCCGGCGTGGCCACCGACACCCCTCATCCCCTTATCGCGATGATGCAAGACAGAAAGAGGAAGTACGACGACTTCGAGGAGGGAACGGGCGGTGAGAGCCGCTCCAACTCGGAGCACAGCGAGCAGCCCAAGGACAAACGTCTGAGGACGACGATACTACCCGAGCAGCTGGATTATTTGTATCAGAAGTATCAGGTCGAGTCGAATCCGTCGAGGAAGATGCTGGAGACGATCGCTCGGGAGGTCGGCTTGAAGAAACGAGTGGTTCAAGTGTGGTTCCAGAATACTCGTGCCCGCGAACGGAAGGGCCAGTTCCGCGCGCACAGCCAAGTGATCAACAAACGGTGCCCGTTCTGTCCGGCGCTGTTCAAAGTGAAATCCGCGTTGGAGTCGCATCTGAGCAGCAAGCACGCCGATCAAGTAGCCCGCGGTGAAGTGAACATAGATAACATCCCGGACGAGGAGCTGTCGATGGAATCCGCTCCGTCGAACCCGAGCACGCCGAACATGATGCCACCGTTGTTCCCACCATTCAACACCGACATGGAGGCCTCCCTCAAGAAGTACTACGAGGAGTCGATGAAGCGATACATCAGCGAGCTACAGGCCCACGCCAGTAACGGCAAGCAAGAAGCAACGAACCATCAGACGGGAAACAACAGCGGCGAGACGCCATTAGATCTGAGCAAACCAGTGGACCTTAGCCGCCCGATGAAGCTGAGCCTCGGTGGGCTGAGCAACCTCCTGGAGGAGCAGCACGCGGCTCATTTCCGTGGCGGGAGCGATTGCGGACCATTGACCGACCTCTCCGAACGGAGCATCTGCGACGACGACAGCATGAGCGAGACCACGGAGTTCCTGGACGACGAGAGCGGGCCGGCGAGTCCAGCATCGAGCACGCAGAGCTCTAGACAGGGGCCAGCGTCCGCGGGGACCGGCGGTGTGACTGTGACGCCTGTGACAGGCACCGGTGGCGCGACCGGCCAGTCCAGCGGCAAGAGATATCGCACGCAGATGTCAGCGACCCAGGTGAAGGTGATGAAGTCGCTGTTCTCGGACTACAAGACACCGACCATGGCCGAGTGCGAGATGCTCGGCCGCGAGATTGGCCTGCCGAAGCGCGTGGTCCAGGTAAGGGCGCTCCGTCCTGCTACTGATCGGTGCTAAGGGACGCTCGCGTTCTCTGCACGCGATCGTCTCGGCGTCGACGGGCTTGCGGTCTAATCGAAACGAGTTGCAGGTCTGGTTCCAGAACGCCCGCGCGAAGGAGAAGAAAGCCAGATTGGCGGCTGGCCTGCCAGCCGAGGGCTCGGCTGTCCAACCGCACCGCGGGCCCACGGGGCCCGACGAGTGCAGGCTCTGCTCGGTACGATACTCGGCCAAGTCGCCGCTCCAGGAGCACGTGTTCTCGCGACGGCACATCGAGTCTGTGCGCGTCGCCGTCGAGGAAGGCAGCCTGGTGCCGCCGACGCCTGGTGCACCGATCGTTCCCACCGGCAACAGCGGTGCGCAAGGGATCGGTAACTCGTCGGTGGTCGGGGCCAGCAGCCAGCAGGCTGGCCAACAGCAGCAGTCGGACGAAAACATGATGTACGGATCCTTGTTCCTCCATCCCACAGCGATGTTCCAGTCACAGCAGCAGCAACACCCGGGCGCCGCAGCGGCTAGCACGGCTACCACCACGGCCGGTGAGTGTCTGGCTGACCTCTTAGACTCGTAAGCGACCGTTCGACCCGCGTTTCGTTCGAAATTCTGATCTATTTCTTCCCTTTCTTCTTCTTCTTAATTGATTTCACTTTACGAGGAGAGATAATGGGTATTAGACTCGAGACGCTTTTGTCCCCTTCGTTTTTTCATCTTCGTCGATGACCAACGTCGAGACAGATACTCGCCGCGTTCACCCATCAGATTTCGACTGTTCTTTTTAAGCCACGACTCGCGAAATAGGAACGGCGGAATGTCCCTGCCGTTCGATTTCTCGTCCTCTTTTTACTATTAATCGTGACAAGGAATTTCGAACGTGCGCCCGTCGCGTCGTTGTATGTTGTGCACGTGTCCTTTGTTCACCGCGTGTATATACATACGCCTGTATAATTTGGCCCGTGTGATACTCTAGGGGGCCCGTCGAGCTATGGAATTTATACGAAAACTCTCGAGAATTCTTTACATGTATAGTGCGAATATAATATATCCAGAGCTAGGCAATACTGAAAGTTCCTATCAGATGACTATTCTAGCGTAAGAGAGAATGCGAGAGGGTGAATGTGAGAGTGAATGTTAAGACAGAGCAAGTGCGAGGGAGTGAACGATCGAGAGTGTGGGAAAAAATGCGTACGGGTGAGTGTGCATCGAGCATTAACTTTTAAACGAAAACGATCATCGCAACCGGAGAGAGATACAAATTATTACGAACTTTATTATTATGTTTTATAATGGATCCTTAGTAATGTCCATTTCGATTATTACTCGAAGCGTTTGATGCATTATAGTATAGCCAGAAAGAACGGAGAATACATTGCCTTTAATTCGTACATAGCGTAGCGAAGTATTACTCCCTCTCCTCCGCCCCCCTTGCCTTTGTTTCTATCTCCCCCTCTCCCCCCTCGTTCCGATACTACATCATCATTATCGTCGTCATCGTCGTCGTCGTCGTCGTCATTATATCCGCGAAGCCATTCCAACACCGTGTCATCTCGCGTTCAAGCCCCATCTTCCTTCTTATCGTGCCTGAAGCATTTTCGTTGTAAATACTTTACATAGTCCTTGTTGATCACCGAGGCCTGGCTAGGGCCCCTTTATCTCGAACGGTCCCGATTCTGGCCTCCACGAGGCCGCATAATTCGCTACAGACGCGTTCCTCCGAGAAATACCAAGGGCACGTATATTTAAACTCCCTCCCCCGCCTCCTCGTCCCTACGCGCCTTGTTACTCCCTACCCACTTTCCAGCCCCCTTTCCCTCCGTTTCGCGTCGACGCGACCAAGGAGAGGAATCCTATTTGCCATTTCACGACGACATCGATCTTAATCAGGGCTACTACTAATTAATTATTGTTTTATGCGTTAGTTATTTATGAGTTCCCTTTTGTGATAGTCACACTCTCGCCTGCCCACGCAAATCGGACGCGGGCTCGCCTCGGGTTCGCCTCTCGACCTTGATCAAAGCCCGACATACACACGTCCGTCTCCTTTTGCGCTTCTATTTTTCGTTGTTTCTCTGTTCTTTTTCATTTTGTCCTTTTTTTTTTATTTCATTCACAATTTATTTTATTTCGCGCGAGCTCGTATTCGCCGCCGACGAGGGTGTGGCTCCCGGCTTCTCGCTTCTTTTTTCTTCGTCGACACGAGGTACACACGTACACACACGCGACACGTGCGCGAGCACAGTCGCACACGTAGGTACAGGCGTGCACGGAGAGACACACACACAAACACACGAAACAGACACGTACATGAACAGACGACAAACAACGTTAATGTATGTCAGTCCCTACTATTCTTGTGTATATAGTTTATTATTATTATTAATTATTATTATTAATTATTATTATTATTATTTTATATTATTATTATTATTATATTATTTTTCCGTTCTAGTCTAAAATAAAGCTATACTATCATAAGATTAAACTTTGGTTTTTTTCTTCTTATTTCAAGTTATCACCCGCCACCAGCGATCCTCCACCCCCAACAGCGACGGCCGTTTAATCAGCTCCGCCGCAGATCCTCGATCCATTCAGTCGCCCCAATCACTTTCCACGTTATTCGAATCTCAAGTATCACGAATGTCTCGAATGGTGTTGGAAATCTTGATCAGCCCCTCAAGGCATCGACGAGTTTCTCTGCTTCGATAGAGTACAAGTAGAAGTATGCGCGTGTGTGTGTAGCCTCAGAATGCTTCCAGATTTAATAAGATTTTCAACACCCTGCAGGACTTTATAAATTCGCCGAGAATCGAATCTTCTATCCCCAAAAATCCCCGTCTTTGTCACACGTTCCAGGTAATTCAACGTGCCTTGGAACCCATCCCCAACTCCCGCCCTCGCTGGATCATCCCTCCACCGTTTGCTTTGTTTCCGGGTAAGTTGCTGTCGTGAACTGACCAGCCGCATCTAAATCCACCGCCGTCCCGTGCGCCCCGGAAAGCGAATAACGGTGCATTTGTTTAACAGCCGAGTTTGCAACCAGCGCGTAGGTAGCTCGTGCACGATCGGCCAGGTGATATCCGACGCGGAAGAAAGCGAGTTTCTCGGCATATACCAGTCGGTTTTCCATAAACAGCGGCCATTCAAACGAATCACCGCCCAGTTCGTCTTGTCGCGTCGTGTAGCGCGATGTAATTAAAAACAGAGATAATTAAAATACGGGTCGGTTCGGTTGACGTAAATGGAGACGTCGTCGCCTGCCAAGCCCCCTATCGTTGCAAAAAGCACGTCGATTTATCTGGGATCGGTTTAGCAGCCGCGAACTGAGAGACTGACTCGCGCCCGAGGAACAAATTAGAAGTGACAAGAAAGCACTAACTCGACGTATTGCATCCAGCTACTTAATATCTCTGCGCGGCTATTTTCACAACGAACCCGTGAGCAATAGGAAACCATTTCCTTTAGAGGAATTCCCGTTCTAATTTCTCTAATCAGGTTACACGACGTGGGTATACATCAAGGCTTTCTTTTAGCAGAACCAGAACACCTTGATAGAAGTTCCACTTACAGTTAGATATCTGTATTTCCCCACTCCTTTTATTTCATAAGTCACCATTGAATAGAATAATCGTAAACCCTTCCTTGTAGTCTTCCTGAAAAGCAGCAGGCGCTGAAATCAATGCCAAAATCTCATCGATGCTTTTGAAGCTGCCTCGATGGTATGTCACTGAAATTTACGTCTCGAGTGCTGCGTCATCTGAGACCCAGCTGGATGATTTCAATTAGGGACGAAACAATAACGGGCCCCATGCACAGCGGGGGGTGGGGACAGCGCGTAGGAGTCATCGACTCGATGACTTTGTAATTGTTACGTGATTTATACCAGACTTTCCAAGGTTTTGTCGATCGACCGGCTGGTAATTAGTCGCGGTGCTTTTTCGAGGCGTCGCCCGATTTAACAATAGAGGCTGATCTGTACGCGACGATGCGTGAGGAGGTGGATGATTGCGAGATCCATTGTGCTCGCGGTCATGGTCGGCGTCGGCGGGGCCCGCTCGCTGCCACCGACACCACCACCTCCACGAGATTCCCTAAACGACGCGATTGACGCGCTGAATGGGACGAGGCTCGTGGAAGGAAAAAGAGAACAAAGGGCTGGAATATTCGCTCGGAAAATTGATTCCTCGGCGGCGACGAAACGTCGGCGCGTTTGAACTCCCCGCTACCCGTTTTCGCGCCTTTTGTACGGGCGTCACGTCGGAGGCACCGTATTCGTCGCGGGATCTAATGGTTAGGGATGAACCGGTACCGTCAAGGTGTCGATAATTTTACTCATAACTTGTATCGGAAAAAACTACCGATATCTACTGAGTATCGAATCAAAAGTATCGAAAACTGGTATAGAGTTCTTCTTTATTAATATATTTTATTAAGATAAAAATAGATATACAGATGTGGTATGTGTAAGATGCTAAAAGAAGAGGAAAGGAAAAGTAGTATTTTGTTAACTAACATTTATTTGACATACTAGCTTAAAGTACCCTGCGTTGCCCGGGTAAACTTCGATTATCGCGGAGTGTCTAGAAGGTGAAATATCGGAGAAGGGGTGAGTTGTCCAGATTTTATGGTAGTCTATATTTTCCGAAGGGTTCTAGAGATTAAAAATCGGGATTGAAAGTATCCTATATGTTATTCCTGATCCCAGACTACGTACTTATATACAAAATTTCAGAAAGATCCGGTGCGTAGTTTCGACGTGATCGAGTGACAAACATCCTAACATCCAAGCACACTTTCGCATTTATTATATTAGTAGGTTAAATCAATCAAAAAATAAATGTTTCGATACGATGACTTTTTTCTGATACCACTTAGGTATCGCAATCTTAGGTATCGATAGTAAAATTACTCTTTATCGAAACGAAAATATCGAGTATATATTAACTCGTATTCACTTGGATCAGTTCATTCCTACTAATATTCTCGCCTGGGTTTCGTCATAGAAGTTTCATCGCATCAAATCGCATATCGTATTTTCTTAAATTAAGTGAAACGTCTTTGATGGTCGCTGACGAATCATCTTTCTCAAGATACCGACATATTACGATACGCATGACACAACTATGTCTAAATTACTCATCCATTTTGTCCCATTACACTGTGACACCATACCCTCGTAGCTTCACCCTCGGAAACTACCACTAAGCCGGCGATTTCGTGCGGAAGCACTGCCGAATAAACATATCAATGTATAGAGGCATGAATAAATAACAGAGCGTAGGTATTTTAAAATGACAATACCGCCAGAGTCTCACAGAGCCACGTTCCATCTGGAATCGTGACGCTGAGAGGAAGAAGTTCAAGGTGATCCGTAGCCACGTGTCGCGCCTTTTCTATTTTACTCGTATCTACATATTTCGGTGTGCTCCTCAAGGGGTGGCCTAGAAGAGGCGACGAGGGATGAAAGCGGGCAGAACTCGGAAGAATTCATGACACGAACCCTTTCGCAGCAGCGTCCTTCCGGCTCGTGGCGGGCCACGTGTCGTTTCTCCGGGACGCGGCCGTATTTCGAAAAACCTTATGCTAATGAAGCAAAGGAGGCGTACGTTCCGTACTGGCGGGGAACGGTTATACGCGCGATTCGTGAAATTATGCAAAACACACGGCGCGCCGCGCAAAGGACGCCCGTTTTGACTCGCGTGCTGCTGCGTAGGGTGCGCGAGCGACTCGCACGGTAGGCACGTGGCGTCGTCCACGAGGGAATGCAAATGGTAACTTCTCTGGAGGGGTTGGACGACGTTCTCTTTGTCGCGGGACATCGGCACGAAACGAAAATTACCCAGGCCACGTACCGGGGTCCCGTTTACGTCCCAATTAACCCCGCGTCCGACAAACGAACGCTTCGAGGAGCTTCCTTAGTTCGATTGACTTAAACCCGAGTCCAATTTCACGAAGTACCGTGACAGCCGTGGCAAAAATGCTCGATCGCGTTCGTCACGTTCTGATGGCGAAACGGAAATGGCAGCTGAAGAACGTAATTGAGGAAATCTTACCTATACTATGCTTCAAATACATCTGCTAATTTCAGTGCTTGTAGGTAGATAACCTCACATGGAGTACTTTGCAAAAAAAAAACATTTGCCTAATTTTTTATTCCGGAGTCCTGGTAGTTTATTCTTCTTCGACCTTCAAATCGTATTTCACATCGCAAACGCTTTGCTCAAGTCCAGCGCAGAACGAGTTCACATTGTAGAGTCTCCAGATAGAAGGGCACTGAGCACGCCAACAAAGTTGGAATTAGCATTTCTCGGGGCCCATCCTTTCCTTCTTGCGCCGGCAGTCGTGGAGGTTGGCGGTGTTCGTTTATTCGCCTTTAATCCCCTCGGATCGAACGCGGGGGCCGTGCGGTCACCTCCAAGGTGGCAGAGAAGTAAGTACCTCGAGTCGTTCCGTCTCTCCCACTTTCTGCCCCCTTCTTTCTCCCCCCGTTCCTGTCCTTCTTTCTTCTGCCGTGTCCTGGGCCATATGTTACCCGATCCACGGGCGGAGCTATTAATTATATCGATCTATATAGGCCGCGTATTTAGCCGTAGCAGCGAAAAGCAACACTAGACTCTGCGACGCTTTGTGAGCTCTTCCCTACCCTCTGCTTGATCGGTTCTCCTCGTCCCCTGACTGTGCGCGTCGCGGGACCGTGCGGCACAGCGACGACGGGGTGAGAACCTAAAAAAATGTCCAAGCCTAGCGCGTTGCACAGAAATACATGAAACCCCAGGCATAAATCATTAGGGTTTTGGCGTGGAGGAACTATTATGTGACTCACCGCTGGGTAACGGAGATGAGAGCGGGGCGGGAGGGAAGGGGGTTCGAAAAAAATCCTGTTACAGGGGGTGAGTGTTCCACCCCGGGGCTCTGGCCCCACCGTTGCCGGTAGATCATTTTTTTTCTTCTTTGGATAAAGTGATCGCTCGCCATTGGCTGGGTTTATTTGTTAATTGGATTTCAGGATTATTGATCTGCTGCAGCTCGGTCGGAACGTGAGTCAGGGTCCTGGAAAGAGGTGAAATTATGCCAGGTTTTGGGGTGAAATGGGTACTATGGGGGCTTGTTAAGTGTTAGTGTATTCGTATAGGTCGTGGTGGATTTTTATCTAACAATTGAATCGGGGTTTAAATGTACACTTGCATGTCTAATGTTATATTTCTTACTTCCACTCGTGCAATCTTCGTGCCATTTTGTTAGCTTGAGAAATGATTGCGTGTACACAATAAGAATTCGTTTTGCGGTATTGCAGCGGAATACCAATAATTATTTTCCTCCAGTTCCTGCGTCTCTGAAACCACTCTCGCACTCCACTCGAATTCCTCTTTAATAACGCTACTGAGAAACGATTACCTCTCATTCCTAGCCTCGGAGAAAAACTTGCAATTAATGCTAGAATAACCATTTCTTCATTGAAACTATTTCACGTACAGCAGGGATAATTAAAAAAGTATGTGACATTGAGTTTTTCCCTTCACTTATCAAACATTCAGCAAAGTCAATGAAGGGGCTCTGATTTGTCACTAAGAAAACAAGCTTAAACTTGTTACCATTCTTAAGTATTTTATATCCTCGTCACATACACAACACACTTATTAAACACTATCACTTTAATCCTCAGAAACACGTAAGAATGTAATCAAATAATAACAACCCTCTGACGAATAGCTAAAACCACATTGCCGCCTTATACCTCCATTAACATTTCTTTGGACACCGTTGAAAAGGGCCCCAGTTCAACCACGACATATCTCCGCAATGTGCAATACTTTCATCTTATAAACATCCCGCAAAGAAGAACGATTTGATCGGGGCCCGATTTCGCGCGTGTCGAAACGTTCCCCGGGCGCGTTCACTTTCGCCGCGCGCGATCGTCGCCAGGAGGAATTCCACGGGGGGACTTCTTTTGGCCCTTGGCCCCGGCAGACTTCGCGTCGGGACGAGGTGGCGAGCGTACCTGCCTCCGAAGCCAGTCACGGGACCGTTCCTGTATAACCTAGTAAAACCGTTGAGCCGTACGCAGGATGGTGGCTCGACGACACTCTTCCCTTTCGTAGTCGCTTTTCGATGGCGCGCTACTGGAATCCCGGCAAAAAACCCGACCAGGCTACTGGCCACTCTAATGCTTGCCTATAATGCCCGGCCGTGTTATTTTCAACGGCGATGACGCGTCCCCGTAATGACGCGCCGCTTTCGTCGACCTCGACGCCGCGGAAACGATTCCAGCGCGGCCGGCAGTTGTCCAAGTAGCGCGATCCAAGATTGCTCAGACGGGGAAACTCGTTAGAAAAATTGCCCCGAGAAGCGTCTGGCGCGACAAGCGAAACGCTCGTAATTTCCTTGCCGCGGTCGTGCTTTGTTTCCCATTTCCGCGGCCGATGTAATTGTTTCGCGGGAAACGAAACCTCCTTTCGCTTTGTTTTGGATGGACCAGTTCTATTCGGCGTTTCACTGAAATCGCGAACGAACTGTAATGGTGTGTGGAATTTGTTTTGTCTTCTCGTGGCGAGGGGCAGCGAAGGAAAGAGGTATGTAATTTCGTGGATATGGAAGAGGTTTGTTTTTAGGGATGGTCATAAGGTTTTAATCTTTTCATATTTATGTATTTCTGCATGGAGTCCAAAAAGATGGTGTAGAGTGTGAAGGTTGAAATATGTTAATGGTTGTGTTACGAAGTGACATATGGCGGTATTAGAATTTAGGGGATGGCGAGTAGATTAATTTTGGAATATTGGTCACTATATAACAGTATTCTTGTTTTATTGTATTAAATATATTATTCAATGTCATCTACTGAATTGCTGTCAAAAGGGAATACCAATTCCCTACTTAGAGCCTGATAAGTATGTTAATGAACCAAGTAAGAAAATTATGGTTAATATACTGCTTGCGTTAAAACTATAAATCAAACCGAATAATTTAAACTCTCAGTGCTAGAAGAAATTAAACAGTTTGCGATATAAGAGATTAAATGTCAGGTGAAAGAAAGTAAAGTAATATAGAAGCACCATAATTGGTTTATACACGCGTGTATAATTTATTATTCATTTATTTAATATTAATGCGAACAGTATTAAAATATTCGAGGGAATATTAATCAAGAATTTTCAAGGGATATTAATCTTTTTATGAAGAAAGTATAAGAAAGTTAACTTGAGTGGAAAAGTGACGTGTTTACCAGCGTAGCAAGCATCATGACCATTTTTTGCCTTCTGACGTCATAAATTTGGTAAACGGGCGACCCAAATATTGTATCTCCCACCACTAAGCGTGTTTCTCACCTTTTTTATCCACCTGCCGTCAGTACTTTAGGTATGAATTTCGAGTCGGTAATGCCCCCTCCAAAGTCAAACGATTCCGTCGGTCGATCAGTATTATTTTGATAGTCAGGACGGGAGGAAGTGCCTCGAACAGTAAAGCGGCTTTAAACGTATCACCCCATATTTTAATATACTATTCATAGTGTATAGATGGTAGAATATATACTGTATATTTTTAGATAATAAAATATATAGGTGGTACTATTTGTATAGTACAGTATAAAAATTAGATACGTGTGCGTGTGTTTCTCGTGCGTGAATATCTGAGAGTGGCACTTAACCAAGTCTTAATCAACGCATCACTTATTGTTAGCTAACTTAACTAACGCGTGCCATAACTCGGACCCCCAGATTTTACGTGTTCGCATTTTGGAAATGGAGCCTCCGATTGTAACGCAGTAAGCAATTTTTTTATTTCTTGTTGCATTTTCCAAATTACTGCGCAAACGTTTTCATATATTTAAATGCTTGTTCAACTATGAAAAGAAAGAGGAATTTAGAAGAATGTAATAAATAGAAATTGGCAACTAGCTTCTAATATTTTTGCGTCTTTAATAACTTTCTCATTTTTTTCCGCTATAATCTTTGAATTCAGAATAGAGTTTTACTTTTATCATTGTTCCTCTAAATATTAGTCGCAACATCCACGAAACAGAACTATGAATGTCGCTGATTATGAATATTTCCTACTTCATTCTCGAATACTCGAAGCGCGTGAAAACTGTATCTACTGCCTCATACACTTACAATTAGCTGAAAATCAATATACCTACACTACCTGAAATATTTATCGCATCACCGTTACATCGACACGATAAAGTAGTTTGTATCCAACATATCAAACACTAAGTTTCTAATCATCAATCACGTAGTAATATTTCCTTAGTATTAACATAAAAGTGAACTATAACTCGCATCTTAAATATTCGAGAGATTCAATGAATACATATTTCCAGTATTGAACCTCCTCGAACGCTTATGCAAACGTTTCGCGCGCAAGTTGCAAGCTTCAACCCCCGTTCCTCACAAGAAAGTTTAGCGCGCGACATATGAATAGTTTTAACAAAAATCGCGGCAATGATTCATCGCCTTTCGAACGTGGCTGGCCATCCCGCAAAAATTCCTCCGCAATTGTGCGTGGATGATGCCGAGGCGGCCGAATTGTTACGGGCGAAGAACGATGGTACCATAAACCCCGAGAAGGCAACACGGCGCGACGAGTTATGGCGATGATGCTTGGAGTTCCACGCATGACTCGGCACGGTGCAAGTAGCGCCGATGGACCTTGAGTCGATCAAAAAACGAGTAAAGTCGCTCGGTACCTTGACGCGTACCGAGCAGTCGGCCATAGGAAAGGATCGAAGGCTAATTACATACCTATTAAGCGTTTTCGTCGCTCGTTGCACGCGCCGCGTCTTTCAGAACATCGTTGATATTTTCCTAAAAAAAGCAAGCTTCATAATATCAGGTTATGGGGGTCCAAAATGTTATACCTACAATATCAAAATCCCACATCGATGATTTTAGTTGAAATCTAAAATGTAAACCTTTCTCAACACTCTTATTTAATGGCGGGTTCATGGTTGTAAGGGTGGTGAAATTTGGGGCAATGGAATGCTTTCCTGATTTTTTTTCACTCTGTTTCCTCAAAATAGTTTTTTAAAAATTTGTAGGTTCTATCACAAACTGTTTTGTTCTATAACGTTGAATACATGAAATTGAGAAAAGTGGAACGTGTGTTTAAACATTCTGCAGAAGCACTAGCAATGCCTGTAATAATTAATATCTAATAGTCGTAATTGTTGTCATAGAAATTCTATCACTTGTTCTTTCTACTGGCGGACGTTCCAGACGATTGTGTTAGGTATAGGGTGCACTGCTATTAGCCTATCATTATTTACTCAGAATATTCGCGGATCGAAGCCCCTACAACGTCGCATTATGATTGTATTGAATAATAGAAAAGTGGTACGAGCGCCTCGCATGCGAGCGTATCTGCATTTAAATCTACCTGTCAGTGCAATCAAAGATCGCTTCTGCTGAACTCTGTCATTTGTATACGAGACGCGACATCGACCGCGCGTGGCATAAATCGTCCTTCGAGCAGGTATTTAATAGAAGCCCGGGATATGGATCTAAATCACGCTATTCACGATCCCGCGGAAGGACTGGACAATTTTATATTAAATATTTCAGTGTGAGGGTAAAAAAAATGAAATCACTGAAAATATTAAGATTCATGAAGTTGTACTTATAAGCGAAGGCAAAATATTGCACGAAAGCTTCAGACTTTTTTTAGACGCGACATTTTTTGGCTCGCATATGCTATTTTCGATATATCGACCCATTTTTACTTTTTTCTACCTTTCTTGAACTAACACCGTGAATATATTTGAAATACATTCTGTCGATCTTGGGAATTAGAGATTCAATTCATCTTGAATACTGAATGTCCTGTCGATTCTATCAGCAATGTGTTCTGCTAGTAAAAACGTTTACCGTAAACAAGTGTGCACTCAAACAGCATACAAATGCAATCATTCCAAAGCAAAGGGCACAGATCCTCCTACGCTCGGGTGCAAATGCAAACCGGCAAGGAAATTAACCCCATCCTTGCAACCACACAGCGTTCCTTACTTTTCACGATCCTGAGCGAGTGCACTTTAGAGGACGAGGTATACAGGGTGTACCAAAAGGGTTGGTCGAAATTTTACCAGTTCAATCCATCGAACAGAAGAAAAAGCAAATTCGTACAAACGTGGGGTCCAAAACGTCCTTCCTTAAAAGTATAATAAAAAGAACATTTCATAACAAGGTCATACTACGAATTACTCAAACTCCTGACAGATTCCAGATCATCGATGGAAATGAATCGTTTGCGTGGTTTTCTGCAGATTAGGGCACCAAATAAAATGAATTCGAAGCACATTTCAACTAGGTATTCCACGTCACGCATGTCGAAAAACATTCACGAACTAGTGTAGCTCAATAGTAGACATATCGCGGACATGATCTTTTTAGTCAAGGTTATCAATGGTAACATCGATTGCCCTGATCTTCTTGGTTCGATTTCCTTTAATGCCCCAGTGAGGCATATGCGTACTAGGCCGCTCTTTCTCCCGAGTCTTCTAAAATATAAGTACTATGCGATAGACCCAATTAATAGGGCAATGATCATAGCCAATGAAACCTTTAATGATGTGGACCCTTTTTTGGGGTCCCTCAATTCGTTAAAGACTTTGTTACATAAACGCATAGAGCTACAATAACACACACTCGAGACTGATTATTCAATAGTGTTTCAGACTCTGTAATTTGACTTTATGGTAATTTGTATACTATGGGTTTTTTTCCCGTATATTATTAATAATAATAATAATAATAATAGTGAAAGTAACATTCATTACAATACTTCCCCACTTCTTACTTCAATTACCATTCAATGAGAGAACTTTTCCCCTTCTTCAATTTGGCCCCCACAAATCATACCCAAAATCCTGGACCAGCCTCTCTGTAGCACCCTGTACTCCATCTGATACCTCGCTATAAAGAGGTACACGTAGCCTGAGCGCAGAGTCGGCGGCGGTCTCGGTGTCTTCGGAGCTGGGCCCAGAGACGACCGCAGATCGCAAGCCTACCGCGGACCCGACGTCGCCAGCTGACGGTGGTTGATGTTGTTGCCTGAATTATACTCTGATTATACTCCGGGCGCGCGGCGGCTATGATTAAACATTAAACAACGTCATTACGCCGGGCAAGAAGGGAACGTAGAAAGCTGGGGCGCGAGGGGGTGTTCGTGGGAGGAAGACGGCGAGCGAGACGGGCGATGAGGCGGGCGACGAGGGGTATTCCTCGAGGAGGGTTCCGGTCGTCGGGTGACCGCGGCCGCTCGTGTCCTCCTACGAGTTCAGGATTAGCTTGTATATAATTCCTTTAGCTCGACCAGGCAGAGGCTGGCCTGCCTCTTCCCTTCAGCCCGCTCGCTGTTGCTGACTGCCTGCCTAACCAGAAACAGGAATGCCAAGAAGCGTAATTAGCTATTCGCCCGCGAGTCGGGCCTATTTGCTTTACTGCATTCCGCGCCACCATTCAGGATGGAGCGGACTCGACGAGAGAAACGGGGCGAAAGAGGGACATGGGGAGGCCGCGGGTTCTCCTGATCGGCGAGAAGAACGATCCTAACGAGCTGGATCGGCCCGAAACAACGATCGATAGAGGCGAGTGCCTGTGCGTGGTTCCGACAATCGCGAGATTAACTTTTCATAGCTGATCCGTGGATCGATTGACAGGGCTCATGCAGCAGGGGAGAAGTCCTCGGTGATGGGAATGATAAATGGCGTCGCGGTGTACTGGAATCGGATCGTGATTCTCTGGAGGATGACAGTGGATCCTGGAGTTTTCGTTAAGAGACACTGCTGGGTTTCGGTATTCTTCATTAGGCCTTGGGGAGATGGATGTGTAAGAAATCGATTTCTGTTAAAAATATTCGTTGCTTTTTAAGTCGCACAAAAGAATGTATATAGGTAACTACCAAGTTTGAAGTAAATCGGGTGATTGGTTTTTGAGATATCATGATAAACAATTCGAAAAACATCGTTTTGAGAAAAAGGCGTTTAAAGTTTTAGGTACCGTTTGCTTTTTAATTAGATCCTTTTTCGAATGTTGCCTAAATATGTACAAATATAGGCATACCGATCGAAGTAGGGAGACCCCTTAATCTCTAGAGGCAATTATTTTATTATATTTTAATTATTTCACGACACAAGTTGCTTGATATATTTTCAAAAATCTCTCGCGACTATTTCCATTTTTTACATTTAGTTGTTGCTTAAATTTTTGTCTCGTGATAGAAGAGTCTCATGTAAACTCTCATCGCAAATTTGCACTCTAAGACATTAATCAATTTCCTTAACACTTTACGTTCTTGACATTCCATGTGATTCCAATTAAATAACTAACAATCACTTATCAAAATGCATATCCTAATGCTTCAGCCACAGTATATTTAACTCCCAGTATGTTCCTCTACATTTCCAAGTGGATAATGAATCTTTCACATTACGGAAAATAATTTCGAATACATATGTCCTACGTTTTAGCGCATAAAAGTCTTTTACCTATTCCACCCCCAAAAAGCAGTCTAAGGATGAGACCATACGTAAACCGTTTCACTAACCCTTTCAAGAATCTAGCTTCCACGACGACAACCTCGTTCTAAACTTCTTGCATTACAATCCACGAGCCTCCGTTCATTCCCACAAGATTACGCGAGGCTGCTCAAATCTGGCCTCGGTTAACTAGAAATTCCGAGTGCCGACATCGGACTGGAGCGTAAACTCGTTCCCCTCTCGCATACCGGAAGGAATTGGCCAGTCGAAATCATTTTCTCGGTATCATGTCGCGATTCTTCGCGAGCGCGATACGTGACTGCTATCAACGGCATAATCCCTTTTAACGTGCTCCTTTTCTCTGATCTTCCTACGCTACAGTTGAACACGGGTGTCGTAGAAACGCGATTGCTGAGTTAGCAGGGTTCTCGGTGGAAGAAATACATCGAGTAGTCATGGTCGTTACACGATGCTAGTTTGTATATTGTTCGCCGATGCCTGTGAAGGCAGGTGAACTTGTGTAGGATGACTTAATGAAGAAAATTGTGCGGCCCAGTGAAAAACAGGCACATGTCACATATGAATAAATTTTCGTTTCTTTGCAGTTTGTACCATTGTAATTCCACGACGCTATATTAAATTTTCTTCACCCTAAGAAAAAAGAAATGCATAATTGAAAAAGGTGCTCATGCCACACTGCTCCTTGGGGACACGTGACTTAATAACATTAAATTTTCTGCAAAATTTTGATAATAGTTGTCATTTACCATCTAACTTGAATACCGTTTAAAATAGTTACAATTGCGTATCGCGTTTCCTATGAAAACAATTTTTCCTGCAACTTGCTTTACTCTAAAATCATAAAATAGGGGTAAGTGCCTGTTTTTCACTGGACTCCTCAATTATAAAATAGCCTGGCGATCCACGAGCGAAAAGGAAGTCGCGAAAAATAGCTGGGATTTACGGTGAAGTTTAATTAAGATTTTAGAAGAGTGTAGATAAACCTAAGAAGTAGTAGTGACAGAGAATAATGGAATTCGTAAGATATCTGTGATCTTCTTTCATTAATGTCCCCATAGAGTCCTAGTATGAAGATCTCTCCTCTTCGGACATCGGTATTCAGAAAAATCATTGCTCACAGGTTTATCTGTGAATTAGCAGAGTGGTTCAGTTGAATAAATAGAAGTCCATTTTGTAATTTTAAGACCAGTCACAGTCAGAAATGCAGTGGAGTGGAATGAAGATCCAGAAACAGAATTAAAAGTAAAAGTTACGCAACGTTGTTGGAGACGTTACAGGCAGAAGATCTTTCAGAGGTAAATCGTCGAAAGAACCGAAGAAAGAAATTAGAGATGGCCGTGATTGCCATTGGATCACCGCCAGAAACGTCGAACGTAACGAAGTTTTTCGAGCTTGCCGGCGTCGATAAGAGATCCGATGGAGTTGGGGGTTGAAAGGGGCGCGTCGCGTATTAGGAATTCATATCTTGACTGGGGTGGGAGGCTTCTCAAGTGTGATCAATACGGAGTTATTCTTATGAACAGCGATACTCAATCCACAGTGGAAAGAAATTCTTGTACAACACATCTGCTTCCATGTAACATTGCTGTGTTACGATCTACCGTACATAAACTTGTAACAAGATCTCTTTTACTTAGAAAAAAAAATTCTCCCACAGGTCTTAATAATCTTTCACCTTGATATATTCCATCTCAAAATAGAAAAACAGTACCTACTTTTACCATTCTTTCATCATCTTCGAGGCTACTACCCGCGATCCCCTAGTGCACTTCAACCCCCGAGATCGCAAGCTAAAATTGTCTTTGTGAATATCATAAATTCGCCAAATTATTCTCCAAATAGTCAGAAAAGCAACATGAGAACCATTGTCGGGGCGTTTTTTCGCGGAGCCTCGGATTTTCTTGGCATTCCAGCCTTCTTTGGTTTCAAAGTCGGCTCGGATACGACGGCCGGGGTTGAAAGCTGGGGCTGCAGACATACATTAATAACCGGGGAGATAGGTACGTATCTGCCGTACCTCTCCCCTCGAATAAGAAGATACATCCCTTATATAAATGTGTGACTAACGGGCGGAAGCTTGCGCGGAGCTTGTTAGGAGGAAACGAGGAAACGAGGAAACTCTCTCGGCAATCCTTTCTAGTTATTTTCGGAGTATCTTTCGAGTCTACTGTCTCCCCCCTTTATGCTGAGTTATTCGTTCGCCAACGTGAGATATCTCTCGATCAGGCTCGTACGATGGTTACACGTTCACTGGAACACTTTGGTTTCTATCGCATGGAGCTTCATTCGAGCTCGGGTTCCTGTTGGAATCGTCTGCTAATTAACTCTGATTTTCAGTGACGTAAGATGGATAGTTTTTACAGCGAAAATTGCTGATTCGTGATATTCTAATACCTACTAAGCTGTATTTTATTGAATAAACATTATACATAGGTACCTATATTTATTTTGTAATAGAGTAAGTCTTCTTGTGCTACGATTTCATGCGCAGTCGGACAGCAGCAGATTAAATTATTCTCATTAGAAACTAGATTAGAATTTGGAAAGGATACGCGCTCGTGGTTTCTAGGGCCCACCGTAGTTGCCTGTAAATGCGCGGAACGTGTAACTGGAGCATTCGAAAAGCAAGCCAGCGGTCTCCAATTCAACCGCAATCAGCTTGGCCACAAAGGCTCGCGATCAAAATAATTACCTCGCATATATTACACAAATCAGAGTGTGCCAAGCACAGCTAATTCGAGATTCCCGCGATAGTACACCGTTTCTGAATAGTAACCCAATATTCACAAACTAACAAATCCTAATAGGTACCTTTCATCGTCCAAACAGCAAATCACTACTTTCTTCGAGACGATTGATTCGCCGTCCTACATCTCCCAAGTACCTATATTTCATTCAGCTTACATTAGCGAATACTAATTTTCCAACCACCTTCTCATACTTCCCGCACACAGGACACCAAAAATGGCTACTCCTGCGCCGTTCACAGTCATCCCCCGCAGTGGAAGAGTTAATCAGCATGCATAGCGAGAGCTTCAAGGGACTCCCAAAGAATCATTGAAAGCGAAAGGAGGCTTACGCGCCCGGCACCATCGAAAGTGGTAAAACGCCAAAGGAAACGGTCCCTTCTCCCGAAGAGGTACCTAAATTGGCTCGCGAGGGTTCGGAGGATTTCACAGATTCGCAACGTACGATCGGTCGATCGATTATCTCTCAGGGAGTTTGATAGAGCCTAGGGAGACCGAGGAGATAGAGGGTACCCGCGTTGACGGGCTGTTTAGCGACGCAAAGGGCCTGCTCGTCGACGTATCAGAGGCTCGGGGGAGGAAGGAGTCATTACACGCTCGTTTTCTCGCTCTTTTCGCCAGGACTCCGTCATTGATCCTTCCTTTCGCCCATTGCTCTCGGACAGAGGGCCAGTCCGCGCCTGTAATCACGGTAATGCCCACCGTAAGGGACACGGTAACTCGCGGGATCCGTTGCCCGCCACGGCCGGCGTGTTCCATGCTTTACGGCTCCTATGCATCGGATCCTGGGCAGTTAAGGCATCGTGGCCTGAATAACCAATAAGATTCCGCGGGGCACGCGAGAACCGCGAGAGCCACCGTGTGAATTCGAAAATGGAACGCGATGTTCGAATGCCTTTCGCGAAATTTACGTGGCAATTTCTCTCGCCTGAGTAGAGCAAGCTTCTGTCGATTATTTCTGTTTCGTTGTGCTCCGTCATGAAGGGATGAGAAATTTTCGGGCTACAGTATTGATATTTAAATTTATAGAAACTTTTAAGCGGATTCATATTCGGTATGTACATAGAATTTCGCGAACGAAAGTTGTAATCTTCTTTTAAAACACGACCTGTCAAATTTAAATTATAAATTCTCCCGCGTAAATACTATCCACCTATGGGATCGAGTACCTACACCGCCATGCGCCGAAACGCGTGCATGTCACTGGCTCCGACGTTATTAAAGTAAGGCCCGGTGCCTCGCGAAATTAAATATCCCCGGCTATCTGGATGACCCGAATTGCCACAATCAAATGGATATCGCCTAGCGAACAATGGCGCGCGATGCCCCGGCTGCAATTATCCCGCCGCATAGCAAGTACCGAGGGGGGGCATTATCTGTAATTATGCGTTTCTTGCACTACCAGTCCCGAATGATAAATGGCGACCGAGCAGGAAGAGACGATTCCGTTCCATGTAACGCTCATTTATACAAGCTGTATGTAAATCCCCTCCCTCCCTCCATCAAGATTATCGAGATATTTAAAGACGCTGCCGCGATGGAACTGGCCGCGGCGAGGCCGCCTATACCGGCGGGGCGAAATTTTAAAACGGGAACACGGTCTCCAAGTACGAACGATAATGCGTCCAGCTGCATATCATTAAAACGTTCGTCATCGTCTGGTAGCACGGGTTCTGGACGCGGAATGCGGCCAGAAGAAATAAATTCGTGCCCTCCCCCCCTCGACACTCGGAGCGGCCAGTGGTACTCGCTCCTCAAACCTGGCCGGGGGCCCTAACAAGGGAAAAAGGGTTCGGAGGATTTCGAGCAAGCAACGTCTATCGTGCGCATTATACGCGGCCCGCGAAAAAAACCGTCCGCCGCGTCCACGTCCGTGGCCGGCCAGAAGGGGGCTTCCATCCTTCTGGCAGGATCAAAAAGAGGACGCGATCGCTAATAATATCGGTGGAAGCCCAAGAATCCGCAAAGAGACGCTCGTCTGCGTGGCGAGCCGCCCGTAAATCTGCCCGCGTCACCGCGCCGGTATACCCGAAGGCTCGGTGGTACCTACAGCTCCGTCCATCCGTCTATCCGCTTCTTCCCTCGCTGCATCCCCTCCCAAGCGACGCTTCGCAGCGTTTCGGCTGACAATTATCGGGCTGCTCTGAATCTCTGCAAACAGCCGGGGAATTAAAGGTGACGGGAATTTGTGACCACTGGGGCGTAGAGGGATCTTGAGTATAGCCGTTGAAGGATGTGGCTGCGATGGGGTAAGATTCGGGATGGAGGTGGACTATACCTTCGAGCGATTTGCATGTGAATTGTAATTAGGTAGGTGTGCGAAGGTGGAACCATTATGTAATTACATAGGCAATCTTGGTAAAGACTTCCTGGGGAATCTTATTACGATCTTTTACTGTTGTGCGTCAGCTGCATAGCAAAGGTATATTCGATAGCACTCCATGTGACACCCTCTGCGCTGCGTCAATCTTGCAACCGTCGAATGCAATGGACTCGCGTGAGGGATAGTTGAAATGTCTCTGCGAGCTTGATCATAACCCAGAGTTACATCTACAGTTGCAAGCTGGGATGAAAGAAATGACCCATTCAACCCCCTCTGTTCTTTGAAATTCGCCACCAGTGGTTAGTGCCTATCTATCTACTAATAATTTAGTGGACTCGAAGGAACTCGAGCGCGTTGCCGATGGACGCGCACTGTTTCTTCTTCGATCCCCGATGAAGAGCACCGTGGCCCCCGATGATGCTCGGGGCGGAATTTGGAGCGCGCGAAAAATCCATGCCGGCCACGGTAAGAGGGGGATCGCGACGGCTACGCCCCTGGAAAGAGGTGGTCGCCATCCATGGTAGGAAGGAAGCGCAAATACTGGGATTGGTTCTCGCGTACGCGAGACAGAGCTTCGACTCTCGGTACGCAGAGAGTTGCCCGCGATGTGACTCCTTCTCCATCTCCACCTCTGTTCTCCCCCTCGACCCACGTCCTCCACCACCTCCTTCGCTTGTCCACCTTCTCCTCTCGCTGGTGGGGACAGATTTCCTCTTGACGCGCCGCTAGCCACGCTGCTCTATACACTTCTCCTCCGTCCACTTGTATCGTTTCCTTGGCTGCCGCTCCAGCGGGTTCAAGGACTCGGTTTCGAGGAATGGGGAATCCCCTTGTCTTCGCCCGCCATCGACGGAGGAGCGTTAACCCCATAACCATCTCCGCGCGTCAATCCTCTCGCGCGGGCGATCATCAGTCTTCGGCTATTAAGGATTGATTTACGGTACGCCGCGGCGTCCTCGCTCGCTCCAAGGGAAGCCAAGTGTTTTCTTTTCTCTATTTATTCTTTTGACCACTGCGAAAGAAAAACGCTGCCACGTGGGCGAGCGTCGTGGCGATTTAACGATGGTAGGGATCGCTGTTACGGTGACAGTTCCTGAAACCGCGGAAAAGATACGCGGTTGCTAGTGGAGTGAAAAGTAGGGAGCACTGTTTGGCGCCATGATTGCTGCAACGTGACTGGGCCTGTACTCCGGCAACCGAGTCTCGTCTATGTGCAGTATCGCTGGCCACTGACAGCTGACGGCGCATGATAGAGGCGTCAGGATTGTTTTCGAGAAAAATGATTCGAGGCAATGACTGTCGCAGTTAGTCGACAAGCTGCGTCGAAGAAAATCTATATTTGTAGACAGCCGTTACAGGTGACGGCCTGTGACACGAGGCTGACGGCACATGAACCGATCCTAAATCATTTTCTTCTGACCGAGGATTAATGGGCCTTCGCTGTTCTTTACGGTCCCCTGCTGATTGTCGCTGCACCGCGGGATGATTACGATGACGTTCGCTTTAATGTTCACCGCTGCTGCGACCGATGTTACCGTTCTGCAACCTTTCATTCATTCCTGGATTCCTTTGGCCTTTAATGGGACATTTTGGAAGTGGGCTTATGAAGGAGGCTTATTAGGTGAATTGTTGATTGAAAAGCTGGTGTAGAGAAGTGCTTGCGATTAAACCAAGGTCCACGAAATGTTGTTTCTTGCGTCCTCAAGCTTCTGTCTACTGATCCCGCAAACTACTTGTAGCGATACTTTCGGCTCTGCCACGAGAGGGCATTTGGGCGATTCCGCTCTCTCGCAAGTTCTCCCTCAACTACTGATTTCTATATATACCAGTTTCGTTGTAGCTCCTAAAATCCCCTTTTCTAAAGCAGGGCTTGCTAGGTGAGCCTTAAGCCTCGCTCACATTAGTCAAGTTTCTTGTTTGTGTTCAATTAATAGTGTCAGCTGCCTTCAAGTTACTTTTAAGGTTACTTGAAGCAAGTAGATATATAAAATGGTCTCAAAGGGGAGGATGGTCTCCTTCGTTATAATCCATTTCTAAGAATTTAGTAATCTTGTTATTACTACTCCACCCATTCTCTTAGTCATTATTTTCTGATTATAACCTCACTTTTCAAACATAATAGGCAGTCAACTTACTACTTCAAGTGGACTTCAAGTTCACACTTGTACGTAAAATCGCACTATTCAAGCTGTATTTCAAGGCAAGTAAAGTTGAAAGACTCTCTTCTTCGCTTGAAACTTGAAAGAAACTTAAAAGCATATTTCAAGTCAACTGCATAAACTGGTGTTCACATTGGTAAAGTAGTGTTAAGTTATTTGAATTCAGGCAACTTCAAGTCAAGTAACTTGACTAATCTGACCGAGGCTTTACCAATGAGTGCACTAACAGTCCCCGCACGAGATGCAACCTTCCCTTTCGCTCCTTGCATCCCATCTTTAACCATCCTTCAACCCCCGCCAAATACTCTTGCTCTGTTTCCAGTTATCCCTTAACTTCCATCGTGTTTATCCGCACCATGACAAGTTTTATTCTCCGCCTGAATCAATCCCCAGATTGCTATCTTACTCTAAAAAATCAAGCCTCAGCAGAGCCCCAGAAAATTTCATTTGCATGGTCGCCGACGATGAAGGTTCGCGAGGTTCCACGACCTCCGGTGCCCCCACCGCTATATCCCCAGCACCCTCCAATAACACAAATCGGATTCATTACCCCAGCGGGTCGATACCTCGGAAATCAGACGTGCAACTAATAGCTCGGCGTGCACAGTGTTGCGTTTCTCGGAAACGTCCGCGAGCCGGGCGGTAATAATGAACAGGTATCCGGGGAGGCGAAGCGTGCAGCGCGGACATAAAATGCGAAATGACTATCTCCACCAGAGACACCAGGCGTCTTTTCGATCGCCGTTGCCCCAGCGTGTCGATCGGTAGCGATCGCGCGATGAGCAGACGTGGCAGAAAAGGGCGATTCTCGCGCGAGTCATCGACACCGAGAGGAAATCGATTAGTCCGCGGTGTATTCGCCGACAACCACCGGTCGATGCATTATCGATGCAATGCGGGCCCTCATACACATACATGAAGGGAAAATGGCGGCCACCGGGGGAACCGCGAAGGTGTCGATAGGATCGCGCTCTCTTCCTCTCTCTTCTGGCTCACCATCGGGTCCGACCCACGGCGGCCTAGCGATGCCTGGCGTCTCTAAGCGCGCAACGAGGACCCGTGGTAATATATTGATAGGACGCCGGCGATATTGCTTTCGCATATTTATGCCGGTGCTCGTGGGAATCGTCTTGCTGGATAAGGGGGAAACGCTATCGGCGCCATGGAATCGCGAGCCAGCTCTCAGCGACTCTCCCAATAACGCTCGACCTGGTAGGTATATCGGTTATTATCTCATCGATAGCCAGAGATCGTAATCTTTTAAATATACCGCGCTGGCTGCAGTCACGCCTGTTGGCTGATCGATCCTGATCGAATTCTGGAGCAGTCTCCAGTTCCCGAACCCTCGGCTGTATTCTAAATCGCACGAAAGCAGACAGATAGCTTCATCGGTGCCTCTCGCGTGGGTGTGTATGACCCTGCAACCCAGCATCGACAGAATCGTCAGAAAGTATTCGCGCCTGTGTCGAGTTGATCATAAAATCACTGTCAAATGTAACTAAATTGGCACCTCCCCGACGGTGCCGCGGTGGACGCGTTCCCTGTTGAACCAGCGGATCTCGAGCGATGTCTCCTTGGCGGGCAAATCAACGCTCGTGTGCCGGCTCGCGGTCGATGGTAAAATACGTTGCCCCAGTTCGGAATGGCGGGGACGTGCATTCAGAACGGAGAGGACAGAGGACACTATTGTTGGAGGATTTCTAAGGAACCGAGCGTTTTCTGGATGCCGCGTAACGACTCGGATCCCCGAGGAACACCTGGCTGGGTGGCATCGGTTTTTCGACGCGGAATGAACATAATGTACCGAGGCGCGGCCTTTCGTGAAGGCCCGTCGCACACCCCCGACAGCGGAAGCGCAGATGACAAAGCGTTTTCTCACCCGAGGAAGGACAAAGGATCCCCGATTCCCGAGATTACCTGGCTCCCGGTGAAGGGATACAAAATACAACGCGATAGCGACGCGGGGTGTTGAAGAATTCTGGCCATTGAGCGAGATCTTTTTCGAGACGGGCGGCTATCGAATTGCCATTCAGCCGCGCCGGAATCGCACGATCGAAAGGAATAATTCATTAAGCGGATAGATGAGCAGGATATCGCCTTGTTGGTACGTCTTCTTAGGTACCTCTGGGGGGCAGCGTCTAAGAATTAAGTTGTCCTTTAGTACCCACGGTGAGGATCTCGACGCACGGTGTCCGCGTAATATTTAGATACCGAGCGGTGCCGTTAAAAGACGTGGATATTACCAGAATATCGGGGGTCGTGATCACGCTTCGACGTCGATGCGGTGGGAGCACGAGGCGAATAAAGGGCCCGTGTAAGAAGGCGAATTCCCAGACAACGCGCTGCGACTGTTGCGGGCTAGCTGAGGGCCATTTACTGTCCGAATTTACGACGGCTATCGCGGAGATAAGGAACGCGAGCGACACGGGGGCCCCGAGGGGCCGCGCTCGATTACAAAAACCGGCGAACCGGTGGTCCACTTTCGATCCGACGATCCTACTCGGCCGCGCTGATCGGGGGATCGCCCGCGACATCCAGCGACCGGGGAGGAAATTATAATTGAGTCCGAGATTAAAGGTTTGTCCTTATTATGCTCGGGGCAGGGTGGAGGCACGAAAAGACCGAGCCGAGTGGCGAGAGGGATCCAGTTTTTACTGCTCCACCATTCTCCCCCTTACTGGCCCCCCTCCTCCACGTCGCGTACGGAGTCAACCGTCAGCCCAATCTTGATATATCTCCTACCCGAGGTTGCCCGTTCGCTTTTCACTGGGCCGGTCCTGCCTCCATTTATATCGCATTATGAGGCCAGCTCCTTGGAATCCTCCGTGGAAGACCCAGACCCAGTGGTCCCCTTGTGTCCTGGCCACTGCACTCGTTCGCCGAGTTCGAGATGGTCCAGGTCAGGACTAAGGTCACCGATGCAGAAGGCCGTTTCACTTTCCGTGGGGCAAACCATCCATGCGTTGGTATTTCGAGGCTGCACTAATTACGTAAATCTAAGTAGGATCTGTCATTGACAGGGGTCTTTGCAAGTAGGTAATTGTTTTTTTTTTTTAATAGTGGAGGTTTTGTTGGGTCGACAGAGACCTTTGCAATGCTAACCAAGAATCTATTTTAATCATGGTCATCTTCTTGAACGTTGGTAGAATAATCTCCAGCGAAGGTAGAAGAATGGAATGACTTTCACTGTCAATCGAATACCCACTGTCTTGGGATCAACCGCGCAATGTACAACGAGGAATGCCGTGAAAGCTACTGAAAAGGAAAGGCTATTCAGCTTCGTGGAAACAACGACGGATCCGTAACCTTCGTTTCCTTGCGAGGGAGAAGAACCAGAGGAAAAAGTAAATCAATTTCTTTGTTACGTAAGGACGGGATTCTGTGAAAGTGACGGTGTTTTCTCCCGATTGATGTCGATATCGACGGTGATCAGGGAGGAATTAATGATCTTTGGATTGTCTTTGGAGGGTGGCAAACGGAGGACAGGGGATAGCAATTTCAACGCGATGACAAATGACTGGCGGATCTTGGAGGATGTTTAACGGGGTGCCATCTGTGCGTCGGGCCGGCGCAGGAAGCGAATGCTGGCCCCCGAGGTGGCAGAAGGGCACCGAAAGGGGCCACGGAAGATGATGCGAGCGAAATTGATAATACTTGGCGGATGCAAACGATTACGAAGCAGCCTTTCTTCTCTCTGTCGTACTTCGTGAATTTTGACGAAGCCTCGCCCAGAGGGGACGCGAAATCGATTCGGGAGCTTAATACTTTGTTAAAGCGAGACCGCAAAAATCATCGCTGGCATCGCTGCCGAACCGGTTCCGCGGAACAGTGACATAATGACGCGAGACGAGCGAGGATGAATTTAATGTTTCGCAAATTTCACTGTCCCCTATGCCACAGTCTTAAACCTCCGCCTGATAATTATTGTTATCAAGGACAGGAAACAAGGTACCGAACGCTTTAACCAGCTTCATTGATGCCGTGTGCTTCGAAAAGTGGGTTTAAAATTGATACTTGCCTACTAATAGCCTTCAGATGTACCACGTAATTCGCTCGTTAGTTTGCAAATGAATTCGCAAGTAATCTTCTGCGAGTTGGACAGGTGAATCACCTTACACAGGTTTTGGCCTGTAACGTATATTTCGCTTTACATGATTGGGAGTTATAAATGAACATTTATTTGAAAATCACTCACACCCAGCTTAATCTGGCCAAGACAGCGAGCTACAGATTTCTGCAATCGAAACATTTTGCAGTAATATTTCCCTAGAAGCCCTACTTAGTACCCACTGATAATAGAAGGTATAAGTGACGTGTTTATTCAAGCGATGCAAAAATATTTCCAGTACTCTAATTACTACATAGAAAACGATATCGTTAAGGATCTCTTAGAAGGTTGCAGTCGAATAGTCTTTCTTTCACCATGCATCAAAACACAACCTCTCGTATTAGAAACCGTTGTAACGGCGAACGAATCTGAAGTTAAACAGGTCTGATTTACGCGGTGTTTATACTTATTTATATTTGAAGCGTTTAGCGCACACAAGGATGATCTATGAGCTGCATTAACGCAGCCCTGTTAAACGGTGCCGGAGGGGTCAGCGTAGGTTTGACGGTTCCATGGTCCTCCGCGTCAATACTTCTCTTCGTCCACCGTCCTCTCTCTCCTCCCTGCCCTCTATCGCCCCTTCCTTTACTTCCTCGCAGCGCTGGACCCGCGCTCCATGACCTGACCCTTCATAAACTAGGGCCCAACTGTGCTATATTTTAAATGCATATAGACGTAGGCGTGCATGCCGTTAAAATAAATACAAGTGCCAAGGGGGCTCGGCCTGTATCGGTTCGGGTATAAACGCTGGGTCCCGACACCTCGCTCTTCCCCTTCTCGAAAAAAGGAGGGAGCAAGAAACCACGAAAAAAAAAGAAACGGACAAGACACGATCCGTCTCGTGCCCATGGTTGTGCACTTGGTTTCGAGACATCCTAGGTGCTTTCAGACACACGAACTCCCGATTTCCTGTCCAGCCGCAGTGTCGCTGTGGCATCGCGAGCCTGCGGCCAACCAGAGCACGTGCACCTTGATTAGGGGATTTAGTAACAGGATCTGGCCCTCGTCGAGGTGTCTGAAGTTACGAGCATTCTGGATTATCGTTTTAGACGTCTTTAGAGCGTGGTGGAAGGTGCGATGAATAGTGACTGTGGGTGAAACAATGGGTGTTCGATGGTTGGTAGTCGCCACTGTGAATGGAGCAACTCGAGTTTGAGGATTTGGAAAGAAAGTGGATTAGAAGTAAGACAAGTATCTTACTCCAAATTTTATTCGCACTTTTCTTTTAAATATCTCTAGTACCAAATTGAACTTTGAATATTTGCGCACATAATGGCTAAGAACTCTTAGCGCACAGTTTCCGGGGCTTCTTTCGCTTTAGTCGCGTATTTCAGCGTTATCACGTACCCAGAAACGGTACTATAGCAACCCATCAATTTTGCATCGAGCCATTCGCAAGAAATCGATCAAAATTCCTTGCCAAGGGGATGAAAACATCCCGAGCCGGTTGCCACGGGCCGATTTCCTTTTCAGGAGCATCGATATCTCGCTCCAAGGTGCAGCTTCGTCATCAGATACATCCTCTACCCTGCGCAATGGGAATTTTGATTAGACGTGGATTATCGGTGCCGGAAAGAAATGGGTGGCGAGGCTGCGGCCCAGCATCCACTAGACTCCAAGCTGTCTGGGTTCCTCGGCGAATCCTTGGATCGTCTATCTCCTCCCTTGGTTTATTGCCGTTTGATTCTTTTCTTTCTCCCTCCGCCGCACGGCAGCGCTTGTATACCTCCAGCGGGTCGTCAGATTCTCGCCGCTCCAGGAGAAGAACGAGAGAAAGGAAGGAAGGGAACTAGCCGCGCAAAAACTTTCGACTAGTTCTCGCCAGGCTGGCGTTCGATCTAGTTAAGCCTCATCACGGCGTTCAGGCACTCGCCGACTAGCACTTCGTCTTTTCTTCTGGGAGCCGTGAATCGCGACGCCATCATCGAAACTGTCCGTGCGATACCACTGCTACTGATTCGAAAAGGCTGAGTATAGGTGAAAATGTATGCTTAATACCTAAATTTGTTAAAAAATTATGAAATGCGTCGCTGGAAAATTGGGTGCCATTATCTGTGACCAAGTGTTTTGGTAACCCAAAGCGTGCAAAGATTTCCTTGAATTTTATTATCAATTTATCGGCTTTTGTATTGTTTTGAAAGTTGATTACTTCTGGCCACTTAGAATGTGCATCCACTATTACTAGAAACATGTGTCCGTTAAATGGTCCCAAAAAGTCAGCGTGAATACGGCTCCATGCCTTGTCCGGCCAAGGCCAAGGGGTTAACGGCGCGTTTGGCGGTTTTTTCCTTTCTTCTAAACAAATTGTGCACGATTTTACAAGTTGTTCGATGTCGTGATCTATTCCCGGCCACCATACGTAAGATCGAGCTAGCGTTTTTATTTTTACTATACCCATGTGAGAAATGTGCAATTCTTTCAATACAGCGGACTGCAATGATTCGGGTACAATAATTCGGTTGTTCAGAGTATGCTGATAGTGTTACAATTGTGTCATCGAGCACGGCTATTTTGATTTTGAAGCATTCATTCCACGTAGAGACGTGCAAATGCTTCCACTAGATTAGCAAGTTAGGGAAGGAATTTTTCACCCTAAGCAAATTTGCTAACTAATTAGTTAGCGGACCTACGTCTGTGAAAATTATATCCATATACCCATCATCCATTTAACCCTGTATTTTTAATTCCAAACCACCCTGCGCAGTCACACTTCCTCTCCCACCGTTGAAGTCACCAGCAGTCGCCTTTCTCAGGATTTATCGCACGAGGCGCGAGCGTGTTACCGAATCTTTGCAGGGACATTGTCGCCGGCCCGCGACACGATCACTCGCCGCGCCGTTTTATCTCACGCAGAGGATCGGGAGGAACAGCGCGCTATGTCCGAATCGAGAGTGCATCCGGTCATAAGCCGCGCACTCCTCCGCGGAAAAAGGTAACTCGATTAAACCGTGATAGAGGAGACAGCGAGGGCAGGGCTGCGGAGGGGGAGGAAGTGACGGAGGTGGACCACGGGGAGCAGTCCTCGCGGGCAATGGAAGTGGCGGCGGAGAACGGTGGTGCGCGACTTCCTCGAAGGAAGGAGAGGGCGCGGTCCTACCGCGAAGAGGAATCCTCCGGGTAACACATGGAAGGATAGAGTTATTTATTGTTATGGCCGGCCGTTCGGCGTCGTTGTGTGTGGGTGTCGGGAGGGTGGTTCGGGGGCCTCCGCTTCGGCCCCGAGATCCTCTCTCTCCCTCTTCCTTCCATTCTCTCTGCCCGGCTCGCGCTCACCCGTTGGGACCCGGCGTATCTACGAACACAGATACCGGCCTCTCGGTGCCGTAACACACGTCTCCTCTCTACACCTATATCTCGCCCTCTCTGTCTACCCCGCTCTCGCCGTTCTCGCCCCCTCCCTCTCCAACCACTTGGGCCCCGTTCCGTTCTTCTCCTCTGTCGCGCTCTGTCAGGGCCCTTCTGCAACGTGTGCAACGGGCCGCCCACTCCCGGTATACCCCGCTGGGTGTCCAACACCTACCTACATGGCCGCGGCACAACTGTATCCGTCCCAAGCTCCGCTGACCCGGTCCACACACCGCGATTTGCCGCCAGCACCACCGCCACCGCCACGGGGACCGCACTAAATTTATCCTACCGAACGACTTTATTACATTACCTCGAACGTTTAATTCGAAATTATTACTTAGACCGGGACACCGACGCCAGGATCGGCGGAAGAGAGAGGGAGGGATAGCTCCGGTGGAGGCGGCGAGGGAGGATGGTGGCTTTGATTTACGTGTCAGTAAAAAGTGCATCAGGTTCGAGGACACCTCGATGCTCCCACCCTCTACGCGCATAACTGCGGGGACGTGATCCGCGGACAATCGCGATTGCTACATCCGACGATACCGTTTCACGTTTTGCAATGAGGATTTTTCGCGGCGGATTCGAGGGCCGAGCAGAGAACAGTGGAAATTATACATCGGAAGTTGGTGTCTGCGAGACGAGGTCGATAATGGTCGAATACTCTCGCGGCCCCGGTTCCGTGGGGAGTCGTGACTTGTACTCGGGTGTCGGCCACGAACGAGAGAGAGATATTTTTACGAGTCTGGCTGAGGTTAGTCTCAGGGTTCGACTCCTCGCGGTGGAGTTATAATTTACAGCCCTTTACCTTGGCCCCCTCTTTCTCTCTCTTCCTCTTCCTTCCGTGGCCTTTCTCTCTTTTCACACGTACTCTCGAGGAAGATTGTTCTGGCTGAGCTCGCGAACTCTAGAGCTAACCCCCAGCACTGGCTTTAATAGTGTCTGTTCGTCTGTCCGTCCGCCTCGCCCCACCGCTCTCGCCTCTTCTTTCGCGCTGAGGAGTACGTGTGGGTTGTTAGTCGGGCAGTTTATGCTCGGCTTGCTTGCATGCCCTTTCTACTGCGCTCGCAAACTCTTCCCTTCTGCCTGTCCTCGTGGTGCACACGCGAAATCGAAGACCACCGACTTGCAGTTAGGTGGATCGGTTTGAATTGCTCTTAACCTGGCCGGGTACCTACTCTTGGGTCACTTATTTCCTTCAAATTCTGTATTTAGTTAGGGTATACTTAAAGTTCCGTGGGAAATTCGAAGGATATTCTCTCTTCTAAGGCTGTCTATGAAAATATTGGAAAGAAGAAAGTTGCTTCGCATAGAATAGTGTGGAATCTCGATGATGAGCTTAAGTACTCGCTTTTCATCAAACCGTATAAAACTGCCCAAACAGCTATTAAAAAAGAAATTGAGTATCACACTGTCGACTTGAAACATCCTAAAGAGTTAAGAGTTCGAAATTAAGTAGATAATATCATACAGCTCCGCTGCTTTGCACTTTCAACGTTTCCTCCTGGTTCAGTAATCCATCTTCGTTTAATATTGATGTACCTAATGCCGCACTTTTACAGCGGAGCGGCTCATTCATGCATACAATACCATTTACCCCGAAGATTTGTTTCTCGTTGGTCGACGGTGCTCTCGCAGCAAATGACAGCGGCGCTCGTCGCGCATGAAAGAGCCGCGATTCCGCCGATCTAAATCATAGCGGTGACAGAGTTGAGGGTTGCCCGGGCTGGTGAAGAATGAACGACGAACAGAGACCTGAGTCCCCTGTATGGCGTATTAGCGATACACGGGAATTTTACAGCGATGCCCTGTAATACCGTCTCGATAGTCGGAAACGTATTAGCCCGTGTCTTTCGGTCGCTGAGACAAAAGGGCAGAGCCGAGAGGGCAATGAGCCTCGTGTGAACGCATATACATGTTGCCCGTCCAGTCGAGTTTAACATTTAAAGTGGATTGTGGTTTGGCAGTGAAAAAATGAAACGACCAGTGACCCGAGACTTTTCACTCCACTGATTTGCACTTTCCTTCCGGAGGTGCAAATAGTGTTCCCAGTTTTAACACTCTCGTTGTCCTCGTTACGATTCAGTAGCCTTGTCGAGGAATACTATACGATACACTAAGATGGATCCGATAGCGAAGACGCTGCCACGTGTCATCGGAGTTTTCAGGTAGCCGCAGGTCCCTCGCTTGAGGATAAGAAACACGATAGACCCGTTGCCATTCTCATGGCAAGGGGAACTATCGAGGTGGATCGATGATCCAGAGCCTCGCCACTTGTTTCGTTGCAACGCACGTGTCTGGGGGCTGTTGAATAACTTCCTCTCTTATACGGTCAGCATTGATTATCGTGAATATCGTTTTCACCCTTTGTTTCTCTAAAATGACAAGGCAGGCTGCCCTCCTTCGACAGGATTACGAGACTGGGAGTGTATTGCACAAGGATCAAATTCTTCTTGACTATGCAGGCTCAACTAGACATGTTCTTCAAACCCTCCTAAGCTTTGACTCGAGAATTCCAAGGTTCATTGTTTCAACACGTTCTCTAATAAAATTATATCTCCTCCAAATTGGAGTCCTCAGCGTTACCATTACTGCAATGAGGATGCCAAGTTTCCTTCTTGATTCGAACGAAAGCTCCCCTTATTCACAAGGACACTCAAACATGTTCCCGTCATTTTCCTCCTCAACTCACTCATTCCCAGGTGTCCCTCGTGCCTCCGTCCAGTAGCCGAGCAGCCGTCAGAGGTCGACGAAAATTTCGCCACCCCTCGAAGTCTCAGCCAGGAGACATCACACCCCGCTGCCGTTGGGCGTCCGCGCACGGCAGGATGAGCGATGAGGCTGACCAATGATCCGTTACTAGGCACATTGTTACGCCAGACGGTGTATAGTGTTACCAGGAATACAGCAGGCCGCGACGCGCTGTGTGCACGCACGAGGTGCTGCTGGTACGTAGGTGTACGCGAGCAAGAGGAGGGAAGAGGGGAAGGAAGATAGCGGCGGTGGAACCTGGAAAGGGGTGGAGGAGCGAAAAGAGCGGAGCCTCCGTGGTAGCGTCGGTAACTCTGTCAGGCGACGCGTCGTAAACTTTCGCCTCCATCGGCGAGCGCCTTCGCGCCTTCCCTGGCCCACCACCTTCCTCTTTCTTCACCGCTCGCCCCTTTTCTTGCTTTTTTTTCCCTTCTTCTTGTTCCACTTCTTCGCCCGCTTCTTCGCTCCGGCTCACCTCCCGAAGCTTCGGGCCCGTGGAGCAGTCGCTTCCCCCACGCACCAACACACCTCGCCGCGGCTGCCTTCCTATTCTTCTCGCGCGTATGATTCAGCCTCGCTTCGGTTAAACGCTTATGCAGATTGCCGATAGTAAACGACCGGCTGGACAGAAATAGAGGCCAGAACGGTCGAGGACAGGGCAGACCAGACACCGACGGAAACACTGCCACCGCGGCTGCGCGCGCGCAGTGTCGCCGGCGCGCTCTTTTCGAGTGTCTGATGAGGACGCGGCTCGGGGCTTGATCAGCTGGGTCGTGATTTTGATTTGGAGTCACGTATGGTTTAATCTGAGTGCTTTTAAATCGTAGCGAAACGGTGGAATAGGACGTGGATGGATTCTGTGGTATTCACTACTACAGATGTGGTAAGAAGATGATGTTAGAGTATTTGGAAAGTCTTACTATAGTTGTGTTGTATATTTAGTATACAAAGGCTGTGATTAGGTCTCTTTGGATACAATGATTAACCTCGTACTTTGTATCGTCTAAATTTGACGACATCTGAGAGTAGTAGGGTAAACCAACCAGTGAATGACCGAATTGTTGAATTAGGAGCCCAGTAAATGACCGCATACTTTTAATAAGAATCGTACTTATTAATGTTTGTTTAATACGCATAACTAAAAATATGGGATATTAAACGTGCAACTACACTCCATTTATAAACATATAGTAATTTTTAAATTTATAATTGACATTTCTTTGCCTAACGGTCATTCGCTGGTATGCGGTCAATTACTGGTTGGTTTACCCTAGTCGTTTGTTGTTCGATTCTGTTTGGATAGAAATTTGTGGTGACATTTCCGGCTCGTGTGCTTTAGAACAATTCAGATTCCACGCACACATTGCAAATGGTGGGGAATGAGTAGCTGTACCTATTTCGAGCAGTACTTCATATCAATTGCGACAAGTACTTTGATACTGATACCTTATTCTGTATTTCACAATATTCTCGCAAATGTTCAGTATTTTCGTTGACCCATTTGTTACATATGTCTTTCCTATTTGTTATACATGCTGGAGCTTTCTCGAAATTTTCGCACTTGCCAATAATAAGTAGCTCCCCGATGGTGTGTTGCTTACTAAATCATTTCTCAAAAGCGTCATACACCTCCGAGAATAGACGCCGAAGCATTCTTCGCGGTGTTCTCAGTAATCCTCCAACAAGCCCCCAGGAATTTCACCGTCACGTATTGTTAAAAATCTGATCACGAGTCGTTGCTTCCTAAAAAAGACTTAATTATCTCACGTTCATCGTAAGATCATCACGCTCACAAATAAAGATTTTAGCCCAGCCGTCATTCGAATCACGTACTCCGTGTACCCTACACTTAAGCATAACCTTGAATGCGAATCGTAGGACCGATTCTTCTACATCACCGAGGAACGTGTCCACGCTCGGTCGAAAAATTGTAACGTAGGCTCGGTGACGTGGAAATTGTCATTACTAGCGCGCGTCCTACGCGCCGCGGAGAGATAAAATCATAGCCACGTGTAGGTACGATAAAATTTGAGTCGTGCCGGAGACCGAGAATGTTTCGGTACCGAAATACAAATGACGGGGTCTAGAATAATTTCATATATCTCAAAGGTAATTCTAAATCTAAGTTTGCCATCGTCAAGCATTATCTCGTAGTAATTTAAATTTGTCAATAACAAATCCTTCATTGGCAAATTTAAATTACTAAAATTTCGAAAAAGGAGGGCACAGGTCTCAGACCTATCAGAACTCCCCATACTACATTCGCATTTATAAAATTCAATTCGAATCTATAATTCGTCCCATGTTCTCTAAAATACTCAATGATATTTCCGCATAGATCAATCGAAGTTTACCCTAAACTCATCCAACCGCGTCAAGACACTAGAACATTGTTCCCCGTCTCAGCCAAGCAAATTACCCGCTGTCTGAACTCTTCGCGTTCCCGTGGTCGTCCGCGAATTCATTAGGATGCCAAGCTTAATGGTCGACACATGCTCGCGCAGATTTCTGCACACGTGTCCGATGAATATTTATCCAGCGATTAGGCAGCGAGCATTCCGTACACCGACGACTCTGCCCTCCCTTCCCTTCCTCCGACCAACCAACCCCCTCGCTCTCGTCCACTTGGCAGAGAGGTAATTTGTCGCCGGGCTGCCGAGGAGTCGAGCAGTAATTAATAAAGCAGCCGGTCGTTGGACGGAATTACCGGGACGCGTGAAACGTAACGGCAAACACTTTAACCCTCGTTCGCCACCCGTACTAATTGAGACGCTCCCTTGAAAGACAGTCGTCGTGGGCCCGCTAACGGCCGGTGTCAACAATCGTCGAGGCTTAATTATGCACGCCTCTAATTACCACGGGCAGCCGCTGTCCAGGAGTAGGAAGACGGAAAGGTGGAAGAGGGGAAGGTCAGGCTGGCTCGTACATGGTTGACGCGTTTTGTAGCCGTGTGTCCAGGCGTCCGGGCCCGCTTCCCACTTAACGTTTCTTGCGTCACCGGCCGCTTAATTTGTTTAACTAATCAGGACAGAGCGTTAATTGTTCAATTACACATAGGTGGCGATCGGAGGTCAGCGTCGATCGGCTAATCGCTGCCCGGCCCCAGACCGACTTCGGATGGGAACGCTCCGTGACCGCGCCCGTGCTAATTGTCACGACGCGAACGGCCGATCCTAATTGACCGCGAAAGGGGAAAGGAGAGAAGGCGGACAGAGATAAACGGCCAAAGACGTCCGGTCTTTTTAACCAGGAACGTAGCTTCGATTAAGGGAGCCCACCTACAAACTGGTTGTATTATATTCTGATTAACGTCTCGGGCTCGCGAGGTGGTCCGCTCCGGACCTACTCCCCGCGTCTTTTCCCTCCTCCTCCTCCTCTCGTCCCTCACCTTTTTACTTTTTTCTCCGCCGCGTTTCATTCGACTATGATTATATTCGACCAAGGGAGCTCGCAGCTCGCCGCGCGTTATCGCGTAATCGACGCCCTTGGAGATAAGGGACGAGTAATTGCTCGCTGGCCGAGAGAAATTACGCGACCCCCGCTAACGAGACCTCGAGGCTGCTGGGTTTCAACTACGAAATGGGAGATTACTGAATGGGAGTTATTTGTACCTACGCTGGATGGGGTAATGGTGGTCTGCTTTTCGAGGAGCGATTTGCTGTTGCTTTGGAAAATTCTTGTGACTGATTTCTTGTGGATTCTGTTCTGTTAGAAGCGTGGGAAAAGTGTCGTTGTATTGGGGTTTGATTAGAAGTCGTGCATTAAAAGTTACTTGGAGAGAAGTCAGCTGAAATTAAGTTCATCAAAGATTTGAGAATTGTTCTAGTTTTCCTAAAATCTGATTTTAAGAATAATATCGATTCTTGATATTTCTTACAGCGTTGGATGTAGGAATGCGTTAAAGTGGGAAGGAAGTGCTGTTAGTAACAGAAGCAGGGACAACGAAACGTCGAGTGCCTTCGTGTCCAGAACCATTTGCATCCCTAATTCTGTTCCCAGACCCGTCCACGTGACATCGAACAATATTATCAGTTATTCCGCGCAATTCCCAGCAGTACTATTCGACGCATATTTAAAGAAGCTTCTCGGCTACGTGATATTTCGTAGACTTCTCCAGACTCTACAAGCAACACCACGAAAAAGAAGGAAAGAATAGAGAAAGCAAGTAAACAGTGGATCTCCCACTTTAGCGATTCAGCTATTCCAGAACCAAGCAGCCCCCAACTGGAGTTAAAATGTTTAATAAAACAACTCGATCGAGGCCTCAGAAATTCAACAGAAAAGCCTCGCCACCCTTGGTCCACTCAACTCGCCAAAATATTCCAACAAACCCAAAATTACACAGCCAAATTAACTTAATACCCCAACCACTAAGTACCTCCCAAAAAAAATTACATTACTCCCCCACCAAAGAATCACAGACAATTAATTTTAATTCACATTGAACGCATCGCGGCCCCGATTAGAAAGATGAAATCCAAGTACCAATATTTCCCATCACCGTCACGGGGATATTTGCACGAGGCGCGCGCGGGTTTCATAAAGTCCCGTGGCCAGTTGGGTCGGGTATGAAGCTCGCCAAAATGCGATACGAGCTTTGACGAAGGATTTGGGTAATCCATACGCGATAAATCGAGGCCAGGCGAGCTTCGGTGGCCGCAGCCACGGTATTTCAACCAACAGGCCCGTCATTCTCGAGAGTGGACCGTACGCGCGGTATGTACCGGGGTCACGTACGATATCGGGCACAAAAGGAGGCAGAAGAAGGTTAGATTAAAGCTAAGGGAAGCCGTGCTTCGTTTCTGACGAGACAATCAAGTAATGCCTGCTCGGTATGCCCGCCGTCGGGCATGCCGCGCCTCTGGGGTGCCGTAAGCCACAGGACTGAAAGGAAAAACCGCGTACCACAGCATCGTCGCGGCACCTACAACCTCGCTGCCGTCCGCGGGCTTCTGAATTCTTCATGGGCCCGGGACTTTTTTTAATGGCCCGGCCAGCGGGCTTCGTTTGAATGGACAATCTGGAGGGATGGAGCGCGGAGGGATGCTAGGTGGTTCCACTACCCACGTGGATGGTGATTTGTCCTTTTCTTAGTCCGTCGGGAATGCAACTGATACACCACTGCTCGATGATCTTGGAGTCGAGCTGAGTGTTCGAGGTTCGACGTTGGTAGCTTCATTCTTTTCGGAGATTTAAAGCGTCCACAGGTGAGACACTTGTGGGACTTACCACTGGTATTTCGGATACATTTACTTGGTGGAGGTAGCGTTCGTTTAAGAAGGGCAGAAGGGGGAGCGTGTATGCTCGAAATACCTGTCGCGAGATGCTAAAGTGTCTCGTGTGAAAAGGCACTTGGAGGTACGAATTTGTGGAGAGGGATTGTCACAAGTCCGGGAAGTGGTTTGTAATTTGCACTTGCTGGGTTGAAGGTTCCTGTGACTGATCCAATGGATGGAGTGCCATTTGTAAGGTTTTTTAGGTAACAGATGGTTCATAGGGGAGAGTTGCCAATATCGTACCACTTAAGACATTTTACGTTATATTTCATATTTGGTACTCATATGAACGCAAATGACTATTGGATATTGTAGCTTGATCTTTTAGGCACCTACTATTATATGCTTAGCCTTTTGTTCAGAACAAATTAATTTGTTATTAATCTTTTTGTCACATACTGTCAAAGGTACGATTCGGACAACCGGTCTCCTAAATCGTACCTCTCGGTTTCCAAAATCGTACCTCCACTAAAAAAATAGTATAAATAATAAATAGAGAAGAAAATATTCAACATAAAGTAATGATTATTATATAGTTATACATATACAAATGTATATGGATCACACACAGGCCGCAATAACCTATGTAAATGATATATGTACATAACCTATAAACATACGAGTTGTCAAATCCTACTAGTAGGATTGTAGTGGTACGATTTAGGAAACATGATCAATTTATTCATAAATATCAATTTAAACTTTATAATGAATGTAATATGCACTTAAAATGAATGTCAAATATTCTACATTAAACCTGCTTTTAGAAAAATACAAAAATACGGGACAAAATTGTATTGTTTGATTATTATCAGCTACGATAAACTGATAAAAAGTTACATCAATCATACCTGATTTTTTTAAATGTTTATAGCACGCACAAAATAGGGTGTAAGCTCAAAATGTTTTGTTTCTATTTCTTATTTCGCATTTACTTGATATTTTTGTTATCAAATGTCGTTTACATTCATTAATTACTTAGAAATTGATGAGGTACGATTTAGGTGACCAGTACGATATTGGCAACTCTCCCCTATATGTTTCTGTTTACGTTGATACGTGACGAATGTTAGAGAACGAGATTCTTCTTGATACGAAATTGACTAGCATCTCTGCGCAGGTTTATTATACAATTTTCGTTTCTCGTTGCCTCATTCGCCGACAACTTGTCGTTATGTATTCCGAAGCTTATAATCACTTCATTAGCTGTACGGGTGTACGTGCATACAATTCCCAGAAGTGACAATTGGTTCCCTTTAGTAAGATCTCTGTTTTGCTTCGTCACGTCCAAGTTCCTCGAATCGCATCCGTTCTTGCGCTTCACTTTCTTGCGGCCGAGAAATGTCCGAGGCCCCCGAAAGAAGCGCCGTTTCTTTAAGCAGCCAGAGATATCTATGTCATTAGACGCAATTAGAAGCGTGATTACGTTCTTGTCGAGGCAGGCGTACTCTGCCGCCGAGGGCATTGTAATCACGGACGTGGAAAATGGTGGCGCAAAAAGTGAACGAGCCGGGCAACCGAGTCGCACATTACACGACAAGTAAATAGCTGAATTATGCAAGCTGACACAAAGATCCGCCTAGCTGTTCGGCTGGTGAACGCTTGCTAATGCTTTTATAGGAATGCCAGGCCGCGCGGTACGCCTCGAAATCGTTTCGCGCTATTTTCTCCGTAATGATATTGCCGAGAAAATGAGATGAGAAAGTAACGTCCGACGATAATTCGCGAAAGCGCGGTGCTAATTGCTTCCTGTTCGCGCGTATACGCCGTATCGCTTATCCGAATCATTTATGGTTCGTTGGAGGCACGAAGGAACATCACCTCTGCAGCGATTTAACCGTGCTACGCGAGCATCGCGCGCTATTACAACGGATTAACGCGAAGTGTGCGGGCTAATCAACGTAGCAGCGCGAATAATCTCACGTTTATTTGTAATTAGTAGTTTCCGACGACAAATGTACTTTATTTGGTGCGTAGTTTCATCGGTTTTACTAACAGACGCTTGTACTCGCTTCGATAAGAACTTTCCTCATTTTTCTCGTTGGCCTGTATAATCCTTTTTGAAATGCAATGGCAAACTGAATGGAGAGAGAAGTGCCACGAATTGTTCTATGATTTAAGCGTTGATCATCTGCAATCTCCTGAGCAACTTCAACCTTTTACAACGACACGATTTTATAGTGATTTTTTTTTAAACTTTTTACTTGTTCTTTGTTTTATTTGGAATTCTAATTTTTTTAAAGTTAAGATTACGACTTTCTATTACAAATAATTTTATATTAAAAACTCAAAAGCGATGTAGTTGTGTTTAAAAAAGAAAAAGAACGGAATAGGGTAAACGATTGCTATTATAAATAACTATTGTTGCATTCACTTCCATTGTTCTGGTGACACTTTTCGCACAATAGTTCAACTTTGCAATGCGTTTGCCAATGAACTTTTACACGCGTTGCACTTTCCTAGAAATTTTCTCTTCAGCGCCTGTGCATTCATACTGAAAACTGGAGTAAAAGAGGTGGAGATTTTTCATAAAGTGCAAGAATTCAAAACCGATTGATCCCTCTCAGGCAGAAAAAAAATAATAATTCACAACTGTTGTACTTTTTACAACATTACGTATAACGAAAGGTTAAGGCCTTTCCATACATGGCACTTCATCAACTCGCTTTCTCAGAAATTCGTGCGTCGCCTGCTCCCCATTCATCCTTCTTAAACTCCACCTATGTTTATCAAGATGCGAACGTAGGTATCGAAGATAGCATTCGGGGGTTAGAGAAGCGTCACGCGTGGAAAGGCCTTTACTCCCACCGTACGCGGTCGCCGTGGCACGAGACTTAAGCCGCCGTTTTATCTCGTCGATGTCAATGAATTATGATAAATGGTATTGGAGTTTCCCCGACAAGCCGAGGAATGCAAAGGAGAGACGCTCGTATACGGAATACGAAACCAGCGAGCGAACCGTTCCGCGTTGCCTGATGAAGGGTGACTATCGAACGAAGCCGATGACTCAGAGCTTTTTTTACTATCGCCGATGATAATTCACGTGAGGGGTGCGCGCGACACGATCGGCAATCAATACTTGGAGCGATACCCTTCGCCCCTGGCGCTTTCGTTCACGATGATGATCCCGCGTGCCAAAGTAGCCCCCGCGTTATGGCAACGGACAAACGATCATGCTGGCTTATCTCCCTGTGCGATTTAAAACCGACGGTATCGCGAGGAAACGAATGGAAACGTTTCCTCAGTCGAGTAGGAGCTCGTGAAAAGTGGAAGTTTGTTTGTTGGTACGAAACTGAGGTTTGTAATTACACACTGTGCTTCGTATCGAGACTCTGGAGTGGAAATCAGAGACATTCAGAGGCTTGTTACCGCGAGGGAAATTTCAGTGAGATTTTGTAGCTTGAAACTTCTGGGGCTGGAAAGTAGTAGGGTAGATGTACTGTTTGTGGCCATTGCACTGTTTTTGGCCATGTGTATAATTATCTTATTTTTAAATTGCTTGCAGATCATTATTCTGTGGAGAATTTTACATCATAAATATTTTGTTTATTTAGTATACCGCCAGAAATATAAGGATATATTTATTGCTTACACGGAAAAATATTATATTTTTTAAAAAGTGTCCAAAACTGGAACAATACCTTAAAGTGGCCACAAATAGTGCATCTACCCTAGCGTGTAACTGAATGAACTTGGAGGAAGTTAGAGTGTAGTGAACATATATGGGGAATCTGATTTTTTGGAAAGTGGTGTACCTTGTTGTGATTAGTTTGAATAAGGGAATGGTATTTAATTAGGTTTGATTGTACGTAATAGAAATGAAGTTGCGTAGAATGTTTAGAGGACACGTGGAACGTGAAATGAATTCTGCGAGACAGGTGAATTTAAAGCATGCGAAACTTTAGACAGGCAAGGTTAATCCAGTTCTGTCGTGGATTTGCTGAAAGAAATTCGAGTTCGATCAGGGGCTCGGGCCTCGACTGTGGCTACCGTGCTCGTAAGAGTAGAAGCCCTAATGACATTCGCCCGATCAAAGGAGGCCACCCTCGAAAATAGTCGAGGAAATTTAAAACGCTCCCTTTTTTAGCCAAAAAGGAACGAAGACTGACGAGGGTTAATGCTGATCACGTAACCGTGTACGTGAACCCCTTCCCTCTCCTCGTGCCCCTTCCAAGCAAACTCCATCCCTCGTCATTTTTCCCACTAGCTAGCACTCGGTGCCATCGATCAATCAGGAGCTTTTGAGAAATCCAGGAAACGGGGGGATCATATTGAATCGAAAGTCGCGATTCATTCCATTTTCCTTATTGAACGTCGAACGTTACTCGAATCTTATTCCTAATTATTATCATTAAAAAACTTCTTCGTAATCAGATTGCTTCGGGAATGTTTCTTCGCAAAGCTGGTGTCACCTTTCATGATATTGAAAAAAATTCAAATAAGGATGACTGGTAGTGTTAAAGAGACATTTTTAAGTATTTCATTTTGTTCATAAATACTTTTCTTAATAAAGACTGAATGCAATAAATTACGCACAGTCTCTAAAATATCTTTTTCTCAAAATACCGAGGTATGGGCATGCGAGGTCCAACGTGTGCAATGGTGTAATTTTAATTTACGCGTGCACTGTAGGTTTAACGCATAAGACTTGTGATAGGGTTGTACTAAAGTTTAACAGAATGTGTTTCATCATTTCTCAGCCGTTGCTTCTACATTTTTTCAGAAAACACGTTGAACTTGTTTTAAAATAAGAGCACCGAACGTTTGAATAAAAAGGAGAGAGCCTAAGTAGGAAATGGAGGCATAATACAAAGATCACTGACATCTCTACGCGGTCAAGTACAAAGATGGAATACCAAAAAGAAGAGAAGTAGGTATCCTTCTTACTGATCACGTACAACGATCAGCTTGATCGAACGTACCGCGTCTAGATCGTACGGCAACGAACAGATAATCATAATGGGAAGAATTTCACGGATAATGCGTGTGCATACGAGATGCACCACGAATCAGTATGCAAAGCATGCGTCGAGAGTTAAACTTTGTCATCACCCTCCGTGGAATACGTACGCTTTATTGTTCGTCCTACTGTCACTCGTAATTTACATTAATTGTGATAGCTCGTTGTGCAACAAGAGCCTTCTTAAATTAAATCGAGTCCTATAAAAGAAGAATATAAACAGAATATAACATGTCTCATAAACCTAAGAACAGAAATTCCGCGTTTGGGACGAAAATAATCTACTCCCAATGCGAAAATATTTCTCCGTTTAACCGAAGATTTAATACTCCGAACAATCATGGAAAATTCCAGCGCAGCGCATAAAAGCAGAAAATGACGAAGGCACGACAAGAAATTTGTAATGCGAACAGAATCACCGAAGAAGTTGTAAGTGAAATAATCTCTGACGATGGAACGTGTTCTCTCGCGAACCAACGCCCTCGGTGGTTTGACTGGTGGTGATTGACAAAAAACCTGGTACGTAATAACAGATTTAGCGAAATTCCAGCCGGTAAAAATATTAAGTCCTGGTAATCGTTCGGTAACGCTGCGGTGCCCCATCGAGCATAAAGGAAATAAGAGTATCTAAAGGATGAGAAGGTGTACCCTCTTACCGATCACGTACAAAGCTGAGTTCAATCGGACGTGCCACGAACATCTGGATCGTAGAGCAACATAATCATAATGGGAAACGTTTTGCGGATAATTCGTGCGCGTAGGTACAGAGGATGTATCGATCCAGGTATACGCACCAATAACCAACCTCGAGCAGCTCTAAGATGGGCCGACGAAGTGCACGGGAACGCGCGAGCAGGTGTCCGTGAAGGTTTCAAATGATCGTTATTCGAATCCTCGAAGAAGGTTTTCCCTTCTTTTTTCATTTTATTAATCATCTCGATTGACGCAGCTGGGAGGGAAATAAGTCAGTAAAAAGAGTTGGAACGATGCATTAGAGAGGAATGGTTGATAGGCTGTGCAAAGTGTGGTCTGATGTTTCACTGATAAAATTAGAAACAAGGATCTTCGAATCGATTTCCCACAAACTTCCCACCCACGCGTGGTATCTTCTCTCTTACCCATTAACGTCCCAATAATACCATACACAGCCGCCCAGGTGATTCAAGAATCAATATCAGGTAGGGGAGACCGGGGCAAGTTGATACGTTTTTCAATTTTCAATTTTTTTCATTTTTGTTTGAATTAATTATTTAATAACAAATATGCTAAAATATACTTTGGTCCTTCCTCTTTAATATATTGTAAATGAAATGTTGAGAAAATACATACAAAATGAATGAGAAAATGTTATTTGGACGGAGGTAAAATGTATCAACTTACCCCACTGCGGGGCAAGTTGATACTGCTCTGGGGCATGTTGATACATCTGTAAAATATCCATTTAATGAGAGAAGGATGGATGTCTGGAATATCCCACTTTAACATGAGGTGCTTCCTTCTTTTTATTAATGTATCTTAATAAAGCTATTTTATCTATTTCGTATATTCTCGCGCTTTGACGTAGCATCGACTCTTTTTCTACACCAACACACGCTTTTTGAAAAATATTTTGTGGTATTTTTCCGCGATTCATTTTTCTGACATAATTTCGTACCATTTTGCTAGACAACAAAACGAAAAATCCAATTAAAAGTATTCGGAAAAAATTGATACACTCCTCATGAGTATCAACATGCCCCAGAGAAAACGTATCAACTTACTCCACAGGAAGTCATTATGTACAAACATCTCCATAAAAAAATGTAGAGCAGATAAACAAAATAACAAAACGTAATTACGTTACCTTCAAAGGACTCAATGTGATGCCCAATTAATTTAAGTGATAAAATTCTCTACCCCGTCTCAAGACGGATTGGAAAGTGAACACAACTATTTACTTTTTCTCTATAGAAACGAAAACAGTTAAAAATTGATTGCTAAAGTCAAGATACACAGACGTACACTAGATCGTAGTAAAGAATTGATCAAAAAGCTTCACATATCTCGCACACAAGGAGCTACATATATACAGTGTCGAGATAATTCGTCTGTATCAACTTGCCCCGGTCTCCCCTATTTCTCACATCAAAACCCTGTGACCATAAAGTTGCCTACTTAGTTTCGAGGTTTCTTAGCCCATCTAACATCGAAGGGACTCCTCCCGATTATCAGAGCAGTCACTTTCGCTGGGCACACCGTCAAATACCCGTGCGTGGTTGAAGAATCAAGCGGGACCCAGCGAATCTTCTCGCGCGTCCCCGTCGCGCCTGTAATCCCCCGAAAACCAGCTTAGATCCCGGCGACAATTTATGGCGCTGTATTTTACGTCGGTCGCAAAAAAAGGCTCGCGGACGGTTTAAACAAACGGAGAGCTACGAGGGCTTATAAATATTGACTGACGGCGCCATCGGTGGCGCGTGTTTGTGCGTCGCACAGGTGAAGAACGGGCGTCGTCGGTGTTGCGGCCGCGCGCACCCGCGGCCCCCACGTAAGAGATGCGCGCGTACATTCTGCAGACGCATTGCCGTGCACCGGTGCACATATAAATAATTTGATATACGATTATGCATGTATGCCACGCGCGGTGCCCTACACGCACACACCGTCGCTAATGGAATATTCGCGGTCCCGTGAAGGGTGGGAGGGGGACGGAGACGGGGTTCTGACGGCGAAGAGATAGAAAGAGAGAGGAGGCGCGTCTTTACATTTCAAATAAGTCGACGCTCGTACTCTCTTGGCTTCCTCCCTCCATGGGTAGATAGAAAGGGGGAGAAGGGGGTGCAGAGGAGGGGGTGTGGGCTCCTTCTCTTCCTTATACGTATTCATTATTGGTACGCGCCTGGTTATACCGCTCGAAACGTGCGTCGCCAGCCCGAATTCTCTTATTTGTCATAAATCAACGCCGGATCACGCAACAGTCCGAGAATTCGTGATTTCGGTCCGTCCGCTGACGTGGGACGGATTTGCGATGCGAATTCTTACCGACCAGGTATTCGATTGTTCCTCCTTTTTTTCGTCTTCCTTTGCCCCCTTCCCCCGTTGTTCCTCTTCGTTTTGATCGCACAGGAATTCGCACGGTGCCCCTCTCCCCTCCTCGCCCTCCCCCACCCCTCGTCCTCTTCTTTTTCCGTTTTTTCTCTCCCCCTTTTTTTCCAGCCCTGCCCGTTCCCGCGGGTCGAAGATCGAAGTGACGGAGCGCCGAATTAATTCAATCGCGCGGGTTCGTTGATTCGTCGCCATTAGGATAACAAAGACGGGGATAGATGGGTTTATAAAGGGATTCGTAATTTTCCATTGACGATGATAAGTGATGGTAATGTATAACGGACGTCGCCCGTTCATCTCACCTTGGCGCCGCCTGCGAGCATTTTTTATCTTCGAAATCGCGGTGCGCGAATCAGACCTGCTACGATTTCATGTATTCCCTGAAGAGGCACAATGTTCGTGAATGTCGGACCATGCTAATCTGATACTACGCGTTTGACCGGGCGAATTTTAATTTGCGGACACGCAAGGACACTGGCATGAATTGTAAGGAGAAGAGAATTTAAAGATTTGTAATTTTTCATACCTCACTAAATGATTTTGGACGTTTTTTTGGAGTAGCAACGCTTTGTTCTCGTTAGGGCCACTCGAATACGAAATTCGTTGGGCTTGAGAATAATTTCTGTTCAGTTTTGACTCGTCGAATTTCCGCCAGCGGTCTTCTCTGCCAGTCGCTCGGATGGAATTGAAGAAATCGTGAGAGGGACTCGGTTCTAACGAAGCCCAACCCAACTACCGTCGCCAAGGGTTGTCTCGTTATCTTTTACAGATAGCAAGCCCAACTCCGTACCCTCTCAACCTCGTTCGCTTTCCACGTGGAAGAACCAGCTCCATAATCACGGGAATCCTTATTTATTGGGTATCGATCGTATTCAAATCCCCCCAGGTTCCTTCACGGACAAGAGCTGACGGGAACCTCTTTCTGGAGCTGGTCAAGGATCCTGGACCAGAAAAGAGATTTATCTTTGTACCGTAGCGGCCATTCTAGGCTTCCCCGGATCTCATCTGAAGAAGAAAAATCTAAATCCGAGTCGCGATGGAGACGATCCTAGCACGAGATCGGATTTCCTTGCCACTCTGTCGAATGTTGGACAACCGATTCGTGACCCTTCGATACTTTCGATTTATCGTCACGAATTCAATGACCCAGACTGATGTTTGTGGTAATCGAATTTCAATTTTTATCGAATACTTCCTTGGTACCAAATAAACACTTTGATACCATCTTCTTATAAGGTTCTTCAAGAACTAAAAGCCTGTGGGGAAGTTTTGTTTTGTAAAATCAACTCCAACCTTTCTTTATCCGATTACTACCATATATGTATAAATCTGCAAAATTGAAATTAGAGGAGTTGACACTGTTGACCATTTATCATTCTACTTAAAATCCTGAAAAAACGTTTGCTCTAACAGTTCCCCTATTCTCCTCCCTCTTCTTAGCTAAACCGACACAATTCTTTCAAATCTTTCAGCAACTCCTCGTCCCCCGATAAAATACTTGAATCATTCGAATCGTAAAAAGTTCTCTGTCCCGCGCGCACGATTCCGTTTGCCCCTGATGATTCCCAAACAAGGGACACCAATCGTGGCCAGGGAAAAGGGCACTAAAATCACGTCGCCCAGGAACGTGGAAATGTAAAACATAACGCGTCCGAGGCCGAAACAGAGGAACTCAGGGTGGGGACGGCCGTAAAACGGGATAAAGGATCCAATGTTATCACAGGAATTGTCGGTGTCCAGCCTTTTTACGGACTGGCAACGCCGAGGAGACGCCTTTATTCGCGAGTTTCACACTTGAACGGCAGGACGACCGAGAAAAAGGAAATGCACGCGAAGCTCGGGACATAATACGACTATAATTGCGGTTTCTGTCGGGACGCTCGAACGGAGAGGGAATATTTCCATCGTGCTCGGAACCCCGTAAAATTTCGCGACTCGCTTTTGTCGCGTACGATTATCTCGTAAATGTCACGGGGCTCTAGGGAATACGCCGGTGCTTTTCAAGTGAAACTTTAACGGGCTTCCTTGGAACGATTTTTGGGAAACCGAACCATTCATCTTGGCGATGCTCGACGTAAAAAGAAAGGAATTTGAAAGAAATTTCTTGCGACAGGGGGTTGAAATAGGTTACTGGCGAGGGGTGCTGGGATACTTGGAGCATTAGGTTGACGGGGACGTTATGAGTATTTTACTGCATATTGTGTTTTGTGTTAGGTATGAATAGAAATGTTTTGCACTGTAGGTAGAATTAGGTATCCTGAGGCAATGGTGAATTTTTCTAGAATAGCTGTGATGATCATCTCGATTAAATAAGCTATATAATCACTTACGTATCTAGAGACACTTGGAACGGAAAATCGAGAGAATTAATCTTGTAAGGGCTGCCAGGAATAATTTTGGATAAGCTTTTAACGTATCCAATACTGATTTCACGCATTTGATTAATAAAATTTAGCACAGAAATTATGATTCTCTGAAATTAAAGGGAGAAGGCACACTGGATTTCTACAAGACTTACGTAATTATTCACGATCTTATGCGATCCAAGTTTCACATAGAAAGTAACATTAGGCCTGTCAAACACCTTTACAGCCTCAACTCTTCGACTAACAGCAAAAATGAGTAATAAGTTTAATCCGCGAGCAGTAACCTTTAGTGGTAATCAAGTTATTAGTCCACCCAGTTGAATTAAAACTGTCGACGCTGCACTAATATCCCGATAATGAGACTCTTTACAGCTACCCGTTAACATTTCCGCGTTTTCCTCGATTATCTTAATATTACTTGACCACGCGATCCAACGTTGTACCTCAAAATTATATTAAATGTTACTGGCATCAGCTAAAAACAATCAAAATTTGCCCAAAGAGAATTAATTCCCCAGCAGCGTCTCAACTTTTTACTTCGCTGCACGAAATCATTACCCAACCTAGACAGCGTTCGCGAAACCCCTCGCGCCGCGCGGAAATATTACTCGAGGTGGAAGAAGAAGAAACGGCGCCGGGGGGTGAGGGTCGCGAAGAGAAAATTGACTGAAGAAAAGCCGAGCTTGGAAGGCAGTCAGCCTCGGGACTCGTGCGTAAACTTTTCTGAATTTCCTTAGGCAAATATTGGCTCGGCCCGCGCGCAGGGTCGTAGAAAGCGGGTGTTCTTAGGGGAGCCTTTAGGGGCAAACGAAATGAGATTTTTCCCCGAGAAACGGGACGAGTCCCGCGACTCCGACGGGAAGAGCGAATTTGAAATTAGCTCGTGTCGCGGCCCGACGATCCGCGTTATTCGCGAAGCACACACAGAGTTCGGGGCTTTCTCGAAGGAATATATTTTCTCGCGTGCGAGTGTGAGTGATGCTGGTTGAAGAGTTTTTATCTGCCAGAAATTGAATGTAGAAACACTTATTTGGCATTCGAAACCGAACTGCTATGAGGCAATTTAATAGTTCGGAATTTATCGTTACGTAAGTAGTATATAATTATGTTTTCCTATATTACGGTTAATGTTATCAATGCAGACTTCATTCAACTGCATTCAGCATTGAGCAATTCTGTGGTTGTAAGGAAAAACGCCTCATGTCACAATTTCAAAAAAATTGAGTTTACGCATTAATTCAGATGCAGAATAGAGGATTTATGTATTTATCAGAAAGATATGAATGAAAACATTTTATATTACACAATTTACACAATTTTATATTATTTTGTTCAAAAACTTAATGTAATTTAACCGAAGTCCAATATTCAATTCATAAGCATTTAGCAAAACAACGTGAGTCCACAAAGTTTGAAGAATATGAAGATTATTCGCACCTTTCTTTTGTGATCATTTTTTATTTTCTATTTTTATTAATCTACTTCTCTCACAATACGATCCTTCATGCAAGTAAGCTTCAAAAGCTTTTTTCTCATCTTACATCTTACATGCAATTAGACATTTATTTCGACACGTTGATAGTCGTGTAAATTTTCTCGCTATAATTGTTTTTCCCGAAGATGATAAACCAAAATTCCTTTTTTGTTACCTAGTAGCTCATTCAACTCGAATATAATCTCACACAGAAATGCTTAAAGCCCAAAGTCTACAAAATAGGCACCCAGATGGAATGAGAATTTTAAAAGAAATTCATCTCAAATTTCGTCAAGCTTCCCCATTCACCGCAACGCCACAGTTTGTTTAATATTTCGAAGGTCTCCGACTGATTTTCCGCATTTTCCGCGTCCCTGCGGATCCACTCTTGTATATCGTTGTTCCGAGGTATTCTTTCATTATTGAAGGTCAACATAGCGAAGATACTTGGACAATAACCCGTAGGCGAATTTCTGAGGGCCCGGCAGAGGGGGAGGGCCTAGATTACAGACGGGGAATAGCGCCGAGACCGTGGTTGCTCCCGTGGGTGAGGGTTGCGAGCTCGCTCGTCGGGGTGGAGGGAACGGCAATCATCCCTACTTGATGAGTTTTTCTTATTTTCCCGGCGGAGTTTTAAAAATGGCCGTTTGGCATGCAAGCTCGCGCTCGCCCAGGCCTCCTCGATTTATTTCGATTACTTTTTTCTAACCCCTGTCACTTCTCCCCAGCCGCGTGTCCGATCGGGGAACGGAAGCCTGCCCTCCGATCGGTTGTCGTTGATCTACGTGTTCCCCTGTCGTTCTCCCTCCGGCTGCGTTAGAATACACTGCATTGTATTCCTTTGCCTTCGACGCGGCCACCTATCTCTGAAATCTTCAATGGACCTCGTGAGTAATGAACGCGTTAATGGCGTTAAGTTCTGCTCGAAGGGTCGGAGCAAACCGTAGCCTCCGAGAAATGCTCATTGGAATTCGTGTTACACCGCCTGTTACGCTCTCCGAAAGTGGAGGACGACGAAGTAGAATGCTGAACGAAAGATATTTCCATCCGATCACGGATAAAGACTGCGAATAGCTTAATCAAGACATCGAAATGAATAAGAAACGGCGCTACGGTGTGTTGTAATTTTTAACCTTCCGGTACTCGCGCCTATTTGGATCCCGCGAGCACTCGCGTCGTGCACTGAGTGCACGGTGACGTATTATTAAGAAAAATGATTAAGCTGGGGCAATAATGCTAAAATTGGGTTCCTATATACATTTATCTGTATTTAAAAAACACGTATATCTTATTTTTCGGTCCTCTAAAGGATATCCAAAAACCAGAACAATCGGAGGCGAACACCTGAAAACCTTTGAGGGATGGTTTCACCTCCTCAACATGCAAATAGGCCAAAATAAAAAAACACGTATATCTTATTTTTCGGTCCTCTAAAGGATATCCAAAAACCAGAACAATCGGAGGCGAACACCTGAAAACCTTTGAGGGATGGTTTCACCACCTCAACATGCAAATAGGCCAAAATAAAAAAACACGTATATCTTATTTTTCGGCCCTCTAAAGTATATCCAAAAACCAGAACAATCGGAGGCGAACACCTGAAAACCTTTGAGGGATGGTTTCACCCCCTCAACATGCAAATAGGCCAAAATAAAAAAACACGTATATCTTATTTTTCGGCCCTCTAAAGTATATCCAAAAACCAGAACAAACGGAGGCGAACACCTGAAAACCTTTGAGGGGTGGTTTCACCCCCTAAACATACAAACAGGGCAAAATAAAAAAACACGTACATCTTATTTTGCGGTCCTCTAAAACGTATCCAAAAACCAAAGCAATTGGAGGCGTACTTGTGAGTACACGGGCGCGGTCGCCGGCAAGATACGCGGCATATTTTCGTTTTCATTCAATCAGAAACACTTCCAAACTAAATTTTAACCTGACAAGTACATAGTATTATGCAAAAATGTCCGCTGGAAGAATACATAGGTGTGCTGGGTACAATATATCACGATATAACGTTTTTTTCAGCCAAAAACTGACATCCGTGCACTCCGTGCACACGCGCGAGTACCGGAGGGTTAAAAATCAATCCTCTCGACGCGCAAAATTTTATCAAAACGATGCTTCATATAAAAGACTAATGGCACCTGTAGAAATGAGCCATCGGAGTTTTTGGATATTACGTTTTCGCGCGGAGGAAAAAGGGAGCACGGTGGCCTGTCTGGCAATCATCGTGCATTGAACGAGAGATTACATTAGTAATAAGCCATTGATATTTCATAGGGACTGGGTCCCGTAACGTGGTCCACACGTACGTAACCACCGGCTCACGAACCTGCTCCCAGGAGATCTCAATCAAGGCGAAAAATAATTTTCATCGCGACCCACGCGAGGCAGCCTAATAATCTTCGGCGGGTCTGATCGAGTTTCGCCGCGCGTTCGTCGAAGCTGTACACCCCTCGCACGGGGCGGGATACTTTATTTCCCCCTTTCTGCGGTTGAAGGTAGCTTATTTAGAGTATCGAGGCTCTAAATAATCGAATAAGACCCCGCGTGCTCGATATTTCAAGCGCCGTGGAAGTATCTTACCCCGGGAAAGCTGAAGCGCGCAAAAGCGAGTAGCGAGAGGAGCTGGCGCGCCGGTGCTGCTCCCAATCTCGGCGTCGTCGCGAGATTGCACGAAACGAAAACGGACGCGGAAGGAATAAGAAGACGATAAGCGGAGAGGGAAAATAAACGGTGCACAAGGGGGAAGGAAAAAAAAAGGACGAGCGCTTGGAACGAAGGAGAGTTCGACGGAAAAAGCAACGACGGCGAAGGAAGGTGGACGGTTCGCCCCTCCTTTCCCTCTTCAGCCTTTCGTCACACCTCCACACCTCCTTTGTTTTAGCCGCTTCGCTTCGGTTTCGGCATGGTTTTTCATCTGGCTTTTTGCCCGCGCGTTTCGCCACTTAACTCCGGTAGTGTCACGTCATCGCCGTTGGCTGTCCAACAGCTACTAAGGACTCTGTGTGGAGATATTAAAGGTATGCGGACAGCGGCTGCTCCATCTCCTCCACGGATTCATCCTGTCTTCCCTTCTTCGCCCTTCTTCCTCGGTCCCTCTCCGAGCCTCGTCGGCCCACTCGAACCGTCCTAATTCCACAAAACAATGCCGAAACCGGGGCCTGGCCTTGGACGATTAAACCACGATCGGCAGCCTTCTTTTCCATTCCTTGGATTAAACGCATTCATCGAGCAGTTGGGAGAAGCTTTAATTTGACTACGAAATGATGGGCGAAGGTTCGAAGGAATTTTTTGCCCCGGCTGGTCGTGGCCGTTCCTGTTCCTCGTCGCTGGCGTTATTCATGGTCGACGGGATCCCTCTTTCGCCGATATTCAAGCCACTTGCTAGTGCAAATGTCGCCGTTTTATATACCCGCGTTCCATCGCGGTGTTTTAAACTAACTGTTTTGTGATAAAGATGTTAGTGTAGAACATTTTGGAGTAGCTGCCGTTCTAATGCGAATTGTATTTATTGTATAGTTCTCATATGAATTGGGTAATTAGTCAGGAAATAATTGGTAGCATTCTAGGGCAATGGAGGCGAGACGGAGTTTTTTTGAAAGAAATTTTCGAGAGGAATTGCGAGTGCATACCAAAGCGCAAGACAATTAAAACGCATTGGCTTGATAGAGAAAAGAATCATCCAAGCGTCTGGTTGTCTGTTTGTGGGCATGTCTGACGACGTTGGGCATGGCCCTTTGAATGGGCCTTGGAATGTGGCACCCACACCACCGGGTGTATTCCCTTTATACGCAAACACGCACGCCTGGCCGCTCACCCACGCCGCCAATGGGTGCTCCACCAATGATGGATACCAGAAAATTCTCTTCGCGTATTTCTTTCTAATAAAACTCAAACTTTTCTGTGCGAGACTGGTCTAGTAGTCTCTTAGCCTTACTGAACACAATCTACTACTTATTGTTAGTAAATTGATTTACTGTCTACAATACAATCTACTATGAATAATTCAATAATAAGAATACCCTGAAATTATTAGTCGCTTAAGGGGTTATGCCTACATGTAAGGTATGAAAACAAGTATTTTCGGGATTATTTTTTAAAAACTTGAAGACTTTTTTAAGTAAACGATTGTATATTCGAAAGTATATATTTTAAAGTTCTTGAAATTTTTTTTGCAATGCGATATCGAAATAAATAATGAAATTATAGGCGATCTCCCGGCAGTGTTATTTTATTTAAGTGTTTTATGGTGACCACTGTAGCCTTGACCTGGGTCATCAGAAATAAAAAATTGGACCAAATTTAGTTAGTATATCAGAGTATCTATTCCTTAATTGTGGCTTTTCCATTTCCTTCGCGTAGTTTTTATTTTACAGATGAAAAATAATGAAATATGAGAACGATTCTGTGGCGAAAATCGATACTTTTGCTATGAGAAGCCGCAATTTTGTAGTAAATTAATTTTTCGGGATAATGAATGATTAAACACTGGATAATCTAACATACTAACTAAATTCACGCGACTTTTTAATTAGGATGAACCAGGTCAAAATTAGAGTAGCCACCGCAAACTACTGAAAGAAATCGCTGCCGGAAGATCGCTGATATTTCTTTTTATTTATTTACATTTCTCATCGCAAAAACTACTACAAGTAGTTTAACTTCTACACTTTCAAATACACAAAGGTTTGATTAAAAAAGCCTTCAAATTTCCCCCCCAAAAATTCCCGAATATACACGTTTCTTCAGACCTCATATGCAGGCATAACTCCTTAAACTACAAATCTTACTTGACTGATGCTAATGAATTTTCTTCTCACTCTCCATACTATGGTGTTATCATTTATCACGCCAGTAGAAACACAACTAAAGCTCCACGTACTGCTTCCACTTCCCCAACCTGGGCCCTAAATCACGTTCAGCAAATCCAGTTACAGTGATCATGTTCACGACTCTTGAACGAGACGACTGTGCCCCGACGCATTTCCTGTGAAAGTAGAAAACCGTGCTCGCGACGATCGTCGAACCAATCCCAGCAATGATCCCTCGGCTCCCAGGGAATCTGTTTTGCCTTCGTGGACCGAGATCGCCGCGGCCCGTCCTCGTAAAGCCAGGGAACCACGGAATGCTGGCTGCCCTAATAGCCTCTGGTGGCGCTCTGCGTGCCCAGCAGTCTAGCCTTCTCTGTTGGGCTGCATACCTTCGCGGAACCAGGAGGAAGCTCCGCCGGGGCCCGACTCGTTGTGCACTGCCGGACCTCGGGGTTATGGTGGCCACGCGTTCTTGTTTTATCGTTCTCGGCGCACGAGGCACGACCGGCAAATTGTCAGAACGCGCCTCGCCAACCGAAATGAGTTTACTGCTACGTGGCGCGGTGAAAAGGGCAGAGGAAGGCGGGGCGCTGTGAATGATAAGCGAGTCGAGAAATTTCGAATTTTCGCTTGCAGACACCGATATAAAGAACTACGGAATGTGATTAAATGCTTTAAAACGAGCGCGCAGGAAATATAGTGTTCGTATAGTTTGGATTCTTGATTCTGAGTAGTAGGGGACGGTTGCCTATATCGTTACGTTATATTTCATATTTGGTACTAATTTGAACGCAAATAACTATTGGATATTGTAGCTTGATCTTTTAGGCACCGGCTATTATACGCTTTACCTTTTGTTCAGAACAAATTAATTTGTTATTAAGATTTTTGTCACATACTGTAACAGGTACAATTTAGGCAACCGGTCTCCTAAATCGTACCTCCATTAAAAGTAAGTAGTATCAATAACAAATCGAGAAGAAAATATTCATCATAAAGTAATGATTATTATATAGTTACATATACATATGTATATGGATCACACACAGGCCGCAATAACCTATGAATATAATATACGTATATAACCTATTTAACCTACGAGTTGTCAAATCCTACTGGTACCATTGTAGTGGTACGATTTAGGAAACATGTTCGATTTATTTATAAATATCAATTTAAACTTTATAATGAATGTACCTAATATGTACTTAAAATGAATGTAAAATATTCTACATTAAACCCGCTTTTAGAAAAATTTAAAAATACAGGACAAAATTGCATTTTTTTACTATTATCAGCTAAAATAAACTGGTAAAAAGTTACAGCAATCATACCTGATTTTTTTAAATGTTTATATCTCGCACAAAATAGGATGTAAGCTCAAAACGTTTTGTTTCTATTTCTTATTTCGCATTTACTTGATATTTTTATTATCAGATGTTGTTTACATTCATTAATTACTGATAAATTGATGAGGTACGATTTAGGTGACCAGTACGAAATTGGCAACTCTCCCCTAATAACTTTTTATACAAAACTATTTATCTACTCTTAAATATATTTCCACTACACTTCGCATCTCAGCCACGTTCTACATTGCCTTAATCTCCAAAGAACCGCGTCACCGAAAGAACAATCACTGTCAAAGCGACGACAAAGGGCCATCTCGCGGGTTCCATTATCTCCGGATAGTCTTTAGAAGAAGATTGAAAAAAATTGCAGAGAATTCTATTGGAAATCAGCGTTATAGTATAGCGGTTATAGGATTATGCGCCCTTGGTTCCAGAACGTCTGGTCTCATCCAATTATCCCGAAACTTTTGTCCTTCCGCCTCGAAGAGCCCTTGGTCCCGGTCAATACCTCTGCCTGCCCTGTTCCCCGCGAAAGGAGCACAAAGGAGCGGGTTCGTTCACGGTGGACCCACGGTGCACTGATTAAAAATTATCACCCGACGACTACAAAAGGGCCACTTGCCCGCTTCACGCTTACTTTCCTTCTTGCTCCTTCACTCGCTCACCATCTACCCTCTTCTTCCCCACCGTGCTTCTTTCTCCTTTTCTCGATGGTCACTCTTCCTTATTTATCTCCACCGCGAGTCCCTCGAAAGCTAAACACGCCGCGGTCGAGTTAGCGGCCGAAGTAACTTACCAGACGAATTAAAAGTTACTTACACCGACGGACGAGAGTTTTCGCGAGGGGCAGAGCTCGTCGAGAGGGAGGCAAGCAAAGTGGTGGTTGAACGAATGGCTTTGGCTATTAGGGGGCCCATCGCGGGAATCATCAGGCTCGAGTGCAATGGTTGTAGGAGATGTTAATTGGAGATGGTTCGAAGAGCATGCTATTGAAATGGGGAGTTCATTGTTTCTTACATAAAACAATATATATATATTTTCTTATATTCCTCCGGAAAGATAATAGGAAGTAATTTACCACTACTTTTAACTTTGCATCAACGTTTCACTAATCAACACAGGAAACTATCGCACCAGCGCGTCCGGTTCAGCACACCAAAAATTATCAAGCATCATTCTCATCAATATCCCCGCGCATGAGCAACCTTTACTTTCGTATCGAGAATTAATCGCGCGTCCCGGCAAAACTGACTTTCACAAGCCCCAACGGTACTTATAACAACCGTCTGTATTTAAATCATTCGCACAAATTACACCCCCGCTGGTCCCCGCGCTCGGCAGGGTTACGCGACCGATCAGACCGCTCGAATCGCGAACGCACGACCACCGTCCGCCCGCGACGTGATTCGAAACATCAAAGTCCGCTCGGACGGCTGACTTTTATGCTCCTCGGGATGATTACAATGTTGCGGTCCCGCCTTTGGCGATCCCTGTTACCGTGTCCGCCTCGAACCGCTAGCTCACGAACGTCTCGCGACATTGCATTCAAAGAGGGCCACGGTAAAGTTCGCCCGAATCACGTTCCTTACTTTCCCGCATCATCCTTCGCTCAGCGTCTGCCTCTTCGCTCCCTTCGATCGCCGCGGTTGCGATTGAAATGGGCGTGGACGATGCCATGCATGATAAAACGGTATCTCGTTATTTTCCACGATATAACAACGTTTTTACCGTAAACGTCCCGTGCCTTTTCATCTCCTTGACGCCCGTCCGGAGAGAGGTGCGTGCTCGCACGTCAAGAGCAACCGGCTGAATCGAATCGGTAGCCCCCATGTTTAGCCGCGTCTCGGCGACCGAATTTCCACGATCGGACCGCGTCGTTTCAATCAGGCCTGATCGATGCTCGACACAGAACAGGCGTAACACTCTGTTAATCAATAAGAGAGCAGCACTGCTACCGTTGCCTCTGTACGCGGCGCTCGATCTTTTCAGGATCGATTCCTCCTTTCGGTACGTGTACACGAATACGCCCATCGGCATTCACGAGCGCCGGTCACGAAAGGGGGCCGTGACTCGCGACGTGATTCGCACGTATCGCTGCCCTCACGATAATCCCGATGCCAGTGAACTTTCAATCCCGAAGAAGCTTCGGGCTAATCTCCGCTGAATTCTCGCGTCCCGGCCGATAGGAGGTTACTCCGCCGCGCTTCCCTAAGTGGTATGATCCTCGCGGTCCCATCGGACCGGCACGATTGAATCGCGAGGATTAATCAAAGTGACTACGTCCGCTTGGATTCCACCGCGGACAATTTCAAGCCTCTTTGGCTAGTGTCTTTTGGGGGAGCGTGGGGTTGAAGTAGGAGATGATTCGATGCTGTTTTCGAGGGGGTCAATTACGTGATCTTCTGGCAGGCTGGTGGGAAAGGGATACACTCGCACGAACACTGTTTCCTCCTTCGGGGAGCTTCAGAGGCTTCTCTGTGCCCTTCGAGGCTGTGCATCCTCAAGTTTTTGTAACGATTGGGATACCAGGGAAGGGGTGAGTTGGTGGATGAAGAATTGAGTAATGAGTATTTTAGATTCGGTTAGTATTTGGAGGATTCTGAAGGTGGAAATTGAAAGAAGTTATGGAAGATTCTTTTATGCATTCAAACATTGTAATTTAGATTTCAATATCGCTTTCTCGTTGACTATAAATTCTTAGATCAGGAGCTCCGTCGAGGACAGACTTTGCCGTCGTTTGCCTGCAAAAAATACTTCACTACTAAAAGCTAACTTTCTTCTAACAGTTCTTTAACCCTTAGTATCACCTGTGTTACACGAATTGAAAAAATCGTGTACGCCATTTGGGGGCTTTTTAATGAACTTTGAAGCGTTACTTTACTATTGCCATATGTAACAAGTGTTCTTAGGGCAGAAATACATCCGTAGAAATTCTACTGTGGTGCACTGTCTCGTATTGTTGATTACAACTCTTAATTTCGCCAGGGTCACTGAAAGTACCATGTAAATGCTAAGTTTTTCTCTCAATTATTTCGGATTTCCTTTTTGAATTTTAATGTCAAACATAATACCTAATGTATGTAACACTAGTGTAACATTCTGCAAAACCGAGGACCATGCAAAATACGTTTATACATGGTTTAACACTGGTGTTATATCCATAATTTTTTATTTACATAAAAAATTCTTACGCTGAGAATTTTTTGCTTCTTTTTACGACGAAGTTTGGACAAAAATGCACCGATAAGAATTTTTCTGAATAAAATAAAAAGATCATGATAGGGGAGAGTTGCCAATATCGTACTGGTCACCTAAATCGTACCTCATCAATTTCTCAGTAATTAATGAATGTAAACGACATCTGACAATAAAAATATCAAGTAAATGCGAAATAAGAAATAGAAACAAAACCTTTTGAGCTTACACCCTATTTTGTGCATGCTATAAACATTTAAAAATATCAGGTATGACTGATGTAACTTTTTACCAGTTTATTTTAGCTGATAATAATCAAACAATGCAATTTTGTTCTGTATTTCTGTATTTTTCTAAAAGCGGGTTTAATGTAGAATATTTTACATTCATTTTAAGTGCATATTACATTCATTATAAAGTTTAAATTGATATTTATAAATAAATCGAACATGTTTCCTAAATCGTACCACTACAATGGTACCAGTAGGATTTGACAACTCGTAGGTTAAATAGGTTATATACGTATATTATATTCATAGTTTATTGCGGCCTGTGTGCGATCCATATACATATGTATATATAACTATATAATAATCATTACTTTATGTTGAATATTTTCTTCTCTATTTGTAAATTGATACTATTTTTAATGGAGGTACGATTTAGGAGACCAGTTGCCTAAATCCTACCTTTTACTGTATGTGACAAAAAACTTAATAACAAATTAATTTGTTCTGGACAGAAGGTAAAGCATATAATAGTAGGCGCCTAAAAGATCAAGCTACAATATCCAATAGTCATTTGCGTTCAAATTAGTACCTACCAAATATGAAATATAACGTAAAATGTCTTAAGTGGTACGATATAGGCAACTCTCCCCTACTAAGGGTTAAAAAATCAACATATTTAACACTGTGCGAGAAAAAAATACGTAAGTGTCCCCGTTTCTTCAATCTTTCACCTTCCACCAATCTACCCACTTACGTGCACCCTGTCTAACACCTCACTCAACTTACACCTAACATCCTTCGTATTCCTTCCACCCATTCAAATCAAAAGCAACGCGCACCATTCGCTCATTAACCACCAGAAAACCAACGAACACGAAGCAAGCAAATCATCCCAACGTAAATTAAATAACCCCCAAATTTTCATCCAGAAGCACGTTCACTTCAAGGTCCCCGCGCAGCGTTATTCATTTCATCGACCAACTTTCGGGAAGCTGGCAGTCGAAAGATTTATTTCAAGGATCCCCGCGGCCCGTGACGTGGAAGGACTCACGGGCCGTCGGAATGTCTTCGCCGTGGAATTATCCTCCCGGATTGAAATGAGTTCTGGGAACCGGGGTTCGAGTGTTGGCCGGCTCTGGTACCGTTGCAGAGAGCCTAGAAAATTGATGGCTTCTCTAGTACTCTGCTCCATTGTTCGACCCGCTAATTTTAGACGGCCGATTTGCTGGAAGCGTTCCTTTTTCATTCCTGATAGAAGCCTCCCTTCCCCGCGAATATTTCGAAGTGGGCATCGTTCCTTCGCGCGGAAAACACCTTTGAGGGCCATTTCACCAGAGACACCCTGTACCGTGGAAATCGAGAGCTAAGGATGTTTCGCTTAGATAGCTAACGCGAGATCCGAGTTGGAGAACCTTTGCGCGATTTGGCAATGCGCGAGTCCGCCGCCACCTGGTCGCACTATAAAAATCTTATCGGCGATCTTCGCGCGGCTCGGGTGGGGACGCTTAATATTAATGTCTCCTCTCACGCGGTGGTATCCTCGCATCCTTGCACACCGGGTGACTTCGGAGAACGTGCGACGCTCTTCCTCGCAGCGATTATTTCACCGTAAACACCGTGCTTGATAAAGATATGCACTATGCTTCAAGCAGCTTGGATCCTTAGCGAGCTCCGATCAGCTACGAATTTAAATGTCCCCGGGAGAAGTATTCTATTATGAAATGTAAATAGTTGTTGCAGTACAATTTAGCCATGCCAGCAAGGAAATGTGAGAAACAAGGGGGAACTTGAAATGTCAAGAGGCTTAATTAGAATACTTCGATCTGACGTGACCATAAAAGGGTACAGCGAAGTGCGTTCCACTAACAGACAAGTTCCGCAACCTTCGTCACCCGCGATTTTTCATTACTCGGCGAGCTTTAACGATACAGAAAACAAACCGAGATTACCATCGATCCCCCACGGCTTTGTTCCGCGAACACCTCGCTCTGTCCATTTAGCGTGCATGACTTTTACCTATAATTGCGAGTCATCTCGCCGAGGGACTTTTCGCAAGAGGGATCGTTGCACGCAAAGGTCGTCGAATAATTTGCGAACGGGCAGGCATTCTTCTGTCCGCGATAATGAACCGACAAGGGGTACGCGGGGGACGTCGCAATTCTTCCAGAGATCGATGGAAAATTCAGTTAAGAAGACCTCCGCCGAGGCATGATAGAAGAACAGGGGACACCCGGTAGAAAAATGTTAAAGACGAGCACGTAGGAGAACCGTGCACCAGGTACCAACGTCCCATATCCCCTTGTATAACGTATGAACACCGCAGGCCCGAGGTGGTATAGGAGTTTAATTGGTGGTAATATGAATCCGCGTAATATAAACCGCCATCAGTCTCTCGCCAGGAGAGTAAGCGAGCGAGAAACCCGTCCGAGTGGAAAAGAAATGACAGAGAGGAGGAACGACGGGGGCCAGAGGACGGAAACGATGTCTCCACCTTCGTAATACCGACGACTCTTTTTATCACTGTCGCGAAACACGGTGCCCTTTGAGCACGAGGGCTAGGGACGGGAAGGTGGGACGTGACGGGGTGGCGGGCAATTTAGATCGAACCGATCGCCCCGTCCTGGTCGAGAATTAGGTGTCCCTGTAGAAACGAAAACGGGCCTGGAGCCTCGGAGGCGTTAACAAGCCTTTCAAATCACTGCAAACTGATTGGCATTGAATCTCTTGGATATAAATTTCTGAGGTTTGCCACTCGCATCTTGGGCAATCCCATGGACAGAACTGATCACGATTATGGTCCGGCACTCGCGTCGTTTAAGTTAGTCACCTTGGAGAGGCGTAGGCATGTCGCGGACGCGATTTTTCTATTTAAAATTATAAATGATCACATAAGTTGTCCAGACTTGCTAGCCTTAGTCTCGTTAAATGCTCCGGTGAGAAACACACGGTCTAGGCCTCTCTTCGTTGTGACCCTTCCGAAATATCGGTATTATGCGATTGATCCTATTAATAGGGCGATGACCTTAATGAATCGCGACTTTAATTGCCTTGATCCTTTTCATGGATCCCTGATTTCAGTAAGGGCATTGCTTTATAAAATTGTTACCAATTCTCACGGAGACACCTGATACAAGGTTGGCGGTTATGTTTGTTCATTTAACTTACTTGTTTATCTTATCGGCTAAATCATTTAATTGTTCAGACTCTGCTATTTTGGAACTGTTTTGTTGTGAAAACCATGGGGTTTCCCCGTAAAATTAATAATAATAATAATAATATATCGGTGGTGACTGCCTGTGCGTTCTTTGGGATTCTGCATCCACTTGTCAGAGGATAATATAAGTTCCCACGTGACTAAAGGTTAAAGAAATTAAGATCAGCCGTATTAATATCGTTCAACCTCTGTCCAATTACTTGAAATCACGCGATACGCCAGTTCCAATAGAAATGCCCCGTTCAGGGTTCATCCTCCTTATCGCACGGGGCGACTGTAATCAGTGGCAGGAGCGCAAGTTTCCAAGAGTACCTACACACAACGGAAGGGACCTTAAATTCAGCAGCGAAGGGCGCGACAATCTCACCCCCACCGCGCCCAAGTTCGTTGACTTGCGACAGTCGTAACCCCCCCGCGATCGTAAGATAAATACCCCGAGCGGAGAAAGATTCCGAGGCGTGCTCTCCGAGGGAGAACCGATCCTGCCCATCTCTCAGGGTCCATCTTCCCGCCCTCCTCAGCTTCCAGGCCACCCCAGCGCATTTTCTCTAATGTATTCACAAATCTTCGTTCACAGCGCGACGTTATCATTCTCCGGGCAGCCCCCGAGCGTCGTTCCGCCGGGCTACGGTGTGCTCGCGCATACGTGTACCCTCGGAGATGTGAGTGTGCGCGGAGGCGCGGGGGTGCTGCTTTCTTCCACCCCACGGGGAAGGGTGGAATTCATTTCGCGGCCCAACGCCCTCGTCGCCAGCTATATAGCAGCGCCGTTCGATTGCTTCGATTATCCTTACCTTATTCCTCCGAGCTCACCGCCACCCCCCGACCAACCCGCCATCAACCACCTTGACCCAGCAGCCTTCTTTTTCTCCCTCGATCCCCCCACGATCCTCCATTCCCCGTTCTCGTTTCGCTACGTACCGACTCTATCGTCTCGCGACTCCACGACGGAATCCTCGCTGCTACGCCACCCCCCTCATCGTTTCGTCGCCCACCCTGCAAATCTATTCTTCGAGGTGCAGGTGCCCGAAAATCCCGGCAGGCTCTCGCCTACGCCGAGGGGCTGATTTTCTCGTAAAGGCTTCGCTCGCGAGACGCAGATAGCGAGAATGGGGTTGAAATAGAAATCGGGAAACGAACGAGACTGGAATGGCAGGGGTAGGAATTAGGGTGCTTACGCCGATGGCGAGATCCCTGGATCGCTGGCAGCACATATTCGTACGAGGTCACATCGACTTGCGATGCGTCACTCGCGGACGTTTATCGCTCTTCTTGAATGGGGGATACTTTTAAATGCACTTCGATCGTTTGTCGTCTGGCACAAAAGACGTCTTGTGGCAAAGTTTCTGGGATCGGCGCGGTCATGATAGTTTCATTTGAATTTTATAATAATAATAATAATTTTATTTACGGGACAAGCCCATTAAGCACAAGAACACTATAAGAAAGGATATTTACAATAAATTACAGAAAATGAAAGAAAGTACATAAATAAAATAAAAATAAAAATAAATGACAAGAAGGACGATGGGGAAAAAGCTATGGGATGCCTTCCGCAATAAAGGCTCTGCGAGCACTGATCTTGAAGCAAGACAGAGTATTTTAATGACCACTCGTGCTTAACTTTGCAACGCTTGCCTGTGGAAAATGTGCCCAGTGAAGTATCATAGGTGCAAATCCACGATCAGACAAGAGTATTATTGTTACGATTTTCGTCTCCTGTAAAATCTCATCGCGGACGTGCACCTTTAAAGGGGTTTCTTTAGATCTGTCGTGTACCAATTCTTGATCCACGGTGACAGTCAGTGTATCGCAACCACGCATAGGAAAGTCGTAGGTATGTACTTTGAACGCTTTAAAAGGAATTCGAAATCACTCCGTGGGCACATAATTCCTCGAAGTCGTCCACAGTTTTATGTCAAGAGCTTACCGCCTGAGAATCGTTCGATAAAAGTAGTTTAGAACCGAACAAGTACATCGCAACTTCAGTACCTACCTATACTTCATACCTGCTCCGCCACGGAAGTCAAATGAAAGCAGAATACTCGATTCGGTGCTCGTAAAGCGTGCAATAGAAAAGCAGACGCTTCTTTCGCCGGACCATAGAATTGCCAAACTACTGCCTCGGAAGATGTCGTTCCCCGTGAAATCTCGAGTTCCCCGACACTGGGGCGAAGCTGTGCGGAAATTTATTCATAATCGGGCCGCGAGCACCGCCTGGATGCCGAACAATTCGACGCCGGAGAAAGAATATCCTTCGTAAGACCCGCAGGGGTGGGGTTGCGAGGGGTTGAAGTCACGTCGTCATTCCGGAATATGAGATTTTCAGGAGCCCCTGGTCGACGGGGGGTGGTCTTAGGTAAGAGGCGGGGAAGAAGGGCGAAGGCCCAGGCGGGAATTCGCGAGCCTGTGTCTGCGCTAGACGGAAGTTCAGGGGTGCTCGTAATAGCCGACGCGGCCGAGGGCCCTTCTCGTACGTAACGCAGCCACGGCCAGACGAATCTGGTTGCCTCGTACGTGGAGAAAAGCGCGTACTCGCACGAAGAAAGACGACGCGGGACATTATTGGATTCTGAGCATTCTCGGAGTTATTAAAATTCGAAGCGAAACGCGGGCTGGGGAGGGTGATACGCGGGCCAGAGCGAAAAATCCCCCGCAGGGAAAGGGGGGTGAGACGGCTGTCGAAGAATATTAAAGTCTCGATACCCTTCTGACGTCCCTGCAGAGAGAGAAAGGCGATGGTTTTCCTGTAAACCTTACCCGCCGCTCTTCTTACGCGGTTTGTTAACCACGAGGGGGTGGATTTTTCTGCCTCGGAAATTTCGGCCTCTGAGCGAAGACTAGGGGGATGATATACAGTGGCGGGGGAAAGGGGCTCGTACACCTCTGTCTCTTCGGTCTAATCAACAATATCTGGTTGAGAAGAAAGTTTAAGTTTTGGGGGATGTGTATTTTATTGGGAATTAATTTTTCATATAATAATCCTCCAGCGTTCTTTAGTTATTTTATAACGAGAGTGATTCTTTATTCTGTAATCACGCTGTTCCTTTCTTCAGCGACCACAATCACATCTGCCTGAAATTTTATGAAGAGATTAGAAATTCATTTTCCTCTGAATTACCTAATATTATTATTATTATTATTATTGCGACTTTATTACTCCTTAAATGGAAAATGTAATACATATAGATATAGTAAAATTAGAGTAAAGACGTAACAGCAGTTGGAATTGTTAATAAGCCTAACCTTAAGAACAAAAGACTAAGAATAAACTAAAGTTGCTAGACTTCAAATGAAATGATGCAAGATATAAGTACATACTTATTATAGTTTCTTTTATTTCTCTAGAGTCTAGTGCTATCCGCTGTTGGTACTTTACTATCCCTATACTACCTATATTGCCCATCACGACGTTAATTCCCATTTGGAATTCATGAAATTCAGTTCGACGGTTTCTCTAATTGCAAAGTAATAACGAAAGCGTGCCAAGTATCTATTAAAGTTTCAAGGCCGCTGGTATTTGCCACGTTGTAATTTGCATACGAAACTAACGAGGGCGATTCGCAGTATATTAAGGGCACGGTCCGTAGAAACGTTTTCCACGTTAATTTCTCAAAGAGCGGCCGTAATATCGCGACCTCTTTATCGGCCGCCCCCGGCAACTCCCCGCCGATGCTATCAGGCTCTATTATCAAATCAGAATGATCAATCATCAGGGCCAATAACAAACACGCGGGGAAAGTGGCTTTCTCGCCCGGTGTGGCAAACACAAAAGACGGTAGCCAGTTTTCAAGAGGGTCCGGTGAAAGGCGGTAGAAGTCACCGAGGGCGGATTTAGGGGAGGGAAAAGGTGGTAGGTTGTTCTCAGACCTATCCAGGGGTGTCTATCGCATGTGAGCAAATACAGGGATCCTCCACGTAATCTGTATAATCGTTCGCCGTTCCATCGATCATGCTTCGACAATAAACTTAATATGATTTTACGTTGGACGCGATCATTCCCGGCGATCCCTTGTTACGTGTACATTTTCTGACGTCGAGAGCGTGTGTACCATGACTCACGTTAAAAGTGAGCAGCTTCGATAGTGATCGAACTAAGTCTCCGGAACATATACCCGTTTATTCTTATTACTAATAGCTTGTACCTAAAACCAGAAGGTGTGTCCGCATATAAAAAAAGAAAATAGCGCAGAACCCTTGAATCGCGTGAAAAGCTCATCCCCTTCTTAAACCCGAAATAAGAGATCGCCGGAAAGCAAATATCGGGCCCCGCGAGCTAACGAACAAATAAAAATCCCTTCCGCGTGTTACGTTTTCCGGCGCATTAGTCACGCACAATACTTTCGGCGCACGGCGTCCCGCTAATGGGACGCGGCGTAACGAGACCGGAGGAAAAAGGCAAACAATTTTCCCCGGCGAATATAAATAAATTAAACGCGGCCCGCCATTCGCGTGCAAACATCAGCTAGCCTCGCGGGCAAATAAAACGTAAGGATTAAAGTCCTGAGGGTTGGGGGGTGTTCGCGTACGCGTATGGTAAAACGAGGAGCGGAAAAAACATACAAAAAAAGAGCGAGCAGCTCTTCGCGGTGGCGTTTGATTTTTGGTTTGCATTGCTGTTCGTCGGCCCGGAAGAAAAGCCTTTAGAGAGTTTTTCCAGCCGGGAAAGCTGGTCGAATATTCCGCGAGTCCTCGAGTCAGAGTGGGGGAGCGACTCTATTCAATATCCTCTCTTTCATTTCCGTGATTGCTGTTTTAAATAATTGCATCTCTATACCACCCTCCCGTCACTCCTGCTCGACTCGTTTGTGCAAAATATTTGAAATCGACCACGCCTCCCTACCCCCGCTCCACCCTCTGCACCCGCAGTCACGTTTTTCATCGAATCTCGACGAACTTCGGTAACCCGTGATTTTTAATTAAATGCTACCCATCGGTCGTATCGATGAAAAGGAAATGTTGGCATCGGGTCTCGCCGCGACACGCTGCCAAACGTAGCTCCATAAAATTGGCTATTGGCCTGCTAGTCCGGGGAGGGGCGGGAAAAAAGAGTCATTTCCCGAATTAAAATTTCATTCGCTTTATAGCCGAGTATCGGCTGGCTGCCGAAGAGTTGCGAGAAACTTTTTGGCGATTCCGTAACGACCGTTGGGCAACGTTTCGACGGAGACTCGGCAACCCTGGGAAATTAGAAGGTTCCAAGGGAAGCTTTTGAGGGCGTCGAGCCCTCGCTATTGGATATTTTTTAACAAGCTGCCACGGGGGGGAAAATATCATATTTCTGTAAAGGCTCCCCTCCTTCGTTAATTCCCCTTGAATTTCAGTCACCATCTCGAGCCAGTAAACGATCGATCGTCTTGGTACCGTCTCCCTTCTATTGTCTCCGGCACCCCGAGGATAAACGGAGGGAAAACTGTTGGAAAAATTTACGTCGCCAACCGCGCGGTCTCTACTATCGCAGCCAACTGAACACAAAATAAAAACCGTAATGGAGTCCTCTAGATTAATGCTTGCTATTAATTGGAGTCATTGTGTTATTCGTATTTGGATTGGAAGTGGAACGAGGCTAATTCATTCGTTGGTCCGATTGAAGATGAAAGTGTGTCACCATTTGGAGCGGTAATTCGAGCCAAATCGATGAACCAAGCCTCGTGCGCTCCCCTCGCCCGAGATTTCCTACCCCCGGAAGAATTCAGTCCGCGAAAACAGCTTTGAATCGGTGATCAATAGCGGGCCAGTGTTCCCTGGGCTCCGAAATAACAGTCTGGGATGGGGGAGTCGGCATCGTAGGCGTCGTTATTTACTAAACGGGCAGACGTGTCCGCGTAGCGGCAGAGATTACCACAGGTCGCAACGTTCGTAACGATAAGGGAGAAGCGGCACGGCGCCGAAGAGGCAAAGTCTTTCTCGATCTACCGTTAAAGTCGTCGGCCACTCCTGCGCCCTTGATATCTCTGTTTCGAGGAATCGAATTGCGAGACAGCAGTCAGAGGCAGCGAGAAACTCGGTCCTGCCGCGAAGCTGCGTGTAACCAGGCGGGGGTGAGCGTCGAAAAGCTCGCAAAAATGCGACGCCGCGAGGCAAGGGAGACGGGCGAGGGGCGGTTCGTCGCGTATCAAGCAGTGGCGGCTGTCGTGGTTCGTGCGAACCGGCCCTTTACGATTCGAAATCGTTCAGTGGAAGCACGGCGCGGCGGCGAGGCAACGGGCGAAGAAGGGAGGCAGTGAATAAAGATGGAGATGACGGAGAAAAGCGAGAATGGGGGCTGATGGAGGGAGAGAGGACGCGAAAAAAGGGAGAGGTAGATAAAAGGAGAGAGAAAGGGAGAAGAAGCCTCGAGTGCTAAGCCCGATGCCAGAGTGGCCAGGCTAAGCCCAAGGCAGAAAGAAAGGTTTTATCTGCTCGCAGTTATTTATCGCTTTCCGTTGTAGCGCTGTCGTCGGGGCACGACCAATCAGAAGTCAGTATCCCCGGGTACCAGTCCGCGCCATCCGCATACATTATCGTGCGGAGCCTCGGCCATTGTCTTTCCACCGTTGTAAATCACATTTTATTCCCTCGCTTACGGTTTCGTTTTATTTATTTGTCGGAGAAACGTATCGCTACCGTACTCGTGGCCAAGGGGGCGCGCTGGGGCGCGCGCGCTACCTCGCGTCCCCCGGTGTGCATGTGTCTGTGTGTGTATAAGCGCTATAAAGGGCCCGCACACTGTCGTCTGGCCACGAGGAAGACACACGTGTGTAGAACAGGGGGGAAACACACGCTTCTTGGTGAAATCCGTGTAAGGGGAACACACAGACGCGACCGAGGGTACTGTTGTGTCGCCGTGGCCCCTTCGGGTTCGCCTCTCGACCACAGAACGTGTGAGTGGGGTTGGGGGCAGCAGCGAACGACTTCGATTTTTATTAAGCACCCAGGCCGACCGACGTCCTCGTCCTCGACGTCGTCCCCGACGACGACTGTTTAACTAAATTCCATCGCGAGATCACCCTGCTGCTTCGTGATCTCCCTAGGCCCCCGCTCGGCTTTTCTTCTCTTTTTCTCTCTCTCTTTCTCTTTCTCTTCTCTCTTCGGCCACTCCGTTTCCTCTCCGCCTCCCGCTCTGACCCGTTGTCCCCGTTCTTTCGGACCCACGCTTTCTTTCGGACCTTTTTCCGCACGCTTCGGGGGATAAAAGCGAAAGGATCGCCTCGCATGATTTACGGAAACCGCGCTGATGAAACGGCCTCTCGGATTCGTTTTCGATTCTTCGGGGGTATGCACGTTGCGGACGCGGCTGTTGCTTAATGTTGGTGGATCGCGGGGACACGATTTGGGTGGTTTTGTGGGCTTTCTTCTTTTCTTTTTGCTCGAAGCTGGTCAGTGAACTTGGTACAGTTTTTGGATGGGGAGAATCGATTGTTTGGCGGATTTGGGCGCGTTGAAGATGTTGATGGAATTGTTGAGACCTCGAGATTGTAGAATGAGGCTTTGAATGTATTAATAACAACTTCTTTCTTCAATCAATTTATAAAGCACTTTTATAATGGTATTTAAACTTTCGACAATTAGTTATTTTAAGTAGTTTCTCATTGTTTAAAAACGCAGCACTGTCGTTTCATTCAATTGGAGTTATTCTTGACTTCTTCTTTGGGAAGCCTTCTTTCGTAGTCGTGGAGGCATTAAATGTGCAAAATGGCACGATTCCCTAAAATAGCGTATGGGATCACGTGGAATTCGAAGCGTAGAACGCATTATTTAGCATCCTTTATCCAGAGGTGATTTCATATGCGTGCATCGCGCTGCATGTTAATTATGGGTTTCGTTAGCTTTATGCCGATACTTAAGTACAGTGCCGCCATTCGTCCAAGGTGAAGCAACTTCGCTCGTAGAGAGTCAAAGTTTCGCGAAGTTCGAAGCGAAGGGGAATAACGCCTCTGTATATACCATTTCGCAAGACCCTTTGCATATGTACCGGGAAAAGTGATCGACATGAAAGAGGAGGATCGAATTGGTACACGCTTCCTTTGTACTTCATTAATTACGAATTGCGGCACACCTTAATGTCGGGCCTCTATAATTCGAACTAATGGAGAGACGTGATTATCCTAATAAGGACATTTTTCAATAGTTAATCACCCTATATTTTAGGTAAATCAATATAGATATTAATAGCATCGAATTCTTTAACAGATTTAACTGCATGAGTTTAAGTGTCGATCTTTAATAAAGGATATTGCTGAAGGGTTGCCAAAATTTGCACGCAAAATTGATTACAAAAGGTATACATTTCGATTAAGATAATAATGTAACACATAACATCCTGCTTAGCTAACTGTAACATACTCAAGCACTGCCATCGACACGATTAACACTCCCTTACCACTGAAACATAAATCACATTACACAAAGGTCTCCACGATCGTAATAAACCGGACTCTGCGTGCCAAGACTGAAGCAATAATCGACCATAGTACAAAAACCAAGAACAATATCATTGACCTCTACTACTTGAACGATCGCCGTTCGACGTTTATCGCCGCAACGACCGGCTCAGTTGCACACGAAAACGCGACTGAGACTTTCGTGTTGATGTAAACAGAGTGAATCGGTTGTAAAAGTGTTGAACGTGTTGGCAATGGAGGCGTCCATTTCTCGAGGCAAGAGAGAGAGTCTGGCCTGCTCTGTAGTTTCTTCGAAATCGGTTAAAGAATCACGGTGACCTCGTATTATTTCCAAACGCACGTCTCGAAGCATATTCGATTCGATAGAGAAGATTTTGTAAACGTAGACCTTACCCCTCTTTTATATTTCAAAATTTGTCCGTGTGTGAGAAAAGAGTTTGCAAAAATTAAAAAAAAAATAGAAACTCCATCACGACCGAATAAAATACCAAATGCTTGTGATAGTTTCAGCGGTGCAAGTAGACCATGCAGGCCAGGTTTTCTCCCAGCCTCAGTCGCGTCCTGGCCATCAACAGGTCAGTAACAATGATAAATATTATTAAAATTTCTACGCGGAGTCCGATGAAACCACGCCGAAACGTATCAGCGTTCCGATATTCACGTTTCTCGCGGTGATAATTAACGCATTATGGATCGAATAATTAATCAGGACCAGCGATAGAAATTCGTAAGTTTCTAACTCGTAAGTAAATATTATTAATTTCGTGTTGATATTTACATAACTGGAGTACTTCACATTCTACCCAGTACCCATTAAAATGGCAAAATGTAATACAATGGTTCCTTCAAAATTTAATTAATCTTTAAACTTCACGCGGCGTCGATTAATCACCATGAAATTCTATTAAACGCATTCTCAAAGAGCTCCCACACAATCCATAATGCGTTAAAAGTGATGTAACTTAAATTTCACATAACTTGTAGTAATCAATTCCAGATACGCTTTGATCGTCGATAGAAAATCACATCGGCCAATTACAGCGCGTGAACGCAATTGTTTCTAATCGGTGCTGGTGAAAGAGAAAGTTGGGTAACACGTTCATGCCAGCTCTGATACGTTTCGTGGCTTTATCGGATATCCCTCTGTAAAACGGTCCCTGATAGTTGCCTAGAGTTATTGCGCGGGAATGTGTTGCGTTTCGCATGAGAACGCGTGCTGAAACGAATATGTTCAAAAGAACAAGACGCTCGATCAATAATTCATGAAAAAACATCTGAATGTCGTCGTCCACTTTGCATCGACTAATTACTCGCCGTTACCTCGAATAGTACCTAAGTTTGAATCATTCTAATTCATTTCCACGACGTCCACCCCACCCCACCACTCTGATTTCCTCTTTGAGCCACCCCACAAGCCTCGTTCGCGTTTTTTCACCCCCATAGTGTCTCCCCGAGCGACTTTTTTCTCGTGCAAAATTAGTCTAACCTCAAATTAGCTGGCCGCCTACCCTCAACCTCCCCTAGCGTTTTTCTGCTTCTTTTTTCCATGCACGAAACTCGAAACCCGTACGGTAACCATGTTTTGAATCACGTCGCGCGACCAAAAGTTTTTTTTCTTTCCCCTGCTGTTTCGCTTGCACTCGAGGGTGCCTCACCCTCCATGCAAATGAGCGTATCGCGGATCTTCCGCGCCCCGCGCCAAGGGCGTGCTCGTACGCGAGTCCCCGTTTAGAAAGGAAATACTCGAGGCGGACAAGTAGAATGTCTCTCCACTCTTTGTGGGTTCGTTAATGTCGTCATTTAGCTGGGGGGTTGAAGTGATTAACCTGTCGCGTGCGACTGATGCAAACTGTGACTTGGGCCCACAGGGTGGCCACAGATTCGCGGCGCACAATTTGCACGTTCGCGTAAGTGTACCGAGCAATAATGGGATTTGTGAGAATTTAGAAGGGGTTGGGAAAGGAAGAAGAAGTCTGTGGAATGTCTTCGGTTTCTAGTTTGGTGTTGGCAACGCTTCGATATTAGATCATCTGTAAAACCTCTAATTTAGTTGATGGTATCTTCTGTTTAGGCATGCTTATTGGAGGACCTAATTGTTTCTTAGCGTTAGTACAGTGTTTGAGAAAATATACAGGGGAAATATTTCCTTTATGCCGTTTATATTCATCCAACACAATTTCGTTTCTAAATAGTCTGCTACGATTTGCGCGGAGCAATAGCGTCGCGAGAAAGAAACAAGGAATTATTAAACGTATAAAAATAAGTGCCTGGCAAGGTCTGTGTGGTGTCACCTCGATCCTTAACACGACCCAAAAACCGTCAAGTCCGTTTATTGTTATGTAGATTCGTAATCTTCAGTATTGTACCAAACAATAGACGTACATATTGAGGCCCCGAGAATAGAGTGAATGCTTATTAAAGTCATGCTGGTATTCACTGCGTTTAGCCTTTTCCGAAACCTTTGCTCGAGATCGAAAAAAATGTTGGGATACAAAAGAAGAACGATAACAAAGAGACTGAAATGGTCGCGGTATTATTAATGAACGAATAATTAATCGGTCGCGTAGCAAATTATATTTCAACTAAATTTCCTTTATTAAACTCGATCCTCTTTTTCTCTATTTTATATATGATAATAGAAGAAAGAAAAAAATTACAAGTTTGCTCGATGGCAATCCTTGTTTCCACAAAAATGTCGAGGAAGCTATGACTGTCTATTAAGAATCGCAATAATTTTTCAAGACAGTGCTTCCGCATGGGTATGAAAACAGTGGAGGCAAAGCAAATGATACGAACGATTATTTTATAGCGTCGGGAAGATGAACTATCTGATCGATATCTATAAGCGAACCCCTCGGTATGTATGCAGCAACAATGCTGCACGGCTCGGCTGCTCAATGATTTATAACCCCACTTATGAACCAAATCGATTTCCCTCGAAGATAGTAGCCTGACGCCTACACACTCTTTTAATGTGGATACATTCAAATATCCACGTCGACTACGGTGGCGTTCGCGTTACTTTTGCTCTCCATAAAATCCAACTCATCGAACCGCGAGCGATGCAGACCTTTGAATAATTTTCATTATTATTTATAATATTTATTATACAACTGAGCGAGTCCTAACAGTAAAGCACCGTTAAAATTTAAACACAGAATCAACGAGAATTCCCTCCCTACCCGTGGAAACCATTCTATCCTCCCCCCTCACCGCGAAAGAGTTTTCAAACCGGAAGGATGTCCAACTGTCGCCCCGTCACGACATTCGATTCGAGCTGGAATTGCGAAAATAAATTCGCCCGGGGATCGAGGGTATGTACCGTCAATAAAGTGGAAAGAAAGCCCAATAATGAGACGTCCCCGCTTTGAACTTGGAGCCGACGATCGTTGGCTGTCTTGGCTCGATCGACGAGAAATGAGACGCGCGAGGGGAATGAAAAGACGAGGAGGGCGGCGAAGAGTGGGTGAGGGTGAAATAGGAGGTTGTTAAGGTGGTGGAAATTATTCTTTCTGGAAAATCACGTGCCCCTGGGCACACAGCAATCATACTGACGTATCGACTAAACAACGTGTCACGTTCGAGGAGAGACGGCACAGAGCGCGAAAACGACGTTCCGATCGAAGCCCTTCCATCTTCCCCTCTTCTCCTGCCAGTTCCTTCGCAATTGTTCCTCGGGGTATCTCGTGACTTGCTGGAACCGTTTCTAGGTGGGCCGATTCGGGCGTGCATCAAAATGTCACGGCGAGCCACGACAGGTCGTCGTCCGGATTAAAGCGCTTTAAACGGCCCACTGATAGTAATTGCTCCGGGAAAAATAACCTTTCCGTTCAATCTCTGTGGGACGATGCTGCATAGCCGACGAAACGAACAATGCCCCGCCCGTTACGCGGAGCATCACGCGACCATGTTAATTTCTACTTTGAATCGAGGTTGCACCTTGCAACGATGCCATTCGCTCTGATGTAGTTGTTGGTAATGATGCATCGAGCGCAGTTCCTGAAAAAGGTGTGCGCTCTTAGAAACACTTAATGTGTAACATATTCGAAGGAAATTCACTTTGAAACTTGACAATTGAAATTTAACCCTTCGTGGTCACACGGGGTGTATTGTACCCCAAGAGCAATTTTCGATTTGAAATGTCGCACCTTTACGTCTTCCAAAGGAGATTTATCGCAAAAAAAATAATAAAAATTTTTTAAAAAATCGGTTTTTCCCACAACCATGGGAAATCGCTCATTTTCAACTACAAATTTTATCATATCAAAATTTATGTTTCTAGAAAAAGAGTATCAGACCATGACTGTATAAGTATTACGAATGTCCAATTATCACTAAAAAGTTAAAAGACACAAAAATATGAAAATGGTAACTCAAAAAATGACGCTGGGGTACACCGAACCCCGTGTGACCAATGTGTGATTATAAGAAGGTGTGACCACGAAGGGTTAATGAAAGCCAGCTCGACGTATCTTCAGCTGGAGAGGCAGTTATGAGCTGTTGAGTAATTGGCAGTTAAGGACGAGGAAAGTTTTGTAATGTCAAACTGGAATAAGAAAAAACGGAGAAGCACGTATATACATGATTATTTTATTTCGTAATGGCTAGCACCTGCGCGACACACGATCGCCAGGGCGAATGACCGTTTCCGCGGCTTGCTCCAGGTCAGGGGTCAACCCTGACCCTGCCACGCTTCGCCCCCTTTGGAAAAAGTTCGTAATGAAGGTTCGTGACACGAAGCTATTTTTTTTCGACGCCTCCCATCGTAAGGACTCGTGGCAATACATAGTATCCCGACATGCAGGCGAGTATAAGGAACGTATGTATATCATCGGAATACATTTGTACGAATCACTGGGGTGAGTACGCATCCCCCTACGTTATACTTCCGATAATAAAGGGTGTCTGCAGGGAAATATTGGTAGAAATAATTCATCTTCCCCTTCGAACGGGTAACCGGTTAAAACGAAGGATTAATAAGAATGATGTAGCTTCAAAGAAACACGAGAAACTTCTACTGCCGTGTATTCTTTTTTACTCGTTTAGTTATCCGTACCAATAGCAACTCATATTAGGAATTTATTTATCAGACTTTTCAGAAAAGGTTCATAATAGTTTTTGCGGGACTTGGTGAAATGTGTGATAATAAATTCGCATATAGCTTATTATTATTAGTATTTCATCTTTATTACATTTAAAAAATAAATAGGGGCGGATTTTGAGATATGGCGCCCCTAGGCTAACAAGTGTCTGCCACTTCCGTGAAATATCATAAAATATTTTAACTTAAAAGAGTCGAGATAATTTCAAAATTAATTCAATGTGGCAACTCAAATATGAGTTATTGCTAATTCGTTGTGCGAAAATGAAGTGGATTGTTTTTAAAGCTTTCATTCGCTCAAAATTTGTCGTCCCCCAAAATTTTCCGCCCTAAACTGCAACCTAGCCAAGTTAGCGAAACACAAATCTACATCTGAAAATAAATTATACAGATGAGTAATAGTAAAAGTAAACAACTAAATTAAGAAAATATAAAAAAATATACAAGTGTGCGTTTCATAGATTTTTCGTTACGTGAGTCACTGTTACTGCTACTTGTAGCAAATATTGGAATTTATTATTTACTCTGCAACGTTGTTATTTCATTAACGATCAATACTTTTCTACCGTTCACGTACAAGAAGGTAGCAATTTTAATATGGAATTCGTTCGGTGGGGGCGATACGTTTAAAAAGAACATGGTAGCAGCTGTACCGCGGAGAGAAATGAATAATCGAGGACGAAGGGCGACATAGTAGTTTCGAAAAATACGATGTTTATCTAGCCTTACAAGAAAACTAACGTAGAAGCTTTCCCACTCTTATCCCAGGTCCCTTCCTTCGGGGATACGCGACCTATCATCGAGCTACCCATACTGATGCGTTAGCAACCCCTGGGTATACCTCGTCATTACATTTAACAGGCTTAAGTTTATTCGTGCATGACATTGAATAAAAGAAAACACCTCGTTTCTGCGGAAATAGTGTCTCGCCGATGAATTTGTTAGTATTCTCGAAACTCGCATAGCAATCATTTCTTCAACTCGTTTATTCAATCAAAAAATTCAGAGAAGTACTTAAGTACCCATAACATTCTACAAATTCGTTACACGTTCTTTCATTCACTACCTTCACTTCACTTTTGGGGGATCAGGATTTGTTATTTTCCTTCTGTGTTTCCTTAAAGATAATACTCGAAGCTCTAATTCCAAATGAGTGATATGATATGGAGATATTATTTAACGAGTTAAAATTTAGATTTAAACCACATAATACAAGAGTTGCGTAAAGAGCATGGGAGTTGTTAAAAAAAAATACCACCCCGTGCTTTGCACAAGGAAGCCCCTCGAAGTACGTTTTTTCTGCTCCACGAAATATCCTTACCCACCCCATAATTCGGCTCCTATCGCGCACGGTTATTACCTAAAAAAGGGGGGCAAGCATTAGTGCCACCTTCTCTCCCCTCGTGACACCATAAATATAAAAATATCCCTCACCCCTGGGATAACTTCCTATCATCCGTGCGGGGAAGTGTGGTGCGTGGAAAATACGATTCGAAACTGACATATGGAGCTCCGTTTGTTCGTTGCTGCAAACGTTCCTTTCAGCGGGGGTAAAAATACCGCTTTAGAAATTAACGTAACACTTAAAGAGACTCTTATTCGAAATAATAATTACTATCAGACTCTATGGAAGAGGGACTTTAGTTTCAAAATTAATTCTGGAAATATTAACCTTCAAATCGAACGTGAATCATGTTTGTTTTATTTTTCTGTTACAACTGTTACTCAAGCAATCTCCATGTTTACTTTAATTAATTCTCAACTGGTCATTTTACAAATTTAATGTTATGCGATTAGACAGACGCATAATTTTTAAAAGAATTATCTAATGACGAATGTAGCTTCTCCGTTTTATTGAAGAATACGACAACCCTGAGCTTCATGAAAATATTTTCCGAGACCTCTAGATAGGCAATAGCTGAGTGCCCTTTTTTGTGCCCTGCAGAAGGGTCGGTCGAAGGGTGGAGGAACCACCCTTTCCACGTGCTTCTATGTGCTGCCAGGGGGGGGATAGTAAAAAATAACCAAGATGTACCGCGTAGCCAGCAGTGCCTCCGGGAGCATAACTCTGCTAATGTATCCCACTGAAACTTATTGTATGCTACACTCTTTCCCTCTCGGCTACATCTTCCCTTTTCTTGGACCCTCCGCAAAACCTGAACCACCTCTTCGTTAACAGAAGGGAGAGCAGCCCCTCTGTATTAAGATCTACATTCACCCAGATACAGAGTCCGCAAATCTTCTAATCCAGAATTCCAGCAGCAAGCCTTAAAACGTTTAAGTAATTCAAGTGCAAAATAATTAGAAGTCTAATTTTTATTAATTCCTATTTCACACGTTGCGAAAGAAGTCCTGAAAGCATAAGCTATTTTTCTACGTCAGCTCTGTAGTACATTCATAATACTCTACATAGTGCAACCTTGCAACTGTGAAGCCCTTCTTAAAATCTGCTTTGTTCTCCACGATTTATTTCCAGATTTAACAAACACGTTGATAAATTTAATATCCTCCAACCTCAAATTTAGTTTCACCCCAGCGTCTTAAATAGCTTTGTAAAACTTAATTTCTTGCTTCCTTGGAGTCGCATCTGAGCACTATGCAAAATTATCTGCCGTGCCTTCTCTTCAACAAACATATACGTAATAAATATCGCGGGAACGGATGAATCGTCAAATTAATTAAAGTAATCGCGCAGAATGTCAGGCGAGGAGCGGTCTGATACTGCCACGGAACCGCAAACGGTACTTGGCAAACGTTTCCCCAGCGATTTTCGGCATTAATTGGCGCCGCGTGTAACGGGTAGCGCGAACAGAAAAAAGGGGCCACACAGCCTGACAAAGGCTGCAGGAAGAAGCGGCCGCTATGGAGTCATAAACGTGAGTTATGTCAGCTGTTAGATAGTTGAATCTCAGTATTCTGTGGCACGCTTTCGGTCCGTTAATATCTTCATTACTAAATCATCCCCGCCCTCGACGGTGTTCACGGTGCCTCGTGAACAGACGCTGAGATAGACAATCACGCGGATGGGAATTTCTGGATTCTACCCTAACAACGGCCATTTTCATCCACGGCACATATCACGTTTATACGACCAACCATCGCCGATAACAGAAACCCGTGGCTCCTTTCATATCGAATTTCTCGAGAGCTACGAAACAAGGAAAAGTCACACTGTTTTTCCGGTAGAACAGAGAACTACATAAGTAGTTAATTATATGTTAAGATATACGTTAGCGAAACCATCAGCATGATAATTTGAATATTCACGAATCGAAGTCAATACTTTTCCTAGCATAAAAAATTCATATTTAAATATAAAGGATAAAGTGTCAATAATTAGGACATTTAACTTAGTTGTCAAATCAGGAGTGGAAAATTTATTTTGAATAGATATTTCCTGTGAAGCTGGGACCTCCTAACATAATTGCATGTAGGGACATTTAATTACTCATTAAGGTTCAACGCGCAAGATTATCTAACAGCTTCGTTCACGACCTGCAGTTTTCACCTGGCAACTGCGAAAGACAAGGTGAACAGGGCAAACTGATTTACAGCGAGCGAGCTGAGTTAATTCATTTGTCATCATCTGTGATCACATAACTTCGAATACACTGGTGACGTTTCTGGCGGAGGAATGGTTTAATCCATCGCCTCGATTGGACTGCTATTGTGAAAAATCGGGGCGAAAAATATACGCGCTCGGCTGACGAATGAGTGGAAAGTAACGGATCGTTCCAGTCTAGAAAATCATTCCTTCCGTTTTCCATGGGCATTCGCGTTCCAGCCACTGTCGCGGCCGCGCTTTCTACCAGGAATTAAACCGGCGATCTTAAATTAAACCGTTCATGCGGACCGTACGTAAAGCCTGACACTCGCGATAATTCACGTCGACCCACGTTGACAGCACCGTCGTGTCGCATACGAATGGCGAAAATTCGTATGGTCGTTACCTCTGCGCAGAGCGAGAGAAAAAAAGCTTCGACGAGCAAGGGACCGAGCAAAGCAAAGGGGAAGGTTCGACGAGGGAAATAAAGACCAAACGAAGAACGTCACCCGTTCATTTCGTAGTGAAGGGAAAGCTTTCATCATTTTCAAAAATATCCTTTACAAATCCATCTTGTTAAAAGGGGATCAAGAATCCCATTAACCCTAAACGCAATAAGTTGCCTCTCCACTGAAATTAAAATATTTAAATCGACGAAATGCATTTTCGAATATGCAGGTAATACAACATATCATCCACGAAAATCGTTGGAAAGAAATTCATCTGCCGATGTCTGCAGAAATCACCGTCGCGTTATGAAAGCGCGTGACGACAGGCAAAGCAGGAGAGACGGATTCCGACGAGCGTTTGAAGCTCATTAAAAAGCCGGGGTACTTCCTCGGCCGAGTAAAAGGGCAGAAAAGATCGCGTTAACGACGTGCTCGACAATTAACCCCGGCGGAAGGGAAGAGTGGGCTTCCTGTCGGGGCGACTGGCAGCCTGGGACAATTAATTAATGCCGTCTCGGCCGTTCAATTTGGGGCGCAAACGAGTTGGATCCTGGCTTACCGAGAGCAGAGCCTTGAACAAACGTCTCCTGTTGCAACCTGTTGCTGGGGAACCAGAGAGAGAGGGAGAGGGCGCAGAGAGGGAGAAAGAGAGGTGGTGGAACAAGAGTAAAAGGACAGGGGTAGGATGATGGCCAGCGGTGGCTGACGGGGTGGCAGGGATGCTGCGAGCTGGCAATTAAGCCATCAACCCTTAATGAATGAACCCCGTTCACAGACACCGACTCCAGGCAACCCCCATTAGCTAACTAACCCCGAGCTATTTGCATATCTGTCGGCGAGGGTGACTCGCTCAGATTCACCGAGACAATTACGAGTAACTTTATGGTCAGGTGCTTAAAGGCTTAAAGCCGACGAGCCCTTAAAGAATCCATTGATAACCGTGGCAACATCTCTGTGAATCGATTACTTCTTACTACGACTTCGTTGTAGTTGATTCGTTGCTGTCACTGGATGGATGCATAGGTATTCAGTGAATTGATTATTGGATTTACATGTGCTGTGTGTGGTTCAATGATCTGGATGTTTCATTAGTTTCGTTAGTTTTATTTTAAGCTTATATGAAGGGTAAGGGGGAAATTGGGAATGTCACAAAACAGCTTTATCGAGAAAATTATTTAAGGGATTTGATTCATTGCAAAGTGGACGTTACTTGTTTTTAACCAGTATGTACATCAGAACTTTAACGTTATCTTAAGGAGGCATTTGAACTTTATAACCCTTTGTGAATTGAGAGTTCTGTAGTTCCAGTTGCCACCAACAAAATATGCTATGAAAAATGGACATTCCTCGTTTTTCCCATTACCCTTCATATTATTGCATAACTTTGAGTAACATAAATAATAAAAAGTTTCATGAATGTAAAGTGTTAACTTTATAAGATAATAGGTTTAACGTAAAATAATTATTTAATTTAGTATTTCATTGACCAGTGTGTGCCTATGTATTTTTATGTAAAGATATATATATTTATAAAGTTATCCCGCGATTAGCTACAATTGCCATCTTTTTTATTAACTTACGGAGATTCGAGAATTTTCTTCTTTATTGTGGGTAAACCACAGGTTAAATACTAATTCACAATTCATCGTACCTATACACGTGGACAGCAATCCGTGTTAGCACATGGCTGGCGAAAGTGATGGACAATTTCCGGTCGGAGGTTAAGGAGCATTTAATTAGTACGAGTTAACACAGTCGCCTATCGTCCTGCTCAATTTCACACGCGAACGTTGTAACCCCTGGGCACACGGAATGAAAGATTCCGTCTTGGGGCGTGAAAAACACGATGAGATAGTTCAGCTCTTTTACCACGTGGGTCGGTTTATCTTCGAGGAAGATCTCAGGACACACAGTCCGAGCAAATTCCTTCCTCGAGGGTTCCTACACGAGGGTAAAGAAATTATCTTCACGCGTGTATACAGTGTTCTGCGCCATGAAGTTTTGCTTCCACCCCTGCTTCGCTAAATTAAATCTGCACTCATCATTTAATGAGCTACATCGACCGTATCTTGTTGTCTTTTTTCATATTCCCTGAAAATGGAATATTGCATAGGTATTATTCGACATTGTACACATATTCTAGAAACTTGAGCAGATTTCTTACAATTGGACACACTAAAGTTTAAACCATCGTCATTCCTTTAATGAGATTTTATAGTAAATGAAATTTACGTTCTCTATGCCACCTTGGAGACCTGAAAATCATATGTAAGTTTCAGAATTTTTTGGGGCGAAATTAGAAAACAAACGAAGAAACTTATTAAGGGCTTTATTCTACATGCCTTATGGTAAATAAAAAAATTGTAACTATTTTTTTAAACAAATAATCTCGTATACTTTGGCATAGGATCAAAAACCGAAAGTTTTCATTATTTACGTGAGATTTACTACAGAAGTATATAGGGATTTGTCAAAATATTGATTTTAGTGAATATGGTGGACATTTGAAGAGAATATCAGTTTTAGCCGAAACATTTCCCTAAATTTTTAAGTCGAATTGTGTCTAAAATTGCCTGTAACAAAGAAGTTTTTAATGAATCGTAAAATCCTTATATACTTCCATAGATAATCTATTATAGAAGATACTGTTAAAATTTGAAGTGAATCGAATAACAATTGTTCAAGTTATGCTGCTAGCCAATTTGAAAAAAGTGATTTCGAGGAGCTTCGCGGGACAACTTGTCAATTTTTTAATATTCCCGTACAATATTCATACAACATATTCATTAATATATGCCCTAAACATAACAATCATATAAATAATTTTCAATCTCATAGTATAATAAACAAAAATCGTCTAATTGCAAAGATTTCAAAAGTCACTTATCACATCATTTCAGTTCATCGCTATAGCACTCCAAATAGCAGACATTTAAGCCCAATGTTCGTTGAAAAGGCGATATTAAACGTATCTCGAAATTAAACGACCCACTTCCTTAATCGAAGCTGAATCTCTGTCGGAAACGGCGCCTGTGAAAAACGAAGTATCGCGAAATTACGATGGTGTCGATTGATCAAAAGTCGAATCTCCAAGGGACGAGTGTGTATCGTATCTGCGCCATTCCGGGGCATCGCGTGTCCAGACGCACTTTGTCCTGCTAACTCCCTATACCTTATCCAGTCCTTAGCGCGGGAACGCTAATTCGTTGATTATCCTAATGACTGTCAAGGAACCAGCAGGAAAGAAGAAAACCACGTACCGTGACCCCTTTCCTTGATTTATTCCGCGTAGCCCCTTTGAACTCGCCGACAGCGTTTGCATATTCCACGGTTTCAAGCCTCCCCCCTCCCCCCTGCTTGATACTCCTTTCCCGATATGATTACGCCATTCTCAATTTCGTAATTCCTAATTAACCAGACATTGAATCAGCCGTCCGAGTAATAACCGATCGACGATGGTGCACGCTACACTTTACCCTGGAAATCTTCATTCCTCATTACCGGGCATCGGAGCATCTAATAGTTACATGCGCGAGTCTTGATCACGATAGGGCTTCTTAATCTTTCCAGACAAATCTGACGTCCTAGTTTCTTACTTCGTGTCGTCCACGGTTTATTACGCTGCACGTCAAACTCAAGAAATCACGAGAAGTAAATTATCACCCCCTTTGCCGTATTATATTTAATGTTTGAAAACAGTACTGGATGTAGTCTTTCTGTGGTCTAAGATTTTGTGTACCTACGTTCGAGTTAACTAATTTAGAAAAAAATATATTAGATATCCGAGGGCAACGGATTCTAAGAAAATAAAATGGAACGATAGGGAAGTGTGTTTACCTAATTACTTACACGTGTTCTTAACGCAAATACCATTACAGGGAAGCGATTTCAGGGGAAGGTTGAGTTGCAAGGTTTCGACGTGCTGTAGACGTTTTGTAGAACGAGTTACATATGTATGACGCGATGGAAATATGTAAAAGTTGCTCGAGAACCCTTAATTCGAGCGTGGCCGTCGAGAGCGCGGGTATATAAATGCGAATTTAAATTATACGGGTACCGGTCGCCATCTCGATAGGGTTTCTTAATCCCCTCTGGGAAACACTAACGCCCTACTTTTACACTCTCCAACCAGCCCCCGGCTTAATTACTCTAATCACGTGTGCCGTTGTCGCGTGAACCGACCAATCACCGAGCAGATTTAATGCACGGTTACAGCAGAACTTCTTTAACGCGAAATCGAAAGACGAAGACCCTGGTGTGCTCCACGGCGAACTTCATTTCCCGCGATAAGTACCATCGTTCATCCAATTAACGCTTCGAAGCACTTTGATCAGAGGCCGTAACAGCCGATTTATTTCTTAATTTCAGTCTCCTACCAGTGATTATTACCCGTCAAAGGAGGATCCCTCTTTTCTGAATACTTTAAATCGATGCGATAACGCTGTTCTACGCGAGTCGAGGATCTCTCAACTACTAAAACTCGGAGATTAAAATATCTCAAGCTTGTATCACAACTTCGCTCAATTTCCATTCTACTCTCCTCTCCTACCAACATTCTACTATAAAACAGCGTAAACTTTACTTAATATTGTAGGATGCTTAAATTCTCAACCGAGCCATTGCATACTCCCTAACAACCAACTCTTCCGCATTGCCTCCAGGTACGCACCTATTTATATCCAGGCCTTTATGCAAAACCTATTTATACAGAGTAAGGTACCTATCTAATCGCAACTGGAGGTGACGCCACGCAGCCACGTCTCGTCGCGCCTGATCACGTTTATCTCATTTTAAACGCGTTTCAGTAATTAAAGCCCGCGTACCGATTACCCGACTGGGCAAGTTCCACGGGACTTCCTTATTGGCGGCTGAATTAAAATGCATCCGAACAGGAACCCGCGGCGATGGTTAATTGGTGATTGTTTTCTTATTCTGGCTAACCGTAAATTACGGGGACACGGGGGCTTTGGCGGGATCGAAGTTTCCCCGGTCGTTTGTTTTCCCCCTTTGCCACGATAATAAGGGAGTGACAATAAACGACTGGAGCCTTGGATATTAAAATCTTGCTCCACGGGGAGGCTTCGAGTATCCCACCCCCAGAACCCCAAGACGAGAAAGTGGTGCTTCTAGCATTGTTTGCGGGGTGGACTTGAATCCTCCTAATTAGAAAATTCTCGTAGCGACCCCGTCTTCGCGTGCGCCTTCTTCCTTCGGCCGAACCTTTTTATTATACGGGAGCGTAACAAGGGTCGAGGGTGGCCCCAGTAATTATTATTCAAATATTTTTCTTTGCCCGAGCCCGCCGCATTAATATTTACGATGCCACCCCCCACAGACATCCCCCTCGAGCAGAGGGCTTTACGCGAGCGACGAACCTATCGCGGAGACGTCTGTGCCGATTTCTTTTTTTAGCTCCACGTCTCATCGGGTGCGTTGAAGTTTTTAGCTAATCTCGATGTTCAGTTTGGTGTCTCTTGCTGTTTTAGACAAACTCGGGGAACGCCTGAAATTTAGGATATAAGTTATATTCTGTATCAGGTATGTTAAGAAATCTTGTTACAAGCGAATAGTCTATCTCTGTCTGGTGAAATTCAAAAAAGTTAATTGAATTGAGTTCCCAGCGAGTGATTCGAGACTCTGAAAGCCGCGCGACGTGTTTCCCACTCGTTTTATGCACTTACCACTTCATCCAATTAACCCAGGCGACGCGGTCTGTTTACATAAGTCAACCGGCTAATTTTTGTTTCGCCGTCTAATCAAATTACAAAAACGATTGAAGGAACGTGTAAACTCGCGAGGTCGTTCTACTGCCTTGGTATTAAAGGGTTACGTCAGCGACGTTGCTCTTGTAAGGTTTAGTCTGGATCAGTGACGGTGGATCAAAGTTTTTACACCGCAGAAATTAGGAATATCAGAGAGCACGTATATCCTGGAATTCTGTGAAGAAATTATTTGAAGCAGAAGAATGATTTCACTACTTCGGCGCCTGCTAAGACAACATTTATAATGGCTAAGCAAATATAACAATATTTGCAATTGACACGTAAGAATATATAAAAAATAATAATTAACATCAATTAACTAATGGCAGGAGGAAGAACAAGCCTAAATGTCCGCCTAATATCGTGCCACAAAGTGGAAATGGTCTCAATTTTTATTTAAATAAAATTCCGAATAACAAATAAAAATTGAAAGAAAATTTCGTCATTCGTCATTAACATTATTCGACACGCAACGAATAATTTTATTGATTAAAAATTTTGCCCATCTTTGCCAGAAAATCGAGCGGAATCCGTCCGCGCGTCCACCGGAAGCGGACGAAGGAACAATGGTGCTAGCTCGCGTCGCGGTGGCTTCTGCCTTCGTCTGTGCCGGCACAGACCAAGAAAAAACAGTGTGAACTAGTTGGAGAAAAAGCACCGACGTAACCCAATCCTCTCGCAAGAAATAGAAAACAACTTGTAAACACAGGCGCGAAAAGAAGAGGCAAGCCGCAGCCACCTGGTTTTTTCGCTTGAGGGTAAAGGAAGGTGTGAACAAGTAGCTCGAGAAAAAAGGGGGACCGTGGTCTTATTACGAGTGCGAGCAGTGCAAACGATGCTTCAAACGCGCACAAGAAGGACAAACGAATCTTACATCTTTGCAGAAAAAAAGGAAGACAGTCGTACTCGAGCATAAGGAAAGGAGGATGGGGGTGTAAGACCATCTTTTTTCATCGGTGAGGCGGGGGCAAAAGAGTGTGAAGTTGGTCTAGAAAAAGGTGGACGGGTGCAAAAAGGACGGACGACGGCGTGGGCGCGACGAGAAGGACGGGTGAAATCGTAGGCGAGTGGGAGGAGGACAGAGGTTACGCGAGATGAAAGAAAAAGGGGTGGCCCGAGCTTTTTCGTTGATAGAAAGAAACGGTGAATTTCTTAGGCGCGTGCGAACGACGTGGCGAGAAGGTGCAGGGGTGATGGTTCTTTTCTCGTTGCTCTTCCATAGAGTGGAAAAAGATTTGAATAACTTGTTCCTGAAAAATTAATCTAAGTGTCCAGCATCGGTTTTTATGAGTGTCATTAAGCACTCGAGTCTAAAAGAGTTGCACTTGTCTAGGGCACGTATTCCTAATCTTAAATTCAAAGCTCAGAAGTATAGAAGCATGTTGTACATGTTAAAAACGTCAGTGGTGGAGAATGTCTTAAACAGAGAGACTCCGTTCACCCTTACATTAGGGTGGAACAAAATATAGGTGCAGAATTTTTTTTATTATTCATGATTTCTAATAATTGGCAAAACTTGCACTTTATACCTAATGATACTAAGTAGCATTACTATTCGGCTTGGCCTAAAATTTAGATTTTGATTTTATAAAAAACAATTTTTACTAATTTTTTGTGAAAATAATCACATTCATCTGGATTAGTTGGGCATAATGAACTGGGACACATTTCGTGACCCCAGAGTTTCCCGTTCGAATGTTTTTAGGCGACAGACAAACACTTCCTGCTTTATATATTAAGATTTAAACTGTCAAAATCTGAACTTCATAAAATATTCTGAGATGCCACGAGTCACTTAAAATTATTAATTTTCTTGATCTTATAAATTTTATTTTATCACACGATAACACTTCTTTTTAAAAAAATACTCGTTTGACTTCGTAGCCGTGTATCCTATCCGACTGTTATCCAACATCTGAAGAAAGCTGCTACGATGGAGTGACGATATATGTATATATTGTATAGACAAATGAAAACGCAAATGTTTAAACTATATAAGCGTTGTTGGACGCATGACAGACGAGTAGGTACGCTAGAAGTCTATACAGTGAACGAGTTAAAAGTATAAAAAAAATTAGCACATACAAAACTTTAAAAACATGTTTAAAAAAAAGCAGAAAGTATCTAATAGATACTTCAAGGTCCTTGCGGAACCTCATATTTTTTTGGACAGAATCCAGTTTTTGCGGGCTTAATCTGAACCACTAAAAGGCAATTTTCTTTCACTATTAGAAAATAATCACACAATTTTGATTTTTTTGTTCCACCCTACCCTTCCATATCGCGCACCCACTGATCCGTTGCAAGATTCCAACATCGCCAAAATTGGCACGCGTGCCATTGATTTGCCATCGCTGGTTAGATCGACGCATGGCACGGGTTCGCGAACGCAAACAACCTCGGTTCGCCAAAAAATTCAATTCTGTGCGCGTCTGATTTGCGTAACGAGCCGTGCATGCCTGAAGGATCCACCTTCCTGCCTCCAACCCCCTACTCCACCTTCGAGAAAGGAATCGCGCACCCCTTTTTCGGCGTCCTAACGATGTGCCAACAAAATACGGGGGCCGCGGATAAAGAGCTGCTCGAGGAGGAGCGTAAGCAGATTGACAAGAAGGCGATCGTTTTGTGCGCGAAGACGGAATAAAGAAAGGGGACGGAGGAGGACGAAGACAAATATAAGAGGTTCAGGGAGTTAGGTCTAAGAAGCAGACCGTGGAAATCGTTCTCCTCTGGCGTGGAAAGTATTCCCTCCGAGGGGAGGCTTCCACCCCTTAATTATCCGACTGACAATTATTTTTAACGACTCCGCGATATCCAAACGAGACCTAATCCGTCGACGTAGCGTTTGCTAAAAGGGTGTCTCCTTATCGTGTCTTTTTAATCCCCCGCTGAAATCTCTTACTTTCGTGTCAGGGCTTTTTCATGGGCATTCCCACTTTTAGGGTAGGTAGGGTAGAGCGGAGGCGATAGTAACAGGAGGACGATTGTAACACGTTAAATATCTCAGAATGTATAATAGATATTAACACAAATTTTGGATATATGATGAAGAATGACATTTTGAATACACACATCCATGTCCTAGCAGTATAGATACACAATAGACATGTATAGTGGAGAAAATAACTTTTCGATACCCTAAAGTAACATTTTCTTACTGATTTAAAATTGTAATATAAATACTCCCTTCGCCAGTACGTATTTTTCTTTTATTTTTTAATATTTAATCTGGCCATTTTTAAAGTAATACTGATCGTTAGTTATCACTTTGAAGTGTCTGGTTAATAAAAATTTATAATTTAAGTTCCAAAGCCTGGCTGGGGTCGATTGTAACATCGGCAGTCGAGGTTGATTGTATCGCGACAAAACCGAATAGTGACAAAGAAGATGAATAATATTGTCTTGTTTGCATGGAATAATATAGCACAGCAGTCACAGCACAAGCAAACAAATTAACAAATGGGTGGAATGTACTGAATGTAAGAATTGATCACATGAAAAATGTACATACCTGATACCAGCCAAAACGTTTTCTATTTCTGTCACAACTGCGATACCCCATAATTGATTATGAATTTTACTTTTTTCCATTTACTATTATAATTAAAATGAATAAATATTTTAGTTTTTTAGAGTTAAATTTCTGCTACTATCGACTCCATGCAGTGTTACAACCGACCCTCCACTTCTCATTTTTTATTAATAACCTGAATATTACTTGTCAAACAGCGAAGCTGTTATGCCTCAATAACTTTAATAGTTTTTGCATAATCGTATCCCAAAATCAAAGTGTTACTACCGCCCCCGGTCTACCCTACAATATTACACACTCCTTCTTCGTTTCTATACCGCGCTACCAACTCCCTTCTCTGTACCAACTTGCATAACGAATAAGCTACATAACCATCAACAGACATGTTTCTTAAAAACTCCATAGACAGTAACATTGCAAGTGTACTACTTAAACTAATAAACACGCTTCCCCGTGTCTATAACAGACATCTGTGGGAACCTTTCGCTCCAGCACATTGGCCGCTAAGGATCATTGAGGCAAATCTTCTAAGGGTACTGCTGCGTATCAGGGTCAGCGTGGCCCACACGCGCGCATATGCGCACTCGACACGGCAAATATCAGATTGTTACCGGATACGCTGCTGATCCAAACCCGTTCGCGGCCATCGGGATTGTTCGCGTTCCCAGCGGGTCGCCTTTGCAAACAGAAGCGGGTGGAAGGTCCGTGATTGAACGAACGCGCTCATCTCGCGTATCGAAGCTTCGGTGAACCTTTCTACGTTCTTCCTAGAAAGTAAAAACTCTTACCATAATATCGTGGATAAAACGGCCAGCAGGTTCGACGGGGGATTCGTGGAGCAAGTTTGATGAATTCGAGATGAGACGGTAGAGGAGGGCAGTGAATCGGCGCAGCCGATGTCCGCCCCTGACTTTGGAGGCTCCGTGTTGCTCTGCATTTAAATAATTAAAGATCCGACGGGACGGATGGACGCACGGACCCGTCGTATTAATGGGATAATCGAGCGTTCAACGTCGAGCGAGAAGTGCCGGCGCGCAGGGAAGATGGGGGCAGGGAAGGGGGGAGGTATGGTGGTTGGTGACGGTGGTGGTGATAATGATTTTATAGTCAGCTGAACTGCCCGGGGGAGGAGGGTGAGAGACAATTGACTCGATAATACGGGTCTTCCTGCCTGGCACCCGTTGATACCGACGGCGAATCAAGTGCGAACACCCGACCAAGAGAAAGAGGAGAGCCGAGGGACAAGGATAAATGTTCCGTTCGCTAATGACCCCCGGTGCCTCTTTAGGGACTGCTTCTCGACTTAGGCTACCGGTCGAAGACCTCTCCACCTCTTCGTAACAGGGCGAGGAATCAGGTGCCTGACAGCGAACTCCACCTTCTGGCTTCTGCAGCACCCTCGCGTTTTGCGGGCTCAATAGGGCACCAGCTTTCACCGGGTCAGCCCGATGATCGTGCAACCGAGGATGTAGAGGTTCACCAGACGGGTCTGCGACAGAACCAACCTGTTAGACGAGGGAATTCTTGGTGAAGTTGGAAGTGCTAGTACTTCCTTTTCAAGGATATTCAGGGCCATTGTTACCTTTGCAAGCCTCCGTTAACTGTTCCCAGATATCAATCAGTGAAACGGGAATTCGGTAATGAGTGACTGCGAGGATACAGGTGGTGGTGTTGTATTTTACGATGACACAGGTTTTACTCGCGACGCGTTCACCGTGCTCGACCTATCCGTGTCGGCGTAATTCATCGATAAGGTGTCGAGGCGTCGCGTCGATACGCGAATTAATACCGCGCCGCGTAAAACGTTTAACGGATGGGCACTTGTATTTCTCTGGCCACTCGTAAAAAGTGTTCGCTTAATCCTATCCTTCCACACGGCGTGACGTACACAGGTGTCAGGGAAACACCTGCCTCGAAATCGCCGAACCGAAATATCCGTGCAACAATAACCCGAGATTCAATTACGCGCTGTAGGAAACGTCTGAATCATTGCTTTCGTATTATTGACGCACTCTCCATCGCCGGATAGCCGTTCAGGCTCCGACGAACTTTCACGAGGCGATTACGCTCGACGAATGGGGCAAGGTTACGGCGTCCCCGAGACACGTGGAGGCGAGAGAGTGTCCCTAAAAAATTGGCGGGACGCAAAGTTTGAAGGATAATTCGCCTAGTATCGGGGAAAGAAGAAATGGATCGATTAGCATACCGAATTATTTTCATCGACGCGGGGAAGAGCGCGGCGCTGGTTGGAAAGGGACACGAAGGAGAGAAATAGAGAGGAGAAGGAGCCAGTCCACCTTCGACGCGCGGCGGACGCAAAAATAGCCCCGGGACACGTCAATAATTAATTAACAGAATTTATCGATACGCCACCGGCGTTATCTTGTCCGATACGCGTACGAAACGATTTTGTGGCCGTGCAGGGAGATAAGCCGTCGTCAATTCACTCGGCTGCCTCGTTCCCGTGGAAATTACGACTTCCTCGTGATCCTCGACATCCAACATTTCCTGAGGGAGACGCGGGGAGCCCTTACAACGAATGTCGTTCTCGGTATCAACGTCAAATGGGTGGGCAGGTGACTCGGTACGGTCCAACCCAAATTTGGGCCCTCGAATATGAACGTCGTCCATTCAGTAACATAAATAACTATTCCCGAATTTAATCACAATCTCGGCATTTAAGTATTTTCTAAGAGGAAAGGGAAAGGGGAGATCGAATAAAAGTGAGCTTTAATTAATGGCCCTTTTACAAGTTATCGATATTCCTTTCTACTAATTACCATGAGCATCGTAAATGGAGAAAGTGTTTCACTTCTTCGTCGTTATCATTGCAATTAATGTTTTATCCCAAAGTAACTAATGACGTGTAAAACAGAGGTGCCATTTCTGATAGAGTACCATTCTGTAAATCTGTAAATCAATTCCACCACAAATCGAGTGCACGGTACGAGGGGACAGTCGTATGCCCCGAAAGTACCATGACCGTTTCTTACACGACACCGTGGGGCCCATCCGGGGCCGTTCGGATCACCGTCGAAGCGTTTCTAACGAACGTACCATTCGCTGATCGGGAGATACATCCAGCGAGAGGAGAGTAGCGTGGTAGGAAGAGAGACGGACAGCCAGGGCGAGCGAGCAAAGAGCCATTGATCCTGGGCGTTGGGACAAGCCTGGAACCGTGTCCGTGCAGCAGTTCGAAGCCTCGGACATCGGTCCCTTGACGTCTCAAGCGGGAGGGTCCCGCGTCGGGCCAGATAACGAAATTAGCCCGGCCGCTAATTTATTTCCTAATTCCCGCGGGAGCGGAGGTGTGAAACAGCCGTTCTGGACGGTGGTGTCCACGATAACGGGCCCCGACGTTGGCATAAAAAGAGGAGGAAGGGTTCCTCTCGCAGGAAGGCGATCGGGACGGAAAGGGCGAGGGGGGTCCGGAACGGCGGGGGAAGACAGGGGAGGCAGAGGGCCGCGGGACACCGAGAGAGCTGGAGAAAATGAAAGAGAGCGAAGAGGAGATAATGCGAGGGCAGGAATGCACGCCCACGTTCGCACCGTGTTTTCCTACGTCGGTGTGTGGCGGTCACCACGTGAGAACGGCCTGGCAGGAATACGCGGTATGCACGCTTGTTGCATACTTCGCGTGGCATAGTTATGGATCCGCTGATCCATCGATCCATCGACCCTGGCATTGACTGCGCCAACGAGTCTGCCCATCCTCCGTCGCTCCATCTCCTGCTGATCGTCGACCCCATGATTGCGCGAAAATGAATGCATCGGGGGTGACTGTTAGAGGGAATCGAATGGTGTAGCTTCGATTTTACGAGACGGGTGTAACGACGCAGGTTTAACATTTGATTTGTCCGCGATGGTCGGTATTAGAGATTCTCAGACCATGGAACCTCGATTTTAGTCACTGGGAAATCGAGCTGAGAAGATGTTTGAAGTTGCTGATGGGGAAGCTGTGACAGTGCGCAGGGAATTGAAAGGAGACGCGCGATGAAAGGAATTAATCGAGGATTTAAACGTAAAGTCATTCGTAACGTATAGCGATGACGGAGTAACGTTTTCAGGCAACTCAAATAATTCTGGATTGACTGCTTCGGCGCTTGCTCCTTCGTGTCAATTACGCATAATCGCTGCGTGTCTATCAAATGCGGACGTGTTACCAGAAGCGAATACATAGAAAGAGAATCAATATTGAAAGAAAGCGCGTATCGGGGTTAGGACGGTGTAGCAATTACTTCAATCGTTTTCGTAATTGAACGTCTTGACAGAGTGTACCTTTTCTTCTTAAGTAGGTAATGTTTAACGTCCCGTCGTGAATAGTGTTACCGGTCTGTGCTCAGAAATCCCTCGATTCAATTCGTCATAAACGAGAATACACGTAGATCCCTCTTATCAAATCGTTCATCTTTGCGTTATCTCTCGATGATCGCCGCATATTAAAATCTACACGGTAAAACTGCTAGAGGTATAACGCACGATTTTATCTGGGACCGTTTCTACCGATCCGAGGCTGCCCGCACCGTTCAGCAAACCAGATTCAATTTGACAGACTTCGGCTGGCCGTTGCGCTCTTCCAGGACATCCATTAAAATTCCTGGAGGCGCTAACGACATTCTCGATTATTTTGTTCGACGCCCTTCGAATGCGAGTTTATAGCTGTCAGGGTATACAGACATACACCTACTTACCAGCGGGGCCCACGGTATTGCGTCTGACACGGAAACTCGCTCGTAAATTCCCGCCGAACAAATTTCCAGCATGTGTCGCGGCTATCTTAGGCCCAGTGGTTCTCAACAGCCCTCGCCACGATTCGTTTAGCCTCATTAACGACCAGCTGATCAATCTACTGTATCGGTATTACAAATTTACCGAAGAGTCTATTACCCATCCCTGTCTTTCTAATCGAGACTGAGCTAAAAAAGAATCCTCGTTTCGATTATCAACAATGATCGCACCGAGCGAACTTCGTAGCAAAGAGGCGTATCAAAGCAGCTCAGCACTGAAAGCCTCCGCATTGGGCAAGATCCATTTGGATCGATAAGAAAGTTTGCCAGCATCCCTGATCGAGCATCTCAGTGTGCCTTGCGGAGTTTGAGGATCCCTGGGACTTGGGAGCGGCCGGCAATCAGAATCTCGTACGTAGTCACACATTTAAACAAAAACACACATCGAGGTGGTGCCGAAGCACTACTATCTCAATCCGTACGCAAATGAGCCCCTCTGCCCTCTAAGAAGACGTGGCGAGAGCGATCCGCGCGCTCGCGCGCCTGTAAAAGCGCCCCGTTCGAAATGTGCCGCGCAAGATGCCCGCCGCGTGTGTTCACGCGCATAAATTGAACGCCAGCGCGCCTACACGCGTACACAATACACGCGGCGCGATGTTGATCGTGCTTACGCGAGGCGCGGAGGAGTAGGAGATTGGAGCTTGATAGCGGTGGCGGGCAGAGGGGAGGGCAAATCAAAGCCACTCAAAGAAATAACCAGTGCTCATTAAGAGTAATAACCCTCTCTTCGGCCGGGCCGATTGTTTCAAGGGTGTCACACGGATCGGGCAGCTGCGATACTGCGCGTTACTTAACCGTCTTCCTTATTATATTATTTGATTCGGGGTTGCACCGGGGCCTGGCCTTGACGAGAGCGGAGGCCTATCAACAGAGGCATGCCCGTCTTCGCGAAACGTCCATACGTTCCTTCGCCGGACTTTCGGCCTGCATCAGCTGCGGGATGCTGCGCGGAATCGGAGTTGCTCGCTTAAAAATCGTTTCGCGGACGATCGTTCCGAGGGAGAGCGTTTTAAGAGCATTAGCCGCACGAGGCTGGAGCCCTCGTTGCGTGAGGTGAGCGCAGCCATTGCGTTCCAAGAAATTGTTACGCTTAATTTGCGGAGATGATATACTCGTCGACGCGCGGGCTGCACGATTCCGTCGCGATTAAGGGATTAGCTTGACGCTCGAGTCTGCGATGGAAGTACGATTGTTTAATCATATCCCATCGTATCGTCCCGAATTGGGCACCATTTGCCCAAGGAACATTAAACCGTCTCGAGGCTTCTGGGAAGAATAGCTACAAAAGTTGGTAAAGAATTCGATATGAAGAAATGTTAGAGAGACTGAGGATTAGAAGAGCCAACCAGAACTGTACCAGGCCAATATTCTTTCGCTAATCCCACCCATTTATCTGTGGCACTTTTCTTCGTTCTTTACTACGTCCCTGCGTCGACCCCTTCCAAGAAGGTGCCGTCAATGGCGAGGCATAAAAACGCGGATTATTTGCTCTTACGATCGGGGTGAACCATAATCCAGGCGAGGTGCCAGAAAGAAGTGTTAGTCAAACAGTGCATCTGTGCGTGCCAGGGGTTCTCATTAGGGTCCTGAGGGAGAGAGAGATCGGCTGAGGCTGGTCGAGTCTTCGACTCTAATAACTATCAATTCCATTGTTGACACCGAGCGGACGGATCGAGAGGGGAGCGAAAGGGCGAAGGAGAGAAGAGCGACAGAGATAATATCCTGCTTGGCCCTCTGCACTCGACAAAGCTGCCCGCGCCCCACCAAGCTTGATAATTACAGGCGAGCGTCCAGCGAATGAGCAGGGGTATCATTAACACTTCCTGCCTCGTAACGACTCCTCGTCTGATACACGATACGCGATATACCCATGCGCGTCACTGCATAAACCTGTCAACCCGCCTAATCGACACGAAACAGCGCGTCCTCTCTCTCCTCCGCCCGATCGAGTCTCGCTGGGACCATTCCTTGGAAATCTTCACTATCCCCGCGACAAACTACCAAACGGTACACCGTCTCTTTCGCGTCTTGCATCGAGAGAAGTGCAAGTGGTAGAATTCTAAAAACTAAATGCTAGAGCTATGTAGTTGCAGTGTCTTCAGTCTAGCTCTAGCTGCAACTCTCGAATTCAGTGTCGCGGACTGCTCTAGGCAGCTTCCAATGTGGACATTTTTTTCAGTTGATCTAGTGACAAAAGTGTCGTCGTGTACACGTATCTTAAGAAAGCGCGGTGAGTTTTAATGTCTCGAATTGGGAGATGAAATGAACGGGATAGAATGACGCAGGGTTGCTAAGTTACGCGTAGATGCTTGGGGGTATGAAGAGAATTGAAATTGTGGAAGGTGTGTGAACGAATGAGATGCCATTAGCAGCGGATATGTTGTAGGAGTGTTAGCAGCGTTTCGTAATAATTGAATTAGAATCGATGATCGACGGATGTACACCGATCAGGCGAGCCAGCATCAGGAATGGCATCGAGAGCTCATCTCTCGAGGCGGCCAAAGGAATTATTCCGTTAATGCGCGTTGCCCGGCGGCCAGGCTAATAACGACCAATTTACCTGTCTCACCGAAGCAAGAACAGGTTCCGCATAAATTCCCTCGCTGTTGCACCGGCGACGTTATTATGACAACTAGGTTAGCACAAATCAATTATAACTTCGCGCTGCCGCGCGGCTACCTTCGTCTTTTTCTCACGCAGCCGACTCGCTCTGATTGTTCCTCGAGTTGTTGCCAAAGATGATAACAAATGGTAGTAATGTTACTGGTGCAATCAACTACGAAACTTTTAATTGGATCCGCTACGAGATGGAATATTATCATATTTCTCCATCATTACCGTGGCCGCGGTTATATTTGCACTTTAGCGTCCGACGTTGCGGAAGATTCTTGACCCCAACGGTTCGTTGTAATTGTCCCCAGCGAATAATCGATACTAGTCGCTTTATCTACACCGCGGTGGTCTACTGATATTGATAGTAACATCCGGCATATTACATGCGGCCAGCACGTGTTCAGTTTTATCCATATCCCTTTGTAACGTTGGTTATTAACGGTTGAAATAAGCTTGTAACCCTTTTCATAAAATAGCGTTCGAACGAGGTGAAAAGTACTTGTATGTCTGAAAGCCTCTGGCGACCAAATCGCTTCAAAGGGGAATCTTATTCTTGGAGCTAAAACTTTAGCAAAATTGGAGATTTTTTTTTAAGAAACTATTCAGCGATTTGATTTATCTGAAATTTGGACCATATTTTGATGCATCTTTGAGGAAGCAGTATTTTTTTTATGAATTTTTAATAACAAATATAGGAGTTGCACATGATCGACCAACATGCCGCGCAAAATTCGTCGTCCGCTGGTGTGCATGATATTTATCTTCCTGGTAATCTAAAACAGAAAAATGAAACGACGTTTCTGTACACATATGTAGCCAAATTTGATGAGTCAGAAAAAATACAAATTTTTTGAAGAGTGTGGAGTGTTTTGAAATTGAAAGGTCTAAAACTTTTACTTTTGCTATACAATTTTGCGTCAATTTTCTTATGTAATCAAAGAAGTATATAACTTATCGGTATCTTGGTTCATTAAAATATAAAGTAATGTTTGTTGGGCATACAGGCCAAATTAGAAGGTAATCGGTTCTGTGGTTACAGAAATATCTTGCACAGCAGCGGACAACGGCGGCGTGATGGTCGATCATGCATAACTCCTATCTTTATCATTAAAAAGTAATATAAAAAAACTACAACTTCTTCAAAGCTGCATAAAAACATGGCCCAAATTTTAAGTTATTCAATCGCTAGTTTCTTAAAAAAAATTTAAAATTTCGCAATATTTTCTTAGCCCCCAAAATAGGATTCCCCCTTAATTCAACAAAGCCCTTCGCGCCCTGACAACTCACGTATAAAAAATGTCCAAGTACATTTTCCTAACGGCGTCGATCCATTGTTTGGTTTCAGTAGCGACTCCAGGTTTAAGCGGCGGCATGCACGGGAACGGTCTGATGTCCTTGCACGTGGAAGGTGGCACGCAGGTCCAGGTCCCGCGCTCCCTGATGCAGGCGTTCCTGCAGCAGGACCCGAACCATCCTGGCCTGGAGACGGTACGATTGCCAACGCCCCCGTGCGGCTCTGACGAGAACGGGCCCCCTCAGTACTGCCGCGAGCTGGAGACAGAACTGTGTCTGGTGTGTCGTCGTTGCGGCCGAGCTTATCCCCAGGAGTCGACGTTGCTCGCTCACCAGCGCTCCTGCTACCTGGGCAATCAGCAGCGTCGCGGCGCGCTGCGTCTCGTCCAGTCTCGTTACAGCTGCAGCCTGTGCGACGGGAACGTTCCCGCTCGAACCTACGCGAACGTGAGCGAGTGGCGGCGCCACGCAGACAGCTTGCAGCATCGCGCCCGCCTCGAAGCCAGCCAGGAACGTCCGCAACAGCAGCAACAACAGTACGGCAACATCGGCGGTGACACCTCGGCACAGTGCGGCGAAGAGGTGCACCCGCTGACGGACGAGATGGAGGACGTCGTGAATCAGATCACCTTGCTGGCCGCTCGTGCAGCCGCTGAGAGTACGACCGGACAGTCGCAGGGCAACGAGAGAGCGAACCAGGACAACAACAACGGCCCTGACGCGAAGCGGCAGAAGCTGGTACAAGAGGTGGCCGCTCTAGCTGGGGCGCGTTAAGCAGAGACGTGGCTGGTCGCGAGGAGTGGTCGAGTATGGGGTTGCCAGGGAATGGTTGCACGCACGGATGCGTCAGGATGCGTGAAAGGATGCGGGGCGTCTCGACGCGACACCTTCGGACTGGAAAGAAGAGCGTGGAAAGAGGAAGAAGACCGAGAGTGTTCGATGGGTGCTCCTCAAGAGTGGTACTCAATAACGAAAACAACGTTCCTAACTGGCTAGAATAACCGGCACGGGGTTCCAGGCCTAAGCAGGAACTGACTGGTGTTGGACGAATCGTGGTTGCAGGGGTGGTAGCATTTTCTTCCGCCCCCGGCCACCGCTGGAACCCCCGCGGCCCGGGCTAATTGCGCGTGGACGGTGGACCAAATCACGACGAGAGCGCATATGGACCTCTCCGATTTCGTTTTATTTCCGTTGCGCACGGCCACTGTCGCGCACATACCAATTTAACTGTTATTTTTGTTACGGCTGACTGTAATAGCGCGCCACCAAGCAGCGCGCACACCAAAGTTCCTTCGATAGAGAGAGAGGAGATGGGAAAGTGGTTGCGGGATTGGAGAACGGGAGCGAGCGGGACGATCGATCGAACGGGCGATCGTTCGGGAGACGTCGCACCGGCCGGGAGAGCCTTCTTCGGCGGTATCGTCGACGAGCCGAGCATTCGATCTGTCCGTGGAAGCACGCCGCTTCGCTTCGTGGCGAGGGGGGAAGGGAGAAATGAAATTGCGACGCGATAGGCGCGACGTGGAACAGAACCGAGTAACGCAAAAAATAGGGGGTTTGACGGTGGTGGGTGGAAGGGAGGGGGAAGGGAAGGGTACGCGTCGACGACGGTGGAGAAACGCGTCGAAGTGGGCTGACTTAAACGTTCCTATGTAAAGTAATAATAAAAGTTTAATGAGAAAACAGAGTTACTAAAACGAAAAAAGAAGAAAGAAGGGCAGACATTAAAAAGGCGCGGCGATCTAGGGTAGACGGCGCGGCGCGGCGCTCGCGATAACTAAAAGTGCCGCGATCGTTACGAATACGTACGTACATATACATCTGAATCTTCACTCTCTGTCTCTCTGTCTCTTTCTTTCTCTTTTTACGCGCGTGTGTATGGGTGGCGGGTGGTGGTGCACCGGTGAAGCGTATGCCGGAAGGATTGCGAGGTAAGTGTCGTTGACGACGATGACCGCGGAGCGCCTTTTGCTGAACGGGAGGAAAAAGAAAAGGGGGAGAGTAGGGCGCGCGGATCGAGCGTGACGCCACCGCGTTTCTCTTTTACACGGACAGGGTGAGGGAGGGGGGGGCGAGAGAGACGCGAAAGGGGGGACCGTAAAGGCCCAGTTAGAAGATCCGACCTACGACCCATGAAAAATTGCTGGCAACGAAGGGAGTCTCGGACCGAGGGCCCACGCGCGCGCACACGTGCACACTCACTCACACGCAGACGTACACACACTCGACATGCACACACGGGCGAGTACCGCGCGTCACACGATTATACATAGCGACACATGTATACATACTTTTAAATACACAAAGGGCACGGTAACCCCGTAGCTGGGAGGGGTTTAGGTAGGGTGGTACCGCGCCACCGAGGCGCGAGTTTTAACGTATTTCTCTTTTCCTTTTCTGGCCGAAAACGAGACACGAGAACCCTCGATAGGATGTTGAACATGTCCGAGGACAAGAGAGAGAGGCGATACGGAAGGGAAACGCGAGGGGAGGGCGGACGTGTCGCCCCCTCCCCCCGGTGCCCGTCGCGACACGGTTCGCGTTCACGAACAAGCAAGACCCAGCAACATGGTTCCTATATTTAATAAATTATATTTAATAACGCTAAACAAAAAAAATGATTAATAATAGTAACATTAACGATAATAATAAACATAGTAATAATAACGATAGTAATAAAGTAATAGTTATAGCTATCGATAGCTGTAATAATCATTGCTAGTTTACGACCGGGCGAGCCGATCAATTCGGTCGGGCGTATTACACCGCGATCGAGCGCACCGCCGGGGATCTCTTTGCGCTATCCGTCATTCCTCTTCGCGCCCTAGCGCGAGTTTCGCGGGGCCAGGCGACGATCTTACAAAGAGGACGACGGTTCCAGGGGGGGAAGAACGTCGAGGTAAGCGGCATTTCACGCCAAGTGCAAAGGGATGTTCGGCGGACGATCGAGAAATCGGCAGCACTGGATCGCGAGGAGACCTCTCGATCGGCGGGTAAAAGGGGGTTTTTGTAAAGGTCTGTTTGGGAGTGACAAAAAAGAATTCACTATTAGCTCGTAAGTTACGGTTAATTAAAACCTAAAAAAACAGTAGAGATAAGGGGAAGGGAGGTTATGCATCGGTAGACGACACACAGACACACATGCATATATATATATATATATATGAGAAGTATATATATATATAAATAAACGAATGAAAATGAATGAATAAGAAAAAATATATATATATTTAAGTAGATGAATATATATATGTGTATGACATCGTACGGCATCGCGTGATGGTATGATGTCATATATGTATGTGTGATGTAACGTACTAGAATCCTCGCGGGTACTATCCGGAACGATAACGCGTATACACGCGTACGTACGTCGTGTAACGCGCGTTTGAAAATGCTTCGCGTCGACGCCGACGGTAAGAACCGAATCTAAGAAAGAACGAATGTAGGGGAGGGTGGGAGTCGAAAGATAGTCCGTCGTGTGCGCGAAACGTTAAGGGTCGCGCTCTGGAGGCACGTGAACACACGGGGGAACGTTGTTTTTATTCACCCAGAAGGGAAGCAAGAAAGAGAGGGCGATGGCAAAGAGCAGAAGTGCGCGAGGGACTGCACCACCGAGTAACGAACGAATCAGTTCGCCGTGGGAGAAGTAGATTAGAGGGGAAGAGGGTGTGCGGGGGATGGAGAGCGGGCGCAAAAAAAAAATAAAGAACGTAATGTGGTCGAAGCGACAACGCGGTGTAATAACTATTTCTAAGGTACTAAGCAACTCGAGGTTCCTGTCTGCAAAAGATGCTTTTTCTAATGTAACGTTGACAACAGCAATTATTAATATTATATTTGACTTATTATTATTACGATTATTATTATTATGATTATTATTATAGAGTACGACATTATATTTACATATATGTGGTCATGTATTTATTATTATCTATGTAAAACGTTACAGCGTTGAACCTATACTAAACTAGGAAACGAGTACACATACACAGACACGGTGGGTACGTGCAGATTATTGCTGATCATCGACGCAATAACGCGCGTACGCATTTGTACACACACACAGACACAGGCACACGGCGGTTAATGTCATTCGTACAGGTGATAAGGGCTGACGCGCGATCGAATATTCCCAATTTTGTCGCGCTGCTCCGTTGGCGATCCGTTTTTTCGATCGTGTCCAGAGCATCGAATCGATTAATGACTTTGTAACCGATACCTCGCAAAATAGGACAATTGTTACTATCTGGTGATCACGGGCTAATTAAACTCCTTGTAGATTAATCAAATTAGACGATAGTGGCCCGGCCCCCGGCCTCCCCCCTGAAACCCCCTCAACCGCCCCCCTCCCGCCCCTGCCCGCGGAAAGCCGTAGGTTTTTCAGTGTTTCGTCGATCTTGGACGTTCTCATCGCTATCAAGGACGTAACCGATATCACTAATCTTAGCACGAATCGCGACATCCGTAGGGCGATTCGTCCTTTCTCGCGTACATACATTCTAAGGAGAGGTATGCACTTTGGCGCACAAAGAATCAATATCGTGTTCCTTTTAATTGTATACAGAGACACACTCACACGTACACAGCCACACGTACACATACACGCGTATACACGGGGTATACTTAATTTTTCTAAACGACTCGCGATCGTAGGTTGACGTAACGAGAAATCGACGAGCGAGTGGCAAACCGAATTCAGGACACCGAAGGCACACGACACACACACACACACACTACGTACACGACGATACACACGAAAGAAAACACGTAAGAGGCATGCGATTCGAGGGCCGAGAAACGGCCTCGAGACGGTATCGCGCGTATGTACATACCGCCATGCGCGCGCGTATTTCTCAGAACGCGGCAACGTACGTGCGCGTGTTCGCAAAACTGGGTCGGTTTTGGCGTTTTGAGTTTCGAGTACGGGAGATTGCGTGATAGAGTAACCGAACCTCGCTACTAGCTGTTCCTAAAAATCAACAATGAATGAGTGATAAGCGTGCGCGAATAATTTAAGGGGTGCGACTAAGTGACAGATTATGCAATGGAGATGCGAAACTATTATTGCGTTGCGAGATTCTTGCGCGGCCGCCGCCGTCGCGTCTCGTCTCTCTCGTCGAACGGAAACCTCGATCGTCTTGCCGATTCTCTCTGAAAGAAGTCGGTGGTTCGGCGTCCGCACCCTCAGGTTGAGAAACACTGGGCCCAAGATCGGCTAGATCGTCGACGGGCGCCGAAACCGACGGATTCGTCTATCACGACGAGAAGAAAATTATAGAAGCGATCACCGATCGCAGTTGCATTCTTACAGGGTCTCGCGATCGGTTCAGATGCAACCGCGACTTGTCTCTTCGAATCGGAGGAGGAACAGACGCGAGAGAAACCGGTCGATTAGTATTTTCGACGAGAGAAATAGCGACGGACGGCGAGCGAGTTTTTCAGTTTTCTAATCTCGTTGAGTTTCTACGATATGTGTTGAACGCGAGTATTTATTATTAACCCCCATTGGTTACCTCTGTTGCTATTGCAATAGATTATTATTATTATTGCCGCCGTCATCGTCATTATTATTATTGAGATGGATGAGTGGTGTTTATTATTATTGCAATTATTAATATGGATTATTATTGTCATTATTATTGCCGATTGAATTGTGAATTTGTTCGAGCGACATTTCATTGACTATTAATTAATAACGGATACTAATAGATAACGATAGCGACTAATTCTTGTGAGAGATTGCCATGTGTATATCTTATATGTACTCACTATGGGGCCCCGTGATCCTCTTTGGCGGTGATTGAACGCCAACGAGACGCGTGGCGCCCAAAACGCCGGCCCGATGACCCCGACGATGTTGGCGCCGTGCAGCGAACGCTCGCGTTTGCGAGAGCGATTTCCTTTTCTTTTTCTTTTTTTTTTCTTCTTCTTTTTCTTCTTCTTTCGACGATCGTCGGGTCGTGAGCGCCCGACACGACACGCCTCTCCCCGCGCCTCGCGCATGGCCCCTTTTTTTTGTAAAACGCCGAGGCGCGGGGAGATCTCGACGAGGGGGCGAAGCGACACCGGCGGCTCTTCTGGCGAATGAAGTGACGGAATGGAACCGAGAGAGAGAGAGAGTGAGAGAGAGAGAGAGAGAGAGAGAGTGGGAGGGAGGGAGAGAGAGTGATGGAGAGAGAGAGAGGAAGGACGAAAGAGATCGAAAAACCCGAGGAAAATGATAAAGGGCGCGCGTGCACCCGCCGCAGGGCGTGCCCCCGTATTTTTCACAGAGATGCGTAAGAAAGACGTGCCGCGGAATGTATAGTTTCTTTGTTCTGCCTTTTTTCTCGTACGATCCCGTTCGTCGGGTATGTACGAAAGATAACGCGAGGTCCCTTCGTTTGCTTTCGCCGTTTTCGCAAATCTTCTCCGAACGACGACGAATTTCCCTCCGATGTTCCCGCGCTTTCCTCCCCGCGTCGGCGGCCATCTCTCGCTCTAGCTAATTCTCGATCGCGTACCTCGCACGCGCCGCCGACGCGGTTGTACAAAACCGTGAAACGATCAAGAAGACGGGGGAGTCAAGGTGTAAGAAAAAAGAGGGAAACAGAGAAATCCATACGCTCTTTCTTGAACATCTCACCCATCTACGCTCGCCCTTGTGTACAAATATATATTTATGGTGCCATACGTGTTATGCGCGCGCGAACAGGATCCCGTGCTCGCGCGCACATCTAGATTTTATAATAGAGGAAAGATGAAAGAATGAGAACAATGCTGTGAGGATGAGAGAGAGAGGGGAGGAGGGAGGACAGAGAGAAAAGGAGAGGAAGGTGAGAGAGAGAGAGGGTGGTAAAGAAAGAAAAAGGGAGGGAGGGTGAGAAAGGAAGAAAGTGAGAGAGATTGAGAAAGAGAAAAATGGAGGAGAGGGCGAGAAAGAAATAACGTGAGGGAGGGTGAGAATAAAAGAAAAAACGGAAGTGAGAATGAGAGAAAGAACGAGTGTGATTGAGAGAAAGAAAGGGAGATATATGCAAGCGCGAAATCATATTGACGCAGACATACGTACATACATCACACATACATGTGCCATTCAAGGTGGCTGTACCTGTATACGTATATAAATATACGCGAGCATACAGTGGTGCACATGTTTACGTGCGCTATTCCTATAAAGAGTGACCAGCAAGAGAAACAGAGAGGGAAGGAGGGAGAGAGTGACGGAGGGGGAAAGAAAGGGTGTGAAAGAAAGCGAAAGAAAGGGAGAGAGAAAGGGAGAGAGAGAGAGAGAGAAATAGGAATTTAAGAAAGGCGAGGTCAGCTGCAATCGGGCCCCAACATCGTACGGCTAATGAGTGCGGTGCAATCATGTTCCTATTAGGTTTCATATCTAAGCGAGTAATTAATTATACCACTAAATATAAATGATGAAGAAGGATATAATGATATTATATATATATTATTGGATATATATATATACATACGATACGATTATATATAGATCTAGTCTATCAAACTAACAACAAACAACACTCCCCTCTCCCAGGTCCCTTCCCCGGAAAGAGATAAAGATGCAACATATTTTCCCATATACATAGATCCTGTCCTCTCGTGTAAACTGAATCGAAAGGGGCGCGTGTACGCGAAAGAAGTTCACGCGTGAATTTCCTCCGACATACGTAGGTACTTTTACGAGCTGAGTGCGTTGGATCGTTTCCTTTCTCTTCTTTCCGTTTCGCATTTATTTATTTTCGGTAGGGGGGCGGAGGGGTGGGGGTGGCGGGTTAACCAGCTCGTGCGAGTATCGAACGACCCCTCTTCTTGTCTAGAGAATAAGCAGGGCATCCGAGTTTTTTTCACCAGCCGCGTTTAACGAAGCGTTCCTACGTAAAAGTGTTCCCACCCCCTCCGAGTTAAAGCAACAGTTAAGCGGGACGACGCGACGAGGCGAAGAGGGGAGACGAAGAAGATCGCGAGGACTATACGAAACCGAACGAACATAATTAAATGAACGAAAAAGAAACGGCATTTTGGTTCCTAAAGCGTCGTCCAGAGACAACGTCTCCTAGGATAACAACCGTGTTCACGTTACTCTAGAAGGCTTTGCCAAAAGAAAACAGAAATGAAGAAACAGAAAAAGAAACGAAAACCAAGACTATCTTTCTCGGATAATATCCGTGTACCTCGTTTTTGATCCTGCTCCCCCCCCCCCCTCCGTCTTTTTGGTTCCCCTAAGGTTTTGCTTCAAACACTATTCTCCCTTAATTGATGAATTACGCTTCACGGACCACCATGCAGAGAAACCAATCGATGCCTCTTTACGTCTGTTCAACATTCGTCCTGTCTGCGGCTCGTTTCCTACGATTTCTTCTACTTTTAAGGCGACGGTGACTCGTTTGATAAGGAATTTTTACTGAACCACGGATGGATAATGTTTGAGAAATGGAAAAAACAGAAAGAAGCAAAATAAAAAGTCTCCTTCGATAAGAAACGTAACATATCACCTATCCACCTCGAACATTCGTTTCGCGTAGGTACGCATCTTGGGCCCGCTATGTTCCTTTACGGAAGACGGTGTCTTAAAACTGCGATAGGCCTCGTCTAAAAGTCAACTGTGTTGCGTTACAAGAGAGACTATGCTTTAGAAAAGTAGATAGTGTTCGGGGAACGAACGCTAAATCGTGTCGCTGAATCATGGAAGATGGACGACGAATATACCATATGATCGTGAAAAAAATATAGCGTGACTTAGGATTATGGGATAAACAGGCGCGCGCAAATTCCTCGTGGCGAAAGGAATCGATAGGTTCTTTACCATTTTGCAGTCTGAGGCTTCGTGTTGGAGATACAACCGATTGATATTTAAATATCCAAATTGGAGAATTGGTATATAGAAAACGTAGCATAAATTAGCTAAAATCTGTGGGAGTACGTAACAAGAGAACGTCCAAATTTTGATTTGCACATCTGTTTTTAGAAAAGAAAACGAAAACGAATTTCTAGAATTCAAAATTAAGCGCGTTTATTAATAAACCGAACGTTTAACACGCTTTGCCCCCACTTCGTTATAAATCTCAGCTAATTTTGAATTTGGAGGTAATCTCCCGTACTCTTGTGCAGGTTAGCTTCGAGAAATCGGTACTATAGGAGCCGCGATACTGACAAGGGAACACCACCAAACAAATTTTGAAAAAGTTTTTTTTCGTTCAGGTATTTGTTTTTAAACTATTTTCAAAATTTTGTTAACGCAAGTTTGTAGCGTTTATTGCACCATTAAACTTTTGTTTGAAATATTTTTTTCTGTCTGTTGTACTTTGAGAGTTATACGCAAAAAAGTGGAAGTGCCAATTTGACTTTCAGGGTACTTTTCACCCCCTTAAAGTGCGATAGGGCCCAAATGAAACACACCATTGTTCTTGTTTTGAGTCACTCTAAAAACCCACAAACTTGCGTTCTAATCGGTGAGTCCGTGTTCGCGGTGTTCCCTTGTGAGTGGAACTCTATCATAGGATGACGTGACGCGTTGCTTCTTACGTCAAATTAAAAATCAGAGTTGGACTGATAGATTTGTGAAAATATACATAGAAAATAGACTGCTCGTGTTCCGCATGCGTGGGTGTAACTGCTGCTGACATGCAAACAAAATTCAGCTGCCTCTATTTTAAAAACGAAGCCTCAGATTACACACTGGTAAGTGACGTTTTGAATTCTTTACGCGTGGAAGTCGTATGGTCCAGCTGGTCCACCTGGCTACAGAAAATCACAGAAAGTAAAATTCGTTGTGTAATTCTAACGTGTGCTGTCGCGAATGTCATTCGTCGAACGCGAATATCATTCCATTACGCCAGAATCCATTTGATTTCCGGGCCGCGTGGCGTACCATTTCCGAGTTCCGATATTAGCTCACCTGCCAATTTGCATAGAGACGGAAAACACGGCCGCTTAGGCGACCGATGTCGCGTTATCACGCGACATTGGTAACGCCCGTACCACGATGACCCGATGCCATTTTTCAATGACGCTATTATGAATTTCCATTCAACGGGACGTTTCGAACAACCGTGGTGGCAGCCTCTAGTCGCTTCTGACACGATCGATCGCATCGATCCCGCGAGTTTCGTGGCCATTAAATCAGACATCGTGAATCTTCGCGGCTTCTGAATAGCTCCTAGTCTCCCAGGATAGAAGGAAGCAGTCGTAGCAGCTGAATTCCCCAAAAAGGGAAACAATTTTTTCACTTTTCCACCTGTTATCTACACCCTGCCTCTCCTCTCTCCTACCTGCCAAATTGTTGAAGCTTGCTTGACTTTCTCAGTCACCGACAAGAACTGAACTGTACTAAACTTCGACGTATTCTATTAAATGCTAGTTTATCAGAAAATCGATACATCTGTGTCATCATTGATCCCCTTTCGTTGGTGATCGTTGATCCGTCATCGAAATCTTTATCTTGCTGATATCGTTCTCGTAAGTACAGATTTTCATTTTTTATAACAATAAGTGGGGATGTTTTTGCGACTATAGACGCTTCTTTTAAAAGGATTTACGTAGCTCGTTGAAAAGTATGTTTAATCGCAATTGATGGAAGAGGTGTGAAATTTATTTTCGAGGAAAATTAATAAAATTGATGAGGTTTCGGTGACTATTGTGTCCAACATTTACATATCTATCGCGAGGAATATTTTTACTACTAAAGATATCAAATTGGCTCGCACCACGAGAAGGCATGAAAAGATAAGTCCGACACAATCGATCGCAGAATAAACATGGCGAATCGCGATGCATTCGCGATGGATCGACGTGGATTCGAGGGAGCGGAATAACTTACACGGAGGAGGACGAAGAGGGCGAGGAGGAGGAAGGAGAGGTCGAGGAGGGGAAGGAGAGGATCGTCGTCGTCTTAGGAGAGTGTTTGCTCGCGAGATGAAACGCAAATTAGGTTTAGAGGGGGATCAAACCCCCGTCGTATCGAAATAAAGGCGGCACGTAAAATATATGCGACTCACCCTCGCCGCCCGTACCCTTTGGGAACCTAACAGGGATAGGAAAGCATCCTTCACCTCCATCGGTTCTATCTCCATCTATACCATCCCGACCACCCCGTTCCAGAAACCCCCAAAGCGCCTTTACGACACGATATCGTCTCGAATGCTAACTTCGAGTCGCGTCTACTCTGCTGCAAAAATTCCCGGGCTCTGAAAGTGGCTGGCTCGCAAATTTAAATACGAGTCGCCGTTTTTAGAGTAACGCGCGTGTGCCAGTAAATAGAAGACTCGAGGCACGATGCACCGTGGTCTGCGCTTTAGTCGAATAAATGGCGGGATATTTTTTGTAAATTTGAAGAATGGTGGTGAATGTAGGGTTTCTTTTATTTCAGACCTCGTGCAACTCAGAATTTCCGAATGATATGAGAAGACTTGTAATTTTACGCATAAGGTGCTACGTGATTCGAGGTACAATGGGAAAGGGGGAAAGTGAAAATGTAGACCGAAGTTTTTGTACGAGACTTTATTCTTGAACGGGGTGACATTGAAAATTCGGGGAGTTGGTACCTACGCGGAGTCGTGTACGGTTCAACAGAGTCGTCTGGCGTGTCTGTCTATTGCTGGTTATTTCTACTTGCGCGTTAGGAAAGTGAAGATATCACGTGATTATACAGCCACAACGCTATTTCTGAGTAATTAAATTGCGTATCAAGGATATACGCGTCAAAAAACTTACAAATTTAAAAATTAACCACCTTACTCTTCATTTAATTCTATCAATTTATTCCTTCCAAAACAAATTTCTAAAATTTCAACAAATACAAAATTAACCACCTTCCTCTTCATTTAATTCTAACAATTTATTCCCTCCAAAACAAAGTTCTAAAATTTCAACAAATACAAAATTAAACATCTTACTCTTCATTTAATTCTTTCAATTTATTCCCTCCAAAACGAATTTCTAAAATTTCAACAAATAAAAAATTAGCCACAAAAAGGTAGTTAATCTCACAATTAAAAGTAATTACTTTCATCGTGACCATTAGAATAAATGCTGTGCTCGTAATTTGATTCCTCTACATTTCTCTTTCGAAATGCGTAATCCGAAGATGAATTCTATAAACGCACTTACAAATTAATATTAAAATTAATACTCGCGATATTAAATTGTTTTATTTTTAAATAGTTGGAGATAAAATTTGTACAGCAATCCTCACGCTTACTATGTTCAATCAAGAGCTCCATGCTGTTACTGTTCCACAGTGCATTACGAGTCTGAGATGCATATTACAGGTACATTTAAAATACATTCATCACAGAGCTGCGAGCGAGTGGAGTACAAGACAGCTTCGCAGGACTAAAGGAAACGCTGGGAAGCTTTACTGAAGATTCCTTTGGACAGAAGGAAGGCAGAAACGCATCCACCTACACAGTTTCCCTCTTATCCTTTCCATTTCCACTCAATCGCATCGAGTACTTCCTTGCCATTACGTACCTCGGTATCTAGTTACAAACACAGCGGGCTGCGCGTTTGAGACAATTTCTATCGAAGTGTGGACCATCGTTTCTTGTACGTATTCCACCTCTTTCATCCCATGTACCTGCACCCAGCGCCAACATTATAACAGATACTCATTTCACATACGGGGTGTTCCACGGTCCGCAAAATCCTTCAGATATTCGCCATTATACTATACAGTGTTATACGCCCATGAAGGGGTCATGCTTAGTTGGGAAGCGAAAAAGAACGTGATTTTCGAGAATTTTTCGTGGAAAATCTAATGTATATTTTCTACAACTATTTCCTTATTTTAAAAGTACATATATTCAGCAACTCTCGTTAATTTTGTTATAGAAAAATATTAAAAAATGAAGGAATAACGGCCACTCTCGTGGAAGCTGTTTATATAAAGCTGTGCGGTGAGCATGATGTCTCCAAGCTGGAGCATCCAAAATCGAAAAGTGAAGAAGACTCTGTTTGTATATAAGGGGCCGTCCTTAAATTACGTAAGGGTAATTTTGGCGGTTTCTTACCCCCTCCTTCCCCTAGTATAAGAATCCGTAAGATTTCATATTGCAACCCCCTTCTTACGTAATATTTTTTACACTGAATTTGTTCAGTTATTAAAATTCTTTTAAAGGTTTATATAATTCATTTAACTCGGTTCCGGGAAATTTAAACTAAAACAAATTTTCTGGAACATTAATGATAGAATTTGTATTTATTGAAAATTAGGTTAAAAAATATTACGTAAGATGCTACCTGACTCCCCCCTTGTAAGAAAACGTAAGAAATTCGTGACCCCCTCCCCCCAAAAAAGTCTTACGTGATTTAAGAACGACCCCTAAGTTTATCTGATACTTGAACGAAGGATTTTTGTATTGATAAAAACTCTATTTTTATTAACAAAAAACGAACTATTCTAACATCGAGACATCATGGTGTTGCGTTAAACCCCACCAATTTTGTCTAAAATCAATTTTTCTATTTTTTTTATTTAATACTAAGCTCAACCAGCTCCTCTCACCATCCCTCGCAGAATTATGAAACCACACCCTTCACTGCCCATTTAGAAATATACTGCGAACCCAGGCTCGTGCTCCTGCGTTAACAACGTTCACCAAACGAGCACCCGGTATATAAGGAACGTGCGTCTTCAGGTGTTGTAACGTATAAGACTGTTCCATACCTATATATATATATATACACACGTTCACCAGGAGGTCGTATCTTCTCGTTAGCCGCCGCGATGAAGCTACCCGCGCGGCGAAGTCACGTTTTTAATTTCTACCGGGCTGGCCTTAGTTCATTTTCACACCCCCTCGGTGGGTGCCGCGTTCGCCGGGCGTCTAATAAGTAAATAATAACTCGTTCCGCCACATAACTCCTCCAGCTGGCCTCCACTTCGGAGGGCCAGCCGCTCGGCGGGCCCTCCGCGCAATTAATACGAATTCCACGGCGACACATCACGACGAGGCGATGTTTATTCGCGATCGCTGTGGGCCTGGAAATCTGGAAAGCAACTGGCCGCGCGGGGGACGTATTTACAACGCTCTGGTATAATAACTTCGAAGCGCGTGATAAAGTTGGCGTGCACGGGAGCGACGACGATATTTCCCGGCAAAACGCTATAATTACGATGTCGAGTTAAGCGAGTTATTATTTGGACACGTATTTGTCAGCTTTGAATTTTATCACACGGCGTAAGAGTTAGGTACGCTCGGATAGCAGTTTTATTAGACGTTCCAGACGATTTCCTTTAATGAAGCATCGCTGCTCGAATTTATCGAGGGGATGATAGAGACGCGAGTACCGCGGAATCTTTCGTAATGAAGAGATTAGTTGCTCTCGCGAGTCATGAAGATTACGGTGTATTAAATTAGGTATGGAAATTTCGATCGGCTCGGTCGAGGCTACGAGCTCGCGAGCTTGTAACGGATGAAACGAGATATCGTGGTATAAAATTTAATCGCTATTTCGCGAATGGCTCGATAGCATAATGCAAATCGTTCGTAGGTTACGTTAAACTCCCGGGTACGGTGTTTCTAGTTTCCTGGGAATCTTCTCGCTTGATCCTGAAACTTTGCTAGGATCCCGGCAAAAACCCATCCCTTCGAACTGCGCTATGTTAGCAATTAACGTAAAGCTATCGTGTTCCACTGCGCAGTTCGCCTATCTTTTGCCCCTTTTGTTTCAATGTAACAACCTCCGATGGAAATTACTGCAATCCTTGGATAACTGGCCTAGGTAGCCAGCTAATCACCGTCGAGAATCATTAATTGCCAAATAATTGCAACAGCCGCGCCATGGCCGGCTCTACTTCTTGCGCAGCCTCCGCGCTGTGACGATCATGGCGAGGCCTTGGCTTCGGGTCGACGCCAGCCACAATTTGACAGGTGCTGATTGGCGGCTCATTAAACAGCATTTAATACGCGGCCGACTGTAACAGAACAAATTGCTGTTCTGCAGGAAACGAGGCACTGACTGTTTCTTCTCTTTTCCTGTTCAGACCGCATACTATAGCATTGACGCACCCGTGAATAGATGCAGCGCATATTTCGCGATCCGCGGATGTTCATTAAACGCGAACACCTCGGGCATTATACGATTACGATGCTCAAACGCGTGCCCTTACTTCTCAGAAACCGTGACAGCTTTTCTTTAACGGATCTTATTTTTTAGCGCTGGTTGAACGGTTGAAAGGCGCTCTTGGCTGTTGGAATCTGGGTGAGAGATGCAGTGATCGAATTGGGGAACTTGCAGCAAGAGGGTTGCATCTCTAATTTTTACAGTTTTCTAGTTATGACGTGTGATATAATTAAAACAAATCGTACATCGTTTGCTGCACATTTGGGGCAAATTTGATAATAAATAAGAGATTTATTGCAAATAAATTAAAATAGAAATTTTAGTATTAATATTAATCGTTTTATTATAAAATATTTTTTCTCCCAAAGTAGGAAGAAAAACTTATCAATAACTGCTAATTATTGTGTGAAAATATATATTTTTCAATTAATGTTCTCTTTTTAATATTAAGTCATAGCAATAATTTCATTAACCGGTTTTTCTAATTTATTTGAGGTTCGTAAAGCAACCTCGATGGACAAAATTTTTATTTAAATAAAATTTTGAATAACGAATAAAAGTTAAAAAAATTGTGGTTCATGTGTGAAATAAAGTTAACGCGGGTTAACGAACGAATAGCGAAATTTTTTTGTAACTTTTATTCATTATTCGAAATTTTATTTAAATAAAAATTTTGCTCATCTCTAGGTGTGAGTAATATCCGGTACCTATTAAAATTTAAAACACGTAAAATATAACATAATTATAAAACCTTCATTACTATATTTCAGAAGTCACAAAGAAAGTTATTTGAACAAATATTAAATTGCACAGAAATTTATTTAAATTTATCTAGTAAACAAAAATCACAAATAAAGTGTATCGCAACACTGGAGCTTTGAATTTGAAAATTTTAAACTTCTCTTGTCTTAGAAAAATATCGATACCCACTCTGACCCGCGTTCCCGGTTATACCCCACTTTCCCGTAGTCCTTAACCACGAGGCTCTGCGTTTCAGGAAAATATGGGACGTTATTTAAAAAATTTTGAAATCAATCTTCTTTGGAAAATGACTGCCGAGGGAAATCATTCGTCCTTCGCAATACTCACTGCAACGCCTTTAAACAGAATTAAGTATCCCAGCAAAAATGGGCGACGTTACCATTAGAATTTCGTGCTGCTGCAAAAGGGACCTTTTGTTATCGAACACGGCCAAACGTGTACGTTAGATAGCATGATGGCGCGTGTAAAATAAAGCGAGACGGGACGAGAGCTAAAGGTACACTTGCTGGCACGTATGAAAATGTAGATGTATGTCGTAGAGACTTAACCGAAGGAAAAGCTCGGATGCTGGCGGAGGGAGAAGCTCGACCTCCTTAGAATGCATGTGTTTGCCTTTAATACATTTTTCGACGATGTTGACCGAGGCGTATCTTCAACCTGTAGACGTGTGCACGCATACGTACGTGTGAGAGCCCGGGACCTACAGGGTGCCGCTAAAATATTCACCTTGTCAGAGGCGGCCTGCAAAATGTGGACGGCAATTTCTACGGTAACCGAATTCAAAAGGGGCCAAACGCAGATAGTAAGAAAGAGAAACGAGCGCCGTTGAAAAATGTCCCCTGTCTGGTTCGCACGAACGGTGGACCCCCACTTCGAGCTTCTTTCCAGCGCGATAATTGCATTCCTCCGAAGAATAGTAGTTAAAGAATTTATTTGAAGCGACTCGCAATGAATTTCCGCGAGCATTACGCCGAGCTGCGCTTCGTGTGCATCGCTGCTAGAAAGGTCGAACGAAAGAAAACTTAAGCAATCACTCTTCAATCTATTACGAATTATTGTTTTTCTATGGTACGAGTATTCTGAGGGTAACCGATAGCGCATCGATCATCGTTATCAATATCCTAACGACCCCATAGAAATATTCTTTTACTATCATAACACGCTCGGGCGTAAAGCACACAATCATTAAGACAAACTGCATTAACATAATCATGGTACGCAAACACGGATCGCAATTTCTGAAACAACTCCTCCTATGAGTGTTTAGGTTCTGGGCAAAGGCCAAGCAACCTCGAAGCGATTTCCCGTGAAATTGCTCCATGCTCGATCCTCCCCGTAACCGATTCTATCGTGCCTGTTAACAGTGTCTACGACACGCGTTATTAAAGGGAAATCACTAATCGTTTATCTGCATTGAACAACGCTAGTTATCGTGGCGAACCAGACTACAATTCTGCTTAATTGCAATTTCAATATTTACAGAGTCCATCGTTTCACGTCCACGGAGATTAAAATGTCGACAATGCCCGGGACGAAAGCAATCCCGAAAATGGCACTTCCGATGTCCACCACGGTTAAGCCGAGCTTTGTGGCGATTCTCGCGCGGTGTTGCCTTTGGCCGAGGTCTCGTCACTGGCCGGAGATTCAAAGGGTGGTTCAAAGACCCTTCGGCGCTATTTCCCGCTAAAATCATTCTCGCGGGGATCCCCTTATCTGGCTATGCAAAAGAGAAGGAAAGAGGAGACAGAAATTGACAATTCCTCTGACCCGAGCGGCCGCGAGCGCGCGTGCTTACCACCCCCGCCCTTCCATCGACGGCTCTTGTGAAAGGCAGCGGGAATAACGGACGGGGATAGTTCGCGACAAATCTTTCTCTCTATGTAGAAACCGGGCGGAGATAGATGGGGGCGAGGGAGGAGGATAGTGGAGCCGAGGGGTAGAAAGAGAAGCAGGGGTAGTACTTGCGAAAGCTATGTCAGGGAAAGACAGGGGAACGTGAGGAAAGGTAAGAAGGGAGGAGAGAAAGAAACGTCACTCGCGCAGTGTTTGTCCAGGAGGATTCGAGCGAGTGCCGTGTACGTTGGTGGAGGCCGGCGAAGGGTGAAAGGGTGGCCACCCCTCTCACGGCCACCCACGTAGGTGGTGGCAGTTGCGGGGGACGTACGGGGGCAGAGGGGGTGGAGAGGGCGCGGGAATGGGGGTGGCTCCGAGGCAGTCCTCTTCTTAGAGCATTTCAATATATGGCAAGGGCCTTTGAGGTTGCGGGGGTTGGGGTGCTCGAGGGCAAGAGGAGAGGCACCCACCTTCGTGGAAGCGAGGGGGGCACAACGATGGTGTGGGGTGAGAGGCGCTATTGATTCTTCTTTTAATCTCGTCGCGACCCATCCCTCGAGTCGACCTGAAGTTGAGGGAGAAAGAAGGTATGGGGGAGAGGGTGGTAGGAGGTGGGAGGCGGGGGGTAGGGGGCTAGAGTGGCAGGCGAAGAAAACGAAAGAAGAAGGACCTTACGGCCAAGGGGTGGCACCGCAAGGTCCCTGGGTTGGGTGACACGAGGAGGGGCCCCGAGGGGCGAAAGGATGGTCTTACTTATTTGAATGTGTCGTCGCGCGAGACAAAAACGACGCCGTTGAATCCGTGGAATCGATGTGCCGTGGCATCGCCGCCGCCACCCTCATCGACACTCGACGAAATCGTGGAAAGATCGGCGGGGGGACCGCCACGCACGCGTGTACCCGCGGAGCACGCACGAGGAGAGCACCCGCTGCGAGATGATATTTATGTATCTATTGATTGAGTGCCGCCACCGCCGACGGCTGCCCTGGCCACTTTCGTTTCATGTGAAATCGACCTTGGCGAGAGGACGGTTTTCTGTATCGCGTTATAGCCAGTCTGCTGCGTTTTCGAAACGGTGGGCGCGGATCACGGGATGGGTGACGCTGGATCCGATCGGTTAGAACTGCGCCGGGTTGTTTCACTTTAAATTGTCAGTGAACCGGTCTGTTCTCCATTGGAAGTTCTCGGGGATAATAGCTGACGCGGTGAGGTAAAGATTTTTGTGACCATTTCTGTTACAAGATTATTTTAAAATACCAATGTACGATAATACGATTAACTTTTGCACGATGATCTTCAGTAATTGTAGGAAAACTTATCTCTCCATAGATACGCGCTCATTCATTCTGCCTTTTAAAGTACTTTTGCATCTTTATTCGCAGCAGATATCGGAATTGCGAGCGTGTAGCACGTGCCGGCTGGGTATTAAAAGTCCATAAGTATGGGCCGCATGCGGCGTATAAAAATTCAGGAAACGCAATAAGCGCAACGAAATAAAGTCGTGCAGTTTCTTCCGTTATCCGTTACACCGCCCTCCGCAACCCCCTTTTGCGCCGTTTCCGAACTCTACGTCTACGTACACGCGGTGCCTTCTCTCGGGCATCTCGCTCCCTCCAACCCCCTCTCTATCCTTTCTTGCCCCCGATCAGACGGGAAGTGCACCCCAGAGTGTAACAGAGAGAGCAACAGGAGGGCAAGGAAAAAAAATCAGCTCCGTGGCCGAAGCGACCAGGGAGCAACGAGTGAAAGACGCGGGGATGGATCGTGGGATGAGGATCGGCAGTGGAAATGACGAGAAGACGGGGGAGTCACCCTATTTTTTTGTGCCCGTGGCTCAGGGCTAGGGTAAGATATTGATTTTTTTTATTTTATAATTAGGGGCTCGCACCCCTTGGCTGCCAGAAAAACATGTCACCCTGAAAGAGCCCGTCGCCCTTCGCCGACCCCAGGAACGATTCGCTCCTCTGACACCTTTATGGTCCACGTATGGCCCGGACTCCTTACATAGCTGTGAGTCGCTCAATGGCACAATGGAGAGGCAATCGGGGTAGTGAGAATATTTTCATCGATTTTTTTCCAACCCTACCTCGATCGAGGACGAAATTTTGAGTAAGCAGTTTCATATATCGTTTGATAATTTGTAGGAAACAGATCGAAATAATCTTGCGCTGACTGAAGTGACATTTTCATGGGTGTACCTACATCTATACATATGGGGGCCATCATTGATTCCATTGCGCGGCGATATTATGCCCCGGATCTTTCTAAATTGAAATCACGTCCCCGAACGTTGCTTCCGAGACACACGCTATCTGCCAGCCGCCCCCGCGTAACCGTCACTTCCGATTCCTTTCAAAAAATCAAAGCCACCCCCGGGGAATCTCGCCGCGGTTCCCAGAAGGAAAGGAGCCCCGGTAAAAATCATAGCGCGTCGGGTTCGTGCCTCTCTCGTTTCTCCATATAAGATACCAGGATTCGTAGAATTTCCAGGTTTAGGGAGAGGGTGTGTGGGGGGGGGGAGATCCTCGAGGGCGGTAGGGGGCGAGTTCACTCGCGAGGCAGAGGCTGCCGCCGTGGGGTATGGGAGATTGCAGCAACCCTGCAAAGTACAAAGAACCGGCATAGCCGTGCACCCCCTACCACCCCCCCCCATTTCACATTTCTACTCTCCCTTTCTCTCTCCCTCCGGCTTCTTCTCCGCCACTGTGCTCTCTCGCCCTCTTCTACTTGCCGCCCCTTCCGCCGGCCCCGTCGGAGGTGACAATTCCTCATCTACCTCTGCTCACACCTCCGCCCGATTCCTTTGCAACCCCCTCCGCCACCGTCCACAAACGAACGAACGAACGAAACGGGCGCGCACACACGTGAGCCGCGCGGTTTCTCCCGTTCGCTTAAACGCACCGACGCGGACGAACACGCACGCACCCCACGGCAGTCGGTACACCTCCACACACCTACGCCCGGCATACATAACGAGTCGGCTTGTCACACACAGAGTATAATATGCAAAGACCCGCCCCCAGGTTGCTATGGAAACTCCGGAGCTGGCGTGAGAGGAGCCCGGTGTAGAGAGAAGCCCGATGGAGGGCCAGGGAGAGGAGGGAAACGCGGGGAGGGGGCAGGCACCCTTGGAAATTTGTATAACTACCCCCCCAGGAGCGACGAGAGGAGTAGGAGAAGGAGAAGATGGGTGACTCTACGTGGAGGGCGGGGGCACACACATCGATCCGGGGAACCACCCCGCGCCCAACGCTTCCTTCGTCATCTCACAGAGCTACTGCTACCCATCCACCCCCTTCGCCTTCGTCTTCCTTCTACCGCCGTGCAGGCAACTGCTGCATGCCTGCAATGCCTGCCTCGTCCAAATGTTTATGCCTGCATTAAAACCACCCTCTCCAGGCCCCCGACTCCGCTGAGCTTCCGATATCACCGCGGCAGGATATTATCCGTGTGTGGACCGATCTTGGATTGCGTTTAGCAGCAACTTTTCCTTCCTCTACGCTGGATACTTTCGATATCGGACTAGGTACCAGGGAGTTTAGGAGATTTTTGAATATGGTACACTTCATTATACCTTAAAAAGCAATCTTCGGTTGATTCACGTTTGAACGATCCTTCTTCATCATTCAGAATATAATACGCTTCTAAAGTTTCATCATCTATTTCATACATTTAGAACACACGTGTGTAGAATCATATGGTACAAAAATGGTAAAAAATAGTAGCCACGTTTCTTATCAATGCATCAAGTTTGACGACAACATCAATAACACTTGCCCCGTGCGAACGCACGACCCTCCAACAACAGTCATACGTGGAACGAGAAGTAAATGGGGATGGGGGTATCGTGGCCTAAAAACACGATAATCGAAGAAAGCCATCAACACCAGGAAGTCCGATAATACGAGGCACGACCTCGATGAAGGGGATTAGCCGAGCGAGGCTCTCATAATCCGAACGTAAAAGAGATCCGCGATGGAGAGTCGCTCACGGCGAATCCTGACCACGGATATACACGAGGGCGATTCTAATCGAATTAACTGAACTTTCACCCGGCTCCGTAGTCACCTAACGACCGGTCCGCAGCAATTACCAAGCCCTCGCCTTTCGATTCTTGTCTCTTTCCTATCGCCGCGAGTTTCCGTGATTCCGCGTATGTAGACCCCGTCCCTGCTCGCTCCCACGTCCCCGGGCGTATTCCCTTTCTCCCTCGCTCTCGTTCAGAGCACACAAACTGTTTATGCATCTCTCTGCGCAATTAGGGAGATCCTTCGACGAATATAAATGTTTTCTAAATAACCTCGAAGTTGCAATTGATCGACACGTTCCTCGCCACTAGTCAGAGAGCCTTGGAACCCCAAAAATACCTACCTATCTCAATTTGCTCGAGGCTTTGAAGCACCAATGCTCGAAAGCTGTGCTGCTTTCGTCAGCTGGACTCTGGACTCTGTATCTGCTTCACCAACTACGTTTAGAAGCGACGATCGTCAGCTTAGAACGGTTGGCTACTTCAGCTCCATCCGCAATGAGTTTTTCGACCGTGAAACGGGAAAGAGAGAAATGCCACAGGACAGCGTGCCAGCTTCGTTCAAGCACGCTCATAATCATCATAACGATGATTATGTAGGTAAATGCGGCTACGAGGGAGAGAGCGAGAGGCGAAAGGCGAGTCCCGATTCCTTCGCCGACCAGCTGCTTCGTTCGATCCATCGCTAATTATCCTCGTAAGCATCGAGTTAATTGCTACATTCGCTGCCTCTCGGTTCGATCGGTCCCGCTTTTTCATCCCTCTTCCAACTCGCGGTTCTTCCTCAGGCTCTCTGTCTCCGTCCCCCTCGATTCTCTGCAGGCCTCTCACCGAGTAGGAAGTAGGAAAAGTGTAACGTGGGATCTGGTGTCTCTTGCCATTTCAACGTAGATCACTTGGAGAATTAAGGAGCCTGCGCAAGGTATATTTTCATGCTGACAGGTGATTATGCGGTAGGAGGTATGTAATGTAGCAGAGACTCGCTTCCAAAGTTGAAAATTGATTTGGTTTGAATTGGTTCCCGGTCAGACCACTTTTCACCACCACTTTCGTCGCATATTGTAACGGACAATTTGCAACCATTTCAATACTCTGAATTGTGAGGTTTAAACGTCACGCTGGGATAAACAGTGTGGCGTTATAACTGGAATCAATAAAACTTACGGTGATTTAATAATTCACGTCCGTTCCTGACAGTCATTAATGCATTAACCTGACTAGTTATTTTCAGCGCGTCACCAGCAGTAACAAGGCCAGCATTCATTTAAGAAGTCGAATCGGAGGAGAGTGATTCGGCAGATTCGTAATCAAGATCGGCTGAGATGCGACTTCAGGCGTGTTGCGAAGATTGATTCCACGGCGTTTCGCGAGCTGAATGATATAAAATCAGAATCAGAGTCCGAGTACAAAAACTGCTGCGTGGTCTACTTGTATAACATTCATTATTGGTTCAGAAAATTTTAAAACAGATTATGTAACATCCTTTATTTCACATTTAGTAATTATATAACGTAACCTCTTTCCCCATCGCAGGTCTCGCGCAGCCCCCAATAAGTGTGTACTCAAATTCACATTTTAAATACACAGAAGCACTCGTGTTCTAGCAAAAGTGGAGTAGAGTAAAGGTAGGTAAAAGTTCGCAGCGGGCAAGAGTTCGCACCATGCGAATTTCATGGTTTGCGTTGTGGCAGTTGTTAATGCTGATTGACAGTTAATTGTCAATCAAGGTATAGTCACTAGTGTCGAATTGTGTAGCTGTGCTTCGGTTTGTTATCGTACAATGTGGTAAGTACTGAATTCGTTAGTTCTGATGTAATATTCTCATTTTTAAGAATCAATATTATTCCTATAAATTGATCAGTAAATATTTTAATTCATATGTCGCCTGAAAGAGCTGAAATTCTTCTATTCAAAAGTGTTAATAGAAGTTTTCAATTCTCCGCACAGATAACAGGATTGATTAAACAATGTAAAAGTAGCTGTGGGGGCAAAAGTTCGCACAATGCAGTGGGGCAAGAGTTCGCATGCGATATCGGCTTTTGGTTTTTTTATTAATTTTTAATCCGCAATATTTTTCCAAAATACGTTTTTTATTAACTTTTCGATTAAAAAATATGACTTTATTTTATAGTCTTATTCATTTATTGTTAGAACTTATAAGAGAAAACCAATTAGTGAGGAGATGCTTCAGATTGCTCGAGAGAAACTAGAAGCAGGACTTTCATAAAGAAAACTCGCTGTAGAATTTGGAATATAACCCCAACTATTTACTTATGAAGGAAAATAAATCACTTCTTTATATATTTCTCGTTGCTTTCTTTTATCCCATAACATGCGATCTTTTGCCCCACATATCGGGTAAAAGTTCGCATTTAACACTTTTTGGAAATATTTATTTTATATAAGTTCCATCGAATAATAAGGGATAGTAGTTATTTCTCACAAAATGATATGACTATCACTGTAATACCAAAGATTTTAGAGCAGTCTATACATTAAGTACGCACTCTTGCCCCACAATACTCTACACCGTGGGGGATCAAGGATCCCCGAAAGAATAGATGTGGTCACCCAGAAATCAGCATAAATGAGTCCGGCAAATAACTCGTACAAAACGTCTCAACAAGTTGCCGCCGATACGACGATTCTAGCCGTCCTATCGCGAGTTCGCATCGAGAGGGGGAGACTCCCGCTAGCCACGGTCGAGCCTCGAACAATCCTAGATAGTTGAACGGCGAAGAAACGACGCGGCACCTTCGTGATCCCTAATACCAGCTCGCAGGGGCGCGAATTCAAATGAGCCGAAACGACCACGGCACGGTTACCGCGCAAAAATGCACGGTACTCGGATGATTACAATGTTACCGCACGGTAGAACGTGGAATTGCAGAATCGTGGGTCAGGGGGTGGAGGGACGGCGGGGCGGTGGTTGCAGAGCAACGGTGGGAGAGAGAAGTATCCAGAGTGCTCGACGTCGAGAGCGAGAGAGGAGAGCTAGATGCGGTACGTGGTGTGTGCGTGGCGTGGGTGGAGACTGCCCCACGAAGCCCTACGGGCAGAATTATCATACCCACACACCGGCACGGGGTCTGATCTAATCACACTCCCATATACATAAAATAACTGCTCTACGGGGCCCTATGGGGCACACCGCGTACCGTCCAGAGAGAAACACCGCGGTGGAACGAGCGGGACAGAGTCGGTATGGGGGGACGGGGAGAGCAGGATAGAAGGAGAGAGGGAGAGAGGGAGAGAGGTGGATTGTTTTCAGCTGGGACTCGAGTATAAATTGGCCAATTATTCGGAAATAAGGTAATTATATAAGAAGGGAGTGATCTCCGATCGCGCGGACTCGAGTGGAAGGAGATGAAGGGCGAGGCACGGGAGGGGGTGGGAGGGGAGAGGGGTGGCAGGAATCGAAGAGAGAAATCAAAGGCGATTATCTGCCTATGAGGTAGGAATCGTCGGCCGGCGTCGGGGCCCGTTCTCTCTAAGAATTATTCGCCCGTGGGCCCCGTTGGTCGTTGCTCGCGGTGCAAAAGGGCTCGTTCGGGAACGGCAGATGTTTTTTCTAAATGGAGACGAATTAGTCGATAAATAACAGATCGATTACGCTCGCGACGCCGATCGTACCATGTCGGAGCGAGAGCTGGGGCGTAAAGGGAGAAGGGGGGAGCCCGTCGATTTTGGGGCCCACCCCCGAATATCGAGAGCCGGAGGACCCGCTGCCGTCGGGGCAGCTGGCGAATCGGAGGATCCATCGTCGCCGTTGCTACCCCCATGACGCGAATTCTTCCTCGAAGAGCGTGGAGGACGCGCGCGGAGTCACGACGCCTAATAAATTTCTTCGGAATCCAAGGGCGAGGACGGGAATCACGCCACGGCCGATGCGTTACACACCCCGGAGGTATCCGCAGACGGCCATTTAAACTCCCTCACTTAAATACGATAAAAAAGCCCCCGCCGAATACCTGGAAAATAAGTAATAGGAGAGTGAGCGCATTATCCCAATTACACGTACGGGCGCTAATCGTCGGACACGAGTCCGTAGGGGCGCCTCCGCCGGGACATTAACATTCCGAAAAACCGGTGATTCTCGCCGACGGTACTATCGACTCCGCGAGACCTCTATAACTACGAGAGATACTCTCCGTCCCTGTCTGTATATACGAGCGCTAGTTGCCGGCATAAGAGCTGCTCAGCTGGCTATTAAGGGCTGCGTGGTGGCCCGAGGCCGGAATTAGCATACCCTCGAACTGAAACTCCACCTCCGCACCGATATCTCGGCTGCACGAGGAGGAATATAACTTAAGTTCAAGCGGATATTATGCCACCATTCTTCCCTCCCCTACCCTCCCCCCTGTAATCCGCCCTCCCCCGTCGGCCTTCCCTTATAACCATATAGGTGGGTGCATCGACTGGACCGTAAGAGGCGATAGAAACGGAGGACGCGAGGGCCGAGAAGGGAAGGTGGACGGAGGTCCTCTTCCTTATCGTCGACGATCTCTTTTAATTGTAATTATATGCGGCCTCGTAGCAGATAAGGATCGAACGAGAAGAGTCGGGGCCCCAATAAGTCCTGGGCCCAGTCCCACCCAAGCGCGTGCCGTTTACGCCCAGGAATCGAAAGGGTTAAAGCCGAGGCTCGTATGCAACGAACTTGACTCTCGGGGAATCTGTTAGACGGGACTTAGCGCGCGGCTCGAGTAAAATGGGTGAGCGGAGATTTCTGATTTCTGTATTCTTAAGTGAATTTGCTTTCGATGCTCGATAGGGTAAAACTATACAATACGCCCCACTTTTAAAGAAACGTGTATAAAACCAATATTTTTTATTAAGTCTTTAAATTTTTGGTGTAAACACATTAAGTGTTCATTACTCTTCACAACTACACCGAAATTGTGAAAAAAACATAACTGGAAATAACTAAAAATAATCATTTTCCGGAACCTTACATGGGGCGTTTTGTAACACAGTCGTCTGGTAAAACGCCCCACCTCTGTGACAAACCGCCCCGACATAAAAAAGTGATTACTTTTTATTATTTTTAACAAAATGTTATAGAATATATATTATAAAAGATATTATTAACAAAAATAGAACAATCTTGATTAAAATTATTACATTATTTCTTATTTACATTTTCTCGTGTTCTACATTCAAAGTCAGAGAACGACCTAAAGGAATTTTAGATATTCCTATTTGTACGTGTCTTCTTAGGGTCCTTGAAGTTATGTTATACATCCTGCTGCATTCATTAATTCCCATTTTTTTACTTTTAACTTTTTCCATTGCTTCATTAAGGTCATTCTCTGACCAGGATGCTCGTAATGTAGTCCTTATATATTTGCGTGACATTTCTGTTATCCACGAAAAAGAAAAGAAATACATTACTCGTGAAAAATATGATTTTGAGGTGGGGCATATTGTAAATTCTTTGCTGGGGCATATTGTCAATTCTGGGGTACCAAACCGCGCGGGCTTAAATTTAGCAACAACGTAGTGAAAAAAGGTTTGGGCAATAGCAATTTAAAGAGGTTAATTTGTCTACTTTCAAAATATATATGTAAATTTATCGCAAAAACAATAGTGACTTATAAAAATGAATTTCCCACAGACTCACCGCAAATTATCTGAAGGCCGAAAATATAAATTCCTGTATACATATATCTTTAAAAGACGTAATATTTGTTCGGATTTTTATTGCGGCAGTTGTGGCCGACTAAGGCAAGTTCGAATCTGATGATCGCGTTGATGCATCCTGGTTTATGTGCGTAAAATAATGGTGGGGCGTTTTGTCAAATGGGGCGTATTGTATAGTTTTACCCTAGAGTCCTTCCTCAATGAAAGAGCAAGGATAACGCGTTGGTATAGCGATATGTTATATCGCGTGGGAGGAATGTTGCTCGCAGAAAATTTGTTCTTAATATCGGGTTTAATGGAACCGACTCGATCCTTCGTTATTACTTCCACAACGTGTTTCTATCCGTTTCCTGCGCGTCCCTGGGTCCTCCGAAATTAAAACAAAACACGTGTTTCGCGGGCGAATCCCCCGAACGCTCGACGTTCTCGCGGAGGAAAGATTTAACGAACGTGCAATCAAATTCGACGCCTCGAGGGGCGAATCTTCCTGAGCGCCGAGATTTCGGGAATATTAAATCATAGCTGTTCAAAGAGGCACCGTATCGGCCCATATTTATTTTCGTAACTCCGATTCCGCCACGCTCGTCGGGACCGTGCTCTCGCTGTAATCTTCCTACTAAGCGGGCTATCATTAGGGGCAACATTCGCCCTCGTATCAAACGTTTTAATAAAAAAAGCGTCCCCTCGTTGAGTATTTAAAAACCATTCTCGTCCCCGCTATTGTCTCGCCCGAGGAGTTGTGCGGAAGAAAGAAGAAGGTTAAATTGCAAAGCGCAGAGAAATTTTACTGGACCGCGGAGCCAGAGTTCCGTCCGCGGCGTGAAATTCTTTCGCGGCGCTTTTTCCGATAGATAGGAAACCGGATACGATTAATCGAGGCCCAGCGGGCTTCGATGATATTATGGCTGATAATTGGTCGTTCAGGCATCTCGAGCATACGAGAGGAAGAAAGATGGACACGGCGGGGAGGCAGCGAGCAAGATAACACGGCGCAACTCGCCTCGGCCAACCCATAACTAAGGCGCGCCTTATTTAAGGCATTATAAGGGCCCTAATTAATACAATGTGGGGGTAGGCGAGATTTTTTTACGAGGCTGCAAGGTTTTATCGCCAATTAAGCGGTGCGCCGCGGAGCAGGCCGTAAGCGAGCGAGGGGGTGGGGGCTAAGAAGGACGAAGAGGAACAGATATTAAGAGGGAGGAGGAAAGACAGAGGATCGTAATACCTTGGTATGTATACCCCCGACACCTTGGAACATTCAAAAGGCGTACCAATATTCCCCACATCTCCAGCGTGGTACCGACTCATTCTCCTCCGATCGAGGTGAGTCTCTTGCCCTCCTTTCGCGCTTCTGCTTTTTCTTCTTCTTCTTCTTCGCGCGGTCTCTGTACAGGGCACTGGAAAAGGGGGCAGACTTTGGGGGCGTATGGCAGATGGTTATCAACGCGAGGCTGAAAATTAACCATTTTGGTCCAGGGTGCCATTTTCACGTTCGATAAGGGGAGTAATTCTCCTCGATTCCTATCATCTGTGAAAATCGAGTCTCCACTTGGGACTCTTGTTTCTGTGTATAGTAGTTTACAAGGGAACACGTGGTGCAATGAGCGTGGCAAATTTACGTTAACTCAATTTTGAAAAATGTTTTTTTTTCGTCTGGTGTCTTTTTTAACTATTTTTTCCAAATTTTGTTAACGCAAGTTTGCGCCGTTTATTGCGCTATTAAACGTTTGTTTGAAAAGGTGGGATTGCCTATTTGACTTTGAGGTTAGTTTCCAAAATCCTTAAGGGGTTCTCGTCTAACAGCCCCAAATGTAACTGATATTTATGAATTCTTTTTTTTTCGCAATCAGATGACTGTGACAGGTGCTACATCGTCGAAGAGATTCCACAATAATTAATAAATACTAAGAAGGATCGACATAAAAAAAATACTTTCTGCAAATTTAAAGATGCTTCCTTATATCCCAATAGAATTTAAACCAATATTAACAATATTTTCTTTAAAAAAAATCATAAATTTCGGGGGCTGTTACCCGAAAATCCCCCCTTAAAGAGCGATTGGGTACGAATGAAACACACCGTTGTTCTCGTCTTGCGTCACTCTATAAACCCACAAACTTGCGTTCCAATCGGTGAGTAAGAATTCGCGGTGTTCCCTTGTTGGTGCTTCATGAAGAAATGGATGAAACGAAAGTATCACGAACGATAGACTACGTGCAACTTTCACATTTTATAAGTTCTCTGTCCAAGAGGGTTCTGCTCCGGATCGTACTTTATCGGAACACCCTGGACCGGTGATTCGAAGCAGCGGCGACAGTTTTACCCAGGAATAGACTACCTACGTCGAATCGGTAATGCTCGAAAAAGAAACGTCCGCTGGAATTTAATCCACTTCCCGTTGCATTTCCCGTTTCTACCTCGGTTCTAATCGAGAGGCCCCCGCCGGTTCCATCGTGGAATTGATTTCCTTCTCATCTGAATATAATTTTCCTTGGACGATCACGGCCTGCGCGGATAATGACGGAGTTATGCCGTAACACCTCGGAGGCATCTCTCTATATAAAGCCCGCGTGCATTGTACGTAGCAGGGAACATCGAAGCGTACTGTAAACCACCTCGATACGGTATGCTAGCCGTGTACCCGTCACCGCACCTACACACAGCCGTTCCGCAACAATAAATCGACTATCATGCTCGGCTGACTGGCTAAATCAGAACTCGAAATTTGATAGACACGTCTGCAACGAATCGCGGGACGTGCGCTGGCGGAATTGAAATAGATCCATCGCCGAGCTGACGTGTGACATGAACTAACCGCCCGGACAGGATGACCTAAGTAACCCTAGCTGGATAAGCCAAGCCGCGTTGGTCTCGATTTGGATTCAGTTTTAAAACCAATTCGATTATTCACCGGCCCTTTTCAATTTCTAAACAAAGACACACTTGTCCCTTCAGAGGTGTACTTTAGAATCTTCAGTACGGTTATAGCCATAGCAACAATGATAGTCTCGAACTCAAAGCCAAGGGTTTATTTTTCACGTAGATAACGAATTGGCACCAAGCGCACGTAAATTTGAAACGGTTACTATCCTCGTCGCGTAATCGAGCGACCAGCTCTTCCTCAAACAACAAACCTCAGCTCGCCCGAGATTTATCGTCCCTTCAAGTGCGTATATTTCATTACAGCTGACCGTTGCTCGACGCGCGACACATTCCCAACAGTTACGAACGGTCGCCACCGCTCGGGACCGCACATTTTCGTTCGGAGCTCGTAACTAATTTCCAAAGGTCCGGCACCAGGGTGGCGCATAAATAACCGGGCAATCGTGGGTGACGAGTTTTCTCGTCGCGGTACGACGTCCTTAAATCTCTCCGTGGCCCGAGTGACGCCTCGTAATAGGGGGGTTGCGCGCCGGCCGAGCAACGGGGTAAAGGAACGAAGTGGGTGCACATCGGACGTTATGGTCCGGCATTGGCAGGCGTTTGAAATACACTCGGCTGAATTATGAACCGTAAAAACACGAGGTATAACGCCCGGGACGCAAAACTCGCGGGGCTTTAACCCGGCGGTAACCGTATTCACCCTCGCGGAGGGTTATTACCGTGCGTGACTCGGTGTGGTCTGCGGTCCAAACACCTCGGCAGGATGCCGGTGAGCGCAACATGGGACCAAAGGGAAGGTGGAATCGGATGCACGGGGACGAAGCAGCGTAGACGAGCGGAGCAGCAGAAGGTGGTGAATCTCCTACGGCTGTGCATTCGAGTAGCAACCGTGTCTCGTTAACAGCCTGTCTTGTTTCGAGGACGAATGGGGTACTCTCGTTTATGGAACTCCCTGGTGGTTAATCTTGCGCATGCTCTTTCCAACAGACGCGAGACTTGCTAGGTACCCACATTTTAGTGGCGTGGAAACTTAGAAAATTGCTGTAGAATTACCGTGACTTTCTTCCTCGAGTGCGACAGGTTTCAGCAGCGTATTAAAAAACATCTAGCTCAGGACGTGTGCGCCGAGGGTAGGTAGGCAACTCGTTAAAAATCTCAGGATGCGTGCTTCGAATTGCCTCAGAATTGAACACAATGGGGAACAGGAATGGCCAGCCGGTAACGAGAAAAAGAAAAGGCCTAGAGTCTCGAAGGTTAAGTACCGATCAGAATGGCCTTATACGTCGCCGGAGGAAGGTTAGAAACGGCAAGGGCATCGACTGTTCAAGGATCGGAGCGCGAACTGTGTCAAGTATCCTTCCACGGAGGTGTGGTAACCAGAGGAAGCGAAAGGTCCAGGGCTCAAGATGAAGATGAAGAAGACGACGACGAAGAAGAAGAAAAGGGAGACGGACATTAGCGTAATGACGTCCAAAGTGAGGTGTAATGACACCAGGGTCATCGGGCGATACTGCAACGGATCATACGGCGAGGTCGTGATGGCGAGGTCGTTCCCTCCATCTGAACCACCTCCAACGCCACCATCACCGCCACCTTCCTCCTCTCCGTTCCAGCTCCTCCACCTCCGCCTACTTCTACCTGACTCCTACAGCTTCTCTTTTCTTCCTCCTGTACGCGCCCGCGGAATGAGCCGACTCGGCCTGACTTGCCCGCCAATAATAATTCTTACCAGATTCAATTTGAATAATGCCGCGTGCGGTTTCCATCGGCATGCCCGAGCACGCCTTATTATCTCACGTACCAACTCGCCTACTCGATATCCATCGATGATATATCCCCCTCCTCGCCAGCCACCATTATATTTTTCCCCTCTGCGTCCCCCGATATGAGGATCACCCTCGGTCTTCATCGTCCCCTCTCTCTCTTCCCTCTTTCTTCCCCTTTCTTTCCCTTCCCTTCTGCACCGCTAGTTCGCGCCGAGCGGACGCTTAAAATTCTAGGATTTATCTCTCCTTTATCCTTTCATTCCTGTCTCTCGGTTAATGTCGCGCTTTCTTTCTTTACAGGCTCCGATGCCGCTCGCTCGTTTTATGAAACCCTAGCGAAAAGATGCCTCCTCCTACCCTTCACTCCCTCCACCGTGGAACGCGCCTGAATCAAAGTACGGAGCCCACGTATAAATCGTCTGCCTCGGAATGCCCCGTTGGAATCGATTTCCACGCGATTCCCAGCTTTGACCCTCGCGAGGATCAATATCTATGCTCGCGGATTAACGCGTGATTACGCGGAACCTGCGCCTAAGTTTCGTCACGTGAAATAACAGCCCTCGGGTTCTGCCTGTAGAAATTAACCCATACTTTGCCATTAGGATTTTTTCTTCGTTCCGCTACTGCTCCTTCTCCCTCGTTTTATCAAAATTACTCACTCATCGCTCGCGCCTCTTGAAACCTCAGATAGCTCCGCCCTTGATCTTCCTCCTCCTCATCTCATTCACCCTCCTCCCGGCCGTCGCTTTCTTCTGCGCCCCGTCTTCTTCTCCTCGACGGGCTACTTCGTCCGTTGGCCAGATTCGCGGCCAGACGTCATTATTCCCGCGATACGTACACCGCTGCGAAAACTCTCAGGGCAGCGGTCTTCTTTTCCGAGCCGTGCGCCATATCGAGGGAGGTATGCGCCTCGTCATGGCACCGATGAGTGACCTTTTTATTCCTCCTCCGATGCCGCTTCTGCCGCGTTAGGGAAACCAAGTACTAGACATCTAACGACACATCCGGTCTGCTGGGTACGTAGCCATCATTTTTATCGATTCGTTCAAAAGAACGGTATGTACGTGAATTTTGCGGGAATTTATGTCACGTATGACGTTCCTGCAATTTAGGGTTAAGTCTCTGTAAGAAAACATTTCCGAGTCTGACTAGATTTTCAAGAAATTTATTAACGGGTTATGCCTAAGCAGTCAGCTATCGAAGAAGAACGCGATTTTCGGGATTTTTTTGTGGAATATTTACTGTATACTTTTTTACAATTGTTCGTTTATTAGTACAGGTATGCAGCAACTTTCAGTAATTTTTTTATATAAAAACATTAAAAAATAAACGAATAACAGCCATTCTCACGGAAGCTGTGTTGATATCACTGAGGAAGATATTTAAAAAACCGCTGTATTGATTGGCCTAAACTTTTGCAGGCTTCTTTTATACACCAAAGGCTAGTGCATGAACGAAGGATTTTTTATTTTAACAAAAACTCTATTCTTAATTAACGAAAAACGAAAAACGTGATTTTGCGTTAAACGGCCGCTATTTTGTCAAAAATCAACTATTTGAAAAAAACTTCATTTATCTACTGAATTCAACCATATATTAACAGAATGTTTTTGAATTTTTAACTTTAGATATTCCGGCTCCGAGAAAACTTGCTCACAGACTTTATCAAAACTACATCTGTGAAAATGGCTGTTATTCGTTTATTTTTTTATGTTTTTCTATAACAAAATTAATGAAAGTTGCTACATATATGTACTATTAAAATAAGCGAATAGTTGTAAAAATCCCCGAAATCGCGTTCTTTTTCAATAGCTGACTAGGCATAACCCCTTAATATTTCTGTCATTTTAGCTCCAAGCAGAGCAACGTTATAATGTTTTTAATATGGCAGTAGAAATTTTGGGCTACTAAGCTTGTAGAATTTTGTCCCTTTCCCTGCCCGTCGACATAATGTCCTTTGAACCCCCTTTTAAAACCCCTAAACACTAACAGCTACAGCGTGATAGGGAGCTCTCTAGCTTCATAGAGTGCAACATCACAGCAAGAGAATGAACTGTACGTGACAGCCACTAGGGGACGGCCATTTTCGTTCGAGCAGCTTAGATTTATTTATAAAAGCATCACTCAAATGCAAAGTTTGTAACTCTTGATCACCTATTATATAGAAGAGTTGCCAATATTGTACTTATCACCTAAATCGTACCTCATAAATTGCTCAGTAATTAATGAATACAGAACAGTATGCCACAAAAAGATTAATAACAAATTAATAAGTTCCGAACAGAAGTTTGAACATCTGATAGTAGGTGCCTAAAAGGTCAAGCTACAATATCTAATATTAACATACGTCCAAATTCGTACCAAATACGAAATATAACATAAAATATACCCTCCCCTACAATGGACAGAATAATTATTGGACAACTTGAAAAAAAGAAGTGGAACCCTTTAAACAACGGCATGCAGTTAAGAATTTATTTTTCGAACCCGTGAAACAGTGAGAGCACGGTTTGTGTTTCCTCATGTAAATGCTATGGTAGATTTGTCGCGAGACGAGATTATATATCCACCTAGTGTGTGATGCGCGCCAATCGCCCAGTTATCGATTACCTGTCGCCGGAATCAAATGGGAGATTGAACGAACTTGTGGTTTGAAAGAAAAACCACTGTAGCATATGTGTCCCGCAGGGGTTCTTTTTATCGGGGCCATTATAAAGGTTTTCACAAAGTTTTCGACGGCCTACCCCAGCAGCATCCACTGCCTGAGAGACGCATTAAATGTAGGGTTCCCGAAACCATTCCGATTAAATCGACGAGCGAAAAGAACGGCCCCTTCAGCGTCGCTTGTACTCTAATTCAAGCAAAGATAATAAGAATCACATTTGAACATTCACCAGCATCCCGCGAATCCCAGAGCGATATTAATACATACACATTAACTTTCATTCACATATCTTTCAAAATGGCACAACGCATCCAGCCACCACAAAAATAGAACAAAACTCCAACGCATCTATGATTGGTGCCACGCTTCGACGTTGCTCCCCGCAAAAACGCAAGGATAACCGGAGGGGGGACTGATTGTTCCCGGCGTTTCCATCATCACTCGAGGGCCGCGTCCCGGGGCCCGATGAAATTAAAAGTGCCGGTAATCAGTCAGCGATATACCTTTATCTCGTTTTGCTCGTAGAAAAAGCGAATCGGCGCGCAGCTTTGCCGCGGGGCCGCCTCCCTTTTGCCGGGCGTTTGCGATTCAATAGGAGGGAAACGTCCGGGGGCCCGGCGGGGCCGTCGGTAAGAAAAAGGGGACGGGGGGCCGACGTCGCCCCTCAGGTGGGTCACCGCGAGGTAAATCGAGAAGCTACGGCCGATGGAACTCGGCGGTCCGTCCGGGTGCGGACGAACGGAGGACTCATGATTCAGTTAAGAGTTTGAGGTTTGAGGTCTGGCCGTCATTATGTCGCCTGCCGCCGTACCTGGCGGCCTGTCTGACGAAGAACGACGAGGTGGCGGCGCGAGAGGCAAGGGACGGCAGAGGGGTTGGGGAAGGACGCGGCGGTGGCGGTTCGTGAAGGTGGAGAACGCGAGGGAAGGATGAGGAGGCAAAGCGCGGAGGGAGGAGGACAAAAACGAGGCATTAGCGCTGCCCATGCTACCGTGTGTTCCACGGTCTGGCCGACCGCCCGCTGATGCCCATTTCTACTTACCAAATTAGCATTATTACCCGGTACGGACGCAAAAATGCAATCAATGTGTATATCCGTCGGTACGTATGTAGCGTTGAAAAAAGAAGGTGCCGACCCCCGTCGGACTCCACCGTACCCGCCGTAAACCAGTGTTAACGACCCTGATCTCTCCGTCCCCGAAGACGGACGAGTGTACCTATGTACGTACGTCGGGCATCGGTTAGCGCCTCGATGCTTTATAGCGTCGCGCCAACCGATTCCCAAAATTTCTTCCTCTGACACTAATCGAGCGTCACTTAACAGTAGGGGTTGTTTTTCAATGTCCCGCTGGCCGATTGAGAAAGATGCGTGATTCGTGACGTGAGAGCGTTGGGTGCCCTGAATGGGCAACTGTATCTACTGGGGATGGACATTGGGCTAACATCCCCGCGGGGTTGTTTCACGTCGAAATTAACGGGACGTGTGTGTATACTTTACGCGGAATATGTTTAAAAGCTGAATGCTCGTGGAATGAACGTTTTGCAGCTCCGCTATGGAATTATCCCCGGGACCATGACTGCACGTAAGGCGAATGGCTAATCGCTGGAGCATCTGATCAGTTAGCCGTGACTTATAACGGCCGCTAATTTTCAACAAAGTTTTAAAGATCTTTTTTACGAGTGGCACAGGAGGAATTATGCAGCGCCGCTTCAGCGAAATCAGCATACATGTACGACGCGGTCACCTTTCCCAGCTACCTGGCCCGCTCGTTAGTATGCACGCTTGAATTTTATGCATATCAGCGTTTTATAAAAGCGATTTTGGCCGCGGTGTAATTAACGTGCGATCTTAATGGTGAGCGGACGTCGCGAGAATGCAGCGGCTGGTTGGGAGGCTTTTCACAGAAAGGGAAGCATAGGTAGGGGAGACCGGGGCTGGTTGGCACCAGGGGTAGGTTGACTAATTGTTAATAACTTTCCACCGACGTATGCTCTACCGTGGAGCGATTTTCTGTAGAAATAAGTCACTTCTACTATGACATGCATTTACACTAGCGGACAAAAAAGTTACCACTTTTTCGATTTGTTCTATTTTTGTTATTTTTTTAGCATACATTTGGGACTGTGGTATATTTAATATGCATATTCTGATGGAGAATTTAAAGATGTATAAAATCCAGTTAAAGTTGAATTTAATTAACTGACAAGCAAAAGTGTTGTATGATATTAAAGGGGGTAACACATTTTTGGGGCCGACAAAGAAGTTACCACGTTTAGCAACTTTTTAGATTGTCCTAAAAGCAAAATGTCCCCCCACAAAATATTAGATGTTTTTATGTTCAAAAGTGGTAACTTTTTGTTGACTTTAAAAGTGTGTTGTCTTGTTTAATGTTATGTGCGGTTTTTTGATTGTTATTTAAATAAATTCAACTGTAACTGGATTTTATACAGCTTTCAATTCTCTTTCAGAATATGTATGTTAGGCATATACTACAATTTTGAATTGATACTGAAAAGTAATAGAATTAGGGTGGGTCGAAAAAGTGGTAACTTTTTTGTCCGCTACTGTATGTCCGACCCCGCGATCGCACGTTTTTTAAAAGTTACTAGCGTTTATCGAAAAATTGGCTATGTAAGTAAATATGTTTTCTTAAAGATTTTATGTTTTCACGCTCTATATAGTTAGAGTAGAATAAATGTGAAGGGACTATTTTAAAGTTTGTTTATTAAACGACCTATTGAGACTGCGTTTTTGATTTTAGTCTTCAGAACACCCCGCCACCTTCTTCTACAAATATCAATACCCTCGGCAGGCAAACAGACAAATGCACGTGAGTGAAGATTCAAGTCACGCTCCGGAATCTTCACCACTCGATGATCGTTTACGACGCTTGGGAGGTCATCATCGCGATACCTTTAATCTACGTCGAAGACGCGTGTTCATGTACCACGTAATCACTTTAATTCCCCGCTAATGAGAATACTCGGGGAAGAGAGGCCTGGGCGAACGGGATTCCGCAATTTTTTCCGCGCTGTTAACTTTCCCCGCGTAAACAACGAGCAAGCCGTTCGTTTTCGCGACCGATGATTCGGTTACGGATGCACGCACCGCACGAACACGCGCACGCCACGTCGCCCAGCCACGTGGAGGCATGTATGACAGGAGCAGCGAAGGCTCGACTTTCGAAGCCTCGGGGTACGTAAGACGGATATAGGCTACCAGTCTTACGCATCCTGCCGCACACGGGGCATACATCACTCCACGTGTGAACCCTCACCACCACCACCAGCGACCTCCACCTCCTCAGATACCTATGTACCTACGTCTCTCGCTGTGGCCGTTCGTCGGCCACCGATGTGTTGGTAATTATCGTTACGAAGAAAGGGGGGATAAGAAGAACGAGCCGGAAGAGAGAAACAGCAGGGATCGGTGCGTGGATCTCCTTTCGGTGTTCTCCCTGTAATCAGACAGCCGTAGCCTGGGCCTGCTTGGTAGGAGGGGCACAGGCGGTACAGGGAGAAAGAGAAACCGAGGGACGTATTAGTGTCTCTTCTGATTTAAGACGCTGCATAGAGACGTTTAATTGTTTCGTAGGGGCCCCGTTCCTCGAGGGAAAACTCTCTCTCTCTCTCCTCGTGGCATAGGCGGAGTGGGACATTTCGGGCGGTTGCAGGCGGGTGGTCAATGAACCTTAAGGCTACCGTAGATAGAGCATCGCGTCGAGTGAAGACGAAAGGTTCATCGGCTTCGTAAATTGGGAGATAATTATGATAACCTACCGACGGTTTATACCGAGCAGCAACTTTTTATTCGAGGATAATTGAAACTCCGGCTACACTGGCAACAGCATGTCCTCCGCGAAATAAGAGCGCGCTAGACCGCGACCAGGGAAACGTATTACGTGTACGTTCATCCGCGCCGGGTTAACATCGAATTATCGTCACGGCAATTATCGTTACCCGGGTGTAATTAAATTATTTCTCGAAGGCTGCGAGGAATTTAACCCGTTTTACCGCTTTTAGAATTTCGCCGGATAGCATTGCTGTACACACACGAACCACGGGTTTCAGCTACGTAATTATGGGCGCGATAATTCATCGACGCGTGTAAGTGTGCGATCCACGGCCAGTGTACGGGTTTCGTTAATAACGGTTTGCACCTCTGCCGGGGCTAATTAATGCTTCCCACTACGGTCGCAGTTAATTACGCGTTCCTGCGAGGAAAAATGTCCTTATTATCTTAAACACCGGCTTTCAGTGAAATCTGGATTTGTCGATCGCGATGGAATAAGAACGTCGCGCACCGCTATCGCTCTCCTCTCGCTCGGGGAGACGATAAATTTCCAAACGCAGAAGGAGAAGCTCGGATGGCTGAGGGGCACGTTTCGCGCTGCTTTGTCCTTTCGACTGCACTCGGCCTCCCTCAACCACTTTCCTTTCTACTTCTCCGTCCGGCTCCTTCGCTCATTTCCTCCTCCCCGGTCCCGTTCCAGCTTCCCAGCTCCTTCTCTGCAAATTTACAATGCTCCCGCTTGTAATAAGCGGTTGCGCGCTTCGTTCGCGATTATGAGCTCACTTCAGATACCGAGGGGACTTATCGAGTTAAGGCCCTTCTTCAGCACGGAACGCCAAAGCCCTTTACCCCTTTCGAACGATATCTCTGCTGTGGAAAAAGCCTTTCATTTATCCTTGTGATTTATAATTCGCTTGTACAAGTGGAGCTTTGTTACAGGTTCGAAAGAATATTCAGAGGGAATATCGAGCTTTATCGTCGATATGGAAAAATGGTATATAATGTAGAGTCTTTAAATCGGTATTTACTTGTTCGCTTTATATCTGTATCGTTGGAGAAATCTGTAAGCAGAGGAGGAACTAGAGAAATGAGCTCTGTCCAAATAGTTGTTGAGTGTATGTATGTATCTTGGAGAAACGTTAATTGCATGTCGAGTACATTGATAGCAATACAGTGTATCGACTCCTTTCGATAAAGACTTACAGAAAATGATATCTTATCGACGCTCGATTTTTCCATTGTCGAGTAGGGGAAATGAAGGTAGACAAAGAAATCTTGGTAACGCATTTTTATCTGCTTGCGGATCTTTCTAGGAAAAGCTTTCAATGTGAATCAGCATTTGTGTATTGTTGTTATCTTACTTGCGCATTTCCAGCGTCTATATTCAACAGTTACTAAGTAGTTTCATAGCTTTAAATGCCAATCAACCGTGCCTAGTGAGTCTCAGTATCAAAATTACAATATTCTTCCATTCTGGATTTCTAAATACCTTATAAAAATTGGGATAAGAAAATTATGCAGCATTATCTGCTGCAAATGTGTGTAGCATTTCCGACAGTCACATAACTTTTAAGTGGTGCTAATAAAACCGCACACATTTACTTGACTACAGGGTTTTTATTATTTGCAGAAACTTGTCTGCGACATAATTAATCCAGACAGCAGGAAAGTGCTAATTATTCGCCATAACGTTGATATCGCCGCGCGAGTTACATATTATGTACTATTAATCGCCCAACGGTTAAGCTTCCTAGCCTTTTAAAATATCAAAGATCAGGAGCATTGACTCCTTTACAAAAAGAAAGCATTCCCGAGTGAATATACTTGGTCGTGGTTTCTGATTCACACTCGTAAAATATTATATTCACGAAATGTGAAGTGCCTCGATTATGATCGAGTACATGGTGGTACATTCGAGTGGCCACGATCACATCGTCTTCTGATAAAAGATACGATATGATGTCATTACATTAATGCCCAACTCCTTAAGTACCTGAGGTATGTGAAACTCCTGAATAGCCCGAGGGAAGATTAGGGATTCGAATCAGTGGAATGCACCACGAGGCAGTGGCACGGCATGCTTTGTAAGGGGGACACGCGCACCACATGTTTAAGCTTTAAGTGACAGCCACAGTCCAAACATGTCGTGGACAAGTTAGAACCACTGCAACTCGCCACGGCCGCATTCTTCTTTCAGCTTTCGAGATTCAAAATACTTCCCTTGTCCCGTCCCAGAGGATTTCTAAGAAAGACCAGAGGGATTCTAATTGTTGGACACGCTGGTAGTAGAATTGCCAACTGTACTACAATTTTGTCTAGTATACTATATAGTGGTAAACAAATATATAGTGCGTAAAAATATTATATTTTTAATGCATCGATAAAATTCTACAATTTTTACTTATTTATTTGTTCCATGGCAGCATCAAAGCTTTAATTTGCGGATTTAAACTTTAATGGAGACGATTTTTTCTGTAATGAATGTGAAGTGGTGGGAAGAGAGAAACTGAGCTAGTCTATCCTTCATAAAAAATGGTCCTTAATATAAGTTAATTTGGACTTTCAGTGCAATCAAGCCTTTGACATGTTTGTTAAGGATAATAAATTAATTAATAATGCAAAATACACAAATGAATATACACGTAAAAAATAAGATATGATTTGAATGTAATTTTATTTTGTACGACTTTCCTCTGAAAAGTACTATATTTTTTATCACCTGTAAAATACTATATTTTTCTGAAAAAAAAATTGGCAACCCTAACTAGTAGCGACCCTAAGTTTCTCACTACCCCTAATTTTTAGTAAAGTAAATTAAGATCACCCTTCGATTCAAGACTTGAATATAGCTTGTATGCCTAATTCTATTAATTCCTAAGTTGCCCATTTAGTTTCTTAAAAAATCCTCTCTCGTCGTAGAATTCATTTTTCGTCGAGGGATCCTTCGAGTTATTTTAAACAGTTTTTGCATCTTTCTGCTGCATTCCACGGTATGATATGGAAGAGGATAGTGGCGAGTTGTTGGCGTATTTCAATTATTCCTGCCAGGCAAGCTTACGTGTTTTGTGTCGCGTGTGCAAAATATACATTTTTCCGAGGCACGTCGTGGCAAAACGTACGGAAAGCGAATGAAAAACTCAGAGCGAGGGTGTCGCAGTGTCAGCGACGGTGAAAAATTTGCCAATTAAAAAAAATCTCATTTCTACCGGTAACGAGGGGCGGCGTGCAATTAACGTCACAGGCGAAAATGATTTATGGGGTGAGGAGGAGAGGGTGTGGGTCGTAGGCGAGAGGCTAGCTTATCATAAATTAATGAATTATCAGTTCCCTGTGCGGGGGAGCACGAGGGAGGAAGCAGCGCGCCGCGTCAATATGCTATTTAAAATATTCATCGGTGTACTCCAGGGAGCTAGACATTTTCTCAAAGGCGTATTTATTTCAACACTAAAAGACAGCTTACACATATGTCGGCACATCGACATCCATTAAAAACTACAGTTAATACTTTACTGTACTAAGAGTAATGAACAATTTATTCAAATTCAAGTAAGTTATAAAATTATTTAGGAAAATTGATAAAGAATTGGTAAAGATCATAAATTGCAACCCAATTTTGAAGTCCCCTCTGAAAATTAGGAACACGATTTGATAATACAATTTTGGAAACTTTTTAATAGAATTTACCGGAAAGTGCATCGAGTTGAAATAGAATTATTATAAATGCGGTTGTTTCGAAGTAAAAAAGTTACAGAGGATTACAAAGGAAATTTATCGTAGCTCGCAATATGTAAAAGCGAGAATGTTTTGTGTCTACTGTCAAGAACTACGTCGATATTCCGCGATTCACCTCGACGCGTTCTTTAACCTCTGCCTATCAGCCCATCTTCGTCATTTATTCTGCACTGTCTCTCTTTCTCCTACTAGCATATTCTCCCATTCGCGATCTAGGCTTTGCTGTCTTTGTTCCCTTTTCAGCGCAGGGATCATTCCTGTTCTCTTTGTTCACTTACGAGCAGCACTGACGTGAGACTCGAATCAAGGTCACGCGTAAATTAAACCGCGCGACTTAAAAAAGGGGAATATGATCGCGGAGACACGCACGATCGAACGCAATCGTACATTGACACGCGAGTGTTCTCATCGTTGCTTCACCATTATCGTGGAACTTTTATGAGGGCTTAACGAGCAACGTTTCCGCGCGTACCTATAGTCCCTCGATTATTGAAACAATCCGTACAATAATTGGTACTTATTGCTTTGCAGTAAGTATTTTAAGTGATTCACAAAGTTGAGATGTAGACTTATAAACACTTTAAAAGAGAACAAAGAAGCTTCTCAATGGTAACTTCATAACGATATGGGGGATAGAACAATGGAATACTAATAATTTGTTTCAACTTTGGTTCATACATAACCTCTTTCATACATTGTATACTATTCTACATGGTAGAATATTTTTTATTACTGTATCATAAAAATCTGAACGATCTGCGTCTATGAATTACTTACCAAAAGCAGTGAATATAACAGATGAATCAATTCTCGTCGATATAACAAGATAACAGCAAGCTTCCCACAACCCTTCACCTTCCACAAAACTGATCATCTCAACTCATCAAGATGTATCGTCAAAAGTAACTAGATATTACTTGAACCCCACCATTCGTAACAAAGTTTAATTCTATGGAAAATGATACACATACATTTATCTTTAATCTATTAAATCTATTAAAAGATTTACTATTCACAAGAAACTGCCATTCAAATTACCAAAGTCTTCAAGTCTATACAAGCGTAAAAATGAATTTACATATTCCGAGCCTTGATTATCAATGCCATCACTGATTGGAAATACTCGCAGGGTGTTCCTACATCGTCGACCGTGGCTACTTACGCGGAACGGGGTTCTCCAGCCGTCCAGCAGGCGTCGCCACCGTTGCCAACATGGCCACGTGCTAAACGTGTTTACGCGATCTGCGTCACCTTTTCGTGATTTTCCTGGATATATAGCTAAGTGTCGGTCGCGAGATTACGGTGGCCAGTTACATATGATGTGTGCGCGGTGACTGGCAGTCATTAACGTGCTCCTCGCGGGCATGGCGGGCGTGGATCCGCCTCTGCGACGATGCACCTGCGACATTAGGAACCTGGCTACCTGTTCCGCTGTCAGTCAGGATGCACCCACGAGCAGAGCCGTGCGAAGTTACCGGCCACATGGCAGCCTCGCCAGGGTGCTTTACGACAAGCAGAAAGCAGACGAGCAGCTCGAGGCCTACGACAAAACTCTGGTGAGTGGAGCGTAACTAGGTTACGTTTCTCTACACTCGTGCATCTCTGCCCATAAAACCGCGCGTATCCGTTCTCCGTGTGGCCGCCTGAGGTCACGTCAGTGGTCTCAGGACCGTAAACACCATAGGCCACTACGGCCACAAAACGTTACGTTATTTAGTTTGTATTTCAAATGTTTTTATCTGATGTGACATAATTGCGTAGCATAATCGCATGGTATATTTGTTTATAAGGTAGTTTATGGTATTTGGAGTTTCTATAAATACTTATGAACGTTTTAAGACCTTTTCACACGAGACACTTTGGTTTGGAACTGATATGTCGAAGTGGCATATTCGCGTGGCAAATTATTCATTTCTATATTCGTTTCGTTATTTTGTATGGTAAGAGATAAGTGTATGTTTGAGATGTTGTTGGAATTTTGTAGTATCTGTACAGGCATATATAGATATATAAAATTAGTATATAAATGATTTACATCTTTATTTGAATTGGAGCACAAGGAGTTATTGAATTGGAGTATAATGGCCCTTTGTGGATCTACGCAGTCAACTGCATATCCACAATGGAAAGCAATGAGAAACACAATAACTAAACATATCGATGGGTGCCTTTCTAAGTTACGTTCATAAGACTCGAGAAGAAACTCGGGAGTCGCGGTTATCCCGTGAGCACAAGATAACTTGGCGAAAATTTCGAATGCAACATGATTCACGCGTCACTTATAATACATTTCGCATGCATGCTCGGCCGGTGTCGAGCTTAATTATATTTAATTACAATACCTCCGTGAGGAATTCCTTTCCGAGAATTAAGCCTCTCGAATCTGGTCTTCGGAAACTCGAGTGGCGCACGGGCCAGCAGGGTAATTGGGTTGCCGGGGGAGGAAGAAGCTGCCCGAGGGGGGCAGTAATAATTAGTACAATTACCGCACAAGGCCAACCACTGACTAAACCCTCTTTCCTCGAACGATGCTGCTCAAGAGTCAAGACCGTGCTCTCGGTAATTACGGGACAATTACGTCCTCGATATTCCTGAAACATCTCCGAGCTCGCTTCAGGCACTGTCCACGTATTTAGTTCCATACGCGAACCGCGAGTTGGCCCTATTTATAATTACACCACGCTGGTGGCATCCAATTTGGCTGTTTGAAGTCACGATCCACCCGAACGGGGCCAAACCACTCGCGTACCAACAGATTAAAAGCAGGTCTGCAAATTTGGACACCTATCGCAGAGCTCTTCACACGACTTCATACAAGCGTGTTATTGATACCGATTCCCTATCGCTGTGTGCACTTTTAAATATCAAACTCCACCAAAAAATTATCTTTACCGCGATGTGGAAAATCTTGCTCTTCTCATCGCGCATCTATTACCCAGATTGTTCCATGCCTCGCGATCCACGTTCACCCCTTCAGTTATGATGCACCCCGGATGCGTGGTCCCAACGCGACCACATTATAGCGCGCGTAGGGAGAGCAAAGTCGCGCAAAGGGCTCCAGCCGCGGACAGAGCCGAATGGCGAAAGAAAAGGAGCTTTTATCGGTGTTTGCAGAAGCCTTTCGCCCCGCGACAGAGAGCAAATCGATTCGGAAGGCTGGCTGAGCCGCGTGCTCCAGCAGGTGCTCGCAGGAAAAGGGAAGGAATCCCATTCGGCCCCGTGAAACGAGAAATTTGAAATTCGTGCGGAGGGACGTCCCCCGCGAGATTTCACCCCTCAGCGAGCGAAATCGACGCGAGACGTCGCTCCGTTTCCCCCCTCCTCGCGTGTTCCTTAGCCCGCCGACGTCTAATGTCCCCGAGCAGTCTGAAAACTTTACTCTCAGACCGAGCGACGTGGATGCGTCGACCCGGTGGTGTTTTAAGATTTTTAAAAGGCCGCCGTGCCGTTGGTTCCGTCGCCTCGGAGAGGCCTGCCGAGGGAGGACGAGGGGAGAGAGCTGCTTTAAAATATTAAGTGACTGATGGATGAGGCTCCTGAGGGGAAGAAAGAGGCCTGTATATAGGACGGAAGATACCCGGAACGCTCGCGTCCTTTCCTTGCGTCCCTCGGCTTCCACGCCGCCGCGTGTCCCATTTCTTAGGAATTTTAACTTGCCGCCATGCGTCGTGTCGGCGTCGACGTTGTCAGCCCTGTCCCGCGTTTGTAACTCGGCGACGACTCGACGTAAGCTTGCGAAATAGCGGCAGAGCGTATCTCGCGCAGCCTCGTAAGAATAATACCAACGCTCGTTGCAATAATGTTTATTGACTTCGATGGACGGGGATAAAGAGAACGTCGCGTTAATTTCGAGCTCAGATATCATCTACGTATCTACTGTTTTTAAAGCAACATTTATCAAAAGAAGAATGAACGAGAGATTGATAACACTCAGAGTGGGGCATTATTCGGCTAAATTTTCATTCGAATACGTATTCGAATACATTTGTGCGAATAAGTTTTTATTCGAATAATCTTCGAATAAAAAATTCGAATGAAATGAAATTATTCGACAATAACGAATAAGTTTTTATTTGACTGAAAATTTATTCGAATAATTTCTTATTTGAATAAATATTTAGTCGACTCAACGGACGAATAAAATGATCACGTGGTTTCAGCGATGTATCGTGACACCCGTGAGACCTAATTTTTTAGGTTAAGTAGCTCTTGTGATAGCTCGGACTTTGCAGGAAGATGTATGACCACGGTATTACATAAAGTGGCGTTTTGATTTATTTTAAATAAAATTTGCTCACGTCAATCCATTTAAACTAATGAAAAAATCAATCTCTTCAAATTATAAGCGTTCATTAAACATTGTTAAATACATACAAATACGCACACTTCCAGACCCACACGTCCAAACATATGTTGAACACAGTACAGACTTCCATCGATAGATACCCGACAGGGTATCATATTCATTCGTCGTTCATTCTGGTCGAATAACGAATAAATTCTTATTCGAACGAATCTGGCTAGAATAACGGTACAGATTTATTCGCGAATAACGAATAATTTTTTGACGAATAAAATCGTCATTTGTTATTCGCGAATAAATCTTGGAGATTTATACGAATCCATATTCGAATGAAAATTTAGCCGAATAATGCCCAACTCTGAATTAACACTTAAAAGCTGAACGGTTGAAAAGCTACAGGTGCTCACAGACTAATAACAGAGCTAAGGAGATTCGGACGACGTTACACAGACAACCGGACAACGCGTAAACGTCAAACGGCCCCGTTATGCGATTACAAAAGCACGCAAGAGCAGAAATAACGCCGCCTCGCGATTTATAGACTTCGAAGAGCGCTGCAAGATAAATCTCGCGTGCGATAAATCTGCACCGCGGGCACTCAGCGGCCAGCGACAGCACGTGACGCGCATCGCTGCGACCAAATGACAATGTAAATAATACCTGGACAACGATACTCATTATGCCACGTAGCGGGCATAAAAATGGGAGGCGGAGAGTGGCCGTTATCGGTCATGAACCAACGCGCCAGGATTGCTGCGGCAGGAAGAAGACCGCGGACGATACGGCTCCCTCCGCGTTTATGGGCCAGCAACGAAATCTAGAATCTTTCGCGGCGAGCTTCCCGCGGCTGGGATCACGCCGGTAGATCTCCGCCGGATCCGCGATAAATCCGGATGGCCGGTGGATCTCGGTTTATCAGCTCGGCGTGATCGCGCGTGGCACGGCGTGTGCGTGCCCCGCGCGTAGGACCGGCCGCGTCGAAAAACTGATTTCTGGACTCTGGATATATACCGCTCGATCCTCCAACAGTCGTATTTATGTCTTTATTCGTGCGGGTATACCGGTTCCGCCGGTGAACACGATCTCGGGCGGATTCTTTCTGCGCGCACACGATACGCTTTGTCGCCGTTGTTCTTGCGCGCGCGAGTCCGGCCTGCCAGCCGGCCGATTCGAAAGTCGCGGGCGAAAAAACATCGACGACGGGTCGGTGAAATGAAAGATTTCATTACGGCCCGGCCGTTGGTATTTCTCATTTTTGCCGGCCCCTTGCTCATCTTTAACCGCTCCGTATTTCGTTGAGGAACCGCGGGTGGACGGTGAGTCCGAGTTCCGTGGTTTTGCACTGCCTCGGACGTTTTGGATCGATATTAACGTGGAATGGCACGGTTATCGCGTCTGTTATTCGCTTTAGGGAAGAGGACAGGCTTGAAGAGTGAATTGCACCGTTGTTCTTTGGCAACTTAATTTCTCATCGGTGGAGAATGTGACCTTATACAGTAAGCACTCTTTATAAGCCCATTTCTACCATGCGTTGTACGCTCGATGATTATCTTCTCTGTTTCTTGGAATTCTTCGGGCGAGAGTGAGAGATCCCGAGAACGAGCGAGAAGCTCTTTCGTTTTCTCTCGCTCGCTCTTGGGTTTTCTCACTCGCCCGGTTTTCTTAGTCGGGCTTATAACGAGTGCGGACTGTATCTACTTGGTTTATTCGTGCGACGGAGAACGGGGAAGTAGAAGCGCTCGGTGCCATAACAGTAGAATATGAAGAAGTTTGAAGGGGGTGATGGAGGTATTAGTTTGGAAGAAACACATATACATATTAGCAAGAAATACCTAGAGGCTAATTAGGCTTCAGCCTAGGGTGATTTTGGACGAAATAAATTGGAAACGATAGCAATATGTTTATGCCTGTAAAATGTTTATCTATATCCCTAATACCGAAAGTGAAGGATGATGTTCAAACGCAGAGGATTGGGACAATTTTAATAACAATTCACTTTATATAACTCATACGTGAGTTGTCATATTAACGATTCGTGATCACAAATTGGTCACAAGGGATTCACTGCACCTCAGCGTCATATTTGAATTACCATTTTCCTATGTTTTAATCTTTTAACATTTGAGTGATAATTGTACATTCGTAATACCCACTCAGACAATCATGTACCGAAATTAGTATTTGAAAAAATAGTTGTGGATAAAAACGATTTTGTTTATTAAAATCAACTAAATTTTTAAATTTTTTTTAAGGTCTAAAAATTTACAGAAATAATCGCAGAGACATATCTTGGGGCGCGATACATCCCGTGTAACCACGAAGGGTTCAATTAATTTTAAAAATGTCTCACCTCTTTTAAATTAAAATATTTGATGATATTTCACGAAAAGGGTGGAAGACGCTTATTAGCCTAGAGGCAGCGAATCTCCAACTTCTCCCTTGCAACCTCCTTATACATACTTCTCCGAAAGAAGTACAAATTGGACAGGGTCGCAGAAAAAACCGAAGAACATACTAGAGTTAAAGAAATGAGAAACTCGATTGGATGAGAAACGTCACTAGGAACGTACTATAGTTAAAATGAAGTTCGTAAAATGGATGTGCCACGCGGAAGGTGTTACCCTTCGTAGGAAAATAAATTAACGTTGGTACAGAAGATCGCCATGCACCAACCTACACTTACGGGGGCCCGCAATAAAGCGTACCGCCAAGCATCGCGATATCGCGACCGTTCGAAGAGAAAAAAAATATTAACGACACACGGCACTCCACGGATTAGAGAAAAGGCATTATCGTAGGACGAGAGGATGGTTCTGTTGTGGAACGGGGCCGATCGACGAGTGCAGAGAAGGCTGTCATAAAAGCGTGGAAAGCGCAGGAAAGCCTGTTGAAAGAAGTCTCGAAAGGGGACGATGGGACGGCCGTGGCGCACGCATCGTAATTTGCAAGTTATTCCGCGCGGCTATACGGATCGGATAACGAAACCGCGGGACGGGCACAGATCGTTATCCGCTCGTTCTCGAAATATTCCTCGGGCGCACGACGTAAATCCAGGGAACGCATCTAAGTAACAAGAGGAGTGCTCTCCCAGGCGTTTCACGCATGATCGATCGTACCGCGCCAGGGAAAGCAGTCGAAAAGATTCCATCGACCCTACGTGGGTGCGCGTAAAAAGATTGAGCGATCTTCTCCGATCATTCGAACATAATACGCCTATGCAAGAACCGATATAATTTCTTATATTTTATTTACCGATAGCCACGTGAATAGCAGAGATTTTGTTTCAAGGTTTATTTCTCTCGTCCAGTGACTCTATCAGTCACCGAGAATTGTGCTCGCAGTTGATTTACACCCCGTATAAGAAGACCTACATGTCCTTGTTACGGTCGTAGATCATCGCCACCCTTCTGCCGGCGGATTTACGAAAGCCGAAACGCCTCTCTTTTCGCGCAAACGAACTGATATTCTAGGCGCGGCTGGCTTCGTTAGCCGATCGTCGATCTCGATGGAAACTCCTCACGGTTAGTTACACCGGAGCTGTCTGTACGCCACTGCTTTCCCAATCAACGGTCGCCCACCGAACTGCTCACGGCGTGATCCTTCTAAAAAGGGGTACACTTCTACGCCTGCACCCTCTCTTTACTTTGCGCCGTTGTTCGGCTAGCGCGCTTAAAGGTTCCTCGCTAACAAGATCTTTCGTTACGGTTAAAAAAAGACAGGCGATCGGTGATCTTCAGATCCATATGGCAAATCTTCTAGAGCTCCCAATTCTAGAGGTCTCAATTTTGCAGAAAAGTGATAGACAGTATACGATGGTACCTAAACTGGATCCATAGAAATATCCCTACTCTGAGAAATACCTAAGAATTACACACGAAGAAAGAGTTCAAAGGTTTTTAACCCCCTTGGAAGACCAGATCAAAGGGTTTTGCCGAAAATGGGGAATGTCCACCGCCCACCAAAACATCCACAAATTATGAAACGAGACGTTAAGGTGTCAAGAGTATTCGCAATATTTGCATCGACGATCTTGATCCTGATGGCCTTCCTATCCACCCCGATGGGATCGCGCGGCAAGTTCAGAAACGTGGAAAGATGGCGTGGATCCTCTCCCACGGCGCCAATATAACGCCCGTTGGCTCGCGCCCGCCGCCTCCAGCAATAACATAATGGCACAGGAAGAGAATGCGTTTGACTCGCGATCCAACACGCCCGTGGAATCCGAAGAGCTCCGCGTACGAGCGGCCAAACATCCCCAGTATTCCTCGCCGAAAGCATAAACCGCTCGACGGCCGTTGTTTATTGTTCACAGTTTACGCCAGGTTTACGCGTGCTCCGGGGCCCCTCTCGGCCCTCGAATACGGGCGATTTCCAGAAAAAGGAGCCCCGACTGGGGAGAAAGAAATGAACCGGCGGCGGAGGAGAAATCCCGAGATCTCGCGATTCGATCTCCGGCTTGGCAGAACTCCATTTTATTCTACGAAGCACAGATACCGGACGGGGAACCGGGGGGAGGGCGAACGACCCCTCCGCGTCGCGTAATTGCTATACTCCGTGGAACAATACGTATCGGCCTCGTTACTGCCGATCGATAAACGTAAATTGATGCACCCCTCGCCGTACAGGTGTTACGGTCATTGACAATGAATCGCGCGCTTTGGATAACGCTTGATGCACGACCTTAACGAAAGTGAAACGGGGGAGATCGCGAAATTTATCGCAATGGGATCACTGCTGTTGGAGAATTAAAGTGGGGGCGTTATATAGGTTGGAAGGTAGGAAATTCTTCGGCGAACTAGTTTTTCTTACAAATGCGTAACTTTGGTAATATGAGGCATTTGATGGAAAAAGGGCACATACGCCAAAATGCCATTTCGAGTAAATCGGTTTCAAAGCTTTCATTATAGTATAACTTAATGAAAAGTAATGCAATCAAATCCAATTTTTTTTAAGGATGTAGTATCATATCCTTCAAACGTTTCGTAAACAGAAGTCATGATTTGAAAATGATATGTGTCTTTATTTAATAGTTTTATGCAAGTGGTTTATGTGCCCTTTTTCCGTAAATAGGGTAAATTCGTAACAAAATTGCTTCTTTGTTTAGTTATTTACATATAATTTTGTTTACATACTTCGTTGCCAATTTTTTATACATTTCTTAAATAAAAAATACAAAATGAAGGGCAAAACTAAACAAAAAATGTTATGTTTTAAGTAAGTATTAATTTCTTCGATTTTTTGCAGCAAGCTGTCTTACAAATCAATTTCATCTTTCCTAAATTCGCTTCTTTCCTTGCGGATTCGATACACGCCTCACTTTCCATAGTTCCTCGCTTACATTAAATCAAACGTATTGCACGACCAGACAATAGACAGCACGGCAGCGCGACCGCTCAGCGGCTATGTAGCTGCATGTCGCTCACGCTACGTAACAAAACAGCATTTAGCTAATTTAAACGTGGGAGAAGAAATGTCTTTGATATATTATATATATATAACATATTCCTGAGTCGATTTAACCGATTTACAAATGCCTCAATTATATAGAAGGGGACACACCTCGCCGAGTTTTATGACTTTGAAATATGTTGTAAAGGTCATCATTCTGGACAACTTTTTCCTATACATGTTACCGCCGTTCGGCTTTAGTTTCCTAGATATTCGCAAGAATCTGTGATCGGTAGTTGCTTTACGTCAGATGCTTTAGCCGCCCAACTTTTGAGAGATTGAAGATAAAAATGTGTAAGTTTCACAGAAGTTGCTCCCCTCCCAACAGTGTCCGGTCTATTGATGGTCTAGCGAGACAAAAGTCCAAAATCGTGAGCATCCAAAATGAATGAATCTTGGTCGTACCACAAGTTACTGAGTCAGAGATATCGGTATGCAAGTTTATACGTATTTCATAAAAGTAACGATCGGCGAAACGTACGCGAGTCGGCCGCTTAGTAACAGATTGTTAGAATGCATCAGTATCAGCCAGAGATGGGCAAAAAATTATTTGAAAGAAAAATTTGTGTACGAAATTTTTATTTCAAATAATTGTTTGCCCATCTCTGGTATCAGCTGTATGTCAGAGGTGCTCAATTGTATGGCGATTTAAATTGTTAGTACTTTTGATAATTGATTGGAGAGGTACGAGTAAGTAGTAAATCAAGCTTCAGCCATGAGTATTTTAATTTCCAACGAACAGAGTTAAAATATAATCATAAAAGTGATTGATTTTTTCAATAGCTTTCATTGGAAAAGCTCTAGATATCCAGGAACCTCATGGAATTTGAAAATTTTTGTGCACTTTTATTCTATTTGCTTTATAGAGTATATAGTCACAAATTATAGCTGTAAATATTTGCAACTCTACATAAATTTCATACATAATTAAAATAATTCTATCTTCAAAAATTGTGATGTTAGGAACTAAAATGTGTAATTCATTCTAAATAACGTGGTTTGTAAACAATTTTTCTCTACAAAACACAGTTCTTATCCGCTTCCTACGTTTTAAGAAACCCCAGAATACGAATTTTGGTTTTAAAAAATCCTTGGAGGCTGAGGTGAAAGTTTTACGTGTGGTAAAACAATGTGGATGGTTTTTTTCAAACAAATAATAAACAGTTCCACCCAATTGATGATTTATGTACGACCGGCGACTTTTGTTTCGCTATATTGTTATTAGACAGACCACTTTGCCCTGTTCGGGCCCTAAACCATCTGACCCAAACCAACTACCGATCACAGTTTTTTGCGAATATCTCGGAAACTAAGGCCGAGCGGCGGTAATATGTACAGGAAAAAGTTGTTCAGAATCATGCTCCCGACAACATATTTCAAGGTCATCAAAATCGGTATACCCTTTTCTATATAACTACCGTAACTTTCATTTAAATCATTTTCTAATAATCTCTAACGGTATAACATCGGAAGCAACGAAGCCAAGCCTTGCCAACAAGAAATTCCCTAGGAATTCAGCCGTATCAGATTCAAGGTTCGCATAGTTGTTCGCGCGATACTCCGTTCCATTGGTTGCTTAGTACGTCCGGAGGGCAGTTCGAATATTTTACCTTATACGTGTGTCCGGCTTTCGTTAGCGGCAATGAGAAGAAAGAATAGGGGGGGAAAAAACAGTGCGAGACCATCGCGAAAAGATCGAGTCCTTCTGTTGTTTGTCGGTGCGTCGCGAGACGTTGATTTAGATGGCTGTGATTTCCGAGTTGGCTACTTGTTGTCCGAGCCGAGTCGGATGGCGATTGGTGGCGTGCACCGTAGACTACACGGAAGGTGTGCGAATCTGATTCTCTTCTCCTCCGTACCCTTCGCCCGATTCATTCCGTCCCCCGTCTGCGCAGCGCCACAGAAAGTCGCCACTAATGACACAAAGAGGAATGCTGTCCGGCAACGCGCGAACGCGCCGGTAGCCATTTGTAATTCGCTAAGAAAAAGTCGAGAAAAAGTCGAATCAAAGTGTGATGACGGAGGCGGAGGGCCAGCTACTCGCAATTAGCGATGCATGCTGGCAGCTATAATTAAAATTGTACGGTAAGCCCCCCCCCCCCCTCGCCCGCCCAGCACGCTGACTTTCATATCCTTTCGCTCGCCTCGTCTCTGTCGCTGGTCTAATTCAATTACCCGCGAAAGGTCATCAGACGTTCGTTAGAATAATAACCGAGTTTCATGGCTCATTACGTGGATAGATGCACCGAGAATTGCGCACCACCTTCCTCTTGATCTCTTATTCAGTTTTTCCTCATTACGCGCCCTTGTGTTTCCCAATCGTCGCGAGTGCCTGACATGTGCACTATTTATCTACATATTTTGTACGGGTTTATGTGCTCGTGTTGTTTGTCAGGGGAGACAGCTTCGATAGTTTGTGAAAGCGTGTGCCACGTAAGTCAATATGCAAACAAATGATTATCTCGCTATGTTCTTACTTTGATGCGCGTGGAAGATGTTGCAAGTGTCTTTATTCTATCCACACGTGTTTCTTCGCGTATCCGTACCTAGCACGGAAGTACTTGGGCCCTGGAAAACTCTTGGTCTGCTCTTGACAGACATATTCTACTTAGTAGGGGTGGATTTGTCTGGGTTTAGGCTAAGTAGGCTGCAGACTAGGGCGTTCAATTTTGGGAAGCTGCAAATTTTGAGAAACGGCAACTTTTGGGGAACATAAAATTTTGGGAAGCTGCAAATTTTGAGAAACGGCAACTTTTGGGGAACATCAAATTTTGGGAAGCTGTGAATTTTGGGGACCATTAAATTTTGGAGAACGACAAATTTTGAGGAGCGGAAGATTTGAGGGAGCGGAAAATTTTAGGAAACGTCAAATTTTGGGAAGCGGCATATTTTGAGCGAAAGAAATCGAGAGAGGTTTAAACACAGAGGTTTGAGACAGCTTTAAAACCAATTCACTTCTTTATCGCATAGCGACTTAGCAATAACTCATATATGAGTTGCCATATTGAAATAATTTTGAAACTGTCTCGACTCTTTTAAATTAAAATATTTTATGATATTTCGCGGAAAGGGCGGCAGACACTTGTTAGCCTAGGGACGCCAAATTTCCACATTATAATCCAATTGAGTGACTACAAAACCGTCTATCTCCTGAACACTTTACCAACCCTCTTACACACAGCTCAAGACCTCTGATTTCTACAAAAATGTCTTGATTGAAAGGCACGAGTTGCTCCTCCTTTCTCCATACCAACATGTTCTTCAATTATCGTACAATACCCGCCACACATTGTCGAAACTAATGAATGTCTGGAGCAACTGAAATACGCTTCCAGTAATTACGTTTTTATTGCCGTCCGTTGGCGCGTTACATCCCAGCACATTGTATCGGTTCCCCAGCGATTTGAAGAAAAAAACCCCTTTCAGAAAGGAAAAATAAGAAGACGAAACAACCGCGCAGCCGACGATGACAGAGTCGACAGAATATTACAGAGGTCCGACCAGAGTTAATTCCCGCGGGCCGTGGAGAGGGACTGTTTTAATTAGAGAATCTAATTGATGGCCGCGTACGGCGCGGCTGCCGAGCAATCCATAAACGACTTCTTAGTGGCCGCGCACCTGGGCACCGCCACGGCGTTAATTACTCTCCTTCTGTGGCTAGGTCCTTCCATCTCTCGACCCACACTTTTTTCCCCAACCCCGGCACTCCCTCCCGCCCTCCCCGCGTGCGTGCGTTTTTTCTCCAGCTCCTCTCAGGATAGAAGCGGCGCAAGGGGGCAGGCGTATAAAGGGGGCAGCGGAGGGTTAAAAAAAAAAGAAGAAAAGAGGAGGAGGAGGAGGAAAACGTAGGATCGCCGTGAGGGAGATGGAAAGGGATGCGAGGCCGTGTGGAAGAGGGCCGAGGTGGAGGGAGCAACAAGTGTCCCCCGTCGCGAGGCGCAAAAGCATTCCTAATTACGCCCCTGCCCTTGAAGCGAGACGAGACAAAAAGCGCGTTGATTACATTTTCGTATAATTTCATCGGTCGGCTCTCGCCATTAAGAGCCGCCACCGCGCGCAAATTAGATCGATTCCTTAATGCCCCTGGGCCGCGTAATTGGTTCTCATTCTCGGAAGCTGACGGTGAAATCGGATATCTGTCGTGTAGCGAGGCGGCCCAACCCTGGCACCGACGGGGACCGGTCAACGTAATTGCTTCTCCGACTGTTTTGCGGTTCCGCGCCGAAACCGCCTCGGCACCGAGGAATATCGTTAATGTCGCGATACGCGCCACCCGATAATGAAGCGAGAAACGCTTTTTTGCCGGACACCTTGCGGGATGTTAATGAATCGCGCGGGGCTCTGCCGGGGCCCACTCCGTTCGGCGCATTAACTCGTCGCGGGCCTCGCCGGGGCCCCTCATGGCCTCCGCGGTCGTTACGCGTGTCGTGATTACCAGCGAAATTGAAAATATTCGCTAGTACGGCCACCGCTCGGCGAGTATTTGCGGCCAAGCGCACCGCGGATCGAGCTGTTCATCCTGTGCGGTGATTGCAGAACTCGCGAGGGAGGTTTTTTTTGCGCGCTGCAATTGTCAACGGCGACGGGGCCAGGCGGTTTGAAATTTCCTTCCTCGGTGTACGGGAAGCAGCGGGGATTTGTAGGTGGCATGTCTTTGGTTGCCAGGCGTGTGATAGTGGTGACTCGATGATAGATCTTTAATCTAGTTATAGAATTTGGGTGGTGATCTTTTGTTTGACAATTTTAAGTTATTGAGAACAACTGACACATTCGAGGGCCGTCGCCACTGCTCTTTTAGTTGTTATGACGGTTGAGGTACCTTATTTTTCGTTGCCAGTGATTAATTGTTAGCAGCTGCCTGGATTCAGGATTCAAGTGGAAACACAGGAACGATGCTCGTGCTGCCTGGAGAAACTTCAATACGGTCGTGGTTTTTGTTGCAGTGGTACAAAGTAGACAGCACTAAAGTCCGCGAGGATTTGGTCCGTTTGTGGATTCCCCTTGGAGCGGGGCCTCAGCACGACCAGCCTGACAAAACCGCCGAAATCTTTCTAATGAAATCCGCCGAGAGATCAGACTCTTTGCCGTTGCAAGCATGGCATTCTCTGGCAAGATCTGCTTTGTCCTGGTTCATCAGCCGCACGTCCATAAATGGGTGAGTGTACCAACCAGCTCGAGCTTCGAAAAATTGCAGAATCCGCTCGTCATTAATTCCCCCATTCTTTTTCCCGTTCGTCCTTTATTACGTTACCCCACTTGCTCCTTTCGCGTTCAATTCAGTTTTTAAGATTCATACCAAATACGACAGTCGGAGTACTCGTGGGGTTAATACACAGGTTGCGCAGAAATTTGTGCAACAAATTTGTAACGTACAAATCTCTCATACCAAAAAAAGAATTACCTTCGTGAAAATTATTGCTTCAGTCGTGGGACATTTCAATAGTTATCCACGAATTACGATACTTGATTACATAACTTTGGATATAATCGAAGCAGTGAAACGAGTAGGTTGGGTATAAGACATTTTGTCAGATAACATTATCTGACAGTTACTCACGCGGACTTTACTACTTAATTTGACTCGTCACTCACATGTCGAATATTCGAAGCTGAGATATTTTCACTTATCAGATATTTTTCATTCATAAAATCTTATCAACTTGCAATAGAAACTTATACTTTTCAACTGAATAATTGATAGAAATCTAGAGTGTCTAGTGAAATCGTTTAACCCTCCAGCAAACAGGATAATTTTCATCTTTAACCCTTTAGCGCCAAATGTATCATATATTCATGCAAATATATACAAATGCATTCGCATTTCGCTGTTTGTAACAGTTTAAGTGATACATGTTTAGCGTAATTTTTTTCACTGAAGAAAGTTGGACCTATCTGAACCCTGTATTTTTTGGATTTATGCATTTTGAACTCTGAAAAAAATAAAATAAAAAATTTTTTGTTTAAAAATATATAAATTCAGACCATTTATAACGATAAAAACAAAACGGGATATTTTTCCTGCAGCGGGATCTAGGTACGTCCGCTAAAGGGTTAAACATTCATTAAACAATCAGATGCCTCGCATGAATCGAAGATCTATCCACAAACTTTCTCTAAAATCAAGACGCAACCCCCCTGCGGGAATTTTACCTCGCACCCGAGGATTAACCTCGCATACATTAAACTTCATTCACAGTCTCCAGTATATGAAAATGAAACGACTAAACAATTCCAAAAAGAACTAATACCCTCCGAAAGAACGAGGAAACACCCCCTTTTCCAGCACTCGCCCGAAGAAAGCTAGGGTAAATCGAGGTCCGAGCGAAGGCAGAGATCGTTCGCGAGGTGATGAAAGGAGGCTTTCCCTTCTCGCCGGTTAATTAATAACCACGCAGATACGATCTCCGCCTATCTCGCTGTCCGATGAAGCTCGACAAGCTGGTGGCAAAGGCCCTGGCATGGCCGTGCCGTGGCCGGGGTCGGCTGCGTGAGGTGGGCCCCTTCGAACAGAGAAGACGATAGAGCAGCCAGCAGGCCGCGCGCGAGGGAGAGAGAGAGGGCGAGAGGAATGGTTATTGATGACCAGCTTTGTTTGCCCCCCGAACCGTTTATTAAAATCCAACGCGGGTGATTAACCTCCACCGACTGCGTCGCCCTGACAGCTACCAAGAGGAACACCTCCGCGGCTCGGTGTGTATATGGGACTGACCGGGGGAACCGTTTATTAAAATCCAGCACGGCTGGGCCCGAGCTACTAGGCGGAACAGCTCCGCGGCCGCTTCATGAATTAGAATGATGTAGAAGTTTCTTCGTGGCTGCTCGTCAGCCGGATTGAGCAATTAACGCATTACCAAGCGGACGGGTTCACGGTCCCTGGGCCAGGCTCTCGCGCAGACCGTTCGAGGGGGATAAATTCGCGATGAAATATGGATTTTCTCTGGGCCGTTTTTATTGATCGTAAACGAGGGCGAAGTGTATCGTCGTCGGTGTAACGTTCGTAAAAGTCAATCCATCGGGACGGTTAATATTATTCGCGGGGCAATAAATATCAGTGAAATATGCAAAATTTGCCCGACGGGGGTTGGGGTAAAGTGTGTTATATATATTATATGCTAATGTTGAGTGGATGCGGAGGTGCATGGTTTTGGGGGCACCTGGGGGGGAGATGTTTGTACTTGGTCGTTTAGTTTCAGGTGGGGTGAATGTTTGCAGACTGTGGTAGACTCTGATTTTTAACTTTATTGAGGTGTAATTATTCATTGAATTGACGATTCTGTTGTTGGAAAGTGATTGAGATTGTTAATTGAAGGGTAAGGGGAAACAGGGAATGGCACGAAACAGATTTATCGAGAAAATTAAGTTTTAATACTTTAGTTCATCAGTTAAGAAACAAGGTTTGATGAATTTATTAAAAAATTTAAAAATGATTTTAAACTCATTTTAACTTTAAAGAATTAGTTAAAAAATTACATTAGATTGTCATTTTAAAATTATTATTAAATAATATTTTATTCATTAGATGTCTGAAATGCAAAATTTAAACTATATATAAGATTAAGCGAATAGTTCCAATGATTATATTAATATTCTGTGATTCCACAAATAAAACCATTAATTTGACTTATAGTAATAATTATAACAATAAGATTAATTATTATAATCATTATCATTAATTTTTTTACCACATTAATTTTCTTATAGGGTAAACTAACCAGTAATTGATCGCATACCAGTGAATGACCATTAGGCAAAGAAATGTCAATTATAAATTTATAAATATTATATGTTTATAAATTGACTGTAGTTGCACTTGTAATATCCCATATTTTTAGTTACGTGTATTAAGCAAACATTTATAAGTACAATTCTTATTAAACGTTGCGGTCATTTACTGGGCTTCTACACGTTTTGCATTTTATAATCGTTTTTTTTTTTTTAAATTACGATAAGAGTAAGTAATTATTTTTATAGAAATTTCAAGAAAAAATCATTTAAATGCAATTTCATCAGTTGTTTTGTTGTTATACAATATATGTACATAAGTATTAATCTCAATGGTCCATAAATTCAACAATGCGGTCATTCACTGGTTAATTTACCCTATGTATAATTTTCTTCTTAAATAATTTATTATGTTACCTAGATGACAGAAGCTTATGCTTATAATTAAGCAAAGACTTGGAACACTCCCTATTTTGTTCCAGTGCAACGTGGACATTTCCCATTTTTAACCAGTATACCAAATCTCTTTATCGTTATCTTGTAGGGATCTTTAAACTTTATAACCCAGTCCCAATTGCCACCAACAAAATATGCTATAAATTTGAAAATCCCGAAAAAGGGACATTTCCAAATTTCGTCCCTTACCCTCCAATTGTTAGTGCATATTATGAGCTTGAAACGACTACGTGTTAAGAATTATAATTCCCAGATATTTGTATCTTGTAATTGGAGAAGTTTTACCGATGCACGAAGGAATTCGCAATTTCAACGGGAATTTAAAGCAGAGATTATTTGCAATTTCAAACGAAAGAGTAACTAGGAGTGTATAATATTCCGCGTTCCAAATTGCATCGCGTTATCGGTTGGCTGTGTGCCGTGAAATATCAAGATAACGTTCGCAGATACGTCCAAATGGTAATACGACGGTATCAGATAATTTTGGTCATGCGCAGCCTCTTAACTCTCATAATCTCGCGTTTTAGCCGGTCATTTTGAAGAGATTCCAATTCACCATTCAAATTATTACATCGACAATGTGATATCTTACCTGCAGAGCACCCGAATCCCTCACTCCGATTAAACCGTGTTTCTTCAATTATCGACGCAGTGCGCTGCGATAATTTCCACCAAGAAGAAAGCTACGTCTGCCACAATTTTTTTTTTCAAATTTCCCAAGATCAGAATTCCGCTTGGACACGACACATAGTAATTGCGGAAGAAGTCAGACGTAACGTCCAGGCATGAGGCTGATAGCAATTAGCAGCCATCGCCGAGCTTTATTATGCGCATTCACCGCGAGTCCTACGGAGAAAAGGACGCATAGGGTCCAAACTAGGATAAGAAGAACGACGGAGTCACCTGGGTGACGTTCACGTGACGTTACAACGCACTCCCGCTGAGAATATTCATTACATACCCTTATGGCTGATCCTCTGCGTCTTGGTAGCTCCTGGCATCGGGGTCCGTTCGCTCGTCTCGCAAATTAATCATAATTAGCGGTGAGATGTCCTCCGTCGGTCGCTGCCAAGGAACAGAGAGGGGGGGAGGGGTGGTTGGTAGTGAAAGAGGGGGATAAAAAGAGCAGAGAGGAGCGAAAGAAAGGAGAGGACGAAAGAAAATCAGGCAGTCGAAGCGTGCATCCGCTCTCTGGACTCTCGACAAGGGTCTCGACGTGGCCTTTTCGAATCACCACGCCATCCTGATTTTATTTTCGGGGCAAATTGCGCGCAATTTCCGACAAATGGGCAGGTGTCCGCGTACGAATCCTTTTCGCGGCTCCTGACGTCAATTAACAATGATTGGTCGCTGTCGAATGGTTATTACTTCTAATTGCCGGCCGGAAATGTTCCCCTTCGACCACCAGTTTCTGTTATTTCCACGGTCCCTCGATTGTATCTCGATGCAAATTCGGTTGTTAGAGTCTGTTTGCTTCGCGGTATACGGAATAATTATAGCCCGGCTATTACCGCTCTCTGCTCTACTACTATTATTCCCGCTGGTGCCTCTGGACGTGCGGTTTGCCGCGATTACCCCCGGCCGCTTTTCATATCGTCGAGAAATGCGAAAAGAGAGGCCATTCAGACCATAAACCGCAACCGTGTAATCCGATGTTTGGCTGTTTCATATCTCCCATAATCGGTTTAAGATCTTGCACCTCCGTTTGCGGCCGATTAAGGGAGAACAATGTAACGATTCCAGTCGGAATGATTCCTTAGGCAAAGCCTCGACGATATCGGGACTGTAGGGGTGAATAATGAAACGACAGTTCGCGTAATCGCAAAGTCGTAATTATAAATTAATCCAGTAAGTCACTGGGATTGTCACTTGGGGATAAAGCGAACGATTTTTAGAAATCCCTACTCTTCTTCGTCGCGTACGATGAATGCTGTCGAACTGATCGGCCAGCATCATCAGTGGGCCGCGTGGCTGTGAAAAAATACGTCGATCGATCAGGAAGAAGGGGTGGAAGACGCCTCGCCGAAGGTAACAAAGTCAGACAAGGAGATGGGTATCTATCAGATTCCAAAGTCAGACGGAACCCAGTAGCCAGTTTTTGTGAGATGGGCCCTACCGTGTACGGAACTTTGAAACGGCCGTGAGTGCCTGCTAGAGGGAGACGATCCAAGGAGGAGGAGGCTGTTTAGTTCCGTGCACCACCTGTTATCTTCTCGTCTCCTCTTCGACTTTCCCCCCTGTCCTTATAAACCTGACTTCCAAAGGGTGACCAAACGCACAGCTTTGTTTCTCGCACAATCTGGCTCGACGGTGCTCGTAAGAGGCGTTCGACACTTCCAAGGATATGCTAAGTAAAGTGTAGCTCGTCCCGCGCCTTTAGATCCTCAAAAGGGATATAATCATAGACCTTCCTTTGTACCGCTGACTTATCTAGTCTTTCGCTGATTCTTATTTAGATCGCTTTGTCCCTTTCTGGAAATGTTGACGTGGCTCATCTTCGCGATGTTGCTAGAATCTGTTACTTTTCCTTTTGAGTCTTGCTACAAGTTTTTCTGCCCCAATGTCTATGGGCGACAGTCAATCGGGGATTGTCAAGCACGCTTGTCAGTCATGCTCGACAGCGTATAGGCCACTTTACTTTTTCATTTATGTAGCATTCTCTTCTACCTGTCGACAACGATGTGCGCAACGGAGCCGCCGCTGCAGGGTAAATTCGATTTTAATGAGCGAACAGAGACCATGTGGCTGGTACGCTGGAACTGGGTCGAGCATTGTCATAATTACCGCCGGCCGAATGGGTAATTTAATTTCGGGGGAAGGGATTGCGCGCCGTCTGAAAACACGTAATTACGCGCCACCTCATTTTCACGGTGACCGAACATCGATCATTTCGTAAGTGGTTGTCGGTTGGGTTTATAAGTCGAAATTGGGTGTCGGGCCAGACTCGCGGTTATACGATGAGAAAGTTGTTAACAAGACGTTAGGTGTCGGTGATATTGGCATTAAATTTACAGAATGGAATTGTACTGGTGGATGCGAGAGGTGCATATTCTTTAATAGGGAAGTTGTAAAAGTGTTTATAATAGGTATTTCAAAATTTGATATAGGCATCTCCTTTGTAGTTGCATTATTACATTCGGAATTTTGTAACAAATTAATCAGTGAAATTTATTCTAATTGTAGCTCTATCGGGCCCTTCTTACATAAAATGGAGAAATGTGAAAAAAAATGTTTTTTAACATTATTTTTATTATTTGCTTACTATTTGCATTATATTTGAAAAAATAGTCATAGATCGTGTCATGCTCAGGTTGATGTATGTTTGGATTACAAGGAAAAATCCCCAAGCCGGAAATTCAAGGAATTATGAAACTTTGGGAATATGTAGAGGATATATAGCGCAATTTTTTTCTACCCAAAATTACTCTAAGGGGGTGAAATTGACCCCCGAAAATCCAGTTATTTACCGATCTTATGTTATACCTCGCGAACTGTAAGAGAGAGAAAAAATGTTTACAGACAAAAGTTACTTTTTTTTAATTAAGTCTGTCATTCGGAAACTTCAAGTTCTCCAGTTATAACAGAAAATCGGAAAATAGCCGGATCTTCAGAGGTCAATTTTACCACATTGGAGTGAATTTGGGTAGCAAAAAACATTATCTACTATATATCCCTCATACATCCCCAAAGTTTCATAAATTCTTGAATTTCCGGGTTGGGGACCTTCCCTTATTAGATACGAGTTAGATTGACATCTTCAACATCAATTCACAAAATTTACCATAGCTCTGTCATATGTGAAAAAGAATGAGGAATCTAATTATCCGTTTTATGCAAAAAGGACCTGCCCCCTGAGGCCGTTCCTGCATCCAACATTAAAACTGTACCTAAGTGAATCCTTCATCAATTTTCAAGCTCCACTAACTACAATTTAAAACCACTCTTTATTAATAAATAAATAAATGCACGTTGTATGAAAATATCAGGAAGAGTGAGAAATCAATGAGCTGGTTCTTAGGTTGACTGTACTTGGGACAAAGGGTTAATGAGTAATTAACAGGGCGCAAACTCGTGCTCGAAGGAGGGTGGTTTCACGGAGGTTGGTGTGCCTGAGACCCTCGGGAACCGCCCCTCGGTTATAATTAGTGGTCATAGGACAGGCACAGAGAGAAAGCCAGAAATCTGCTCGTTTTCAAGGGGTAGGCGAGGCGGCGCCCACACGCTTTTCCATTAGACGCGAGAATTCGCGCCTGCGCCCCTCGATTAATTACGGAGAGGGTTGCCAATCGGAAGGAAAGCCGGAGTGCGCGGCCCGGACGCGCAAACGCGCTAATGATAATTACTGACCAATCCCAGAATCCTGCTGGAAGCGAAACGAGCGAAGAGCAGCACGGAAAAGAAAGAGTTGAGATGGCCCGGAGGGTTGGAACTTCGCTGAATTGAAACTCGCGCATGGGGGAAGGTTTCTTAAGAGTAGGTTTTAAAGATTCGAGAGAAAGCTTCTCACCTTTTGTCGACTATTATACGCGGCGATGGAAGAGATATTGATCCTGATCTTTGAAATCTATAATGAGCGAAGTAAAAATACTTGGGGCAGTACTCTTTCGTTAGAGATATTATAATTGCAAACGTGGGCGTTTCTGACGATCGAGGCAACCCCCATTGGTACAGCCGCGCGTTTGCGCTGTACTAATTACTCATTAATCCTTTCACAAGCGCATGCTCAACGAGGAAAATGAGGCGTCCCTAAAGTGACGATAGGGGTATATCCCAAGGGGGTGTATATTTCACAGCGCCAAAGCACCTCCGCCGTTGAATAGCAACGGCCAATCCTTCGAGGTGTCGTTTCACCCTCCCCCTGAAATTAGGCTTCGATCCAAATAAAAGCACACATATCACATCAATTTTGTTTCCCAACAACATATTTCAGCGCTGATAAAAATGGTCGCGTAGCAGCGAGATAATGTCCTCTGTTAAACTTTATGGAATTCCGATTGCATCCTTCGCGTAGAATTTACAGGCGCGCGGCGAGACCGGGCATCGCCAAACCGCCCGATACGAAATCAAACAATGCAACGGATAAAAAGGGAGGCGAGGCATCTCCCGGCGATAGGGTGTTGGTATCGGTGGTGCAGCGTGACGAACGCATCTTCCTCGTGTATATCAGTACATAAACCGGTATTACCAGGGGGTAGAGAAGGGGCGTCCGTGTGCGTGGTCCCGGTCACGTAAGAATGGCCGCGTCGTGTCGCCTCGCGTCCCTTCGCACAACCCTGCGAATTACGTATGCACCGGTGTCGCGGTGGTTCGCGGGCTCCTCGGTGTCTCGCGTCACATAAATCGAACGATATGAGCCTGGCCGGCCAATCAGAGCGGCCTTTACCACCGCGATAAAAAATGACCACAGTTGGCGCGATCTCCTCGCCACCGAGTGGACGCGGCTAACGAACAAGAGCCTGCACGGACTCCACGCTCTGCCTCGATACCAACTAGAGCACATAATGCATAGTACCTACGTAGTGCACGGTGAGTAATGTATAGGTATACGACGCTGCATCTACCAGCACCCTACGCCAACTGTGCCCTATCGACAGTTACCAGTATCGCGGGCAAACTTGAAAAGGATCTGTTTCATTTACTGGAGTTGCTGCGTGGGAAATACAGTGGGGATCTACACTAGCGGACAAAAAAGTTACCACTTTTTCAATTTGTTCTATTTTTGTTATTTTTTTTTAGCATACATTTAGGACTGTGGTATATTTAATATGCATATTCTGATGGAGAATTTAAAGATGTATAAAATCCAGTTAAAGTTGAATTTAATTAACTGATAAGCAAAAGTGTTGTATGATATTAAAGGGGGTAACACATTTTTGGGGCCGACAAAGAAGTTACCACGTTTAGCAACTTTTTAGATTGTCCTAAAAGCAAAATGTCCCCCCACAAAATATTAGATGTTTTTATGTTCAAAAGTGGTAACTTTTTGTTGACTTTAAAAGTGTGTTGTCTTGTTTAATGTTATGTGCGGTTTTTTTATTGTTAGTTAAATAAATTCAACTGTAACTGGATTTTATACAGCTTTCAATTCTCTTTCAGAATATGTATGTTAGGCATATACTACAATTTTGAATTGATATTGAAAAGTAATAGAATTAGGGTGGGTCGAAAAAGTGGTAACTTTTTTGTCCGCTACTGTATTTATTCGAATTAAAATTTCAGTTGAGGTGTTATGTATGTTTGACGAACAGAGATTTTCGGGTGTCCGTCTTTGAGTGCTTTGGTTTTTGGATTGGTTTTGGGGGACCGAAAAATAAGAAATAAGGATTTTTTATTTTGAAGGGTGGGAACACCTTTCAAAGTTCGTTGGAAGAGGTACAAATACAAAAGTTACTATTGCTAAATAGTTTAAAGAATATTATGACATTGGGTATATCAAGTATTCTGCCCTGCTTAATTAAACTCTCGTATCTAGTATTTTTTCATTTTTTGAGATCCACACCGAAGTTCCACACGTCTTTTACCTTTTAAGTAACATTAAAAAAATCTACTTGCTTCGTAAAGATTTATGAACAGTCTAATGTATTTAACCTAACTTCTTTCCAAATGGTTAAAATATCCTGTCTTAAACAATTAATTAATTGGTAAGTTAATAATACATTACCTACTTAATAAAAAATTATATTAGGCTGTTGCGAAATAATGACAACATGTTTTAATTTGAATGAAGGAAAATAAGGACGGTCCAAAGTAAATGATAGGTAAAACGTCAGTTTGCTCGTTTGTTTCAAAATGCTAGATAGGCTATTTTAACTAAAGAGAGCAGTATTTATAACAAGTTTTATTCAACAGAATCTTACAATATTCTTTAACTAACAATACTTTTGTATTTGTACCTATTCTTGTGAACTTTGAGAGGTACTTTCAGCCTCTAAATGTGTAAACGAATTAAAATAAGGAACGCGTATGCACCTGCCTCTTGTGGGTGCTGGAAACCTCTCCTTGTGAGTGATAGAAAAGAGTGGACGATCATGGAATATTTTTGGGGACACCCTATCTATTTTTCTTCGTCAGGGAACTCGTCCATTTCAAGAAAGTGTATATTAATATATACTTAAAATATCAGAGGAGGGTGACGACTATCCAAAGAATAAAATACAGACTTAGGTGTTTGCAGACGTGACGAAAGCATTGATTTCTTCGACACTTCGGAATTTTCTTAAAATCCCATACCTACATCACATATTTTAGGCAAATGCAGGAAGCCAAGAACGAATTTTCCGTGGGAAAATGTCCAGGTGTATATAACCCTTTAATCCCTTCTCTGCCATCGGTACCTTTCTATGGAATTTATTCTGTTTCGTTCCATTCAAGCCGCATTGTTTATAACTACATAACACACGTGAAAATAGCTCTTCCAAACGGAATTTCCCGGGGATGCAATTGAATCGTGGAGAAATTACACGCGCTCCGCTAAAGGTAACGTTTCGCGCGATATTTTATCTTGAGATTAACGACTCCGTGCACTCGGTGCATAATGCATGCCGTTGCATCCGAGTTGCAGCGCCACTGATATCTACGTATCGCATTCGATCGCGAGAGTTATACCGGGGGAAGGTGTGCTACGCTTATTATATACATTGAACACACGTTCGGGAGGAACTCGCGCTTGGGAAAGGATGTGTAACTTATTATATATGTTACAGTCGATAGAATGGGAGGTTTCGCGGGGTTGGAGGGGGAGAGATACGTTGACCTTATATGCGTGGCGATCGAAGAAAACGCTGGTTGAAGAAAAGATATCTCCAAATGCTCACTGGTGCCTCTCCATATTTATGAGTAGTGTACTAATAAGAAAATCTTTCTGATACGAGAATTTCTTATTAAGCCAGGGAACAGTTATGTGTATATAAATTTTAATAAGAAATTATTGTGTAAATACCTACCGCGAGTAATAGGCAATTAACATTAGGAAACAATCTTTCTTTTCTTACGCCCCATTTACGGTCCAGACTTTTCTTTCTCCTATGAAAATCCGTTTTCTCTGCATTTAAAAATTAACATCTAGATGCGCCACTTTAATATCTGGGCGCCTCGTTGAGCCGAGACTGCCCCTGCCTTTTTCTACCTTTTATGGCGCAGCAACTCCAGGGGATCGTACTTGAATCACGGTGTTTAAGGCGTCTAAAATTCAGAAATGTCTCTAAGGAAGAGGGGGATTTGTCGTAGCTGGTGTCGTGGAGAAACGAGTTATAAAAGCGTGTATTTCCCTCGCGAATAGTCCACTTCGTGCTCCCATATCCTCCCGCGACAATCCTGCTGAAAATCAAGCGAACTTTCTAAAAATTGTGCCGCGATAGGAGCCTCAGTACCGTCTTTCTTCATCGTTACCAGATCACCATCGTTACAATTCCACTTCGTTACGTTGCATTGTACCCCGACGCTTCATGAAATAAGCGATAGAAACTGTAGCCGAAAGCCTGCAGTTCTATTAATTGCTACCGCTTTTTACACACAGCCGACTAAGGGTGTTCCCAGTCACGTCCTATCGCGAATAAAAACGAAATATCGCAGCGTTCAAAAATTGACACTGAGGGAGCAGAGGGGAAAGGAACGAGCATCGCGATTCCTTTGCTCGCGCCCTCCGCCACCGCTTGGGCGCTCGCTGGGGTGTTGAGGGGGTTGAATTGGTTTCGAGCGGATACGCGACGTGTGATCCACGTCTCCAGACACGCACACACGCTCGCGGAGTCGCGACGTTACCGTCCAACGTGGTGGGCGCGCGCAACAGAGACAAATAACATTTCCAGGGGCGAAGGGGGTCCGGAGCCTGATAAAGGAGGGGGGTGAGAGGAGACGAAATGGGTGGAGAACAAGGAAATCGAAGTGGAAGAGAGAGTGTGTGGCCGGGAGGAGGAGAGGAGAGGAGAGTACGCGAAAGACTCGCATAACGATCCCGTTTAAGAATCCCTCCCCATCCCTCCCGCGACGAACCCTCACCCCGCTTAACTCACGGCGAAGCCGGGCGAAATAACGGGCACTCGTGCTCGCCACCCACCCATTCGTCCCCCCCTCCCTCCCCGGTCCCTCCCTCCCTCCTCCATCGTCGGGGGAGACAGCATTTGCAAAACTCCGACGTGTATAATAATAATTACTGTCCTGTGCGGATACTCCTATCCACCCTCTCTTCCCGCCGTGCCGCTGCGGGCGGCGGCGGGACGGGTGGCGTGGCCTCCCCTCCAGGTCTCGTGGACAGGGTGGTCCATGGTCCACGCCTACCCAGCATCCCTAGCTCCGAGCTACGTCCGCCTTCCCCTCTTCTCCGCGTTTCTCTTTCTTCCTTCTCGCGTTCCCTCGGAACTTCCCGTCTCTCACGCCCGCGCTCGCTCTGCCTCTCTCGGTTGGTAACGCTAGAGCACAGACACTCGGAGGAGAGAAAAGCCGGCTAACGAGACGCCCAAGCACCGACGGGGGGAATGCTAAATAGACGGTGCACGTTCCTCTCTCTCTCTCTCTCTCTCTGTCCCCCGCAACTTTCCCTCCCCTCATTTCCCTCCCCGAGACATTGTTCTTCCTTGTTCGCCCTTCTACTTCCTCCCTTTCCGTCTCCGCTTGTTTCTCTTTCTGCGCGGGGTATCCCCCACCACGATCCCGCTGCCTCCCCTCCGCCAGGGACTTGTGCTTTCGCGAAATAAGCTCACCCCCCACTACCGGCGTGCAGGGGGCACGAGCGCGGACGGAAACGGTCGAGCGGAACCGAGGCGCCTCTCCTACATTATCGCCACGGGCGCGCACACTGTCCGCGCACACGCTGTGCCCGCGTGTCGTTTCTCCTGCTCGCGCGCTTACTTCCTTTCTTCTCTCCTCCGCGTTCGTACGCGCGGACCTAAGAGCGACGATTGTATAATCGCGGCTGGGGGGAAGATTGGGGCGAGGGAACTCGGCGGGGGAGGACGAGGAGCGATGATATCGAAACGAAAGACCCTTGACTCCTTCCCCGCCCGCTTTCTTTCGCGGAGTCCTGAGACTTTTTAGACTATCTTTTCTTTTCGTGGCCCCGCGATGAGGATGGGGACGCTCGGGCAGAGCGTGGATTCTATATCGTTCACGTGAAACTTATTACAGTTTTTTTAAACTCCGAAAGGCGGTTCGCGGAGTAACGATCATCGTTTCATTTCAAATTCCACCCATACGCAGTACGCAGAATCGAAAGCATGGGTCAACTGTGATACTTTGCGGTACGAATATATAAATAGGTCAGTATGGAGGTTTAAATTTCTAGCCTGGCAATCGAGTCGAATTTGTAAGCGCGGGAGGAGATTCTAGGAGACAGTTGGCGAATGATCCGCAAAATTATTCGAACTCCCGCGATCCCCCTCGCTTCTTACCAATTCAAGATACATTTTTCAGGATGACAGACGTTGATTGAGCGCTGTCGAGGAAAGTAATATCTCTAATATCGACTGTGAAAGTCGGGAAAGTTACTTGGAACAACACTGTAATTGCTCAGAGATCCTCTACATTTTGTTCTAGGAATTTGAGAACCTAACGTCTTCGATAATTGGACTGTATTTCGTGAAATATTTTATTGTATATCTCAATTTGAGGACCTTGCGGCAAGGAGCTCCATCTTTGGAGTAAATTAGAAAAAACTGTTTATAAAATTATTGCTTTGATGTAACATTAAAAAGAGAGCACCACTTGAAGAACACATACTATTTTCACACAAATTTTTCAAATCTGGAGCACTCTTATTGCGCAAAAGAATAATGAGTGCACAATCAAAATTTGCATTAAATCTCTTATTTGTTATCGGATTTGCATCAAATCTCAGAACTATTTAAATAGTCCAAAATGGAAGTATAGCAAGGTCCTCAATTGGACATTATTACACGCTATGTTTAAAAAGCCACTTTGCTTTTCGACTCCATTGGCACTGTCTCGCAGTTAAAAAGGTGGATAACGCAGCCGAATAACGAGGGACAATCTTTTAATGAGTCCAACCGGCGGCCAAGTATGTCGAGCGTGTTGTAAGAAGGGAAAAGAAAGATGACATAGGAAAAAGGGAAGAGAAAGGTCAGGATACCGCGTTGCTCGTTCAGAACGGCAAACGAAGGTAAAGATGACTGGATAGATTCCTTGAGCGTTGCTCCAATCAGATCCCATGTCACTCGGTTCATTAATCCATTCAGGGTGTACTCTGAAAAGTCCCGCGTTGTATTACAGAGTTACACCCGTCCGTATGTAACGACGTTGAATATGTAATGGCGTTCAGAACGCAGCGAATCTCGAGCGTGACGAGATTCAATCAAATTATAATTGTACCGCGTCGATGTACCTTTTAAAGCGGTTTATGCTGAATCAAAGTTTGCATCTATAAATACACGCTTGTCACTTTCTCGACGTAACTGTATTAACAGAACGAGAACCGGATACGTCGGCTCGCATCGGGCGTAGGAGTGACTCACAGTTTTCTTAACATCCGTCAGGATGTTAACGAACAATTCATCAGCGTCAGCTTTGTACGCTCCTTGTGGAAATATTAATTTATTCTAAACAAGACGAACGCTTGTAAGTGCACTTGCACCAAGCAACAGTGAGATTTGTAAAAGTTAAGAGAAGGGGGGTGGAAAAGAAAAAAGTTGTGCGAGTAGTTTCGATAGTAGATCACCTGCTAAACCTCCATTCTAGTTCATCGCTGTCCCCATAATATTCTCGTTACGAAATTAATTTAGGATTATCGCCATATTCATCGCGTTCGTACTTTGAGATAATTAACCATTCCGTTTCAGGGTAAATTATTTTACGCGGGAAGTTATTGAATTTGAATTTAAGTCGAAGAGTAACTATATCGCCGGCAGTTGTTGAATTATACAAGTGGCAGCGTCGACCAGAAGAATAAGAATACATGGGACACGGTTCGCGTCGATATCATTAGGTGTGTTTCTGTAATGCCAGTGTACCTTCGATTATTTGCGCGCCCAGGCGATCGAGGGAAAGAGAAAGAATCTCGGCGGGCCGAGCGGATGGGCGAAGGAGAAGGAGAGGTATAGGGTGTATCGAGAGCTCTGCGGCAATCCAGCAGAGAGCAGCACGGTTGAAACGGGGATTTGCAAACAATAGGCCCGAAGCGGGGTGGATTCTTTAGATGGCGGCTTGATACGCATCGCATTTACATATTATTGCTATTATTAGGTAAACGGTCCTTCGAGCGCCTCTTTAACACTACGCGCTCGCCCTTCGAGGTATTTTACGAGCGACCGCGAGAGGCCCCCACCGATAAAGGCCGAGACCGTAGCCAATGCGGCCAACTGAACCAGCACCCCCTGTCGGCGGACAAAAATTGAACCACCGGTCCGGACACCGAGTGGGTGGCTGGAATTCTAAATAATCACCCGAGCCCCTGGAAACAGATACCTTATCGGGCCTACACTCATCGTCGATATCGTTATCCTTCTCCGCGTCTACATCAATGGCACCTACTCTACAACTGCCAAAGATTAAGACACTTTGCATTCGTGATGCACAAGTGCTGGTCATACCTTAATCTGATCTGTGTAGTACCGCTTGAGTCGTTGATCAACTCAACCCTTCTGGCGCTGAGATTCAAAAGCTTACAATACCCCCACGCGGAAATCCTACAATACCTACTTATATATATTTATTTCTGAAAAAAAACATCGTAATTCAGGGTGTTTCGTTTGGAACGTTGATACTTTTTATTTAATTCTATTTATAACCTAGAATATAAGCTTGCATTCTGAGATTGGAATTATGAACTTTTCTTCTCGTACCCAGGCCCACTTTCATCCAGATTATAAAAGCGATAAGAAATGATCGAAGCTAGACACGGTTCGGTTCGAAATCCTCGTGGCGTTCAGGATCGTGCGAGATCGCGTAAGATCGACATTTTAAAGCTGGCAACGCTGCGGACTCGCGGGTATCGGGGCCCTCTAGACCGCGTGACGCCAGGTCGAAATTAAAGACGCGGCTTTAGACGGCGGAGGAGTGGGGGGAGGGGCCCCCCGACGAAGTCGTGGAAGGCAAAAAGGAGGAAGGCGAAAGAGGGATCGGAATCGCTCGATAAAACAGGGCGACGTTGGGAGCACCGATGGGCCCCGAACGATTCGAAGGGGAGAAACATTGGGCCGGTGGTAGGGGGAGGAACGAGTACGTACACACAATGGGGCCCCGAGAAGAGAAGCCGAGAGCAAAAGCGGTGAATTAATTGTCGCTCGCGCCGCCGACGAAGCCGCTACGATCCGCGGGCCTGATTTGTGAGCCGCACGCGTGTATATCGTACGTGTATCTGCCCGCTCGGCCTCCCCTCGCCCTCTTCCCCTCCTCCTCCTCCTCTTCCCTCTCCATTCCCTTTATTCTTCCCCTCTCGGCCGTCTCCGCCACCGGCAACAAGGAGACCCGTGTAGAGGCCGCGACGACGGTGGTGGAGACTGACAATGGAAACAAGCTCGGGGAACGACAGAGTAAACAGGCCCCGGAGAAAGAGAGATACAGAGAAACGGGAAACAAAAGCGAGATGGTGAGCGGAAAAAAAGAAGCCGAAGAAAAAGGGAAACGGGTCGTGGAAGAGAGAAAGAATCGCGGGGGCCCAATGGAAAGGAGGAAGAGGATGGCAGAGAAACTGAAAGATGCTACGAAAAATGCGGCAACCGGGTCCCCCGACGTTACCTCCCCTTCTCGTCATCCCCCATCTCCACCCCGGCCCTCCTCTGCTTCTATACCTCATTCTGTCCCCTGTATCTCCTTCCTTCTTCTCCACCTCTTCTTCTTCGTCCCTCTCGCTCTTTTATTTTTATTTATTATTCAATGGAGGCCAGGAGGTGCTCGTTAATTGATGGCACCGGCTATGGTCGACGCGGTGAGGAGGGGAGGGAGAAAAATCGAGGTGGGCCCCCGAAGAATGGGACCACGAGACCACCATCGCCTTATTTATAACGCCGGGGGTAACCGAATTCACGATCAAAATCCCGCGTTCCGCGGCATTGATGGATCGCCGCGGCCATCCACCGCGTCGCGGCGGCGGCACCGGTATTTTCAAATGAACCCACCCTTTTTCCCTCCGAAACAGCCCAGCCATCGGCCAGGAAGATTCCCTTCGTACGGCATCATCGGATTCTGCTAGCTAACCCGAGCCTCGACATGCCAGACGCTCGATTTCTATATACAGCTGCCTTTCATCGATCATGGAAGCCTCCTCGTCGTCGCCGTCGTCGTCGTCGGCTGGCACAATGAGATGTTGAAATATGCGTTACCGTTCCGCTGATTTATCCGTTTCACTCCTTTATACCCGTCCTTGCGATCCAACGCGATGCTCAGCCTCTTAAAACTCTATCCCAACGTTCTGCTCATCCTTGCGAATGATTTTTTATGAATCAAGGGGCAGGGCATTCGATGCAACAGGAGAAATCGATTGCGCCGCGATCTTGTTCTTCATCGTTGTTGTCCTTCTTAAGAACTAGGCACCGAGAATTTCATGTTGGAAGTATCGGTTTTTGATTGCTCTGCAAGCCCAAAGGTAGTATGTACCTATAAGGTAAATATAAATAAGTTCTGGAGACCTCGATCTTTGGGATCTGAAGGGATTTTTATTTTCTAGGTACTCTTCGAGTTCTTTTTACAGATATTTTACTTTCATTGATCACTTCCTTTTGTTTTTCTATTAAAAGTGAAGTTCAACCCCTACAAGATCGTCGAACATTTCCTTTGACATGTAATCAAACAATTGTTGCAGGCTGCTCGGCCGTGGGTCCATGCACGTCTTTTCTTGTGAACAGTTTCAAAAGCTGATGGACGCTAGTGGCTATTCGGGGCCGTGGCATTCCTTGGTGGACTTAGGCGCAGGCGATGGAGCTACCACCGCTCACGTCGCTCACCTTTTTGACAGAGTTTACGCTACAGACATATCGGCGCCGATGAGATGGGCTCTGGCTAAAAGAAAATTTACGTAAGTTCCATTCTGCTCTTCGGCTCGCTTTGCACCCTTCCAAGGGAAGCTAAAATCAGAAGGGATATATCATATCTGCTTATCTGAAAACTGGTACGATACAAGTTTGAAGCTATTTCTATTTTCTTCGAGTGCAAAGTTTCGAGGGTTCTTCTCCAAAATATTGGTTTCAAATCTACGCGATTAACAAAGGTTGCGGGATTTTAAATAAACCAACAACCAAATACTATCAGCGAAACACATCTCGGGCATATTTACACAATTTTGCAATACAATTCTATTTAAAAACAACCGGATACACGGAGTACTGAATGAACACAAGGTTGCCCCTTAAAGTGAATAGTTTACTAAAAGAAAAAATCCGTAATCGAGTCTTTTATGAATCGTTCAGACGCGTGCAACCCCTCTCGAGAGAAACATACCTTGAGATTCCTCCTAGTCTCCTAATTACGCACGTACTCGCTTAGTTCAATGCCATCGGGGTCCTGGGGAACGTATAACGATGCACTTGCTCATGATGGTGTACCGGTATGTAATACCCCGTCGTGCGCTACTAACAAGTTTATTGCGCCGAATTGATTGGAGTAGAAGTTTACGGTGGTTTTACACCCGAGCTGTCTCGCGTCGATACGGACGGCCAGTTGCTTTGCTCGGATTTTAAATAAGTCCCTGTAGGATGCGGCAGGCTCGTAACGTTTTATAGAAATCTTCTCCAACGGACGAGTTTGAAGACTCCTCTAACGTACTGTCGTACGCAACCACGCAACCGACTTAATCACGAATGGAAATCTTCGATACACGATGGAAGTACGGAGAAAATCTACGCCGCACCGAAGTACAAAATTAATTACGCCCACGTCCCCAACGTTTCGTTCTAAAACTCTGAGTTCTCCGAAATTTCAAGGTCATATTACGATGCGTGACTTGGAAGGTTCAGTGCATGGGCGACGGGTGAGTTGTTCTTAGGAATTCCTGGCAATTGGGGTATGACTGCCAAAGATCCTTGTTCCCAAGTCCCCTCAGTATCACTGGCAAGAGACAACATAGAAGAGCGTAGCAAAGCTCGAGGCCTCGTTCTGCTTTCTGCCTGCATACGTTTGCGTGACTTTGCAGGGTGCTGGAATTGGATAAGTGGCAAGAAACTGGGCCCTTTAACGTCATACTCTGCCTGAACCTGTTGGACCGATGCGACCGACCCAACACTCTGCTCAGACGCTTGAAATCATCTCTGAGCCCTGGCGGCCGGCTGGTGGTGGCGTTGGTCCTCCCCTTCAGCCCGTACGTGGAGATCGGCGAAAGGGGTGATCACAAGCCGTCGGAGTACTTGCCGGTAAAAGGGAAGGGGCTGGAGGGTCAGATCGCCAGCCTCGTCGACCGTGTTTTCGCGCCACTGGGCCTCAAGTGTCTCGTCTGGAGCAAGCTGCCTTACCTCTGCGAAGGCGATCTCGGTCAGGCGTACTACTTCCTCGACGACGTGGTGTTCCTTCTGGAGGCACAACCCGTTAGTACCGAATCCTATGTATGCCCAGCGGAAAATTGTTTCGTGGAATCTAACACGATTAGACGGTTTCAGGACACCTCGCGATACTCGGCCTCCGAGTGGACTGACATCGAGGCGCAGAACGGGCAGCGGAGCGACGACGCGAGCGATCTGACTGGCCACGAGCGGAATTGTAATGCAGGCAAGTCACACTTGTAAAAACTTTAATCATTGCTGTCATGAATTAGAATTATGCGAGAATACAGAAGAGCAATACTGGCAAGCGACAACGAGAGCTTAACGTGCAGATACAGCGGTAGCGTTGGTGTACCATATCATTTAATTGTCCTTTCGCGGACGAACGAACGACGACGGTGCGCATTTTACAACGATCTCTTACTGTCAAAGTCGGTGCAGAAAACTTGTACACGGTTTACGGTATAAATATGGCGAGAGGGGCGGTAAAAACTCGGAAACGTACTCTGAACGGCCGGCGACGCGACCTCGCCTCGCATGCATGGCGCTTAACTCCCCTCGAGATTCGCTTTCTTTTTGTACCTTTATCAGACTTAGTTTCCGTGCTCCCTCTTTCTCATTTGGCATGCACCGGGTGTTTCGCCTGACTTTACCACTTGCAACAATCAGATGCAATTGCGTTTGCTTAGGAGAGGCAGATGTTACGGTATTCTCAAGATCCTATTCTTCATAACGTTTCATTGAAATGAAACTTTCTAACTCGAATATTCCGTAAAATGATTGTCGTCAATTTTCTAATATTCTTTATTGACCTTGCGATTTTGAAAAGATTAATAGAATATTCGTCATTTCAAAGTAATTTTCTTTCTGTCATCGAACGCAAGGGATTTAGGTAATCAAGCCAGGAGAAACACCCTGTATGTAGCGACTTAGTCATGGATATGCTTAGTTGTGTCGACGCCTCGACAGCAAGCAAACGGCGATACGTTTGTATTAGTTTTACACAGCTACGAGAAGAAATAAGTCCATTTAGTTCTTGTAAATACACTTTGGTGTGTAACAGGTAATTGTCGAATTACTTAGATGATATTGTAGCAGCCTTATCTTAAAATACACTGGTGATCAAAAGAACTTTGAAAAGGTGAATAAAGATATAAAAAACACGATATTTTGACAAGAAGGCAACTACGCTCCGATCTATGTTTTATAGGGTGGAGGGATTTCCCACGATAGACCAGTGATAAATGTAGTATTGAGATTATTTATGCGCGTACGTAAAAATATGAATTTCAAACTTCCTTTTGACCACCGCTGTATATTAATTAACAAAGACGCGTGGTGCACAGGACTCAAATTTCTGCGATTTTCGGACCAAGTTACAAGCAGTTCATAAAATTTACGATAACGTAATAGAAAGACCACCTGTGTTCTACTTGCTAATTTCAAGTGTAATCTAGCCTCGCGATACAATAGAACAAATTCAGTCTTCATAATTTCAACAAACAACATACTTCGAGATTTAGTTAGAGTGTAAATTCTCCTAAACTCCATTACGCCAATTACTGGCTTGTATCGATGTCGGGATATTCTTCTTTTAATATCCCAAATTGTAGAACTAACTAGAACACTAATCGCAACTTCAAAATATGTCGAGATATGAAAGAAGTTCAAAGGTAACATTCTAATTTAGATTTGTTGCCTTTACGCATTTATATATGTACACGCACAATTACAAATTATAATTGCCTTTTTTTAACACATCGATCCTTTCTTCGAATATACTAATTTTATTCGTACAGTGACTATTCTTCGTCGTTCTTGTGTTATTTATACGTTTCTTGATAATGAAGAAACGAGGTGTTTAAATATTTTCTTCGGATACATTAAAATACACCGAATTCGTCTGCATAGACTCACCAGCGGATTTTAAAAGACACGAGAACCGTTTACTAATCGAATTCTCAATGCCTATCAAAGTTCAGCCAACTTTTAGTATCTATACACAGAATGGTCAATTTTAATCTACAAACGTGAGAGTTGAAAAGGTTCGATTAAGTTATTAAAGTTGAACGAAAAATAAACCATATACGTGGACCAAACGACAAAAATTTCACGGTCACATTATGCCATCCATCTTGTTTGCTTTTAAAAAAATATATAGACTTCATTTTTAAAAAGAAGTGGCTTCAAAATCACCTTGTTGCCGTGTTCGATTTCTTTAATTCCATATATGTATTATGTAGATACTCCGGAAATTCGATATAGAGCACTTTTCAAAATATACTCGCCTATATATGAAATGGAAACGCTTTTATGTGTAACGAAGATGTGGATGTAGTTAGATATAATGTGCTCTACGAAGAAACAAAGATTTTGCTTTTAATAGCGATACATACACAGATATTAATTAATGACGTGTTGAAAATCTGAGCCCTGTTAACAATCGGTCGACACATTTGCTGCAGACATTGTAAATAAATATACGTTTATAACAGACACATCTATGGAAAGATATTTTGATATAATTGTACGTCTCTACGTACACGCATTCGCACACGCCCATATAAAATTTTGCTATTTCATAGCCGAAACTTCACATTCATCGAACCCTCCGTACAAATAAGATCCATGCATGCATCCGTTTTCTCACGCACTTGACACACAAATTTATTGTTTATATTCAGAAACGTATAGTCCATACTTTGATATTATCGAGCAAGAAGGAAACATTTCACCATCGTAGATATGCGTTTAACAATTAAGTTTAAAACGACTTTACTTCTACAACGAAAATAAAATGCATCCCGGCGAATGGTTGTTCGCCGAGATAACGCATAATATTCATTATTAGGCGATTTTATTTTACGGTTTGCAGAGGTAATATCGTTTTTAAGTAATATTAGTGCACAGAGAGAGAGAGAGAATTTTGAGCGTCAGTGCAAATCACATTTCACGAATTTTCTAATAATGTAACTTCTCTTCATTTTTACATAGTAACGAAATAATTTATTCCTTGAAAAATATCTATGAATTGACCAATGATTTTTCCGTTCCTTTTTTTCTTTATTTATTTATACGTGCACACCGCATTTTACTGCCCATGGAGCTTATAAATTATTGCAAGTTCTACACACCTTTTAGGTGCAACTTGTCAGTGAATAATACTAGACGTAACAACAATATATGTTCGATCTATTCTTATAAATAAACAATAACTCGTTTAATGTAATTTTTAAGAAAAAATATATATATAAATTGAATATTTACTTTAACTAGACAACTTTATTACGAGTTCAGTCATTGAAATCAAAAACAATACGTAATTATGTAATAAACATTGAGAAAACATTTAAAAATTAAATAATGCGAGGTCGAATGGTAACAAGAATTATGATCCCTTACTTATACTTTTATATTTAAAATATCCACGATAATGTTCAATTACCAAACATTTCAAACTTGTATCTCAAGCTAATGTCTAGCCTTTTTTATTTATACTTCACTTTTAACGCGTACGTATGATTTACTTATACAATGTATAAAGAATCTTTATAATACATTAGTAATCAGGTAATCATTGGAACACAAATGGTGAGTTATTAAATCAATAAATAACAATACAACGTAAATGCGGCTTTATAATACATGCAATATGCAAATTATTTGTAACGCGGCCAGCAATCCGAAATCGCGTGGCCGCTATTGCTAAGCCCCATGGGCAGATCCTAAAGACTCGAGGTAAAATCATAGCGACGAAATAATAAGGCTAGTCTGAATCTGAAGTAACGGTGTGAGTTTCGATTGACTATATATAAATTTTTTTTTCACTACCCACGTTTATCACAGTCCACGCATGACTCGTTTTATCTCTTAGTATTCTGAGGTCCTAAACGCCAACAACATTTGAGCAATCCTTCGGGTTGTTTACATACAAAACACCCAGCTAACCCATAAACACCACATGACTAGAACATCATAGAGCGCAAAGACAAAACCTGGTCTGACACTTAAAAAAGCGAAGACATTGTTTAGTCTAGCTTGCGTTGTTCGCACAACTCTTCTAAACCTCCAGTCTTTCTGCATAAAAATTATAACTCTTTATTTGATAACTCTAGTCATGTAACGAGGGTATACTTACAATGTAAACCATAAGAAATACTTACAATGATGGGAGATAAGGAGTACCCGTATGATCTAATCGATGTTTATCTTCATTTTTCCAGCTTGAGACGGGAATATGCGGCGGCGGCAGGAAACTTCTCAACGATTGCACAAGCTGTATCGTATCAACAAGCGCTGTAACAGAACAACAGATACAAAATATATACATTTTATCGACTTTCACCGATGTTTTGCATAATAAAGGATGAGCGAGATGCTAAACCGATTGTAAAAAATAGTCTTCGACAGCATCATACACGAGCACAGAGTTGCGTCGAATGTAATTAATTTATAAAACGTTCACTTATAATATATACACGCACAATATAAACATGATACTAAAGAAAGAGATTATATATCTTATTACTTTTCTGTAACGCTTCCGATTGTTTCCCGTATGGTTTGCACATTGCAGGACGTACGCAAGCTTTCATTCTTGCCATATTCTTCATAACTTCCGCGAAAGCTCTTACTATTTTTTCCTGACCACCTGCGTAGTAATGAAATTCTCGTTATTATACGCCAGTGTAATTCAACGACATAGAAATTGTGTAATGCGTTAGTAACCTTCTGAGTTTGAAGCCGACCGCGATCCTTTCTCGTTCTCCAGCGGCCAAGCTCCATTATGTAAAGCTAACAAATCCTTATTTGCATTTCCTATTCCTTGTAGATTCCCTAAACCAAGCCCATTGAGATTGTCCAAATTATCCAAATTTGTTCTTAAAAAATCTGTTAATTTATGGTCGGACATTGGTATATTAGGTACTAAAGATTCGTAATGTTGTTTCCCAGTGGTTACTTTTTTGTCTTGTGACACAGGCCGATGTGGAATATTTAACGATGGACGGCTCGGAGGGCGTTGGAGATTCATTTGGTTCCCGGCACCTCTCATTTCAGACAAATCTGCCGAAGATCCTCCTCCCATGTGAGTATTTGGATTAGCACCACTTAAACTCTACAACACAAGCGTACATTGTAATCGACATTCGCCAGCCTAAAGGTAAACTAAACGTCTACGTAAATTAATAACTGGTTTATGCTTACTGCTTGAAAATCTGTATTATGAGGAAAACTACTACGTAAAAGGGAAGCAGTCGTTTCATTGTCTTGAATATAAGTTGGTGCCATATGTCCCATTTTTTGTGTTAATTCCAATTGATTTTTATAGTAACGACAAGCATGATTGGGACAGTTTTGTACCACCTCTATTATAAATTCTTTTTCCATACCGAAGCATTCTCGCCCAATAGTATACGATTCCATAACAGCTCTAACTGTGCCTTCTAAGCCCAAATGTAAACCGTGCGGACCGTTCATATGCTTTAACATCACAGCGTTCGCAAAATGTTCGTAGGGCAATATTATTTTTCCATTCTCTCTAAGAACTAGCCTCCCTTGAGAGTCCAAAGCTATTCTCGACGCCATCATTCTGTTTGCACATTATAACACATTGTAATAAAGCCAGCGGAAACTAACGAATCTTACGTCAAAGTATAGAGGAATAAGAATCCCTTTATGAATTTAAAACTGTGCATTCTTACTGCAGATAAGCGGCGCTTGGGATCATAGACGCATCCTTGAATTCTGAAAAACATTGTAGAAGTTCGATGCTTGGATTCCAACCCTTATTCTGAAGATAGGCTTGCAATAACATATACATTTTCTCTGTAACATAGCCGGCGCTACTCGGCGTAGCAGGGTAACCGGAACCTCCTCCTGGTGGCCCCATCTCGGTTTGCATACCTTTGGCAACGATGTTCTTCATAGTTTCCGCCAAGTCCATTCTGTACAAACAATATCGTCCGCTTTAAAAGCTCCTAGCAATTGGCATTATAATGGTCACAGTTAAGAAAATCAAGAAGTGTGTCACAGATACAGAGCAAGATTGAAATAAATCTATAAACAGTCAGGTGTAACACTGTCATCAGATCAATTTTCGCAGAAGCCGTATAATTCCATCGTGATGGAAGTTACGGTATCGCGAAAACGGTGTAATTGATTCGTACGAGAATGATTTAAAAAAAAAAATGAAGAAAATTAAGATGTACAGTAGCCGTACCGATGCTAATTGACACACGTAATAAAAAAGGGTCAGGAAAATGCATGTAGATTGCCAGGGTAGCAAGCTTGGCAGTTTAAAAATCCATGCATATTCGAATCCTCCGGCCATTGTTATTTGCGGGATGAAGACGTCTAAAGAAACGATAAAAAACACTGATGCGAGCCACCGCCCCCCTTTAGATGCGGGGGGGAATGAACGTTTTGGACACTCACCCCGTACCGAGCACGATTTTCACTCACTCGAAGTTTAACCGGGAACGCTACAGGGCCCGTTTGTCACCCTAATAGTCGCCGCTCGGCATACCCTCATTAATGATTCTTCTCACATTTGCAAGTAACATAAATCCCGATAATTATTTCTGCAAGGATTGTTGTTTGCGCGGCTGGCCGGCAGAGGCGCTTGGCTTCATCATGATTTTTTAGCGTATCCCCTATATCGCATGTATGTGTACACCTACGACCTGCGGCATTCCGGCGCTTACGCGACTCCACTTTGCGCATTTATCAATATTACTTTTTGCAATTGATATCGCTCGACAGCTTTCGGCTCTTTGCAGCGCGGTAGCGTGAAGAATCGGGGTGTCATCTGCGTGCATATCACAATTTCGAGTTATCATAGCTGTGTGTAGACATTAAGAATTATGTAATTGATGTAACGCGAAATATATTCGACATCTTCGATCTGTGTCTCATTTGTAACTCAACACTGTATGCCTATGTAATTTACTTTTTTAATATAATATCGCTGTATGTATATTTATAAATGATGCAAATAAATGTACTGTCGCGATTCATAATTTATGTAGTCTTGTAATATATTTTCTGTAATGAAAGGAATATTGTGAATTAATCTCCCTTTCTACTTGCGGATGTTAGATTTTAATTACGTGCAGATTTAAATTCAACGGTTTCAGTGGTTGTGGTACAATGGTCGTCGCTAGATGGCCATAGCGCGTAAGTGCTGTTACTGTACCACGTTAGGTAAAGAAGACTTGGCTGCAGCCACAGACGAGGCATCGACGAAGTACAGGATAGACATATCACGCAATGTAATTTTGTGTATAAATTCAGGATACCTCCATTCGCGTCATATTCTCCTGATACATTGCTCCAAAATCTGGCCAAAATTTTCAGAACGCTCTAAAATGAGCTTCGTAACAGGATAACATGATGTCGAAAGAGGTGGCACTAGGTTAGCGCCTTCGGGGAGAGAATCTAAGGCGGAGAAGTATTCAACGCAGAGGCGCAGAGTTTTCGAAAGGCCTTCGACGCAGAAATTCAGGATACCTCCTTTCGCTTCATGTTCTCCTGATACATTGCTCCAAAATCTGGCCAAAATTTTCAGAACGCCCTCAAATCAGCTTCGTAACAGGATAACATGATGTCGAAAGTGGTGGCACTAAGATAGCGCCTTCGGAGAGAGATTCTAAGGCGGAGAAGTATTCAACGCAGAGTTTTCGAAAGGCCTTCGACGTAGAAATTCAGGATACCTCCTTTCGCGTCATATTCTCCTCATACATTGCTCCAAAATCTGGCCAAAATTTTCAGAACGCTCTAAAATGAGCTTCGTAACAGGATAACATGATGTCGAAAGAGGTGGCACTAAGTTAGCTCCTTCGGAGAGAGAATCTAAGGCGAATTTTTTTTTACCATTTCAATGTCGTTCCCTACCTTACCGACAGTTCGAAAACCGGTCTATTCCGATTGAGTTAGAATTTTGAAAATAGCTTCATTTTGCATAAAAATAATGTTTGCGAGAAGGATTTTTGGCTACTCGAAAATTTTGTTTTACCATTTCAATGTCGTTCCCTACCTTACCGACCAACGGTTAAAAAGACTGAAAATAACTAATAGAAACAACTTGGTTATTATTTTATATTCTTTTATATTTTATCGTAATTATTAAAAATGTTCATTTTACAAAATAAAAACTATATAATTTTACTTTTTTAATTATAATTTTGTTGAATATCGATTATTATATACCTCTTCTATAGATGTGTTAAAAAATTATTCTTCTCCAGTATTCTCTTCTCTCTGCAATATATTTAATTATATTAACTTTAAATTGGTTGTGCATTACGTCTCTCTCTAAAACTGGTATCTTCGTCAGAGTGTCGCCTCTTGGTATACCTTCTCCTTGGCTATGTCTTTTGACAAATTTTGTCGATTTATCTTATTTAACAAATTTCCAGAAACTTGTACGAAAAAAGATGCTCCTCTGTCGAACCTTTAACAATATTGAAGTGTTTTATACACTTTTCGAATTAAATATGAAAATATAAGCTAGTTCAAACTTTGCTACTATTTTTTAATACAACCAGAGTAAAAACGTCGCATCATTATTCGCAGAGGGTGGTCAGGTTTCTTAAATTCTGGGCATACACTGGTTTTTTACTGTTTATTTTTTCAATTTGAAATACGAAGTACAGAATTGTTTGCTTTCATTAGGTGGGGGTGTTACATTTATACGACGAATAACATCAGGAACAGTACGTTTTGTCCTTGGTTTATTATCGAAAACTGAAGAAAATGTTGTACATTGACGTGCAATAATTTTTTTTCTTTAAAGTGCTTTAAACGGTTAGAAAGTACAGAATTAACGAAAATTATTTAAATTCAGAACGCTGATTCAAATGTCATGGCGGTTTTCGATAATCCGTCACAGATCGATGGAAAGTTTCAGTCAAACTACAATTTTATACATTGGTAACCTTACTGAAGGAAATCGAATTATCCAAGATTTATATTTCTCGTTTGACCCGGGCCGTTCAGCACCGGTGATATAAATAGAAGATATTCATGTAAGAAAAGTGTAGCTTCACAGTCATATAACATTCAGTGGCGTTCTCTCATTTCTTAGACGAACGAAACACGACTTCATTGTATGACACAAAGCAAAAGTTGGTCATATCAAACAATTGGAATGAATACTGATGCAGTTACTATGAACTCACAAAGTTATTGAGCTCCTACTTCTGAGACGCGCAAAGGGTCCGCGAACCAAAAGTAACTATACATATTTATTTTTTTATGATCGTTCTCACTGAACTCAGAGATCCATACAATTAAAACTGGCCATTGCAGCAAATCCCTAGTAAAACGGGGCGTTATATAAAAATCCTTTTAGAATGAAATTTCACCGCGAGATTGTCACGAATTGCCTAGCATTAACCACTTCCCGCACTTGATACTTCTAAGCTGTCCACTTACTCCTTTATGCGCGCCTCAATGGGTGAACAGAAATAGAACTACAATAAAACATTGTATAAGGAATTCACCAAGATGTTTCTTGCGTATGTGATCTCTTTCTGAATTTTGTACTACTACGAACTAAAACAATACGATCATAAATAAAAATAACGTAAAAAAAAAGTTAACCGAGCACATAACTGTCGTAGCGGCGTAACCCCTGCATGGAGATACTTTTTCTAAACGCTGATTTTAAATAAAAGAGAAAAAAAAAGAGAAAAAAAATTGTAAGAAATTTTAGGTCTCCAAGAGGATTACTTAGTTAGAAATGTGATCGGAGGTCGTAACAGATCAACTAGAATTATAACTGTAACTCCTTCCGGCGTCGAATCGTTTGTGAGTCCCCGAGAAAACGTTTTCCCTTCCACGGTTACCATAGCCCCAACGATCTGCAATTATCACATTAACATTTACATTAATTCCCATAAAACATGAGCATCTGGGAACACAATTTAAAGATTTCTGTATGCGTTTTCTACTCTATCGCTGATTAGTGGATACTTACTTCGGCCACCATAGTTTCCACTTCGATCCGCGAGCTCCGAAAGCTTTGGATTGACTACTTGGTTGGCTTCCTTAAGTACATTTATTAGATCTTTCGCTTGCCGACCATTCTGTGGTGTAAAGAACGCGTAACTCGTTCCTGTACTGTTCGAACGGCCCGTCCTACCAATCCTATGGATGTAGTCTTCGGACGACGACGGATAATCGAAGTTGATCACGTACTTTACATCGTCGACATCTAAAGAAACGGTATTGTTAAAACGCGCCGCGATTACAGGGGATTAAATGCTTTTAAAATCTAGATATAGTTTTATGCATTGTTACGCTCAACAAAAAATACTAATTTCTTGATAATGCGTATAATACTGTGTTAAATAAACAAGAAACAAAATTCTTTTGGGGGGGGTTTTCTCGTCGGTGTTGAGATTAAAACTCTCGCTCTCGTCAGCTATATATTCTACCAACAGTTGTATAAAAAGAAAAAGTGCAACATTACTTTGGAAATGGAAAAATTTTCAGTTTTCATGTTCATATCTTGGTCGTTCAGCCCGAAATATACATATATGCAGCTAAGCCTATAATCATACACTAAACCATACTATCACGTTAAATATAGATTGTCTGAGAGTATCAAAGAGAGTGACGGAGACACACGGACATCTTTTTTTCTCTCATTCTGTAATTCTGATTCCGTACTCATGGCATGTATTAATTTTCCCTATGCTTGGTTCTTCGATGCAAACATCTAGCAGATTTTTTTTGGCAGCAGATTATGAAGAACTGAATATTTTAAATTGCATTTAATGTATCTATAGTTAAACTGATAGTAGAGAAACTATTACAAATGTAACCTTTAACGCACAAATTTCTTTAGTCGATCAACAGACCTTAATCAACGAATTAGTTTTGTTTATTTAACGAAGAGTATGCACATGTAATTGTGAATTCATTAATGGAAGGAAACAATTCATTATTAAATATGCAACATTTGTATGATAAAGGTTAAACGCTATTGTTAAAACTATTAGAAACTGTATTGCCCTAACTTTCACTTCTAAATGTTAGAAACATACGAAGAATGTTTTAAAATATACATCGATTTTGATGTCAGTCTCTTAAGCAGCGAGAGAATTGTCGCAAGTCGTTCGCTGGTTGCAGAGCGAATACTGTGTGCATATCAATTGCATAATTTAGAGAAGGATAATGTGCTTGTCCCTAATATATGCATCTGTCGTAAACCCTTTTAATGAAATGTCCACTCAGAATCAAATGACAATGGATGCTTCGTTTTACAAGCTAAACACAAATTATTGTTCTCGTCCAATAAACGAGGAAACTTGTTTGACAAAATTTCTTCGTTTATGAACACCAACCTGTGTGGCTTCTCTTTCGCGATACCCCGTTTCTCAGTGTCTACCGTTTCTATCTGTTCTCTCATATTAATTCTACAAGTCCGTTTCTATCTGTTCCGTCGTATTAATGCTACCGCTGGCAGTCGGTGTTTCCTGCTCGTATTAGCCAAGTGATATATTCGCTCCATACGCCGTGCGGACGACTTTATGCAATGCGCATATTCGATCTCCCCACTCAAGGGTAGAAGTTAAATGCATATGAATGTAAGTTAGCTGCATAATAATTAAATACAAACCCTGTTACGGCTGAACATTGCATTCCATGTGACTGCATACAGAGCGCCCCGGGGGGTGTGCTATTCTTGAATGCAAGTTCACATCGCAATGTCGTGTCCTAAGCATCACACACCAGCGAGTAGCGATAGTAGCAAAATCAATAGAGATTGTTGTCTCTGAACACACCGGCTGAGCATTGGCTATGAAGTGTGACGGTTGTTTCCAAAATGCAAACCACGGTCTTATCTCACAACCAACCAGCGCGATAGCGGCATCACCCGCGCACCACTCTACTACTTTTTCGTGGTACACAGGCTGAGCACAGAGGCACATTAAGTACAATATTATGTGCAAAACAGAATTGCGCACGTACAGTGAGTGAGCCATGTTTATTTTTTCTTTATCGAACGATCGTTTTTCATCGCACACTCAACACAATTTGTGCACCATGTGCCTCTGAAACAAAGGACAACCAGACTGATTAACATAAATTATAAGATGCCCACACTTATTGCTAATACGACTCTCCTGTATTCCAATGTCTGTTTGCTCTCAATTCTTTAACACAAGCGCACCGAATTCAAACACTTTCTTATCCCTTTCGAATAAAATAGATTGCATTAGTGAATTTTGAATGAAACGCTGGTAAGGCACTTGAAACAGATAAAAAAGAAAGAGAGAAAAAAAGAAGGAACGACTCTAAATCTATTTACCTAATGTCACAGAGTAGAGAATTCAATAAACGTACAAACAATCTGAGACGCAAAAGGAACTCGACACTCTCGATTAATAATGGAAAGAAACTACGGAAACCCTGTTGGAAGAATTTAAACCCATTATTTGAATTCTGTTTTATTGCCCTATTATAAACCACTATAGTTTCAACGAATATATTCAATACCCACGTGCTATTGAACCCATTGAAATGTAATTATGATTGCAAAGAAAATCCATGTGTCCGGGCACAAGTGATACAAATAAAGAAAGTAATAAAAAAATATAATTATACCAGCTAACTAATGCCGTCTATTTAGTGCTCTAAGCTTATGTAAAGGTTGAGAATGTGTATTACGAACATTTTTGGCTCAACGTTATGCTTTTGTATCACTTTATACGCATCCTATTTACTCGATACCAAATACTACAGAGTATTACGACATACTCTGGTGAAATATCATAATGATGCTTGTGTTCCTCTAAATCTTAATCACAATGGTATGGATCACTTAATAATATCCGGAGCTTTTATTCTAAAAAAATAGTGAGGCATCACCTTCATATAACCAGTCTGTGCTACATCGCCACTTTACCCTACCCCTTTCTAAACAAGTGTAGATTTTCGCAAATGCAATTTATCTATCTAAAGGTCAATGCATTCTTGAAAGTCTAACATCTTTAAAAGAACAGAAAAAAAATTATATTACATACCCAATCCACGAGCAGCAACGTCCGTTGCTACGAGAATCGAACCTCGGTTGTTCCTAAATTCTGCAATCAAATTTCACGGATTAATATACGTGGCGATAAAGTACTATCGCGCCAGAGAAATAATATAAATATACCTCTAAGAACGTGATCTCTTTCCTGTTGCGATTTGTCACCATGCATGCACACGGCAGGCCACCCATAGCGACGAATATTTCTGGTGATATTCTCCACCTTTTTCTTTGTCTCTACAAAAATTATAGTCTTCCCACCGTCTTCGTTAACATTACCAATCTCCTGTAGAAGAGTTCCTAACCTGAAATTCACGAGGAACACGTGTTGTAACTCAAGCGTGTTAAGCAAAGAGAATATTTACGAGATAAATGAAAAAGGGTCAGTTCTTCTTAGAGGAAAAATCTTATATGAAATCATAAATTATCATATACCGATATCATCATAATAAGTAAAATGCAGAGTATGTTGGACGCAAGAGAGAATATTCAAAGTATATAGCAGATATTAAAAGTGTAATACATACTTTGTTTCTTTCTCGTGCTCTTGGCAGACGTCAACGATTTGAAGGATGTTGTGATTAGCTGCCAACGTTAACGATCCAATGTTCAATTGCGTGTAATTAGTGAGATACTCCTCCGCGAGATTCCTAACTTCTTTCGGCCAAGTTGCAGACCACATAAGAACTTGCCTATCCGGCCTGATCTGTTCGATAATTTTTCTAATTTGGGGTTCGAAGCCCATGTCCAGCATTCTGTCGGCTTCGTCCAGAACCAAGTAGGTGCATCTGCGTAAATTTGTCGTACCGCGCTCCAGGAAATCGATCAGTCGTCCAGGGGTAGCGATGCAGATTTCGACTCCTCGTTCTAAATCGCGAGCTTGACCTCCCTTCGGCGCGCCACCAAAGATGCAAGTGTTTCTCACGTAAGACAAGGAACCAAAATCTTGAGCGACGCTTTGAATTTGTTGCGCCAGTTCCCTAGTTGGAGCTAGAATTAAAGCTATTGGTCCATCGCCGCGGTTCAGAGGTTGTTGACTATTAATATGCACTATGGCGGGCAGTATGTATCCCAAAGTCTTCCCGGACCCAGTCTGTGCTATCCCGACCATGTTATGGCCAGACATAGCGATCGGCCATCCTTGAGCTTGAATAGCTGTCGGCTCGCTGAATCCTTGCTTTCTAATACCCTGCATCACGTAGTCCGGGAAATTTCCTTCCTCGAAATGCTGGATCGGATTAGGAACTTTGTCTCCTTTCAATGTAATTTGGTTCTCCTGTCTGAACAAGTCCACTTCTCGTGGATGACGTGCTTGGACATTAGGGTGCGGTATGTAGAAATCCTTCTTGAATGGTTTCAGATTCTCGAAGCTCCAATTCGGTTTCCTCAAGTTAGTACCAGCACTGCCCGTAGAATTTTTGCCATTGCGATTCCCAAACCGCCCACCGCCGCCGCCACCACCACCGTTGCTCATGCTGTTAGTCCCGTATCTGTTCCTCTGCACCTTCCCACCTCGGTAACTCCCATTGTGGTAACTGTTAGACATTGCTCCGTACGTCCTAGAAAAGAAGACGTCGACACTGTCAGGGACGATCGGTCTTGCAGGGATGAAAGGTACATTGGAATGTCGATGTGTAAATGTAGTGAACATAGAGAGTCGGCTCCAGACAGAGCGGTGTGGATTCCGAAGGCATGTTCACATTTCAGTTTCCCTCCCACAAGCATTCATGCTCCATTGATATACAAAATGGAGGCATGCCAAAATGAGAGGTTAATTTTCAAAAGTATATAATTCCAATTATATTTTTATGAAAATTGTCAGCAAGATCTTCGCTGAGTACAATTCTTGGTTCGCGTTAATATGTTAAGGTAATATGTTACTGCTTGAATACAAACCTAAGTCTGAGTGATCCAAAGGCACCAACTACTTGTCGTAACCTTTAATATCAATATCATACTAATGTAATATTAATTTGTCAATATTAGACTAAAGCCACGCAGTTTTGCTTACTAACAGTTTGAGAAATTATTTTTAGGCAAGCTATTCGTATTTCATGACCAATTAATTTTCAAGTCTCTCTACAAAGATCTTACGTGCCATTACATATATGCGAAATTGCCTATTCGAATATAGAATTACGTTTATCGAACGTCATAGAACAAAGTAGCATGATATACGTTAAAAGTATACAGAATATAATATCGTGTTATTAAAACAGTTTCGTAAGAACTGCTGACATTTGCAAAAAATCAAGATTAGCGGAGCACGTTGCATCTGATCAGAGTTCTGATATTGAATGCGTTATGTGACTGACAAAAAACAGTTACATATTCAAAGTATCCTTTTACAGCAATAGTTTTAACGGTTCCAATTCCTGTAAAGCGGATGTATTCACTTGAATCTTCGTACATAATATATATATAGATATATATATATTGTATTAAATATATGTTATATTTATAGGAATCTTCTGTCCATTGATTATTTCAATTCTGAATAACCGTTTCTGGAAGTGTCTTTATATAACAATTTCCAACAGTTATTTGTACAAGAGTTTGAATCTCCAATTTTCATAAATACATAATGCAGAATAGTTTATACATATTTTAAAACAGATATTCAAGCAGAAAGAAAAAATTGCATAATAGTACATCGATCAATTTTTCAAGGACGCGATAGAGGAAATGAGTAATAGCGACGCATTGCAGATATTCGCGTAATGGCCGACCACGATAGATCTTTGTAAGAAACGTGAGAACTGCCATGACGCGCTGTGATAAAAGCTAGATCTTAATAGCGATAGAAGTTTCACGTGATAATTTGAAAGGTGAATTCTACTCACATGTTTGATACCGGCGATGGCCTTTCAGTCCCCGATTAAATGCTGTTTCAACGAGTTCTGTTGTACTTGATTGACTCGACAAGCGGCAAAGATATCTAAAATTAAATTTACAATCATTAAACACGCTCGACGAATCCGGCAGACGAGTAAAAAAAGAATAATGCGATAATCAGAAGCAGTGCGGCATACAATGCGGAAACAATTATTTGAAATAAAAAAGAGAATTGTACAAGTAGCGAACAAACATCTTACCAGAGCCGCTTCCAGGGACAGAAAGAACGATTTACCGTGAACCCGGATGTGAGACATATATCCTTCAAAGATATTCAAAAGTGGGGATGCGCAGAGGGGCTCTAATGCCGCCATTTCCGTTCTCTGCGCAGATTATGCAGGTATTGATTTTCATTAGGCAAGTAACCACGTACAACTTTGCACAATATCATGTATATTGTTTGTCACGTTTATATTTTGTTGATGCATTAATTAGACATATGCATTTTCAAGTACATTTTCTGTATGCATTGTTTTAAGTACTTAGGCTGTCGAAAATTGCACTTCCGGTTTTGCAATATCAACCGTTGGTGGTAGTTCGTTGAAAATGGTACTTAATTCTGTAGATTCTAATCTTCAATAATTCTACTTGCTTATAAAATTAATTAAATTTAAGAAATGAGCATATCCTTTATGTAAAATGATTATGTATTCTTCGAATAATAACTCATTATATGCAATTATTATTTTGATCAGCATTTCCTTCTACTTCATTCACTAATACTTGGTTTACTCCTTTGCGTTTCTTCCGAGCCACCTTTCGAGTTCAATATTTTAACTTATGAAATATGAAACGCAGCTAAAGTGGAAGTGTAAACCATTTATCCTTGTTACTTCGAAGGCTTCGCTGTTACGAGCGTTCAAATTTTCCCGCCATCCGGACGTCACGAAAGATAGTTTGCATAACGTACACTGGCGGCGCTAGAGGCGCAGTTTCGTCTCGCTCGGTCTACGGTGTCGCGCGTCTGCCTTTTGAGGTTAGTCAATGGCGGTGCGTCCAATCAGAGTCAATCAGAGTTGATCAGGGGGTTTGTGCAAGTCCAACCTGGTCGAACCGCGGTTCTGTGCTGCAGTTGTTCCGTGGAGTGCGTGCGTTTGATGGGTTACCTTTTATGGTAATTCAAATTCAAGCAACAAGAAAACATCGATGAAACCTGTGATGTTCTAATAGCAGATTGAAAAAAAGGACCTTCTGAGAGCGAAAAGTAAGTGTCCGAAATCTCTCGCCCGACCCAGCCTTTTCGTTCGTTTTCCTTCGTCGTTTCGGCTTTCCTTTCGTTTGCAAAGTGATAGCACTTTGTAAATATAAAGATGACGGCATCGTCATGAATGAATAAGCGGCCTGTTTCACGCCGCGGATAATCATATTTCACGAGTGTCGGGCACACCTGAAGTGCGTCTGGAAATCCTTTCGATACCTTGCGAGTGAGAATTTGTTTTCGTTGCCACGATAAGCGATATGTGTTACTCAGCTTGAGGATTAAAGCGTGGGAGATCTCGCGTAGCCGCGCCTCAATTGCATTTCATTCCTCCGCTTGGGAAACAATTTAATTCCATCGCTTCAAGTGCCTCTTTTCCCTTCTTCTTATCTTCATCTTATTCTCCCTTGCGTAGCTATATATATCTGTTTAACATAAACACGAAACCGATCCGATATTCGAGTAAACAAAATTCTGGATTGAAACTGTTATATTTTCGGAGTGTGATCCGTGAAATGAATCGATTCAATTGTTTTATCCGAAATCCTATCCAAAATATTAAAATGACGTGACAGGTTGACTCAGTCATTTAAGAATAGTCTCCCTCTCTGTGTTCACTGTATTTATAAACGAAGCTACTAGTTTGCCCCAATTTTAAACATTAATCGTGCCGCATTGTTTCTACGAAGAATGCTTCTAGAGAAACACTGTAAAATGATTTCTCAGTGATACAATGTATGGATTATCAAGGATGCTTTGTTTTTTTCTGTTTTTATCAATTGTATCGAACAATACATCCTCTGTTTATCAACTTACTTGTATTCACTACTAATCTAATATTTAAATATCATGGTCCTGAAAGAAAACTGTACATTTTATTTAAGAGAGGTAATATCTAATCTTGAGAATATATAGAGAAAATAACATTTCACTTTAATACTGTCAGAATTCACATAATAAACAAGGAGGAAAAGAATTTTGCCGCTTCCTTATATTTGTTATCTGCGGTTGTGTGTAAGATTTATCTACAGGCACTGCATGTAAGACGAGTCATCACATATGTAATACCTATTTTTTCTTGGAAGGTAAAAATAGCCATTGGAAGCATGTTATTTAAGAATTTCATGAGTCAACAGTTACTGGAAGCATTCTTATTTTCCTAAAACGTTTGCCATTGTAATTATACCGATGCTTAATAAAGGAGTGGCAAGAATCAGTTGAATCATCGTCGTTTTATTTATGAAAGTATATTTCGGATTTTTGTAATATATCATATTGATTCAGTTTAAAACAAGAACCCCGTATTATAATTTAGTTTTAGGCACAGACTTGGTTTTTGTTTAATACTCTTGATCTTTTTGTTCGAATAGAACTTTCTGCGCTACAATTTGTGTTTATCTGCGCAGAATGTTTGGCAGCTTGGGATGGATCGTTACAATAGCGATTATATCATCGCTGGCAAAGGCGAATTACCCGCCTCCGGAAAGACTGACAGGAATGAATCCTTGTATTAGCAAACAGACGTGTCACGAATGCATACAAACACCTCATTGTGCTTGGTGTGCTGCACCAGTAAGTGTAGATCACAGATGTTTGTGCTTATTATTTAAGGATTTGTGTTGTATTATACAATAATGTGGAACAATATGCCTTATGTAATTGACATTTTTATCTTTCTCGTAGAAATTTCCTGAAAAGCGGTGCTTCCTACCAAATATAAATACCAAAATATTTGCAACATGTCCGACGGAATACACATGGAATCCGGACAACGTTTTCAGTATGACAAGACATCGCAATTTAACAAAAGGTGGATATACCAGTGGTGGTGCTGCTGCTGGTGGTTACGAATATTCGTATATGAATTCTAGCTCGTCTAGCTCTAGTTCGCAGTCGCATAGAGAAAGTGGCACTAGTATTAAAAGCAGCGGCAGAAGGCAAGAAGCTGTGCAGATATGGCCGCAGGAAGTTAATTTAAAGCTTAGAATAAGTGAGTGACCACAGCCCTTGCTTATTTCGGCATAATTTCAATAAAAATGGCATCTGTAATCTTAAATAACATCTGTATTTTTAGACGAGGCGCATAGAATGACCTTTGCTTATTCACAAGCAGAAGACTACCCAGTTGATCTGTATTATCTTATGGATCTGAGTAAATCGATGGAAGACGACAAGAAAAAATTATCAGACTTGGGTCAACTTTTAGTAGAAAGTATGAGTAAAATTACGAGCAACTTTCGGTTAGGCTTCGGCAGTTTCGTTGATAAGGTTGTAATGCCTTATGTTAATACAATGCCAAAGTCGTAAGTTTCCCACAAATGTTTCGTCAACTCGTGTAACTTGTTATAATGCTGTAACACATCGAACAAGGTGTGCATTTATAAGAATGAATGTACAGCCACTTCTGTATTCCAGGCTAATAGAACCATGCGATGGGTGTGCAGCGCCCTATGGATACAAAAATATTATGACACTGTCTCAAGACACTAGTCATTTTGCGGTGAGTAGATGATGACTTTATGTTCCAACAATTTCTTTGTAGAAGCTGTTATTTATTCGCGTTATTTGCGCAGAACTTGGTACGAAATGCTTCGGTGTCTGGAAACTTGGATGCGCCAGAGGGAGGATTCGACGCGATAATGCAAGCTATAGTTTGCAGAGGGGAAATCGGCTGGCGTGAGAAGGCTCGTAGACTCTTGGTATTTTCTACGGACGCTGGTTTCCACTACGCAGGCGACGGCAAACTGGGTGGAATTGTAAAGCCGAACGACGGCGAGTGCCACTTGGACAGAGGCGGACTCTACACGCACTCGTCTTTGCAGGACTACCCAAGCATCTCTCAAATTAATTTGAAAGTTAAACAGAACGCCATTAATGTTATATGGGCTGTCACCGAGGAACAAATAAACGTATACAAAAGACTGACTAAACACGTGGAAGGATCGTTCGCTGGAAAATTGTCGGACGACTCTAGCAACGTTGTAGAATTAATTCGAGAGCAGTACGACGCGATTTCAAGCTCCGTTGAAATGAAAGATACGGCCAGCAGCGCCGTGAAGGTGAAATACTTCTCCAAGTGTTTGGGCACAGGACCGCTTGTCGAAACTTCGAAATGCGATGGGCTGAAAGTCGGAACGAAGGTCGAATTTATCGCAGAAATTGAGGTCACAAGTTGCCCGGAAAATAGATCGGAATGGAATCAGAGATTTGATATTTACCCAGTAAGCATGGGATATTTTATATTTCACGCACGTTTCATAATAACGGAATTGTATTTTAATATGCGTTAATGTTCTTCAGGTCGGTATCAACGAGACGCTTACAGTAAACTTGGAAATGTTATGCGACTGCGAGTGTGAACGCGAAGGGTCCATGTTCGAGCGAAACTCAGAAGAGTGCAACGGTGTGGGGACTTTGAAATGTGGCGTTTGCGAATGTTACGATGGATTCTTTGGGAAACGCTGCGAGTGTAGCCCTCATCAAGAGATGACCGGATTCGATATACATTTCCAATATTGCAGGCCTGACAATACGTCTTTGGTAGATTGTTCGGGAAGAGGTACGTGTGCTTGTGGCCAGTGCGAATGCGAAGAAAGAGAGAATCCTGAAGAAGTAAGTATACCCGTGAAGCTAAAGTCGCTTTGGAGCTTTTAACGTTACCCTCGAATTCTTTCCAGACCATATCAGGCCACTTTTGCGAGTGCGATAACTTCTCGTGTGATCGAGATCAAGGTTACTTGTGCTCGAATCATGGAACTTGCGAGTGCGGGCAATGTGTCTGCAATGCTGGATGGACCGGACCGTCCTGCAATTGCAGGTCCTCCAACGAAACTTGCATCGCGCCAGGAACTACGAACGGAGTATTGTGCTCGGGACACGTGAGTTATATAAAAGCTCGCCCTATCTCACGCGTTTAATGCAGCGTATCTTGCAAATCCAAGTATATCCAATCTTTTCATTTAGGGAGATTGTGTTTGCGGCGAATGTATCTGCCACGAAGAAGGTAACATGCGATATTCTGGCAAGCATTGCAACAAGTGTCCGACTTGCCCGAGCCGTTGCGAAGAGTTGAAGAACTGCGTGTTGTGCCAAATGTATGGCACTGGAAACTTCTCCGATAAAGAAGAATGCGCGAGGAACTGCAAGGAATTCGTTCCCGAACCAGTGGACACTGTGACGCGAGACGTCGACAGAGACGAAGAGCTATGCTTCGGCATAGACGAGGACGATTGCAAATACAACTTTGTTTACTATTACAACGAGACAAATTGTCTGAAAGTACGAGCACAGAAAGAAAGGGAATGTCCGCCACAAGTCTATATGCTGGGCATAGTATTAGGCGTAATAGCGGCAATCGTTTTAATCGGTCTCGCATTGCTACTTCTATGGAAGCTACTGACGACCATACACGACAGGAGAGAGTTCGCGAGATTTGAGAAGGAAAGGATGATGGCCAAATGGGATACGGTAAGCATCTTCAGTTTAATCGTCTGATGCAATCGTGTTACAAAGTCTTTTTGTTGTATCTTCAAACAGGGAGAAAATCCGATCTACAAGCAAGCCACTTCGACGTTCAAAAATCCAACATACGCTGGGAAATGAGAACTGTGAGAATGATCTCTATTTGATAGAGGAAGTAAAACCACAATGCAGTAAATTATGTCCTTTTTATATATAAATTTTAAATTGGTAAATATTTAAATGGAAAAGGAGAAGCTTTATTATGCAGCAGAAGAAGCTTTAGCCGTAAATAGGGTAGTTTTTAACACTGTAACTCGTAAGTATTTAATGGAATCTAATGTAATATGAAATTTTCTTGAACTATGCATTAAGCAAGATATTATGTTACTGCCATATAACTTAGACTGCTATGAATGGGTGTGCGCGTATGTATGGTAAGTGTAATTTATATACAAGGGATAATGATTTCTATACAACGGGGGGGACTGTGGTGCAGAAATAAATATCTGCACGTAAACGCGTCAACAATAACGGTTCTAAGATTTTTACAGTCTACTTTAGCATAAATTTTATATGCAAGTGCCTTTTGTCTCCCGACAAGAAAGTTTATATAATGTTTTAATTATCTTTTTCTACCCTGAAATTTATTAGAAATATTAATCTCTTGGAGGGTTTCAGCCGCTCTGTTGGAATTGTTATGCACGAATGCGATAAAGTCTTCTCTTAAATAACATATTCACTGGGATTTCTCATAATTAATATATTCGATGATAAAGATACAAATAAGGCACACTGAATATTGTGATATTGCAAGATCTAAAACGTTATACGCAAATGCGTATTTTAAGGAATGATGTTTAATTGTTCTGTTCTCGTGTCTTCCTTGTTCTCACACGTATTTTAAATTTTAAAAAGAATGATTTGAAAATGTATGTAGGGAATTGTATAAATGTATAAAATAACGGTATGCGTAGTAATAGGTATAGATCATTTTGCAACTGTTAAAAACCTTAGTAATTTCACTTCGGAAACATCTGCACAAATATTACGTAGATAAGAGGCCGTAATATTTTATTGCCTATTATCTACGTTATACGATACGAATAAGCATACGGTTAACAAAAGATTAATGCAGCTCTTCGAAAGAGAGCTAAATCAACATACAGAATGTATTAAAAAACGCACTACTTTCGTAATAATATTAATCAATTTTAATTGTAACTAATACGACGTGATTCAACACTTTTACATTTTACTCGTATTCAAATGTTTACAAATAAGCTCTCGGAATATAAATATATTCAACGTCCAACTAAATTTGGTTCACAATGAATCTCGAATACAATAATTTGCATTTCCGCGGAATCACCTATTTTGTTTAAATCTTGTTATCGGTAATGACAAACGAACCATCAACTTATCGCATCATCTCGTAAAACAAATACTCGCAACATTGTATCACCACGCGTTGACAATGTATTTATTTTTACGTGCGCATTTATACGTTGACTTTTGTAGCTTTGTTCTCACAAATAAACTATCGTACTTCTATATAAGTACACTTTATATGACACATAGCTTAATGTTACTCAACTCTGGCCGAAATGTAAAGTGACTAAATCGAACACAAAGACTTTGTGCAAATATCTAATAAAGCGATATAGTAATAACGTTAATTGTAAAAATGTGTTTCTTTTTTTTTATAAATATACAATCAAACCATCGTGTTGCAAAAAACAGCTCTTCTGTTGCATTTGCTTTGTAAAGATTGATATGAAGCAATGTAGACTCTCTGTCGCGCGATACGTTGTTGGCAACGTATTTGTCAATGAAGTTGATATAAAGATAACATTTGTATATAAATTCGGTCGTACGATCCGAACGAATTTTACGATAAAAAATACAATTTTACGCGACGTGAACACCTTATTCAATAGTATTTGATACAATCTTATCTTTACAAAGAGATTATTACCGTCTTTAGATAAAAAAATGATACAAAGATAAGCATAGAGAAATGATATATTTCTACAATATTGACAAAGCAGCCAGAGCGTACATAGTGTACGTATTTAATTTTGTGCATTCAAATGAAATAAACTATTTTCCAACGATGATATGTCAGGTAGAAAACCCAAATGCAAATGACGAAAGTAAATTATCAATTTTGTTGGCGGTGCTCAATGTTGCTAAAGACTACTGCGAATTCACGTTACGTAATACATCGCACGAGCGAATATGTAGATTGTTGATCGTTGTTTGCATCGATTCAGTGCAAATAACGAGAATGACTGAACTTCCTGTTATTCGTAGACCCAACGAAGGACAGTGATCGGTTCGTATGAAGATGAAGAGAGTACATATCGCGACTTTTGCAGCGCGATCAAGAGTTCGTCAAAATGTGGGGAAAGAACAGTTATTTCCAAGTTGCCCTTGGCGACAGAATTTGAAGTTCGTTTTGCCGAAGTAGTCGGCGAAGTTCAGTAATCTGTGGTACAGGTCAATTGTACGTGTTGAGCAAAATCTAGCGCATACGTAGGTATGCAGTAGGACTTTATATAGAAACTGGGCTATTTCCAGGGACGGGGCACTCGATATTTGCACCGTTACTGATATGGTAAAAGTGAAAACCTGAAATGCCTCGACCTCGCGGGATAAGTAGAATGAAATGATGAAAGAACGACCGTAGAGCACAGGCTTTAGTATACTAACAAAACAACCATATGCGCGATCACCGGTTCGGTGTAACACCGTTCGAAAGGCAACAAGGGAAAAACAAATTCACTTCGCTGCCAGTTTGGCGAACCGCTCTACCTGATTTTCAGGTTCATTGAATTCCATATCTCATTTCGCAAAAAGACTCGTAAAAAGCATGTTATTTCAGGCTAATGTAAAATCGCGCAATATTTAAATGATAGTTCTTTCACTATATTTCCACGTATCGATACGCCAAGTGTTAAAAATTCTGACGCAAGACCGGAGGGGGAGGGGAGATTCAAATTATCGAGTCGCCTGAAAAATTACAAAAGCATTCATCTACTATTTCGTTTGATTCCGCGAAATGTAAGCGAAACGCTTGGTTAAATATTCATGTGAATAATCTTTTGCTATTGTGTCACTTTGAGTGTGTGAGAAAATATTTCACAGAAATGTTGGTTGTTAAAAATTCCAATAAGCCCTTTTTCCATCAAATCCCTCAATTATATTAAAAGAGTAAAATTATACAATGTCGTTGTAATAAAAGAACCATCAGGGGTATAGTACCCCCATCCCCCGAGGGTAGTTTGCAAACAGTTCCACCAAATAAGAGTAAAAAAAAAAGTTATCAAGGAGAAGAGTTTCGAATTACAGATATCTAAAAGAAAAGAAACAAATAATGTTCCAAAGTCAGCTGTGACAAATGGAAATTTAGACACATCTGTAGACAATTTCCTATATCGACACACGAAGCGTGACAATGGAGATGTGCCGTGTCTAATATTGAAATATTCACATTGCAGCTGCCTTAGCGTGTGCAGTGGGAGAACAAACGATTAAGACAATTGATTTTTAATCGTACACGGCATAGCGTTCGATTATTATCGCGAGAGATGACTAAAATTTCCGGATTTACGCAGTTCCATTGCACGTTGTGCGCCGTAGAACGGTGTCTTGTGTCGCGGCCGTCACGTGTGTTGCAGAATAGACAGAGGTAGGGAACGTAGAACAGCGTTGGAGCGCGTACGCAGCTACGTCAGTAGCACGGTAAAAGACACAACGTTAACTGGACACCGGCTGGTGCTGCGGAGAAAAAACGCGAGAGAAGACAAAAGAAGCCCGCGGCGACTCGGAAGAAAGGTATCCGCAAAATCGACACAAGGGCGAACGCGAAATAACGCGAGGGTGTACAATCCCTTCTCCGTCCCTCCCTCGGTGATTTCATATCGTTCCCTTCCTCTCTTTTTTCATCGTGTGTGCATCCCCTCTACTGATCACACACGCGCGCGCGCGCGTTCCACACTCTCTGTCTATCTCGTAAGTTCTAATCGCTCGTTCCTTGTCAGTCTCTTCGTCGCAGTCTTCAGTCCCTGTCCTTTCGTTTATATTTCGTTCCGTCCCTCTCACTTTCTGCTCATTTTTTCTCTCTTCTGCCAGCCCCCCGCGTACACACGCGCGTATCTCTCTCTCTCTCTCTCTCTCTCTCCCCCCTTCTTGCTTCGTTGTTGGTGGTAAAGCAGAAGAAACCCCCGCGATCGCTCGTTCGTTCTCAAAAGTCTTACTCTCGTTGTCACGCGCTAAAAATACTCCCGCACAGTCTTCCGAGGGTGTACCATGCCAAAGGAGAGCGAGAATTAGGACGACAAAAGCAGTCAACAACACCGACCTGGAACTGTCATGGAACGGTTATCGAGAGTGGCATGTTATTTCCGATGGATGAGAAACGGTACACCTCCTGATACGAGCGAGGCGACCGCGAAGGACGAGCGGAAAACCGTAGAGCTCGAACAGTGTCGGAATGTCGGGTGCAATTTCGAGGCATCGCGGCGGCTATGCGGCATTCTGGAGAGTATCCTTCTTTGGGAGAACTCCGTCAACAGTATCTCCGTCGTCATCGTGTTCAACATACTGTTTTGGTGAGTTCTACCCTGCGGTCGGCACCACTGTGCGTCATTCCAGGCTTTATCGTTTTATCCGCGACGTTCGATCATATTCCGCGATTAACGTTCGTCCAACGTGTAATGGATACCCGTTGCAGCTTAAATGTCGAGCCGAGGGTTCGGACGGGGGCGAGTATCGCGGGATTCGAACATCGACGATATTATCGTGTATATAGCTTTTTCTGTTATACAATTCGACGGTCGCGCGGGATTTGCCAGTGTTTTCTTATGGTAGAAGGCTGTTATGTGGATTTAAATAAGAACCGTACGTTTAAAGGGCGCCGCGAGGTATCAGCCAGCTGATCTTGTAACGCTTTACGAGTAATCCGCCTTCTGGGTCAAGGTTTGTTCGAGCGCGCGCGTGTGTGCGTGAGTGTGCGTGTGTTTCGGCATCCGACAGTCGCGGTTGTAAATAACAGTATCGATGCTTGTGCGCTCGGCGATCCTTGGCATTTACCCGTGCATTTTTCCTTTAAGATAAATGAATGAAGAACGTCAATCAAATGACGCTATTTACGCATACTACGGGCTTATTAGTTCGAGATACGTGTAATCGGTCATTGATGGGTTTCCTCTGGTTACGAGCAACACACTTCGGAGTCGTTCCCTTTCGCTAGTGATTGCATTTACTCGTGACACTCGTGCTCGCTTTGCCGAATGAATTGCATCTTCCCTGCTCTAAGTATTTTCCCACCGGACCCATAGTGCTGCTCTAGATGGCAGTCAATGGCAGTACGTGTTATTGATAATTGAAAAGTATAATCGCCGCGCAATTGCCGATCGGTCTGTCGCGGCAACGGTTACTGCTTATCGTTTTTACGAATGAAATTCTCGCGCTAAAGATTATCATAGAAGATATTCATTGTCAATATTTTCTTCACTGTTATAATCGATTCGCATGTTTCACAGAATAATATAAGGAAAGATAGAACTAAGATAATATTATTAATTATAATTTGCGAGCAATTTTTTTCGGAAGTTTAGATATCATTGTCGATTATCGGCGCTTCTTAAAACCTCTTTGACTATTTATATAATGCAGACTTGTACAAAATTAATATTCCAGAACTATAATTTTTTATTTTTGCTCTGCTTTTAATCGTTCTGAATTTACCATTTTAGCACGCTGATCTATCGCATTAATTCTACAAATCGTTTAAACAAAAACTGTATAATATTGCCATTCAATGATCAAAGAAAATTTGAGACATATAAATTACGGATAATGCCATTAATTTGCGTACTCATTTTCCAGGGGAACTATCGTGCTTGAGGTCCGTGGCTTTGCCGCAGCCAGCAGTGCTGCGCTGGTCGTGGTCCTCTGCTACAGTACTTTAGAAGCCCAGGTGCGAAAAGAAAACAGAGCTGTGGACGCAGCTGCGTAAGTATTAGAAGCTCGATTAACTCTAGTACTTGCGAGATTCTAGACTGACATGACTGACATGACTGATATATTTACAGGTCGTACGCAAAATCGGAGCAAATTGAAAAAATAAAGAAAAAAGTAAAATCTGCGATACAGAGCCTGAAGCAGCTGAGACGAGAGCAGCTGGGAGTGGTAAAGTTTCATTGATTGATCGTACATTAAATAGGGATAAACAGTTTAAACGTTATTAATGCATATCTCTCTTTACATCGTACGTACAATATTTATCATTTCCAAATGTCGGGCTAATCCTTAACATTAAAAATGGTTCTAGTTTTACACTGCTGTATGTTCTCTGTCTTTTGGTTTATGGACCATTGGTCGCACTATAAATGGTATACTTCTCGCATATACAATATGTATGGGCATTTTACTCGGACCTGCATTATTATTAAAGCTACCCAACAAGATGATATCACATAAAGGTGACTAATATCGCATAAAGCTCTAAAAGGTCTTGTGCTTGTTAATAATATAATAATATTAATGGCATGCAAAATACGTTGCGATTGACGTTTAATCTGACAACTTTTTTTCATGTAGAATGGGACAGCGAAATCGAAGAATTTCTGCCAGCTGTAACCGAGGACAATCTTCAGGTTCTTACTAGAGCAGGAGAATCAGGGGATCAATCTCCAACGCCGACGAGCGTGTTGTCTGACGCGCAAAATGGTGCGATATTACTTGTATTAGTATGTTTTATTTCAAATTCCATTCGTTTACAAAAAGTATGTTGAAGTATGCTCTCTAAACTGTTCGCAAATTTCTTTTTCTACGTATATCGAACTTACCGATGCAATAAATACTTGTTTCAACTACAGAATTCTTTGACGATGAAGATCTTATGGCTCTAAAAATGCCATCGCACGAAGATGGAAGCACTGACGGCGTAGAAGCCTCCGAATTAGAGCTCAGTGCCGAAGAAACTGACGTTGACGGTGTCAAGTTTCAAAGTGGTCATTTTCAGAAAGGGTCTGACCGCGGTGAATCGCCCGAACTTGAGCTTGAACTTGAGCTTGAACTGGACCCTCTATCAAGGAAATTAATTACAATTAGTAATAGTGACGAGAGTGGTAGCGAATTTGAAATAATTGACAGTCAGGAGATCGATGACTTGGACGGCGCATGAGAGCTGCAGACGCGCGAGCTGCAAAGTTATTATTATGCAGAATAGAATTAAAGGCAATTGATAAATTTAAATACATTTTAATTGAGCAATGATCTGTGTAAAATAATAGCTTCGATTGAATTCTAGCTAACCGTTCCGATTTATTCTACGAATATTTCCGCGAAGCTATGCGTGAGGATTTTTTTCAGTATTGTTGCGAAGTGATCGTTTGTTTCTTGATGAAAGATGCCAAGTATTTTATTAAGCCCCTAACAGCTTTAAAAAATTTAACGACTAGAGCTAGACATGTTTTGACTTTGTGCAAATGATAGCTTCTCGGTAGTTTACTTAGCTTGGTGTATACTTACGAAATTCTACATATACGCGAGAAAGAAATTCTACCACCCCATCTTTTATTTTCGACTTGTGCAATTTTCGGTGTACATACAAAAATTCGATCATCGTGAAAAGGGTTGGGAACAACACGAGGATCGATCGAACAAGTAATGTTTGTCAATTTAAATGTTACTTTGACCCTTGTGGAGGAAAATGGTTTTGTCTATATGTACGACGCATAGGAAATGTTTATCTGTAAATTATATAATTAAGAAGTTAGAAACGACGATATCCGTTATACAGGAGGTAAAAAAAATCGAATAAAAATTATCACATCATCAGCTCTGTTTTTCATATTGCAAAAGTGGCGTGTGAAAGAGAATTTGTCAGAAAATAAATTTATATTTCATAAATACTCGGATGTGATTTTACGTTCTAATGAAGTTGCGAATGGTGGTTTAATTCTCTCAAGTATGTCGAGGTACGAAACGGAGTAGAACTACGATACTTTATTAATTACGGAGATCTCATAACTGAATTCTAAATCTTATATCAAAAGAATTGGTTGCGACAATTGTAAAAAATACACAAACATGAACAATGATTTATTGTTAAGCGAACGAATCGCAAGTTATGAAGTAGTATTACTTTAAAGTCGATTAAAAATTCTTTGCTGTAAAGCCACACTATTAAAAATGATACCGCTTATGTAAATATAGTCTTAATGATACGAACGTATGTAGTACGTAAATTTATACTAAATTTCGAGATATTCCATCAGTTTTACCCAAATTTTGCAGAAATTTCTGATTTCACTTTATATATGATACCTTGTTTTAATAATTTAAAAAAAAAATGAGGATCAATGTGCAGGAATTATTAATGCTACAAATCGAAGGAATTAGGTAGCTTAAGAAATAAACGTGAATCTTTAGTCTAATCAGTATCGAAAATAATCATTCTCTAGTCATAATAACCATATTATTTTATTATACTTGTGACGCATTTGTAACTTATTCTTACAATCCCGAGGCAATCAATGTAAGTGAAATATGTATGTAAATAGTACAAAAATACAGAAACTATATTTTTGAATTTTCTGGGCAAAATTTGAGAAAAATTGATCAATATTATTCGGAGAACGTGATTGAAATTTTGCGTTTCACCTTCCTATTTTTATTCTGCATAAGAGATATCATGTTTAAAGTAAATCTGTCATAATTATTTTGAATAAAACATCGTTAATTTATTTAAATCATTTACTCTACAAATGATTATCGATTTTCACTGCAACTCCATTCAGATTCCCTCGTATATTTACGCACACGCAATACATAATCTATTTAGAAGCAAAAACCGTGTTTTCTCGTTACTATATTTTGCATTTATGCGTAATTTATTGGTAAGATTATTACATATGTATACATAGATCAATGTACACGTATGTTTCCTTTGCAACATATGCTGTGATGAGTACACATAATCTAACGATAACAATAGGAGAATGGCAAAAGATGTAAGAGTCTTATATTATTACGAAATTATGTACAATTCAATATTACATTTACTTTTTTATCCGCAACGTTTTTATTATATACATATATTATTTTCAACATTTCCAAGTTCATTATCAGTTAGTGGACATCTGTATTCACTAATATTTACTTCTGCTTCTAGCTCACCGTTCATACTCGAAGCATTTCCCTCTTCGTTACAGATATCCTTCTCTTCCGACGACAAAATTGGTTGAGCATTTTTCCTTTCTGGCAATACCTGTAAAAATGCTTCCTGCCATGTTTTCCCCTCGCTAATTCTAAGCACAATTTCGAACACTGAAATATTTGTATACATTATTTGAATTCCCTGGGTTGGATTTAAATTTAAATACGTACCATGGTCAATGGTTAAAACCTTCCTAGCTTTCATTTGCAAAAATTTATCTAGAGGCAGTCTGCCATGCCTTATTCCAGCCTGTATGGCTACTTTATGACAGAGGCCCTAAAAATGTAAACGCTATATAAGAAAATTTATACGAATCGAGCGAGCTAGCTTACCTTACAACTATTATGATCAACAAGACCACCGATAACGTACACGCAATCATGTTCCAAATTGTTGATAACGTTCTCCGACTCGCTGGTCAGATATATGAGTTTGTCCTTCGGATAGACATCTAAATATGATTCCTCAAGAAACTTCACCTACGAAATGTATTTTATCATTGTTAATGCAGACTGTGGTAGTTATATATTTTAGAAGGATCAGTCTTTAGAAGATTCTGTTATAGCAAAGGGGTTGATGAAGCGATAAGGAGATTAAAAGTGATGACGTACATCCCAATTTTCGTATCCAAGATGCTTTTGCATATCTTCCCTTGATTTCCCATTGAAACTGGTAAGAGAAAATTGCATCGGCGCGAGGGCTCTTCTGTTTAAAGTATAGCATCTTAATATTTGTTTGGACAACTTCCCAATATCTTTGTCGATCATTAGATCGTCGAAAGATAGATCAATGGTCACTCCAACTTTACAGTCGCTATCGGCCATTGTACTTTTCTTTAATGTTTTTCTTGATGGACCAAGGTCTATGTTGTTTGCCCGAGCGAATGCTCGCTTTTGTCTTACTTTCTCTCGTTCCCTCATTCTGTAAAATCAAGTTTATGCATTTTTATTAACACGTGACTTGTTAACTCACTATCGTCGAATTCATGTAAAGGTTGTTTAGTAAAGACTCGAGGAAATAGGAACCTTCTCTCAACCTTTCCTTCCAACCATTTTGCTCTTCTCTGTACTCTTTTCATCTGACGTTTACTTAAGCTCGCACTTAATCCCAACTTTTCGTCGTCATTATGATAAATCTCTTCGTCATGAATGTTTAAAATTTGCGTACTATCTTCTGCTTTCTCCATGGTATTCGCATCTTTTCCATTCTCCATGTTTTTTATAAAAAACCGGAAATTACAGACTCGTACTTAGGTTAAAAAGAGATACTTGACTACTGATAACTACTGAACTATCATCTATGTGGCTGAAGTATAGAGTTGCATTGCTACGATAAGTTTTTGGATGTATTTGGGCCCGAAAGTTGCGACCATATTTTTAAAATGTTATATAATGTGGTAGTATTTTCGTTATTCATTGTAAAAATATTAAATGTTATTCCACTTTCTTTCAATTATTTTCTTGGAAGAAGCTTAACCAAGCTTGTCTCTTAAAGCTAGGGAATTAAAATACTATTTCAAGCCTGGCAAGCCTTTTTAATAGGGATGGGTTTCTCGATTCTCGAAAGGTCGAAACCCAAGAAAGTTTCGAGTTTCGAGAATTCGAAACTTTGCACTTTTTTCGCGATTCGAAACTCTCGAAAGCCGGATAAGAAAAATTGTCGATCCTTGTTTAGAAAAATCTCTTAGACTTGATGTATTTTCGACAAAAGCCTCTTAATATGTTCAGCATGGGATTTTTTTATCACTTTTAAATTCTATTTTCTGTCATACTTGCCTTAATTATTTTCTTCTCAACTCTTAAATTAGCATTCATTTATAATAACTTAAATAATACAACCATTTCTAACTCTCAAAACCAGCTAGCGCGAGAACAATTTTTTTAGAATCGTTTACTGTGTAAGATCATATATATATTTTCTTATTTTGTTTTCCCTATCCCACTAATATTTTGTTGTTGAACTTGATGTATCATCTAAAAAACTAGAAGGAGCTTTTCTAACATTTTCATATAATATATCGCGTATCTTGTTCGAAGGGTTCTTTCTGATAAGATGTTTTAAGTAATCTGTCTTGTTTCCTGCTTTATCAAAACAAAGATCATGCAATTTTTCGAAAACATGACAAACAGTAGTACCTGCTCCATATAATATTTTACATAAATCTTTCGATGTAAAAAGTTCCTTTTCAGTTAAGAAGTGATTTAAATAATTTTCTTTATTAAAACAAGATTCATGAAAATTTCTTAAAATAGAAGAGGCATTATTTCCTGCCATAGTTAATATATCGGATAAATCACTTGGCGTAAAGCCTGCATTACAAAAATCGCCTAAAAGCTGTTTTCGTTCCCCTTTCTCGTCAAAGCAACAATTGTGAAAATCTTTTAGAGCAGAACAATTATTAGCTCTTGCTCCATGCAATATCTGAGATAAATTTCTAGGCATAAAACCTTCTCGTAAGAAACGATGTAAATACTTTTTTGTTCCCCCTATAAAACAAAAATCATGAAATTTTTCTAAACTATCTACTGCTCCAGTCAATATACTGCATAAATCACACGGCCTGAAACCTGCTTTATGGAAATCATCTAAAAGTTTCGTTCTTTTTCCTTTGTCATTAAAACAAAGACTATGCAGTCCTTTTAAAACAGACGGAACACGAGTCCTTGTTCCACATAAAACACAGGATAAATTACTTGGCCTAAAACCTGCCTTATAGAAATCATCTAAAACTTTTGTTCTTTCTCCTTCGTCATTAAAACAAACACCATGCAACTTTTCAAAGGCATCTTTAGCTTTAGCTCCTGCTCCAGTTAAAATACTAGACAAGTTACGCAGAGTAAAACATTTTTCCTTATCTTTTCCCTTAATAAAATGATTTAAATGCTGTGTTTTATTTCCTTTCTCATCAAAAAGTGCATTATATAATTCTTTAAAAGCTTTTGCGGCATTAACTCCCGCTCCACCTAAAATACTACATATATTATTTAGACCTATTTTCTCTTTTTCTAGAGTTTTTAAATAATTCGTTTTATCTCCTTTCTCATCAAAAAAAGCAGTATATAGTTCTTTAAAAGCTTTCACAGCATTAACTCCTGCTCCACCTAAAATACTACATATATTATTTAGACCTATTTTCTCTTTTTCTAGAGTTTTTAAATAATTCGTTTTATCTCCTTTCTCATCAAAAAAAGCAGTATATAGTTCTTTAAAAGCTTTCACAGCTTTAACCCCTGCTCCATGCAAAATATCAGATACATTAGATAACTTTATTCCCTCTTTTTCTAGGCTTTTTAAGTATTGTGTTTTATTTCCTTGCTCATCGAACCAAAAATTATATAAGCATTTAAAAGTCTCCGCAGAATTGGCTCCTGCTCCACTTAAAATGCTGGATATGTTAGATAGATTTATTTCTTGTTCTTCCAGAGTTTTTAAATACAGTGTTTTATTTCCTTGTTCATCGAACCAAAGACTGTGTAAGAGTTTAAAGGATTTTGCAGCATTAATTCCTGCTCCATGCAAAATACTAGACATATTAGAAAGATTTATTCCATGCTCTTCCAGAGTTTTTAAATACAGTGTTTTATTTCCTTCTGTATCGAACCACAGGTCATATAAATCTTTAAAAGCTTTTGCAGCATTAGTTCCCGCTCCGCCCAAGATACTAGACATATTAGATAGATTTATTCCCTGTTCTTCCAGAGTTTTTAAATATAGTGTTTTATTTCCTTGTTCATCAAACCACAGGTTGTACAAGTCTGTAAAAGCTTTTGAAGCATTAGTTCCTGTTCTACTTAAAATACTGGACATATTAGGTAGATTTATTCCTTGTGCTTCCAGAGTTTTTAAATACTGCGTTTTATTTCCTTGCTCATCAAAGAAAGTACTATACAGTTCTTTAAAAGCTTTGGGAGCTTTCACTCCTGTTCCATTCAGAATGTTAGACATGTTGGGTAGATTTACTCCTTGTCCTTCCAGAGTTTTCAAGTACCGTGTTTTATTTCCTTCTGTATCAAACCACAGGTCATACAAGTCTTTAAACGCTGTAGCAGCTTTCATTCCTGTTCCGTTCAAAATGCTGGACATATTAGATAGGTTTATTCCTTGCTGTTCCAGAGTTTTCAAGTACTGTGTTTTATTTCCTTCTGTATCAAACCATAGGTCGTACAAGTCTTTAAACGCTATAGGAGCTTTCGCTCTTGCGCCGTTTAGAATACTGGACATGTTAGATAGATTTATACCTTGTTCTCGTAGAGTTTCTAAATATAGTGTTTTCTTTCCTTCTGCATCAAACCACAGGTTGTACAAGTCTTTAAAAGCTTTTGCAGCATTAACTCCTGCTCTATTTAAAATACTAGACATATTAGAAAGGTTTATTCCTTGTTCTTCTAGAGTTTTTAAATACAGCGTTTTATTTCCTTCTGCATCAAACCACAGGTCATATAAATCTTTAAAGGCTCTAGAAGCACTAGCCCCTGCTCTACCTAAAATACTCGACATATAGGATAGATTTATTCCTTTGCTTTTCAGAAATTTTAGTCTTTCTTCTTTGATCAAAAAGTTTAAGAACTCGTGAAAACTAGGTGTATCTTCTCTACCAGCAACACTTTTAGCAAATTTGAATTCCTCATTGTTAACAGTACTTACATCCATACGTGGCCTCTTTGAGGCTATATTATCTTTGTCTATAATAGAACGCCTCTGTTTTCTAGAGGTAGGACCAGCTTCAGGATTTCTCTTAACTGAACTCCTTGAATCATTACCTTCTTTGAATGGTGTGGTTCCCGCATCTCTTAAACGCTTCGAAGGCCCTTTGCCTAACATAAAAATTGCTTATAGTTTTTCATTATTACTGTCTTATTATTACATGGTAGCGCAAAAAAGTAAGTTATTTTTTATAACGTACTGTATGAGTCCAGAGTATTAGACATAATACGTTAAGAGATTGCAATAATAACTATAAATTAGCGTTCAGTTTGATTTAATAACTTTTTGCTATCAATAAACTACTGGCAAAGAAAACAACCACCGCGGGAATTGGCGGGAATGATGGCGCTCGTGTCAGCGGTGTTTGTTTCCGATTCGATTCTTCATAAAATCGATTCTTTTGGTTAAAAGATCGATCTTTTGAATCGATTCTTTTTTATTCGATTTTTCTCTGAACCGATTCTTTGGTTTCGATTTTTCCCAGAATCGATGCTTTGGTTTCGATTTTTCTCTGAACCAATTCTTTGGTTTCGATTTTTCCCAGAATCGATGCTTTGGTTCCGATTTTTCACAGAATCGATGCTTTGGTTTCGATTTTTCCCAAAATCGATGCTTTGGTTTCGATTTTTCCCAGAATCGATGCTTTGGTTTCGATTTCTCCCAGAATCGATGCTGTGGTTTCGATTTTTCCTAGAATCGATGCTTTGGTTTCGATTTTTCCCAGAATCGATGCTTTGGTTTCGATTTTTCCCAGAATCGATGCTTTGATTTCGATTTTTCCCAGAGTCGATGCTTTGGTTCCGATTTTTCACAGAATCGATGCTTTGGTTTCGATTTTTCCCAAAATCGATGCTTTGGTTTCGATTTTTCCCAGAATCGATGCTTTGGTTTCGATTTTTCCCAGAATCGATGCTTTGGTTCCGATTTTTCACAGAATCGATGCTTTGGTTTCGATTTTTCCCAAAATCGATGCTTTGGTTTCGATTTTTCCCAGAATCGATGCTTTGGTTTCGATTTCTCCCAGAATCGATGCTGTGGTTTCGATTTTTTCTAGAATCGATGCTTTGGTTTCGATTTTTCCCAGAATCGATGCTTTGGTTTCGATTTTTCCCAGAATCGATGCTTTGATTTCGATTTTTCCCAGAATCGATGCTTTGATTTCGATTTTTCCCAGAATCGATGCTTTGGTTCCGATTTTTCACAGAATCGATGCTTTGGTTTCGATTTTTCCCAAAATCGATGCTTTGGTTTCGATTTTTCCCAGAATCGATGCTTTGGTTTCGATTTCTCCCAGAATCGATGCTGTGGTTTCGATTTTTCCTAGAATCGATGCTTTGGTTTCGATTTTTCCCAGAATCGATGCTTTGGTTTCGATTTTTCCCAGAATCGATGCTTTGATTTCGATTTTTCCCAGAATCGATGCTTTGGTTTCGATTTTTCCCAGAATCGATGCTTTGGTTTCGATTTTTCCCAGAATCAATGCTTTGGTTTCGATTTTTCCTAGAATCGATGCTTTGATTTCGATTTTTCCCAGAATCGATGCTTTGGTTTCGATTTTTCCCAGAACCGATGCGTTGGTTTCGATTTTTTAAAGAGATCAATTCTTATAATCCGATTCCGCATCTATTCGACAATCGATTTTTTTAGAAGAATCGAACAGCCCTAGCTCGTGTTGCATAACAAATATAAAAGATGCAGGTAGATGCGTGAGAATTCTAGGGAATCCTATGCGCCACCAACGCTACCAATGCACGCATTAATTGAAACGGAACGATTATCTATGTAGTCTATGCACTCAATGCGCGAAAGGAAACGCACCGTGACCCGATGTGACCCTCCCGAACCATGGAAGGGGAAAGGCGTGCGCGCGCGCAATTTTCATTTCGTATAATACTAGAGACATTACAATAGCGAATCAGAAACGTTGGTAGTTGATTCAATATTCCCTAGTGAAAGAGTCATCTAAATGAAAATCCAAATCATCTTTTTGTGGTAAAAGCAGACGATTTTTCTACGGCAGTTAGAGGCGCGTTTTGTGCAGCGGGAGTTTCTCTGTGAAGCGGGAGAATGCAAGTTGTTGGAGTCGACGGTCGTGTCGTCGGCTATTTGTTTTGCTTCCTAATCCTCCAGGCGAAACTTACGAACTCAAGGACCTCTTGGAGGCTCAGCGCTGACAAAGTCGTTAAGACAACAGACTTTGTGAGTACAGTTGAGGATGAACCTATTTTCGATATCCTGGCGAGCAGCATCAGTGTCGGGAATGGGCAAGCTTGGAGCAGAACCGCTGTTCCTGATACGCACGAGAAGATACAGCCTTACTGTCAGGACTGCAAAACCGTTGTCCCTGGGAATCATGAACGGTAAGGGGCTATCAAAGTCTGGTTTTAACCCTGGGTAAGAACAGAGAGACACGCCTGCCTTTCAATCATAATTTGGTACTATCTGGCACGGGTTTCATAAAATAGCCTGCCAGCGCTTATCTTTAAAATCCAAATACCTGGGATACAAATCATTAAACTTATGTTCCTTGCAGTCTGCATCGTGCGACTATTATGATGCGCTAATATCAGAATACGATACGCTTCTGCGAGCTCATTATTGACGAGGGACAACTGCGATCAGCAGAGGGACCACCTTTTGGATAGGATTGGGCTCAATGTATAAGAAACAACGAGTACGAACAAATCCTAGAGTGCTAGCCGCTGACTCTCAGCTATTTTTATATAAGACAGCTTTAAACATTTATTATTGCGATCGTAAATAAATGTTTAAAACCTTCTTCCATAAAAATTGTTTATACTCATCGTCCCTTATACTTTGAGCTTACAAGGGAAGATCCCGAACCTGGAAATTCAAAAAATTCTGAAACTTTTTTTAGGATTTCCTTCCTAATACAACGCAATTTTTGTTTGCCAACCAAATTCACTCAGAGCTGGTGAAATTAATCCCTGAAAATTCAAATATTTTCCGATTTTGTGTTTAAATTCGCGAGCTGTAAGAGTTTGAAAAATAAGTTTCAACACAAAAGTTACTTCTTTTAATTAGATCGATCATTTGGTAAACAAATTATTTTATAGTTTACGAGTTTAAACATAAAATTGAAATTGTGTTGTAATCAGGAAGGAAATTCCATAGATATTCAACAAGTTTCACAATTTTTTAACTATTTGGGCTCGGGATGTTAATCTTTTCCAAAAGGATACGTCACGATCGTAGACTTTCCTCGCAATGAAGATATTAAAATATCTAAAATGATTAAGAGATCTTTTGTATTGTTTGTTAGGTTTTGCGTAAGGTATGCAATGTTTAAAATATTTATATGACAGTGTTAAGGAGCGGCAATTAATACGATGGTTTACATTTGCACTTTCTTTATTCAAGAATATATAGATTCGATTTTACTCGTAGGTGCAAGAATTATAGTTGGTACTGCATGTTTTAAAGTTCAGTTATTGTTTACTTCAAATGTATATGTATATATTTAAATTAGCTGTTGTGCATGTATAGTTATGACGTATATTTTGTTTCTTCTGTTATTTATAAATAGATATAACGGTGTATTAAATTCTTGGATCCTCAAGGAACTAGTCGAACCGAAGAATCAGATGTGAATTACACGAGCTATGCGACGCACATAAAGTATACAAAGATTTTCAGTCGATCTAAACAATGTGCCGAAACTAATCCACTCGTTTCTGTGTACTTTATTTAATTAGAAGCATCTCTTTCTCCGTCGTACTTGAGATTTTATTTCCAACGATTGTTACAATTAATCCGACGTAATTTTCTTTTTCTTCCTGTAGTTAGTATTTGTGTGTGGCTTACTGTTCTTTCAGCGTTAAAAAAGCCCTAACTTTGGTCCCCTTGGCAGACGATTCTCGTCATACGTGTTGAAGGATACACCGAATGCCACCGAGTCCTTTCCTCTAACATCTCAAGCATCAGGCGAACAAGTCATGTGTACTTCTGGTCAGCAATGCGAAGATGTGATCCTAGACTGCGGGAAGCCCGTCAACTTTACTTATTACGACAACTTGCTCGGCGTCGCGAACAGGGATAAACACCCGCTCGTTCCAGAACCAAACGTAGCACTTATGTTTAAGAAGAACGGCGGGAAAACTGTGGACGTTGACATTGATTTGTTAGAGAAACGCTTAATAAAAGCAAAACGAGAGGTACGGCATGTCTGTTAGAAAATACTGTATCTTCGCGAAGGAGCGATTGGATAAAATTGAACATGTTTCCTTGAATTTTCTTTTATAGAAACCGAAATCTGTTCAACTTTATAATCAAATAGGAAATTTCTGGCGCATAAAGGGAGATGCGCAAAGATCAATTGAATGTTTTCGAAGGGCGCTTGCTGTGTCGCCGCATAACGCGGAGGTTCTCTTAAATCTGGCTAGAGTGTTACTGGTTCAACAATATCTGGACGACGCGACATACTTGGCGAGACGTTCCTTGGAGTTGCAACCTCCAGATCGCAATGCGTGGGAACAGTATCTTACTCTTGGTCAAATATTCAAGGTGATTAAACACGCTTTAGTAAAATACCTCGGTTTTGCATCACTGTTGTATCTTTAATGTATTGTGCTTTATTTTTTATTTTCTTTCATTTTTTTTTAGAAGAATGTTACACACAAGAAAGAAAGTATCCTCTACATTTTCGTATTTCTATTTTGTATGCGCATCAGTTGCTTGTTCAATCCGACAAAAGAGAACAGATTCAATGGATATTAAAATAGTATCTTTACGCCCACAATGCTTATCATCCGTATTTTTGTAGGCGTATGGCCATTACCAAGAAGCAGCTATACACTTGCGACATGCTCTGGAATTAAAACCAGACCTTTCTGAAGCAGCCGAGGCTCTAAGCGCGGTAGAGTTACTCCCAACTGCGAGTATACACGTCTATACATTATTGATAATTATATGTTTGGTACGTTCAGATGAGAAAAAGAGAACAGAATTACGTTAATTCGTTATAGATATTAATGCACTTTGTGGTGAAACGATCAAGTACGAATAATTTATGTATTTGGATCTATAATGTATTGAAAATATTTCTTTTAATTTATATTGCAGGTGCTTGGAGTACTCTTGGTAGTTCTAAACAATGTAGAATGCGATGAAGATTCTAGTTTAGTTAATGGACAACTTCAACGTCCGGTCCAACGTCACTTTAGTCGCGCTATGGCCATGCGCAGTTTACGGCTTAATGTTGCGCGTAACAAACGTTGCTGATTATTTACTAAAGAAAACTGATAATCTTGTGATAGAATGAAATTCCCAGCTAATGTTATCATTTATCTATCTACAAAGTATTATTTGTAATATGATTTTTAATAATCATTTAGTGTATTAATAATTACGCAATTTATTATAACTACAAATGATAATATACAAATGGAAAACAAATAGCATTTCTTCATTTTGCAGTAAAAATAAACACTACCCTCTATATATATTTATATATATATAATATATAATATCAACACACGGATCACGTGTGTATCATATAATCATTTCTGTATAAGCTAACAATGAAAACGGAATGTAATCGGTGGAATTACAAGATACCTTTATAGTTATGCTAAATATTAACATGGGTATTATTAACAACGTTACCCAGCATCATTTACAATTTACAATGACACTAGAGTATGTAAGTAATTCCTTTGCTTATTCTATACATACGAGAAAATCTTAGTTTTACATCTGAAAAAAATAATTTACAGTCGTACAATTTAGGATTTAATATCATCTTTAGATAGTTTATCTTCTTTTTTTTAATATATACATGAAACATTAAACTTCTTTCTTCACTCTGGCAAATAAAGATATGTAACAAATTTATTTTTTTATTGTTTCGAGTATAGATTAGTTCTCTATCTTCAGTGAATATAGTATTTCCTTAGTTTTACATAACAATATCTTTAATTGCAAAACAACTGCGTTTTACTTTCTATTATTTTTTCCATTTATAATTTTTTACAGATCTCTTTTTCTAAATCTCTGTTAATCTAAAAAATATGAGAATATCATACAAAAATCTTATGTTTGATAATGTAACCGAGTAATGGAACAGAAACTGTATTAAACTTTTTTTCCCCCCGCCCCCAGCCTATCGATACGAAACCGAAAGTAATTTAAAAACTTGATACATCCATAGATTTAGGCCTCACATCTGCATTAGCCTCTTTAATTTTTTACTTTATGTACAAACACCGGAAACTAATATTAACCAAGACTGTATACACCATATTTAATTTATAGTCCTTTAAGGGTTTCAACAAAGTATGTATCCATGCAATAGAAAATTATTCGGATCACTTTCATCGTATTTTACGTTTAATACTGTGACAATAATGAAACCTTTTGTTGCTGACAGACTCTTACAATTGTAATACTCGTCTTATTTATCTCGTTTTTACAATTCAGACTGCTCCACCTTTTCAAGATAAATCTGTACAAGGCACTAAACTTATTTGATACCTACTTATATAAAAAATATGAGGTATCGCGCTCATTTGTTCTAATTTATTTAAAGAAGGAATGTAATTATATGTACATCTTTCTGCGTTACTAATATAAATAGCGAAAGCCTAAACAATAGAAAGAAATTAGATTTCAATAACATTATAGGATACTCGTCCCAACTGATCGCAACACGAAGCCATGCATAATCTAAACGTAAAAATATAATCTTGCAACTTTGATCTAGAAGGTAACGCTTTAAATAACTCAAACGAAATGTTCAACTCTTTAGGTTCCAATTATTTTCCTATATTCTCCCATTCAAATAAGCATTCGATTTCCCAGATCTCCGATTCATGCACTTGAATCTGGCGGTATTAATCGTTCTGTCATTGGCGTAAATGAAAATAGAAATTTACAAGAATCTGTAAGTACTATAGTATGATACAGTGAGAATCCTGTTCCAAAAATATTGTAGTCCATTCGCTATGCACATAGAAACATCTTTGTCAACAATTACCCTTAAAAGATATCTATATGCGTACATGTCGAGGCGCATGTAAGCACGATGGACATACAAATTAATATTGTGTATGTATAGCCTACGATTCTACAGCACAGCTACACAAAAATTTTAATACAACTTTGTAAGGAATTAGAATTGCACCCAACTGGCGTTGCCTACTGTTGACGGTTGTTGAGACGGAGATTGTTGCGACGCGCTGGCGAACTCTCCCCACTCCGAATTTGGCTGGTTTTGATTCGGAACCGATTTATGCGCAGGAGACGAAGTCGGGGTTTTGGCAGGTGGCGGGGCAATTTTCACACCGCCCGGCGGTGGTGGCAAGCCGACGCCTTGGTTCGCGCGTTGCTTCGCTTTGGAAGCAACTTCGCTGCCATCCTTTTTCTATAATCGGGAGAAGTTTACAACAAATCCTTTCAAGTCTGTACACATTAATCTCTACAAAACTACGAGTCTACGAGGCAAATAACATCATCTTACAGTAATTTTCATGTTGATCTTTATTGTTTCCCCTTCTTTGAATCTCAGATCTAACTCCTGCTTCGGCTCGTCTTTCTCTTTCTCCAACTGCTCTTGATTCTTGACCCACTTGAAATGATCTTGAAGCGCGACGTTTAAATCGAAACTATCCGATCTATCCAGAAACCCGACGCCGATGAAAGCGGATCTCCCATTATCGTCCTGAATTCTCAGAACAAAGTAACGAGAAGAATCTGTGACAGGTTCGACCGCAATTCCTGGATACGTTTCGATCGGGCATTTCGCGAATAGTTCGCCGGTAACTTTATCTTCAAGTTTTATAGCTACTACGTTCCCCTGAGACACGAGTCGCATACGACCGGTCCACGAAGGCTCTTGGAGATTCCAATCAGCTGCTCTATAAGCACACGTATAGGACTCTAAATCGCCAATCGTTAAGTTGAAATACGATATACAATATTATTAGAAACGCACTATTATAAAAATAATTAATATTTTTTACATTTTAATGGAAATATATTTTGTCGTTTGACAGTGCTCAGGTATTTCTGACTATACCATACATTCCGAAACTTTTCGATGCTAGCGGAATTTCGATAATTTAAACGAAAGATCTGTAGACTTTTGAGAATTAGGAGGCAACGAAAATTTTACAATATTGCATTCCAGATGTAATAACGACGCGTCGATTCCGTCAACAATTTCCGGTACAACATTTGCTGACGTATGAATTGTACGGGGCTGCGATTAGTGAGGGAACACATGGTACGAAGACTCCTTGACAATAGCCTGAGCAATGTCGCGTTATAAACATGCCTTTGCATACGCTGTTCTTTCATGAAGGTTTAATATTTTCGGTGGTAATACGTGGGAAAGAAAGAATCAATCATACCGATAACCCCTATTCGTTGACCTTGGCGGTATTTTAAACACAAATACTTCGGACTTGACGAGCAATACACTCTCGTACGTCTCCATTGTGCTTTTGCGTAGAGAAAGCGCGTACGTTTGAGAGCTGAACTTGACAAAGTGCTATTTGAAAATTCGTTTATATTTTGTGACGAATCTCCACCGTGATTTGATAACTTTATCTCTAGTCACGCCTCCCATCCCCACACAAAGCCATTAAACCACAGATTATTTCACTAGCGATAGTAGATTGTCTTCTATCTAGCACGTGCACTCGCACAGTACGAATCGAATGGGCGACGGGCCCGTTTCCATGTGCGCGCACGATTCACGGGACGTTATTTAAAGGCGATATCCAATGAGCGAAAAGTAGCGATGTTTATTATTTCGGAAAAAGGGAAGAGAAATTAACGGAGAATGGCATTAAATCTCCTTCGATCAATGATGTTTCAATAAAATGATTTTGAATCTGTAGATAATTCTCCGTAGGACAGCAACTATTTTAACATTTTTTTTTTCATAAAACGAAAGAGCATTTCAAACGTCCTATTCATTTTTGTCGGGCGTTATTTTTTTGGAAGCCACGAGGAAAATACCGCGCATAAAATGTAGCGCCTTAAATACAAGTGGAAACATAAGCACGATGCATCCCGTTCTTCTTATTGGTCGGCTTTATTTTATATTTTGACAAGCAACCAATAACCATGTTTATTGGTGCGTATTTGTGTGGACCGTAAAAGCCAACTACAGTAGTCGCGAGAAGCCGGGGTTATTTGAAGAAATATGTCAATCTGCTTTTTACAATTTTCTTAATGAGAGTCAGCATTCTGATTAAATGCAGTTACAAATAATAGACACGTAGAGATCCGCGAGCATCCCTAATCCCCGCGCTTGCCGGGGAGTGTTTTGCAGGTTCGAAATAGACCAGAATTCTGCTTGTTTATAAACTCCGCCACGGAATGTTGTTTGGCGGTATTCTTCTGGACCACAGGCAACGATCTTTCCGATGATAAAGTTGACACGTTGGTCTCCTTTCAGGGATAACGATAAAAGAGAATCGGCAAAATGATGCATAGAAGAGGAGGGAAGCGAATACGTATGGACGATCCAGTGCCACCAGAGTACGAGGCACCGATGACTCCGATGACTCCCATGAACGACAATTCAGGCGGAGAAGCGAATGAATCTTACGCTACTTACGCGCCGTACAGTCAGGCGCCTCAAACACCTATACATAATCCAACGTAAATGCTTAACGCAACTTTTATACAATTAGAAAATTTACGTCTCCACGCGCACGTGGAATTGATAAATGCCATCGTTTTTGGAATCAAAGTTTTGTAGGGAAAGTTTTACTGGGTGGCTTGTATATTCCTATCGAATCGTGTATTACCTAGGACATTTATGTAACGATCACCTCGCTATGTCTATTTAGCCCTGAACATTATTCGTCCGAGGGCTACAGTTCTCCCGGTACATCGCAACATCAATACCAGGAACAAACGGGGAACTTTGAGAATCAGTCTCAATTCGAGCAACCAATGACGCCAGCGACGCCGACCAATATGAGGATTACGAGGAATACGCGTGCCAGGCTACGCGGTATGTTCTGGAATGGCGGTATCTGTATTACCGACCACTGTAATTAACGATTATTGTTTGCAGGAGGAACGGTACTACAACCAAAATATAAAGAGATAGATACAGACTACATTCCAACTACCAGTAGCAGAGGAAGGGGCGGCGGGGGACGTGGACGCGGAAGACGGATACATCATTCTCACAGTTTAGAAGACGAGGCTAGTCTTTATTATGTCATCAGGAACAATCGGTCGATGCTAACAGTACGTCAGTCTGCGAATGTTTAAACCGAGAAGAAGCGAAGGTCATAAATTATATTTGTACGTGCTTGTTGTTTCGGTTTGTAGACTATCGTCGATGATTGGATAGAAAAGTATAAAAGTAACAGGGAGAATGCTCTTCTCATGTTAATGCAATTTTTCATCAATGCAAGCGGTTGCAAAGGCCGCATCACCTCTGAGATGCAAGCAACGATGGAGCACGTGGCGATAATTCGTAAGATGACAGAAGAGTTCGACGAAGTACGTTGAAACTGTTTCTCTAAATAAATATTCTTCGGCTTAATTAATAAGAATTTTGTGATGTAGGAAAGCGGGGAGTATCCATTGATAATGACTGGGCAACAGTGGAAGAAATTTCGCGCGAATTTCTGCGACTTTGTTCAGATTTTAGTTCGGCAATGTCAGTATTCAATAATTTATGATCAGTTCTTAATGGACAATGTGATTTCCCTACTAACCGGTCTTTCGGATTCACAAGTCAGGGCTTTCAGGCATACGGCAACGCTTGCTGGTAAGATTTACATATAGCCTTACAGCAGACTATTTAAGAATTCAATATGTAATTATACATTGTTCGCAGCTATGAAACTTATGACAGCACTAGTAGGCGTTGCTCTAACGGTATCAGTAAATTTGGATAACACGCAACGACAGTACGAAGCCGAGAGGCAAAAAGCTAGAGAGAAAAGGGCCGCGGATAGATTAGAGTCGTTAATGGCCAAACGAAAAGAACTGGAGGAAAATATGGACGAAATTAAAAATATGCTCACCTATATGTTCAAATCCGTGTTCGTGCATCGGTACAGAGACACGCTACCAGAAATTCGAGCGATCTGCATGACAGAGATTGGAGTTTGGATGAAGGAATTTCATCAGAACTTTTTAGACGATTCTTACTTGAAATACATTGGTTAATATAATGTTATTATGCATTTTCGAATTGTAATACTATATATATATATATATAATATCTATATAAACTCATCCCCTCAGGTTGGACATTGCACGATAAAGTTGGCGAAGTTCGATTGAAGTGTCTCCAGGCATTGCAACCTTTGTACGCTTCGGAAGAGCTGAAAACGAAGCTCGAGCTTTTCACGAGTAAATTTAAAGACAGAATCGTCGCGATGACATTGGACAAAGAGTACGATGTAGCGGTGCAAGCTGTCAAGCTCGTCATTTCGATCTTAAAACACCATAGAGAAATCCTTACCGATAAAGATTGCGAGCACGTGTACGAGCTTGTTTACTCGTCCCATCGTGCTGTCGCACAGGCGGCGGGTGAATTTTTAAACGAACGCCTGTTTCGACCAGACGACGAGGCAGTAGCCGGCGTGAAGACTAAGCGTGGAAAGAAACGTTTACCGAACACTCCACTCATTCGCGATCTTGTCCTATTCTTCATTGAGTCGGAGCTTCACGAGCACGGAGCATACTTGGTGGACTCCCTGATCGAGACGAATCAAATGATGAAAGACTGGGAATGCATGACGGATTTGTTATTGGAGGAGGCTGGGCCCGAAGAAGAAGCTCTAGATAATCAAAAGGAAACATCTTTGATCGAATTGATGGTTTGCTGTATAAAGCAGGCCGCTACCGGTAAGCGGCAGATTTTCCAGTCTTACAAGATCGCGTAACATCAATGAAAACTTTTCTCAAATTTCAAACAGGCGAAGCTCCCGTCGGCCGGGGACCAACTAGGAAGATTTTGTCGGCGAAAGAAATAAAGCAAGTGCACGACGACAAGCAACGACTGACGGAGCATTTCATACAAACACTACCTCTTTTACTCGATAAATACAGAGCGGACCCGGAGAAGCTCGCAAACTTGCTCGCTATCCCGCAGTACTTTGATCTGGACATTTACACCAAGTCTCGGCAAGAGCAGAACTTGGACGCGTTGTTGAATAAGATTCACACGACCGTAGAGAAGATGCACGACACCGAAGTTTTGGATACAGCCTCCAAGACATTGGAGCATATGTGTGTAGAAGGTCACGCTATCTTCACCAGGTAAAGTGTTCTGGCACTATAAATCGAACGCCCTCGAAATGAGATGAGCGTGTAATGTTAAATGTGTTTTAATATAGGTGTGATGTAGCACGCTCCACATTGATCGATTCCATTGTAAATAAATACAAAGAAGCTATCGATGAATATAGAAATTTAATAGAGGGGGACGAGGAGCCGGACGAGGACGAAACATTCAACGTTGTACAATCTCTGAAAAAAGTTTCAATATTTTATTCCTGTCATAATATGAATCCGTGGGGGATTTGGGAATCGTTGTACAAAGATATCGAAGATGCCAAGGACCCATCAAAGTACGAATATTCCGTACATTATACACAGAGATTCTGCGTACGAGTGTTTTACCGAATCACCTTTATTACAGGTGCTTGCCGCACGAAGCAGTCAAATATTGCATAAGTGCATGCTTCTTCGCGATTCTGTGGGGACAGAATCATCTCATGGAGTCTGCAGATTCTGGAAATCGAGGCGAAGACGAATGCCGTCAGTTAAAGGAACGTCTGCATTCTTTTATGGGCTCCATGCGTCACTTTGTCAGCGGCGATGGGAGCGGCACGGTGATTAATATTTTTCATCCCGTTCTGTTTCAACGTTACGTTCCGTAATAATGTATCTTAAATGCCTTTTCAGCCCTCTCCGCCAATTTTGAGAGAAGAGGCCTACAATACGATCTGCGACTTGCTGATAGAGTTCTGCAATCAGTTGACGACACATTCTAATCCTTTAATGCACCAGCTAGTGTACGAACCTGACCAAGCGATGCAGAACATGCTGAATCGGTTCATACAAGAATACGTATTTTTCGAGGAAGAGGACGGTACGCGATATCTTTATTGCGAATGAAAAGCAACCTTGATTAATAGAAAATATTCACATATCCCTCATGTTTCTAGATGAGCACGATGAGCATTCAAAGATTGAAGAGTTGCATAAAAGAAGAAACTTCTTGGCGGGTTATTGCAAGTTGATTGTATATAACATGATACCCACAAAAGCAGCTGCAGATGTGTTCAAGCATTATGTAAAATATTACAATGATTACGGCGATATTATTAAAACTACATTAGGGAAAGCTAGAGACATCAACAAAACCAACTGCGCTTTAACTATGCAGCATAGTTTGAATATTTTGTACAATGAGATAGTGGCTGAGAAAGGGAAAGTTAATAGAAACAGCGAAGAGTTTACCGCTATAAAGGTTCGCATTTCTTTAGAATCTATTATTATTGCAAAGTAGCAAGTATACATGTGCATGACGGCGCGCGTAACTACCGAACGTGTTTCAGGAACTGGCAAAACGATTTGCCTTGTCGTTCGGCTTGGATGCGGTAAAGAATCGCGAAGCAATCACTGCTTTGCATCGAGCGGGCGTCCTTTTTGCGATCACACCACCGGACGGCATCGAACAAGATCCAACTGGTCCACCGCCCAACTTGTCTTTCCTTGAAATTTTGTCCGAGTTTACAAACAAACTGCTCAAGCAAGATAAGCGCGTCGTGTAAGCACAACCCTTGTTCAACTTTTATGTTAATACATTACATCCACAGTTACTGTATACTGACGTGATATTTATGTTGCAGACTGAATTTTCTCGAGAAAAGACTACAAGCTGGAATGCCTTCCTCGCGGGGAGAGGACTGGCAACCCTTGCTCTTGTATAGAAACAGTTTATTACACGGCGAAACGGATCAAGTCCCGATAACAAGTAAACGCGCATACACGAGGCGCAAAAAGGATCATTTAGCTGGTACGTTGATGAAATTATTATTATTATTATTAGGGGTGGGTTCGAACCTAATTTTCAAATACTCGAATCCGAAACTTTGCGAAACTCGAAGTGCTGGTTCCGTTTCGTAAATGGAATATTTTGCTTCAAGTATCGAAGCCGACAAAATTTCTGCATAAATCTCTATTGGCCACAGTTGAACAAAATATAAACAGAAATATAGCAATATACAAGTTCTTGAGGCGCGCTGCCAACGATTCATTGATTTTATACTTTTTTTTTATCTGGCCTTCGAATCGCAAGAAAGTGCGAAGTTTCGAATTCTCTAAACTTGAAAGATTCTTGGGTTTCGACGCTTCGAGAAACCCACCTTAATTGGATCGCGATCCGATATTTAAGTTAAAGCACCCTTATTTATTGCTCAATGTCTTTTCAGAAGAGGAAGAGGTTGATGAGCCTGAAGAAGGTTCTGATCATGAGTTTTCAGGGTGAGTTGGATGTCCACACCAAAACTAATAACAGAATAACACATCCTTAAATTTTATTTATTGTAACCTTCGTAAAAGTAGAAAAGTCGCACACTTGCAAGTAATCGCTACACGTACTACTCGATAAAAGTTTCTAACAAAGTCTCGTCGTTAACCCTCAGTTTTAATATACACACGCAACGGTGTTTCCTCTTTTCTTTTTTGCTTTCAAAATCTGAGTTTCTGCCGTGAATGACCAACAGTTTGTGGATAGTCGTATAGAAAGTATCGCAAATTTAACTGCTAAATTTACACGCTTACGTAGTTGCTTCAATTTCTGTGTAATAAGCACATTCCTTCTGTTCCCAGTAGCATTATTGCACTTGTAATATCGTTGAATACTTGAACATCTGTACTGTCAGTAGATTATAATCACCTACACACAGTATCTTCTTTGCTGTATCTTATTCTGTGCTGTTGCTTAATTATACGCTTCGCTAAAATGTATTTGTTACTGTAAGACGTCATACCACTGCCCAGCTTTTAAAACATGAGCATCACTCTAAATTGTACATACGAGGTTTTTAATATCGCAACGAAAATAACGTTATTGCGCACTTTTACGAAAGACCAATATTTACGATATGATTTGCAGTGCAACGCATTGATATGTCTTCCATGTTTATTTTGTATATATTAATTTCCCATTATTTTTCAAAACTTTCAAGTATCTGTGTTTAAATAATTATTATCCACATTTCCATCCTCTAATTGCATGCCTTTGTGCTGTAATCTATTAATAATCGTTCGTTTACCATTGGCGTCTTTATGTAAATCACAGGTCTTTTGTGTTCGCATGGGTAGTAATCTTTTATGAATCGCTTGTTGCAGGCTACCTGATCGTTATTCAAGCTAAGAATTAGAGTTTTTAGCAAAATATATATATATATATATATATAATTTATGTAAATCATATAAGGGGCAAAAATTGTATAATGAATTGATGAGGTCTATTGTTCTTGGTGCCTGTTTTAAAATCCACTTTCAAGCTAGTGTAAGGAACTAACAGAAATACATATATATATATACATGTAACATTGTCAGAACATAATATATGTGTCGAATCAAATTATCAGAGACATACATTAAAGATGTAAATGACAAAAGTTGTGCGAGGAGTCGATGAGATCTGTTGTTGTTCTTGGTGCCTAGTTTTAAAGCAACTCAACCCCTTCTATAGAAACTAGCGTAAGGAAACTAAGATAGAAATGCCCAATACTGTTGTTGAGATAACGAATCGATAATATTTTTGGAATGCCTGATAAAAAAAAAGAGAAAAGTCCATAGAGAACGATGTGTGTTTCGTTGAACCTAAGAATTTAAAAGCAAGTAAGTTTAAAATACTTTGTATTCTGTTTATATATTGATAATATACAAATTGGTGATAGATACGACGAATATGTGATATTAATTAAAATAAGACCTTCTTCTTTCCCACGAGTTCCTGAATCCTGCTTTTTTATCAAAATTTAACAATCCCGAGCGAATAAGTAATTGCTGCACCTTGTACAGCTTTTTCCCTCTTTGAAATCTCACAGGAAATGTTTACGGAATTAACCCATCGTTTTTACATTTCCTGATTTAACATCGGACACTTACATTTTGTATCTTTTTAACACGCCGTTCTCTATAATCACCGCAACATTATAGAAATGTTTTTAGGTATTTTTTTGTTCATTTCTCAATACCTGGGTTAATTCTACCAATTTTGTTCGGGTACTTTATCGTTCCGTCAGACGTAGCGACGGAATGCAAATGACCCGTGAGGTATAATTTTGCAATATATACATATATGTACATATATGTGTGTGTATATGCTCGTATATCACATGGTCTACGTGTGTGAAAATACAAAGAGTTACATGAAATTTTTGTCCCTTTGCTTATTGAAATTATACCTGGGATATATACTTCGACCAATAAAAACTTTTTCTTTCAGCAAACACAAGAAGAAACGAGGCCCAAGGAAACACCAGTGAGTAACTTGTTTCATTCTGTTCCGCTATATCATTTCTTTCGTAGTAGATTGCACTACTTAAAATTTACATATTAATTTGATGAAATGATACCGTAATGTATCGAAGAGAACACGATCCCTCAATCGAGTAGCGAGAAAGGAACGATGATATAGATATGAGAACGTTGTGCATCCTTTGTAGTACCATTAGCTTGAATCTTCGTTTCAGATTAGCCGTTACTAAAGTATCAATAACTCGTGGATCTAGGGCCGCTGGTTTTTACGAAACTGTCAACGACACTACTCAGATGCAGACGTCCCCGTCACCAATCATCGAAGACGCATCGACCAGTCCTTCCCAAGACATTGACAATAAACTCAAGACACTGCAGATCCAGTCGAGATCGTAAGTAGCCAATTTCTCTGCTTCCCAAACGGATTGAAAGACTCTTTTTATCGCTCACGAATCACTTGTAACGAAGTTAGTCGTGCTTTTAGTCGAAGAAGTCAAGATCACTCGGAACCAAGAGAATTAAGGAGAACCTCTAGAAATTCTGGTCGCTATATAGAAGGACAATATATGGTAAATTGCTATAATTTATAATTAAAAGACACACGAGCACATTGTCTGCAGAATTTATATATTATGATAATGATACATTAGTTCTTTGTCATAACCATATTCGTACATACAATTACGTTTAAATAAAATCGTTTAAAAAGACTGATATCATATAATCGCGATACAAGTCCCCTCGATCACCAAGTATCAAATTCATATTTAAAAAAAACCTGATACATTAGAACCTTTTTTATCATTAACATTTTTCTTGGAATTCTAATGTATCAACCCTCCGGATGGCGCAAAAGTTAATAATTTAAAATAATTTCAAAGTTTAATATACTTGTATGTCGTTATAGCGACTCTGTTAATATAGTAAAACATTTTTGTTGCAGGAATCTGATTCCGAATAATGGAGTAGAATCGGGAAAGCAATAGCGGCGACGGTAGAGAAATAGTAAAGTTGTAAATTCGACACAGCTATGAACGCGAGTATGCATCGACTGGTAGGCCAACATACCGAGACCTTATTGAGGGCCACATGGCGAATCCTCTGTTCGAATTAATCTCCATCGATCGGTTCGATTCGAAGGCTGACGACAATATTGGTCTTTAGACGTCCGCTGGGCCGGACACACAAGACTACTTGCTTCTGTCCTGTGGATCTCCATCATTTGCAACTTTACCATTTTTCTGCCCTCGGCAGCATACCGCATCCAAAATAAAAGTATTCCGGCAGGAGGTAATTTGTGATAAATTTGTACTACATGTGTCAGATTGAATAAGTTTTAACTTGTATGAAGAAAAACTTATTCAATCGGTTACAGTACCAAGCAAGAGAACGTCTGATCATTGACTCGCACTTTCTGTTGCGAAATTATACTGCAAGTGTTCTTTGAACCATTTTTATACGATATTTTTGTTATTCAGAATCACATATTTCCTCTTGAGCCCAGCGTATCGTAGTATATATATTTCATAATATCGACGTTTTTGTATCGACAAAATTTTCGAACATTACTATTGCTATAAAAGTATTTAACGACAAATGTCTAAAATAAATGACTATAATGTATAAATGATGAATATTTTTTCTGTTGCGTATTTGTATTGCGCGCTGTTAAAAAATATAATTCTACTTCTGACTGTACAATTCTTATATAACTTGACATGAAAAGCTTAATGAAATACATTTGTACCTGTACAATTACGAATACCACCCCGTGTGTTGCATACGTTATCATTTTTCATCTGTCATTCACGCGATGCTTGCGGAAAATGCTACTTCTTCTACGACCTCTTGGGGTAATTGCAGCAGTGTTCTATTAAAATAATATCGCGTGTAGTTTTACATTTAACATTCAATGGTCTATCAATATATACAGAGCAACTAGTTTTAAAAAAATTACGGATAGATAATATTCTTTATTCTTACCTCGTCGTGCCGCTTTGAACTGAAGAGACTCTTTAGCGTACGTGGCGTAGCTGTCCCTCTGTCTTTATTCCTCTCTCTCAATATTCTTGAACTCGGGCTCTTTAATTCGTTACCCTTCAATTATAAAAACGATATAAGAGACGGATACGCGAGCCAAGTAATTTTTACATTTGTATATCGCTGACGACTCACCTGTAACGATAATCTTCCTCCATTCTTACTCGGTGTTGGAGGACCGGGTTTTTTGTATGACGTCTATAATGATTTGCAGCACATAATATCAGATTAGGAATATAAATTTTAATCACAAAATCTAGAATATTTACCTGAGTTCTATCTTTCTTTTTGGTTTTTTGTTCCGGAAGCAAACTCTGACTTAGACTATCATTGAATACGTCGTCTGGTACTGAGCCCAACTATTATTAAATTTAGAATTTCATGCATCAATAATATAAACGCGCGGAACATTCGAGTTGTTTAGATATGTTTTACAAATCTTGCTCACTTTTATTTCGTCTTCCGTCAACGACAGCGGATGAAATTGCATTTCAGCAGGATAAGATGATTTCAAATGAGGTTTGCAGAGAGCATTTCTTTGTTGTAGGATCGAAACTCGGTCCGGTTCAAGTCTTAACGAACAATGACCATTCTTCATGTCGGCTAGTAAAGTAAATTCATCTTGATGAGTTGATTTTAGTAGTTGGGATTGGATTTACTTGGTAAATGTCCCTTGATTTACCTAAATAAGTATTATTGAAAACTTCCCCTTCCTCATCTTCTGCGTTAAATGCATTCCCCATTGTCTGTATGCTTCTAATACTGCACCTTCTTTCGTACGTAGTTTTCTCCTGTATCACTGCGACTTTGCGTACAACTTTATCGTTTTCTCCTGGCAATAAATGTCTTGTTTCGAATCTGAAGGAAAGGGTTTAGCAGGAATGTATGTGAACGAGCAAAATCAATTTTTTAGTTCTCATCTATTGTAATAAACATCGGTGTAGCTTACTTTGAGGTTTTATGCTCTACAGAGTCGACTGTTTGCTGCTCCAAATTTTGATATTTAGCCCTCAGTTCCATTAAATCCCTTCGTAATTTTTCCTTTTCTTGTTGTTCACTTAAAAGCTTCTCCCCCACATTCCAAAACTGCGAACTCATTTCGGCAACATGCGACTTGTATTTGCTTAATTCGTCCGCTTGCTTGCGACACTGTAGCTCCATTCGTCTTTGTAGCGACTCCATTCTTTCCTGCACGCATTGTTCTTGTTCTCTATTCAGCTTTGTAATTTGCTCATTATATGCGGTTTTCTGCAATATGTGTGTGTTACAGGAGTAAGCGGATCGTAATGATTGCAAAAATAATAAACATTATGCCTACCATATTCTGTTTAATTTCATCATATTTAGTTTTATATTTATCATGAATTTCTTTCAATTGTTTATCGACGTCCTCTTTCTTCGGTCGCTTATTTAACTCGTTCTTTTCTTCTTGTAGCTTCGTGACTTCTTCCTTCGATCGCAGTATCTCTCTCTTCAAAGTTTCCGCTTCTTTCAACGAAGCTGCTTCTAATTCTTTTATCTTATTCCTAAGTTCGTCAATATGACCTTCGAATTTTGCATTCTGCAAACGCGCACAGTCCAATTTGCTCCCTAAATTATTCTTCTCTTCTGTCAGCTCATCGATCTTTAATTGTAGCTTTTTCTCTGCCTCGGATTGAAATTTTGTTTCTTCGCGATTGAAGTTGCTCTCGAAAGAAGCGACTAAGCTAGAAAACTTGTCGATTTCATTTTGAGACAAAATAATGTCTTGTCTCAGTGTTATATTCTTCTGCAACTCTTCTTCGATTAATGTTCTTGCGTCTGAAAAATCATCCAAAGACAGGACCGAACTTTGCTGGTCGTTTGTGTCGTTCAAATAAGTATCTTTTAATATCTCTTCAGTCCACAAAAACTTTTGCCACAATATAGTCTGTAGAGGTTTCATATTTTGCAAATGATGAATATTATACTGAGACAAAGTACTTTCAAGGTGAATTTTTTTAGCTTGTATATGCTTCAGTTCGTCGCATACAGATTTATCCATTGTAAAAGTGTAATGGGATTTTGTTAATAATCTGTCCCATTTTTGTTTCATTTCGCTTAGTAACACATCCAAACCTTCTCTTGATCCTATGATATTTTGCACGTAATTTCTCAACGATTCCTTGTGTTTGATGAGCTGATTCAGATGTTCCATGTATTTTTTCCCTACATTTTCAAGTTCCTGCACTTGTTTATTCAGCGATTTGATTTCTTCGCATTTCGCGCCCTCGACAACTGCTTTTTGATTGCGCAAGGTTTCGTTCAAGTTTGCATTTATATTGGACAGATATAAAATTAATTCACGCGAAGCATGCATTTCGTTGATGGAACTTTCTATAATATTTAAAATATTGCCACTTTCGTCGTCCTTACTTGTAGTACATATTGGTTTGCACACATCAGCATAAAAGTTTTTATTCTGTGGACACGCCCCTATTATCGTTAACTTCAAACTATTTACCGAATGTTCCAATTCTTTACAAATAAGTGAAATTTCTAATTTCTTTGAATCTTCGGATTTGCAGTATTCTCTGTTTTTGTCAAGTTCCGTCCTTTCTCTTTTCAACATCTCCTGCAGTTCTTCTATAGCTTTAATTTGTTTGTACGATTGAATTTGTAGGTCGGAGTTTGTGCTTTGTAAATTTTGGCTCAACTGCTTTTCATCTTCGAGTTGCTTGCAAAGCGCACCCTTCAGTTCGTTAAATTCTGTCCGAAGCTGCTGTATTTGCAAGTCCTTCTCTTTTAAAGCTTTTTCTTGTGTCGTTAAAACAGCGCCTTGATTGGTTCTCACTTCTTGAAGATTCGTAATTAGTTCCTTCATTTTCATTTCAGAAACAGTTGCTTCTTTTGATAAATTCTCAAATTTGTTCTGTACAAGTTGTAATGTTTCTTCTTTCAATTTTGCTTCTGTATTCAATTGGTCACAACGACGTTGTTCCTCCAATATCTTTGTTTCCAATTCTTTTATACAACTTTTCAGTCCAAGTTCTCCTTCTATTTGTCTTTGGATCATCTGTTCTTTCTCCGACTTTAGAGAAGATGTTTCTTCAATTAAACATCCAATTTTATCATCATTAAATTTCAATTGATCCGACATATTACGCGTTTCTTCTTGAGATAATTTAAGCTTATCGTTTATAATATTTAAATCGAGTAGAAATTTTTCATTTTGAGACTTGAGATTTTTGTGGTGTTTCTCGAAAGTTCCCTTTGCCTCCTCAAGTTTTTGCAGCTTTTGTAGAGATTCCACCAATTTCTCTTTAGTGCTTATTAATTCTTCTCCTAAATCACTTATCGTTTGCTTATTTTTTCTTAAATTATTTTCTAGCGTGGTATTCAGATTTTGGCTATCCTTTAATTCTTTCTCATTATCAGCAAGTTTGTCTTCCACTTTTTTCCTGTAAAGTTGTTCCTCGCTGAAATTATTATATAACTTTTCATAAGCATTTAGAGTGTTTTTAATAGTTTCTTTGTTTTGTTTCCGACACTCATTTAACTGATTTAATACATCCTGTTTTGTTAAATGAAATTCTGCCACAAATGCTCGAAGATTATCCTTTAATAGTTTTATACATACTTTGGAAGAGTTTAGTAACAAGTCCTTTTCATTCGTATCTGCTTTAAGTACATTCAAATCTTTTTCTAAAGCTTGTTTTTCAATTTCTATTTGTTTCAAGTACGATATTTCTTTCGAACATTGATGTATAGTAGTAGTAAGTCTACTAATATTTGCTACATTTAATGCGATAGTTTCTTTTAGCTTTGATATGTTTATAATATTTTGTTTATGCATTCCTTCTAATTTAGAGATTTGTGATTCATAATCTTTTTCGTTTAATTTCATTTCTTCCATTTCAATATTCAACAATTCAACTTTCATTTGTTTTGAAACACATCTTTCGTCAGAATTATGTAATAATATTCCAAGACATTCTACAAGTTCAATAGTTGTTGCATCGTCTAAATTATTGTGTCCAATATCATTAGCTTTCGAATGATGAATTATAAGTTTCTTTAAATTTTGATTCCAATTTTCAATGTTTGTTTTGTGTAAATTATTTTGATGTGTTAAATTTTGTATACATTTAACATTTTCTTGTAATTCCAATTTTGTTTCGGTAAGGGCAGCATTTAATTTTACATTATTTTCATGTTCCTTGTGTAAAGATTCCTCTGTACTCTTCACTTTTTCCTTCAACGTAACCACTTTGGTATTTAAAATGCTTTTAGCTTCTTCCAGCTGTGATAAAGATTTCTTCTGAGAGTCGGATAAAGCTTCTAAATCTTTGTTTTTATTTATTATAGATGTTTTCTCTTCTTGCAAAGCTTCAACCTCTTGCGTTAATTTATTTAGAGCAGCATTTAATTTTACATTATTTTCATGTTCCTTGTGTAAAGATTCCTCTGTACTCTTCACTTTTTCCTTCAACGTAACCACTTTGGTATTTAAAATGCTTTTAGCTTCTTCAAGCTGTGACAAAGATTTCTTCTGAGAGTCGGATAAAGCTTCTAAATCTCTGTTTTTATTTATTACAGATGTTTTCTCTTCTTGCAAAGCTTCAACCTCTTCAGTTAATTTATTTAGAGCAGCATTTAATTTTACATTATTTTCATGTTCCTTGTGTAAAGATTCCTCTGTACTCTTCACTTTTTCCTTCAACGTAACCACTTTGGTATTTAAAATGCTTTTAGCTTCTTCAAGCTGTGACAAAGAGTTCTTCTGAGAGTCGGATAAAGCTTCTAAATCTCTGTTTTTATTTATTACAGATGTTTTCTCTTCTTGCAAAGCTTCAACATCTAGAGTTAATTTATTTAGAGCAGTATTTAATTTGTTTTCTATAGTTTGCGAGATTAGTGTCTTTTCTCTCAACAGTTCTGTTACATTATCATACTCTTGAGTCGTAAAATCAAATTTCTTTTTTATAACATCAAGCTGAGTTTTCAGTGAAGCAGATTCTTCTTTCGCTTCCTGCAACTGAATTTCAATCACAGAACTTAAAGCTTCGCTATTATTGAAGTGTGATATAGATGAATTTAAAGGTAGTACACCATCAATTTCAAAGCTTTGCTCTTCGACGCCCATTTTGTTAAATTCGTTCAAATGCATTTGTAATTCTTCGTTAGCTGCTCTGAGATTCAACAATTCCCTATCTTTGATTTCTCCCTGAATTTGCAAGTTCTCAATAGTCCTCTCAAAATTCACTAGTTTCTCCCGAAAGTATACGCACTGTTTTTCCGAACATGCTACTTTCTTTGACAAGGTATCGTTATCTGTTTCGAGTTTATCTACCTCGCATTGTTTCTGTATTAATCGATCTTCCAAGCGATCAATTTCCCTCCTATATTGCCATTCATAATCTACAGTACGTTTATTCTTTTTGCACGACTGTGGAGTACTTTGCCTCATCCTTTCATCTCGTAAGGCTTTTATTTCTGCACCTTTTTCCTGCAACCGTTTCTGTAGACTCTGAACTTTGTTCTGCTGAATTTTTAGATCCTCTTGCAAATCGGCTTTCTCGAATCTCTCCACTTCCAGCTCAGTCTTCAATTTTCTCAACTCCCGATACTTACTGCTCAACAGTTTATAACTCTGCGCGGATCGTGCGACAGGGGAATTAAAAAACTCCTTCAGACTTGGCATTCCTGGTGTTTTCGGCACATCCTCTCCCAACTCAGCGATTACTGTTTTCAAAGTTTCCCTGGTTATGTTTCTCCCGTAAGGGATAATCATTTCAAGAAATGATTTAATTTTAACTTGAGTCTCGTGCTGTAATTTGTTACACATTGGCCGATGAAACAATGCTTCTTGAGATGTATGCAATAAGAATACAGACGTGATGTATATATGATCCATTTCTCCAGTGAATTCATCGTTAAACATAAACTCGGGATATTCATCTGCATAAAATGTGTACAATATTATATTTGGATCATACAATTGGATAATACTCGTAAGAATTTTTACATACCCTGTAAAAAGTTTCTAACGATACTGTTTGTATTTGAAATATCTTTTGCACCTTTCCACGAACTGTAAAAGCAACGTTATTAATAATACACTGATTCGCCAGAACGACAATATAATATTCCTACTAATAAACAAATTACCATAGGATGCTACTTACAGTAACTCTATCAACTTTTTGTAAAACTTTCCATCTTCCAACTCTGTTAAATCTTTAATATTCGTTTCTAAAATATCCAAACAATTGAGCTGAAAGTATGATTAACTTTATTATCTGTCATGTAACGATACATTTCAGTACTCGTATTCAGGGTACGTAATGTATGACAAGGTAATGGATTTTACAAAACTTGAAAGCAAACTTTTTACACTGATAAACATATTTGGTTATACCTGCAAAGTTATACTTGTACAGCTAAGAATTAAAACTTTTCGTCAATTCGTTTAACAATGGTTTACCCGAGTAACATGAATTTAATTACTCGTACGATATTAAATTTACACAACTATTCGACTTACCCATTCCAATATAATTTGGAGCCATAGTCTCATGATTTTCTATAAAAACAATTCTTAGTATACCTATAACAATGGGAAAAGCTCATAAATTAAACGCAGCTTTTTCGAGACGTATAAACTCTTAGCGTTCCATGAAAAATCCGTTTGGATACGTTTAATTTCAAACAACTACTGTTCCCTTCACATCGCAGGAAACAAAACTGTCTTCAATGGTATAACATAAATGTCCCTATATTTCGTTCAATGTTACCATAACATATAACGTGAATATCTAGCGTAAATAATTCGTGGTATGTTTCTAGGGAATCGCTATATCCGATGGAATCGTCAAACATCGTTAAAGAGAAGAGAATTGGAAGAGAATGACAAGTGATGACAAGAGATATTACTTACTAATCTTCCGCTTCATCTTCTTCCTGTGTAAAATATCTTTTTAGTACCTATATTCCAAGTGGTTATTATATATAGTTTTTAAATAGAAAAGAGTTAGAGCGTGAAGTGTTACACACATCCAATTGGATTCCTTCGAAGCTCACTTCAGTTCGACTCATCGAGCTATAAAGAAGGGGGAGATGCGCAAATTTTTCTTTAAATGTTTCAAGTTTCATTAATTAATTAATATTTTGTTCCCGCGAAAGGCGACGCCTTCGAAGCTGAAATTTAGGAACCCGATACACTATTCAAAAATTTGACAAAAATTGTCTCTAAGACAAAGAACTATTTATCACAGAGCAGAGCCACATTGAACGAAAGTCAAAAGAATTGGCGAATATAGCACGTTTGAAACAGTGCGTTAAAGCGTTAACGCAAAAACTTTTGAAAGCAACTCAGTATGGATCTAACATTTGAGATTTCATTTTAGATGTACTTTTTAGCATGTCTGTTATATATGATTTGGGACAGAAAGGAATATGTAGTGGAAAAGGGGCTCATTAAATAATAATACTCTTTGATCATTTTGCTGCATTTTATTGAATCAAGTGACACGCAATACAATCAAATCTTACAAAAACATTCGTAATATAAAAGTGTATAACCGTGGTGTAATTCATAATTCAGAAAAAGTAACGTCTTGTGCGCGATTCTCATACCCGATAAATAAAGTCCAAAATGCAGTCGGTAATCGCATTTAATTTTTTATAGTATAAAAATTTCTCACCTATAAAACGGCCAGTCTATAGCCACTGCTACATTCCACAAGTGACTGGAATACTCTACTACGCTACTACTTTAACCTCATTTCTATACTATTTCCATAAAATTACGTAATTTTTTTAAACAACTACGACCCTTTTCAACTTAAAATCTATATGATAAGTCGACGTGCGTTACGAAAAGTAGCACGTTTCAATATTCTTACGAAAACTAGCACGTTTCGGTTTGCCACGAAAAGAAACAAGTTTCATCGTTTCCCAGATAGCACACCTCGTCTTAGAGACGTCTAGTTTATGTCCATTTTAGGTCTGAACGTCTTGATTTGTAACAAGACGTCTTTAAGACGCCTTTTGGACGTCTTTAAGACTTTACCAGACGTTGTGCTATCTGACGAATACCAGCACGTTTCATCTTCCGCCGCGAAGAATAGCACATTTCGTACTGTTGCGGCGAAAACTAGCACGTTATACTGTTTCGCCACGACAAATAGCACATTTGGGAATTTGCGGCGAAAACCGAAACGTGCTTGTTTTCGCTGCGAAAACCGAAACATGCTATTTTTCGTTGCAAACCACTCAAACGTGCTATTTTTCGCAGCGAAAACTGAAACGTGCTAATTTTCGCAGCGAAAACCGAAACGTGCTAGTTTTCGCAGCGAAAACCGAAACGTGCTAGTTTTCGCAGCGAAAACCGAAACGTGCTAGTTTTCGTAAGAAAATTGAAACGTGCTACTTTTCGTAACGCACGTCGAAGTATAGTACCCACTTTTTTCCGAAATAGTTGATAAAACCGCATAAAACGTTTAAAGAAAAATTTTCATAACCCCCCAATGTTTTATAACTTGAGCAGAGTCGAAACGTGAGTCGCGACCCGTGCGACTGAAGATGGCAATGATTTGAATGCACAGTTCCTTCAACCCACGCTGTTTGCATGCGTGACGTGCAACAAAATCTGCATTGTTAATAGGAATACAATACGATGTTCACACAGATGAGAAATAGGTTTGCTTTAACGATGCGAGACTGTTTAAACTTTAAACATGTTCAACAAGTTGACCAGTTGAAAGAATTGAATACAGTTGAAGCATTGTTAAAGTACTTGCGAGAATCGATTGCTTATTGTAGCCCCCTGTTGTTGAATTTTCGAGACACTACTTCTAGTTCTACTTAAATGCAATAACATTGAATATGTTTGCAACAGTTTATAGTTAAAAGGTATGATTTTTAGCACAATTTTGTGTAGAATAATATGTGCGGCAAATACTTTTTACATAGTTTTCATGAGTAAAATGGTGTTTGATAGCAAACTGCAGATTAAAAGGAACAATGCAATTTATATTTTATTTACCGAAGAAAGATAAACTTTTAAAAAAGTATATGTACTATTCAGTTTAATACAGTACATAGTAGATTGACTTACGAAAACAGAATAGATATTCGACAACAAACTATTTATCGCAAGAATCTAATTTTTTAGACACTCATTCACACTCGTTCTTATCTTGCCGCGATTGTTATCGTTATCGTTATCGGCTTTTACTCGGTTTTACCCTTAGCTTCGTACATTCTACATTATTCCACAAGTTTTCTGTCTCTGCGAGTAACTGACAGAATCGCGTATCAAGCATAAGACGCTGTAAATAAGTAGTAAGTAGATGGGTGAACGTTTGAATTTCCCTTTTTAGTGGCATGACTAATGTGGTATTTGGAGTCGGTATAGGATTATTGCTTATTCTAATTCTATGGGCCTTGGCACTATTCATATTTATTGTCTCCTTACGGGTTGAGAAGAAAATCGGTGCTATAGCTATATTTATTGTTAGCATATGCACAGTTATTTTAATCGCTTTGCCAAGAGCATCAGAGCGACCTACCTCCGTTGAGAATAAGGTACGCAAACGTAGTATACTTCAAAGCATTCGGCAGATATTAAACAATATAAACTTACTTTCTTTACAGATATACGATCATTTGTTTATCTGGCGTATTCTGCTACTCACGTTATTAATCGTGTCTTCTATTATTGGCTTGATAGGATATGTTAAATTTGCATTAACCGACTCTATTAGACCAATTCGAATAACTAACTGGATTTTTTAGACATTTACGGTAAGTGTCTTTTCTGTTGTAATTTTTCTGCAAGCAAACGATACAGAATTTTTTAATTTCATACATCTTTCAGAAGCCACTGTAATTTTAAGGAATCCCAACGCAGTTCCTATCGATTATGTGCGGCGACTAGAAGAGAGCGCGACTTGATTGTCCTAGTTGATCGATCTTTTATTGCTTGTTATATAGACAGTATTTATAACGTTGGAAAATGCTACGAAACACTAGTAAGCTTTCGTCAATGTTGGTGCGAAATGTCTCTTTATCCTGCCAGAAGAATAAACGATTTGAAATAAACAATAGTAGTGAATTTGTTAGTAAGGTAATGAATAGCTCTGTACCTGTAATTGTAAATTTTCACGCAGAATGGTGCGACCCTTGTAAAATACTGACGCCTAGATTAATAGACCTGATAGAGCCAATGGACACGTTGCATCTCGCCATCGTAGACCTAGAATCGAATCCAGAATTAGTGCACATCTTCGAAGTGAAAGCTGTGCCAGCTATTATAGCAATCTCGAGCGGGTTGGTTGTGGACAAGTTTGTAGGCTTAGTCGATATAGGTATGATTGAGAATTTAATACAGAAGCTTACCGACAATCCACCCTCGAATCCTGGAGATGATAAGAAAGAAATTTAAAACGCACGCATCCTATGTGACTGTATATTATGTAAAATTGTTGTAATTATCACTTGCAATCTGTATTGCGCTGTATAATTTCATTTCAGTTTGAATTATGTCTATCGATTTTATAGAGAATTATACGTCCAGTGTCAATCATGTCTTAAATGTAATCTACAAAATTTAAATGAAGAATTTAACTATTTTAGAGAATTACATTAGATTCTATTAAGCAATGTAGAGATCTATAAACAGGACCACAATTCAGAGGAACAGAATCATATGTATACAATCATATATTTAAACTAAGATTTAGAATGTTATATATGTACAACTTTGAAACGCCAACTCGAGTTTCTATCGCAGGCGCATACTTTTGACTCAGCAATACAATAGTAGGGTAAAGTACAAGACATTGTTTCTAAAAAGATAACGTATTCTCATTTATTATTTATAATAGTTGTAATAATTTGTTAATTATCTTTACAAACTTTTGGTAATGTATTATACCTTTTAATAATATTGTAACATGATTATAAAATGATTTTTTTTTTAGACTGATTGTATATTACATAGTATAATGTGTTGTAGTAATTAAGATTAGCGGCCTTTTTTAATCTACGACGTCCTGATACTAGCTGTACTTACTGAGAATTAATGCTAATATTAAAAACTAAAGTATATTTCAAGGTACTCGCTTTCTTTGCATAATTGTTATCGCTACTCAAATATCTCTTAACGGGATCCAGTTAAATAAGATTAATTTCCGAATGAAATTTACTCGATACTCGTTACGTATAACAGGGAGCCAACGACGGCTTGAATAGCAAGTACAAACTCAAGGCATTAAATCCATGATCGATGTAAAAAGATATCACGAATAGTACTTTTAACTTTTAGTTGCAAATAATTCTGTACAATTTATGTAAAAAGTGCTATCGATTTCGGATAGGTCGGAAACTTAATAAAGATCGTTTAATCCATCATGTATTACCCCGGTGAAAGAGATTTTCGTCCCTTGGCAGCAAAAGCGATACATGTATACCAACGATTAAAGGACTAGCTAAAATTTTTCATTATCAGTCTGGTGTTTTCAAGAGACAGCGTGATAAGGCAATGCTGTGATTCCTTGGTTACTTGCAAAATCTTTCGTGTCTCACGCATTCATTCTCCTTCATTTATTATCTTAAACGTACAGGGAGTATTCTACAATTTTGCAAGCAACCCCCCTTTTTCATTATTATTATTTTAATAACCAGTACGTGTGTTGGTAAAATTTCTGTCAACAGTTCCGACGAAACGAATAGATTTTAAAATTAACTTTTTACGACTATACATACTACATATATATATATTTATAAAACTAGGAAAAAACATTCATCAAGTCTCTGGTTAAAAGAAAAATTATAATCGATTTATTTTTCTTCTCTATGATAAATTTCATGGTGCGTTTACGCGTGATAATCTTTCGCACGGAATTTGATTCCGTATCGCGATACCATTTTATTAGTTTAATATCTCCTAGATTCGATGAGAATTTTAACGAGAGATGTATCAAATGTAAATACACCACTGGGTTCATCGTGATTTTCCGTACAATAAAGATACACAAACGAAATTGTTCGAGTTATATATATAACACTGGTATCAGTGCGCCGATATGTTCTGCAGATGCGATTTTGTGGCCCCACAAAATTACACGTTCAGTAAATACATTTGGAGGTTTAATCTTGCAGAAATGTTACGCGTATTTACAACTTATCTATATCAAGTAGTTTTTAAAAAAAACGTAACAAAATGTAGAAAAACACGAATGACATTATATACAAATTTCTATGGATGCTACTTGTTGTCGGGTGCTTGACGGTAACACACGCCGAAACATTTCTATAACATTTTCTAATAAATAACACAATCGATGAATGCTTGTAATGGTGATCTAATTCAGTTTTAGAGACTCTAGGCGAATGACATTGCTACAAACTTTCTGATAACAATACAAATTGACGTAGCTTTTGTACTTTGTAGGTTTTAGACTCGTCAGACTTTTCTTTTCTCTTTACACTGCAAACTATTGAGAACGTACGTAACAATGGGATCGTAAATCGATGAGAATAATAATTTAGATTGTTAACAACAACAAGTAGCATCTAGTTTCCATTACTAGTAGATCATCTAATAGAGTTATATGGTACATGGTATAATACAACATGATACAATTTACATTGCATTGAATATAACTTGGCGATTGGCGTAGGTAGTCTTCTCACAATCAGCGAATATATAAGAAAGTAATTTTTTTATCATAATTATGAGAAAATATCAGCCATTATTTTATGCATTTAAAGTTAATCATTTGAGAAGACCCCCGCCTACCGAACAATAATCGCGATGAAAGAACAACACAGGAATGAACGAATGAGAAAAGAAACGTCGGACGAATGAAAAATTCCAAAACAATTACGCGGAGAAGAGTATTTTCTGACTATTTATATTATATAATGTAATTAGGAAACTAGTTTTAAAATTCGTCGGCTTTCATTATATACAATTTCAAAGAATAATCTTTCATCAAAAAATCGTATTTGTCAATTTTGTAGTTGGAATGAATCCTTCGTTTCTAACGCATTCGTAATAATTCGTATAGGTAACAACGGCGGTGCGCAATTCGACAAACGACTGTACGAAAACTGCCGGGATGCGTATTACTCGACTAGAAGGTGATGTTAAAAATACTTTATCACACTTCTACCCCTAAATCTCGCACACCTTGTTCTGCTATCGGTACGTATCTATCGTCAATTTTGACAAGCAAGATAACTTTGTCCACGTGAGACCGTCGATTAGGATCGCGATGATTGGGTGTCCAACAGTGAACAACGCATCCTTCCATACCTCTTTCAGGCACCCAATGCTGCCATCCAGACCTACCACCCTGTTGCCTCATTCTCTCGTCTGGCCAAATTACGTCTATCCGACGACCCAAATTAATAGCATCGTACACCTGATTCGGATCTATGATCTAACAACAAATGAGATATTATTCGAGGAGGTTTAATAAATGGTTGGAGAAATTTATGTACCTATACCATTATACCGTTCTTAAACTTTTTCTTTTAATATAAGAATTGTTCTCTACTCACGCGAACTCTTTGGAGAACTTCCTCTTTCTCGAGTTTACTGGAGAAACTTGTTTCGCTCTTGGTCTCAGTTTTAATGTCGCTGTTACTAAGAAGACCGGCTAAACTAGCGAGTGTGGAGCTGGTGGGCTTCCCAACGGAGGCTAACGAGCCTCTATTACCACCTAGAGACCCTGTATTCGCTCTTCCAAGGGAACCACGCCCAGTCGACCCGCCAATTTGACACCCGGATTCCATAGATTGCGAGCCGGACGTATTGTGACCCGTTTGACCATAGCCTGTGTTGAAAATTAACATACGTACGTACTGTTTATTAATTATGAAGTAATTAACACACAGCATAGGTGGCAATAATTTGAAATACCTGAATGAATATTATACGTAGTCATTGCGTACACCCCATCGTTTCCAAAACCTCCGTCGTCCTGAGATCCTGTACCGCCGGACGAACAACCTTGGCCACATCTTCTTCTGATCCTAAAAACAATAGTTTTAATAATAAAAATAGATTGGGGAATTAAGAGTTGTTCACAGCGCTGTGCGATACAAAAAGCCGTACCTATGCCACAATTTCAACACGTTACTCTTAATCACGCACAGGCTCAATGGCCCCCCAACTATAGAACATAATTGTTCATTGGTCTCCGCGTAACTGGTTGTCAATGGCGAGACATAAATCGGATACCCAATCGGCTGGTCGCAGGAGCTGTTTATTATATTTCTAAGAACTTGCTTCGCGTTCTGTATAGAGCCCCTTTCTGGATTTCTGTTTCTCAAGTAAACCAACTCTTGCTGCTGCCCAGCCCATAGGCCGCGCACGCACTCGCGATTCATTTTAATTACTCGAAAGCTCAGGAAACGTTTGTTGAGCATTATCACTTTGTATTCGTCGATGCCGTCGTCGAGTACGTGCCTAGAAATGGAGGATGAAGATAATGATATAGTGACGATGCAATAACATTTCCGTGTTCGCGATATAGTGAAATACCTAAGGGCCAAAAGACTCGGTGCGCCGTTTAAAACAGCGTTCCTCCAAAGCGGATCCCCTTCGTGACTAATCACCAGATTTTTATCGTGACTGTCTATAGCATCGTAAAGCGCGGAAGGTTCGACGTATTGCTCCGGGCTGGTGAAGTGATCCTGATGCAATTTCAACGCCATTCTCACACCTTTCGCCACCACTCTTCGCAGCAAGTCAACATCGTGCAACACCCATTCGTCTCGGATCGATGTTACGCGAAAATCACCTGGATATAACAAATACACTCGGTGAACAATGTCCTTTTTCTTAATATTCCGTTTGCCATGTAAAATTATACCTTTGAAAAGAGCATGTAATCCGTATAGAAAAAATTCAACGCTCGACACGGTATTGTGAGATGCAGCTCCCAAAACTCGCCTCCCCAAGAGACTCAATGCAAGACACAGCGATACCAACGGCGACTCCCTTGTTCTGTCCAATGTCTAGAATCATTAGCAAGTAATAGAGCCTGTATATAAAGTAACTCGCGCGTTAAAAGAATTACCTTGTCATATTTAATGACACAGAATTGTATCCAATCCAGATAGATGTTACAAAAGCTACTCCTCGTAATCCCGTTGGCTCGGAAATCAAAATCCTCGTCAATGTTCATGTTGAAGACGGGGTCCAGGTCGACAAAGTTCTTGTCAAGAGTTATCTTGAGGGCCTCGGAAATGTCAGAGTTCTCCAACCAATATTTCAGCTTCGGTGATTTGACGGCATAGAAGACGATGCTTTTCACGTAATAGGTGATCAATACTTTTCGAAATTCAAACATTTGGAGCATTGACCCCGCGGAATTATCAGAGATTGAGTATCCTTCTAGAACGTATTTGGCACTTGCCACTTCCCAGGCTAACCAGCGCTGACTAAAAGCTGCATTTACGCTCAATACATTCGAGAAATGCCCCATTTCGCAGCAACAGCAATTATCATTATCTTCAATTCCTTCGGAGATGGCTTCGACCTAAAGAACAGAATCATTCAATCAAGACGTTGTGATTGGCAATAGTCAACAACAAATTTTCAACATACTTCTCTCTGCTGGCAATAAGTTCCTCTAAATTCAAGACCTCTCAGTTGAAAAGTTACCAATCCGTTGCCCAATTGAACGATGTGCACCAGACAGTTCAAGTAATCGGATGCCAATAGAAAACAGTCGCCCTGCTCCACGTTTCCCCAACGACCAAGCGCGAGGTCTCCGTAAAGGCTATGCTGCAGCGATCTCGTCAATTGCTCGTAAAAGATCGAGTTTAGATTGTTATCGTCCGCACCTAGATTTCTATCTAAATGCGAAGACATCCGCGTATTCGAATGATCCACTCTTCTCGTTTTGTAGTCCCGCTCCCAGAATTTCACGGGCCGCACGTACGAGGATATAAAAATTGCGCTACCCAAAAGTGGATTTAAAGGAGTACTCAGGATCGCAGAGATACCCGCCTGCAGGAACAGCATAGCAGAGTGTGGAACAGAGAACGGTTGAGCAAATGCATGGAACGCGCTGCCCCAAGTGATTTGCCAAGGGGCGATGTACGTAACCACGAATCGTATTTTCAACAGTAATTCGTATATCTTTGCGAATGCTATTCCTATCACAAAATAGTCTACTAAAAACGTTTCGCTCAGGTCTCTAAAGTCCAGTTTGAAGAACAGCACTGCGAATATCACGACTAGGTAACGCGTCGATGGGTCAGAGTACGTCGATCTTAAAGACTTAAGTCCGCATATGACTATGATCAAAGCGCCCATGCTTTCTCCGAATTTATTTACTATTTTCGACGAACATTCCGTGAGCGCCCCCAGAAACATTACCGGGTAGAGAACGTTCCTCTCGAGGAAGCAGAGGCAGACGTAAGCCTTCTCGAACCACATAATCCTCACCGGTTCGCGAACTTCAAATTGCGCGTGCTCGTGGCTACGTAGAACTGGTCTAGACAAGCACAACCACGGTAACTGTTTTCTAAGCTGTGGCACGATGTAGTGTAACAAGAATCCAAGGCAGCTCGCTATACCCCACAGCACCGGATTCAATTCCGGCTGCAAGGCTGTGAACACGGTCGAACAATGGATCCCGAACGACAAAGTACCTATTACCGCGCATACTATCAAATCGTTCTTCAATCTTGCGTTCACCGTTTCTCTCAATTTCTCGGGCAGAGGGTCCACCAGCTCTGTGTCCGACATTTGCTTGCCAACTTTAATCCTTACATGCTTCTTTCTTCCTGCTTTTAGCTTCGCCTCCTTGTACGTGGCGGATAGATTGTACGCGCAGGATGTGTTCTCTATAATTTTGGCCTCTTTCTCCTCCGTATAAATATCCGGCGGCCATAAGTTCGACTTTACAATGTCCCATATTACAGTCGGATCTGACGACGATCGGCTTAAATGATACGATATAGCGACCAGCAATCCCGCGAATATAGAGAATAGAATGTGCTGCGATGATTTGGGCTCCGTGAGCGCTCCGTAAGCGAATCCATATAGTATAACAACGGTGACGACGCTGCGACAGAGACAATATATCGAAGAGACTAGACTGGTGCTTGCATTCCCGCCAAACAGATGTATGTCTATGTGTTCGCAGAGGTACATCAGAAAGGTGTTGATTTGTGGGAATAAACCCAACGAGAATACAATTGGAAAGCACAGTAGGACGAGTAATAAAATATTGCGTACTTGCAATATAACGTCGTAATCGGCCACCCGGAAGCCGTATATTCGAAACTCGGACGTTTTAAAGTTCCTCAGGGATTCGTTGAAGATTAATATGAATCCTGAACACAGTATGTAATATACAGGCCGAGAAAATACTATAATGCGATTAAATCCGTGCGTCGGGGAGGCAGCGTCCGGCTGAACGGATTTCAATAACGAATACTGGCACCCGGCCGTTACGAAACAGAATATGAATGCGAATATATCTCGGTACAATCCTTGCTGAAGTATAACGAGGCCGAGTCCCGCGACAGCGACCGCCAGAAACGTGGAAACGATCGTCTCGAAAATTGTCAGATTTCTGTCGAGCAAAGCCAATAGAAATAAACGATCGAATCGCACTTTAATGTGCGGCAGCTTGCCGATCTTCCACTTGTAATAGTGCCTCGTCTGCTTAGGTTTAGAATCGGATCCGTTCAAGCCGCCAAAGATGAATTGATCCCACGATATAGTCTCTGTTAGCTCGATCTCTCGGTACCTAGGTAAATTTAACACCGGCATTCGACGATTGGCGTCCGACGACGGATACAGGTTCAAATTGAAATATCCTAATAAGCTTTGCAGTCTTCGATTTGTGTCCATCATCGGCTCCATGTCTAGTATATCCTGATGGGGCCGTACTAGTTCCAACAATGACATCGGACGGTCAACAGAATTGCCGGCGTTCTGCTGGAACTGGTCTCGTTCCGAAGTCTCCACTGTCGAGTGATTGGTGCTCTCGGTGTTTGACGAGACTACATTCGACGACAGAGAATTTTGCGCCTTCGTTTGGTTGCTCTCTGGGCTGGAGAGGACGGGTGGCGTGTCTATTATAACGCTCAAAGCAGCCGAGTTCAAGGATAAGCTGCTGTAACTGTCGCTGAGAGAATCCGTTAGATCCGAGTCCATGCAATCCTGAATGAGCTGCTGGCGCAATATAGCGTGTAACAGTTTACTCGTGTTGACGGAGGGAACTTGTACCGTCGCAGCTACGTCGGATGCTTTCTCGTCCGACTTGTAAGGCAGCCAGCGGCCACTTTCGTCTCGCAAAGAAGGTACAGCCACTTCCAAGGAGTGGTAGGGATTCGCAACCGAATGGCACTCTTCGATCGACAGTAGTCCTAATAGTGCGGTGAGCGATTCAACGTTATCGTCTCGATTTCTCTCGCGTGGCACGCGGTGCGGCCTTCTGATCGATCGTTTCAACGGGGCGGCCCGCCTTGCTCGCGAACGCCGGTTCTCCAGAATACGACTCAATCGTGTTTCGGACACGGTACTGCATTGGCCAGGCAAATCTCGGCCAGACGTCAGCAATGTGGCGAATAAAGAGGATGTGAGACTAAGCGTACTTAACTCGTTGTTTGAACCACTAGCCAGCTCTGATCTATCAAATGTACCAAATCTTTCGTCCCATCTTCTATCCTTTTGTTTTCTCACCTGTAACGTTCGTCTAAGTCTCGGCCGGGTTTGTTCAGCAGCGGCAACATTATCGTCCGCGGATTCTACTGCAGCTTTTGGACGGCTTTGTTTGGGTATTGCCCCTTGATGTCGTTTATTATCCGTTTCTAATGGCGGAAGTAACGTTCGTTTCACTTCGTTCTCTATACTCAATGTCGTTGTACTAGACGAACCGGAATCTGATTCTTTGTTATTTGGATCTATTTAACAGAGAGAGAGAGACGATCAACATTTCAATCGAACTGTGCCGTTTCCTGCAAATTCTCTGCATAATCTAATTAAAAGCAGAGTTAATGTTAGTTATTTGGTAATTGCAACTTACTTTTGTTTGCTCGGGACTCTGTTGCACAATCACCACCTTCAAACAATCGATCTATACCCACCACGCTTCCAACGTTCAATGGATCATCGATATTTTTCGATTTCTCTTGCTTGTTTTTGGGCCTCTCTCCATCCAAGAATTCATGACTACTTTGGCTTGCATTACTGTATCTTCTCTTAACACCAGGCATCGTTGCCTCGATTAATGCATCACGGGACTTTGCTGAATCGTTATCTATTCCACCATCTCCGTTAAATCTAAATAAAGAAATCGATTTGAAAAGAAATCTTTCTCTACGTGGCTTATTTAATAATTCAACAACAAACATAATTTCATTATCCGTAAGTTACCTTGAAAATCTGTCGTCGAATCTGTTGAAATTTCCGCATTTCTTTCGACTAAGTAACGGGCTATAAGAGTCCCAGAGGCTACATCCTCCAGAATTTTCATTAGTAAATTGTTCGTCGCTTTGTTCTGCTATAGGGTGCGCAATCTCTGATCCATAACTAAGATACGGTAATAGTTGTAGCTGATTTTTCTTTAATGTATTCTGTGGCAATCCCTTCAAGAGCGTAACATGCATATTTAATGAAATATCGAATCGAATACTATTACAAGAACACTATATAATAATACCTTTTTACTGTTAATTGTTTCAAGACTTTGAGGATGAAGAGGTAAATTATTGTCATCTGTAGTGTTTGTAGTTTTACTAGTAGCACCAATCGTTTCAAGACTTTGCGGGTGAATAAGTTGTTGATGTGGTTTTTTCGTTATAACCTTGAGAGAAACAAAGGCATCCCATGCTTATATATCACTCGATGCTGCTGGTTTTCGTAAAAAGTACAAACTTCTTTACCTCTAAAGATTGCGGATGTGACGAGATTTTATTTTTATCCGTATCCTCCTTTTTCGATATAAGTTCTAAACTTTGCGGATGGTCGTTCATTAAATAAGTCTCCATCAGAATCGAATTGGTGTTGGGACGTCGAACAAATTGATTAGACTTCCAATAAGGATATTCATCACCGTGAAACTCTAATTCTAACGAACTTGTTTGTTTTATCTGACTTTCGGAACCAGTTTTACCAAGGCTCGCCTGCTTGGAATGACGATTTCGCGAATCTTCCGACACTTGTCTGTACAACTTTCTCGATCCTTGTCGTTCCTCTTCGGCGATTACGACACATTTCTGACGTTTCAACCTTCTTTCTGTGCACATTTAACGGGTCCCAGAATAAATAATAATTAAGAAACTAATCGTACCAGAAGAAAATTGATAAAAAGTAGAAAATCACTACCGTTTATTGCACCACGGAGACGCGGTTCGTGGTAGTGGGCAGACACTGACTCTGCTTCGTGCACGTTTATACTAGGTACCATTGGTTTAGATGGCTGGGCTTCTTCCGAACTTTCCGAACTATTCTTCCTATGGATTTCTACTTTCAAGTCTATGGTCGAACTAGGCTTATCACGATTGTATTCCGATGTTATACTATCGGCGTCTGCGTTTTGCGCGTTTGATTCGATAAAAGAGTTGCGCGACGAGCACTCTACGGGTGGCGTATCTGTTTTCCCTATCGAAACACACAACATTCTAATCAACTGGGCAGAGAACAGATATATGTTATAGCTGATTATACATCAAGATTACCCTAGACATACTATAATCGATGAGGTAACACAATCGATTTCAAATGCAATAAACGTAATTCATCTTACCATTTAAAACTTGTAATTCTATTCCTTGATCCACTTCGTCTTGCGATTGTTCCCTGCACTTGTGCGCCGTGCGTCTTTTCTCACTTTCCAACCTCTGTTGACTCACTGTTTGACCCGATTCTTCCAGGCACTCGGTCGTATCGTACATACAATGAAGCGCATGATTGACGCATTTTATGGTACCAAAAAGTGCTCCGATCGAAGAGCAATATGCCAGCCATACGTACAACGTCGGTGGAAAATACTATAAAGAGAGGAAAATAAATGTTTCGAAAGGGTGCGAACCCAGGGTAGAAATAAACAAATTGAAAATACAGTATATTTGCCGCTTGTAGCCACCGATCTGTTCCCCACCCTGTACAATTAAACGTATCGATTAGACGACTCTGTAATCGCCAAAGGGCTCGAGTATACCGATCGGCAAGCAACGTAATCTCAAATGCATGGACACTCGAAGGTATAATTATGTACGTACGGATGTGCACGACAACGGAGATGTATACAGTTTGTGTACAACACTATCGCGCGTCTACAGTGAACGGCATATGAACTAAAACTGACGCACATAAAAGTCGACTTACGAGATACATGGTGAACGGCAGGCAGAGCAAGAAAAGCCAAACATAAAGGTGAAAGGTGTTTGAAAAAATGTCGAGATGAGGATCGTAAAACCAGCCTCCTGTCAGGCTCGCCCAGACGCCTTGTCTCAAAATTTCCAGCGTTTGAGAACCCATACCAGCGGCAAATGTGCTCCCTCACCATCTTCCCATCGCTTGCTGTCCCACAGCTTTATTCGTGGCCTGTCTCCCCTGTTTGGAAAATCGTGCGACAAACAATAAGGCGACTCATTTTATCTCGGCCTTATTTAATCAATGGATTTGGCGCACACACACACGACTTGCTGGCTCCGCAGCCATCTTCACTTCTCAGATGATTTCCGTCACGAACCATGCGGTTCTATATACGCGGCAGCACGATTATAAATCTCATCCAAATCATCCGCCCCCCAAGCAAGTTCGAACTATTTGAAAAGAGAAATTGCATAAAATCGCAAGAGTCATATCGGCGCTAATAAAATAATTGAATATTTACACATTCGAGTGAGAAGGGTGTAATCAAGATGATTAATGCTAGGAAAATAGATATTTTGTTGGGCGGCAAGGGGGGACCAAACGGTCGATGTAATTGTAAACGAGCCTAAAGTGGTTTGTGCGACGCGAGCGGCCTTTCGAATGTCCTCTCCATGAATCGCGGCCCAATATATCATCACGTCAACGGTGGGGCCGTCAAACGAAACATGGCGTCCGTTAGGTTATTGGTATGAGCGCTGCTCCGTTTTCTATCGTTAAATGTGGAATCGTCGCGCGTTCTGCGGGCTGACGCGAAGCGTCGTGCCCTCCGGGAGGCGAACACGTCGCTTTAAACTCGGCACCAGCCGCGTAAATCGATCCTAGTGCCGATCCAATGAGCGGAATCGGCCTGGTCAACAGTGGCTTGTGGGTATACACACCCCGACGCGAGACTCCCAGAGAGTGGTTTTACGGCATATCGAGCACTTTCCCACCGCTTTGGAATTCAGCACCGCGGCGATTACGGCGGGAGCATGACGCTCGGCGTATAATCGTAAAGTCCTCACTCGTTGCTGCCGAACTCGCGAATCAAAATGCCGGTCACCGTTAAAGTGTTTTTATGCACGGGGTGTTAGCGGTGGTGTGATCACCTCCTCTCACCCCGCATTTTTTCACGCGAAAACCTGCGCGTACCATTTAATCCACATTGCTGGGCCATCGAGCAACACTTGCACGGTTCACTCGCCGATTATGGTCCCGAGGGACACATGCGAAACTTGTCTGTGAAACGTGCAAAGATCTGTGTACAGTGTCGAGGGAAAAGGTAACGGAGGGTGTACGTAAAACTCTCTGCGACTCCTGGACGCGTTCCGTTTACCTAGAGTCGTCCGAAGCTAATGGCACTAGCGTTTCGTGTTGATGCTGGTGATTAGACGGATATGGTGTCGCGCGCGAGCTCCAAGACGAATGAGGCGTAATTTCCAGGGGACAGAAGAATACGGAGAGTGTCGGGCCATATGCCGCCAGCCGGGCTATCGGCAAGAGGCTTGTCTACCTTGATGGACCACGGACAACCGGATGCTCGTCATCGGAGCGAGCGGTTTCTACTTCATCCAGAGAATGGCTCCTCTAACTCTAACACGGCTAATTCATCGCCACGATATCAACATAATAGTAGGACAAATAATCATTCCACGAGGTACGGCGTTTGTTTACCAGCGTCTGTAGATGTTCTAACAAATTTCAGGAGGCTCCGAGGCTTTAAGAGTCTTACTCGAATTTTTGCTTTTTAGTTACGCATATTTATATGGACGTACATCTAGCAACAATATGTCTGATAGTAGCGTTTCTGACACGCATAGCGGCGGTACGGCAAGAACTGTTTCTCAACAGACTAGTCCATCTCATGGTACACATTCCTCTTCTCAGTCGAGACAAGACAATAGTTCGACATTTTTCACGGCGTTGTTCGATTATGTCGCCCAAGGCGAGGACGAGCTGTCCTTGCAAAGGGGTGAAACGGTCGAGGTAAAGCAGTTACTTCGGGTACCGTATAAAATTTGATATGTCGATGTTGTTATATGTTTGTTTTCTTTGGTACATCAGGTCCTGTCCAAGGATTCAAAAATCTCAGGTGACGAGGGATGGTGGACTGGCAAAATTCACGGAAAAGTTGGCATTTTTCCGGCCAATTTTGTCGCGGAGGCGGAGAGTATCGATAGGGTTTCGACGGTTATCGATAAAGTTCAACCGATCGAGATTGATTTCGAGGAGTTGCAATTGGAGGAAGTGATCGGGGTTGGTGGATTCGGGAAGGTTTACAGGTACATGAAAACGTGTTTTATGACGAAATAAACGCATTATATATATTGTTAATGACATTGACGATGTGTGTGTGTAATTGTATTGCAGAGGATTCTGGCAAAAGCATGAAGTGGCTGTCAAGGCGGCCCGCCAGGATCCGGACGAAGATCCAAGCGTCACGTTGGAAAATGTCCGACAAGAGGCAAAGTTATTTTGGCTACTGAAACACGAGAACATTGTGCAATTAGAGGGGGTTTGTCTGAAAATGCCAAATATGTGTCTCGTAATGGAGTATGCACGCGGTGGTAGTTTGAACAGGGTTCTTAGCGGTAGAAAAATCAGGCCTGACGTACTTGTTGATTGGGCGATACAAATTGCTCGAGGCATGGACTACCTTCATAATAAAGCTCCTATAAGTCTTATTCACAGGGACCTAAAAAGTTCGAATGGTAAGGGAGTTTACACGACCGATTGCAATAGAGTATTTTACATATATATATTGTTGTATTTTTATACGAATAAGTAACACATTATGTCCGTTGATCAACAGTTCTATTAAGCGAGCCTATAGAAAATGATGATCTGCAATATAAAACGTTGAAGATTACTGATTTTGGGTTGGCGAGGGAGGTTTACAAGACGACTCGCATGTCAGCAGCGGGCACGTACGCTTGGATGGCACCGGAAGTTATTAAAAAGAGTACTTTTAGTAAAGCCAGTGATGTTTGGAGGTCAGTTATCAACTATATTAGCTCTCAAAACTTTTTTCTTTCGACAAGTCAAATTATTTTCTCCCCTTCAACGCATTTGCAGTTATGGCGTGCTTTTATGGGAACTTTTGACTGGTGAGACACCTTACAAAGGTATCGATGCTTTGGCAATAGCATACGGCGTTGCAGTAAATAAACTCACGTTGCCGATTCCGTCAACTTGCCCCCAGCCATGGAGATTTTTAATGGAAGGTGCATCGTTGATATCGAACAGAACACCGTAAAAATTAAAGTGCAGAATTACTAATTCAACGTGTAATTATTACAGCTTGCTGGGCATCGGACAGTCATTCACGGCCAGGATTCGCAGAAATCCTGGTGGCGCTGGACGAAGTGCGCAGTGCGTTTGCAGCAACACCGCACGAGTCGTTTCATACGATGCAGGAAGACTGGAGAGTCGAAATTGAACAGGTTCTTCATGGATTGCGCATGAAGGAAAAGGTACACGACCCATTGCTATGGTACAAAAGTAGTATTGCGCAAAAGTAACATTCCTTTGATTCCTACCGCTCGTAGTATTCAAATTACCTATATCAACGTATAAATAACACATTTGTAATCGTTCTTTTTAAATGCTATACAAAAGGCATGCCGCTCCTTGGAAGAGGTAAGATGACGCGTAGTTTGTGGTAATTCAAAACCGTTTTTAATTAATCTTGACGGCGATATGATATAGTCATTCTGTCTTTTGATAATTCACAAATCCGACGGAAAATTATGTATTTTTATATGGTGGCTCCACCGTTTCCTTTTGCCTGTTAGGAACTGCGCTGTAGAGAGGAAGAATTGACAAAAGCACAAGTGCAACAGCGGCAACACGAAGAGAATTTAAGGCAGCGAGAGCAGGAATTGGCTGCCCGAGAGATAGACTTGTTGGAACGCGAACTCACCGTGATGATAATCCAGCAACAGAATACTCCCACGCCGAACAAAAGGCGCGGAAAGTTCAAAAAGTCGAGATTAAAGTTAAATAAGAAAGAACCGGGGAGTAACATTAGTGCTCCTTCTGGTAAGTGTGTCACAATGTAATGTACATCGACGGTATCAACGTGTCGATAATAGTGGTAACCGGTCGCACGTGTTCTATTCAGATTTTCGTCACACGATAACGGTTCAGCATACGGCATTGGATCGGGGAAAAGTGCGGAATCCATCGAGACCGAATAGCCCACCGGGCTCGCCTAGTATTCCGAGACTTCGAGCGATTGCATGTGAGTGATTTATTTGAAAGATTTTTTGTTCGGTAGCTTACAATTCTGATCAAGTGTTGTCCCGATTATGAATGATTTTGCCCTGAGATATTTTTCAGTATTTTTGAGAAACTTGAATCACATTGTTTGCGCTTTGTAGTCACGTTGTATTAATTTTTAATATTTGATTTTCATTAGCATGGTGTGAATAATTGAATATACGTTCTTGTATATTTTTTTTTTAAAGTTACGTACATTTATATGTATATATGCAGTCTATTTTGCTTTTTCATTTTACTGTGCTCTGTTCGAATAATTAAGATAATTTCATTTCGTATTCATAATAGTAATAGCGCACAGTTAATGTCGTGTTTAAGGGTAGGGAGGGCAAATGTGGCCCCGGTTCTCTACATAAATTACGACAAGTGCAAACTTTCTGATATCAAAAGTATATTATGCACTTGCAAAATTTGTCCACTTTTCGCCGTGGAAAAGAGATATATGTCTCTTAATGCCGAGTGAGATCACTGAACAAAGCATCTTTATCTTTTTGAAAAAGCGTTGAAAAGTTTGTTGGGAGGCTAGGGTAAGAGGGAAACGCGCCCAGTGTGTATGGTAGTAGTGAGTAGTAGCGTTTTGTTTTTTGTGTTCCTCCTATAGTACCAGCGGATGGAGTAAAGGGTAAGACTTGGGGACCATCCACACTCCACCAACGCGAGCGTGGGGCTATTATCACACAGCCACCGAATCCTGCATCTCCTGGTGGCAAGCGGTGGTCTCGTTCTGCTCCGGATCTCGAAAAGACACCCCTGCGTACCGCCCTGTTGGCAAGCGCGCACCGCTCCCCGCTTCTTCAAGAAATAGGTAACCCCTCCTCCAGAAAGTTGTACTCCTCGGCAAATAATTTGATAGACACTCAACCAGGATATAGCTATAACAACATTCCAGAAAATTCTAACAACATCATGCAAAGCAGCACAGGCTGCCCTCCTTGCAATATAGACGAGGACTCGGTTATCGTCGACAACGATATTTACGAGTCCGTGGTGTTGCACAATAAATCGGCGAGCAATCTTAGAACTCACTTCTCGGACGAGCATTTGGTAGTAGTTGCGGACAATTACGGGAAGCCCGGAGCTAGGAACGCTTTAAAGACCTCGCCCCCAAAGTGCCAGCGGCATGTGGCCGGTGACTGGGAGCACTCCCCGTATTCCTCCAACTTTGTGCAGAATGTGGCGTTTAGTTTGGTCGGTACTGCGAAACGCGTGAAGAAGAAAAAGTCTCGGGAGAGGAGTAAATCGAAGGAGTCGAAGCGGAGAGACAGCTCCGAGTCCCGATTAGCCGCGCTAGCCGATTTCTTTCGGTCCCCGTCCGGGTCGAGGAAGAGCTCGTTGAATTCTCCGCACAGTGCCGAGCGAAAGAACTCGGTTACCATTAAAATCAACGACACAGACGGCGTAGAGTCCAGCCCCGAGAATTCGGTGGGCAAAAAGTCGCAGCACAAGTCGAGGATGTCCAAGAGCCCGTTGAGAGTATTTAATAGAATGAAGGCCTGGGGAAGTCGGGACGCCCTCGACGACAAGGCCACCTCTGTCAAAGTGGAATACAATGTTCTGAACAATGCGATATCTATACCACAATTTAATCGGCGCGATTCCGATCAAAGTAGCACAGTACCAAAATTCTTGGCCGCCAACTCGCGGGAGGGGATAGATTTCGAAAGTCTCGAGTCGGAGCTTTGTAATTTCGATTCGGAACACTCGAACGACAGTTCCGTGTCTAAGAATTCTTTAGGATTGTTTCACGAGAATAGGTCCAAAAAGTCCCCCACGTCTTTCGATTCCGTCAGCGGCGTATCATCTGACGCGTGTTTAAAGCAGCGCCCTCCGCAATTATTATCAGATCAGAGCTTCGATCTGGATTCCTCGTCGAACGAAAAGTCAACGAGTAGCGAATATCTGCGTGGTTGCGAGGAAGATCATCATCTCGATAGTGTGAATTTGATTATTAATCCGTCTGGATACAGCCAAGACTGCGAGCGTCAAAATTCCTCGATTAATTACGGACCGAAAAAGAATTTAGTCGAATCGGTTAGAGACGTTCCTTCCCATGGAAGCTCCGAGGATGTGAACGCAATTTCCTACGGGTCCTCCAAGACCGCTGTTGCCGGCAAGTTTTTCAAAAAGAACGACAAATGACGTGGCATTTCACGAAGATAGAGATGTACGTTGTAGGGGGATAGTGTAGAGCTCGTAAACGCATTTCACGAATGTATCTTTTTTTTGTTTTATATGTTTCTTGGTAACAATCCTATATATTTTCTTTGCCGCAGGCCTTTCTGAGGAAAGCATCTATCCCACTCGTAAGTCTCTTTTTACCATTGCTGCGCAACTGTTTTACACTTTATATAAGAGACTTGACTGTTTCTCTCTCTCTTTCTCTCTCTCTCTTTCTCTCTCTCTTTCTCTCTTTCTCTTTCACTCTGTTCTATATCACAGTTGGCCTCAGCAAATGATGATTTACTTTTATGCATTGATGGCAAAGTAAAGATCTCAGATGGAGACAGTGCCTTTTTATGTTTATATTTAAACGTTTTCTTCTCTTCCCCCCCTTCTATTTAAGTAGATTGTGCTTAAAGTGAATCCCCCCCTAGAGTGCATGAATACGCCATTCAATTAGACTTTCCTATATTCGTCTGATTATCCAGAAGAAAGTGCCCCCGATATGTTTGCATATATTTTAGCAATACATTGTACAGTTGCAAACATTTAATGTTAATCCATGTCGCCCCTTCTTCTTCTTCTTCTTCTTTTTTTTTTACATCGATAGTGCTGTGTTTAAGATTATTTTATTTGGTTGAGTTGTTTAGAAAGATACGTATCTCGTCGTTACCACGTATCTCGTAGGAAATGGTTTTTGAAAATTTTTAACCAGGGACTAGATGAAGTAACGAAGATTATTTTATTCGCGTCAATGCCTGTTAATTAACTAATTTTACCAAGATACAAATGTCTATCAAATTACGCAATGAACATTATATATTACTTTTAGAGTATTTTTAATGAAGGGTAACTTCGTACCCTGCAATAATTAAAAAAATTATTTATCCTAATTTAAACTGATAAGAACTTTGTATTTTGAGCTGTAATTTATATAGACTACATAAAATGTAAATGCAGTCTTTCTGGTGTTGGTTCTTTTCTGACGTTATTTGGAGTACATAACACTCTAACAAAGCAGAGCTAACAGAGTCCCCACTAGAGCTATGTGAACAAAAAGATATCATATGCTTCTGCCATTAAAACAAAATTTTTTTCTATTTTAAAAAGTATTCCTCTTGGGAGCGTTTATCAAAAGGCGTGTCTTTACGGTACTTGTAATTTCGAGGCTTGCAAATGAAGATTACAGATTTATTATAATAGAGTGTCACGCGTTTCAATTGCGAGATGTTGGATTTTGTACCGACTTTTTTGTTTTGCCTTACGCGCGTTTAGATCCAGTTGAAATTTTGTCAACTCCAATTTAACAGCGATCCATCATTTTTGTACCATCGTAGACTCTTGACGTTTTTTTTAGATTCAAAAGTTTTGCACACATCACATACAACACATGGAGCGACACGCGCACACTTGTATTTAGAAATAGAAATTTTTTCAATAAAACCTTTTCAGTTGGACACGTTGAATTTTGTTTTTTCGTTTTCTGAATTTTTACGCTCGGTTTGCGGTGATCCATCATTATTACGTAGGAAGCATAGTGCAAACTGTGTATGTTAATAATTACATTTCACATTTAAGAAATATATACGTTTCGAATGCTTCTTTCATTGTTTTAAATATTAATCGCACCAACTAGGCAAAAGTAAAATGGAATGATTTCTGTTGTATCAGCTCGTTACGCATCTAAATTTGTCGCGATTACACTTTTTGCCGATAACTGAGCGTAAAAAAATCCTTTTGCATGCTTCCAGTAGGATCCTAACTGTTAACGTCACATTGGGTTTGGTCCTTCTTTTTACCCTACAATTCCAATCTCATTTATGAACAAATACTCTTAATATCCCTATTTCACTGTAATTCTAGTCGAGAATATAAACCACTCCCCTCGTTGAATAGGAAAAGTATGCCTTTCCGATATGTCTCATACATTTGTATATTTTTACAAAATAGACAATCAAAAGTCAAGAAAGTAGAAAGCGAGACGAGAAAAAAGAAAAAGATTCTAAAATGAGAAAAGGGAAATTATATATGGGGTAAAGAAAACTATTTAGCGATAGTAAATTGCTTATTGTCTTGCAAATACTTTTTCATCTCTTCCTTTCTTTACACTCTGCTTTACTTTTTTCAAAGACCTAGTATTCTGGCACATACTTTTGTTTTTTTTTCTCCTCAACGATACGGATCTCGTGCTTATATCGCAATTGTATTTTACAGAAAGACAATAATACATAAGCTTTGCAAGTGTTTTACTGGTAGCGAAAGGATAGTTGAAAAGAGAATGTGGCATGTAATGTTTTAATACGGTGACACATTGTGCTTTTACACACAATTAATTGCAAGTAATTTAATGATACATGAGCATGTCGCAACTATGATATATTAAACTGGTACCGTAACACTTATAAGAGACCACTAAAAATCGCGCTTGACGAAGGTAAGAAGTGCAAAAATATAAAAATTACCACAAACGAGTAGTATCTCTCGTAATTCAGTGCTATAAAAAGAGAAGCAAAAATTTCGACCGATACTCTTGCTGATTCCAAGTATGTGATCATTACGCATATGTAGCAATACCATCATTATTATTGTAGAAATCTGATTGTTTGTATAGATTATACAGCCTTACCACCCGATCTGTCGACCGACTGGATGACGACCGATTATCCTCTGAAGCCTGGCTTAACCGGACCTTACATCATGCCAATGGCTGTACCAATGCCAACTCTTTACAACGGAGAAACGAAGAAACCAAAGTTAAGCATAATAGAACTGGTTTTGTACAATATCGCAGCTATGCTAGCTGGAGTAGCTACTGGATACGATGTAAGAATGTCAAACATATCTCCAATTCATCCAAGATTGTACCCACGGCCTGGTGAATCTGAAAATGAACCTCCACGATGGTGGTTTCAAGCAGATACAGGATCGAATCGTAATTCTGGTTATCTCGGGCCCGACTATGAGTTTAGTTCAACCAGCGGCTATCCCCACAACACGTACCATGGACCAGCAAGACATTACAGGTATCTGACCACAAATAACAAGTCTATAACGTACGTTTTTCACCACATTTATACGTTCTCCACCGTTATAGGCCGTTCTTAAGCAACATGGGTGGTATAGCACCCGGCCTTCCACCCAGCGTGATGCCCGACAAACCCCTGAGATTCACGGATTCGCCTCAACACTATGCGAGCAGTACAGGCTCTAACGCACCCACCCCGAGTCCTAGGAGAAAGAACAGTAGCACTAGTAACGAAGATGTGTACGCACACGACGCAGGGAGAGCGGATCGACTGGAAAGAGTACCGACCATATACATGGGCAATGTTGCTCCATTTCCAGACTATGGACCTCCAGTATATACGGTTGTTCCGCCGGAATATTATAGGCCACCAGAATCAACGTATTTTGTGCCTACAGATTATCAGTAAGTGGTTTTTCGACCAGTATCAAAGACTCTTCTTGTGTATCCTGGTAAAATTGATATACTTATTCTCTACTTTAGCGATAGAATGCTCGAGTGCCCAGAATTTCCACACGCTTATGATAACCCGAGCAGTATAAGTAGCCCAGCTCGGCCGGTGTCGAGGCTTCCTCCGTACACCCATCATCGTACCTCATCAAACGTTTCAAACGCCAGCACATCGAGTCAAAGTAATATTAACCCGACGTTTCGTTTAGAAGACGGGGACGATTATTCGTTATACTCGCCCGGTGGTGGTCACTATTATCAACGATCACCGAACGTAATCTCCAACGTAGGAACTTACAGCCCTAGTATGCTTAATCTCGAGTACGGTTCGCAATTGCTGACACGTCAGAACTCTCACGATTCCAATTCGAACTCGGGGGAGAGACCGAGCAATTTGGAGGTGGTTAGCCGATTACGATCCAGCTTGAAGCGATCAAACTATTCGTACAATTCGCCCAACAAAAGCGTGAGCAAAAACAATTCCGGCTCGGGCACACCGACGAATCCAACTCCGCCGGATTCTCTGACATCGGAGGACTCGAGCTACGTCTCGGCCAAAGATGGCCAGATTTCCATAAGCAGGGTCCGATTCTCGCCGGTGACGTTTGACCGCGACAGTATTTCGCGCGATCATAGGGAAACTTTGTTGGATATTCCGGTGCACGGGCAGAGCCAGGATATCACGGTACCGTTGCAGGCTAATCGACGACTAAACAGAAGTAGGAAGCCAAGTATTTCGGAATTGGAGAGAGATTTTTTATCATAGCATTGGCTTATTTAAGATAAAAATGATATGATGGAGATTAGTTTGGGTTCGAGGAGTTTGTCTCATGTTGAAAGTAAATTAATAGAATCACACAACACGAATCAAAGAGTATCTGACGCGGCAGAAATTTATCAAACCATTAACGACTAGACGACACTTGCGACGCACGCTGTCGAAGCACTGCCTCCTGCAGAACATTTTTTCATGTATCAATGCAGGTCATCGAATATGGTAAGAGTTTAACATTCCATATACTATATATACACATGTAATATCGAGACATCCTTATAAGAGACTCTTGTAGTCGATCAGACTGTTTTTAATTCGATAAAGGACTCGTTGGTATGTCTCGTGTATGTTTTGTAGAAATAGTACGAATGCCATAACTGTAATTCCTTAAATTGCGCATTCAACATTATGTAATGTTATTTCAACTGTATGTATTAACTAATATTTTACATCATACATTCCACACATTTTGCGTCTGCTGTTGGTATCGAGCATGTAAATACTATGTATTTCTATTATTCGCAACGGGCACTTGAAAAAGAATGAATAGCTTTGTTCGAATCTTTCGAAAGATTTAAGAGAGTCGTTGAGACTCGCGTTAAAGATGATATTAATTTCTTTCTCAGAATATTAAGAATCGAATTCTGTACATCTACTTGTTCATGCCACAACGAGACTCGATTGCTCCTTTTGTAACAGTCTGCTCACATTTATCGGAGATGTTTACGTCAACAGTAATTCACATTCCATTGAAATTCTTTACGACTGACAGAAATAGTTGAATGCATAGTATAATAGAGAAATTATCGTATAGCCAGGAAAACATTGATGATCCCCGTACAAAAACCATTCGTATTCTTTCTCGCCATTACTTTCTGATAATATAGTACATACGTATGTATACTCGTAGGCAAATTTTCTATCGCGAGACATAGATGATTGTAACTTTTTCTAAAATCATAGTGTTTTCCTGTATATGCAGTTTCTTTTACTTATAAATATTATACAAATATAGATAGCCATCTTTTTATTTCCCATTAATTCGTCGGGTGTCACGCATTATTTCATCTTTGAATCTTTATACAGATACCATGGCACTAGATACACGTGTGAGAAATTTGTACAGTAGGGATTCTAATGCATTCGTGAGCTACCAGAGTGATAGATTTAATTTAGTATACCATGTGCAGTTAAAACAACACCTCTTTTATATATAAAGACAGTATGCATTCAAGTGATTGGCGTACCTGTAGAGAGGTGTTTGACATACCTAATATACATCTATGAAGAGTATATGTAGCTATCTAAGGTGTGATATACTTGGAAAACTGTTTTAGAACAAAAAACACTCCATATATACATAATCAATGCTGTACATATAATTATACATTGGATAATTACTATCTGTTTAACAATGTAACAGCGGTTGGTACATTCCTTTATATAGGTCACACTGTGTAAAGTATGAATGTCTGAGAGATTTACCTAGGATATCTAAAATGCACGTGTGCTCTACAAATTATTTTATACATAAAATGCTAATATGTGATCAGGATACTGCGTGTTAAAAAGAAAGATACAGTGGCGTGCAAAAGTATTCGACCATCTTTTAAAATCGCAAAACTTTTTAAAATTAATCCAAATGACTTGAGTTTTTTTGAGAAGCTAGAGGGATTAGTTTGCTAAATGATGTGATTCGTCGTTTTGAAAAAAATGCACTTGGTCGGAGTAGCAAAAAAAATAGTAAAGGTCGTTTTTAAACTTTTTTTGTGAACCCTTAATGAAAATTCAAAAAACCCGTTTGTAGATTTAAGTAAGTTATATACGTGTCTAAAATTTCATCAAAATCGGTTAACGTTGCTCTGAGCTACACACGTTTCAAGATCGCAGAATAAGGCCGAATTTTGCGATTTTCGACCTTATTCTCCGACCAAGTGCATTTTTTTCAAAACGACGAATCACATCATTTAGCAAACTAATCCCTCTAGCTTCTCAAGAAAAATCAAGTCGTTTGGATTAATTTTAAAAAAGTTATGCGATTTTAAAGGGTGTCCGAATACTTTTGCACGCCACTGTATATCTCCCTTCTTTCTTCAAAGCACTTTTGACAAATTTGGAAGAGAGAAATATAGCAACTTAGCATTCTGTATTCTCTTTGATTACTAAAAAGGAATTAATCAAACTTGATTTCTTATGTGTGAATGCGTCTAATTTATTGGTTCGATAATGTATCATAACTAACGTATTATTTAGATTAAACTTACACAAGCCAATCAAAACTTATTTACATGTTGCGTATGTCCTACGCCGTATTCTGTATTCGATCAAAATAATTCATGCATTTCTTCGGCCTCGTTTAGAACATGTTAAACATGGTAAAGCGACACATGACTTTTGTTTCACAAGCTATATATTTCTGCAATGATTTCCTGAACGATAATCAGTATTGTAGGATATGTCGCAATGTACATAAAAAATACGGTAGAATTAAAACAAGGGAGAATAGACGAACTGAAGAAGTATTTTTTTGGTGGATTATAATATTTATAATAGATTTATAACGTGCAGTTTTCTTTCACACGTGTAACGAAAATCCTTAATCATCGGAGTATTCCATTCGATTTCCAAGAGATTGTTTCACCAATAAAATTCTTCTTAGAGTAGAATTAATTGAGCATTAACGATGCATTTAAATGTTTCTTAAGCAAGAAAAGTGAACCCATTAAATTGGCATATTTGCGGAAATTTATTACAGACCTTACGATGTCAGGTATCTCCTCCGATTTGTACTCGTACTTCTGGAACTTTTGATTTTTGGAATGTTGAGCATAATTGAGAATAATTAATCGGTTGACTGAATTATTTATCAACTTTATTAGAGACCTACAGAGAAATATTTCATGGGTATGCCTTTCTATGCTGTACAAAGATATTCTACGGTGCTAGTATCATGTACTTGTAAATATGTTAAGGGACACTGAAAGAAAAATTGCAAATGCTTCCAAGGTATAATTGAGAAATATTTAATAAAGTCTTTGAATGCTAATATCAATAATAGTATATTGATGGTAACAATAATTTACTTGTAATAAAAATATAATATTAGGCAGCTATCAATTGTGTAATAGCGTGCGATCGCCAACAGTGCTAGTCTAAGCTATATTTATTTTTTATATATTACAACTTCTTTAGCTTAAAAAATAAGAAGAATCGAGTTTTGTATTTCAGTACAGACCATTTATAGATAATATGTTCCATCGATTACACAAAATTTTGTGAAGGAACAATGTTCAGAATAACTGCATAAAAAAAAACACTTCGTATATAGGTATATTATTAGTAGTAGTAAATTCATTCTTACATCCATACATGTTGAAAAACTTGATTTGTACAGGTAAATTGCTTCTGAGAAACACCTTTTCTTTTCTACCCGAGAGAGATCTAATATGACCAACTATTGTTATTCTGAACGTGTTTCCATCTATATAAACTAAAATTGTAAATATCTCTTTATTGAAGTTACATTAAAACTGCATGCTACTTACAGATTAGTAATTTGTACAATAACACTTTATGACCAAGAGGATAATTGTAAAAGGAGTGTGCTCTCAACGTACGCAAAGTATTTACTGTGGTACCTCCTCCGTTCTTTGTACGTTTGTTTGTTGCGTAGAATATGTTGAAGAATTTTATCTTGAGCGACATTTGAAGGCATCGGCATCGGGGAGTTATCGCAGTCGTTTGAGATTACTTGGTATTTATGTGTGAAATTAATTATGTTGTCAGTATTTCTTTGTAATATATGAGCTTAGATGGAGTAGAATGTACCGCAACCCGTAAATCCGTAATCATTGGCAATTTATTTAAATTTAAAATTACTCTGTAGTTGTAAGAGTATTACTAATAAGCCAAGTGCAATGTGTTCCACGTGTATTTAAACAACAAATGACTGCTTTGGTGTGCGCCTTAAAAGTAATGAAATGCAGAACCCAAAGCTTGAGAATGAAACCTTTTGTGTATAATAACGATAACTACGTACGAAGATGTAGGGATTTCTGAGAATTTTCTGTGGTGGATATATAGTTTTGCCAAAACAAGATACATTCGGCCAGTGCATGACCATCAATTGTCTACGGACAATGCAGAATTCATACATTAATGAGAGAAAAGAAACAAAGTGGCACAGCAAGTATTCAATTTATGATGTGCAAAATTGAACAAAGTTCGATTCATTAAAGAAATGCAATAACGAATTGTTGTCTTTGAATTTTTTACTCGACAGATTTAAATGTAACGGAATATACACAAAATTTGAACGGGAGACGATGCGGTGTCTGATTTGCACTAAAAATTCATGTATTTTTCCAAGCATTGTACATTACTCTATAAATATTGATTATATAAATTATAAATAGTAACCGGAGTATATATTATATTAATTATTACGATTATTGTAACATTACAAGCATCACGAACTGTAGGTGATGTATTATTATTATTAATAAATCATTTCAAATAACAGCAGAAATGTAAGGATACTTTTTTTCTCGCATTTTCAAAGAGCCAAATCACTTCATAATTTCACGTATTTGAAAGTCGAATGTTTTTCTATTGTCTAAACAAAAAACAACATGTTTCTTCATGTTTGAAAATTAACGTACCAGTTTTAATATTAGAAGCGTTTTTTGCATCGAGTATTATTTAAATTTTACCAGAGAATTATGCCACTAAACACGGACTTGCATGGCTGCAATTGCAGAAATGTAACAATCACGGAAGGAATATTTGGAGAAATCTGGGTTGGTAGGTTCCGCGGTTATACCCTTTTACACGGTATAAAAATAATAAATTTCAATAATTAGACAGCAATGATGATGAAATTTTTACCGAGCCCGTGCCAAAGATAGTAAAATCATATACTATGATAAATGCTAATCGAATGGAAGTTGTCATTATTACTTGGGGCGCTACAATTGTGTCTCTAAAATGCCCTGATAAATATGGATATTCCAGTGACGTGGTCCTTGGGTTCGAAGATTTGAAAGGTCTCGCTCAATTTCATGCTTCCTCTCGTCAAGACCTTTTAAAGTTTACGCTCGCTTTGAAACGCAACTTGCAGGGTACATGAATCCCACGATGAATCCATTTATTGGATGCATATTAGGCAGATGTGCAAACCGTATTAAAAATGGGCACATCATCATCAGAGGCAAAGATTACGAATTGACGACAAATGATTTCCATGGAAAACACCATTTGCACGGAGGAGTAAATCTATTTAGACGTGTTGACAGTAATTATCCAACTAGCAAACGATTTCCTTTTGCACCATTTCGTTAGGTAAATGGATTTGGCCGCAAAGTTTGGGATTCATATATTGCTGGATGTTCGGTTGTTATGAGTTATTTGAGCCCAGACGGAGAAGAAGGCTATCCAGGCGCAGTGTTAACTACGATAAGATTCAAATTAACAATGGATAATAGAGTAGATATATGTATGCGAGCAACAACTTCGAAACCGACGATAGTGAACTTATCGCATGGTTCTATGTTTAATTTGGCTGGCCATGTAAGTATCTGAAAGTATACACAATTTTTTCAAGTAAGTTGATTGAATGTGAAATTCAACAGGACGCCGGAGAAGCAGAATTAAGAAATCATATAGTGTTACTGAACTGCGATCGATGGACATTCGCAGATTATACAGATCCAGTTCCAACGGGTGCGATACGTGGTGTGGGTGGAACAGTTATGGACTTTCGAATACCAAGGATTCTAGGACAGTATATGGAAAAGGTATAAGAATACCAAATATTGTTATACGTTTGACACAAAGAAGACATGTATATAATTAATAGGTGCCACCCGGAGAAGGCTACGATCATAATTTCTGCGTCACAACAAGTGGACAGTCTGAAAGTGTATTTGTTGCGAAAGTTTGGCACATGAAAACTGGACGGTACTTGTGAAAACTATATATACCAAATCCTTATTAGATAATATTCTTTCAACTACCTTGGCATATTTAGCGTACTAGAAGTTTACTCGAATCAGCGTGGAGTACAATTTTACACTGGAGGCCGTATACCACCTCAGATTATTCCAGAATTTTCATCCAGTTATGATTTATTGGAAACAGTGAATATTAGAAATTGTATTTTTTATATTTTTGAACCGGTAACAATATATTTTACTTTTCTTCATTTTCTTACAGGAGAATCAAGATACCGAAGAAGGTGTTGAAAGTTATGATAGTGGTGGCGAAGACGAAGAAGAAATGAAGATTAAAGGACCATGGGAGAAACCAATGACCAAGCCTAAGAGAATAGAATTTATTTCAGGAAAACGCGGAGCTCGTTATAAAAAATATTGTGGTTTCAGCATTCAGCCACAAAATTACCCGAACGCAATACAGTATGTAAGTACATTTTTTAAACATGTAATTAAGATATTAACATTTAAAACTCTTAAAATAAAAATTCTAAACATTCGTTTATAAAATGATTTCTCTTCAGCCACACTTTCCATGTTCTGTATTATATCCTGGTCAAGTTTACTGCCATGATCTGACGTACAAGTTTGATGTGCAGCTTGCAAGCTATATGTAGTATGCTCGCAACTATGTTAATGTCTAACAATATTATTATACAAGTATTTCGAAAATATTTGAACTTTGAAGTGTCTCGGTATCATTTGTGAAAAAATTGCAACTTTTGTTTAGTAATTGTAACAGTATAAAAATGCTTTTCCTCGTCGACTCGATTAATTCCTTTCCCTACCGTTTTCATTTCGTTTCTTAACAAAGAATTTAGCCATACTACCAATCATGCTACCAAAAGTGTTGTGAACTACCACAGTACGTTGAATCCACTGCGGAAGCGCTTTTATTTTGTGGCAATAGCGTTTGTCAAATAATACGACTGTCGAGTAATCGTTGATATGTCGAATAGCTCGTCCGATACATTGATTCACTGCTTTCATACATGAATTTTCATAAAAGTTTTGTCCAGCTTCCGGCTTCTAACAAACCACCAACAAATATAAAGTTTAAGCTACATCGTATCAAGAGTCATTTCCAAGTACTAAGAGTAAAATTCTTAAAGAGGAAAATATACGTACAACATTTTCATTCAAATGCTTCATTTTTTCTTGTAGTTCCAACGATTTTATATTTGGGTATGGCATTCCTACAACTATAACACATCTACCCAAATCGTCGGAAAAGTTTAATCCTTCGCTCAATTTACCACCTACCACGCTAAATAATAACGACCCATTTTGCGGGCTCTGTGGCTTTTTCACATGAAGCATGTATTGCTCCAAAATTTCGTTTACCTAGAAAATCTATAATTTATATGAAAATTTCATTGAAAACTTGGGAAGTAAACGAAAGCAGTACCTGAGACGTTGATTTAGGTTCTCGAAAAATACGCTTCTTTGCAGAAATCTTTGCTATAATACCAGATTTATCTAAATGTTTGTATACTAATTCCTCAAAGTTATAAGATGGTAGAAACACTACAATTCCAGCTGGTACGACATTACACAAATTCAATAATGCCCTTCCCAGCTCGTCTAACTGAAATATTTAGAATTTAAGAAGTCGTTCAACAGCAATTTATAATATTAAAAGAGTATTTAACGAAATACCTACCAGTTTTGTGTTCTGTCGATTTTGAAAATTAAATTCAAATTCTATACCAGTGGGGCCGTGTGTTATGATACTGCATGCTATGTTTTCTCTGGGAATTACATGATCGCATGAAAATGTAACGATTCTCCCTGGCGCAGCACCTGCTGCCATAAATAATTGCTCCGTAAATTCACTCATAGGTGCCATTGTCCCACCAGCTAGAATCACAGCTCTGGCGTCTTGTACTGGCAATAAATATGGATTAAATTCATATAACTCGTAGTAATAAACCGTGTATATTCCCAAATCATTTTATTCGTACCGATATCATGGAAATGTGCCGCCGGATTTAGCAGTAGAAATTTTATAGTACTTTGACCAATAGTTGGACCGGGAACAATAAATATACGTCCATCGGCGCAGCTATTTTGCAAACATTCCAAGAAGCTGACAATCGGCATTAATGGATTATTGGATTGTTCTCCGTCTGACGGAGTGTCTGTAACTATAGGAGCCACATCCACCGGGCCTTTGGTTTTAATAGAATTCAAAAAGTGCGTTACGCCAGACGTTTTTGTGTCGCTCTTATGAATTTGCACATTATTTCCATATTGTTCCACGAAGCCTTGTAGTTTATGAATCAACCGAGAATTCTTAATAAATTTCAACAACTCAAATATATTTACCGTGTCGATCTCTGTCATTACTTCAAATTCTTCTATTTTATACAATTTCGGAGACGCTTTCGCGTTCGTATCATTGGGACTCGACTTTGTAGTAGCCCCGAAGATTGTTAAAAGCTTTTTCAAACAGAAACTCAACTGGCCTAGACTCAGGACACTTTTAGCAGAGAACAGAGCTTGAAATCTTTTCTGGTATTGCGAAAGTTGGCTGTAACAGTGTAATAAGTTTCTACCTGTGATTACTACACTATGCATTCTTTCAATAGCATCGAGTAAATTATGGGCCTCGTCAATTATTAATATATTTCCTTTTAAGTTGATTCCTGAACTGATTCTAGTGTTTTTATGCAATATAGAATTGTACGGGACTAATATTAGTTGGCCGTGTGGGATAGCCTTTCGCGATGCATAATATGCACAAGTTTTAAGGTTTTCTCCTTTCTGAGCAATTTCTTCGACATCCTGAATTTGTGTTAAAGCTTCCCCTATCAATAAATCTTGATCGCCTGGCATGAAAGGGCAACTAGTCGCTACTTTCTTCCTCTTAATGTCTTTCTCCTCTTTAGCAGTTGTTTTCTTCTTCTGTAGTTGCAAACAGAGCTCATTAATCAAATTCAACTGTTTCAGTCTCTTCACCTTCTTGTTGACGCAATAGCTTTGCCTAAGATTGTTAATAAATCTTTATAAGAAAATTACTTTTAATCAGTGTTAATGTGCATGATCTTTTTCGCACAATAAATAGTACCTAGATGCCAATGTTACAACCGATACATTTTTTGAATAAGGGCTCTTTCTGACTTCGCCTATGAATTGCGATAATTGGGAATGAGTTCTAGAACAAAAAAAGATTTTCCTGTTTTCATAGACTTCCTCCTCGTTGTCTTCATCCTCAGAGTTATCCGAGAGCTCCGTTATTTCTTCTAAAAGTAGTTGCTCTTTGACGTTCCCTTCTCCTGTGTTTAGCTCGTCTGTTTCTTTCTCTGTTTTATGTTTCGCAGAATCCACTTTGATCCGATTGTACGATTTTTTGTTATAATCCACATTTTCCACCGCTTTTTTCAGAGCACTTTTCTTACGTTCGTGCTGAAGGATACTATTTAACTTTGCTTGAAGCGTCTGTCTCTCACGGTTCAACTCTATCTGCTCGGTCTGAACGGAGAACCAATTGTCAGAAGAATTGGTACATTTCTCTATTCGTTCGTCGAGTTGAGAGATTGCAGTATTCAACTGTTGTTTCTGCAATTCTTCGTGGTCAATCAGCCACTTTAAAGCACTGCAAATAATCGACATGGATTTACCGGTGCCTGTTGGACTTTCAAAGATCCCCAAATTGGCATTCTCCAGACATTCGTACAATTTCTTCATAAATTCAGTTTGTATAGGATACGGTGGGAATGGGAAAGGAAATTCTTCGGTCATGTTATCCAATAATTATTTCAACGCTTGGATAGCTTCGTTAAGATTTTCCTCTCAACAATACCATGTATACTGTGTATACTCACTGTTTCGCGGAATATTTAAAGGGGTAATATTGGTGGCGTCGGGACGTCAACCAATCAACGCCAAGATGGGCAAAGAAACGGCTAGTGATGCGCGATATTTATCGATAACTGCATATATCGATATTTGCCTGTCAGAATATCGATATTTTTTTACCGATATTTGCCTATCAGAATATCGATATTTTTTCTCGATATTTGTCTGTCAGAATATCGATATTTTTATCGATATTTCTCAGAATATCGATATTTTTTTTATCGATATTTCTCAGAATATCGATATTTTTATCGATATTTGTCAGAATATCGATATTTTTTTATCGATATTTGTCGGAATATCGATATTTTTTATCGATATTTGTCAGAATATCGATATTTGTCAGAATATCGATATTTGTCAGAATATCGATATTTGTCAGAATATCGATATTTGTCAGAATATCGATATTTTTTATCGATATTTCAAACACCAATAATTACACGTATCGATACTTTTGGCCCATATATCGATAATTTTTTTGCACCCTCCATGAGCGAATTCCACTTACGCCCAGATCGCCTAAATGGATATGTAGAGGGTTGCGGGCGCCTTTTTTTGGCTTTATAATTGTGGAAAATTAAATTACTTGTTATCATTTTAACACTTTGAATCGAATTCGACGGTGCGTGGCGTCATCGCGCGCATGCGTGGACGTGGGTAGCCGGCCCCACTCTCGTCCGACTACCGTGGTAGTTTCACGCACGCTGCTTTTGAGTGGCACATTTAAAATTAATCAAAGGAGCAAAACACCTATGAACAGTGATGCGTGTAAAGTTGGATAGTAGATATTGGATAAAATGGGGTAATATTTACGAATAGTGTGATTTATCTACACGTAGAATAATGAATTTAACGAAACAACTGGTAAGTGTATTCACACGCGGTACCAACAAATGATATACCGCAAGATTTCTGAAAGATTAAGGGAAAGTAACAGAAGGGAATCGTAATTTGTAGTCTTAAATTTCAGGTTATAGTAAAATAGTATGTATCGGTAAAAAGTTGGTCAGTGGCTGCTAAGTAGGATCACGTGTCTGAAGAGAAGCACAAGGGGAGTCGTGAAACATGATTGTCCGAAAAAGAATCTGGCCTCGTACCTTCAGCGACTTCCTTTCAATGACTTTTATATTAGTGATAATCCCTCTGTTATATTGGTTTGAATTATGGGTGGTTTTACCGGCAGTGTACGAGTTTGGATCATTGCCATATATCTTGAACTTTATCCTGGGAAATTTTATCATGTTGAACATTGTTGGAAACTTTACTTACATCGTTTTCTGCGATACCAGTACCAGGAGAGATATCATGCCGATAAGCGCTGCGAATACCAAAGACGGTTGGAGGCTGTGCGCTTCTTGCGAAACGCTCGCACCCCCGCGTTCCTGGCATTGCCCGATATGTGATATTTGCATTTTAAAAAGGGACCATCATTGCATTTTCACTGGGTGTTGTATAGGTCATTATAACCATCGATACTTTGTCATGTTTCTTCTATATTTATTCGTAGCGACAATGTACAGTTTCTGCTTCAATAATATCTTCATTTGGAATAGAATTCGTTTCGAGTTTCCCATGTCAATCGTAAAGATTATCTTTCCATTGGCGATATTTGCTTTTGGATTCGACGGCTCTATAGATCAATTTTATTTGATGATATATGTAGTGTCCACGGTGGGAATGTTGTACGTAGGAGTTTTGTGCATTTATCACTTTAGTTTAGTGTTTAATGGGAACGTAGCTATCGAAAGTAATAAGAGAATTCATTTATATAATTTAGGTTGGAAACAAAATATAAAAGAAGTGTTAGGTGAAAGATGGTATCTTACGTGGTTACTTCCTTATACAACATCTCAATTGCCGCACAACGGTGTGATATGGGATACGTTAAGTTCGTGGCAATACTCAAATTTTAAGTGCAAATGATTACTTGCGCCAACAATTAGTGTTACGCAATAATTATTGTGTAATTTTTTATAAAAATATATGCAAACGTAACAGATATAATTGCATTTTCGATACAAAAGTATAAAATAGAGTGACAGAATTGTATAAATTTTATAAATTATATATATATATAGATTGTTAAACTTGTCAATGTTTATTGTACGTACTATAAATCATATGTGATTCAATTGACATTGTACATTGAAACGTATATTGTTGGCAGAAATTGATACAATTTTTCATAATTACAGTAGACTATTATTTACAGAAATGTAAATGCCAATATGCGTGCACTGAATAATCTGCATTTATTTCTTACCTTTATCGAACAATTTATATGAATGAATATTACGATAGATATGTTTTTAGCACAATTGTGGAAGAATTTGATTTCAATATTTACACATAAATGTCCGAAAACATTGTGTGAGGATTGCCATTCCTATATAAATTCAAAACTATTTAAACGCACGTTATAGTATAACTGTACATCGACGAGACTAGTTCAAAATCATACTCATTTCTCAGCGTTGCTCGATCAAGTTAAATATCTCTTATCATGTACTTTTTACTGAACACAATACCTTCGAATGTACCATATCTGTACAAAACTTTGGAACTTTATATTTGCGAGTAAATGATAAACTGTAAAAAAAGCTTGTTCTGCGACAGAAACGATAATGTCATGAAATTTTATATATTAAACTTAAATAATTGTGACCGCATGTTCTTCGATTTACTACGCAAACTTTTAATATATAAATGTTTGTAGGAAACGAGTCTACCTAAATACAAACTACAATAACTTATGCATAATAATTTTAGTTCCCACATTAAAAAATGGATTAAAAACTCCATACTTACTAATAATAAATTCTTATAAAAAAAGCTAATGTTGTAACGTAAAAGTAACAGAGTATTTACAATATATAAACATAGCTGCTGTCCCATGGAATTCGTATTAATTTCTCTTAAACGTATTTCAGTTCTAAATTCCGCCAATTTCGTTTAATAAAAATAAGAATCATACTTTGCCGAGTAAGCTGACATAAGTTCTTTTTCTGTACGTTCTTTTGACTGCAAATTTTATGCAGACTAATATCAGTATAACGGCCGATGTAACATACAACACAACACAAATGCTTATGTCAAAAATTGTAAAATCCCATCCAATCTTTTTACTACTCGCGTATTTATTCGACACTAGTCTCTCCTGCCTTACTTTCATTCTATTACCATTATCCTTACGCTTGTCACTTGAGCCATAATAATTTATTCCTTTATACCTATACTTTGTTTTGAGATACTGCGAAACATTTTCCTCGTACCAACTACCATTCCCGTGTCTGCAACTTGGGCAAAGTTCCACTGTTGGATATTGAACTTTCAAATGTTCCGGATCCTCCGTAGGGTCTCCCGATAATCTTCTATTTACTTCATTATGAGCAGACCACAACCATACGATACTATCATTGGCACTAGATAAATCCATCATTTTATTCTTCGCAGCCATTTGTAGAAAATGTTGGGCGCAATCAGCACACCCGAAGAAATGCTGTACGTATCCGTGCATCGTTTCCAATATTTTCCGTGGTTCCTGTTCGGCATTCTTATTTTCAAGAGCATAGTTAACCGTCAGCATGTGAAACATTGTCCAAAGACCGCAAGGATAGCCACGATATTCCTCTTTGCTTCCCTTGCATCCAACCCACTGCGGGGGTCCAGAATATATGGGCATTTCTTCTTCCGTAGACTTCACTATTTGAATAAATTCTTCGCCCGATATATTGTCTCGTCTCTTGATAACATCGCGGATAGTTTCCAAGAATATGTTATTGTGTCTCAGAGGGAAATATTCAGCTAGTACGTTCAAGTATCTCTTTAATGCGTCCATCTTTTTGTCCTTTATTACCCTATGCAGCGAAATTTCATGAGTCATGGAATATCTTAAAGTATTCTCCAAATCAAGTTGATACAGATAGTCGCCAGTTACGGCGGTGCCTTCTGGTCTTTCTTGCAAGTGTTTCAAACTACCGGTGCTCGATTTGTGATCACCTGTCTCTACGGAATGACTGTTGGGGATTTGTTCGTCCATCTTCTCTCCCTTTGAAATCATGTATCCTTTGATGACGTTAAAAGCGCCTTCTCTTGTAGGTATTCTGATTTTCAGAGACTTTTGCGTTTCGTTACGACCAAAGACTATCAAACTTGGAAAATTGGTGATTTTATTTGTTTCGCACAACAATTCGTTGTCCGATGTTACTCTTCTTATCTGTAACGTTGTGATCTTGTGCGTATCTAATATAACTTCAGTGCCCAAGTGCGAGTCAGTCTTTTCAAACAGTAGAAAAAAGTATTTCACTGTGTTTGGCACAGCTTTCCAGATATTTGTGGCTTCGTAATTTCTATAATATTAAATAAACAGTCAAAGTTTCGCACGTACATACGTTGGTGGAAATTTAAAATACCGATGTACCTGTACGGTGTAATATTAGGCCATGAAGTACCACGTCCTTCTTGTTGCTCATTCTCCAATACCTTGATCAAACTATGTCTAAGCTCATTTACATTGTCGCGTTTCTCCACCACTAATCCTAAAGACGATTGATGCGCATTTACAGAAAAATACACAAGCATGGGATATTGCATAATCTCGTGTTCACGACAGATTGGATTATTATCATCATCCGCGCAATCTATCGCAGCGACTACTACGATATCTCTCCAAGCTAAAAAAAAATCCTGATAACTGATCTGTGCCTTGTTGTCGCATATCATTATTACTTTAGTAGTACAAGTATTTCGTGCACAAATTGTAAATTGAAACTGATGAGAGTAAAAGAGAATTGAGTAGCGTAGAGTTAAATGAAGGCTATCGATTCAAGTACATATCATTGGCAATAGTGAAATTTCTTTAATTTTTGTCATTGTACTTTTAACAATCTTGTGCTTCGAAATAAATAATAGGTACATACCGTAAATGTCACTAGCAAAAGTTTTCCATAGCGGTGCAAATCGAAAACAAAAGCCGCACCAACTATTATAAAATTCAACTAACCATCCTTTGGTGTCTCCGTAAACAGATTGCTTAAAATTTGTAACGTTTAAGATAATTACACCATCACTCGCGTTATACAATCCTTGCGCAAGATTCTGATACGGTTCTTTGACTACCGCAGCATTGCAATTCACTGTTATTATAGCAATTAAATAGAGTTTCAACAGCAAACAAATACCAAAGTGTTCCATGTCTTGCTATCCTACTTATCCTATAGTCGCACGGACGTATCTCGTTGAGCGCGTTTCCTAGAGACACTATAATAATACCCACGTCTCTATGAGGGCGCTTTAATGTTTTATACCAATGTTTGCATGCTGGGTTTATTTCCAAAAACAGATGTGTTACATGGAAATATGTCTTGAGACCCGTGACGTTGCGTAAAGAGATAAATGATGGTTTTCCCCCGTTGATTAACGTAATTGTGTAATGAACTATGATGACACTCTGAAAGGCTTGGAAGCACGCATTGGAAAGAACCGAATAGAGCAATCATTATACCGTTTAATCTAAATTGCATAATAAAGTACAATGTTCATTAATATAATCGTATCTTTACAATTCGAAATTATATACGATTAGACAGCATATTTCACCCGCTGGCAGCGAATACGTAGAAAAATCTATCCAACTAGAGGCGGTATTTTGGAGCGCCGTTCCAAAAAATTCCATTGTTCGATATTTAACAAAATTCGTATAAATAAATGCTAGATAATTAGTCATTTATATTAAAAAACACTGTTTATTAGCCGTTTCAATATGAATCCGCTCTGCTTATTCCTATATAAAATGAAAACAATAGGACACATCACCCTCAAGGATATAGGAGGTGTTGGGATGGTGGAGGGAAATGTGGGGGAGGGGCGACGACGGTATATACGTTTATTTATTTTATAAACACCTAATTACGGATATACCACCATGTAACCAAATCAACTGATAAAGAATATGATCAGTATATAAACCTTGGAGCACCCCTTACGCTCTCGCTCTCTCTTCCCTACTTTGAAAAGATTTTTTCGATGCTTCTTGAACATTTTCTGAAACACGTTCGGCCAGTTTCACCCCCAACCCCACTGGCTCTTGTCCAGGTCGGGGGCCTGACGATCAACGATTTCTTACTGTCTTGAGGCTTGCTTTTTACAGAGTGCTTGTGCGGTTCTTCTAGGCTTGAGACTTCTCAGCCGGAAAGTGAATGCGATTCGGATCATATTCTTTGTCACAAGCGCGAAAAACCTTCGGATCTTCAAAATTCGAGCAAGACAAACATCTTCAGATATCTTGTCTTCGACTTTTCAAAACTTTCATTTTTTCACGAGTGAAACTTCAAACTTCCCTCAATCATCCAATACCTCTTGATTCAAAACCTTATAAACAAACAAACAGGTTAGAGAACTTACTTCCATCTTTTTTTTAATTTTATTTTTTTTTTGTTTTGTTTCGTTTTCTTTTCTGTGTGTAATGTGTTTTCGTTTACTCTTTCTATCGTTTCATTTTTTCTCTTTAACTTTTGTAAATATAAACATTTAAGAATACCACATTTTTTCCAGATGCAATACCACACACATTTTTGCCAAATGTGTAATTCAATGTCCAAATGGCTGGAATACAACTTTTAAGCAAAGCAATTAAAATCGTCAAAGGAAATGAGAAACCTCAATTATATTCCAACCTTCACATATCACCATCATTGTATCGATACAATTACGCAAACCTTATCTTCATAATAATAAAAAAAAAACTGGAAGCGATAGAAACGTTATGAAAATAAGGTTTTCCGTGTCCATTCTAACCTTACTGTTTCATGCAAAGAATATGCTACACCTCCTTTGCACTAGCAAGCTATATCTCATTAATTGATATTGTACAATATCGTAATTTAAATGCCGTATATTAATGGCATGATGATGCAGAATTAGGTAAGGTAAGAATAGTAGTGAGAATGTAGCGTTTGCATTTGTTTTTTTTGACCCGGTACAGTATTGTTAGAAGAAATTTGAGGTCAAAGGGTCAAGTCACACAAATGGTCTCCCACCAAACACCTGGCCTCTCGCATCACACTCGTGTCACTTAATACCGACCTGAAATTCATTAAGCAACAAAAACTATGATTGTTTGGACCCAGCTTACGGGTTACACTTAGTTACTACCGTACACGATTTATTGGATGCATTCCTTTTGATGCCTCCCGCGTCTTCCAATTCTTGCTAATTACAACTCTACTTATTTGTACTTGAAACATCTTGTCTGAACTAAATATAAGCGGTCTACGAAAATATGAATCCAAATTAAGAATCTCCGTTTCGAACGCTACGAAAAATCATTGCAACTCGATTTTACAAAGAATATACCATTTTGTGTGTGTGTCATCTGTGCATATATGTACATACATACGTAGGCGTATGCAATGTTTCCAGTTCTCCACATTTTCTGTACACATCATCATTCTCATTACCCTTATCGTTTTTTTTCTTACAAGTTTATATTTTTATGATGCATGAAAAATGATAAATTAGTACAATGTTCCTATAGAATAACATCTTATGGCATTACTTTTTTTTAATAAACATATTTTGGGTTCGTTACAAGTCTCCGAGGTTCTAGTTGAGGATATTCAACCTCTCTCATAACTCTGGCGAAACATTGCAAGGTGTATCGTCACGTTGCCGGTGTATCGTTACATAAAATAATTTTACTTGATATTGTGTTTTGTAAAGCTTAAAAAGATGATGCGTCTCGGCGAATTATACAATATCAAATCAATGAGTTCTTTCTGTATTGCTCTATATGTAGAAATTCATGGTCAATATATGCCGTGTAATAAAACTGTAATGTTACTTCAAAGGAGACACATATCCATGTAGACTGCTTATATTACGTGGTGTAACAGAATGGAAAGCACACTTACGTGGCGAATAAGAGCGTGATCTAGATCTGTCGTAGCGTGAACGCCGGCGACTGTAGTACGGACTTGGTGAACGTCGATAGCTCCCCCTGTAACTACTATTATTCGAAAAACGCAATACAGTTGAGGGTGCCGTTTTTATTCGGCGAGTAACAAATAAAATGAACCTACTCTCTACGCCTGGGCCCATCCCATCCTCTGTCGTGCAGGTGCGTGGGTTTTCCCATGTAAATTCCAGGAGTAGGTGTGTGAGCTCGCTGTGTAATAGAAAAGTCTACCCTTATTCGCCGACCGTCAATTTCCATTCCTGTGCACTGTTCTTTCGCTACCTTAGCATCCTCGGACGATTCGAAATATACAAAGCAGAATCCTCTGGATCGCCCAGTCTGAAACACGAGTTATACATGTGACCCTCGTTCGTACGTACATATTAACATGTAGCATAATTACAATAAATATTCCATTCTTATCTGTAATCGTAAAAACATGTGACCAGAGGCCTTTAACGAGTCATTCAAACTTGACGCATGAACCGTTCTAAATCTCTGGTGCTTTGTTATTCCCTGTCTTATGACAATTTAGGGATTACGTTGTCGTATTATTAGTCGACGGATCTTTGGTTCAAATACCTTTGCGTCGATTACGACTTGTACACGTTCAACAGGTCCGTATTTGGAGAAGATGTGGTGGATCTGTTGCTCGGTTGTGAATATAGAAAGTCCGAATACACCCAAGCATCGGGAGGGGCAAGGGTTGTCCCTGTTACCAACATGACGTCGTCTAGATGACATGGGACTGCGTGAGTGTGAACGATAGATGTTCCTGTCACGTTCGCGAGAATAACGGGAACGAGAATATGAGCGAGATCTGCTTCGTGAATACCTCCCACCCCTGTAAGGAGAACGACTACGACTGCGACTACTACCACGATGACCTGCACTGGCATACTTGCTGCTCCGATATGACTTTCTTCCTCTGGACACCGAACGGCTTCGTGATCTTGAATATTCTTTTACCGGTCTATGGGTTTCTTTACGTTCCCGCGATTTGCGTGATCTCGAGTGCGAACGCGAGTCTCTCAAGCCTCCGTCCGCTGTTCTGGGTCTTCTGGGACTCGCGCTGCGACTGCCGCTTCGCTGAAAGTGAAACGATTGAGAATTTACGCGGAGCAATCTTAATTTTATCGCGAGCCGATATTCCTCTTGATCTTTTTTAAAATTTACAAGAAGGTTAACAATAATTCAATCGAGTAAAATAAACACGTATTACTTGCACTCTACTTCAGTGTGTGTGTGTGTGTGCAAATCCAAAATCTACTCCAAAACCTCTAACCTTGCCAGCAATGATAAAAGTATACTAGATTCGCGGTTATTGACACATCTTTTGAAAATGGATAAAATAGGAATGCGTCTTTAACTAAATTCCGGCAATTACTAGAATAGCGATTGAAAATCATTAAAATCAAAACACGCGTGAAATACAGCCAAACGTTAATGGATCGATAATGGCTGTGGTGAAGCCGCATGTCGCTAGAAATGTAACGCGAACCGGAGAAATTGTACGAGAGGATATATTATTAAATAAAGGCGCAGGGAATTACCTCAATGTCACTCATCCTCGTACTTTGGCTGTGAATAAATGCGACGAAAGGTAGCGAAAATCGGTGAAACCGTTTCGGATAATGCAACGCAGCGTCAGCGTATGATAATGGCGTACAATCTTTGGGCCGTTTCAGCGGGTAACAACCGGAAATGATTCCAGGTGGTATACAAATGCGAAATACACCAACATCCGGTGTTGCCAAGAGACGGACTGTTGAAATTCAAAATGGCGTCGAAATGGCGCCAATTTCGATATAAAACAATTTCGTCGCGCACCGGAGTTTCAATGTTTCTTCCACTACAACTTATTCACGGGATTTACTCAACGAATTTACGTACATGCTCGATAAAGAAAGACAACGAATACATTCCGTATCGACCATAAATTTAGACCATTCAAATTAACTCTGCTTTCGAAACGTCCAAGTGTGATTTTCAAAGATGACAATATTAGCAAAAAATCGGTTCGAAATACTTAAAGCGTTTAAAATATCTCGGCGTTGGTAATAAAACCAAGTGAACCCCGTAGGGGGTAGTATTGTTCGAACGCATAAAAGTATTAATTTAAAATTTGACGATGCGATAGAACGGGCGTCTGTTTCTATTAAACCGCCCAGACGATGCACCTGCGCAGACGGATGCGCGTGCTTCTGCGTCTGGAAAAGCTGCTCACATCGCATACTGCGGCAGAGCCAGAAACGAGGAAGATTCTCCGGTAGCCAGCAAACCATTTTTCTGTCGTCAAACGGATCAAGCTTTTTGTGAGACTTGGATCGGTCACAAAAAGCGGGATTCGCTTTTCGCATAGGAATTGGCCTGTTTGAGGAGCCAGGTTATTGAACGTTTGAAAATTGTGAGTAAAGGTGGTGACTTGTTTTTTGATTTCATATAGCGGACGATACAGTGCGACCGCCGGTCGGGGTCTGTTGCGCCTCTTTGTCGTCTTTTTAAATATGTCAACGATTAGAGCCATTGCTGGGCAACTCTTCTCTCTCTCCCCCCCGAATGAAACCTTAACCTTAACATTTTCGCTCCTGTATTTTCTATGCTCCACATACTAGAGAATTAATCAATGAATTTTATAACAATCATGGCCGCCAGCCGGTTTTCCTACCGACTCTTTACGCTGCATAGATGTTGTATTCGTCGGTTGACTACGCTGTAGCTTTACTGTTATTCCTATATCGGATTTATTATGATTTCACGCCTCGGCCGAGCACTTTACTATTTTCCATTCTGTTGATTACGAGAGACTCGCGAATCGATGAGATGTACACTAATTAACAGCACGGTTTGTCAAATCATCGGATATTTTTGTTTACTCACGCAGATGATGTATTTAAATTGCATTTTGGCAGTGTAAACATTTGTCGTTTTTCGAATTAGATGAAATTTTTACGAATTTGTTTCAACTGATCAAAGACTTGAATGATTCGGCTAGGGTTTTAAATGCAGTTTAATTGTCAGTCCATTGTTTTACGTATTTTATGCAACAAATACACGATGGGAAAACAAATTTTTCCTTTCGTGCGACCATCGCTTTTATTTTGATTTCGAGAACTTAATTGTTTAATTAGTGTTTGGAGCAACAGCGTCAACGGCTGTGTAAAAAGTTGTAGCATATTATGGATGTATAATTTTCAAAAGACGATAAAAGCTATTTCTATCTGTAGATTACAAACATGGAAGAAATGCATCAGCCGCAGCAGGTTGGGCCTAATATGATGGCCAACGTAAGTGGGGTTCCAAACCACTCGAATAATGTAAACAGGCGTAGCAGAGTTCGATTATCGCTGCACAATTTGATGGTGGAAAAACTTCCGATAAACGAGGCTGTTCAGTTGGAGATGAAATCATTGTGCAACAAAACGCCAGTTTCTATTCTGCAGGAATTGCTTTCTCGTAGGGACACAACGCCAAAGTATGAACTAATACAAGTAGAGGGTGCTATCCACGAGCCTATTTTTCGTTATCGTGTCACTGTTGCCGATATCGTTGGTTTGTACCTAATTTTGATAAAATGATATTAATTCGTTTCATCGTCGATGTTTGAAGGTATACTTTAACAGCTGGACAGGTACACCTGCCTGTTAAATGCTAAGCAAAGTATAGTTTCAAATTTAAAGACGTACTATCGTAAATGTTATCCAAAAATCCTAACTTGCGTTACCTACAGAGATTAGTTATTTATTCTCTGTCTATATGGTGAATGATAAGAACTTCCGTGATTGAAGCAGATCCGATTGTTTCAGCAATGGGGACTGGAAAATCCAAAAAAGAGGCAAAGCACGCCGCTGCACGAGCCGTGCTGGACAAGCTGTGCAGATTAAATAGCGATGCTCCAGACTCTCCGCTTGCAAATAACATACCAGAGTAAGAGCGGCAGCTACACACGTCTTCTTTACTCGCCCCCTTGTTTTAGATATAAGATTAACGTGATCGATTTCATGCAGTTCCGAGAATCTACAAGAATTACCTGGTTACGGAGAAGAGAAAATAATCACAAACCCGATCGGCGCGCTGCAAGAGATGTGTATGTCGCGTCACTGGCCCCCACCGAAATATTCTATGGAAAACGAGGAGGGTCTGCCTCACGAACGAAAGTACACTATCGTTTGTTCTATTTTGAAATATCGCGAAGTTGGCCAAGGGAAGAGTAAGAAAGTCGCAAAGAGGCATGCGGCTCACAAAATGTGGCAAGCGTTGCACGATATGAATACCGAAAGTTCCAATGTAGACGAGGACGAGGTAAGAATATGGTTTCTGAAGTTTTAAAATATTTGAATGATTCGAAGTTAATTGTTTCTCTCGTAAGCACAACTTTTGGTACCTCAGAAAAACAAAAAAGTACTTGATTTCTCATTTCGCCGATACATTCTTCTCTTTTTCATTATGTATATATATATCTCTCTCTCTCTGTGGTGTATGAGAATAATATCAACACGTTTGTATAATTCGCTTTTGTCTCTACTATTATGTGTACAGTTTTTGTTGTGTATGTGTGTATGCTTAGTGAAGTGGAAGTGATTTGGCACTGCAGGCAGTACTACGAGGTATAAGCTACCTTTCTGAACCCACCCTCAAATCTATAACGGATAATTTTCGAGATTATAATCTGTATGTATATATATATATATGTGTGTTACACGTACTAAAAATCATTTACACAGTAGCATATGTTTCCAACAATAAACACGCTTGGATCATTTCCACTTCATTTTACTCTTAGTCTAAGTGCAGTCATTGGCAAACAGTCACCAATGATTAGCATGTAATTAAAATGTTAATTGTCCGTTATAGGTTTTACAAAGAAATGCAAATGTGAATGCCCGTTATGCCGATCTGAAAGGTAGCAAAATCTCAACACTAACAACTATTCATAGCCTTAAAGTTTCGCAATTTCATAAAAGTCTAAAGTCATCGACTGGTGTTAAGCTTTTTGAATTACAGGTTTGTAATGTATATATTACTTGGAGCCATGCGCTCCCCTTTTACACTGATTCAAAGACATTTAATACTCGCTCGACTGTTTTCTCCCTATTAAATTTCCTTTATTCTTCCCTGTCTGTTACAGAACACTTGTTTGAATGATGGTGATGTAAATTTGGTACAATTTTTGCAAGAGATTGCCTCGGAACAGCAATTCGAAGTGACTTATGTTGATATCGAAGAAAAGTCAATCAGTGGTAAGTTATCGCCTTTTCTCCAACAAACTAGCAATTAGCTTTCATTCATCGGGAATCTTTCGCTTCTTCAATTCTCTATAAAATAAGAATTTATTTTTCTGTGAGTACAAGATCTAGAAGTACATCGCTTTCCGATGTGGGTAAATCTTCCTCCAATTGTTCATTAAACGCCACTCCAATTAAGTATGGTTTCTGTTGTTGTTTCTCCAAACAGGTTGCCAAAAATTTGTCATAGTAACCCATTCCATGCCCTAAACGTCGCCCTGATCGACAATACAAGACACAAAATTATCTGAGAATTAAAAAACAGTTTTAACAACATATTCATATTAAAATTATTAATTACCGTCAGCAGTAAATGCAACACCTGGCAGAATTATTAAATCCAATCCATCTACGATAAACGGTATTGTTATTCTGAATTCCAAAGGTTAGTTGTACATGAAAATCTGCCGTTGAAGCAATTATTAATTCAAAGTCTTACCAGACTCGAAAGCATTTTCCCTCGGTTCGTCACAATCCGGTTGCTTAATGTTCCATTTAGTCAATGGTAGTTTCTCGTAGTCTTCCATTGAAAATAGTTTAACCATTTCCATTTGCTTCCCACGATACCTAGGGACAAATACTTGTCTCTTTGTCTCAAACAGATGCTTTAATATTGGTATCGTATCGATTTCGTCCTTTGTACTCAAATACACCGAAACCCTTCTACTCTCTTGAAATTGTTTCAGAGCGCTTAGCTGTGCAAATGTAAACACAGTTTACGGTGAAAAAATTCATTTCATTGTTGGAAGCAAAATGTAACATAACCTCGTACAATTAGTCTGATGAATCAGTTATTCCGCTCTGTATACACACCTTCTCAAATACTTTTCTCGACTGTCTTTGCTTTTCCTCGGACGTAAGTTGTCCAATAATAACTTTCATCTTTTTACGTAAAGTATGTTTGGCAAATGTTATTCCACACATGATTTCTGTATATCCTTGCAGTCCTGTTTCCAGAGAGATTCTCCTGTGTACATATAACATGGTTATATGTAGGGGGGAGATGTTTACTTTTAAAAAGAAAAAGTAGATTGACCTATGATACACTTACTAGATTGGTTGTTATCACGTCTAGCCTCTAATTATGTGTGTCTCTAATTTATGATCACACTTGTGTCTAATTTTCCATCTAATAATTTTTGCAGTAATCACTGTCATGTCAAATACAATGTTGGGGGACTAATATTATTACACATATTTTATTTTGTTATTCCTAATTATGCGCGTTCAACGTAGCTTCACGATGCTCCAAGTGAGGGTTGTCCTTTTTTTAACGGTTGGAAGTAATTCGTACCGAGATCTTTCGTCCCAGCTGGGGGTTCAGATTATGGGAATATTTCGTTTGATTGTTGCAGGTAAATGCCAGTGCCTTGTGCAGCTGTCTACCTTGCCAGTGGCAGTGTGCTACGGTTGCGGTGTTACTAGTAAAGATGCTCAAGCTAGTGCTGCTCAAAACGCTCTGGAATATCTGAAAATCATGACCAAAAAGTGAGCCAGCGCTTTGCTCCTGCCAGCCGTCACTATCAATTGTAAATCACACAATAGTTTGCTGTCGAAGAATCAAAACAACGCGGATCCGAAAATTTCATCAGCGAATAATCAAGTGTCGGACAAGGGTAAGAAGCTTGACCACGCGGGGAACAAAAGTCGGCTATCCAAGCTGTCGCTGAGAACCGTTAACGCTGGAGTAGGAAACAAAGAGGCCTCTTTAAGCGCAATTACCTCGACATCGAGCGGTGTCACGGTGCCGCCCGCCAGCAGGATAAACCCGTCTATCAAGAAGAACAGTGGAAACAACGACAACTTGAAATCAAGCGAATCCCCGAATCAATCCAGTTCTAAATTCGGTAGCGCGAGGAACGTTGCAGTCGGCGGTAGCACCCCTCACGAAAGCGCGGCCAAGTCCAAGGATTATTCCGGCAAAAAGTATTCCGGCGAGATTGATTCCAAAATGAACAACTATCCGATGCAGCCAGACTACAAGGACTCCTCTGTGAACAATCAGGATTACAAAGCGAGGAACAGTGCGGCCATAAACAGTATACCATCGCGGTACGGGAATCAGCAGCCGTCTGTTCAAGCGCTGCACAGGGAGAACCACGGGGCATGCAGCGCCCATCATTCTCGACCGGCATCGCGAAACGACAACACAGCCTTCGCCGTGGCCAGAAAGGCATTGGAGCAGCAGAACCCGGCGTCGAAAATGGCACCGATCAATTTCCCCCCGTTACGGGCCCCTCAGAGCATCGTGAACGTTCGTCACCCTTTCGTGACGGAGGCGCGAACCAAGCACAACGAGATCGGCGGTCCGAGCTGTAAGTCGAAGCTGAACGTGGCGAGTCCGCTGCAGGGCAGCGTTAAGGATCTGGACCACAGCCGGCAAACGTTCCATGGCTACAGCGCGTCGCAGATAGCTGGTATACCGAATGTTCAGAGTTTGGGCAACGTGACGGCGAGCATGTCGCCGTATCCAAGGCCGGACAGCTTCCCACAGCCGACGGTCGCCAGCGTGCTGTTCCCCGACACATCGCAGTTCCCGCAATCGCCACCGTTCAGCGCAACGCAGATCGGACAGCTGAACCAATACCAGACCTACGATCCCGGCAGTTTCGCGACCACGCCGGTGAACGTGAACCCGGTCATCCCCCAGTTCTCCGCAGAAAGTTCCATTCCGTACCCCCAGTACGACAATACCCCGCAATTCGTGCAACCGAATCATTACCCGACGGCGGATCTGGCGAGCAGTCAGTACCAATATCAAGCGGCGAGCGTGGGACAGCTGCAAGACTCGCCAATGTTCATACAAAGCTTGCAGAGCCCGATCGCCGTGACTGATCAATACGCCGCGCCGAATTACGCGAGAACGGTCAGGACAGAACTGATACCGCGGTTGAGGAGGCCGCCAAGGTTCAACAAGTAAAAATCATTCTTTTTTTGTTTTTTTGTTCCAATACTATCGAACAAAAGTTCATAGCCGTAAGTAGATGAGGAGGGGCGCAGAAGAGGAGGAACGTGTGCCCGCGGGCAAGTTCGTCGATATACCTGGTCGGATTGTCGCGATAGAGATGTGGTAAAAGTTATTTCAATTTCTGATCCATTTTGAAATGAATTTTAGCCAGTCTGCGTGGATCGACGGTCGGGGTGTGCACGGACGATGGTGGTATTTTGACGGAATTGCGTGGTGGATACACGTGAACAGGAGGGATCGTATTAGCCGCTCGATTATTCTCTCTGTAATGGTTTTATACGTATACACATGTACAAAAAACGACGACGAGACATATACACGCGCACGAAAGGAAGGGAAGGGAAATCATGTTCCCGTCGCTGGATGTGACGCATGGCAGGGCACAGTGAAGGTTGAGCTCGATTATAATTTTATGACGTAATTTATCTATTAAATACAGAGACACGATGCAATGGAAGAAGGCATGATACGCGATCGCATCCAGTTTGTTAAATTGTACATAAATTACGACTGCTGATAGGAGGATAGTGTCTCGTTTCTATAAATAATAAGAACGTAAAACACGGTTCTGGGACAAATTTGTTTTCGTCGACGGTCCGATGAGAGTGAAAGCAAATTTGCCAACAAGTGGAGCAGAGCCCACAGTCATTATTGCACGTAATTAAGAGAGAAGAAAAAGATGGAAGAAGAAGAAAGTGGAAATTGATAAATCTGTGAAATAATGAGAGAGGGCAAGGCAAAGCAACTGGATTATAATTAATAAAAAGTCCTAGGTTTTAATGAATGGTATTCTACAAGCTATACTTTGCATAGAATTAGTGGAGGTTTTCCAATATTTGCATATTACTTGGCTTTATCGCCATGTTTTTTATGTGCTTTACTATCTATATATATGGGTGCGCAACGATGTTCATTGCAACGGGAGGCGCGTACTTTTATAATTAATTTAGAGGAGCAGAAAGAAGCGGAGATGAATTTTGCGACCGTCTCTCGGCTGCTCGGTTAATTTGAACATCGCCGCCCCTTCGCTGGCCGTGTGCGCAGCGCAATCGTAGCTTTTTTCGGCGATCCGAATATAATAATGGGCGATCGCGTTGAAATAACGATATAATCTTTCAGTGGTGTATGTTTTTTCCTTTAGTAGCTCATAAACTCATAAGCATCATATAATTAAATACGGCGTAAGGATTAATCGTTAAGGACACCTCATCAAGTGCACATCACGTATAACTATATACTCGTGTGTATTTTGGAGTTTCAATTTTGCCCATGTGCGTCGACCTCAGCGGGTTCAGACGTTTACAACTAAATGGAAGAAAGGAGAGTGACCAACATTGCGAGTGTGGACACCGGTAGCGCCAAGAGGACATGATCACCAACGATATACACGCAGCTAGAAAGAAGCTCTCGATCCTCAATCAGCACATCTCTTTACGGGCGCGCGGAGAAGATCCAGAGAAGAAGGAACAATGTACCAATAGGATTAAAGGAGCCCACTAGGTCGAAGCGCGGCGACCACCCATCGCTCATATGACAGAAGCAGCGACTATGTGTCGCCCATACGAAAGAACAGCGGTGGCAAACAATTCACACTTTGGGTCGCCGCCGCGCTTTGGCCTAGTGGGCGACGGCCTTGACGAAAGACTCGTCGCAAATCGATCGAAGAAAACTGCGTCGCTTTTCTTCTCCGATAACCGGCCCCGCGCAATTGGAATCCGCGTGCGCAGTACAGCGGCGATTCTCTCTCGCTACAGGAAAAGAGATTCGTTGTGTTCATCGGCGATCTTGTAAACGCCAAAAGCGCGTACTTTATTTGTTTGGTATTCGTGCGTGCGTAATCGAGCAAGCTCACTCGCATACAGGGTGCGAAAATCACAAATCTATTTTGAATCGGTGGATATTGGTTCGAAAGGTAAAATCTCTATCTTGAAATTCATTTCAACTCCAAGATTCTAAATCGTTACCCACGGGTAAACAGAAAACCACGGGGAAGACAATCTTTAGTGGAAAAACAATTCATTCGCGATATATGGTTTGTAAAGTTTCGCAGAGCGAAATGATTTTAAATTAGTGAAAGCCGCGTTATCTTCTCTACGCCCTGTGCACGGCGTATATCATTTGTTCCATTAATATTTCGCCCTGGAAAGTATGCCAGTGAGCGGGAGTCGAAAGGGGTAAAATGCAAATAAACCGTGAAACTTGCGCGTAAAAAGTCGTGAATGTATACTACATTAGTCTCGTCGCAACGGATAATGACACGTGGCCGCAGGTACCTTGACTCATCTCTCCGACTTTTATCGATAGTACAAAATATTTCTTTTTTTTCTCTTCCACTGTAAGGCAAACGGAACCGCGAGTCAAGGTACCGACACGGGGGTGAGGGAGGGCGCGTCCGAACAAAGGAAACGACCTCGGGCGTGTTGATTATGCCGCTGGAGGAACGAACCCATCGACGACGCCCCAATAATGTCTCGAGGGCCGCGGAGTAATTCTTCCGGTCGGAATATACATTTCGTACATACTTTTGGAAAATAGGCATTACTTACGTGCAAAGTATAGAATGTGTATGCGTCGTAACAAAAGTACATTGGTAGGTGTGATACCGTTGTTTCTTTAAGCATAGAATGAGAGGAGGAGAAGATTTGAAAGGGAGCGAGAAAAAGGGATGATAGAAATATATAGATATGTATATATACAGAAAAAACGATTCGAGGCGAATGGTTGCTGTTATAAATCGAATTGGTTTCGATCGAGTTAACCAAGGCGAGAAACGGTTACTTTGCTGCTGGGCGATTCGTGTAATTATTATTTATTGCTCCTCTCAGAGCTCGGGGAACCGCAAGCGCCTTCCCCGCGTTCGATTCCGCGCCACCCCGATGGCATTCTGTTATCGTTTCCCATTTTTCATTGACCGCAGAGCGCGGCAAGAATAGCGTAGCTTCAATGTGTATTCTCCTCCTCATCTGCGAGTAGGTTCTTTTATTTTTTCTCCGCAAACGTCGATACGATTCAAATTCTGAATTCAGACGGGCGAAATGGAATGCGATCGCGACCACAGACGGTGGTCTCGAGGACCGAGACGCGACTAGTATTTTGTCGAAACTTGCCAGCCAGAAAAAGGAGCATATCTGTTTTGAATTGGGAGAAAACGGGTGTGCTGACAATCTCTCCCGATCGTAGCTTCTTTTTCTTTTTTCTCAACGATAAGCTTCGGAAATATATATATATAAATCAGCTTGCTCTTCTTATATTCGTTTACCATTTCGTTTTGTTTGTAAGATTACGACAGTCTCGATTTCATGTTGCTTTTGGACGCGACGCGATTCGCGCTTATAGAACGGGGCGCAGCAAAGTATTCCTCGAACCGCCGATCGGAACCGTTTGGCCCCCTCTCGTCCATCATTGTTGATCCCCTCGAGGCTGTTGATCGAACGCGATTAATCGCTACCGAAAAGCAGGGATAATAATCGACATGTTTGCTTGATTTATCGTCCCCCTAACGACGCCGATATTCTCTCGCTCAGGGTGGCGATCATTTCGAGTGGAACAAGTATTTGCGAATGGTCATCGGACGGCGAACGGAGGTACACGAAACATTGTGATGCATAATGAAATATTGTAATAGAGTGAGAGAGAGAGAGAGAGAGAGAGAGAGAGAAATAATAGACTTTCCATCTTTTTTCGCGAAACGGTAAAGTTGCTTATTTGTGGACCAGAAGTGAGAAATGCGAGAAAAGGAGGCGAAAAGTTTTCGATTCGATCCACGAAAACAGTCGCCGATGCGATGCGTGCTTTTCTATTCATCATTCCCGCCGATCGTAACGCGTGCATCGTTTTCCTTTTCTCGTTCGAGCCACGGGGTGGCGCGGTCCTCTAAGCCGTGAACAATAAGAAGAAATAAATTCCCAGCGACAAGTCTCGTCGGTTAAATAGGAGAAAGCAGGATATAGCATTTCCGAGCGTGAATCCTCGAGTTTCTCGCGCATGAAGCGAATGAAGGCGAAATTAAAACCACCCCTCCTACATGTGACCATCAAACGTCTGCGTCACAGGATTCGCCGATCGTACTGCTGTTCTAGAGGCGTCCGATAAAGTCGTGAGGGAGAATGAGTATTGAAAAAAAGAGAATGCAGAACGATAATGATAAAGAGGTCCCGCGATTCGGATGCATTTCCTCGTTGCATCTGTACCGCGGATCTCCGCAGCTTCTCCCCCGCCCGGTATCTAAGTATGATTGTACAAAAGGCGAGAGAGAGAGTGGAGAAGCAGAAACGAAGCATGTCCAGCTGCTTAATCTTCCCGGTACGATCGGTATTGTTTAGCGCGAGCGAAAGGGTGAGAAAGAGACAGACGAGCCTTAGAAGAAAAAAAAGAGTAATACGTGTTTATCTGCGATAAGAAGAAAAGATTGAGAGATAGAAGTTGAGGCTCTGATTGTCGACGGGTAGGCGATGGTGGACGATTCCCGTTCCCTTCTGTGCGACATTCAGAGCTGTTGGACAAGATCGTCTACCTGTTATATTAAAAAGAACAACACCAACGTATAAAATTTCGACGATTTTACACGGGAAATGTAGATATCCGTTCGTTCCTTGCCGCAAAGAAGTTAGAAAAAAAGAAAAATGGAAAAAAACGATATGTAAGGAAACAGTTTTATAAGATGTATAATATAAACGGTCCAGCGTGCCTGGATATAATTTGTAATTTTTATATGTGGAGGGGGGCACATTTATCCTTTTTGCGTTTCCTTTTCTATCCAGTTGGACCATCTTTCCCTCCAATTTTCGCTATCCGCCCCCTCCGGCCCCTTTGCTACAGGCCCTTCTTCGTCGTCTTCTTTTACTTTGCCTTCTTCTTCTTCCCCTTTCTGTTCATCGTAAGTTAAATCATCCTGCGTTTTGTAAAGTAATGTTGGTACCGATTGGCATGATCGGTACGACGGTGTACTCTGGCACACGACACGGACATGGCATACAGATAACGACTTAAGAAACAGTATAGCGCGGCCCCGTCTCTGTAAAACGAAGGGGCATAAATATCTATAATCGAGGTTGTTTTATGTATGATTGTGCGTGTAACATTGTTAATAAACTAACGATGCTTATGAAAGTTCTTTCGCGCCTTGTGTATCTCGTTCACCTCGCCCGGAGTTTGGGCGGAATAAAGTTTCATTAGCTTTGTGAGAAGATATTCGTTAATGGTGAATAAGTTTTTACCTACCCTCCCTGCTTTTTTAATTACTTTCCCCGGTTTTTATTTCAATAATCGGACTCGTAATGATTTTGAATATGCGCGTCGTTTCGCGGTTCCGCTGCGACCGAGCGCGCATGCGCGAGGTGTATGCGCAATTCTCCACGACCTGCGAATCTCCGTATCTTTTTAAAAGGACCGTGATCCTTGCTGCAAATTTCGAAATCTCGCAGGGTATAAATTCAAAGTTACCGTGTTGGTAACAACGTTTCTACTCAGAAATCAAAGGGGCTAGCCAATAAACGGCACGCGCTGGTTCCCGCTCTAGCTAAAATTTAATTTCCCTCCTTCTCCGTCTCATAATAGTACTCTGTTATTTGGAAAATAATGTCGATTCATTATAGCCGGCGAAAAAGATTGCCGTTGTTCACGTGACTATTAGTAGCACGCCTCACGTGCTCCTGTCGTAATGACAGGCGGCTAGATTTGACAATAACGACAACGAGTCGACGATAAATTATTCAGTTAAATTGCTACCCTCGAGGTCGTGCGCTCGTATGAACGCCACCACTTAAACGGGCTCTACGACTCGACAGCACGATACACTTTCCCGAACCGCGGTTTAAAAAACGATTACGCGGGAGAGAACATGAACGCTCAACCTGTCATTAAAATACAGAACCCAATGAGTATATTTATTATAAATTTGAACGCGAAACTACTTAGATTGTCTTTTTTCGCATTCGCGGTCTTAATTTGTAATTTTATCATCTCGATTCTGCTTGTTGCGATTATTAGTATCGATTTCATCTCGATACTCTAATTAGTATCGTGTTTACGACTTTCGGTGCGATTCGCGCAGCGCAAAAAGGGGATCTACACATATTTCTTTGAAAAGTTTCGTCGACCATTTGCACGTATCGTTAAATTGTATTCCTTAACAAAGTTGTGAGATTGATTAGATTCCTCACGTTTAATAGTCAGATAGTCGAGCGATGGGCAAGTGGACGCTAGCAGACGAATCGCAATACGTTCGGCGGAATTTCGAATTTCACAATGGTCACTGTCCTTCTCTGTAGTAATTTTTCTTATTTTATTAAATCTACTTTCAAAGATAATCGTAGCTCACAGGTCGTTGCTACTGACAATTTCAAAAGTTTAGCTGAATATAAAAAGCAAGAAATTGACAGTATATAAATGTTTGTGACAATAAATTTGTCATAAGCGCGTAGCTATTGAGTTCGCGCCATTTTCTCTAGAATTAGGTTATGGCAAAAGATCGTAATAAATCACTGCTCATTTTCAAAAGTTTAATGGGGGGTACGAAAAGCATTAGAATCGCGCGGCTTGTTGCGCGATGTAAACGAACCCTTAAGCCCCGTTCACATTAGTCGAGTAATATTTCAAGGCAAAGTTAAAGGAATCTCTACTTCACTGGAGACTCAAAAGAAACCTAAAAGGATTTTTCAAGTCAAGTAAGTAGCAGGCAGTGGTAAACGCCAAGTTATTGGAATTCGAGCGACTCGAAGTCAAGCAACTTGATCAATGTAAACGCGGCCTCTGCGTAGGGCAGGGTAGGGAAACAGTGGCGCCACCATACCGGTACCGGTTGCGCGCGCACTTCGAGTCACGTTTCCAGCAGTGGAAGCGTCAGTTGCCGCCGCGCGGCCGCGTGATTCGCAGTTTTTAAAGTTCTCCTTCGGAAAAAGGTCCTTCGCGTTTCTCTTGTGTATCTTTTCGAGTTGTATCGCACCGAATACCAAGGAATACGAGTCTCGTGTAGATAAAACGTAGAACCAATCGTGTGCTCTTTAATTCATTCGACGACGACAGTGAATTGGCGAACAAATCACTCGGCTGTCACCATAAAACGACAATGCGTCTCAAAGTAATCTTCTATTACGCGTTCTTTTAGTACATGAATACACCAACGGGGGGAAGCAGCCCGAGACTACAATCGACGAGACCACGAGCGTGGATTTCGATACTAATCAAGTAAGATTAGACTCTCTTTTACAAACATTTCCGTTAGAAATCTCACGGATCATTTAGGGTTAGACACAATGTCAGGAAGGGTCTTAAGACAAATTGCTTGTTTCTGTAAAGCAGACAGAGGAATTGTTATTCGGTTGAAATAACGTCATCCAATTCGTGGATATGTAACGTGATACTCTGTTAAATCGGTGCGTCGAAGCGTGTGCTTTCGTAAACACAGTGCTTTCCAGTCGAAAAGTCTTGTTTACGATCCTCGTTGGAAAACCCTGCGTTCGTTTTAGAAACTTCAATGTTCCGAGGAATAAATGAACATGATGTTTCGAGGCGGTTTGAGGTCGTACGTTAATAAGGACGAAGCTCTCGCGGAGTAGAAACAGAAAAAGTTTCTTGGGGGAAATGCACAATCTCGATTAGGTTATGTATTTCGCGTTACTTGTCAGGGGAATGATCGAATGTGGATCGAAAGAGCCTATTCGCGTTCACTAAAGCAACAGTTGTCTCGGGTACGTCACTATGCATCAACGTCTAGCGAATTCATTTGACTCGTCGAAACATCTCACCCACGCTTCCCGCCATTTCTTTCGAGAGATTTGTTTCAAGTTCGGACGCGTAACCTTCATTGAAATGCAACCAGACGCACGTACTTGGCTTGGTTGGGACGAAAGGGGAGAGGTTGTGTCGCGCTAAATAAGTGCTTAATGCAGATTATGAGAGATCTTAATACGGAGTTTCTAGATGAGTGAAATAATAATTGCGTGGTAGACTGTACGAGGTAAATGTGAAAAGGTTATTCTACATGATTCTTTACGCGTTACACCGTTCGAAGTTCTCTAAGTTCAATTCATCATTTTCAAGTAGAAAAATTATATTTTCTGCTTCACTTTCTTAAATTGTTACTACCGTTAGGGGGAGGTCACCACGGTAATGGCTCGAAAAGTAAAGATATCTTTGGAAATTTATTAAAAGCAAACTACGTAATGTATTTTGTTTAAACTTTCAGGATTTTTTATTGGATATTTAAGTTATACAAATATCTTTGTTTAAATTTATTTGAAGCAGAGTTACAAGCTGTGCAGGACCAGTAACTTTGCGTTGCAAAAAATCTGATTGACAGTTTTCTGACGAAACGGTGCTTCTAATATCAACAAACCAATATGATGGCTATGGCATGCCGGGAAATTTTTTTGATTGCTCGTTTTCATCTATTTCTTTTTCCACGAAAGAAGTTAATTTACCAGAACCAAATTTCACAATTTTTCAGAGGTTCGCCATTTTGTGATTTTTCAAAATTCTCAAAATCAAACCCGTCATGCCATAACCACGCGCATATAGTTTCTAAAACTTTTTGGTTTTTTGATTTCCAAAGAACCGTTTCGTCCACAAATTATCGGCGGAAATTTTTTGCAGCCGCAAGTTACTGGTCCTGCACAGCTCATAAATCTGCTTTAAATAAATTTCAAAAAAGATAACTTAAATATCCAATAAAAAGTCCTGAAAGTTGAAAAAAGACTCATCATGTTTTGAATAAATTTCCAAAGACACCTTTTACTTTTCGGGCCAGTACCGTGTGATGCTTCCCCTCAAGTGAAAATGGTTCTCAAAATGAAGCTTTCAGCAATCCCACAAAATTTGCATCTCGAATTAAAAACTCTTCACATTGAAAAATTCTGCTCAAAGATACACACACCCGTCAAGTAACTTACAAATTTTCATTTCGCTTACAGCCGTCCAATTTGAACAACACAGGAGAAAGGAGGAAGCGTTCGCAAAGATGCAAGAGTTTTACAAAGAACGCAAGCTTCCCTCGATCGACGTTACCTGGAAATTACCTGCGCACTACTCGTGGCTGAAAAGGGTTAATCCTTCGATCAGAAGGAGCAATTGTTACACATAATCCCTGCGCTGGGTCGGCGAGAACCACTTTGAACACCACGCAAGATACATTACTAATTATAAGGTTTGAAGATAAATGCTACGTGTTGAGTCGAAGCAGGGTGAAAGGAACATCCCCTGGCACTTGAAGCTACTCCCCGCCGAGCAAGGGAATAATTTTGGAGTTGGCGAGGGCGTTGCTTGGGAAGGAATTGAAGAAGGATAAAAGGAACACGTGTTTTATGGACGACGACTACCACTTGCTGTTCGTCGCGAAAAGTTACGGCGTGGTGAGGGCGATGAATTCGGGACGACGCTGCCTACAGAGTGATTGAATTCGTTTCATCGATCACGATAAAACGTGCGCAGTTATCAGCTCAGGCTTTGGTCCACACTTCCGCCGCGAGATACGGCGTCGTAGTCCTGGGTGAGTGTTTCATCCTATTATTCAACTCGAATCTGTCGCGGAGCCGGGACTCTGCTCCACGGGAGTAATTATTATATTTATAAGATCGTTCAATTACACCATGCCTTGGTGGCAAAATCTTATTTCGAAACGATCCTTAAAAATCGACAAGCTTTCCACTCGATATAAAAATACACACGACTTAGAATTCATATGATGCCTAAAATGCTTGACACGATTTATGAATCAAACTGTACAGCTTCTATTAAAACACGCGCGCGACCTTTATTCTCGATGAAAATATTAGTCGAGAACCGCACGGTCTACCGTGGAAATTGAGAGTCGGGTGTATCCAATTGAAGCGAACACTTTGTAGGACGAGATCGATCCGTTTCAATGCTCTTTATTGTTTCCGAAAAGGAAAGTTCTCGCAACGATCTCGATTGTAATTTGGCGCGCATTTATGTGGACGCAATTAGTTAGGGCATCGCCAAGGGATGATTGAAATTAAGAATCGAGCTGCGCTCAGTTCATTCGACGCTCTTCTTATTCCCCGCTTCCGTGCCCCGGCGCTTTTGTCATGCAAATCGTTTCGTGCATGGAAATTTAAATGTGCCGCGCAATCTGAGACCTCATGCTCGCTGTGCTCTCGTTTTGGTGATTTCTCATCGCGGCAACGATCGTTTCATTACAAAACGGCCATTTATCAACTTCATGCAACCACTGGCTGGCTCCAGTGCCGGTGCACTTTCCGCGTAACACTTTACAGCGCGGCGTGCTAGCTGCGCGGCACTAGCCAGGGCGATGTCTTAACTCGATAAATTCGTCCAACGGTCGCCGCGATACCTGGCCAGTGATCAGGACCACGCGCGCTCCGGGCTGCAGGATCTCGTTTAGATTCTACTGGCTACGAATATACAGAGGGAGATTGTGAAAAGTTTATTAGGGATCTTGGGGTTCTCATTGAGACAAATTGGGGTAGTTCGCTAATTTTATTCGTTTTGGTGTGCTAAGTAAGTATGGAAAATTTGGGAACAATCGAATTATTCTGAACCCTGCTTCAAGAAGCTTAAAGTTACGATATAAGTATTGTAAACTTTTTGTTATTTATTTTTATGTTTTTTGGTCCACCTTTAGGAAATAATCGTTCAGAGGTTACTGGAATGCATAAATATTTAACCGCCATAGTCCAAAGATTGGAGAAATTGGAAAACTTGTACCACCTTTGTTTATCTACCACTTAACTACATCTTAATGATATTATTGATATAACGACAAGTTTTAATAAGATATCGATAGTCTCAACTCTAGTTCCATCACACATTTGCTTACATACCGTGTTGCATATTAAAAAAACAGCTTTTTGCAAGAACGCAGTTTCGTTTGAACCTTTTGAGCCCCTTGAGGCAGGGTTTAGAGTTGTTTGATCGAGTCGATATTTTGCCCCACATATTTACCACAACAAAGGGAAATAAATTAAGGGGCGTCTCGGACCGAATTTTTAAATTTAAAAAAAAAGTCGTTAAGGGACACCCTAAGTTCGGCATAGCCCATTAAACGACCTACAAATTAATTATTCATCTTTGTGCCTTTTCGCAACAGAGGTGCACAGAATTCTTATGCATTTCGAATGAATTTTTAAAAGTTTCAAGAATATAGACCAGAGTAAATCAAGTACTTTTTACAATCATATTCCATCATCTTCTCATCCGTATTTTACCAATCCTCGGTGTAAGGATCCATTTCCAAGACACAAGGGATTCAATCTTCTCCGCTCAACTTGTGGTGTGGGCTCGAGGTCGCAACGGAACTAGAAACTTTAATCACTTATGTTTCGAAAACAAAGTTTCCAATTGAAAAGCAGCAAAGCAGTTTTGGGGTCAGTGGCGCACCCTTTTGCAAAAAGAAAAGAAAACTGGATTCTATTTTTGAAGTAAATTTTTATAATCACCTAATTAATTTTATTGAATATTATTTTCACCTGTTAAACTCGGCTCCCCCCAAGATTAAATCCCGAGTGCGCCACTGTTTTGAGCAAAGTAGTTCTATAGCGAAGAATTTGCATATGTCTGCTTGTCACATAAATCAGGGAGTTGGTTTTCCTTCTCCGAAGCCTCGCGTTAGACGGTGAGGCTGAATAAAATTCGACGGTTGAATGAGCGACGCTAAACATTGCATTAGAGCACGAGTCTTAAACACGTCGCGTTATCGTTTAATGGGATCGTGGTTAAAGATTTTATCGCGATGCAGTCTGGTAACACCAGATGAAACCTGTTAAATATCTTCGCGGCAATAGCAGCCACCCACATCTATCTTCATAAATCGACCACATAATCCCACGTTTGATTTTACGGTGGATGTTTTACTTGCACGTTTTACTTGTACGGCGTGTTGTTATGCGTGAGAGGTGTTCTCTAATATATTTAGGTGTTCTTTAATACGCGAGGGATGGGGATGAAACGCAAGGGCGAGAGTAGAAAAAAAGTTTTTCCACTGTCCAGAGAGGTGCAATGAAAGTTCAGCCCCTTTCCGAGGTTTTCTTTGAACGAAGAAAAGTTCTCTCGGGGTTCAGTGAATTTTAAATGGGTCACTGCTGATCATAGACAAGAGTTACTTCCGTATCGTTCGTAGATCTGTGCTCTGTCGCGTGCACTTTCTTATCACGGATCTTTAGCTTTTGTTTCTGCTTCTTCTTACGTTTTAGGAATCCCAGCGGCGTGATATTAGCGAATAACGAGGAACTTTCTGGTAAATAAAATATTTAAGCTTGCCTTTAGGATTAATCTTCCATTTATAAATAACGTCTCCCTTGAACGAAATTACCCTAGGTAGAAACGTTTGATGTCAGACTTTAAATTCTTTTCGCCAGGGGAACACAGCGGTCGATTCGTTTTAAGTAGAATGCTGCGTTAATGGCCAGCCACTGAGAACCGAAGTGACCTGCGTCGTGATTCCCGCGTTAGAAGCTAAACTACATTAATTACACTTTGATAATTAGTCATCAGAAATAGTATAATCTTTCAATTTCTTAATCGAATGTTTAAATTGATGACCTCTACACCTCTCCATCTAATCGAATTTATTTCGATTATTGTTTACCTCTTAATATCGCGTATCATTCGAGTTTTACTACTGCAAATCTGCAGGAGGTTGTCTGCCCTTGATTGGATCTTGGTCAGGCTCCAATTAGGTTGCAATTGCCTCTCGATTAACGTTTGGTCGGATCTTGGTTAACCTCTAGCCAAGTCTTTGTACTTGAGGTCCTGATTAAATTCTAGTCCGGTTTCAGTTCATTGCGAGTCGCGCCACGTTGGATCCCAGAACACCGTCCGCTTCACGGTCACTTGTTAACCAAAATCATCCAGACCCAAACTAGAATCGACGCTCCCCTAATCAACGACCGTCAGTTTCTTCTCACCGCGTCGTTACACCGAGCGCGAACTTCAAGCGAATTCGTAATCAAAGGATTAATCAGGAGCCCCGTCCACATAAATCGCACCGAGTGAAGGGAAATTGGAATTTATCCACGACACTGTTCCCATTGCTGTGCAACGTACATAAGCCTCCCCCCTCTGGAGAAGGTAAAATTTCCAAGCAGCAAACTCTCGTCAAACTCGGCAACGTTTAAACTTGCAGCGTAGTTTGCACTTGTAATCTCGGCGTTTCGAACAGAAACTTGATCCAACTTTTACGCGCATGAATACACTGTTCAGAATGATTGGAAGATCATCTTACTTAAACAGCTCCGCCCACGAAGACGGGGCCAATTTAAAAGCTTCGTACACCTCTCAGTAGGGTTGCCACCCGTATTTTAAAATAAAGTATCTTACGATATTATATGTAAATATACTCTATACTTTTGAATAACAATAAAGTACGCGAAAATACTTTATTTCACAATTAATGATATTACGTGAAACGTAACGCAATATTATTATCTTCTACCTGTTCCCGCCACTTCAGCATTTACTGAGAGAGTTTTCTCTGTCATGAATGTGAAGCGGCGGGATGAAAGAAACAAGGCCTCTCTCAATCTAATAAAAAACGAATTATTTATATATTTTAATATGAATATTGAGTGCAATGGTGCCATTGCGATATTTAAAAATAATACAAATTTACTCTGTTATGCTAAAAGCAATAGAAAATATGTTTGGAAGAAATAAAAACTAATCAGATTAAAATGTACTTTTAATTTGTTGAGCGTACTTTTTTGTATACCCCGCGAAAGCAAATGTACGTTATTTTTCTGTAAAAAAAGGTGGCAACCCTATCTCTGTGCTTGGCACACTTGATTAAAATGTCTGCTGTACTAAACAAGTGTTATTCTCTTCTTTCGATCCCACACAAGCCTATTCGATACGATTCGTTCTTCCGAGTGATTTTCAAAACGAGAAAAAACCCTGACCATTCCGAAAGCCACGCAAAAGTTTCGTGCAATTATCCGTGGAATGATTAACTGTACGTTGAAAATAATTGATTCAGTGCCAGGCACTGGTGAAGCCTTTCGCCGGTTCTCGTAATTAATCGAGGGACCGTTAATCGACATGGCACTGTGACTTGCACAGGGTGGCGGCAGCAGATTGCTAGTATGGAGAGAGGGCTAGCTCGGGACTGCGAAATTGGGTCGATAGACGTGAACCACGTTTATTTTGACCACAGAAGTACACGTGCTAGGGACGAAGACGAAGCAGGTCAACGAAGGTCGCCCGATAATGCTCCCTCGGCGTGGCCATTAACTATGCGACTACCTGGTGCTCTCTGCTATGGTGAAACACGCGCAGGTTGCATCGAGTGGAGCAGCCGCGGTGCTCTAAAATGCCCCTAGCTTGTTAGAACGTCGCAGAGCTTGTCGATAAGAAACGCTTTGCTGCAATCAGATTCCATATTTTGCCCTTGCAGGCATTCTGTCGGTCGAGAACGCTTTCTCCTAATAAAGACCAACGCTTGGTGCTCGAAACGCGCCCTCGCGGAGAATAAGGGGTTGGAAGTGGTTGGGTTAAAAATTCATTTGTAGTCGTGATAGTAGTTTCCGGGAGGAACGCAACCTTTCTCAAGCACTTGAGGGGATAATCGGGGATTAATCTAGAGTGAAACACGCCGATGGTTGTAATTAGACGATTCTGTGGTTGCGAAGTGAAGCAGGTCGGATTCTAGGGGATGATGCGTGATTTCCAACGCATATCTGGCATCAAACGTGCACTGTATGTTTAGGCCTTTCGACGCTTAGAGCGGGCTGCGTACAGAAATCCCCTAATCGTGTCTGCGACCACAGTCGCTGAACATCTATAGGTATTCACAGCTACCATTGACTGCGCGCGCTTATCCGCGCTCGCGACAGGCGAGGGATTGATGTCGCAAGATTTCTATTCGATACGTAGTTTCACATGGCACGGATCATTTTCGTAATCTTTGTAGACGACGCACAGTGGTTCGAGTATACTACATGCTAGCTGGACAAAATTATTTTTTCGCGGGTTTGGGTTTATATGGGGTTCAAATTGTTAGAAAACAAACCTGATTCGTATTACAGTTTATTATTTCAATAAAAATATCAATAAAATAAAAATATGACTAATTCAATAAAGGAAAAATAACAAACCAACAGTATTGTACTTTAAATATAATTAACAGTTATAACATTATGTCTATTCCCGTAATTTCTGAGTTTCTAAGTTTAAAACCTGCTTTTTGAAATAAGTTTTCCCTGCATCGCTATTAAAATAGTGTTTTACTATATGTTCCACGTCGATCCACGCGACAAGGGTTGAATCTACGGAAAGTAGAGACTTTCTAGTTTATTTTAATCAAACAATCGATCTGCAAAAATTTGCAAAACTATGCCGAGCGTCGCGCTCGAAAACAATTAGAAAAATATAGTTTTGCAAATTTTTGCAGATCGATCGATTGATTAAAATAAACTAGAAAGTCTCTACTTTCCGTACATTCAACCCTTGTCGCGTGGATCGACGTGGAACATATAGTAAAACACTATTTTAATAGCGATGCAGAGAAGACTGATTTCAAAAACCAGGTTTTAAACATAAAAACTCAGAAATTACAGAAATAGACATAATGTTATAACTGTTAATTATATTTAAAGTACAATACTGTCGTTTTGTTCTTTTCCCTTAATTGAATTAGTCATATTTTTATTTTATTGATATTTTTATTGAAATAATAAACTGTAATACGAATCAGGTTTGTTTTCAAGCAATTTGAACCCCATATAAACCCAAACCCGCGAAAAAATAATTTTGTCCAACTAGTATGTAGTATACTCGAACCACTGTGCGACGTCTTGGCGAGTGGCCCTTTAATTACTCTGTCGCCTTTCGTCCTCTTGGGAGTGACGAGGAAAGCTCTGCCAGTCAATATTCCTCTATTCATAACCGGTGTCAGTTACGTGCTATTCTTCTTCTCTCCAAGTGTTTTCAATCAATCCTCCACGAGCAAAAATAATCTCGAAGCCTTTGACGCCAGCAGTGCGAGAAAAGATCGAGAATATCGTGTTGAATCTTGCCAGGAAGCGCCATTAGGTAGATCAAAACGTAGACAGGAGTGAGTAACGTGGAAATAGATCTCGTAGGGGTAATAAATCTACGAAAATAGGTTGCCACAGACACAGGGGGTATGTGGAAGTTCTCGAACCGTGGGGGGAATGGGAGGGGGCAAGGATTAACGAGATGATATCATGCAAGGGACCACGAATCCTGGCTATCAGCGGGATTTTATCAATTTTTACGTCCATCGTGAGTTATACGGCAACTTGTGTTTATCGTTGGCTCGATCGCTTAATTAACTGGCAAGCTCCGTCGACGATGCGACAGTTCCACGCGAGACTTGGGCGTAAATGCGATTAACGGTCTCTGGGGATCGTGTGTCGTGATTCGAGACGAAACGCCTTGTGGACCCTTGCCGTGGATTTATTGGGTCGTCGGCCAACTGTCTTCGTTACGTCGTAATTCGATCGGATGTTTATTAATAACGTGTCGAAGCGTCTGTTCTCGGGCGAGTCATTTGTGTCTGACCCGGACGCACTTGATCTACTTGCAGCTTGCAATCGTTCCATGGGAGTTTGTACTTTGTAGCATTATCAATCATTAATCAATATATTTTTATATTATTTATATAAAAGAAAAAGTCTCGACTGACTGAGTGACTCATCCACGCCCAGCTAAAATCGTTTTGAAATTTGGAAGGTACATTGTTTTTCTGACGTAAGCACCCACTAAGGAAGGATTTTTGAAAATTCCGTCCCTAACAGGGTGAAATGTGCTTCCTCATACTCCTTAATATCTCTTAAACCGGATCAACTTGGTTTTTACTTCCAACTGTTATCCACACAAATGCCTAAAAACGAAGATGTACATAAGATAAATGTTCGTTGAGCAAAGGTTACTTTACAGGAATTACAAAAGAAATTACTTCAAAGAAAACAGATATAAAAGTAATTTCTTTGAATTAATTATTCTATCGTACCGAAGCACGATGATATTTCGCTAGCGATTAATAATGCCATCAGAGATTGAAAGATAAATCGAATCCTTTTCGTTTTAAAAGCTCTTCTATTGATTCAGTTACCGGAGCTAGAACCATGTTAAAGGCACGTAGTAGCTAGAAATGGCTCACGGATAGAGATTCTTCTTTCTTTTTTCAAATACTATATCTGCAGCGTGTTTCCTTCCCGACTTGGTTGAACGGATTTGTTGGCGACTGTTTATGGCGAGCACATATCGCCAGACCTGCGAGTGCACATTGAAATCGAATGCTGTGGTACGATAGGGGGCGAAGCGACCATCGACGTTCGTTCTCGTTCTCTTCCACTCGACTTGCGGCGATAAGGAATAGATTTATTTACCACCATGCGGTCCCCCAACCTCGTGCCACATACCATCAACTTTTCGGTTTATTTACTTCGTTTAATACAGATCCATACACCCTCGCGCTTCATTAACCGAGCTCCACTATATCCAAACAATACCACGAGCACATTTCATAAATTCCCCGCAACCAATAAATTCACTTGCAATTATAGAGCAAAAGAGGATACGGTATGCGGCTCTCAAATATTTCATATTAAGCCAGCGCGAAACACGCTGATAATCGTGATGCATGAATTCGTGGGAAACGAAGCGTAGAAAATCCAGTTCGACTGTTCGATACTCCGCTAGGTGTATAGACCATCACCACTCCCCACTCCCAGGGATCACATAAATTGCATATAAAATTCCCCAAGCCAAGAAAGCATCGTGTTTCCATAAATTTCGGGCATTTCTGTCCCGTCTAACAGATTTACTTTTTCATCGCTGTATCATCGAGTCACTTCGCCGAGTTATTCTGCGCTAGCGGTAAGGTAGATCTCGAAATAAAATGTTCCCAGCAACCTCCTCTCGTTTCAAAGGAACACCTCTTCTTCCCATGCTGAAGGATGAAAATCGATCATTATTTCTCGACAAAGACCCTCGTGCGTACGTGTTCTTTCATTTTTCCCAGACAAATCTCAATCCCAGGCAGCCCTTGGGCTGCGTAAGACCAGTGTTCCCTCGAATTCGGCTATCGAAAGTGCAGTTTCCTTCGTGCACACAGGGTTAATCAATAACCTGGCTTCGATACCATTGTCGCGTGTGTGCGGTCGTTGGATTCGGAATCAGGGCGTGAGCGAATGGAGAACCCTGTTCCTCGAGGAACCCCTCTTTTGACCGCACAAGAAGCGTCTCGTGTGTATCGCCGCGAGAAAAAGGACCGCGATAACATGGTGGAGAGGCCATATACTTCCTTTATTTGCTTTCGCCAAGTCTCGCCCGGTCATCTAACCATCTTTCAACCGCGGCGGTTCCATCGAATAAAAATAAACCGCGGCTGCCGAGCAGCTTCGTCTCGCGGATATTTTTCCTCCCCCCGATCGAGGATTTATTTATTTGAACATCGAGTCACTTGCGGCAGTCGATACGGGGGCATTTGAAAGTTCTCGCTGGGGCTCAACGATGTGCAACGAAAATAAAGCGGGAATAATTTTTGTGATTCGTCATCCTTGTCGAGTAGACCGCTTGTCGGTGTTATTATAGCTTTTAGTGTTGTTTCACGATCGGACGGAATAAGTGTAGGTATCGCAAACGAGCGGTGCGACCGAAAACGAGCTGGTTTTATATGCAAATGCAAATCGAAAATGTGGGATAAGATCTTTTTATAGAAGCTGCTGTGTCCGAGGAAATGGTGGTTGGAAATGTGTCGGGTAAAAATCTCTTCCACTTTCAGAACGAGAAGCCATTTCACTATTTTGACCGAATCTTTTACGAGAATTTAAAGAATTTTCCTACTTTGACGGCTGGAAAATATTTCATTTTTCGGGAATTAAAGAAAGAAACAAATATTGCACGTATCACCTTGCACGGTTGTAGCTTTATTCTGTCACGTTTTAAGAGTAAGATAAAAAAGTAGAAATATGCATTTACAGTGGAATAGGAGCATATCGTGAAGAGAACAATATTCTTCTTAGACCTGATTGTCAAAAAAGTCGCAATCCACTTTAAATATATCAGACATATTTAGTAGACGACGTTACTTTATCGTTCCAACTAGAATTTTTCAAATCTTATTAGATGAATGTAACTATTTTATAAAAAAAATAATTTTTTTTTATAAAATCAGAATCTTAATTTCGGGCAAAGCCGAGTAGTAAAGCTAGTATTCAGATAAATGGATATTTTTACTTGCAAATTATTTTGTCATAATCTTAAAAGGTAATTGAATAAAGCTACAATCGTGCAAAATTATACGCGCAATACTTATTTCTTTTTTTAAATCCCGGAAAAATTAGATTTCCTTCAGCCGTCCCTCTAGGAAACTAGAAAAAGGAAAATCCTTTACACTACAGCTCGAGGAGCTTTGTGGTCTATCGATTCGATACGAGCGGGGAAAGGAATAAGTTTTCGCGGCTGTCCCTTTGAGCATCCGTGCCGTTTGGCTCCGTGCCTGGGAGCGAAGTTTATTAAACTTATTAAGGCTCGCGTGAAGTTTACGCTTTAAAATATCGTTCATGCCACGGCGAGGAACGCGACCGGCGCACGTAACTTCTCCTGGGACGGTGTTACGCCGTTTCAGGGCTGTGCTTCGGCTGACACGGAACAGTTTGTAAGGTATTATTCGAGCATCACGATACTCGAGCAGTGCAGAGCCGGCTGATGATTGATAAGGGTAGACGGTCACGAGATCGGAAGACCGCGGTTAAAGTTGGGAATTAAGAAACCTATGGTTTGTTCAACGACGCAAAGGGGGCACAACCGAGGGGGATATACATTTTTCCAGGCAAACGTTTGCAGACTTATTCTTGCCCGAACCCTTGCTCTTGGTTCTGTTAGCTCAGCAGCTAGGGTAGATGTCCCAATTACTGAGTGTCCCTATTACTGTCACTTTAATTATTTTACTTAATAGTGAAATAATGCGTGCAAAATCGTAAGGGAAAAAAATTTTAATGTTAAATTAAGGTTCCGTGTTAGATAATAATAGAGAAACATTGCATACTGATATTTATAAATTAATATTAAAAGGTGAATAACAGTTTTAGGGACATTGGACTTCCTTATACTTTTTCAATTAATTAGCAATTAAAACATACTGTTTATACTATAAAAAAAATTTCTTAGATAAAAGAGTTCTTAAGCATTAGTATGCTGCAACTTGGAATGATTTTGAGGCTAAATAACTTCTGAAATAATTAACGAAAGTTACGCGATGAGCTTAATGTGGCAGTAATTGGGACATCTACCCTAGTGCTCGTCGATCAGAGCACAGCTGCATGGGATTTTTAGGTACAAGTGTGAATGTTGTTATTGCTAGGTAAAAATGAGTTTCGAAGAAGCGATGCGTTTGGAGTATTCAAAGTACTCTTTCATGTTCATCTTAACTACCCGTAGTTTTGCTTAAAAGCGAGAGAGAGAGAGAGAGAGAGAGAGGGGGGGCCTTTAGCGCAGCAACGGAAATAGGTCTGTAGTCAGACACTTTGTGAGATTTTATACACGCGTTGTCTAAAAGATTCCTTTAGGAAGAATGCAGCTTGAGAGGCTTCTCCAATACTCCAAGTTTAACAAAAGAATCTCTATGATATTATTCATGTATTCTTGGTAAGCTATTTGCATCGTTGACCAAGTCTTATAGATTCTTAACGAACAACGAGTCGTTAATTTTGCATGCATACTGTTAAAGTTGGCGAGTGAATGGGAGGTTTCCGCTGTGGATACTTTCTATTTGCATCTGGAATTTATCTGGCGCGAAAAGTCGATTACAAAGTTTTCAGAGAGTTTTTCTGTGCGACGATCCGAATTCTCGCGGTAAATATCTGCACGCGTGGCTAGAAGCCTTGGTCCCCCTGAAATACATAAGAAATATATAGTCTCGTCGGCGAAATAAAGCGCGATGCGCGAGGAAAGTCTACCGCGAGCGGGAACTTTAATTAAACCTGCTGTGCTCGCGGAAGCGTTTAATTTAATTCGAATATTTATGCGGCACTCGGCGGAATTCTTGTCCAACCGCGGCGAACAATGGCCGATTTTAACCCTTTAGCGCACAGTGTGACGTATACGTCACATTAGTTTCAGACGTATTAATTATAATACGTCTAATAGTATAATTTTGGGTCCCAAAACGGTTTAGTTCTCTAAATGGCTATGAGATGCAAGCCACTGATGCGTTCACCGTTGTAAATAATGTTTATAGTAACCATGGAAACGTTTCTGGCGAAAGCATGTTGGACATTTTTCGATAAGCGTAAACCATGTTGCTCTTGTTTTCTTTAAAAAGTTGAGAGTAAAAGTATTTTTCTTACATTTTATTTGGTAAAAATTGATTGTTATACTAATAGAATATTACTTGTAAAGTTTGATTTGATAAATTTTTAGTTTGTAATTGCATGTTGAATTTCGTGTCACGTATACGTCACACTGGGCGTGTACGGATTGAAAAAGCGAATTTTTTTTTCATTCGTATAATGGTTTCTATTTCGCGGACGTCCCTCGGTAAAATACTCCACCACCAAAAAGTCACCGCAAGCATCCACTTCTAATTCTAAACCCTCGGATCTACAGCGTTTCGACAATGTTGACCATTGGGTCGTGTTCAGCGATGACAGACAGCGCTGTAAACTTTGCCCTTCTGGCCACATTCAATCAAAGTGCTACAAGTGTTCACTTATGCTCGAGCGCAACAAGAAATTGTTTTGTAAATTACCATAGTAATTAATTAAGATTTTGTACTTTGTTTATACATTCTATACTGAAAAATATGTATTCTTATTTTCATTTGTAAGAGATCTTAAAAGTATGAATGAATAAAACACGAGTACATCGCTTAGAAATGTTTAGAAAAGATATGTTTTATTCATTTATACTTTTAAGATCTCTTACACATTGTAGTAAACGTGCATTTAAAACACAAATTTCGTATTTTAAATATTGAGCCACATCTTACTCCGTACACGCTCAGTATACGTCAGATTTAGAAAATCATATTTCCACTGTGTTTTTTGGGAAAAGAACGATAAGGTGCATGTATTGGCAATGAATAATTTTTTCCACCGGGAAAAGTGTCTGGGCACTAAAGGGTTAAGAGCTTGGTCATGATCAAATGATTATCGGTCGTCCGGGGAATGATTGATGGAATGAAATTTAATTTCGATGCTGGGAACGTATGAACGCGTGCCGTTTGATCGATGGAAATTAAATTCAATTAAACGAGAAACGAATCGTGCAGAATTATTCGAGCAGATCTCGGCCACGCGCTTTTAAAACGTGCCCGGTAATGTTGTTGGTTAGCTGTTGATTTAGAAGCATCGATATTTAATTCGTACCGCGGTTTACATGATCGTTGGAAAATTAATTCACCTCACTGTAGACGATATTTTGCCACTGGAATAATGTAATTATATTAAGTAGTATATTGTGAAGGTGCTTGTTATTGCTATTAGTGGTACCTGAGTGAATTCTGTCTGCAATAATTGATCTGCATGGTGAGAACGCACGAGAGAGAACGGTAAAGAAATCAAGTGAAAGTGGACCGTTTATGGTCAGACGCCTCAGTAGGCAGACTGCACCTAGAACTGTATAACTCTATAATTATTTATCCGCGCATTATTTTGAAGATTGTTTCCAGTGAAAGTTATGCAAATGAAATTTAACACAAAGCTACCAGCAATTTCGTTAAAAATTCTTAAATTACACCTATGTTTTTCTCTTTAAGGGGATCTTCCGGTCTAGAGCCTATAAAAATAGGTTATCTTTAGGAATTAATGAAAGGAAAACTACCACAGATAATTTAATGAGACTTTTTGCATTGTATTAAAAGTATCTTAAACTGTAGATATATTTTTTTCAATAATCATTGCAAATGGCACTGGGAAATCGTTAAAGTGGAGACGTAAAAAAAACTCATCGAAAACGGTGTGTGACTTTATCTGAAATAAGAACCAATACCAGATTCTTAAAGAGCATGAAATTTTCTAATGGGCATTGCTTTACAAATGACAAAAACGACATTTTTTGATAAAACGACACTTGAAATTTGAAATTACTTTTTCCTTACGTTTTTCGTCTTTCCAGGGCCTTTAAAAGATACAAATTTTCAATAATTTTTAAATGTTTGAGGCTTCTCCACCCTATAAAACTGTATTCTTCAAAATAAAAAAAAGTTTCAATCGAAACTTTTCGTGGTATTTGTTGCTCCGATTTAAAGAACTCTATTTCGTGAAGGCCGCGTTTAAAGTTTTACGTGAGCGCCGAGTGGCCGTGTTTTCACTCAACTGCCTATAACTTTACAAATTTTTTGGCTTTCAAAAAATCATTTTCAACCCGCATTCTCAAAAGGTTGAACCGAAAGCTCCCTTCAAGAGAACTAATGATTATACTCGGTGTCCCCGTTGCAATAGTGTTACCGAAACATCTAGACAGCAGAGTAGTTGATGGAGATATTAATGGCAAAATCGATGGCAGGCTGTACAGTAAATTTCATTTGTCACTGGTCAATCGGGTAGTTGATTTCTGGCAGACAGCCCGACGCAAACCAAATTGATTCGATTGCTGGCAACCGTGTTCATCAGCGCACTGATGTTTTCATTAGCCGTGCTTAAGTTTCGTTTGACACTCGCGCAAGCTGTTGTTTCGTTCGCATTACACGCGTTATAAACTGTATGCCGAATGCGCATATCTATTTACTTACAGAGAGAAAAACGATTGTGAAGCATTCCGCCGTTGAGATTTCAAACTCGACGGGAATAACGTTCGTTCGAAACAATGGGGAGCCTGAATATCTCTTCCGACGCAGTTGCACGTCGACAAAGCAACGTTTTGTTCGTGTTTGATGCATTAAACGTGTCTGGATGGAATCGTTGTCGTGAGAAATAGGTGTACAACCAAATGTCTCTCTGTCGCCAGTTGATATACGTGGCACGAAAAAGCGTGCTTTACGATAAAAATGTTATCACCGCGTGCAACGAAGTAAAATATCTGGAGTTTCAATTCGGCATACAGGAAAGGTAGAAATACTGGCTAGAAGCCCCTCAATAAAACCAGGTTCAAAGTGCAATAAAATGTTATCTCGGAAACCCCTAATTCTTCGATCCTGTATTCAAAGTCCTCCGTTTTCAGATTCTACTTTTCAGATGTTCGATACATACAGGAATTCCTCTTTCCCTTCAAACTCTCATATATCCGCACAACCTCTGCTCAGAGTTGGGCATTATTCGAATAAATGTTTATTCGTATAATTTCGAATATAAATTGCGAATAAAACAAAGTTATAAGCAGAGCCTCTTCTTATATAATATATAGCTTGCAAATTTACAATCTTTGACTCGCAATCTTTTTCCTCCACTCATCAGCAGATACAATCTTCCCCGAAGAAATAAAGGAAACTCGAAACAAGCGTTCCGATTGAAGAAATAGATAACTCACGAGTTGTCGCGATGGGTGACGAAAATCTCGGTGTGTAATTGAGCGCGGCGCCGGGAAATTAAATAGATTTCTGAGAAATTGCAATTTCACGGGGCCGCGGATGTACGTGTCGCCCGGTTGAATTACGAGTGAAATATTTCACGATCAAAGCGTCGCTGGCTGAAATGCAGCGAGCGGCGATCGCTGGTGGATTCAGTGGGCCCCGGGATTGACGAGATGCATCTTGGAGGCTGCTGATGACGCGATAAATCCGCGAATTACAGCCGTTGACGCCGCTCGGCCGCAGCTGAAATAATAACACCGGTCGGCGGTATGTTTTATCCAGCTGATAGATAAACATTGATTTTCGAATTGACGTGCCATCAGATTGACGTATTTGACGAAGTCTCCCGCGATCTTGTTTTATTGCCACGCTTCATACCGTCCGTCGCGCGCCGCTTGATCGGACCGAGCACGTCGATCAAAGTTTCGCAGTATGTTTATCGTGCGCGTGTTAAGGCCGCGATGCTTTGAGAAATTATTCAACCTTCCTGCTTTATTTTTTTTTCATTATTTTTACGGCACTTGACAGAACTAAATTTTACGTCCCGACGGGATTGCCCATTTCGCCGAGTAGGTACTTTATTTGAATTTCAGGGGGCGCAGTTCGCATTGTATTTCATTGTTGATCATTTTATTTCCGTTTCCAACTTTCGATAAGTTGCACGCGCGTGCACGGTTTCAATGGACGGCAATAAAATTCGTTTCACCCGCGCAGGCTTTTGGCCAATTTTTCCGAATGCATTCCCCGAACGACGGGACACGAAATTTATTTTACGTCGAACGTTTGACGTTCTGACAAATCCGCGCTGTCGTGTAGAGAGAGACCTGCTGAGTGATTAATAGCGATCGCAATTAAGCAACTTTAATTATTCACGTTGGATTTGAGGACTTAAATTCGAGGATCTGTTGATTGATTATACATGACTGGACCTAAAGCTTCTTTGTGCGATACATAAATAATACCAGGTAATTAACTACACTTTGTTCAGTCTGTCCTTTGAAGGGATTAACTTTAAGCAGTCTAGTAATAGAGTTTCCCATTCTTCCCTTTTAATTACAAGATTCATTCCGACCTCTACCATCCACTGAGCGCGAGTAAACGTCACTCGGTGAGTTGGAAATGAAACCATTATGGTTTTACGAGGCACAATGTTTGCGGAATGCACGCGTCCAATCGGCGATAATTATTCAGATGTAATCAAGAGTTTATAGACAGGTGAAATGTTGGATCAGTCGAGATGACCTTTGCCCCAGAGGCAAACATTTGTTAACGATGTAATATGGAGTGTCCCAAGAGGGTGATAGTTTACCGTGACGAGCTGTTTCGTAAACGCAAATCAATTTACGTTAGGAATCGTACATTACTCGCCCTCTGGCCATTCCCTTTCGACCCACCACGATTTAATTACATACTGTCCTTCAGCGAGTGGAGACTCCTCAGCGACCACTTGCACTGATATGCATCTAATCGTTAGGATTCACGCGCGTACAGTGCAATCAGGGCCTTCTTGTCTCTCCCTTTTCTCCATTTTCACTCGGTTGGGCGTGTGAAAAGCTACGGAGAGAGGCATGTTGGATCTCAGAGTCTGTCTGATTTAAAGGTCCAGATTCCCTTAATGTACATTGGGGTTCTATCTGGCGTATGTGTATTGTAACACAATATATGGAATTTCCTGCTGATGCTAGAAGCGTCGTAGGTACTCTCCCGTATCGGTAGCTCCAGCCCTTTGATTAATGCTACCCCTGCTGATTGTGCCTCAAGAGGCCTAAGGTCGAAGCCAGATATATTGGCCGGTGAGTTTCGTGAGGAGTATTCTCCCACCATACAGTTTGACTGCCTCGTTGCTCCTTTTCTCAACGTTTTCTCACTCGCTCTCGTTCCATCTCACTTTCACCTTCGCAGAACAAGAGTGAGCACGAACTGGTGGGGATGGTGCCAAGCTTCTGGTGTGTAGGTCAAAACGAGCTGTCAGCGTAGAAATACACACATCAGAATGGGTGTGCGTTAGCTCCGAACAAATTCTGGAGCTTTATTGGTCAGAACATTGATTCTTTCTCGATAGCTTCATCTCGTACTTATTGGTCTATGCATTGCTTCATAACGTACACAACTATTACGCTAAGAATAAATAACAGCCAAATCTAGGCTAGGTTCAGACGGAGTTAACCCTATCATACCCTGCGAGGGGCACGCAACTCCAACTGACAAATCCACGATCGTCAGGTGGTGGTCGATTTCCCCGCGATCGCTGCTCGCGAAAACGAATTCACTGGCCAATATATTTGGCTTCGACCTTACTGGGGAGTTCACTTGTGAATCAGAACAATAGGGTAAAACTATACAATACGCCCCATTTGACAAAACGCCCCACCATTATTTTACGCACACAAACAAGGATGCATCGACGCGATCATCACATTCGAACTTGCCTTAGTATTATTATTGCGGCAGTTGTGGGCGACTGAGGCAAGTTCTAAACTGATGATCGCGTCGATGCATCCTTGTTTGTGTGCTTAAAATAATGGTGGGGCGTTTTGTCAAATGGGGCGTATTGTATAGTTTTACAATACGCCCCATTTACATTAGTAAAATTTTAGATTGATTGAAGCACATACAAGTTTATTAACCCTACACTGTATACGTAAATTAAAATTGCACCATTGCAAACGTGGTCCTCACAGGTGTCCACATCTTCAAAACCTCCGAATCTAGGAATGCATTGATATTTGAGAAAAAAATATTTTAAGAGTGCTCGTAATCTATTTCATTCAATCTTTGTTAAGAAATATATTTATAGCAAAGTGGTATGAAATCTTTCCCCTTTTTCTTCTCCTGTTTCAATATCATGAGAACTGTTCACTTAGGCCTGCCAGGATGGGTTAAAGAGGATTCCATCGTCTTCATAAGCAAACGAAAACTTTATACAATAAACATTAACACTTTCACTGGCTTAACCGTGTTTCCACGTCAAGGGAATCGACTTTACTTTCAAGACCAACCAAACTGACTTAAACCCACCAATTCTTTCACTCTCTGCATTTAGTTTTGCCCGATCCTTTCAAGATCGATCCCCTTCAGAAAGATCTGTCCATTTAACAAATATAATCACCACTGAAATGGTGATACGAAGATTGAGGTGGTTCATTTGATCATCGTGCAAGGCTTCTAACTTAGCCAGCTCCATTTCCACCAGACTATCGATCCCTCCACCCATGTAATTGCTGTTAATCCAATCTATTCGACATTCGCTAACCGCCAAGCAGTCGTGACTACCAATTTTCGATTAAATCGCTGCGCTACTTGTAGCACACCTGAATGGGTGAAGTTTGATACGTTTCGCTGGTAGCACGAAACTCGCCCTTCCCGCGAGAAGGTAGTTGGAGGGGGAGAGTGGTGCGCTCGGGGTGACGACGCGTGCCTTCCATGGAGATTTCTTCATCGATCCCCGTTGCAATCGACGATCCTCTTCAACCACACGCCACGTCCCCGGATGATAGATCTTTTTTACCGCGACGTGGCTGAAGGGATGAAACGCGTCGAGGGATTAGATTTAATTCAGTGGCCCGAAACGTCATCCTGCTTTTTCAGGGGAACCGAAGGTATTTCTGTTACGTAAACGAACAGTTGCGAACAACCAGCGGCGCGCAAAAGCGGCGAATAACGTGCGGGCAGCTGCGTCGGAACAGATAGAATTGTTCGAGTATTTCGAGCATCCACACGCCATTGTTCGATCGTTCCGTTCCTGATAATGCAACGCTCAGCTCCGATTAAACGGGGAACACGTTCGTGTGATCGCTTGTGTGTTTGGTGGAATGCTTTTCAAGCTTCTTGCCAGTGAAACAGATTCCAGGATGTTTGGAGATTAACGTAGGTAGGTACTAGTGGCCCCGACTCATTTTATTCCACCTACGCTTTTCTTAAGCATTTGGACAATTTAAAATTTAATTCACTCACGGTCAGTTGGCTCACGACTTTTGTTCTCAGTTCCCACTTGCATTTGAACTTCTCTCGCCTCGGTTTTGCTCCACCTCAAGTTTTCAGGCTATGTTCAGATTTTTTGTCAATCGTTCAGAGAATCCACTGCCAGCGATAGTTGGAAATGGGATTCCATTAGGATTCCACGTGTTAACGAAGATCAGATTGGAGTATAAATGAAAGTATGGGGTAAGATCGAATCTGCGTTCGACGTTTCTACTCTCCCGAGGATTAAGCCACCGATTCACTTGGTCCCAACTATACCTGCACACGTTTAACACGTGACGTTGCAACTCTCGCGCGATGCATAATTACACACCACGATATCAGTGTTTTATGGGTACAGTGCCTAATGGGATGGAAACATGGCTGTGGGCGTCGAAATAATCGCCGTCATCGATTCAGGGCCCGGTGTGAATGCAAAGCAAGGGTACAGCCAGAAACAATAGCGATACGCGCCACGCGGATACCGGAGGTGGTCGCGCATTTTGGCGAATCGAAGATATTAATAATAATTGAATAACTGTCGTTGCACTTCGGTCATCAATCTATACCTATATATAAAAATGAATGTATGTTTGTTTGTTTATCCCGTATGCGTTCCTATACCATTCATCCGATTGTGATGAAACTTTGATGAGTAAGGTAAATGGCCCAATGCTTAAACAGTTAAGGCAAAGGTTGCGGTTACTAAGACTTTTTATAATTAAAAATAATATAATTTGATCTAAATGTTTATCCAATCGTTAGACCGAGTCTTCTTCTTTCAAAAAATGTATTATAGAGTATCATTTATATAAAGAAAAATATTAAAATTTATAATTTATAAAAGCGTCCAATTGACCCAGTGATTAAACAGAATTTACGGCATGTCCCAGTGATTAAACTTAGCTGTCCCAGTGTTTGAACATAAAATAAAATTGAATAAAAATCGTTGATAAAACAATAATTAACATTTCTTTATATTGCAGAACTTTAAGAAGTTCGAAAACAAATACGAAAACAATAAAAAGTAAAAATAAAAGCTTATAAAATAAAAGCTATGACTTTATAACCTAAAATAAGGTAAATGGCCCAGCGAATAAGTACCGGCGCCTAACCACCATGCCACCATTAAACATGCGTTTAATAACTGGTCCGTGCCATGTTATCGTGTACTAGCGAATAAACGCAACAATTTAAATATTAAAAACCAAAAATTAATAAGAGATCCAATTAATTTTCAAATCTTCAATATTTAATAAATCCAAAACAACTGTACTATTTAAAAAACGATAAAATATTAATTAATTACAACCTTAACAAAAATATTCTGTTGCTTGCTTGAGCCCATTAGGTAAGAAGCGAGATTGAAACTGTTGAAGCTTTACTGTACAATAATATTTTTTCTTGACATAACTATTCAGTGATGTAAGCATATAATTGTATCTATATAAAGCTAATACATTTTGCAATTATATTTCGATCAGATTAAACGTTGCAAATTAGTAAAACTGTTATTATTAGCAAATTTTCTTCTCAATTTTTAATTATTGGGGCTTGTTTAAGCACTGGGCCATTTACCTTAGCTGTGCGCCCGCCCGCGAAGGTTTCTGAATTAGTACAACCATTTTCCAATAGTTTTTATCTACAACAAAAAGAAGTAGAGCAATGACGATTTTAGTGAATCAAGATTTGCGTGAATCGCAGCGCTCACAGAACAGCGTTATGGGGTGGTTGGGGATGCATCGCAGTCCGTCCAGTGGTTCTCGAGATTAGCGGGATCAAACATACAAACGCCTACCGGGGACTTTATTTTATACTAGGGTAGATGTCCCAATTACTGACAGTGTCCCTATTACTGTCACTTTAATTATTTTACTTAATAGTGAAATAATGCGTGCAAAATCGTAAGGGAAAAAAATTTTAATGTTAAATTAGGGTTCCGTGTTAGATAATAATAGAGAAACATTGCATACTGATATTTATAAATTAATATTAAAAGGTGAATGACAGTTTTAGGGACATTGGACTTCCTTATACTTTTTCAATTAATTAGCAATTAAAACATACTGTTTATACTATAAAAAAAATTTCTTAGATAAAAGAGTTCTTAAGCATTAGTATGCTGCAACTTGGAATGATTTTGAGGCTAAATAACTTCTGAAATAATTAACGAAAGTTACGCGATGAGCTTAATGTGGCAGTAATTGCGACATCTACCCTATGTAAAGATAAAAATGAAGCAGTCACGCTAATAAGTCGGGCAAAGCCGAGACGGGGCATGCTAGTTGCTTATAAACCTTTCCCTTCGTATCGCCGCGTTTTGCCAAATTGTGCGCGACAGCCTTCAATGTGAACGCGCGTCGGTCGTAATCGGCGACGATTCCATCTTTCAATTCAACGATCCTTCGCGACTAATGCTGGTCGATCAGAATGGGCGTCAGAATCATCTTCCCCCGAATTGGCATGGCCGTGAGCTGGAGCTGTCGATACGATTGCTTGAAACGTGTTACATGCCACGTTCGAGTCAGTGGTTAATTATTATTATTGTGCAGACATTGCACACTATGTAATATTACAATTAAGCATTCTAGTCCAAAATTGGAGTACCTAATGGGGTAGATGTACCGTTTGTCATAACAAAGCACTGCTTTTTACAATGTGCATAATTATCTTATTTTTAAATTGCTTGGAGATCATTATTCTGTTTCACATCACCAATATTTTGTTTGGTATACCGCCCGAAATATAAGGTTAAATTTATTGCTTACATGGAAAAATAATATATTTTTTAAAAAGTGGCCGAAACTGGTACAATGTGGCCACAAATGGTGCATCTACCCTATCATTGAAAACTAATCCCGATTAGATACTAAACACTTTATTTATAGCTGGTTTTGTTTTTTAATTAAAGCAGCCCCGTTAGAAGGAGTCCTTTAAGCGGCACGCTTAATTAGCGTTTGAATAACAAGGCCGGGGATTAGGAATTTCAAGGCGGGGTAATTTAATTAATGGGATTAACGCAATATCGTGCGCGCGTGGGGAATGCTTAATTGGGGCTGTTAACGTGGCATGGGCAAATTAAATGAAATTCGGATGAGACTATTCAAATTTCATCGCAGACCTCGTGTATATAAAAATGTGTTTTATATGGTATATTTGAACGTTTATTTTTCATTCGATCGCGGCTGCTGTTTCGTTAGGCATGGTGAGATCTTCTAATGCCAATGGAATTTTGATTCCTTAGGAACGGCACAGTTTTGCTTGAAAGCTTGTCGATAAATACTTGATCCACTCTTCGCGGATTCCCCACGAATATTTCAAACGTTCTTTTATATCCTTAATCGACATTCCTGTGAAATGCCGAGGCTTCTCTTTAAATTTTCAATATTGCTCCACATTTTCTTCCGTGGACACTGAATGGACGTGGGATTGTTGTCTTATATCCAATGAATACTAGAGCGATCACTTTGTTCTGCTCTTTTTCTTCCAACGCTTTATAAACGCCCTATTTTCACCGGTTTTATTTTCCGCGAATATCCGCGATCGACGCCAATGAATAAATTAAATTGATGAAGGAAAACAAATTGAAAGAGCGAAATTCACGGCTGATTTATGGGTAGTTTACATGCAAGTTTTCCGGCGCGGGCATAATTTATCACAGGCTTTCCTGATGACCGAAAACTGGCGCTGACCCAGATTTCCACGGAAGCCGGACAACAATGACTTTGTGTAATTTCCATTCGCTATGGTATGATAATTTTGTGCAGTAGCATATTACATTGTAATTACCGAATGATCATCGAGCGATATTCTCGTCTCACTTTCTCCAAACAGATGTGCAATTAGTAGAATTCTCATGGCTAACATATTTGCTTCGCATACGTCCGCTTTCAGACGCACCTCGGTATTAAAAGCATCATACTGCTAGTTGCAGTTACCTAATTAGCTATCAAATTTAATGAGCATACGAACACTTTTGTTTTCAATTCTAAAAATTGTCAATCGAAATGTTCGAATCAGGAAACTCGCAGGCCTCTGCGAGCATTCCAACTGACTTCCTAGTGCAGCTGTTGGTATAAATCTATTTTAACATACACACTCTGGACAGTCATAGTCTCATAGATGAAGCAAACTCGCGAGATCTTTTTCTCCGAATCTTCCTTTCGGCACAGTGCCGTTCGTGGAATCATGTTTGAAATTTTTGTGGCTTATACGAGAAGTCTGGCCGTTCGAAGTTCAGTTATGTCTCTACACGTTTCGCTAGTCTTGAAGCTAGTGTCAACGGGTGTTTTAAAATTCACTGATAACCATAGGGGACGTTACAATTCAGGACTTTGTAGCAAGAGGGGTGCAACTTCATTTTGTGACAGTTTTTGAGTTATGACGTGCATTAATATTAGTATTGATAGGTACTAATATTAATGCAGGGATACTAAAGGGAGAAGAAGAACGAGCGGTGTGGATGTGTACGGTTCTGGAAAAAGGAGAAGAAAAGAAGAACAACATGAAGGAAGAAGTCAGAACGAAAGCACAATCTTGAGTTAACAGTCCCAGAAACACACATCATATGTAACCTCATTTTGAGGCCGAATGGCAAAAAATAAACCTATTTACTACTATTAATATCAATGCGTTTCTATTTCTGGCAAAAAATATTCTATAATAAAAATATTAATGTTAACCCTTCGTGGCCACACCTTTTTATAATCACACATTGGTCACACAGGGTTCACTGTACCCCAGCGTCATTTTTTGAGTTACCATTTTCGTATTTTTGAATCTTTTAACTTTTTAGTGATAATTGTACACTCGTAATACTTATACAGTCATGGTCTAATATTCTTTTTTTAGAAACATAAATTTTGATATGATAAAATTTATAGTTGAAAATGAGCGATTTTCCATGGTTGTGGGAAAAACCGATTTTTAAATTTTTTTTTATTATTTTTTTGCGATAAATCCCCTTTGGAAGAAGTAAAAGTGCGACATTTCAAATCGAAAATTGCTCTTGGGGTACAATATACCCCGTGTGACCACGAAGGGTTAATATTAGAAATAAATTATATTAATATAATATTAACATTTTTATTACAGAATATTTTTTCGCCAAAAATAGGCATAAAAACTCATACCACTCAAACCACTACTTATTGCATGAAAATATACATTTCTCAATTGCTGTTCTCATTTTAATATCAAGTCAGAGCAATAATCTCATAAACACTTTTTTCTAATTACTCAAATTTGGTGAAGCCGGAGCTCCACCCATTTTACTGCAAGGTCCTCAATTCTGATACGATAGTATAGTATTAGTACGATAATCGCGCGATACTTACACGGCAGTGGCGTGACACCTACAACACACATCACGTTCCCAACAAAGACAAACCGCGATGCTGAGCGAAACGTCGCAACACGCCCAACCTTCTCCCCGCTTCTCGGTGCCATGTTTTCCTCGCCGAAAAAATAAAACAACAGATTCAAAATGATACATTGCTGTGCACGTCCCGGGGCAGCAGAGGCTACAGAGAAAAAAAAAGCGTGACGCGAAAGTTCTCCAGAGCGAACGCGAGGCATTATCTTTCATCCTGTTAAAGTTGTCGACAACGATGGCGCGCGAGAAAGAATAGAATGGAGCAGAAAGTATTTGCGGAGTGGCAGCACTGCCCGTGCAAAATTAACGTGTACAACGCGGAAGGCCGGCGTGTTGCCCCCGTAAAAAAGTGTTCAGCCCAGCGGTAGTAGTTTCGCGTCAGCCTCAGCTGGTGATGAATGAGGCAGATTGGTATTGGGAAGTTGTGGTCAGTGGTTAACTGGTCCGAAGCCTGGCGCACAGCCAGACACGAAACGCCCAACGTCGACGGATCCGTCGATCCCGTTCCCTTCTGGATCCAAGATCGTCGCGTGTTTCTCGGATCATTATGAGAACTGCACTGCTATCTGTCTTCGAGAAAAAACGCGACTTCCACAGGGACTGAGGTTAAACGTCGAACTTCTGCTTAAACGCGAAGGGGTAAGTCTTGATTCAATATTCCTGCTGATCAGGAGGGGTACAATAACGACCGGGTTTTGTGGAGAACACGTGGACTTTGCGATAATAAATCAATCTTTTTGATCGTGAATTGCTTTCGACGAGGAATTTTTGGATATGGTCCGTTGTAATATATGAGGTATTTGTGGGGGTATTTTTATAGTATTGTAGAGTTATTTGTTGCTTCGTGCATGGTGTTAAATGCAGGAAAGTGGAGTATCGGCATGCGTCATGAAATATTTTCTCCTTTATTTGTGCGTAATAGAGCTCGAGTGCAGCAGACTTCCGATGATAGTGGCGAGGCCGCGGTATCAGAGCCAGCCTGCGAATGAAATGCGAATTAAATACGAATTCAGTTTTTCGATGAAATCTCGATTTTGGAATATGAAATAATCGTGACTTGCAAATGCAATGTTTTAAGTCTATACGTTTAATTAATTTCATTGACTTTCAGGCAAGCGTCTTTTTTAGTGATTAAGAGAAGAAGTGAGAAGAGAATTTTATAATTCCTTGAATTTATGAATTCAGTTCAAGGTTTCTGACAAACTGTGTTTACATTCGTTGTCGCGTTACCGCGCTATCGACGAATTTGCATTTTTATCATTTCCAACTTGACGCGGAGATCACTGCGATAAGACCATCTATTATATTATCAGCCTTTAACGATGTGAGAGAAAAAATCGCACTTCCATTCGATAACAGCTGCTGCTTGTTATTACATTTTTCATTATATTAACTCATGGTTATCTATCCTCTTAAAAATATAACGGTGGTGATTCAAACAAAAGCTTGAAACTCATGTCGTTCTTTTGTCAAGGATGATCTTTCAGAAATCGGGCTCGGTGTTCAATGATTACAGATCACGGAATAAATAAAAGAGTAGTAGTCCCTTTCAAGCTCTTTGAAGGGAATTCTTTAAATTCACACGTGCGTGGGTGAAATCTCAATATCCCAGGAACTGACATTGAATCGCGGATCGGTGACACAGAAGCAGGTACAAAAATAAAATCATCCGAGAAAAATTGGACCGAGCTTCTTTTTGCGCCGGCGACTAGCGTGTAAAGAAATATTGAGCGTCTCGAAATAAATCGTCGTTCTTACGAGCCAGGGCTTACGTAACGTAATTCATTTTTAAGAAAGACTCTTTTATAGGGATCCTCTTATCGCATATTCCCCGAAGGTTGCCAAGTGCGAAGATACCACCTGAAGCTTAAATTCAGCGTGTCTATAAAAAGATAGAAAACAGAGCAAATCCATCTTTCTATTTCAATCTCCAGCATTTATTTTTAAAAGTCCTTTGATATTCTCGCGATCTGGTAGTTCCGAGAATCTTTCACTCTTCTACCACATTTCCTTCTTGAACGCAGTATCATCGAATCCCACTTATCACACGATATCCCTTACAGGTTTTCGGATTTAATATTCTCAGAGTATATTCCTTACACTGGACCTCTCACACACTCTTGACACTAAGTATACTTAACGTCGTCACAGTATTACTATCGATTTTCTATACTGCAGTCACATTTCCACCCTTCTTTTTATTATTTCCGCTAGCCATTTATTTTTGATAATCCTTCGGTACTCATGCTCCAACATCCACCCTTCCCAAAGTACATTTATTATCCTCGGACAAACTTTAGAGTTCGATTCCACTCGACCTGACTGCAACGCTTCTGTCCCTCCTCCATCGTTCCTTCTCCCTTCAGCCTCTTCTATTTCCGGAGTTTCTAAGCAAACACTTCAACCGCCGAATGTTTAAATAACATTCGAGGAATGGATTTGCCCGTATCGCTGGATTTTCCAGATCCGATTGGTTGCCGAGAGAAGAAGGCAGGCTCTTTTGTACGCCGCGGGTTTCTGTTACCGCGTGGACGACATGTGTTCGGTCACAGATCCGCGTGGTAGTATTTGCTCGTCGATACGACTGGGCGATTTTGAAGCCGATGGAGCTTCAGGTGGCGCGTTCACGAGTGTCGAAATAACGAAAATAATCGTGTAACGTAATTACACGCTACTCGCCTCGAAGTTTGATTAAGTTCTGGGCCACTCGCGCCACTTCGATATTCGAGCCCTCACCCCCTCGAGTGCGGTGCACGTGTATATTAACGCTCGTGCTTGTAATATCGCCTCGGTAAACGCCGCGGAATATGTTTTCCCAGCAATGAAAATGTTCCATCGAACCGGGGAATTGGTGGGACGACGCTTCAAATAAACCGTCCATCTGCTTCGCGTCTGTACAGACGACATTAAGGCGTGCGGGGACGTGGCCATGCTTTTAAACATCACGGGCAAGTTATTTTCTTAATGAGAACGTGACGGCTGAATTATGATGGGATCCTCTTCTTGGAAATAGAGACGCTAATGGCCGAGGACGAAGGTGAACGGCGCAGTGTGATGCAATTTTTCATAATATTGTTGTTTCGTCGGGTGCAACGCGCAGTTGCGCTACCTTCCTGCGTGAGGATGCATTGTGTCTTGTCTGCGTGAATGGGAGAGTGAATGCTTCGCGAGTCGCGTCGAGTTTCTTAATGAAGCACGAGCTTTGTCGCGGATATTCAATGTCTAGGTGATATTTGTTGGGCGACGTAGGTGTGGAGGGTGTTAGTCGAAAATTTCGGGGGCTTTGGAGCCCAGTCGTGGAGATGTGTTTTTTTTTGCTTAAGGGGAATAGGGTAAATGCAGGTAATATGGAACACCTGATTTCAAAAGCTTGTCAAAAGCAGGGGAATTTGTATTTTTTAATAAAACTGACACGGGGGGGCGAAGGAACTAATGCATAATCATATTTACATAGTCAAATATAAAAAAATCCAATGGTTTTGCAATTATAATAAAAAAACTAAAAAGAGTGAAAATCAGCTGTTCGAAAAAATGGGTCTTAATATGGAACACCTAGGAAATTTGTAAAGAAAACTAAAAAAATCTCTGTTTTCTTTTATTAAAAATGAAGATTTATTAAGTAAAAGATATATATATATAAATAAATATACGTCATTTTTGGAATTTATTCCTGTTTTCTGCGTGTCCTACACGTTGGGCACGTAAATAAATACATCGGAAGCTCCACATTCTTCGTGTGCCCCCTGAATGCAGCGAATACATTGGGTCTACTTTTCAGTGTCATTATTTTTACATTTACCATCGCAAAATAAGCATTCCGCTTCATCGCCGACATCGTCATTATCAAATTCATCTATGTTACTCGGTATGTTCCATATTACGTGCACACCTGTTCTGACAAGAAATTAAGAATTATACTAAGAAAAAAGTAACTTTATTGGTTAACTTTTGTTGAATAATCATGAACACACATATTTATTGATAAATTATACCAAAATAATACTTTATAGCTTACCTTCACTACAATATTTAACTATTTGATGCACTTTTCAGAAACTTTTACACCTCATGAAAAATATAAACGTTTCTTTTTCAATGATGGATGCCCGACTGAGGCTCAATTGACAGTATCATTGTCTATTGTATCTAGGGATCTAATATACACGACTGCCTGAAGAGTTCGTTATTTATTTATCGAAATTTTACGAAGTTCCATATTACGTGCCGTTCCATATTACCTGCTTTACCCTACTATTTTTGTGACTAAAAACGTAGCAAAATTTGACATTTGTTTTTAAGAGACTAGCGATTCGTTTCATTCCCAAGTTTGGGCCACTTTTTTATGCATCTTTGAAGAAGTTTTTTATTAATTTTTTTCTATGTATGTTATATCAGGTTCCTAAAACAAATCTTAAATTTTGCTATGTTTTTAGCTGAAAAAATAGGATTCCCCCTTCAAATTAGGAGTAATGACGTCCGGAAGCGTGATAAGTAGTTTTCAGATGAAGCAATTGCAGGTTTTTATCAGCAGCGAGGGCTCGATAGAGATCGATGCTACCCTGGCGATCTTCCATCGATCTCCCTTTACACGAATCTTCCCCACGAAAATTGAAACTGCTAAACCAAGGAGATAGATGGGATCAAATTCCGTAGATCTATGTCCGCACAAATCCTGCAGTCGAAAACTTTGACCATTAAGCTAAGGGAGAATGAATGGAACCAAGATGGAGGCCGCCATCGATCTCCGTGTTACGAATTAAGATTTCTGGGCGTCCGGAGTGTTCGAATTATGTAAAGTGCAAAAGAAGAGAGGATTGACTAAATGTCTAATTTACTTCTCCTTGAAACGAGGAATTTTTTAATTTTACGATTATGGAAATAGAATTCTCGAAAGTATGAAATGATGAAAACATTATTATATTCTTTTGTTGCAGAAGCAGTCACGGTTCAAAGACGATCTCCAATTTTTAAGGATGGCTAATATGGACCTGCAGACCGAGGTGAGTGAACTTAGTAAACTATTCAAACTTTCTAAACTCTGTATTTACTCGTTAATTCACAATCTTCCGTGAAACTCAATTCGCGAGGTGTCTTAAATCGTTTTTAATATTCGTACCGCCATCGAGGGGCTGTGTTTAAGTTCCTGTTAGCTGGGTATTAATTACCGGGAACCCTGATATTGCACGCGGAATTGAAACGGATCGAATCACGCCGTGGCGCTCCTGTTTCTCAACTAAGAATTACGAGATTTCGAGCTCGGTTCTCCACTGTCCACTGGAAAGATAAAAACGTAAAACGAACTCTTTCGGGGTGAAGGATGACCCAGTTGCATAATTTGTCTCGCATATCCTGCATGCATTCCATTAAGCTCGTAGTAAGTAGATAAAAGAGCATTCAAAGCTGGAAAGGGAAAGGGATTTGGGTAAAAATTAGCAAGTAGGGGAGAGGTGGGATGAAAGGGACACTTGTGTTTAGGACCAGATAGTAAAAAACTAAATAACCATTCGAGTTCTAATTGGTAACATTAGAAAGGCCAGTTATCTGGCTATAATAATACACGGGCCTATTAAGCTTCTCTCTATATTTACATGTCATATTTTTCGTTTTTTAAAAAAGTGTGTTTTGTCCCTTTCATAAATTGGCTGTATTGAAAGGGACATGGGTGTTTATGAATGGGACAGTATAATAAAACCAGGTAATATTAATATCATTTTTTTAATTATTATTTATGCAGGTACCGAAATCACAGTAGCTATTTTAATTTGTAATAGGAACTAAAAACTCAACACTTAAGCTTATGTAACTAAATGATCTTAATAGCTATAAATAATGAATTGTCTAATGGCATCCTAACCCGACTTTTAGGTGGCATATTTTCACTGAAACAAATGAAGAATAGTAAGGTTTCGAAAGTGACAGGTACGAAAATGACGTCCCTTTCATAAATTTTTGTTGTGTCCCTTTCATAAATAAGGCACCAAAATTGAAAATCTAATTCCTACAATTACAATATGACACAAAAAGGATCAGACATTATACGATATCGTTCTTAAATAAATACCTGTTCAGATGCAGTAATAGAGAAATCTGTCGCTGGTAACAGCACTTCACAAGACAGTTCAAGGAAATACTAATAGTTATACTTTGAACCTCAAAAAAATTCAGTCTTGTATTTCTGTCGTCGTAGATACGATAGCAGCTTGAAATTTGGTTTGATTACACATGAATGAATGTGGCTACTAAATAAAAACACTTTTGGTCTGGGCAGATCCTTTATCTTTGAGATAATGACCATGTCCCCTTCAATACGTGTCCCTTTCATCCCACCTCTCCCCTATTATTTTGCGGAGAAACGGCTTTGAAATTTATTTTTTCAATCTCACGTCGATTGTCCAAAACCAAAGTCCCCATTTACATTCCATAGTTGAACCCCTTTGTCTTATAATCAGCAAGAGGTCCCCTCGAATATTTGTAAACATTATCGTAGAATTCTTCGTGCGATTCCGTTGGGAACTCCTAAGAGCAAAGGCTGCTTTGCTCCTGGGGAAAACAATTAGCGAGTGCTCTTGCGAAACAATAGATCCCCGAGTGATGCGCGCTCTCGTCGCTTCACGTGCTACGTTGTATTTGCGATAATTACGCGAAAACGGTTCGCAAAACGTGCAGAAGACACTTTCGCATGTTGCCTACTCGGTTTACTCCTAACGCTAATGCAAGCTTCTCTAATTACCAGGCAATCTTAATTTAATTGCATTATCACCGCTTGTCTAGTTCCGTTCGCCGACTTGCAATTCAATGAGCAATCTGGTACTTGAGTCCTTAAAACACGGTCCAAAAAGTTTCAACAAATTTTAATTAACAGATCTCTATTACCAGAGTTGTATAACTGAATAAAAAAATAATTGTCTCTCTTCCTCGGTCTTTCATATTCGAAAACGTGTCGATTTATACACATCCCACAAAGTTGAACCCATTGGAATCTCGTTTGAATCAGCATCCTATAAATTCGGAACCCATGAATTCATAAAACCCTCGTCTCTGCATACCATCCTTCCATCTCCACCGTTATTACCCACTCTGCCTCAAATATCATACGATCGCCAGAAAACAGTTACCCACGCGTATTAGCACGGATAACAAATATTCTGCCACAGCGTGAAATTCATTCTCATACAGATAGAACAATAATACACTGTTACTGAGCCGATTAACCCTTTGTACACGGGAATAAATGTTTCTGTGCGCAATATTATCGTCATCCATGGTTCTTGCATGCACAACGAGCGTTAGTTTCCGGGGCACTGAATCGTGCACGGTAATTACCCACGATTGACGAAGACACCGATATATTGTTATTGTAGCGAATGATCGCGGTGCAGTTTTCGCGTTAGGAGCTAAGCAGACCGCGATAAATCGGTTCTGGCGATCGTAAAACGTCACGATGTCGTTGAAACAGTTGTTGTGCCAGTGAATTATATTCGCTGGAAAATGGAAAGCTTCCATGGCGTAAAAACACAGGAGAATATATCATTTTTATTCTTGTGAAACGCTATTCAATTTTCGAGCCATGTTGCATTAATGCGTAACGGTGTCAGTGGTAAAAAATATCGTCTCTCTCTGTTTTGGGATAGAGTAGTTCACAAGGAACTAGCACAAGGAATCCACTAAACCGTTATTGAACTGATATGTGTGCGCAGGCCTTTACGTGGCGTAAGCTTTTAAAAAATGGCCCTTTAAGGGGGTAGTGGACTATTGGAGACGTAAAATGATTAGTTTCTTTGACGCTAAATTACTTTAATACCAAACAATCGTTATAGTCGTGCTTTTGGCAATCTATTGTGGGCACGATTGCGAGTATTTACAAAAAAAAAATCGTTGGAATGTATAAAATTGTCGAAGTTATTAATCGTTGAAGATGGTCCTGTACGGCGCGCCGCGGCAGGTGGTGTACATCAATTCAGGTGAACCAATCATCTGAAACCAAAATGCTTTAAGGTGATTATTCTATACACAAATATCTACAGTGTGGAAAGTCGCCGATGAATTTGAACAAAAATTGTAGAAGTTACACACGAATCAATTTTTTCCCCACATTTTTATGGGAAAAAATCGTCTTTAATCAGTCCTAAAATGTTTTATAAACATCCAATGTTGATGCGGAACTTCCACACGATAGAGAATGGAATTCTACAGCTCCAGTTAAAATTTCAAGTGAAAATGTTCACTGGTTCAAGAGTTGTGATGTACACCGTTTCTGAAAATCGTGTTTCGAGTTATCCGGCTTCAAAGTTACCTACGCGGTTACCTACTCGGCGGTACACTGTGTTACGTTCGGTGCTATAACTTCGACAATTATTTGAATTTTTTCATGAACATTTGTTTAAAATGTTCGTAAAGGATAAGGCTTTCAGAAGCAGTAAAAAAAATCGATTTTTTGAAGCTGAAATAGTCCACTACCCCCTTAATACGGTCAGGCCTTTGTACAATGCCAAGTTTTGTACAGGAACCCTTGAATAATAATTTCAATCAGTTTCAGAGGGTTGAAGGTTAGTTACAAAGTGTGATTTGTCTCGTGTAGGTATTTAGCAGGCGGATCTTGAATAAATATTGCACCCGTTGAGTTTGCCTGTGAGAAATTATCGTAGAAAGCGTCCGATGGTTTAGGTGGAAATGTATCTTACTGGCGGATTGCGGTTCCAAGGAGCTGAATGCTAACGAGCAAATTCGTCTTCATTCAAGATCCTTAGCAGCTCGCTTTTAAGTGCAATGAATACAAGCTGCGCTACCAATCTCCTGCTACTTGCATTTTTCATGATGCCACCGACACGATTTCTTTCCTCGGCGTTAGGTATGATTACCCGCGTCGCGCTCGTCTTCTGAACGTCCAATGGCGACTCTTCAGTCCCGTTTGGTAATTCCATAAAAACACAGAACCAGCTTCAACGTTCTCCGTTATTCAGAGCTTTGGGGTCGAGGGGTATGTCGAATTGAAAATTTCATCAGCAAGAGTTTCCATTTCCTCTATTTCTCGTATGACATTATGCAGGAGTTCGCAAAGGGAAGGAAATTGGTGGGTAGCATACTCGAGGATTTTCCCAATATTTCTGAAGAATTTCAGTTCCGATATTGCCCGAGGAATGTAATAATTCGCGAGATTTAAGTGTGCTTTATAAATCACGTCTTCTTGAACAGAGTGCACATTTCGGGAGTAAATGCCCCTTGGACGTATTGTTCGTCGAGTTAAGGGTAGGTGGACGATGATCGACGTTGATCGTTGATAAAATTAATGAGGAACCCTCCACCGACCCTCGGTAGGTATGTCCCATTAATTACGACATCGACGAAGAATGGCCATTCGATGGTGCACTGTGCGAACAGTGTCAGAAGTGTCGGCAGAATATTCCGACGTGATCACTCGTTAACAGAGAAATTTCTGATAGGTGGGGAATAACGCTGCGTAATTGCATCCCCACGACGAGTTTACGCGAGGGGAGGCAATCAGCAAAATCTCTCGTAACCGAATATGTATTTGGAAATTCAAACCGCTACCGTTTGTATTACCAATGAATTCGTCGGATATAGCAGAAACTGTAAAAGCGATTGAGGAAAATTTGCTACCATCGAAATTGAAAGAAAAGCAAACGATGTATAACAAATTTATGGAGTGGCAAGAGATAACCAAAAAGTGGAGTCTTTATCGCAAGCAGTGATTTTAGTTTCTTTCTTTTTATATCAATAAATCGAACGTGCATATTTTTTGCGAATCGCTTAGCAGGCTTTCAAAAACACAACTTTCATGCAGGTGTTGAAAAAGTATTGTGTGTGACAAGGAAGAGTTGCGTGAAGTTTACTTGTCAAAACACGTGTCAAAATTGCTTTCTTCTCTCCCTTGTCACGCAATGTACTATTACCTTGATAGTATCGATTTTGATTTAATTTTAGAGGCATTAAGACTTTGAAGGAAAACTGTATGGATACCCAGCTTATTGTTAATTAATTAGGCGACCATTCGAAATGATAAGTACCTACGAATGGAGTTACCATTTTCAAATTCAGAATCCTATTTGTAACGACAAAACGAACGAACCAATTCTCCCACAATTATTACTGCAGCAAACGAGCAATACACCTATTGGCACAACGGGAATTGTACGAGTATCGTTAGTCGAAAGCTACCAGGCAGGTGCTACTTATTAGCTCGGCTTATAGCATTATCCCTGCAAAACAGCTTTCATCTGTGAGCAGGCTGCAAGTTTCAACTAAACGTCGAATATAAAGAGGCTTCTTAGGAAGGGTCTCCTTTCGTATCCAATTGTGTCTACTCTGTTTCCATTCCTTCCTCTGCGGAATAGAAGCGACTGAACCGATGGAGATTGTCGGAGGAAAACTGCCGCGGTAAAATTTCCACGAGCCATTCCAGCTCCATTAGCGTGGATCACGCGAGGGTCTGGGCGGGAAACGTTTAGGTGGCGAAATATCGCCTTCATATTTGTGTTAAGGACGCGTTATCGTCCAGGACACGTGGGAGAATTGACTTTTATTGCTGCCCCATCGTATTTCCCCGGGCTGCGTTTCGTCATCCTTAATCGAGTTCGAGGTACGCAGACGTTGTCGCGCGAAACGTATAAAAGGTTTTATTCCCGGTGGCTATAAAACGCCGGAAAAAGAATGGATCCTCGACGAGGTATATACGATCGGTGGATTTTCAGCTGTGGCCTGTGTTTCCATAAACAACGACAGGAAGCACTTACCTCGCCTGCTCCTGAAACATCTTGATCACTCTCTGTTTATTAAGCGTTAAGCCAAAGCGTTAACGCTAAGCCCGCTTCCGCTGGTCCACGTTCGGTGTTAATAAAACCTTACTGGTGACCGAGATTGCTCGCTTGGTACTGATACTTTGTCCGAAGGCTCGAAAGTTGTAAAGTGAAGCAAAAGCCAGGAGTGAAAATTTTAAGGATTTTCTTTTCAACCACAGCGACATTGATACTTGAGATTTTAGCTCCGTCTCGTGAATTTACTTTTTCGTGAATTATTATTTTCAACTATCATCCCCCTGCACTTGGGTACATTTCAAATTTATCAGAGTGGTGAGCCAGAAGCAGTTCCGCGAGGAGAGTAACGAGATCCTCTTATCGTAATACTCCCTCGAGGCTCATCATCCGAATGACAAATCGCGGCTGTTTCACGTAAAAAAATCCGCCTCGAGGAAATTATACATAGAACAACCAAGTCGCGCTCTGGCGTTGGCTCTCTTGGTTCCGTTGGCATAAAATACGGCGACGCCAGCTTCAGGGGACCCGGGGACCTCAGCGGACGGCCTTACCGGAAAGGTCACTCGTTGGGAAACGGGACACGCGCTTCAGGGGCCACGATTTTATTTCGAACGTAAACGATATCCATCGTGGCGGTAGAACTTCATAAATTCGTCCAGAACTGTACAGCAACCAAGGAGAAATTTAAAGGGTGCCGTTCCACCTTGACAGAACCAATTTTCTTTCTCGAACTCCTCTTTTTTTCTTTTCGGCGTGAAATATCGAGCCCCTTTGTTCCCAGCTCTGTTATACACCCACTTTACGAGATAATTGGAAATCCCAATAGCCACCCCTCCGAACGGAGGGTGCTTATCGAATGGCCACAGATTATTTCGAGGGAATTGCGGGGAATTAAAAATTCTGTGCCCTGGCAAGAATTTTCATTTCACGTAACGAGATGCACCTGTCACAAGAGTGTTCATTGCAAATATAAAGGGTAAGGGGAAAATAGGGGGTGTCCATTTTTCGAGATTTAGCGATTTAGAGTATAGTTTGTTGGTGGCAAGTGGGATTACAGAATTGTCGAATCGCAAAGGGTGATAAAGTTCAAATACCCCCATAGGATAACGGTAAAGATTTGTTATACTGGTTAAAAACAGAAAATGTCCACCATTGCACTGGAACAAAATACGAAGGAATGCCCCCACTCTTTGCCTATAAGCTTCTATATAAGCTTCTATCGTCAAGGTGAAGCAAGAAATTATTTAAGAAGAAAATTAAATTCATTGAACCTTTTTTTATTTACTGATATACTAAAGCAGGGGTGCACAGGGAGCCTTTTTCAGCGCCTAGCGGCGAGCAACCAGTCGTACGCCCAGCTGTCCCGTTGCTAAGGTTAGAAGTCGTGAGGAGAACTGCAGTAGTGTAGGTGCGGGTTCGTAGGTTCGTAGCGTAAGTACATATGGCTGAGTTTTTTGTGGGGCCCCAGTGCAGAACATTGTAGGGGAGAGGTGGGATGAAAGGGACACGTATTGAAGGGGACATGGTCATTATCTCAAAGATAAAGGATCTGCCCAGACCAAAAATGTTTTTATTTTGTAGCCCATTCATTCATGTGTAATCAAACCAAATTTCAAGCCGCTATCGTATCTACGATGACAGAAATACACGATTGAATTTTTTTGAGGTTCAAAGTATAACTTTTAGTATTTTCTTGAACTGCCTTGTGAAGTGCTGTTACCAGCGACTGATTTCTCTATTACTGCATCTAAACAGGTATTTATTTAAGAACGATATCGTATAATGTCTGATCTTTTTTGTGTCATATTGTAATTGTAGGAATTAGATTTCCAATTTTGGTGTCTTATTTATGAAAGGGACACAACAAAAATTTATGAAGGGGACGTCATTTTCATACCTGTCACCTTCGAAACCTTACTATTCTTCACTTGTTTCAGTGAAAATATGCCACCTAAAATTCGGGTTAGGATGCCATTAGACAATTCACAATTCATTATTTATAGCTATTAAGATCATTTAGTTACATAAGCTTAAGTGTTGAGTTTTTAGTTCCTATTACGAATTAAAATAGCTACTGTGATTTCGGTACCTGCATAAATAATAATTAAAAAAATGATATTAATATTACCTGGTTTTATTACACTGTCCTATTCATAAACGCCCACGCCCCTTTCAATACAGCCAATTTATGAAAGGGACAAAACACACTTTTTTTGAAAACGAAAAATATGACATGTAAATATAGAGAGAAGCTTAATAGGCCCGTGTATTATTATAGCCAGATAACTTACCTTTCTAATATTACCAATTAGAACTCGAATGGTTATTTAGTTTTTTTATTATCTGGACCTAAACACAAGTGTCCCTTTCATCCCACCTCTCCCCTACTTGGTGATATTTACAAGCAGAAAGTTGTATAACAAATAAATCTGTACACGTAACTTACGCTACGCGCCTACGAGCCCGCATCTAAGCTACTGAAGTTCTCCTCACGAATTCTAACCTTAGCAACGGGACAGCTGGACGCAGAGCTGGTTGCTCGCCGTTAGGCGCTGGAAAAGGTTCCTTGTGCAGCGCTGGACTTAAAGTATTAAAACTTAATTTTCTCGATAATGCTGTTTCGTGACATTCCCTGTTTTTTTCACGAGGAGCTGTGGCTTTTGGCGGGTAAACTTCAAGCAGTGTCGAGGGTGCCCGATAATCGTGGTAGGTGTACTTTATAAAGTGCGATTAACGAGCTTTCCCTTGAAAACTTATTATATCACCGTTTAACGCTTTCCGACGGATTTCTCGATGTCGAACGTGTAACTTGGATTTAATGGCAGCCCGGTAAATGCAGGAAATCTCGTTAGGAAGAAAGTTACTTGCGAACCGTTCGAGCTGTCGACTTAAGGAAGAAATTCTCGATTTCTGTTCGACGCTAACGAGATCCCGCGCGATTCCTTTCTCGCGGCAGCGGGAACGAACAATTAGACATGACATTTGAAAGTAGCTGTTTCTTACGCGAAGGAATAAGTGGAGGTGTTTGAACGGAGGAACGAAGGCGTTCAATGATACACGAGGGAGAGAACCCGATGAAAGGGCGAGCTCGTGGTTCGTGGTGCTGGGAGCGTGGGAAAATAAAGCAATCGAGAAGATAGTGGTGGCTATCGCATATCCAAGTCTCTCCTGGACAAAGAGCAAAGGAAAGGAATGACGAAGTTTTCCTAGTTTCGAGTAATGAAATTCTCCTTTGAAGTAGCGATAACATTTTCATTAAAGGACGGAGCAGAAGGGACGGGGCGCGAATAAAAATGTTTGAAAGGGACCTGGGCTAGGTGAAACTCGGGTGGTAAACGAATAAATGTGATTCGTTTCTGAAGAGTCTTCTTTTTGTTCGTCTATGAGGAAGATGCGGTGCTTCGTCGCCTTGCAGCGTTCCTGATCGTCCGCAATGATAAAGGGAGATATAAGGGAACAGACAAGATATGAGAGGGTCGATAAGTCCAGTTAATATTGCCCACTTGCGACCATCTCCAGATTAATTTTCCGGGCCATGAATCAGAGGATGGCGCTCGAAGCCTCCGCGTCTATAGGGAAAAAATCGACGACGCTGTTTTTCACCGCAATCCATCACTGCGCTGGGGATCGATGCTGCAGTTCGGTTCCGTCGATGTGTGCTGGAAGCCACGATGGATTCTTCCTCCTTTCATTTCTTGCCCCGGTTTAACATCTTTTGTCACCGGAGCTACCTGGCTCGGTGGTCCTTTTTCGAGCTACGCGGTAACGATCCCGTGGGAGCTACGTCGAAGAGCATTATGCTTCCTAAAGTTTAGGCGATATCAGGGCTTTTTGCTTCTCGCGTTGCATCGATCATGCTGAACTTTACACCGCGACGGAAGCACGAATAGAAGAATGAGACGTGGCGTCCTTGGCGCAGGGAACCGTGTAGTGTATGGGTGTCCTGTCTTTTGGTTTGTCTGGGCTGTATATAATATAGTTAATAAGTAACAAAACTTTCGTTATATTATTATACATTTTATTATGATATTGAAAATAGAAGGGCAATATAAATATTTAACTAATAAAGATGAAAAGAACAGAGTTTGACGGTTAATTCATAAAGTGCAGCAAATAGTTTGAGAAAAGGACGCATAAGTTTTGGGATATTTGACATTGTTTCTGTGAAACTAATTTGACGATCTTGCTGGACACGCCTGGTGTAGTGCTTTATTAACTTGAATAGTTAAGAGTTTCTTCAGTGCCTCGAGTCGTTCTTCTCCAACTTCGTTTAAGGGGCCATTCTACTTTGAGCGGCCGAGAAATTAAGCTATTTGCAAAGATTTTTTCTGGGTAAATACAAGATATAATGAAATAAATCCTGTAATTTTTTAAGACGATCTGAACCTCCTTCATTCGCAAATACGGCAAAACCAAGAGAAAAAAAGATTCGAGAGAAACGCGATTAAAGTTTCTGGGCAAAGGCGACGCTATAAGTTACCGCTTAACCTTTCTAGCTGCCAAATCAACAATTTTGAAGATTTTAATATAAACCAGACGACATTTTATTCAGAAAAGACAGTACTTTCAGAAAATACAATAAAAAATCGATTTTGCGACTGCCTAGTTCCCTTAAATACGAGAATATTCAGACGTTACATATCGCTGGATAATCGGTAGAAGATTAACTAATTCTGTGAGGATAATGGGATAACGAAGTGGAACGACAGAGGAGAAGACATTAGCGGTCTTGAACGACCGTTTGATTTTGTTTCGACTTAGAGAGCGTGGAAAAAGTCCGGCGTAAGAGATCAAGGGAAGACGGATTGTCTGTGGCCAGACGTGCTTCGCGGACCAATGGAGCTAGATATTTTTGTAGCTTTCGATTCCTTCGTATTTTAGAAACTCCATCGAGTGAACAACGTCGCGATCGCTAGGATTAAAGATTCCTCAGTGTTCTTTGATCCTCTAAAGCGTACGTTATTTATCTTTCTAAAACGAAATTAGCTCAAGTGTGTGCTCTGGTCTCTAGCAAAGTTGAATTATCCTTACTTAAATTCACGTGGTGGCTAATTTTTTAAAATTTCTCTCAAGCTATTCTAGGACGTGTGTATATTGAACATCGCGGACAACACGTCTACAGATTCCCCTTTTACAGGCTCGGCCACTACACATATCTCCGAGTCACGCGGAATGCCTTTGCGATCCAAGAAAAAGCTTTGCAGCTTTCGCTTTGTGCGTGGCCGCTTTTAATTAAAATGAAAAGTCAAGGTTCGGTCGGAATAGGGACAAAAGGGTAGGTTATTCTAAAGGAATCATAACGGGAAACTTTGCACGGCTTACTTTTTAAACAGTACGATTAAAACTCTTTGAAATGAGGTCGGAATACACGGTCGCGACGGTGAGCATGAAATCGAGAGAAATTTCCCTATTTACTACTTTCGCCGCGTTCTCTGCGTCATTATTAAAATCCCCGGAACAATCGGAACAATGTATCGCATAAAATAAAAATTCAAAGAAGCACGATGGAAGTAAGGTAGGAGAATCGTTTCACTGGGAATAAAGAGAACATCTCCGGAGAACAAAAATCCTGTTCAGCGAGGAAACTTTTCCCAAGAGACAGTAGGACAGACTTGTACGATAAATAGGAATTAATGAAGCACGTTTGCACCAGGGTATATGGTTTTTTCGCAGTGTCAGCGTTATATTCGTGTTTCTTAGTTGCCTTTCGAGCAATCATCATCAATTCACGTCGATCGACGGATTGGCTCGTCAATCACTTCTGATCCTGGAATGACCCGATGAACGAAGTGGTGGGGAAAGAAGGCAGTTGCCGTAGATGGGTCCCGTTTTAATCGAACAGCCTCGATCCTTTTCCTAGCGGGAAATTCTGGCACGCGACGGGACGACGCGACGTCGTCCTTCTTTGCCTCGCCCCTTTGATCCCTTTGAGCGTGCGCCGTTCGCGGGCCGTTTGCCATGCAAATCACCGGCGCAAAAATGATATTCAATTACAAGCCGCAGCCGGTGGCGTTCGTGCGAGCGCGTCACCATCAATATTAATACACCACCGTTTCGGGATGCCTTCTTCGGTTACCAGTCGCATGTAAAACGGAAACTGGACGCCCTCGAATCCCGCTGCTTGGTATTCAACGGCTCCACCTTGTTAAGTGGACTATGGTGATATAATGGGCCCCGCGAAGCCGATTATTGCGGCGAACAATAGCGACCGCGAGTTCGCTTTATCGACGTAAGACGGTCGGCTTGGGAAATTTCACTTCGCGGCTCATTCAAGGAATTCTAAAGGTGCAAATTCACGATGAGATTTTACACCAGGCAAACACAAAAATCTCAGCAACAACTAAGTGTAAGTAATGGAAATAGTCGCGAGAGACGAGATTTTTGTAAATATATCATGGAACTTGTCTCGTGAGAGTATAATTTCACGAAGCTGATGATAAAGTAATTAACCCTTTAAGACCCAGACACTTTTCTCGGCGGATAAAAATGATTTCTTGCGATTAGTTAACTGAAAAATGGTCCCAATACACGCACTTCATCGTTGTTTTCCCAAAAAACCCAGTCGAAATATGATTTTCTCGATGTGACGTGTACGTCAAATTGAGCGTGTACGGATTAAAAAAGCGATTTTTTTTTCATAAATCAAACTTCACAAGCATTATTCTTTTAGTACAAAAATTAATTTACACGTATCTACCAAATAAAATGTAAAAAAATAATTTTACTCTCAACTGTTTAAAGAAAACAAGAGCAACTTTTCAGGTTATCGAAAAATGTCCAACATGCATTCACCAGAAACGTTTCCATGGTTACTATCAACATTATTTACAGCGGTAAACGCATCAGTGGCTTGCCATTTAGAGAACTGAACCGTTTTGGGACCCAAAATTATCGACTATCAATTTTTTTTATAAATCTGAAAATGATGTGACGTATACGTCGCACTGGGCGCTAAAGGGTTAATAAATATTGAAATACTTAGATGATTGTCTCATGAGATTAAAGTCTCACGTGAGACACGGTATTTTTCTCTCGTCGTGAATTTTCAGCTTCAGAGGATGAATCGTTGAAATGAGCTCCTAAGAATCTACGACATCCGTGGCCATGGACGCCATTTTGGTCCCCCTTAGCATCGCCTTAGTTTGCATCGTAGAGTGTTAATTACTCCCCAACGTGGCGTTAGTATTGGACTGTTTCCAGCATAATATGGTCCCCCTTACTTTGATTAATCTGCTACTTCATCTTGAATTTCTGCTCGAGCTTCCCAGCCATAAATAAAGGCGAATTATTTCGAGTTCAGGTGGAAACAACGGAGCTAGATATTTGGGTACTATTTCAGTGCTCTGCTTCTCACTCGCATTCCCTCTTGCACTGGTAATTCGCCGGGCATCCGCGCCGAGCCAGCCAGTTAGACACATCGCGATGCTTTCGCTCCCCAAAACGACGTACGAGAAAACAGAGGAGGATTAACGTTCCGGGCGAGCAGAGTTACCGATCCCCAAATTCAGCCGGATCGAAAAAGCAGCCCCGATAAGTTACTGATCTTCTATCCCCGTCCAAGTACCAAGCGAACCGTTCTCCTTGAAACTTCGCGCACCACTTTCCAAACTTCTCGGCCCGTCCATCCAGCTTTCCTTTATCCGAAATAATCCTATTAACCGTCGGAATATAGTGGATGTCGCGAACGTTTCTGAAAACAGCGGACTGCCTAATTGAAGGAGAAACGGGACGGTAATTACAATCAGGGACTCCTACCGGTACGTAAAATACCGGTATTATACCGGTATTTTTCGGTTGTATCTTCGTCTGGGACTTAATATCGGTATAACGCTCATACCGGTATTTCGCCAATACAGCTATACCGAAACCGATATCATACCGAAACAGATAAATACCGAAATCGATATTGTACTTACCGGAAAATATAAATACCGAAACCGATATCGTTCCGAAAACAGTAGGTTACCGAAAACCGATGGTAGGAAAATACCGAAGCCTACCATGTTACTGAAAAGAAAACCGAAAAAATACCGGTATTTATTTCGGTTTTCGGTAACCTATTGTTTTCGGAACGATATCGGTTTGGGTATTTATATTTTTCGGTACAATATCGGTTTCGGTATTTATATTTTTCGGTACAATATCGGTTTCGGTATTTATATTTTTCGGTACAATATCGATTTCGGTATTTATTTTTTTTCGGTATAATATTGGTTTCGGTATAGCTGTATTGGCGAAATACCTGTATGAGCGTTATACCGGTATTAAGTCCCTGATTATAATATACCTTATTGCTGTTCCACTGTACCTACAGCGCTTCGAATGAAGCTTCCCGTTTATATTAAAAGTCGGCGCTTAGAGTGTAATGAAATGAAAGATGAAAGAGTAGCGTGGAATAAATAACAGGGGGATTTCGTGCCTGCTCCGACGTGAGGGGATGATATTGCTCTGTTTCATCTTCTTCTAATAATGAAACACACAAATCGGTGTAACGCGATCGTAGATACGTTACCGTTTCACGTGCAATCGTAGAAATCTCCATAGGATTCTATGTTTCGCCACGCTCCATCGGCGTTTATTGCGTTCGAAGTAGCTGGAGCACCGAGCAGACTTGCATACGGGTTCAGAATGGGTGTGCATCGATCTCCGCCGGGTTAGAGTGCATCGATGCAGTGCCATCTGCTTGGACAAACAGGAAAATTGCAACAGGTTATACGCCGCATCTGTTGCTCCGGAGGCTTCGATTGCCGGTGCTCGCGAAAAATTGGAACAGAGCCTGGTATCGATGGCGAGGCAGGCTACTGTGGAGAAGTAATAGATTTCAGTGATTCTCAATGAAAAGCTGTTGAATTCCTGCACCGATCGCTTTACAGTTCGATTCAACGAGTTTCGTGAAACACTTTAAGCTTTAATGGGACTAGGCAGTCAAATCGCTCAAAAATCGAGTGTTTCTTGGGGAATTAATTAGAAGGAGATGAATACGAATTGTGACTAACACTTTTGGGACTTGTGTATTAATACTATTAACAGTAACAAATTTTTTTTTAATAATATATACACGTATGTGACGGTGCTACAGTTGTTTGATGTGTAGTCGTTGTTCTTGTGGTTTTACAGTGATTGAAAAAAAAACGGAGATTCGGATGGACTTGAAATTTTGGCAACAAGTTCAAAATATATTCGTTTCTGCATTGAATTTCAGCATTAATGTGTAAAAAGTCTAGTTCTCGAGATAAAAAAGAAACAGCCAGCTGTGCACCTCGAAAATCGATGTTTTTCGTATAAATCACCTTCTCCTAGTCGCTATTTGAATAATTTCGGTTCAATACTTTTTTCCGAGGCTCAGAGCGAAATTGCAGATTCTGGGAGAAACATATTCCAAGGAAACCGTTGTATCTTTATTTTTAAGCTGAATATCAGGGCAAAGCTAAAAACACTTTTGCTAAAACACTGTATAAACAACCTCGTGTGGCGTCATTTGTAAAATAGATATACATATAAAAAATATATTTTTTACTCTACTTGACAGTAATAAACATTGTATAAAACGAAAAGTCAGTGCTTGCTTTCATCCCCTTGTAATTAATTCGCAAAAAATACTTTCAAACGATTTGACGACCTCGTTCATTCGTTGCATGGAATTCAAAGAAAGCACGCTTCGAATCTGACGCTTTTGAAATATTGCTTCGATATTTTGCTGCCCAGCACTCTACGTGCTTAATTATTTCCATAATTTCGCTGTATGTAGAGAGACCGGGTCAGTTTGATACAGAGAAATCTCGACACTGTGTATACGTAGCTCCATTTAAGCGAGATATAAAACAAACAAGCAATATATTAAAGAGAAATGATCAAAGTACATTTTAGCATATTTGTTATTCAGTAATTAATTCAAACAAAAAATGGCAAAAAATTGAAAACTGAAAAACGTACCAACTTGCCCTGGTTTCCCCTACTCCTTAGTAGAATATCTTTCTTGTCGTCACATCGAGTTTCCTAAGTGTCTTACAGAAACTACCAACCGCTTCCTACCACAATAAGACTTCCCCCTGCAGGCGATCATCTTCCCCTGAAACTTAACTTCCGCGAGCTCGGACTCTCGAACAAGTGCGATACCTACTTCGAGTCGTCTCGATTCGCGAAGAAACAAGACTGCGGAGCGTAAGTTGTAGCAACATGAAGTTACAACCCCTTCGAGTTTGTCCCATCGGCCGTTGAACCGCAATTGAGATCAAGTTGCTCGAAAAGCCGCAAGCCAGTGGCTGCTGTCGGCAGCATCACCCTCAAGAGATCGCCAGAACTCGGAACTTCCATTTCCCACGCCCTCTTCCACCCTCGGCAACAAAATATTCCAGAGGGTCGACGCCGCTTGGTCCTTTGGATCCGTGACTTCGTTACTTTCCTGAATTTGAATGTTATTCTAGAAGCAAGCATCTGGTTCGTTTATTCCAAGACGCCGGGGGCTGGAAATTTGATTCCACTCGGGTCCGCAGGTGGTTAGAGTAGCGGGCAGCTAGGAAGAAAGGAATTTACTGGTGGAATGGATTATCGGGACGCGTTGTTGCGCAATTCGATCTCGCGTACTGATGTCGGACATTTCTCGCGGCACACGTTACAGAACCTTTGAAAATACTTCCAGAGACTTCGAAAGACCCCGCGAGTTCGAATTAAATTTCGACGGTTTTCAAAGGTCCGAAGGAACGGGAGCTCTACTTTCCTCCTTCAAGAATGACCTTCTGGCTTTAAAGGAATTAGAGATCTTGTATTTGACCCAGGAAACTATTTTACTTAGGTCTCACTTTTCAGGAAGAATAACTTCTGCTCGTAGTGGAAGTTGAAGTCAAATTTTAAGCGAACTAGATTTCAACTCTTAATAATTGCAGGAAGGCTGACTGGCTAATTCACATGAACTGAACTCTAGAGTGGAGACTAGTAAGAGTAGCTTAAACTCTTAGGATTTTGTTTCGAAGGCGTTCAGAGGTGAAGTTTATTATTTCGCGAACGCAGGGGAGTACATTGTGCGTGTTACACGGTTTTACGTGCTGCGAGTTCGAAATTATAATCATTAGGGTATCATGTCTGGAGTACCCGTTCAATCGACGCTCATCAGGAAAACAACGCGGCGAACGTAGCACATCCGTTTCCGCAGTTACACGCACCGGAATGGTGGAAATCAGATGAAACGAGGCTGTCTGATACGGCTACATCGAATTCCCCGTATGCTCACGGCGTATGCAAATGACGTTCACGTGACACGTGAATGCTGGGTATCGATATCGCAGCCCTGGTAAACGCGGACTCGAATCGATCATGTCAGTTATACGGAAAACTCTGCGGATGATTTTGATAAACGTTCACCTCGCTTAATATCAATTTACAGTGATTCCAATAAAACAGAACATCCATCACTCCATCTGTTGCATTTACGCACTTCGAGTTACTAAATTCACCTTCAGCTTTCCATTTCACTTTGAATCAATTTTACTCTGAAGTCTTTTAGTACTTTGGCTTTAGTTCTTGGTCTCAGTCAAAGTCTGAGCAAAATGTTGTTGATCACAATTTTTTCAACTACCTAAATTAACGATTACAGAAAATAATGTGTAGGGGAGAGTCGTGCAGTACCGACCGCTCTAAGTTTTTTCCTTATATCTTGGGGTAGAGTCGATAAAAATCGGAAATTCAAAAACGTGTTTATAGTATAGATAGAACTTAGTAAACGGAGGGAAATTATTTTTGGGAAATCTAATAATTACAATTGATAATTCGCAAAAGTAAAAAAGTTGTAATTTCTAGGAAACGAAAAATTGTCGTCCAGTACCGACCAAATATTAAATTAGTAGATTTTTAGATCTAAATGATTAACAATGTTAATAAAAAGACATTTAATTATTACAGTACAAGATTTTTGCCAAATTTTTCTTGTACAAACACGCAAGTAAAATAATTAATATTCTCCTGATCTGTGTATTTGACGTGTACCCAAATGTCACATTCGGTACACTGCACCCAATCTTTGTCAAATGATTTCTTGCAAACAGTGATAGGCAAAATTTGTATTCAAATAAAATTTCGAATAATGAATAAAAAAAAATTAACTTTTTTCGTCTAATAATAAAATTAACTTTGTTCATGGAATAAATTCTCATCGAATAAAAAAAATTAACTTTATTCGTCGAATAATCTAAAGTTAAAGTAACTTTCTTTTTATCCTTATTTACATAATTTTTTATTTAGTTAATGTCCAACTCTGCTTGCAAATAATACACTGGATAACTTCTTCATTAAATTCGAGCTTCCTGTTTGTTAGGTTATCATACCTATCCCTATTAACTTTATTTTTCTGCGGAAAAAGGTAGAAGGAAGGCTAAATGAACATCTTATAAATAGTCTGAGTTGCTGACAGATTGAACTTACTGATAAGAAAAATTTGGTCCCTACTGGTTGACAGAGTATGTTGGTCGGTACTGCACGACAGTTGGATGGTCGGTACTGTACGACAAACACGGGGAAACATTTGAGATCATGGTATATTGTGTACAAAAAAATATTGCAAAACTAGGACGTTTTATTAAACTTAATAGACTAGAGATAGTCTACATAATAGGACAAAATCATTTGCTTACACGAGAAACAAAAGATCAGCTTTAAAAAATAACTTTTAACCCACTGAATATCAACGTATACGTTTAATGCCTCAGAACATCGAGAGCATTGGAGTAAACAATATGGCCCCGAAATGGGTTATAGAGAATTGTGATTTTCATTGGTTAATTCAAATAAGGTGCTAATATCTGGTCGAAAAAACGAGAACTAGCTTTGGTCGGTACTGTATGCTGGTCGGTACTGCACGACTCTCCCCTAATCAATTACACAATTACATTTTAATTCTAATTTGTAATTTGATTACACTTTGCCCAACTCTAGTCTCAGTTTTAGTATTAGTTTTCAAGGTTAGATATAAAGGATATTGCACATATTACACCCTTCTTTATCTCTGTCAAACTTATATTCCAAATATTGTCTCAGTGCAATAATGACGTTAATAATAATAATAGTAATAATCCACATTACAAGAACTTGAAAATTTCATGAAGATAGGTATGGGTCAGTTTTTAAAGACGATTATTCAAACAGAATACGGCAAGTTTGATAGAAACAAATAAAATACTCAGTAGGTACTCTATTACTCACAAGGAAACGGTCAGAATCCGAAAATACTGAATGTAGAGCATATTGAAAGAGAAGCGCACTCAGGATTTGATATTATTTTTAAATTTATTTTATATTCATTATTAATATTTATTTAAAGAATAGCAAGGAGGAATTTTCTTTTCCGCGGAAATTCATTCTGAAGAGGGTGAAATGAGACTTTAAAGTTATCTCGTTTCTTCGTGTTTTTAATACACCTCTATTTTTCTTTCGATAGTGTAATGGAGCACGGAACCAAGCAATTCTTACATGTAAAGTTTTCTTCCACCCCGCAGCGTTATTACGTTAAAAAAAAGAGGAAAAACGCCATAACTTTAAGGGTTGATTTCACAGAGAAAAGGAATTCCTCCTTGCATAATTCAATATACTCTACACTCGTACAAAGCCTCGTCGAAATCAGAATTTTCGAGTTGGGTAACATTTCCTTGCGAATTGCATTGTGCACCCAGTTGCGTCGAGCAGATGGGCCCGGAGTTTTTCATCCTGTGTCGGTGTTCTGGGAGTTGGAAATTCCACGATCGTTCATCAGGAGATCCACGAATCCACTTATCCGCCGATTTGCCGGTCATCTAATCGAGCGGTCAATTTAAACGTGTCGGCGATTCGAATCTGCGGACGACACTCGTGTTTTCCGCAGTTGCTGGCCAAGTGCAGGGCCATTTGCTGTGCGCCGACTTGGTTAAAAAGCTGATGCTGGGCATTTCTCGCGTCACCCTCGGATGTTTACTAATGGGAATTTATAGCGGGCCGCGGATCTCTGGGTCTCCGGAAAGGGCGATTAATTAATGCACGTACGCAGAGCCTGTACATGTATACGCTCGTGTTGCTGAAGCATAATGATACGACGTCGCCGGCATAATAACGAAATTGGAGCGCATGTGGCGTGCAAGTGCTAAAATAAAGCCAACCGTGCGTTCAAGGTGAGCTATCGAGCATTTCTGTTTTATGCAATGGACCGCTGCGGCCTTTTTCCTTGCGTCTTTCTTCCCGTCGCCTTGGTTTCGGAAGCAGGGGAATTAGGAGCGTGTCGTCTTTCTTCCACAGTTAGCCTTTTCCCCATTCGTTCCCAGTACCTTCGGAGTTTCTACCTTCTGCAAGAAGGTAGAGTCAGTCAGCTTTTACCCAATCTTCGAAGAGAACGCAAGAAATAGAAGACGCTGCTGCTCGTTAAGGATCTTCTTTTGCGCTCCTCCGACTCTTAGATCCTTTCTTTCCTATCATTAAGCGCGATACTTCGGTGCTTGTTCCCAGTGTTTCTCGATGGAAATGGAGCCATTGTGTTCCACGGGTGACGGGTGTGATTGGGAATTCGAATCGGGTGATGGGGTAAATTGCCATGTGTACGATCTATTACACGATTATATTGTTAGAGTTTAATTAATTGTAATTAAACTTACGATCGTGTTCTCGGCGGCTGCGGAATGCTTGCGCGCAGAGCGGCACGATTAATTGCCGGATTATTGGCGCGGCGACAAGTTAATTAGCGTTTCACGTATTTCATCTGACTGAAAAGCGATTCATTTGTTTACTCGGGGAGCTGGAGCTTTGGCAGCTAATTATCCTGCGCGTTGCTTATTTTATTACTATTCATACATCGCGCTAATTATTTATTTAATTCTCCGTTAAATTTGCCGGATAGTATTTCCTTTTTAAATGTATCATTCGATACATCCGCTTGTTTGGAAAAGTACATCACCGTTTTACGAAGCGGCGGTTCAACTCGATCCCAGTTTCTAAATGTTCCCCATTCGAGAGAAATGCTTTCTTTCCATATACGGTTAACTCGAGCTGAAAGTCGATTCCCCGAGTTTGCGTTGCTCTTCTCGCGTGCCTCCCTCGCGAAGAATGGTGACGACCGTTTGAATGTTGGCGTTGCAGCGGCACGCACGAAACCCCGAGACCGTCGTGAAACCCCCAAACTTGTCGCTCGATTTTCAGTTAGCCGCGGTAGTTCGCCGTTTTCTGTACGAGACTTGCGTCACACCCTATAGACGAGTGGAGAAGCGAGTTCGGAAGCTGGTAACTGAGTTAGCTGGAGCAATGTCGCCGCGGTTTAAAGGTGGCTTTAACAAGCAGGCATTATTATTGGGGCAATCGTGATCTGAATAAGGTGGTGGAATTTTATAGAACTCGCGGGGACATGCATTGTCCTTTCAGTGACAAACTAACGCGCAGCGTTTCCGTTAGAATCGCTAATAAATAATAGTATTATTATTATTCCACGTCCAAGTTGCGGGATGTTGCTCTTCGAGCAGAATAAACGTTTTTTAATATTTTTCGTTTTCTTCTTCTTTTCATTTTCAGTTATTTACCATGGACTAACGTTTACGGGATACATAAGTGACCAACCGGAACGACGGATTATTTGTTCGATGGTAATTTATTCATATCATTTTTATATCGTTCTTTTTTGGTGGCATTTCACGACACATTATGCGATAAGAAGTTTTTAAACGTGTTACTGCGAAGCCTGAAAGTTCTTGGGCTTCCGAGTGTAAACTTTATAAGTAACGTTACGAGTGAAGGATGAGGTAACTGGACGCGGAGAATAAAACCCTCAGGCGGAAAGTTAATGGTACATTTAACCACGTTAAATATGATCGCTCGCGGGCAAATATTTGATTTGATCTTCGAGTTTCACTGGTACATATCCCAGCGATGTTCTACGAGAGCTGTAATATTTGCATTTCCCCGGAACATCGACTAAGGTGTAACTTGTTAATTACTTAAATATGGCGGTCAGTGAAACTATGTAAAGTCCCATCTGCTGAGTTTAAACGAAATTTAAAGTTCTAGTTGTATTATTCGTTTACTCACTGCTCAAGTATAGAGAACCTTAATTCCACTTTGCTTTTTCTTTTCTTATTCTAAAGTGAGAACTAGATTGACAACGATTATCGTGAATGTTGTTTGATGAAACAAGTTCTTCCGGCTCTCTGCTTCGACGTTGGTAAGATGACGTGCGGGGAATAATTCGTTAAATGTTTTATTTAACAGATGCCTTGGAACGCGACAGCAGGCAGCACGCTTTTCGAAGAGGAGCGGCAACGTATTCTAATGGAAAGGGAGCAGGAATGCTTGGAACTGCATTTGCAGGACCTGAATTCAACACCTCTACCAGGTAGGACTGTTAACGTGCATGAATACATAACACGCTCTTGAAACTTTTATTTCCGGGATTCATTATTTACAGCGCAACGTCGCATAAGACTTTGAAAACGGTAGAAACGTCGAAATTAGAGAACTTTGTTTCGCCAATGAACCGTCAAACAATTTTAAAAAAATAATGAAACTGCTTGATGAATCATTGCAATATGCACGCGACTCTTAAAAAATAAAACAGATTTCTCTTAAATAAACATCCTAAATCGTCGTTATATTATATAATGTAAATTATACACCACTTCTGAAATATGTATCTATCATTGAAATATCACGCAAAGATGCAATTTCCCTAAGTAACGTTACATCTGACACATTCGGTATGTACAAAAATACGAAAATATTCAAACTCGATACTATTTCTATTGTGTGTTATGTACAGTATATAAAAAATATAGTACTGACAGAAAAGTACTGATAACTCGATACGTCTGCATCGAGACTTCGTAGCCACCAACAGAATGGTTCTGCTGCTGAAAAATCTGCTTCGCTAATTACGTGATTGTCCAAAGCTCGTTCCTCGTATCGTATACAATATAATTTTCTTCGAGTCTCCATCGATCGCCAATAGTTTGTCGCTAAACCAAACTCAGTCAAGATACTATAATTACAACTAACAACGAAGTAATCGTTCACCCATCTTCTACTTCCGCGCCAGATTTTCGCGACGAAGTAATTTCACTTGAGATGCGCGCATTAAACACGCTCGGACTTAGGTATACACGCACAAGTGCATCGAAGGCGGCTCACTTATTCTTCTTGGACTGTGAGGGTTTGCTGCTCTTCTTGGAGCAGGATTTGCAGCTGGTAAGCCAATTCTTCAGCGTTCGAAGAATGCAGTACACGGCGTAGAGCGCCAAGGCAGTGCCGGCGAGCAGGAAACCATAAACGTCGATGAGATTTAGTTGCAGCCAGTTCAGATGGACGGAGGCCGACTGTAGAATTTTCCCGTGTCTGGCTACGTATTCCACCCAAAAAACTGCGCTCTGCGCTGCGGTCATCGGTCTGTCTTTGAAGGTCTCGGAGACTTTCCTCATGGATTTCCTGCAAGTAAGCGATTCGAGACTTGAAAGTGACGTTTTGGAGGTCGAGCAACGAAATGAGAAGTTACAGGACGAGATGCAGGGATGTATAGAGAAATGCGTGACAGCAGTCGAAGTAAAAATAATAGAAGAGGAATGGAAAATGGAGAAATAGGGTGTAAGAGGGTGGATAGATGGGTGTAAGGGGAACGAGGAGAAATGGATGTGTGGCGATGAGAAGGAGCAGTAGGTCAGGATCACAGTGGACGTAGAAAGTCGGGGAATATGAGTAAATTGAAATGGTAAATTGACGACCTCAGAGTAGGCGAGATTTTCCGCTGAATTTGAGCATAATACTAAGCAGAGGGAACGTGAAGATTATAAAATAATTATATTATAAAATAAGAGATTATGCGTTCACTTATGTACGTACGCATACTTATCGTCGTGCAAGACCGCATTAATCGCGTTGGTCAGTGTTTCTTCAGTGACATTCTTCACGGAACCAAGGTTCACACCGAGATTTTTATTGGCGACGTTCTTCAAGTTCGTGGGTTGATCCCCGAAAAGGGGGATCCCGATCATGGGAATGCCAAAGTAGATCGCCTCGTGGACACCCATCAGGCCACCATGCGTGAGGAACGCTTTCGTGTTTTTGTGCTCTGAAATACATACGCTCAGACTCGTAAACCTTGGAAGTTGAAGCCCTCGAAAGAACCACAGCTTTAAAAGCAAGTGTAATTTGTAATTTTTGGGCATATTTTCTGGCACGCCCTGTAGCTTTGAATATTCTTCTGGATTATAAAATGGGGTGATGTTTCAATTACATTGAGCGGTTTATTAATTAACGAAAAGAAGGGAATCTTCTCTAACGAAGGCGTTTAAAGAACCCCGCGCTTCAACTCCAGGTGTGGTTGCAATCTTCCAGGAGGGATGGTTATTAAAAAAGTTGTTTAATTACGCACTGAAAACCGACACTTGAGGGAACCAGCTCTGGATCATCACGTTCTTGGGCAGTCCCGGCAGCAAATCCTCTTTCTTTGCAACCTTCATGAGCACTCGGACCGGTGCGATCTTCTCGAATACTTTGTAGAAAGTTTCCATAAGCGGTTTAGGGAACGTCTCGATCCTCACCATAGATCCGAACGTGAAGTATATGCAACCGTCCTTACTCCCGTCCAGCCACTTCTGCATCTCCTGTTTGTTTCACGAAACAATGAATTTATTATCGTAAAAAAAACTGGTTAAACAGCACTCAGATATAACACAATAAATTATCTACTTCCATTCTTGACTAATCAATGTTACCTACTAGAAAATATTATAGATAAGAGTAATCCAAGATTCGCGAATACATAAAATTAAATTTTCTCCTCCTGCGATTTCACATCTTAATATATAAAGCAGAAAGTGTTTGTGTGTTTGTCTGTTGCCCAAATACTTTAGAGTGATAAATTCTAGAGTCACGAAATGTGTCTCAGCTCATTATGCCTAGCTAATCCAGATGAATGTGACTATATTTTCACAAAAAGAAAAAATAGATAAACAATTTTTTTTATAAAATCAGAGTCTTAATTTCGGGCGAAGCCGAGTAAGTAGTAAAGCTAGTAATAATATATCACAGCAATGGTCAGAAGAAAAGTTTCAAACAAACTTAACACTACATAGCCTTCGCTTATTATCTTCGTATCGCTTGTCTAATCTGGACAATCTCCTACAATTTTTCCCATACAACTATCTTACTTCTGTTACACTTCACAGTCTAAATTTTCCTTCAACCACAACTACATACCTACCTATACCAATCTCATAAATTAACACCAACGATATTTCTCAGCGAGTTCAACGCAACGATGAGTAAAATATTCAAATTTTAATTCCAACTAGACAGACATCCAAAGCTCCTTCATCGCTCACCGCCTCAAAGGTGTGCATAACTAGAATATATGTACTCACCGGGGTTAGGGGATCTCCGTTCTCCTTGATATGCAAACCACCGACCTCGATGGTCCCTGTCGAGTATGGTTTCACCCCGTTCACACTGTGGTGCGAGTTGACCAGGACGAGCGCCAGATCTTTGTGCAGGTCGTGTATAGTCGCGTCGAGGCCGAAGTGTTCCTTCACGGTTTCGCTCTGTTGTTCCATGTAGTAGTTGATTTTCATGTTCACGATGTTCGTTAGCATGGTGTTCGACAACCTGTCCCAGAACGGCATCCGCGAATCGAAGTCGGAGAACAAGCTGGGTATGAACGACGGATTGTTCGGGTTTCCGGTCTTGTCGCGAAGCCAGTCGTGGAAGTCCGAGGTGATCATGCCCACCAGGGTCGCGTTTAAATGGCGACCGAAGGCGAGAAAACAGGGCGCCAGGAACAACTGGAGGAGACACGGAGATGTTAGTCGAATTTGATTAATCCTTCTATTCTGTACTACCTATGTTTTCATTACTTTGTACTTGTGTCATGTTCTGACACTCTATACAGAGGTTAGGCATTATAGTAGCCTCAGCTGGGCCCAGAGTTGGGCATTATTCGGCTAAATTTTCATTCGGATACGGATTCGCATAAATCCCCAAGATTTATTTGCGAATACCAAATGACGATTTTATTCGTCGAAAAATTATTCGTTATTCGCGAATAAATCTGTACCGTTATTCTAGCCAGATTCGTTCAAATAAGAATTTATTCGTTATTCGACCTGAATGAACGACGAATAAATGTGATACCCTGTCGGGTATCTATCGATGCAAGTCCGTACTGTGTTCAACATACGTTTGGACGTGTGGGTCTGGAAGTGTGCGTATTTGTATGTATTTAAAAACGTTCAATGAACGCTTATAATTTGAAGAGATTGATTTTTTCATTAGTTTAAATGAATTGGCATGAGCAAATTTTATTTAAAATAAATCAAAACGCTACTCTATGTAATACAGCGGTCATACAGCTTCCTGCAAAGTGCGAGCTATGACAAGAGTTACCTAACTTAAAACATTAGGTCTCACGAGTGTCAGTCAGTGATGTCATGATACATCGCTGAAACCACGTGATCATTTTATTCGTCCGTTGAGTCGACTAAATTTTTATTCGAATAAGAAATTATTCGAATAAATTTTCAGTCAAATAAAAACTTATTCGTTATTGTCGAATAATTTCATTTTTTTCGAATTTTTTATTCGAAGATTATTCGAATAAAAACTTATTCGCACAAATGTATTCGAATACATATTCGAATGAAAATTTAGCCGAATAATGCCCCACTCTGGCTGGGCCTCGCCTTCTCATTATGGACAATGATGCAATAAGGAAGGAAAATAAAATAAAATGAATAAATCTATTATTCCATGTTCAGCCGCATGTTTTATGCAACCGCTTGCCACGTGCATCGAGTCACAAACCATTTGCGCTGTTTGTGTGCTCTGTTCGCTCCTGAGACGTTTACAATGGCAAATGCATAGTCTCTACGTGTAAGAGGCTTATGATGGGTGTGGGTAGACTAATTGCTCCACTGACGTAATGAACCGCCGGCTTGAAATTTCATGCGGCGATGAATTACTGGGAACTGTGGATTTTTTGCCGGGGGAGGGGTGCTAGATAGACAGTAGAACCATGGAGAAGTTTGGTACAGTTTAATGCGACTGTAGAATGGTTTACTAAAGTGGTTAGTGGGTTAGAAGTATTGGGGTATTAATACAGGGAAGTATTGATAATGATTTTGTAATCGTGTAATTCAATTAGACGATAGTGCTAAGATTACATAGTTAGTTTCGTTGGTTATCGACGAGCAGACTAATCGAATATCTTATCAATGGCTTGCTGAACGCCGATAGTTTTACACGTTGTAATATCTTTCCTACGAATATTTTATCACTAGAGCACGTTGCATGTTATCGTAGATAAAAAAAGTGTTGCGTAAATGTCATATACGATTCTCGATGAGTCCATCTTACCTATTGCCAATCATAGAACCACTTGACAATCACTGACGAGCACGAAGTGATTATCACGTTAGATACACATACGTATCTCGTTTGCTTGCTTTCAACAGCATGTAATCGCATACTAATTCGCGTATTTACTGTGCGAACTGTGCTGGGAAACCTAAGTAATGTTATTGCATACTAGAGGAAGTGGGAACAAAAAATTCAGGATTCTAGTCGAGATATTGATGAAAACCTTCTGCTTCTGAATCCCCGCCGTCTTCAATGAAGAAACCCACTGAGTTTCGTGGAATCCTATAATAGTAAGAATCGAGCACCTTCGTTTTACAATTCAGAAATGGAAATCGCATTGGAGCGTACTCCCATCAACATTTATCTCTCTATTTTGTATAACGTTACGTTGGGGAGTACTTTGTACACCATTTCATTTTCTCCTGGCGGTTACAGGCTGCACTTGGACCACTTTCCAAAAAAGATGAGCATTTTCGGCAGAGTTGGGCATTAGCTAAATATAAAATTATTTAAATAACGGATCAAATAAAAGTTACTTTAACTTTAATAACTTAACCTAAACTTAATTCTTTTATTCAACGAATAAATTTAATTTCTATATCGTCGGGCATTTCGACTTGAGTGTCGAATAAAATTTTCACCTTTAACTTTAACTGTAACTTCAACACTTCAACTTCGACGTCGAATAAAGCTTAAAGTTGAAGTAAAAGTTGCAGTTAAAGTTAAAGTCGACAAATTTATTCAACGCGCAAGTTGAAACATTCGACGAGTAAAAAAATTAACTTTATTCGTTATTCGAAATTTATTTAAATAAAAAGTTTGCCCATCTCTGATTTGGGCTAATACCTAGAGAAGTTTATTCTGGCGTGGTATGAAGGTAATGCATCCGCTGTTCAATAAAATATAATCGAAGACCTTGCTGCAAAACTGATGTGGTTCCATGTTTGACAATTTTCTAGTTCTGACAGGTAATACATATATGTAAAAAAATTACTGTGTTGCACAATTGGAATGCACCCTTTCTTGCTGCAAGGTCCCCAATTAGAAGTATCTCCGAACGACTTTCTTACCTCTACAATGACAATGTCGTAAGGCGGGTCCTTAGGAGGATTCTTTATCAGTTGCTGTACCTGGGGCAAACCCAGAAGCTTGCACGTTTTGGTACCAGCTGTTTCAACAAGCAGTCCCATATTGTGCGAGTTGAACTTGGTGACATTCTCCGCAAACATGTTATTCACCACGGTCTCCAGGCTTCCCGCCACAGAGATGTCCGTGTAGTTTGGTATCGGTTTCTTCATGGGGAAGTGCGTGACAACGTCCACTTGGTGGCCCCGTTCCGCTAAGCTCGTCATCAAGCTTTCAGCCATGACCCAGTGGCTTTTCCCATTAAGCGGGAACACGCCGAGAATTCGCAAACCGTTTGCAAACGAGCAGCACAGCAGCGCTGTTAGAACAGCTGGCAGCAGAAACCTCATCCTGTTGACGATTTGAACCTTTTTCTAATTCAACCTCCCCTTATGTCCTGTTGATCAACTCTAACCCGAAACCTCTCTGGAACCTCTCTCGAGTGGTCCTAGTAACTTCTTGCACGTTGCGCGTTGAGAAACTCGTGCTTTTCTAGCTGCTTGAACTTCTAGAAGAGAAGTCTCCTCGATGTACACGCTAGGAAATCAAGTCAACAACTGACACACCACTGGCGTTGGCTAGTAGTCGTCTCACCGGCAGCCTGCACAGAACTATGTATGTCGTCAGATAATAATTAGCCGACTCATCGACACTGCGTCACTACAATCTGTTATCGGAAACTAAAGCGCGAATTTGCGATACGGATATGCGGCGGGATCATCAGTCCACCGAAGTGATTAATTTTATTTTTTACGGTGAATCGTGGAGCAGAGGTGAGATTTATTATGGAGAAGGATTCTTTCATGTTAGTACAATCGGTACGAATAATGGAATTGGCTTTGGGAAATTAGTGAAGATTCGGTACCGGTGAATCGTTTTTAATTCTTAAATGGCTATCTATTTTATTAAATCGAAACACGTGTAATTTCTTCTTGAGAGGTTTTACGGTCTATAGATTGAATAATGATTAAATTATTATTAAGTTTGAGTGGCGAAACAGTTTCTTCTTATCAGTAGCCATCTATGATTCAATTGATCTCGTTATAATTGCCTCGCATTCAACAAGTGTATGATTAGAGTGACCCAGTCACGCGGTTCGGTATCACACGCCCGATTTCTCACCTACCTTTTCGATTCCAGTTGCTTGGCGCTGTGGATCGTGGTGAAAAGTGATCTGTTCTTCAAATGCAAGATCGATGCACCTGCTGACGACACTCACTGTTATCAATGTTAAACAAGCCGGCGACACGGTTGGGGGCGCTCTCGCGTGCTCTGTTCGTCAGAGACAGAGACGAACTGGTCCGTGAATTCAGTTCACTGGCTGTTTCAGACCGTAAAATCTATTCGTGTAGCGGTAGGAGAACAAGATGGATGGGAAGGATGGTTCGTTCGTGATGTTTCCTCTCGCTGGATTGAACGGCCTTTACTGTTATTTGATTCGAGCAGAAGAATCGTCTATATCCGGGCAGACGATGAATTTGATGAAATTGGAAAATAAATTGTCTACATTTTCAAAGGGCTGTTAGGAGAATTTAATGGAATGTCGAATGCTTCGGATTAAACTGCCGTCAGAGTTTTTTCTATTCGAGGAGAAGAATCTTCTTGATTTGGATAGATGAAAAATTTTATGAAATTAAAAAAACAATTTCCTACTTTTTTTATAGGGTCTTGTGTAGATAGTACAGATGGGAGAATCAAGTGGAACGTTGAAAGCTGTGGAGGAAATTGAATTCCACGGTTTCTGTAAAACAAACTTGTTCCCAGAGTTTATTTCTAGGTTTTATTTCTATGGATAGTCTGAGCTGCAAGGTTTCAGAGCGTCGAAACACGCGGTAGAAGAATTTTCACGTTACAGAGTACACGTGGAGAAACGAAATGGTTTAAAATATCGAAGCGAAGTGTGGAAGATCGCATACGATTTAGATATTAGGTTCAGAGAGCAGGAAAACGTGGTGTATCGCCAGAGCAGAAGGTGATTAATTCTAGGTAGAGTTGAACCGGTTTCTCCCGCCTTTCTTGGAACAGGCAAAACCTCCAAATTTACAAGGTACAAGTCTTTCTTCCGTGAAGTATTCGACGATGCTTCTTTTGAGTTGAGCTGCGTCGTAATTTATATTAATACTAAGAAAACGTATCGTAAAATTCTGATATCCAGAAGAAAAGGGAGGGAGGATGTTGAACGAACCAAGCTACCTCTTTAATTTTAATTTTCACAGGAAATTGTTCAGAGTAAACATTTCATTTTATACCTCGAAAATTTGAAAATCAACACTGAAGCAATCTAACAGTGCAATGTAACAGGAAATTAAAAGGAATTTAGCGTTCAAACCACTTTTTCATTGTGGACCAATCTAAAAAATTCCATTATCTGATCTGTTTTTTTATCATCCCCAAGATTTTCATTTCATCCTGATGCAATATCGTCAACAGAACGCGTACTATATTCCTCGACTGGTGGAGAAGCACCAATACTATCAGCTCTATCATCGATTCTATCAGCACACGTTGGTTCTATATTTCTTCGATTTTGAGATTTCGATCATGGCTTTTATTTCTGCATACCTATTTTCTACAGTACTAGTATCACGTGTGGAAATTCATTATTCTCTTACAACGATAGAAGACACTAAACTCGATCAAAAGTCTTCATTGTTACAGTAATGTTGTTCATATCGAATATCGATCACCCGATTAGTTCTGTTCCCTATCTCGGTTTTTGTTTCTATTCCCAGATCTTCATTTCGTCATTTCTTCATTTTTTTATTTCTCCATTTATTAATGTCTTTATTTCTTCATTTCTTCAGTTCTCCATTTTTTCAGTTCTCCATTTTTTCAGTTCTCCATTTCTTCAGTTTCCCATTTCTTCAGTTCTTCATTTCCCCATTTCTTCTTTCCTGATGAAGCACAGTGGAACATTTTGCTCGAATTTCCTCGCACCACTGGATCAAGTTTCCCGCGCTTTTTCTCACGCCTCCACGGACTCCGTTTCCCTGTATGTTCCGTTGAATGGATCGGTGATTGATGGAGGGACGTGTACGTACGTAGGCGAATTTGCAGTACAAGGCCAGGTCCATCGAGTGAGCAAACGCCAATTCAAACGCGACTCGAGATCTTGTGCGTAGAAATTTATCGCGATAGATTCCTATCACGAATGTCCTCTTAATGGCTTCCGTCGCTGAATAAGCCCGTCTTCGTGCATAGTCATCGGATTTCGGAGGAAATAATTTAATTGGTAGATAACTATAGCAAAGCTCATCTGTATTGGTAGCAAATAGCAGAGGTTTGAAATCAATATCGAGCATCAAACTTGTCAAACTTCTCGTTTAACCTGCTGGCCCCGTTCTATCCACTTTCCCAATTTCCACTTTCATGGAATTAGGAAGATTTCCAGAAGTCGAATGATTATTCCATAATTGAAAGATTAATTAAGTGTTTGCTAAGGGAACCTATCTCTTCTCCAATCTTTATTACATTTATTCCAAAGAGAATAGAGTCCACTTTCAAATTTCCTTTATTTCCTTTCCTTATTAATGGAATTTTGAATACATACGGATATCCGCCATTCTTTGAACAGATTGGTGGTGGAAAAGGTTCTTCAGCGAGAGAATTGACGCTATATCGCTGCAGACGTAGGTAATAAAATTACGGACACATAAAATTGTCCATATCGATGGAACTTTATAACGTTCAGACATCTCGAGACTTCGATCGCTTAAGATCCATCGATAATATGTCGTACTCTGCTGTTTAGCAGTAGCAATTACTTAAATCATACTAATCATGATAATGGCTTTATTAAAAAAAATGACACCTCGATTATCACTACGATTGTGTAGGTCATCGCGAACATTGCAAATTACGTTATTGATAAGACAACGATCTACAATAAATGCGAGACACGTTCCAAGAGTTATTGAGTTTATTAGTGCGGGGATGTGATTTAATTCAGGTAGAAAAAAGTTTATCCCTCATTTCTCCTCTTTCAGCGAAATTTGCAATCGCGGAATGGAACGAAAATAAAGAGGGAACTGGCGAGCACTTCATGCCGCGTCGCTGCTGGGTGGAAGTGAATTTTTCTAAAGTGGTCGGCGTTGATTTTTCGGACTTTTCGCGCTTCACCCGACACGTGTCACGGCCAACGGCAGTTTTGATGGCTACGTCCGTTGCAGAAGATCCGTGTTCCGCGACAGATTGCTGCGAACGAGTACTGTTTCGAGCGGCCTTCAATGGGATTTTGAATCCTTGACATTCGCACGCCGCTGGCTGTTTAAACTGCTCGTGGAACCGTGTCATAACTGCGAACCGATAACTCCAGTGATTCATCTATATTCTACTCTCAGAGTGGAGAAATACAACGGCAATGAATTTAATAACAACGTACTTTAGATATATTTACTAAGATAATGAGCAAGCTGGAATTCCCTCGAGAGTGTCTGTATTATATTGTTTGATAAGTATTAGTGGAAGATAAAGTCCTCAGTACATAACACTCCGCTGTTCATAAATGAATTTTTGTAAACATTTAACTTCAACAATGGACACGTGGTGTTGATAAGAGAGGCGGTATGTAGATGACTCACATTATCATCATTAAGCGAGCCAGTACGCTAGGCTCTTTTTACCCTTTAGTAGTTCATACTTTCTCTTTAAACTTTTTTAATCAACTCTCGTCAGTGTGCTCCAAATATTTCCCGCTTCGCATCTCGTTGCTAAAAATGAACGTAGAGCTTTTTATTTCCATTCATCATTTATTTCGTATTCAACAATCTAAAACGGTAAAAGTGCGCGTACAATTGGTTACCAACTGGCACATAAATTATTACATCTCCATGGTCGAAATTGCCTAACAATTACAGGTGCATTTAAAACAAAAACATAGGTGAAGAAATGTTGTAACTTAGAGAGTGTTGAGCTTCGATTCGACCATTCAGTAGTCTATGGTTCTACTATCTTCCTAAATTCTTTCACTTCCTTTGCATCAGTCGACAAAATGTTATCGAAATGTGTCATTTAGTGACAATTTTATTGCCACTTATTCTTTTACTAATACAATAGCTATCTAGTGCCACCTATATATTCTATGAAAGACCAATAATTCTTTACCAACTACAGTGCCTTGTTGGACTCGTAAATGAGAGATAATGGGGAGTGGAACGATGGTATTAACGCATAAACGTTGGCAGGGAGGAAGGTGTTTAAGAAACTTTCTTTTTGGGAGACACCGCGTGACTGGAATTAACTAGAGTGTACAGGAGTCGTGGCACGGTGATTAAGAGATAAACCGAAAGGATCGTGGCGAGTAGGAGGAACGCGTAAACGTCGAGCAGCTCCAGCTGCCACCACGTTAGATCCATGGCTGGTGATCTGAGGGAGTCTCCGCCGTGTTTGATGATGTATTCGATCCAATAAATGGCAGTTTTCAGGGGGCTTAGAGGCCGATCCCGGAACTTCTTGGAGATTCTTTGTATCGTTTCCCTGAAAAGGATATGGAAGGTTTTCTGTGATCGTTCTTCGATTAAATGAGGCTTTGAGAGCAAAAACCTATCTCACATATTTTGCGAAATTGAGTTAGTAGCAATAACAGGGAAAATAAGAAAAATTAATTTTTTTTCAATGCAGGTTAGTCCGTTTTTGCTCGTAATGCCTCAAAACTCCTTAGTAGTAATTCAATTGATAACCCATTATTTAACCGATTGATTCCACATTTCCAGTGTTCTATACAAACTATGTAATTGCAAGTGAAAATTGTAAATGAGATTTAAAATATTGTTATTCAGATATATACAAAGACGTAGTCTGTGACGTTAGAGCATATTTAAGCAAGAATATAATTAGTTTATCATTTGGACTCTAGTTTATCATTCTTTATTTAAATATTGCCTGACCCTTGGAGTGGCGCCTTTCATTCATAGTTTAAACTACGTTTCTTTCCCGCGTGATTATATTATATCGTACTTTAAACTTTTTCCTATCTTTGAACCGGTAGCTTGGCATTCGTCGTGTAATCGTATCGTTAAGGCCGTCTACGGAGCTCGAGATATAAAAAAATCCTTGACAGAAATGTCGTTTCATCTAGAGCAACGGTTGGTAGTTCTATTTGATAGGTAATCTTAAATGAAAAATGTAGTACCTGTATTTGGGATCGTGCAAAATGGCATTTATGGCCGCGTCCATCGCCTCCTCCGTCAGGGTGTCAACGTCTAATCTCACAGCAATGTTGTTCCCGGCGTAGATGTCGATATTGACGAATTGATCGCCAAACAATGGTATACCGATCATGGGTACGCCATAATGAATCGATTCTTGGGTGCCCATGAGGCCACCGTGGGTGATGAATGCTTTTATGTTTGGATGCTCTGCAAAAATAGATATTCGATATCAATCTTCATTCCACCTAAATTTCCAACCTATCAAACATCATGAATGAAAAAGAATTCTAGGCAATGTCCTTTCAGATTGAACTTCGTAATCAAATGATAGCTATTAATTTTGAAATTCTCTATTCTACGCCCCTTCATCTTCCTTTGACTTTGTTTCACGATATCAAACAAATATTGGTCCTATCCTCGAGCGATATGCTCTCGTAGTTGCCCGATCCCATCGAACTTCGCCTTGCTTCCAACGAGCTTTCAACAAAGACGACTCACTCAGAACTTCAACCTGCGGGATCCACGGTAAGATGTAGATATTCTTCGGCAAGCCAGGCGGAAGCAAGCTTGGTTCCGGTATTTTCATTAATACCCGAACCGGTGCTATCTTTCCCAGGGAGTTGTAGAATATTTTCAGATGGTGTGCGGGGAAGGATTCGATCTTCACCATCGAGCCGAACGAAAAGTAGAGAAACCCGTCCGTGCTCTCGTTCATCCATTTCTCCAAGCTCTGAAAGCAAGTGGTCGTTGTGCTGTATAATTCTATCCAACCCCTTGGCCTTTTATCAAATATTCTTCTTTTACCCGCAGGGGCATTCCTAGTCAAATGGATCATTTTCTGCGACCCGTGTCTGGGATTTGGAGGAAACTGAAATATGATATACCCCATGCGTTTTTGAAAAATTCTTCTACAAAAGAATTTGTATCCCCTGAACTAAACATCGCGCGAGATTGCTTCTTCTTTCGTTTTAATCGGAAAGGATTGGCCTCGCTACGAAAATTTGAGAAATAATGCAGAGGAAGTGCTAGGGGAGACCGGGGCAGGTTGTAACACGGGGTAAATTGTAACATAAGTAAAATCTTTTGAACGACAAATCTGGTAACCCACAGCATGCGAGATCTGCTTGACGATATTAGCACCGTCGGTTTTAGTGACACAAACGAGCGTTATGTATTCATTTTGTGATTATAGCCCAGAATTTTAGTATTTAGAGCACGTAAGTAAATGTTGTCTTAGCACTTTTATTTCAATTAACCGTCATTAAAAACAGTTTGAATTTTTGTTTCTTTGTCGCAAATGAATCAGTACACATTGGTTTATTATAATGTGTATGCATTTTAGTGATTTGATGTTTAGTTTCTCGTTTGCTGAGATAAAACGCAAAAATTCGACCTCGGGGTAAATTGTAACATGTTACTATACTTACTCCGTTCCAAATGGTGATAAAACGAGCTATTTGCTGACGCACCGGAAAAAGATGCTCTAGACGAACAACAGAACAATCGAGAATCCAGAAAATAGAAAAAAAGTATAAAGGAAGAAGTTAAAAAAGCGTAGAAGAAGATTTTGATAGAATCAGATGAATAAGCAATGATTGTTTAACTCACGTATATCAAATGTTTAATAATGATCTGAGTCTTCATTTATATTCTTTAGAAATGTTTATTTGTGTTCATATTTGTATTTAAATAAGTAAAACAGATGTGTTACAATTTACCCCGGACTGGGGCACATTGTAACAAAAGTTCAGATTTGTTTAAGATGAAGCTAGATGTCTAAGTGTCCAAGATTTTGTCAGGTATTTTCACGCAATTAGTTCACCACATATGTAAGTAGTAAATCACGCAAATTATTTCCTGATTGGGGAAAACACTTTCGAGAAAAAAATGTGAAAACTTTTTTTGTTACAATCTGCCCCGGTCTCCCCTACCTCTGGCGACGTGTGGTTTTTAAACAAATTCAAAAGCAGCAAAATGATGACTTAAACACCCCCTAATTCCTCGCGAACTACATCGTACACCAGTGTCATCAAAATCCATCGACGTCGACTGATCTCTTGGTGTCTTGTACTTTACACTCGAAGCCCCCGAAGTTTTATTTTAAACGAATGTTTGAAAGCGTTCCAAACATCGACCATACGCGAACAGGATATCCACGAGTGCTGGGAATGACTGGCAGTAGCAGTAAAAATACGACATACAGTAGAGCGTCAATTATCCGAACCTCGATTAACCGAACCGTCGAATATCCGAACCAATGCTGCATTATCACTATCCCCACCACTGTTTCGACCCAGTGTAGCCGTATTGATTGATTGATTGACTTTTGCTTAATCAAAATTAACACAGTAGTAGTCTTGTATTTAATAAGTAATTTTATGTGTAATTCCTATAGTTATAAATTGTGTAAAGTACATGCATGCTTCATTCTCCGAACTGTTCGATTATCCGAGCAATTCGAATTTCCGAACTACCTCGGTCCCAAGCAGTTCGGATAATTAACGCTCTACTGTACTATACAAAGACCACTGTTATTGTAACACTGAGTAAAAAGGATAAACTTGCAACGTCAGCCAGATAACCGTAATTCTGATAACATAAGCTGTCAGTACATAATGCCGTAACAAAAGAAGATATACGGATAAGATTAAGCCACTCGGTCACGGCGGATCAAATATTCTTTAAATCGCCACGGTTATTGCAAGCATTGCATAAGATACCTACTCGGGACAGAATCGAGTATCCGATATCCTCCCAAAGCCACCCGCATGCTATAAATCCCTCAAACGCGGATATTTTACTTCTGCTCCCTATAAACTAGCAGTCACAGATTTCCACGATGGAACGTGAAGCAGACACAAAGCATAGCCAAAAGTGGTAGCGAATTTCGCCACTTTCGTTAATTCCGACTTATAGCGAAGAAGCAAACCTTGTTGCTCCTCGTTCAAACTGACTCTACTCCCTTGGATCGACAGATCTTATGCTTTTAAAGAAAAAACAGAGAGATAGATCCGTACTCTTAAGAAACTAAAGGTTTGCAAAGATAGTTACAGCAGGTAGTGGCACCATGTTCTCTTGCATTTCGTCCGTCTGTACGTGTAGCCCTCCAACTTCGATAAGGGCTGGTGTCATCGGTCTTATCCCGTTCATGGATATGTGACTGTTTGCGAGTATCATCGAGATGTTGTTCTCCAACTCCCGGATGTCTGGAACGTCGGGACCGAAGTGTCTCCTCACGATGTCGGTCTGCACCGCGGTCAGGTAATTGAAGTACCATTTGTTATGCGTGTTGTGCACGAAGTTCCACAATCTCTGCCAGAAGTTCATGTGCTGCGGGTAGGAGAGCAGGTTGTTGGGCACGATGGCTATGTTCTCTGGGTTGGCGATCATGTCGTTGGTCCATGGATATAGAACCGCGGAGCTCACACCCACTACAGGCACTTTAAGCATGTAACCGAGGGCGGCGTAGCATTGGGCACCGAATACCTGTAAACGATTCGGGAGCTTTCATTAATCATTTCATCCGCGCAGGGTATATTTGACGCAGAGTATCAGAGGATCCCTGATAGACCGCAATCGCGAGCAGATTAACCCTTTTTGAAGGGTTCGAAAAGTTAAACCACGTTGAAAGGTGAACGTTCCCGTAATAGAATTTCTGCAAGTTGCTGTGTTGTCACTTGATATGGGTCTGCCTTCAAAAATAAGATAAGTGCGAAGTAGGTTAAGGGGTCAGTCCACTGTGACGGTTTGAAAAATTAAGCTATTTTTAAAGATTTTTTTCTGCGTAGATACAACATATAATGAAATAAATCTTTTTGGTGTCTATTAAGCTAATCTTATATTATACAAAAAAATTTAAAGATTTTTTTAATTTGTTTTAAAACGTTAAACGCGATTATCTCAAAACAACATTTTTTAAATGGTGCAGGTGATTGCAAAAAAAATATTTGACCAATCAGCCTGAAATATTTTCACGTTATTTAGCACAGCAGTGGCTTTGACAGGGATCACGGAAACCTTTATTAATTAAACATTCCATAGTTTTTACAAGGAAATATGTTTGGAAAATTCCCCGTATTTCGTTGATTAAATTTCAAATTTACCATCTAATTCAAGTGCCCTCCAAAATAATTACAATTTCGATCCGCAGTTCCTATGAAATTAATTTCTCCCTTAACTTGCTTTCCTCTAAAATCATAAAACGGTGACATGTGCCTGTTCCCCACTGGACCCCTCAATTTCAATATCATTTCAACCCTCGAACGACAGGTAGTTCGAATGATACATGGAAGCTTATACCTAGGTCTTCCTGGAGCCACAGTGACTGTCCCACTATACACAATAGTGAATAATATATACATATATAAATATACATGTAACCGATATATAACTGTCACGGAACCGACATAATATCAATTCTGCAGAACCGTAACCGATCGATTTCAAATTTTACACACATTTTTTGTCTCCCAATGTCACAATCCTGAGGGGTGTCCCCGTCAAAAATCAATTATTTTTCGACAAAAGCGACTAAGGTCCACCCTAATGCACATACATACTTCTATTATTACAATTTATTTCGCCACTTGGGCCCAACAATAAGTAAAAATCAGCACGCAACTTTAATGGCTGATAATGGATTAATCAAGGGCGACTTAATGAAAACGTGATGCATGTAATTTGTAGATACATATATAAATATACATGTAACCGATCTATAACTGTCACGGAACCGATATAATATCAATTCTGCAGAACCGTAACCGATCGATTTCAAATTTTACACACATTTTTTGTCTCCCAATGTCACAATCCTAAGGGGTGTCCCCGTCAAAAATCAATTATTTTTCAACAAAACCGACTAAGGTCCACCCTAATGCACATACATACCTCCATTAAGACCAGGTCGTAAGGTGGATCCGTCGGCGGATTACGCACGAGCTTCTGTATCTCCGGCAAGCCCAGGCCCTCGCAAACTTCGTTCCCTGTTATCGTGGCGACAGCGTGTGTCAAGGACTCTTTGACGATGATGTTCATCAGCTCGTAGGTAAAATTGTTAATAAAGCTGATACTCGTCGGAATAACAGCTAGATCCGTGTAATTAGGGTACGGTTTTTTCTGGGGGAACGTGCTTATTACGTCCACCTGATGACCCTTCTTGGCCAGGCCCTTCATTAGTTTCTCGAACATTACAAAGTGGCTCTTCCCCTTGAAGGGAAATGCGCACAGTATCCGATACCCGTCGCATACCGACACCGCGATGAAAATGAAAATGAAAATCGGCAGCAGCTTCATCTTCGTGCTGCGGATTCCTCAACGCTCACTTTCGATCTCAACGTATATCTCCCTTCTTAACTGATCGCGAGTCACTTCGCGGAAGTCGACAAAGAAGATTGTTCGGTGTTCATAGGATTCATTAACCACTGAAGACGCGTTCTTCCACGGTCTTGGTAAATAGAATCTTGGGGAGCACAGTGCTCCCTGGCGTCGATTCAAATCCCAAGTTAAGATACTGCTCAAGGAAGCGGCACAGAACTGAGGCACTCGGTCGTTCCAATCGGCATACCGCGACCTATTAAGCCCCTCGAGTTAAAATGAGGAAGAACCTTCGCTCGACTTTCCACTTTCCTTCACGTTGACGGGCCAGCGCGAGTTTCGTAACGATATCAGGAGGCACTTTAACCTACTGCGTAATGGAGTCTACTCGTGTATGCCTGAAGTACCGTAGATAAATTTGACCTTCCGATACTTGGCCTGTGTCACGATACGAGAGCCAACAGCATCGTATCTACGTAACAGTCGCGTCGATATCTACCACCGCGATCGTTTCATGTCCGACGCTCGAGCGGCAATGGAAAAAACTTGTAACCCGGCCGATCTTGACTTTCCATACATTTTGTCTCTCTAGCCCACTCGGCGATATCCACTGCCTCGACTTCTCCACCTGTCCCGTCCGACTTTCAAGACGCACTAAACGATCAAGACACTTTCTGATAAGGCATTGCTTGCAAAATTTTTCACGATTACATCAATGATAATGATAGCTACTATTTTCGTGTTGTTATCATTTGGCACGTATAACAGGCGGTTTCATAAGTCTGCCTTGAACTTGCGACATTGTAGCATTACTTTCATGTGCGTCTGCGTTTTTCTGTCACGGTATCTGCGAACAATGACTCGCGGTTAACGTTCCACGTAACTAATTGTAAGTAAAATCGTAACGTAAGATATCTCGGTCTTCAATTCATTCGGGGTAAACAAACCGAGGTTTGTGTCGTATGACCCTTGGGGTTCACTTCACAGCTGTGAGGGGAAGGGGGGTTAGTTTACAACAAGGCCAGGTACTCTCACCGTTCGAACTTTCGCAATACAGTAGAGCGTCAATTATCCGAACCTCGATTAACCGAACCATCGAATATCCGAACCAATGCTGCATTATCACTATCCCCACCACTGCTTCAAACCAGTGTAGCCGTATTGATTGATTGATTGACTTTTGCTTAATCAAAATTAACGCAGTAGTAGTCTTGTATTTAATAAGTAATTTTATGTGTAATTCCTATAGTTATAAACTGTGTAAAGTACATGCATGCTTCATTCTCCGAACTGTTCGATTATCCGAGCAATTCGAATTTCTGAACTATCTCGGTCCCAAGCAGTTCGGATAATTAACGCTCTACTGTATGACCAATCCGTGTTCACCCTCCCCTCCAGCGGTATGCCCCTACCTGTAGGTTTTTATAGACCTCGACCGGTTCGGTTTTGGCGAGTGGAGGGGGAAGGGTCTCTGGCGTCGAGCAGTTAAAATCTCCCGCGCCGAGTGTAGTTGCATTTGCGCTTCCTTCCGTATTAACAGGTTAAGCGCAAGGTGGAAAAGCGTTGGAGTTATTAATTGAATGGTGAGAGATTTATTCTAAATTCTCTTGCTTCGAACATCGACCAAGAGACTCGGTAAGCAGACTCAATCCCGGAATCAATTATTGTTATCACGCTCAAGTGAGCCAGTTTAAATCCAACGTGACACGGTTCACTTTGTAGAATGACTGCGGGCATTGTAACACTGCGCTGCTTAACAAGCCGATGATTGCAATTCCGCGTCTAAATTACGTCTGGAAATCTCAACACCGGAGTGTCGTTTTTCTATTTTCCTTCGTTTAAGCCAGTGCCACTCAAAGTGAGCGTTATCGCCCCCCACCTCTGAGGCGTTTCAATCATCTAAGGGGACATTCGATGTTAAGGGGGCGATTAGGACGTCAATAACACGAGGTTGCAAATCATTACCCCGCAAAGTTCATTAACTCTAAACGCATACGCAGATTTTCTTGTAACAATAGAATATTTCCCTATAACAATTTTCTCAATGATATTCGGCGTAACATTACTATCGTAACTCACGATATTGCGTTACGACAGTGTGACCTTAAAGATTAAAATGGAATAAGTAAATAGAAAGAAGTGTGATAAAGTTTAAAAATTTTCGTTTAAGCGAACGTATTGGACGTTCTTGTGATTTTGTCAGGTAGGGAAGTAGAGTTTACGGAAAGATTACCCGGGGTTTGATTAGTGGGTGTTCGTTTGGGTTACATCGTAGATAAAGGTCAAATAAAGACAGAGATAATAATAATAATAATATGATATAATGAAACGACCACTATAAATTGCCAGACAGGTCGGTCGAAACTGACATGCATCTGTGCTCTTCGAGAGTAATAGGAAAATTTTAGTAGAGAGAATACTTTGCACTTGATTTTTGAGAATGAGCTGTTGAATATTTGAAGGTATAACCTAGATATCGAAATTGCTTCGTAAAAGCTGTGACAGCCACTTTTATTAGCTTCTGTATAGGAGAAGTAGGACTTGTTCATTGTCGTGAATAAAAGGGACCGTAATCTAGAATAATTGCGAAAAGTCGCCAAGGGGAGGAATTCGCGGTGAATGTTCGAAGAATGCCAGCTGAAATGGGTTTAAAGGAAGTTTTCATAAATGGTGGGGGTTTAATTATAAACTGGTGAAAATTTTACATGCATTGTGTTGCAGCTTTTGTTATTTTGATTGTGCTGTCGCAACGTCAGCGTGGAAACCTGTCAAGAGCTTTGACTAAGATTCTTGATTATTTAATCTACAGCTTGTTAACTTTAAAATTCAACTTTTCCATTAAATTTCTATTTTGTTCAGTTGTGCTTGTATTATTAGTGGAAAATATATCAAGAATTATTAACAAGACAGACATCAGGGTCTGCTATTAATTTCCTTTATTTCCAAACTTTTACAGATAAAACTTGGAAAATTGTATAAGCCTCTCCCAACTTTTTCAGCTGTAAAATCGATAATTCGATTGCGAGACGATTCCTCCTGTTTTTATTAAGAATCGTCGCTCTTTAATAACCGTCCTTTTTAGTACCAATTGAAACGGTTCCATTAACTGCTTCGAATCGAAGAAATTTCTTTCAGTGCACGTTTATTTCGCCCCGATACTTTCATCGAATCGACCTTCATTTGATTATCGTGAAAGGAAGCACATCCTCCTTCGTTTAAGAGTGCGATATTCGACCTTTGAACTTAATTATCGGCAGACACTCGCTGATTGTCGTTACTACTACTTTAACTTAAAAGTATATTCACCTCCGGCTTCTTCCACGATATCAGAGAAGTTTCTGTGAGACGTTGATTTACGCGTGTAATGGCAAAGTGCAAATGTCTGGTCACGACAGCAAGTAGATTACGCGTGCTCATTTTCGTGGTGGGGACAACAGAGAACTATAATTCTTTGGCAGGATTTTCGAAAGAATCTCGAGAAATATTGTCATATGTTATTTATGATTCAAACAGGAAAAGCGTAGGAATTTCAGTCATCAAAATTTTTAGCTTTATTTAGTACAGCTAATTATTTTCGTTGTTAAAGAAAGACGCATACGACCTTTCGAGGCAAAAATCGTATGCTGTTATAAAGAAACCCAAATTTAGAACCAAAAATGATTATTTTTCGAACGTTTTAAAATTTATTATGTCTATGGCGATACTTAATATATCACAAAATAAATGGTAGGTTTCGATACAGCTATTTACTATTTCCCTATTTATGTTCATTTTTCAAATATGCAGTTGTGTCTTTTAATCACAAATAATTGTGAACTTGTTTTATCAGTAGTTTCGTAATGGTTCTTAAATGATAATAGGTATCTATACTCCAAGTCGTTTTAGAAGGAACTTATTCGCGCATGTAGAATGAGCTCATTGGCTTCGAGGAAGTATTTGTTTGGGGTATAGCCAATAGTAATTTGTTTCGGCACCAATGAACGCCAACAATTCGTCGGTCGGCAAGTTCCTTCTAAAATGACTTGGAGTATACATTCTTGGACGGAAACAGATGCAAATCAAATTTATCTTCAAGTTCAACGATTTGAACGTCTATTTTACATATGTTTACGAACACCTGATTAAAAAAAAATGATGAATAAATAGTCACTCTCGTTAGTAGATTCTGACAGGCACGAATTTGAATATGTAAAAGAAATTAAAATACAATTAGCTAATTTGCACTGGAAATCAAAAGACTGTTTTCGTGCCTGTAGATTTTGCTTTGCTTGAGATATAACGCTTGATGTTTTGTGCTCTTTTACTTCACGAACTGTCTGAAACTGACGATGTTCGTCATAGTGGTGTCGACACAGTGTAACGAAACTTTTAATGGCCAACAACACGCGTGGCGTCAACTCGTGATTATTAAAGTCTAATTAGTGCCCTTGAAACCAAGCTATCACGACCGATTCACGTAGGTACGTAACGTCGCATTCAGTTACGTCTTACACAACTTCAATTACAATTTATTTCACCACTTGGGCCCAACAATAAGTAAAAATCAGCACGCAATTTTAATGGCTGATAATGGATTAATCAAGGGCGACTTAATGAAAACGTGATGCATGTAATTTTGTAGATAACATATATACTTGGACATTTTACAACGTATTTTACAACTACTGTAACGTGGAAACATTCTACTTGCTTTCTCATTTCTATTTTGAAAGGGTATAAAAAAAACCATAGGATTTCCAAATCCATTGTCACTATCTATCTAACTGTTCATAATATGGCATTATAATCATATCATTTGAAATTCTAAAATCCCAAATAACAATAGTTATTAAAAACTCGTTATGATCAACGCGCTAAAATGATCGCAATATATAAATTCGCCTAGCACTTTCAGTTTTGGTTCAGTTTGATTTCTTGTCGAACTTAATGCCGTTAAGAAATTTCCCAAGCAATAATTTATGCAGAGACACTAATATACAGACAGTCACAAAGAGACCTATTATTAAGAAACTAAAAACATCGACTAAGTATAATTTCCACCAGGGCATATTTGCTACCGGAGTTCTCAAAGAATCCGGACCATTTCTAATCACGTATTCGATCCAGAACGCAGCAGTGTCCAGTGCACTCATTGGTCTATCGTGGAAGAGTTTCGACGCTTTTTTTGCAGATTCCCTGAAACAGCAAGCAGTACACACATGCTGAAGGACAAGTACATGCATTTCCAATATTTGCATTGCAATCGAAGAAACACTAACAAGGGCCGACGGATTTTAAACTGTGAAGGTTTGTGAGAGGACCTCAATAAAAGTATCTGTCAATTTCAATTCGGTTCTTCAGAGTGAAATGAAAACAACCCCTAAAGGTTAATGAGTGTGATTCTATTTTCCAGTATACCGCATAGAAAAAAAATGCTATATAAAGAAAATTTACTGTTTTTTATTCTGTATAAAAATATATAATCGAGTTCTTTAAAACTTGTGGATTGGAAGATTTTACAGTTTAAATTACGAATTTTAAACAATTTGATTTCACAGTTTGATAGAGCATAAAAAGTTGTTAAGTTTTCATTATATGAAATTTTTTTCATATATTCTACACATATCACACATTAAGCTTTAAGAGGTGTTTTCCTCCCGAAGGACCAAAAAGCGGACACAAACGACAAATGGCCCGCTACTTTTATCGAGGTAACTTTCCTTGTAAGAAGGGTATCTTCGACAAAGAAAACATTCTTTCAACACTGCTCTTTCAAATACTGCTCCAGTGAGTTGCAAAAAGTAAGATTCGAGTGGAGGGGCAGAAGAAACGTAAAGAAGAAGGTACTCACCTGTACTTTGGATCGTGCAAAATCTTCTGCAATGCCACATCCATTGATCGTTCCCTAATGTCATCGACATGCATTAGAATCGCCATATTCTTAGCAGCCAAAGCTTTCACATTTTTCAATTGATCCGCGAACACCGGTATCCCTATCATGGGTACCCCGCAGTAGACCGCTTCCTGGGTTCCCATAAGACCACCGTGCGTTATGAATGCCTTCGTGTTTTTATGTTCTACGAGAAATAAGGGTAATAAAGTTAAAATTTCGACCGTAAAATTTTTAAAATATTAAAATATGATTTCGGCGCACAGTTTCGGTCAATATTTTATATTGACCGAAATATTATATTTGCAAATTAGCTTTTATTCCTTTTAATTGACCGAAACTGTGCGTCGAAATCATATTTTAATATTTGAGAAATAAGGGTGTTTGAATTTTATAAACTCGGCCCAGCATCTCTACAATCAAATCTCAGAATATTACGCGGGTCTGCCATGCGAAATCGGATGAAATACTATGGTGGAGAGCGAGAAAACATGAGGTTTCTTCGCTTACTGAGCACGGCGACTTGAGGTATCCAAGGGGATGTAATGACGTTACTGGGGAGGCCATGGGGCAGCCTCGTTGTGTTGGCACACTTCATTAGAACCTTGACTGGCGAGATTTTGGCAAACGACGCGTACAAATTGAGCAACGTGCTCTGCGGCAGCGTTTCGATGGTCAACATCGAGCCTAGCGTGAAGTACACCACCCCTTGGTCCGCGGAATCCAACCACTCCTTTAGCTCCTATGGCACAAAACGAAGGATATGCAGGTGCCTGATTGTGTAAACGTAAGCCGAAAATATGGAATGAGATCTGTTCATATAAAAGCGAATTCAAACGCGTGCCTAATGAACATTCAAAATCTGATTTCCTAGGAAAGGAAGCCTTAAATAAACAAATTTCATTTTATATTTTCGACTTACTTTTGTACAAGGAATCACTTATTTTCTTGTCGTAGCATGAGTTTAGAAATGCACTGTGTATTGCTGCAATTTCTCTCTAATCTGTTCCATTTTTTTAATCGATTTCAAACGGGAGGAGGTTAAAGATTCGACTCGTATGTATTTTTTTTATATTTCTCCCCGCTAGCTCCTCAGCATATGGACCAATTTTGATGATCTTTTTTTTATTCGAAAAAGGGCGATGCCCCGGTGGTCCCATCCCGTACTGCAATATTAGCCCAATATTTTGCCAGTTCTGGTTAATAAAGACTATTGTCACCTAATTATTATTATTATTTTATGTACGTACGCGCAGGGGTTGAAACGGTTCCGAAAATAACTGTTTCCTAATAATGTATCCTATCGGTTACGCATTGGGTATGCGTAGCACGTTTCAAAATATTTTCGATCAATGTCACATTTTTTTAATGGAAATTTGGTTTGTTTATAAGTTTTTTTCTCCCTGGGACTCTCTATCTGGTGTCTCTATTTTCAAAACTCCATAAATGCAGGAAGAGCCGAAATGAAAGACAGCATCTGTAAATTAAGTATTGAAAAGAGAGATTCTAGATAGAGAGGCTCAGCGATGATCTTATAAACAAACGCGAAGAGCGATTCTCTGGGTCGGAGGATTCAAGACCAATGGGCCAGTCATTTGCATTCCTAAGATAGTGGCAAGCGCGTTGCATTTAATACTGTGTAAATCTGGCGCCGACTTAAATAAATTGAGATCCATTGATTAAATGAAGGGAAGAATTATTTTTTACTGTTTAGTGCATTTTTATTTTATTGAAGTCGGTTTTAATTTATATTGAAATTTGTTTATAAACGGAAGGGACTTGGTCTGTAGCCGACATAAATTATTCATAGTTATTGAAATTGAGTGGATGGTTTTTACTAGCTTACCGTTGTTAATTCTGATTTATCAACTTCCACGTGTAGTCCACCGACTTCGACTATTGCTGGCGTCAAGGGTCTCACCCCGTGGATACTGTGGTGGCCATATGTCAGGGCCAAGGACACGGTCCTTTCTATCTGGTTAATATCGGGCAAATGCTGGCCCAAATACTTCCTCATTATCTCGGTCTGATCGGACGTGTAGTGGTAATATAGATGCAGCTCTTTGAAATTTATTAGAAAGTTCCACAGCCGATCGAAGAAAGTGTCCACCACGGGTTTGTCGTAGCTGCACCCCGAGTAGAATGCGTAATTGTTAGGATTGCCCATGAAATCGTTGATGGCGGCCATATCTACGAATGTGGCGGCAACGGCCACTGATGCATTAAGAAAGGGACCAAATCCTAAGTAACATCTCGATCCGAAATACTGAAATCAAAGGAATTGGGTTGATTAGGTACAATGGCGCGCTCAGGATTTAATCTTGGGGGGACCCGAGTTGAACGGATAAAAATATTGTTAATGTGAATTCGACCAAATTCATTAGATGATTATAAAAATTTATTTAAAAAATAAAATCCAGTCTTCTTTTCTATTTACAAACCCCTTCTTTGAGGGTGCCAAAGCCCCTTGGCCCCCTTCTGGGTGCGCCACTGATAAAATACAATGTGAATATTGACAGAATCTCTAATGCTCTAATTTATATATTTAATACAAAATTTGGTAAATGTTTAGATTAGGGGAGGATTCTCCGATTTCAATGACCTTCACATATGTTGTCGACATTTCCCTCAAAACTTTTTGGCGGTTCGCCTTAGTTTCAGAGATATTAATAAAAAACTTTCGGCATAATATATATTCAAATCAGTTTCATAACCGACGGTATTAGTATTGGTTTGGGCTAGAATAGGACGGGGGGCGCGTAAAACCTGGTAGCGAACCGATTTGCGTATGTGTTAAACTCGGTAATTTTAGTGTTTACTGTGGGTGACGGGAAAGTGATTTGACTCCTTGTTTTACTCGCCCGCAAGCGTGCGCGCGCCCCCCGCTCTAATCTAGCCCAAACCAATACTAATACCGTCAGCTGTGAAACCGTTGACAGTTCTACTTAGTGTTAAGTAAAGTTTTTTGCAAATATCTCGTAAACCAAAGCCGAGCGCTGAAAATTTTAGAGGGAAATGTTATTCAGAATAATTACCTTGACAACATATGTGAAGGTCATTGAAATCGGAGAATCCTTCCCTAATCTAAACATTTACCCAAAATTTTCCTGAATAAGAATATGGTGATTATGAATATCAGAACTTTCGCACAGTAACTACGAAAACATTGGCAGTATTTATTATTATATCCTCGGGAAGACGTCATGTGTTTACCTCAGTGATGACGAGATCGTAAGGCGGATCGCTTGGCGGGTTACGAATAAACTTTTGCATCTTTTCGCAACCCATTAATTCGCATAGTTGCATGCCAAACCTTGTTGCAACCACATATGTCTCCGAACCGTTGAACTGTCTCCCCGTGTCAATACTTAGGTTGTTAACAATCTGCTTCCTAGTTCCATTTAAGTCGACGACGTCCGTGTAATTGGCGATTGGTTTCTTCGTTGGAAAGTGGCTGATCATGTCGATCTGGTGGCCTCTTTTTGCTAATCCTTTGCACAGCACTTCGAACATCCTGAAATGGCTCCTCCCTTCATAAGGAAACAGGCACAGAATCCTGTAGCCTTCGTTCGATCGTACGAAAATGGTGAACACCAAGACGAACAATACTTTCAGATACTTCATGTCCTTTCCTTTCCTTCTTCTAATATCTGTGAAATTCACTCCTCTAAGGTTTTACCGTAACACGTCTTCAAATTAATTCACGGTTATCGCGATTGTTTTTTTTAACTTTACACTTGCACAAGAATGACGGTCAAGCTTTGGCGCTACTATCACAATCGACGAAAGCAAATTAAGCGTTTAATTAGTCTTTAGTTATTCCGATTATGAAAAGTGCCGTTCCCTATCTCCGCGTATAAGGACGATTCACTTTCGGTTCGATACCAATCGCACCGATGTATCAGCAAGTAGTACCTCGTGAGCTTTAACGGACTGGATGCGCGCGAGTGACTTTTGAACGAGTAACATGAATTTCTGAATTCTATGTCGCCAGTTCAATGTGTTCGCTAGGAGTGGGAGAGTGGGAGCTAATAATCTTGGAATTAATGTGTATGCCTTCCTCTATAGTCACTGTGTCACACGTGAGCAACGTATTTATAGGTTTAAACACACGATGAGTTTCCAGAAGTGTAATTTTCCGCCTTTGCACGCATTACGCTAGGATGTTATCAATGTAGGAAAGCTGTTATGCTGTTCGTAAATGATAGTGGAATTTTGCAACGGATACGAACTGCCGTAGAAAAAAGAAGAAAAAAGGAAGAATGACAGACAGATTAGCAGTTTAATCATTGTGAAGAGTATAACAGATATTAATAGGTGGGATGAGAAACAGATTTATCTGATATTCCTTTAGTTTTTGCCAGTATTTTTTACATAGAGGAGATCCACATACGTAACCAGGAATCACATGATTCGTTTGATAAAGCTTGAAAAATAGCCTCTCGAAGCGAAGAGGTCTTCAACGTTTTACCATTTTTCAAACGACCATGTAGATTACTCTTAATCAGAAGGAAAATAAGCGTGGAGTTATTATTAATTATGATGAACACAGTGCACTCCATAATTATTAATTATACTTATAAAAGGTTCACAGGGATCATTACGACCATCTTTTGTGAAGAAAGGTTTATTAACATTCGCGTGGGTCTTTCTCCTCAGCTCGTTAGCATCACATATACCACTACATCGGAGGAAGAAATAATCACGTAACGTTAAAACGCGAAACGGTAATCCAGGTCTTTGAAATTTTCTGTGCTAAATGCTCATTTCGCTGTCAGGTGGTACGCTTAACGTCGCCCAGCCGTCGTGCATGACATTTTTTCACCTCATCCACGGTAATGAAAACAATTCGAATGGCCCAAGTTGCGTCTCCACCCTGTACGGGCGCCATAATGGCCCCTAACTCGGGGTAAAAGCATTACTGCGAGTGGAATAAGTTCCCTGCGGACTTTAAACTTTAATAACTCCTCGGAGCTTGTCAAACGTTCTTGCACATTTTTAGCAGAATTAAACGTAGTTCGCTTGGGTGTTCGATGGATTTACGGGTGACTCGTTAATTCAATTAAAAGTACCCTCTCGTCGTTAGGATCGTGTCGTTGACTCTCTGTAGCTACTTTAAATCTTTATCCCCTCGTTCTCCCAAGTAGCTTTACAATTTCATCGAGATCACAAGTTTTCGGTACTAACCGTGTAAGGTCGCACAACAGGTAAATCAAAACACTAATATAAGTAAATGTCACATTGCGTTGGGGCACTTCCAATATTTATTTAATAATCCGTAACTCGAAAACTAAGAACATATAAAGTTTTTACTTATACTAGTGCACATCTACACAGATTCATCCCCTGAAATATTGACATCATTCCCGAATCACACTGTATACATACAAAATATCAAGCATGTTCTTTCATTTATTATGTTTCTTTTATATGTATCGTCCTAGACGTATAGAGAATTTGTAAGGAACTGTGAATCAATGATTTTAAAGAGTTTTTAATTAGTTAGTCATCTCGAAGCAGTGACTGTAGATATTTTCACTTGTTTATAGAACTTTTCAATTTTCTTTTATCATTATTTTTGTTGCCGCATTCTAAAAGAACAAAGTCGCTTCCTCGTGTCACTCAGAAGAGGGTGAAACTGTTCTCTGTGTCCTCCGAAAGAAAAACAGTTGCAGTATATCGCAGATCTTTTGCATTCAGTTTTCTTTGAAGTGTGGAAGACATCCAGAGCTCCCCTGCAAAATCGTCGACGCAGTCGTGTTCCCTAAATTCACTTGGATTATTTCAATTTCTTTTTCTGGTGGCTGGCTTTATTGCAGAGTCTCCTCAACACGAGCTTCGATAGGGCTATTAAGAAATAAACGCCGAGGGCCAGGCAACTTATTAAGAAAGCAAAAACATCGACCATGTTGAGCTTCCACCAAGGCATGTCTACAGCTGGTGACTTCAGTGAATCTGGTCCATTTCTGATCACGTACTCGATCCAGTATACAGCAGTGTCCATTATACTCGTCGGTCGATCTCGGAACAATTTCGACATCTCCCTTGCAGACTCCCTGAAAACGTCGGAAATCCGCCTCGATTATTTCTTATTGATCACTTCTGAATGATATTTTATGCTAATGCCCCTGCGCCGTCTAAAAATAAGAATAGCGGAACGCCAAGCTTGCGCACGTAACTCCTAAATTATGCATAGCTTGAAAAATTCTCACCTACATACAAAGTATGCAAGGTTTAAGGGGGTCATTATGTATGCACAATATTTTCCTTGTAGGTGGAAGCGTTTCGAAGAATTGACGGTCAACTTCGTTCTTTTAAATAGAATGTATATTCTACGCCAACTTGTAAGAATATCGAGTTCTAAAGAAAACGGTTTTATTCTTCAATTTAATTGCTAATGGGTAAGGGAGAGCGGTGACAAACGTAACAGCATCATGAAACTAACACGCCTTCTCCCGCTTTCCACAAAAGTGTCCGAAACGTTTGCTTTACATAGTTACGCGTGTTTAGTATTTCTCTTCTTTCACGGAGTGACGCTAAGCAATATAACGATTCGTATACCGTGGTCAAGCTGATTTCGTTATTTCGACCGTTCAGGTACCGTTAAGGAACTAGTTTTTGATCAGTTTAGAGGGCTTCCCACTTTAATATTTATTTTTAACGTAATAAAACTTTAAACCATAAACTTTTTTTATACTAAAAGATGAATTAATGTTTAAACTTTAAGGAAAAATTTTAAAAAGTTGGAAATAAGTACAATTTAATTATTTATGATGTACGGCATAATAAGGTGACTAGGAACTAGTTTTTGATCATCTAAAATACATGGGAACTAATTTTTGATCAGGTTAGGAACTAGTTTTTGATCATCTAAAATAGATGGGAACTAATTTTTTGATCAGGTGAGTAACTAGTTTTTGATCGTCTAAAATACTTGGGAATTAATTTCTTATTAGGTAAGGAACTAATATTTGATCACACATTTTTTTGTATAAATAATCAATGTATAATCATGAAATATATTTTTCGTCAAACGTTATTTATTTTAACTTTTCTAGAAGACTTTTTAATATTTTTTGGTATGGTTTTGCTTAAATTTTTCTTCAATTTTTTTTTTCTTCATCCTTTTCTTTCTATACCATCTAAACTTAAGTTTTTTATAATTTTATAATGTGCTAACCTATTTTTTATTCAGGTGATCAAAAATTAGTTCTACAAGAAAAAGTTGGAACTAATTAATGATCACTGACTTTTAAAGCAAAATAATACATATAATACTAAAATTTTTGCGCTACTTTGTAAAGTAAACTATTGTAAGTAAAATGTATGAAAATAACCTTTAATGTCGCAACACCAGCAAAGAAATCGACTGTGACATCGATGGTTATGTCTTACTTCGCACAGTAAGAGATGGCGTTCAACAGAGACTTCCTTCAAGTGAGCTACCTTACACATTTATTTTCACAAGAACTAACCATACTAACTACTTTTACAGACAACATATATATTTTTGAATTATCAATTTTTATGTTAGTAATTATTTCAAACAATTATTTATTGACATAAACTTAAAAGAACGATTTATTTCATGAACTGATCAAAAACTAGTGCCTGATCAAGAACTAGTTCCTTAACGGTAAGTGTCTCCTTTGATGTTTTTTTTTTTGTTAATATTCATAGTTAAACTATAGACATTGATCCAATTATTTGTTAAAGCGTTCTTACAAGGAAACATATCGAACCCGAAAATTCTGATTTTAATGAAACTCCGTACGATTGTAGAGCATGTCGGAGTATGTAAGAAACGATTTTTTTTCTGCGGAAAAACACTCTGAGGGGGTGAAATCAGCCCCCAAATTTCAGCGATTTTTCGTTTCTCGAGTATAATTTTGGACGTACAAAAATTTCTTTTGTAGCGCGTTATACGGCATCAAACACTGAACATTTTGTCCATTTACGGTTTTCTTCTATCTCGCACCGTTACAAAGTTATACTCGAAAAACGAAAAATCGCTGAAAATTTGGGGGCTGATTTCACCCCCTCAGAGTGTTTTTCCGCAGAAAAAAAAATCGTTTCTTACATACTCCGACATGCTCTAAAATCGTACGGAGTTTCATTAAAATCAGAATTTTCGGGTTCGATATATTTCCTTGTTAGATAATATCTTTATAAGTTCCTGTATTTAATTTCAATAAGTCTTGTATAGTTTGTACGTTATAACAGTTCTATGCTGAAAAACATGGCTGGGGACAAAAGTAATACGTCACTACGGGGAGTAATTGAATCCAATATTAACAATAATTTTTCTTTCTTAAAAAAAAAGCAAATATTAGTTACCTTTGGGGTCGTTACACGAGAATTCCATATTAAATCAAATACACAGTATCAAAAAAATGTTTGAAGCTGTTTATAGTTTTTTATCGTTTAAATGTTTGTTTCTATCGTTTCTAATAATAAAAAATCTTATTTTGCTTTGGAAAAAGTGTTTTTACTTAATTCTTCTCAAAATAATTAGTATTACTTTCGCCCCATGGTATGTTACTTTCGTCCTACCCCAGCAGGACAAACGTAACAGTGACAGTCACTGCGGAAAATTGCCATAATTCTTTGACCACTTATCGTGGAAGGCTGGATTTATGGTCAAATGATAGACCAAGAAACACACTATCTTAAGACAAAATTTTCGTTTCTATATCTATAAGAGGCAGGTAGGCCAAATGTAAAAAGTGTTACGTTTATCCCCGCTCTCCCCTAATGAGATATTTCGCTCCGTTTATCGAAAGTTTGTTTCGTGCCATCAAGTTAGGAGATTCGTGCCATGAATTTTTATATCTTGATAAACGGAGCAAAGTACCTGCATCAGGGTCAATAAATGTCAACATAGTTTTATTCAAACTTCGTCATTTCTTCGAATTTGAGAGAGATGAAGTTCTCTATGCTTTAGAATTCTAAAGACAAAATTTTAAAAAACTTAAAAAATTTTAAAATTTTAAAGACAATCTTCACCTGTATCGTGGATCGTGCAGAAGAGCGTTGAGCGCAGCGTCCATTGAGCTTTCAGTGACGTTATCGACGTGTATCTGAACCGCGATATTTTTATGAACCAGAATGTTGACGTTCTTCAGCTGGTCCCCGAACACTGGTATCCCTATCATAGGGATGCCATGGTAGATCGCCTCCTCGGTTCCCATAAGGCCGCCGTGTGTTATGAATATTCGCGTGTTTCCATGTCCTACGAGAAATACGCCGCGGCAGCCTTTTAATTTAGCTCACCTCGACCCACCAATTACCATCGCGTGGTCTCGGGAACTTCACAATCAAGCTCCATAATATATTCTACATTAGTCATGCAAGTTCATGCCTATTCATTACTAAGAGATACTGCTGCAGGACGAACACCAGGGACAGGCGAGCGTGCAAGAAAAAAAGAAAGGCGAAAGAAAGTGCGCGGACGAAGCGAAAAATGGCAGGGGTTTAGTGGAGGTAACACGGGAGCTTAATATTTAAAGGAGCGAAATGTGATTCATGGCTTACTGAACACAGCGACTTGAGGTATCCAAGGTAACGTGATCATGTTACTGGGGAGGCCGGGGGGCAATTTCGTTGCGTTTGCACACTTCATTAGAACCTTGACTGGAGAAATTTTCGCGAACGACGCGTACAGACCCAGAATGGTGCTCTGCGGCAGGGTTTCGATGTTCAGCAGTGAACCTAACGTGAAGTAGACCACCCCATGTTTCGCTGAATCCAGCCAAGACTTCAGTTCCTGTATCACAAAGCGATTTCGATGAAATTTAAAATTAATTTAACTAGAATTAATTATTTCCCCACAACCCACCGGTGTTAATTCTGATTTATCAGCCTCCACGTGCAATCCACCGATCTCCACGATACCTGGCGTCACGGGTCTGATCCCGTGAATGCTATGGTGACCGTACAGCAAAGCTAGGGACACTTTTTTCTCGAGTTCCCTAACATCAGGCAAATCCTGGCCCAGGTACTTCCTCATTCTCTTGGTCTGACTAGACGTGTAGTAATAAAACACCTGCGTGTCTTTGAAATTTGTTACAAAGTTCCATAGACGATCGGAGAATGTCGTCACGACTGCGTTTGGAGTGAATGCTCCCGAGAAGAAGGCATAGTTCATGGGATTGCTCATAAAGTCGTTAGCGAAAGGCGAGTCGAGGTAAGGTATGCCTATAACCACTGGCGCCTTCAGAAATGGGCCGAAGCCTAAGTAACACATCGACCCAAAATACTGTAAGCGAAGAAGGTTTTTTTTAGAAATCTAAGTGTTAACACTTTACCGACCGGTAGCCTATAAATCGGTTTTTTGTCCTCGACGCTTACCGGTGCCAGGGATGTATTTGTAGCCGAGTAATCACCAGTAAGCGTCGGCGACAAAAAGCCTATTAATAATAGGCTACCGGTCGGTAAAGTGTTAAATGGGAAGTAAACAGATAGCGAGCAACAAGACTGCAAGCTCTTTCTAGCAATTATAGCTTGTGAGTATCATCGTTGATCGTGCTCATCGAAGAATAGAATTTCGAAGTTCTTTTACAAAATAATGGAGCGCCTTAATTACCTCAGTGATTACGAGATCGTAGGGTGGATCATTTGGTGGGTTGTTTATAAACTGCTGCATTCTTTCGTGGCCCATTAATTCGCACAAGGTATTACCAAACACTTCTGCAACGAAATACATTAGCGAAGCGTGTATGTCTTTCCCGTACTGGATCGTGAAGTTGTTGACCACATTTTGCCTAGTCCCGCTTAAATCGACGATGTCCGTGTAATTGGCGATCGATTTCTTCGTTGGAAAATGACTGATCATGTCGATCTGGTGTCCCCGTTTTGCTAATCCTTTGCAAAGTGCTTCGAACATCACGAAGTGGCTTCTGCCATTGAAGGGTAACACGCAGAGGATTCTGTAGCCCTCGTTCGATTGTATAAAAATGGCGATTACTACGAGAAAGAGTAGCTTCGCGACCTTCATCTCCTTTCTTTTCCTTCCACTCTTGGTGTCTGTAAAAATTCCTCCGTTAGGATGCACCGTGTTGTTTCTTTTGATTTTTCGAATTATCGCACTATTCACTTTCACTCTTCAGTTTCATCAATTGGCAACGGAAAATTATTTACAAATTTCTAAGGGGCACACGAGTGAGCGGACTTTCTACTCTGGTTTAAATAGAATCGAGTAAAATAGCAAGAAAGTTGCGGGTAATACATAAAGTTGACCGCGAGAATTTGGAAAATTGAAGAGGCCTTGTAGAAAACACTGTAAGTGTCGAAAATCAAATTCGCTCATATAGTGTTACTATTGGCGTGCAGATAATTTTCCGCTAAAAAAATATTTGTTTTCAATGTAAAAGTTATAATGTTTTCTACTAGGAATCTTCAATTCACCTCCGATTTAAGTACCTAACAAATAGAGATGTGAACACTTGGGATGGCTCCTCTAACGATAAGCTCAGAGACTGCTCTACGGAGAATACAACAGTCTCGACTTGCACATCCCTGTTTTATAATTCCTTAGTGGAGAGAAGGAGAGAATCTTAATCAACGTGTTGTTCGTTTTTTAAAAATAGTTTGAATGCGTGGTCCAAGAGTCGCAATAGAAGTTGACGGTAAGGATCATGGGTTTTGGTCGTGTTAGTATGATTCAGCATTTCGATAAGTATGTCACAAACGAATCAGTTTTATCTACTATTATGTAATTAAAGCACGCGTGGAGATGGAATATGTTATTCAGCAAAATCACTTACATAATGAGCATAGGGTAAAGCAACCAGTAAATGACCGAATTGTTGAATGAGAAGCCCAGGAAATGATCGCATACTTGTATTATGAATTGAACTTATTAATGTTTGTTTAATACGTATAACTAAAAATATGGGATATTAAAAGTGCAACTACACACCATTTCTAAATATATAGTATTTTTTCAATTTATAATTAACATTTCTTTGCCTAATGGTCATTCACTGGTATGCGGTCAATTACTGGTTGGTTTACCCTAGAAGCTTTCCTAACAATACTCAATATTATTCGTTTATTTCCGTTCCACAATGTTTACGATACATAACTAAAATGAAAATGAAACTGTACAGGATACAAGTGTGTGCATGAAATGTTACAATTTAATTCTTCTGTATCTACATATTGCATCGTGCGTATTATTATGGTGCATATTGTATCTACTAAATTTCATCGTCAAATTTGAGGTGAGCAATCGCCCACTCGGCAGGTACAGCGTGATCTTGTTTCACATCTCCAACGACAGAACACAGCAACAGATTGCATATCTGTGGGATTCCATGTTACAAGGAAGGCAGTTAGTTATCCAGAGACATTCGTCCATTCTATTCCAAATTATTCCAGCAATTGCAGGCACTTCCTATCAGTTATGTTTCTTCTCCCGTTCAATCACGCCTTTGTGCAGCCCCTTCAGTAAAAGTTTCGAAAGAGCGATTAGCAAGTAGAGAGCGAGCGCGACGCAACTTGTCAGGAAAGCGAACACGTCGATTAAGTATAATTTCCACCAGGGCATATCTACTACTGGAGACCTCAATGAATCTGGACCATTTCTGATCACGTACTCGATCCAGTACGTAGCAGTGTCCAGCGGGCTCATTGGTCGGTCTCGGAACAGTTGCGATAATCTTTTCGCAGATTCCCTGAAACAGGAAGCAGTACATAAGCACATACTAAAGAAGATATTCCCAATATTAGTATAAGAATCTAAGAAACGCTGAGAAGGGAACATTCACAGAAAACAATTCGACACTCTTGCAAGTGCTGCACCACTGTGCTGTAAAAAGTAAGACTCGAGTAGAGGAGCAGAAGAAATGTAAGGAAAAATGTATTCACCTGTACTTTGGATCGTGTAAAAGGGCCTTCAACGCAGCGTCCATAGATGATTCACTAATCTCTCTGATATTCATTCTAATAGCCACATTCTTAGCCACCAGAAGGTTCACATTTTTAAATTGATCCACGAACACCGGTATCCCTATCATGGGTACCCCGTAGTGGACCGCTTCTTGGACACCCATAAGGCCACCATGCGTGATGAATACCTTCGTGTTCCTATGTTCTGTGAGAAATAATTAGTATTAGTATTCTGTTTATCAGGAGCTACACTGCATTCCACTTTTTGGCAGCGTATATATACGCTTTTCATATATCTTGATGAAACTATGACAACGTATATATACAGTAGCGGACCAAAAAGTTACCACTTTTTCGACCCACCCTAATTCTATTACTTTTCAATATCAATTCAAAATTGTAGTATATGCCTAACATACATATTCTGAAAGAGAATTGAAAACTATAAAATCCAGTTATAGTTGAATTTATTTAACTAACAATAAAAAAACCGCACATAACATTTAACAAGACAACACACTTTTAAAGTCAACAAAAAGTTACCACTTTTGAAAATAAAAACATCTAATAATTTGTGGGGGGACATTTTGCTTTTAGGACACTCTAAAAAGTTGCTAAACGTGGTAACTTCTTTGTCGGCCCCAAAAATGTTTTACCCCCTTCAATATCATACAACACTTTTGCTTGTCAGTTAATTAAATTCACTTTAACTGGATTTTATACATCTTTAAATTCTCCATCAGAATATGCATATTAAATATACCACAGTCCTAAATGTATGCTAAAAAAAGTAACAAAAATAGAATAAATCGAAAAAGTGGTAACTTTTTTGTCCGCTAGCGTACGTCTTTCGCAGGCAAAGGGTTAAAACTGAAAAGTAAATGTCAAGTCAACTAACCCCATCATATTTGTCAACTAACCCCGCAGCTGGGATTTGTTGACTTACTCATCTCACTACTTCAAATACAATAAAAACTACAACCTACACTCAATAAAAACGATTATCAAAATTAAGTCTGTATAGAGTAGATGTACCATTTGTGGCCACTTTAAGGTATTGTACCAGTTTTGGCCACTTCTTAAAAAATATAATATTTTTCCGTGTAAGCAATAAATGTAATCTTATATTTCTGGCGGTACACTAAACAAACTATTTATGATGTGAAATTCTCCACATAGGTAATAATGATCTGCAAGCAATTTAAAAATAAGATAATTATGCACATGGCCAAAAACAGTGCAATGGCCACAAACGGTACATCTACCCTACCTAATGGCAAACTTTTGATATGCAGCAAGTCAAAAAAATACCAATGGTCTATTTATAAAAATCAGAAATGTAAAAAATTAGTCAACCAGCCCCGGTCTCCCCTACTACGAGGACGACCAAGAAACCGTGAGGGTTCTTCGCTTACTGAGCACGGCGACTTGAGGTATCCACGAGGCCGTGATGACGTTACGGGGCAAGCCATGGGGCAGATGCGACGCGTTGTGACACTTCATTAGAACCTTGATTGGCGCGATTTTCGCGAACGATGAGTACAAGGCGAGCAACATCTTCTCCGGTAGAGTTTCGATGTTCAATATCGAGCCTAGCGTGAAGTACACTAACCCGTGGTTCGCTGACTCCAACCAGTCGCTCAGCTCCTAGATCACCAAACGTAGACGCGAATGATACTTCCGTTTATGTGAAAGAGTTGAATTTATCCGAAGTCTTCTCGAACTTACTGGGGTCAGTTTGGATACTTGGGCACCGGCGTGCAGCCCCCCAACCTCGATTAAGGCCGGTGTGATCGGTCTTATTCCATGCAGACTGAAGTGCCCGTTCACCAGGGCTAATGACACGTTCTTCTCCAGCTGCCTAACGTCAGGTATATTTGGGCCCAAGTATTTCCTCATGATCTCTGTCTGGATCGACGTCTTAGAATAAAACAGTTGCATCTCCGAGGTGCTTATCACGAAGTTCCATACGCGATCGAAGAACGTCTTCACGACAGCGTAGTCGTTGTGTATGCCTGAGAAGAAGGCATAGTTCATAGAGTTACCCATGAAGTCGTTAATGGTGGACCAGTCGTGGAAGGTTGCGACGATAGCCACAGGTGCGTTAAGCACGTGGCCTAATCCTAGGTAGCACATCGAACTGAGGTACTGAAAATGGTGGACTCTTTTCAATGACGGATCTGCATTACTAATCTAGAGGGCAGCAGCCTGCCAGTTTATATTCACCTCTATGATCACCAGGTCGTACGGCGGATCGTTCGGTGGGTTCTTAATAAACTTCTGCAGTTTATCGGTACCCATTAATTGGCATATATCGCTGCCGAACGTCGTGGTTAATACATACATGTTCTGTTCGTACAGGGCAGCTGCTGTATCGAAATCTAAGTTACTGTGCATCAGCGTCCGAGTGCCTCTTAAATTAACGATGTCCGTGTAATTGGCCATCGGTTTGGTCAATGGAAAGTGACTGATCACGTCCACTTGATGACCTCTGCGAGCTAGCTCTCTCGCCAAGGTGCCGAACATGACGAAGTGGCTGGTTCCTTCGTAAGGAAACACGCACAGTATCCTGTAGCCTTCATTCTGTCGTACGAGAAGTATGACTGTCAAGAGGATCAGGACCTTCAGGTGGCACATTTCAATCGCTCTCTTGCACGTTCGGTGCCTGCAACAACGATTCATTTAAAAAATTGCCCTTCTATTAGCAGTCCTCTGACTGTTCGTACTTCCTCGTTGGTGTTGTATGTGGCCACGAAGGATGGGTGATTAAATTTTTTGAGTAACATGGAGGATCAGGCTCGTTAAGGGGTCATTCTTTGATTGGCCGAAAAATGAAGCTATTTTTAAAGTTTTTTTCTGAATAAATACAACACATAATGAAATAAATCTTTTTGGAATTTATTAAGCTACTCTTATGTTATACAAAAAGAATTTAATTCTTTTTTTTAATTTGTTTTGTATGTTTTTTAAAGCGTCAATGCGACACTTACAATAAATAGGTATTGTTCGTGACGTAGGTGATTTCTCGGCTCTGGCTTATCTGAAATGAAAACTTTGAAAAGATTCTTAATCTGTATGAGATTCGCTATCGCTCGTAGCACAGTTAACAGTTTTTATCAAAAAATAGCTGAGATTTTTCTCGGGGAACATTCGAGAAAACCTGAAAACCTGCCTGTGACAATTATAATCAATATTCTGAGAATATTTACCAAAAACAGACTGCCGAAATTAGCCTTTTCTCCCGCCTGGCACCCTGGTTTCCCACCTTGAAGTTTCTTAGAAGGGTTCCAGTAATCTATGTTTTCGAATTTTCAAATTTTATGTATGTGAGTTTGTAACTATCGAAATAACTAATGATGCGTACTTTCTGTTGGCGCACAAAACCGTAAATACATGTTTCAAAAATAATGGAGGTGGACAACCGGTTCTAATATTATGGCACTGGTGATAGAGGAAATGAGTGTTAGCGAACTTACCTGCACTGTTTGGAAGTTGTTTGTCAAACCGTTGCTTCACGAGAACTGTCAACAGTCACTATACCACTTCTAATGCCTTCTAAAAGCCTTCTAATTATCCCTGTCATCAGCCGAACTATGTTGATGTAGACTTCTGACGAACTAATTAACTTAATTTCGACGTATACTTGAAAACTCTAACTTTGAAAATGCTAAGTATCGTAGATAAAAATGGCGTTCAGTTTTATAATATATTTGAATACCTTGTGTCTAGAATTTGCGAATTCCGGAGAAGTCTGTTTTGAGCTTGCGCCAACCTTCCATGCGATCATACTGTCCCCAACCCCGCTCTCTTATCCGCAGAATCAAAATATGTCGATGAAGTCACCCAAATTGAAATCTTTATATCTTGCAGTTTTGAAGCAACCATGCACGATCGTATTTTTCGGCTGCACGAATTGAGAATCCGGTGACAGAAAAGATAGAACTGGAGACAGAACGAGAAACGAGACGGTACGGAATTCTTTATAAATCCTCTCGGAAATATTCTCGCGTTCCAAACAATATTGCCTGAAAATTCTGTCAACGTTATCGTAATACGTTTTGTGCTGAAACGTCATGATTTACTCGTGCATTTTTTTCATGGAAATTTTCGCGATACCAGTATCAGTAACTGAAAAGGCAGGATGATTTACATATAAGTGTCTATCAACAAGGACTTCTGGGAACCTGTTGCAGAAATACTAAAGTTTAATAAAATACCATGAGCAGTTAACCCTCTATGGCACTGTATTTATAGTGCAGATATTAGATAATTCACAGAAGTTCCATATTCAATTATCATAATATAGCAATCGTACAGCTTTATTCCACATAACATATTCATGAAATGAAATTGGATTGTACCGATATTCCAGAATTCCCTTCTATAGAGGTTTAATTAATGAAACTCTGGCATTTGCCAAGTGGAATCTCGATTATTAATTCCACAGGAATATAAATCATTTTCTTAAAGGATATTTTACCATACTTATCCAATACTTCTTTCCTAAATCCGTGGATACAAAATGGTGTGAACATATTGTTAAAGTAGTAACCCTTGGAAATATAAATTCATCGCCCAGAAACAATAGGAAGAGAATCCATTTTCCAGCTGTCTCCATTCAGGGGTTTAATTCCCTTGCTCTCGGATCTTACGATCCAAGCTACGACAAATCGACGTTCCTCCAAGAATTCGAGCCCCTTCGTTCGCGATTGTCCAAGCAAGCATTGGCTGCCGAATGAAAGGGAATTCATTGCTTTGACCTAGCCAGAGGGCCCGAAGGGATGGGGTGCTGTATTTGGTGAAATTCAGCTTTACCAGCATTTGTGGACTTGGTCGTTCGTCCACGAACGTCTACTTGCCAACATGTACCTTGACTCATCCCCAAAGCCCAACTGGATCTAGACACACCAGCACACTTTGCGGTTCTCTTTGAACGACCAGCGCTTTCGGATCGAGATTTCTCGTGATTAACCCCCATGGTCAGCAGTTCGACGAGCTCCCAATTTGCCATTCCAATCCGGCGGTGGGGTAACCCTTTCCCCCGACGTATTTCAGAAACAAATCGGCGGCGTTCAACGCAGGAATGTCGAGTGATAACAAATTCTTTGGACGTTGATTGTATTTCAATTAGCGAGTGACGAAATTCTGCCATTCGATATTAGAGCTCGATTGTGGTGTTACGATTAATAATTCAGAGTCGAAGCAACGAAAATCTTACTTATCTTTATTTTTCGAGATTGCTTTGAGATTCATTGGAATGGGCAAAGGAATTAGTGGCATTTGTAGGAAAATAATATTTCTTTGGATCAGATTGGAGTGTTTCATTGTCCAATTAGTTGTACCCACAATGTCCTCGATACTGGAAAAAGCACGGTGCCTGATGCGACAGTCGATAGCGGTTATAATGCACGTGGCTGCGGCGACCACTGCAAATAAAGTGCACCGCGTATCCTCGTCAAAGAGAACGGTCGAGCTTTCGTGTCTGGCAAGGAAAGGGTAATTGATTGTGCATCACGATTGACACCTACGTTTCATCGATTCCGGCCACTGTCCAATGGTTGCGATTAAAAGGCGTAATTCTATGAAAATAAAAACTGGATATTTAGACAATTTGTCCATTTGTTTTCCTCAATTGTCGATGTCTAAGCAGATAATTGAAGAGTTCTTGCGGAAAACACTGTAAGTGTTTGAAATCCAATTCTACACTAAATTATTATTTTTTTTTATTTTGGTTACAATTAGGTACTCCTCAATTATGTCTGTGATTTTAGAATCAAAATAGTTTGCTTTCTCATATTTGTATAAATATTGTTCACCCCAAAGTCAGAGGTAATAAAAATGATTTTTTATTATTTTCTACAGTAGGTTATACGGTGGAGGGTAATCGCATCCCGTAAATTTCAGCCGCGGCAGGTATAAGAAACACGCGTAGTTTCTTGTTCACTGATCTGCAAATCTACAGAATCTCTGCGAAACTTTCCTGTAAATCCTGCGCGCGTATTCAAACATCTTCGTGAGATGTTACAAGTTCTGTATACTGTGGGCATGTCGATAAATTGCTCTAGGTCTCATCTATTTGAAGAGCTTAAGAAGGTGCTCGGATTCCTGTGTATTTCAAGAGACTGACTAATTGCCCTAGATCCCCTTGATTCCAGAAACCTGAGGGAATATTCTATGTATCTTCATATGGTAATATAATATTAATTAAACGATTAAACGAACTTACCTAAGTGAAGTTCTATCGTAATTGTATGAAGCGCCTCCTCCTGAAAATCACCTCGTAGTACCTTGTACTTTATGCCATACTCGCCACAAGGTTTACAGATAAAACCTAGAAACAAGCCTTGAACTCTGTCCCCAATGCCTGGTCCGTGTCGCTCCGTCCACGTCCATCATTATTTTTAAAGATAAAGAAAAAAAACAAACTGCCGTATAAATTGGGTTAACTGCTAAGTTAAATATGGGAATTATTTGGGCGGGACTGATTTTCAGGAGGAGGCGCTTCATACAATTACGATAGAACTTCACATAGGTAAGTTCGTTTAATCGTTTAATTGTATTACGCGCCTCCTCCTTCAATCACCTCGTATATAGATGTTTAAAGGTATACGGCAGCAACACATATGCATATATATATATATTTTTTTTACTTTTTAACAAACTGAGGAAAAAAAACAATTCTGAACAAACTTTTCTATTTTGAATCTAAAATAGCCTCTGCAAAACTAGTACCATCGCTTACCTCGATACTTCGATCATAAAATTTTTTCCCGAGGAAATAAAATGATTTCAGCATGACTCGATCTTCAATCAGATTTTACCATCTTGTACGAGCTACCAGAGAAAACCTTGTTTCTCCTTTGGAATTTTATCCAGCATTTTTATTTCCCAAGGAAACAAAATGACTCCTGTATGACTCGAACATCATATCGATAGACATCGCGTCGATCACCTATCTGAAACTGAAGAATGAGGTTACACTTACGGCGTCTTTTTAACCGACGAATTTCCTTCTTCTGCTTCTTCATCTCTTTTCTTATACGTTTCAGTTCTTTACACATTCTCTCCGTGTCATCGACACTACGTTTTCTCTTAATATGCTCCATTATCTCTTATTTATTTAAATAAAATAAATAATATGCACGTGTGGCTTCTTTGGCACAAAACAAAATAATGATGGACGTGGACGGAGCGACACGGACCAGGCATTGGGGACAGAGTTCAAGGCTTGTTTCTAGGTTTTATCTGTAAACCTTGTGGCGAGTATGGCATAAAGTAGAAGGTACTACGAGGTGATTGAAGAAGGAGGCGCGTAATACAATATACTATTAATAAGCCTTCCCCATTAACCTAGAAAATTAGTAGAAATATGTGTCTTAAGCGGGGTTCGAATGAAACTGTTAACATTTTCAATTAATTATGAAATAACTGCATTCTTTTGATTATCTTTTCTGTTCCGAGAAAACTGTTATAATATGCAGTGTTTAAATTCAAACTTTTATTCCATTTTGAAAGTAGAAACAAATTCTAGTTAAACAGGAACATTTATTGTGCTCTGAAAAAGGAGAAACATTTATATACACCATTGATTTGTTAAATAAATCAGCTACAACTTTTTTACATTCACACACACTATATTATTCAGAGTATTTTATATTTTACGTTTTAAAGTATAACTTTTATTAATCAAACATAAAATAACTATTAAAACTGAACTCTTATAACAGAGTTATAGTGTTGATGTACAAAGTTCACTTAAAACAAAAAAGAAATGATTTAAAAGTGAATAGTTCGATAGATAACTTTTATTTACAAAAGTTAACAGTTTCATTCGACCCCTGATCTTAAATCGGTGGTCAAGGTATCATTGGAATAGTTTCCCTTAAATTTTTGTAGGGCTATTAAACAATTAATATGAAGGTGACTCACGATCACTTGAACAAAACATAACATGTTTTTTTTTTTAATCCTGAAGACAACTTTCGAAGCGATATCTGAACAGTGGCGCGACAGTTATGCAATTGTAAACGCATTTACCATTGCCTTTTATCTTTTTCCTTGCACCGAGCAAGATATATAAATTAACGTTCCTCGAAACGTGTGGAACAGTTACAATAATAATATGATCGTTTCCGTTTTTTACTACGTCCGATCGGTTAGCCGATTATTCAATCCCAAGATGTCTTAAAAAGAAGAGTGCACGAGAAAGTGTTCTTCTTTCCCCAAATCATCGTAATTGTAAACTTGCCTCAAGGCTTCAGCGCGAAAGTAAACGAAAGTGAGTGTTGTGAATCATGCCAGAGATAATGCATGACTGTTTAAACGTTTCCTGCTTCCTTGAACTGCGTGCGTCGAAGTTAAACGGGGATGGAAGAAGAATACCTTGAACCATCGTTCTCCAATTACAAATCCCAACTTTTGTATTATTTCGAGCGCTCCAGGGAAATAAATCTCGGAGCAATCGGGACTTGATTAGACGTGAAATTACTCTCGAATTAATTCGTTCCAAGGGAAATCGCGTCGGCTGGCAAAAAATAGAAACAAACACGGGCAATAAGAGGGGCTGCTCGCGAATTACAAAGTTGCTGTTCAGCCAATATCTGTTCACCGTTGCACGTTGGCGAGATTCAAAGTCGCTCGGGAGAGATTTATCGTGCCACGGATGAAATATTTCCATTGGCCGCGGTAATCCTCCAGAAATCTTTCGCCTTTCGTTCCACAGAAATATTGCCAGGCTCGTGACGGTGTTTCTTTGTTAGCCGACGTCGTTTGATGAATCCGACGATTAAATTTCAGTTAGGAACGGCCACTGAAACGTGCCAGAACAGCGCAACCACCATTTTATTCCCTTCAATTTTATACAATTTTAAACAATTCAGATGGTCCCCGTGATTTCTTAAAATTAAGATTAAAATTTCTCCTTTGTCGATTCCTGCAATATCTCCGCAGAATGCTTCTCGTGGCGACGTAGAAAGAATGGATCGTGATTAATGAGGGAGTTAATCGCGTTTGGTAGTAATTCGACGAAATTTCCTGGTGTCCGTCGTCAGAATGTCAAGGCTCAGCCACGTCGGTACTTTTTTATTTCGAACCCGGTCATCTCCGTCACGTCGCGGAAAATCATCAGCTTTCCGGTCACGTTAATTGCGACAACCTTCAACCCGCAATTTCTGTCTGCCGCGTAGGACGGTGCCGCGCTCAGAAAGTGCATCCCGGTGTAATTTAAGTTACAAGTGGAGCACGCGACGTTTACATTAATCAGAGACACGTGTTCATGTGTCAGGCGATCCTGCGAAGTATCGCCTGTATCTGACAATGAGAGTTTTGAGCAACGCGGTCCAAGTCCCAGGCAAACGAACAAGTCAACCTAATTGATGAAAAGGTTGGAATTAGGGAAGAGCAAATTACCTTAATGGAAACGTCGTTGAAAACAACATTCATTTGGGGCGAGATGTGGCAAGGGACTTGGTTGCATCTTGTCTTCTGGTATACATACAGTTTGGAGTGTTGCGCTGGGAACTATTAAGTGTGCAAACTTGTCGGCCTAAAATTGTGCGGCCCGCCGGGCATTTTTATATTTCTATTGGAACTTTTATTTTTCGGTGTATGTATACAAGAAATATTAAATAAATGAAAATTTAGTATAACAAAGTTTTATTCGCTTTGTATTTGTATTACATTTTTTAAAAGCATGTTTATGTAAACTGCGACTCGTTGCAACGTTACGCGTCATCAAAGTGGCCCGTGAAACCATTTGGGTTGGCCAGGTCTGGCCTAAAAGAATGGGTTAATTTCAAATTTGTTTCCCCAGGTAGCTTTTCAATGAAATATCGAGACCTTTTTAGGAGATGTTAGGTAACATTTTATCTTTATTTTATTTTTATACAATATTTATTAGGTACTTAAAGTTTCAAAATGGCGAAGTGATGCAACATTGTCGACCTTCATTGTCATTCGTATTTCAACTTAAAGAAAAATAGATTGTCTTCAATGTAGCGTACGGTTTTTATCATATTTTAATTTTTTCAATTTTTATAAACCTTCAAAGCCGAACTGTTTCAATGAATCAACAAAAAATTCTTTACGAAGCCGCTGTTTCCTTGTTTTTTGAAATTATTAAAAAATCGTATGCTACGTCGAAGAAAATCTAATTTCCTTTAAGTTGAAATAAGAATTTTTTATTTGTAAAAGATCACTGTTCCTTCTCAGTAAAAAATCAGTATTTGTAGATGCTTCGTTCCAATTCCTCCACCCTGACTTACAATTAGTCTTTTACCAAAGTTGATTTAAGAGGCGAAGTAGAATTCGGGCGTCTTCCATTTTGTATGCGCGTTATTCAGAAACGAATTGGCATAGATACATAAATATTTTATTCATCGAGGCTATTCAATATTCAATGCTTGTTGCGATGGGGGCCTTCGTGGAAAATAGTTGAAAATAAAGGCACTTTTTAGTACAATAATATTGCACAGTGATTACCTTATTAAAATTATTAACCTATTACTTTTCATTTTCATTATTCTTATTTAATGCTCGATTACTCAGAAGCGACTCAGAACCCAAACATATTTTTAATTAAATCAAATTGCGTGCCACTGCCAAACGAAAGTGAAACAAAATATTACAGTTTTCGGTTACCTCTGAGTACACACGTTTCACCGCGGACTTCTGTTTCTGTTTCAGAGCCGTACTGTCGGATAACTTTTGACGGATGGTCCTGTTGGCCCAGCACACCAGCAGGAGCAACAGCGTACGCGCCATGCCCAAATTTTATCACCGGTTTCGACGCCACGCGTGAGTAACTCTGATGAAACATTTACAATTCCATTCCAATCCGAACCTGCTATTAGCCACGGGAGAAAGGGTGAACAGAGTAATCACACCGTGACATTCTTTACATAATTTCAACGTTTAATATGCTTCGATACAAAATATGAAAAAGCAACAGTCTTCCTTCGGTGCGCGTATCAGCCATACATATATCAAAATATATATTATATATCACAATAACGTTAAATAGTATCCCTTAAGTGTGCAGCAAAAGCCCTGCACTTCGTACGGTAGAAATATTAAAAAAGAAAAATAGTAACAACTCGTAATGTCTATTCAAGAATTATTTTGGTTGCTCGAGACGCCGCCGTGTAACTCGACGAAAAAAAAAACTCGCTACGAAATTATAAATGCCAACTGTTTGTCAACGTTCATCGGACGACCCTGAAGAGTAGAGCAAAGTTCCATCGGTCGATTATCCCGACTGTCTTACTCGCCGAAAGTAATTCACACCATATCCAAGCTGTTAATGACGTCGCCGAGCGCGCTCTTGATCGCCCGGTGATCGTACTTCCTGAACTGCCCCAGTAAGCTTTCGTATCTACGTTTGTTCGCGTTGCTCATGGGCCCAGAGAGCAATTGCACAGCCATCAGAGTGGCCTCGAGAGACCCAACCTGCATCAGTCCTTCCATGATGCCCAGCCGTGTGCCCTCCTCGTCGTCGTCCTTGAAAGTGTTCGTCGTCACCAGATATTTCATAGTATTAACCATAGATGACACGAGGAACGGCGAGAAGATGCCCACCAGCTCGGGCATCTTCTGGCCAATTTTAACCCCGAATTCCTTGGGCGTCTTCGTGGCCATCCGTTCGTTGGCGTACACCAACTGCAAGTAAGGCCCTGCGGCCATCTGGGGCGTGAGAACCGTGAGGAAGGCCTTCAGCATCCCGTCGATCACCCGTGAGTCCACGTCGAAGAAAAGGAACGTGATGATCAGGTTGTCGATGAAGTGGTGAACCGCGTAATTGGTGGGATAGTACAGCGACGTGTTCGGATGCGGCACGTCCCAGCCGCTCTTCACCTTCTCGGCGAAGATGGCAGCGAAGGTCTTCATCCGCACCTCGAATACGTCGTGCTTGTTGAGCTTAGCTGACTGTAGGTACGCGGTGATGACAAAGTTCCCGGTAGCTCGGGCGATGTCGCCGTTGCAGTGGAAGAGGAATCTTCTTAATAACTCCTTGGTGAATGCCTCGGAGACAGTATTGCAGATAGCGGGCGTGATCGTTCCCAAAAGAGAGCTGATGTAGGATGTGATAGTCTTTTGCGCGACGTCGGCCTTCGCAAAATCGTCCAGCGTCTTCAACAGTAGCTTGATGTAGTCCTCGACGTACTCGTCGGAAACCACGACAACGTTCCTGATCAAGGTGGGCAAGATCGAAGTGTCCGTGGTCTTCATGGTGGAGATTATTTGCTTGATCAGGGACCAGGTGTGCTGGTCGGACTCCGCTTTGAACATGTCGCTAGCTTTGGTTAGCAGGACCTCCCGCACGGAGTGGTGCTTCTCCGATTTCCATTGCGCGAGAAGGAAGTCGCAAAGCTGTTTGCGCGGCGCGACCATGCACATGGTCCTTATGCCGTGCTTTCGGACAGACACCCTCTGACTGGTAATGATCTTGGCGAACGAGATTACGTCCATGACCGAGGTCGTTGTGCAGATGTAGGTAAGAATTGACAGAGCCAGCGATAAATAATCACCTTCGCATAGTTTGCCTACCAGTTGCAGGGGAACCGGTGGATTAGCGAGCCTGGCGCTGGTGATGATATTGTCGGTCAGATGGTAAATATACTTTGCCTCCTTTTGCTGAATGTCGATGATCTTGTTCGTGGGCATCAGCGGCTGGATGATCCTCACTAACGTCTGCCCGTGAACGAGGAGAGCCAGGATTTCCAAACAGTCTCCTTTCTTCTCCTTCGTTAGATCCTGAAGGCACTTTTGGGCGAACCTCACTGGGATCTCGTTGTACCAGCGCGTAGCTCTGACGAAACGTTTCGTGCTACCTTGCAACCACTTATCCTGACAGGCTTTTAGGTATTCTTGCCAGTTCGCCAGGATCTCTTCTGGAGCTTCGCGCAGCAAACTGAGAGCCTTACCTGTCTCGATATCGTCGACGATCGTCTTCTGTTTCGCGGAATCCGCGCACAGACGCTCGTAAATGTCCTTCTCGTGCTTCCACAGCGTATTCCGGAATTCTTCGGGGACGTAGACGTTGCGAATGGCGGTGTCGGTCCCGCTCAATATCTTCTCGACCTCCTTCAACAGCCAAGGATAGTTTTTGATCGACATGCGCTCTATTCGAGAACTTTTGCTCACGTGGCTTTCGTTGAAATGGTAGATGGACGAAGTTAGGTCATAGAGGATCTCGATCTTGTTCACCTGCAGGAGGCCCTCGTCAGAGTCGTACCTCTGCGAGACTATGGCCAGGCAGGCTTCCAGGCACGTCCTCTCGTATTCGGGGTACTTTTCGAGGATGTTCCACGGCCGAGAGTATCTCTGGGTCTTCAGGTCGACGAATAACCCGATGAGCTGATCGATGGGCTCGCCGTGGATCAGCTTGAAGTGGATGCCCGCTTCGAGGATCCGCACACAGGTGGTGATCGACATTGCCAACGAGTCTCTGACGTGAGCCTGCACGATGATCTCTATCAGAACCGCCCACACAGCCTCGCTCGCCTGCGCAAGGTCGTAAACCTCGAGCAGACAATCGAACACCCTCATCAGGAACATGGCCTGCTCGTTCCTGTGCCTGTCCCTGAAATACGTCAGGACCTCCAGCAAAGCGGCATCGTCGTTGTTCACTCTACAGCAGTAGACCATCTGGCACAGCAGACCGACTCTGTACTCCATCACCGAAGTCTTGGCGATCTCGTCCTTGATCATTGGCACGGTCTCCTCGACAGACAGGTAGCACCTCCAGGTGCGCAGATAGTCCATTATACCGGACGGCTTATCCTCCAGAATCTTGATCCTGGCCATTCTGATCCGCTCCTCCGGGGGTAGCAGCGTCAGCAATGTAACTGTAACGTTGCGCGTGTCATCCATAATGCTCTTGCCGTACAGCTCGCGATAAGTATTTAACAGCAAGTCGAGCTTCTTGTCCTGTGGGTAGAACTTCAGATACCCGAGCATCTGGTCCGTGTCAAAGTGCTCAGGATTGTTCGGGAACAGTTTGGGGAATATAGTCTCCATACGAGTCGCGCTGATTATCCTCAAGGGTATCAGCTTTATGTACAGACGGGGCTCCCGTTGGAAGTGATCCCACCCCTTCTTCAAGAACGCCTCGGCAGACTTGTTGCTCAGTGATACGGGTGTAGACCAATCCTTGTTCATCTCGTACAACTCGACGAACGCTTCGCACCTCTTTTTTATGAGCGCCACCAGGATGTCGTTTGCGTCGTAGATGCTGTAATACCATGGGTTGTTCTCAAGGTCAGTGGTCCGCTTGCCCAATCTGAAGTAGCGCACCACAAAGTCTGGATTCTTGCGAAAAATCCTCTTGACGAGGCTAGGACTCAGGATGATCCTTCTGTTCACGATCGTGTCGTACATGTAGGACTCCTTGCAGGAGAGCAACAGGGGCAACGCCTGCTTGAGGCCGTAAAGCTCCGCGATCATGACGAAGAATTGCTGGGCAAGAGCCGGATCCTTTGGCGCCAGCCGGTAGGCCAGTTTCTGTATGATGCGCCTCCTCGTGCGCAGGGAAACGTAGGGGAATATGTGGTCGACGAAATAGTCGCAGCTGGTAATTTGACTAGTGCCATCGAAGAAGCTGTCGACTTGCAGCGCCTTCTTCACTATCGTCGCGTCCTGCGACTTGAGAGCCTCCGCGATCGCTTTGTAATTGGTCTGATCCTTTGGGTCCTTCTTCATCAACATCCTCGCGGCCTCCACCTGCACCAGCGGCGCCAGCAAACTCGGTATCTTGTCCGATTCCATTACTTCCTCGAGGCTGTTGCATTCCGATATCCGTTCCCGTATCAACTTCGCTAGCCATTTGAACTTCTGCCCGGGAGTGTTGCCAGGTACGGCGTGAATAGCGTCCAAATATGGCGTTTGTACGTCCATCTTTCTTTGGTCGAGGTTGACTATGTAGGTGCTGTTCGAAAAATGAAAACGACAGTTACACTCGGGTAGATAGAATCTCGTCGACGAGTGCGCTCGCCTGTTCGGTACGCGCAATATTAATTACGTGAAAGATTAAACCTTCGCGACGAGGAAAATAAGATTACACTGCCAGCTAAGAACGAACACACAGTAATTCGATTAGCAAGGGTTCAATCTCATCTTTCTTAATTATCGTACGAGATAGGTGAGCATTTTTAACGAACACGATAATTGCTTAATACTGATCAATTATAAATACACAAAATTGTATGCAACTCGATGTAAAAAGAAATTTTACAACGAGTCCTGCCTCTAAGATATGTCAAATATATTTTCCCTCCCTATCTCAGATAAACAGTTGCCGATGTGAAGCAGACTGTGATGTACCATTTCATATTTACAATCTAACCTGTGCGCGTGGCCTCGCCGGAATCAGCGAGAGGTTAATGCAGACACACCGACGCGTAAATATTGCGAACGACGTAACGTATTCGCCGCTTTAAGCCAGAAGGGAACGTGTGGTTCGTAACACTGATAACCAAAGAACAATATGTCTGGAGTACCTTTTATCTGCTTTGCGATGATGGCCGATGAGAGCCGTGGACGGAGAGGAAACGATGGATCTCCGATCGAAGTCGAGTGAAAGAGAGCTTCGCCCGACTGTCGTGTACGGAGCACTTTGGATTTTGTGCGCACGATCGGCCGGGTCTTTTGAAAAGGTTACAACGAATTTTAACCGTCCATACTTCGAGATATCGCGCGTGACCAGTCAGCGACAAAACACGAGTCTATTCTCGCTGCGAAACAAAACCGAGTCATCGTTGACTAATCTCAAACGTCACTGGCGTGTTTACCCGGCCGGTTAGGTTAGGTCTTGGTTATGTCTGTCGCGTCCACAGGGAGCTGCGAACGCTTCCACGCGTGCAAGGCAAATTTACAAGTGTCCCATTAGTCTGCAAATATTTAAGCGATTGCGCCCCTGGCTTCTACCTGGTTCGCGTTACGAAATTTCGGCAGATCTTCCAGTCATTTCATGCTGGAAAGCCGAATGTAGGCTTTCTACGCATGCGTTAGTGGCATGCACGAGTTCGATGCCGCTATCGTTCGCTCTCTCTCGTCATGCGTAATCGATAAACAAAGATGGCGGAAGTGCTGTGCGGTGTGTCTGAAATTTGTAGGTTGTGTTGCGGTAGGGAGACTTAGCAGGGAGATTCTTTGTGCCGCGTTAAATCGAAAGGTTCTTGACTGTTTCGCGATCCGAAGCCCCGCTTCCGCGATACAAGCGATTGAAGATTGGGCACTTCACTTCCATGGCGCGAAATTTAAACGTCCGGCGCCAGAGCGCTCGAGGAAACTTTGATTACTTGTAGTTTGGAAACGGGGCCTTGATTAAAGAAACGGTAAGGGACTTTTCGATTCTGTTTGACAACGGGAATTTACCTGTCTCGGTTTTTTATTTCACAATTTCGAGATCTCCCAGTTGATCATTGTGCCGTTCGACAATTTGTATTGTGATATTCCAATGATCTCATTCTTTGCTTCCCTATAATAATGATAATAATAAAACGATTTTATTACACCAAGAAAAAAGAAAATATAACAAAAAAAATTAATGTACAATGAAAGAAATAAGAGTGGTGAAATAGGCGAAGCTCAGCGTAGCTCCTATTACGCCTGACTTGTGATTAGCTGAGATTCAGGATAAATTCTTGTATTGCTTCGTCCTAGTTTATACACTCACAGAGAATTTTCTCTGTCAATTTCCAGAATATTTAATAAGACTCAGGTGAAAAGGAGACGGGAATGGGAAGAGTGGAAAGAAATTTATAAGTAGCTTCGTGATAAAAAATTCATATATTTATATGTTCGCGAAATACGGTAGTTAGAAAGAGATGTTGGGGGATCCTAGAAAAACCGGAGGAAATCAAGTTAAATTCACGAGGATAGTCCTGCTATCTTACATTCTGTTTCTACAACAAAACTGTACTTGTGCGGAGTAAACAGTTTAGGGAGATGTGGTATATAGGCATAAATACTATTCATATAGAAATTAATCATAGTTTGTTCTTCATTCTCTTCCACTCGAAGGTCTGTTCGTCCTTTTTGGTAGTTTCCATTTTCAGCGTCTTGCCGATGTTCAGATAATCATACATGTCCCCTTTCTGCACTGGTTCCCAAACCACGTCGACCGCTCCCGTGGGCTTTGGAGTTGGATTCCTTGAATAAAATCAAACACATTCTCAATAATCCCATCGATTCTTCCGGCAACGGAAATCATTCGCTCCTAGTTCGCGAAACTGAACCCGCGACTATTCAGAATCAGTTCTGTAGGGAGTACTTACCCAGTTTTCGCGAAGTCGGTCCATAACTGAGTGACGTACTGCATGACTTTATATTTTTCGCTTCCGAGCCCTGGTGGGTCCAAATTGAATTGCTTCATTATGTGCGGGTAGAAGAGATACAGCAGGTCGTCTCCATGCGTCGCTCCTGCAAAACACGCGAACCTTAGCTCGTTAAATCGATTATCACACAATAGAACTATTCCACTGTATTTCCAAATAATTAAATCGCACATCGCAATATTAACCCTTCGAGGTCACACGGGGTGTAACGCACGTCACGCAATTTTTCTATGACCAATTTGTGATTATTAGAAGGCTAGGAGTCTTTAATTATCAGAGATCGACTATTTCCTATTTCGATCTTATGTCAGGCTATAACGTAAGAATTTCGAAAGCTCTATTAGAATTAAAACGAAGACATTTTAACGAATATTATTTGATTACTCGAGAAAATTGTGGCAGCTGTTTCAATATACTTGGAGTGAGTGTGTCAAGGCTTCATCTAATTTGCATTCCCATTGATTAGGGACTGAAAAATAATACCCCCACAACTGTGGAACAGTGAGCAACGTTCGATCGTTTGTACCTGGTAGAGTGACGTTGAACTTCATTCTCGCTAACGAATCTGGAGCATCGTAGGTGAACTTGTAGAGATACGTGTCTTGAGCGCCATTCTGGATCTGGGTCTTGACCACGTCGAAAATACCCTGGACGAACATCATGTCGCTCATGTAGTCCGAGTATTCTTGCAACGTTTCGCGGGTGAAATTTTTATCGCCAAAGTAGATGCGCTTCAGGTCCATCGCCGAGATATCGTCTTTCTTCAAGTCATCCAGCATTTCTGCGTGGAGGACCTTGTTGAAGTTGGCGTTGATTTTTGGAATATTGTCGTAGAAGGATGGCCCTTTGAATCCTGTCGGCATGAAACATACCAATGAGCACCCGTGGCGTCGATACAGGGTTGGATCCCAAAATTGTGTGTGGCCAAAAAAAATGCATTTATATTGTACTTCAAAATTTGATAATAATAAATATCTATGCAGAGGGTCCTGAAAAATTTACGATGAGCTTTTCATCGACCGCAGCGCTCTGCGTCGATTAACAGTAAAAGCGCTTTTATCGTTTGATTTCTGAAGGTGGCGAAGAATTTAATAAACGTGCAAAATGAATCCGCTACCTACCTATGAGCACGCTGGCTTCGTTGGTGTTGTGACCCAGCAGATAGGGCACTTTGACGCCTCCCTGTAGCAACACTTTCGGATGTTTCGGCAGGAATGGTGTCGGTGACTTGTCGTCGATGCCTGGGCCGAAGCGTGAGAGCAAGACATTCTCATCCTGTAAAGAGCACCAAAGAACGTTATCGAACATCCAGTTTCACCACTTTTGAGTGGCGTGAAATTTGGAAAAAGCCCCCTTTAAATCAGCCTTCCCAAGCGATTCCGTTCTGCTGGGAACAGTTTCATTCAAAGCGTACGAATTATACCCTGCGCTTCGTTCCTCTGCTTCGTTTTCGAAGTGAATGGTCGGGGAGTGCCGGGCAATCCCTTGGATGCTTTTAATTTTCGTGGTCATACCTTATAATCACAAATTGCTCACATGGGATTCACTGGATCCAGCGTGATTTTTGAGTTACCATTTTCCAATTTCTGAATCTTTTCACTTTTCAATGATAATTGTACATTCGTAATACTCGTTGAAGTTATAAATTTGTAGTTGAAAATATAGTTGGGAAAATATTGGTGGGAAAAATGATTTTTTGCTTAAAATTCATCAAATATTAAGGTCTACAAATTTACAGAAATATCGACAAAGGAAAAAAAATTGCCGGAGGCACGATACACCCCATGTGACCACGAAGGGTTAAAAAGCTACCAACGTGAAAGCACGTGAACGCCACCCAAAGTGTTCGATGCCACGAAGATGCATGATTCAAGCGACCACTTCCGCGCATCAAACGGAATGTAGGATGTTAAGCGGGGTGTCAGTTTCCGTGTTAATCGAATAGCATCCATTCATCCTTGCACTGGATCCTTCGCTATAAGCCGTGTCAGTACGAATACCCTCGAACGTTGCAAACGATTTGCATAGGAAAGCGGCAAATTAGGGGCTGGGGATTTACTGGAGTGGGTTTTATTGGCGCTGTAAATATCGTCAACCGATACGTAGTTACCGTTCCCCTTCACAATTCAATCGAAAGGATATGTGCCACGAAGAACGACGGGGACCGTTTTGCAAATTGTATTACTACTAATGGTACTCGTAAAATAACGGTATCGGAACGGAATCGTATATCGGTCTACACGATCCAGAGTGATAAAACCCCATTCAAATATGTTGATTCCAGCGCAGCGTTCGTATACTTAATATCAATTTAACACCGGGGGAGCATCAGGGGTGAACAGGAAACAAAATTATAAAACTTCCTGTCGACCTCTGGCTATTATTAATCACTCTGCACGAGTATTCGAGAAGATTCTGATAAATCCCCCACCAACTCGCTACTACTTGTAATCCAATGTGAAAGTAAAACAGTTTGTTCGAATTATTCATTTACTAATGAGAAAGCATGGTTTGTCTTCATGCAAATTTCCCTGTTTTCCAACGCAAAACCGAACGATTACTTTATACGTCTCGATTGTTACGTTATCCGTGTTACTGCAACTACATTTTGCGTAATTGGCTTCTACGGCGGTAAGAATCCACGTCGCAAGAAATAATAAGGATAAAGACGAAGAACAGAGGTTTAAGATACGATTCCAGCAGAGCAAAATAATTTTTATCATTATTTTTTACTTATCTATTTACTTGTAAATTTTCCATTAAACTAATTGATCATAATACGGAAATATTAACTTTTATCGAGAACACCTGTAGTTTTACTTACACCCAAGAACGAGCAAAAAATAATCATAAATAAAGTAGAAGAGATATTCAAAACAATAAATGAGTAAATACTTTTAACGTATACGTTTTGTACGAACAGGAAGAAATAATGACAAAGATAATTTTGCTCCGCTAGAATCGCATTTTAAACCACTGTGCGAGGTGAGCCGCAGCTTCCGCTGCGGTTTCGGCTTGCTCCAGGACCAAAGTGATTTTACAGGGCGATCATGCAACCCGCAAGCTTTATCTCTACCTTTAAAAGCTCGTTCTCAACACTGACGATCTTCAAAGGTTCCATAGTCCTCAGGAACTCGACCACAGTTTCAGGGTCATTTGTCTCTTTGCCAAGGCGGGCGGCCAATTGGTACGCGTACTTGCTGGGGTTCTTGATCACGTGAGCCCAAGGATTAAGCGCCACTCCGCTCTGCGATATCGCCTTGTGGAACAGCCCTGGAAACAGACCGTGGACGAGCTCGTCGAATCTTTCGTACACCAAGCCAGAAGCGATTCCGTGGGACGGCGTGGGAAGATAAGAACGAAACGAGTCTCGACTTTAGCTAAATGGCGCTGACGTAACTGCGGGGTCCCGGGTCATTCAAGAAGACCCAGGGTAATGAAGCTAGAACATATCGAAGGAGAACGAACGGAGAACGGTGTAGATAGGACGTGGCCGTTTAATAGACCCGGTGGATATCGCCGAAATTATTTATCCGCGCCGAGAGCCGTCCCAGGCAGAAGCTGGGCGATTACGTACGTACGGGGACGCTGAAGAAGAGACACGTACGTCGTAAATCGTACCTTGAGCCATGGGAGAAATAGTCAGATAATTCACTGCGGCCCCGCCAGCGCTCTCCCCGAATATGGTGACGTTGCTCGGGTCACCGCCGAAATTCGAGATGTTGTCTTGGATCCACCTGAGGGCCATCACTTGGTCCTTCAGGCCTTGGTTGCCTGGGGCCACCTCGTGTTCCAGATTCAGGAAACCTGCAAGGATTCGTCGTGAAATCGAACGGCTACCACTTAGCGAAACACGGGAACTTCATCCTGAAGGCTGGTAGCGACTGAGACGTAACGAGGGCGACGTAGCCTAAAGGTAGTTGACTGTCCTGATAAAAATGGCACTCGGGATAGTATGTACTATTGTTGTGGAAAATAGGTAACGACGCGATAACATCGGGCAGAGCATGCGACACGGGTCCATGTTCATAAGCGCTACGTACCCAAGGAACCGAGCCTGTAATTGATGGTGACTAGAACGATGTCCTTCCGTACGAGATAATCGGGCCCAAAAATTGCGTTGTCACCAGAACCGTGGATAAAGGCACCCCCGTGTATCCATACCATCACCGCACGCTTCGATGACGCATCCAACGACGGCACGTACACGTTCAGGTACAGGCAGTCGTCGCCACCAATTAGTTGATGAGTGAACAGGTCCCTCTGGGCAGCGGCACCGCCGAAGTCTGTGGCATCTCTCACACCGGTCCATGACTCGGGTGGCAGGGGATCCTGGGTAGAAAAAAGGGAAGGTCTTACTTAATAGCTCAGGTAATATACATTCGTGCAGGAGAAAGGGGTTGGAATGTATAGAGAATTTCGAGGTAACCCTCGTCCTAGTGGATTCAGGGGGAATTTAACCAATTCTAAATAACGAACTGTGTGTGTTAGATATTGTTAGTATCACTTGGAGAAAATAAGGATTGTACATGGTGACGAGATCAGATTCGAACGAAAGGAATCAGGGTAGGGTGGACAGAGGCGGATTTAAGAGGTCATTCTACTTTGAACCGCCGAAAAATTAAACTATTTTTAAAGATATTTTTCTCAGTAAATGCAACATATAATGAAATAAATCTTTTTGGTATTTGTTAAGCTATTCTTGTATTATACGAAAAAATTTAAAAGGAATTTTTGCAATTTGTTTTTATTGATGTTTTATAGTGTCAATATGGCACCTAAAAATGATTTCCCAGCTCAGGCTTATCTGAAATGAAAAATTTGAAAAGATTCTTAATCTGTATGAGTTTCGCTATTGCTCGTAGCTCAGCTATCAATTTTTGTTGAGCAATAACAAAAAGTTCCCCAAAAAGGTGTTTTCTCGAATGTTCCCCGAGAAAAATCACGGTTATTTTTTGACAAAAATTGTTAATTAAGCTACGGGCGATAGCGACACTCATACAGATTAAGAATTTTTCCACATTTTTTGTGTCAGATCAGCCTGAGCCGGGAAATCACATGTGCCACGAACATACCTCTCTTTTTAGGTGTCACATTGACGATATAAAAAACATTTTCAACAAATTAAAAAATCTTTTTAAATTTTTTCGTATAATATAAGAGTAGCTTAATAAATTCCAAAAAGATTTGTATCATTGTACGTTCTTTAAAAATCGCTTCATTTTTCGGCGTTTCCAAGTAGAATGACCCCTTATCAGGCGGCCGATGAGCAGTTACCGCCTGGGCTCCATTTACCCTCTAAAAAATATGATTTTATCCAAATGTTATATTTATTTTGATTCCTATAATTTTTATACCACATAGGGCATAAATTTCGTCGAATCCCCTGAAATTCTGCCATGTATACAGAGTATCCCAGATCGTTTGCCACCTGGGCCTTTTTTCTTAAACCCGCCATTAAAAGTAGACTCTGCCGAGGGTCAATCTTCTAATCCCTTCGATTAAGAGCACGCGATATTTTCGATCTTGAGTCTAATAGGACTGTCGTTTATGTCTCTATTTGATGAATTGCGTAAAGTTTGTTCTTTGATAAGTGGCGCATGACGGTGCGGTGTCTAGTGGAAATAATAAACTGCATTGTGGTTATGGAGTACTAAGTGGCAATAGAGTGGTACCGCCAATCTTGTGCTCTAGAATAGATAGCGCCTATCGATCCACGTTATGCTTATCCGTAAAAATGGAATGTACCTTGGAGCCACCTTGAATAGTGTGGACTTTTACCGCAATGGAATATCGAGTCTCTGTAGATGGAACATTTCAAGTGTATTCCTTTAGAAAGCTTTTAAAGCAAGCTCTGAACCACTTTCGATCAGGCATCGGATTCGGATAACGTGCCTCGAAGTCTGATCAAAATCTTCGAGCATCCAAACTTCAGCAATAAAATCGTAATTAGCATTCGGAACATTCTTATTGGTACCTATTGTCGAGATAAATACATATTTAGTCGATCGTACATTTTCTCACGTCATCGAACACAATGACCTACCAGGTTAAGAGGACGTGCAAGTCATTGAATGTTTATCTCACTGTCTCACAGTGGTTTCAAAGAGACTTTCTGCGGACAAAATTCCGTATTTCCGTCAATTCTCAACCGATTTTTGATTTTTTCGGCTCGTTTTGTCGTGGATTAAATTTGCTATAATAAACTCGTTGTTTCGGATCTCAGACAAATCGAGCAAAAAAAGATAAAAAGCGGTTAATAATTTACTGAAATACGTAATTTTGTCCAGAGAAAGGCACTATCTGCGCTATCGCCAATTAAACAAAATCGGATTAATACCTCAGTGGCAAATGGTGACAGCTAATTCCTTTCTGAATTTGTTTATTACATTCTTACCCACATTCAAAATGCAAAAGATGTGGTTTGGAAAGATTCGATAAAGTTTTATTTACTAATAAACAATAATAAAAACGTAAAACAATAAATCACGGTTTTGACGATCTTCGATATTTCTGAACGCTATTAGGTTCTATAATCATACCCGAAGTGCACCCATTTTTGCAGATACCTTTCAATTTATTTCCAAAACTAAGGGTCTGGAAGGAAATCTGACCATTCCACGCGATGCAGCAGACATTTTTCCTGCGGAAACCACCAGCAGAAGTAATAAAACACCTTTTGTTTTCAATACAGAAGCGAAATACTTTGGCAAAACGCGCGGAGCCGACAGTGGTAGTCACGCGCGTTAAGCGATTGTGTTACGCTGAGCGGCAGTGGATTGCCCGCCGCCGTTGACTACCACTGTCGGCACCGCGTGTTTTGCCAAACTATTTCGCTTCTGTATTGAAAACAAAAGGTGTTTTATCACTTCTGCTGGTGGTTTCCGCAGGAAAAATGTCTGCTGCATCGCGTGGAATGGTCAGATTTTCTCCCAGACCCTTAGTTTTGAAAATCAATTGAAAAATATCTGCAAAAATGGGTGCATTTCGGGTATCCTTTCCCCTTTAATCGTTGTTTAAATATATTTAAATGTTCATAATGCAATAATAACTTATGTCATTGTATTCGGGAGGGTTCATAGAATAATTTTACGCAACGAGCAACCGAATAACTATTACCGTTTCGGCATAAAAGATGTTCAAAGTAGAAAATTTGCAGTTTTTCCAAATCGAATTTCTCAAAAACTGAGGGTGATGGTGACAAGCGGGTTGCGGATTTGTTTTCAACGCTCGAAAACCTATAAGAAACGGCTATTGAATGTTACAAGTCCAGATGGCTGTCGAACTGTGATATTTATGGAAAATAGTTCGTTTGCATTGCGTAACCGTGTATCCCTCCATCTCCCGTAAAACGAGTATTTGACATAGCTAATCACATACTCCGACAAGGCGTCGTCATGTATCGGGTGTGCAAAAAAAAACAGCATCTCGCTATGAAGAGCTTTGACGAGCTCGTTCTATGTGGACTTACATTGTGTAAGATGATTAATGAATCGCGATCTTGGGTAATTGACACTTGGATTAATTAACGCTCCAGATATGCTTTCTACGGAAGAACATGATGTTACGTTACGCGTTCAAACGGGGCATTCGATCAATTAGCCGCGGATTAATATTTCCTTTGGGCGCCGGCATTTAAATGCTCGTTGGCAACGACCGAATGAATTTATGCAAGGGAAGTTGCACCATAAATTTCCATCGAGCTTATCTTCAAAGCCATCCCTACACGTCACCGAGAATTTATCAGTGTGTAGTAATCAGTCTGCCGATTATTAATTGACCGACGGAATAGTCACTTCTCGAATTTGTCGCTCCTCCCCAAAATTTATGAATGCTAATTCACTGAAATCCCATTCCGTAATTTTTAACAATCATAATCTTGCAGTTGGTCGACTTTGGACTAGAAAGTCCATTCTAACGTGTTATCTCATAATCAGCAGTCTTTCGATTAAACGTTAATTTCCGAGGTGTAATCTGTTTACAACCGGTTGCACTTTCGTCTGGATACTTTCATAATCGATCGATTGCATGATTAAAAAGGATCAAGTGTAGAATGGAAATTTATCTACCTGTTATTCCATTAAGAATTATTGACTCAGGCTTCTCAATGCCCTTGTGAGGCTAAGTGCCTAACCGACCGGTAATAGGAAATAGTGCGGCTATTGATTCTACTTGAGACTATTAATAAGGTGTCCATAACACATAATTGGTAGCTTCAAATTAAAGTAACGAAACTATTGGAAAGTAATGGCTAACTTTTTGCTCCATAGAAGGAAAATTTCTATTTCAATGTAGTTCCCTTATCTTTTTGATATTATTCTACCAGGCAGTCTCCTTGGGTTACACATTTATCGTGAACTTTACCAACGAGTAGAAACGAGATACCGATAACTCGCTGATAAGTTCACACACACAGGTCGATAGTGCCGTTAAAATTTTACGATTGAATGTAGTAAGAAAGAGAAAGCAACGTTTTGAAACAGATTAACAATTTTCGCCCTCAAACTATCCCGTCACGTGCGAGAGATATGTAGTTTGTACAGTCTGTTTAAGAACGGAAGTGTCCGCGACGGCGTGATTAACTTAATTGATAGTAACTGACTCGAATTCCGTCCCAGCAATCGGATCAGTTGAGATTCCTCTTCGCTCTATACCACTTTTTTCCCGCCTATCAATCTCAACTATGTCGTTGAACTATGGAGACTCTGCTTTCAAACGAGAAAAGAATTATCCCACAGAATCATCCCTATTATCCCACAACCTCTGTGTACCTTAAAAATTCAATGCCATTAATTATTTGCCCAATGAAAGGCACCAAGTGCCACATAAAATCGGATCGAATTCAATCAGTTGTCACACGGTGTACGTTGAACTCGCTCAAGGAGGTTCATTGGTAAACATGTGCTACGATCGTTCCAAACAAGAAGTCCCAAAATTCCTTCCACAGCCTATCACGCATTCTCTTCTGAATCCGCGCGACTCGCGTCTGCGTATACATACAGTGGTGGTTAAAAGAAACTTCCAAATTCGTATTCCTACACATCTGCGTACCAAGCATGATACTAAATAGTATACAACGCCGCAGTTACGTTTACAATTCCATCATATCAATAGCTTAGTGCAGAAATATTATATCTCCACTTTTTGTGCCATTCGAGCTTTAATATGCAAAAAATAGTACTTGACTGTTTCTTTATGCTGTATAAAAATCACACTTATATCTGCTTCATAAATTTGTGAAAAATAATAGGGTACATGTCCCAATTACTGCCACTGTCCCAATTACTACCACTTTATTTATGTTATGTAATAAAAAACGTAACGTATAAAAAAATGTACAAAAACATGTTATTATTAAACAGAGATTCTGGTCACAGTTATTAGAACCGACAGTTATTGGGTGGCAGTCATTCGGATAATACGATTTTTGAGGTGACAGTTATAGGTACACTAGGATCGCTAGCGAAATTTAATTAATTATTAATCAATTCTTCATATTTAATTCATAAAACTATTTTTTTTAATGAAAGAGATGTTACATAATATTATGTTTCAAACTGAGACGATTTTTAGGTTAAACAACACGTGAAATGATTAATTGAAGTTCAGTTATAATCTTAAGGTGGCAGTAATCGGGACATCTACCCTATTCTTCTTCATTCTACGCCGCTGGATCTTTGTACGTACCATTGCACGCTTCAACCCGTTGCTCTCGGAAACGCTAAAACTGGATATACAATATTTGTGCATTAAGCCATCGATATAATCCTGTCTAAGCAAAAAGTAATCTGTGTTAAATCTTCTTTTTACCACCAATGTATAATCCTCCGACTATGTGGAATTCGCCTGACCATCGTGGATCGGTAAACCTTCCATACCGGCGCTATTCATCGAAGGATTCTGTGGTCAGAGCCGCGATACATGATTGAAGGGAAATTCACCTTGAACCGTAAGGATCCGACCGGCGGTTTCGCGTATGGGACTCCACGGAACGACACGAATTTGCCTCCATAGATGCCGGTCTCGACAAGGCCACGGAGCTGTCCCTGCTTCACGCTCACTACCGGATTCTTCGACGCCATGTGCAAAACGGAGGCGACTAGGCCGAGCAACGATGAGGACTGAGCTGGCAGCACGCACAGCACCGACGTTCTAATAAACTTCTCTCCAGCCTCGAGCCGCGGGATCCCGTAGTGGGGAGGGCACCGAATGATGGCACCCAAGTCACCTAACGCCAACGTATCCTGTGCTTCTTGCGAGCATGTGACGCGACTGGGACCTTGCCGAATCGTACGGAACGGATCAAGGTCGACTAATCGCGCGGGTCGAGCAACGAGGAGCATGGACTTGAGCCACCTGGTGCTTCGGTCTCTCGGTGCTCCGAGTCGAGGCTTGAATTGGGCGTGATGATGTTTGAATGACCACTCGGGACGGGCAGGCACCTGAGAGTGATGGAGTACGACGTACGTAATTGACCGGTACCTGTTTCAGTACCTAGTATGGACCGAGTGTTGGAGTAGGTAAATGATTAGGAGTGCTGCTTCTAATATCAATGATTGTATAATTGTATATTAATGGGAATGTAGGAAACTGTTTGAATTGGGATATCCGATGCAGGGAACTATTAACACGCTTTTAAAAAATATTCTGGTGTCGAAGTCGTCGAATGTGGAAGAACGAAAATCCCTTAAGGGGACATTCTACTCTCTCGTTCGAAAAATCCGCCACTTTTGAGTGATGATTTTTATAATGAAATACATACTTAATATTTTCGAATTTCGGGGGGTATATTGTACCATTCTTGAAATACAAGAAAAAATCTTTGTTGTTTGTTTATTTTATTTGTTTACACTTAAATATTTCGCAGTGAAGTTGGCGTTTTCAGAATTTGACTCCTTGCTGGCGGTTGAAATTTCGGACGATTGGATCATTGGAAATAAAAAAAGAAAACATATTTTTAATTTGCACACGCGACCGGAAACGGAAGTCATTTTTTTATATTCTAATTATTATTATCTTCTGTTCTTTTGTGATTTATTTGATAATACTCTTTTCCGTCCTCGACTTTAGGATGACCATAGAATGAAATTGCGAAGATTATGAAGGAGCCAGAGAGCAATTAATGCAATAACTTTGCGACACTGATAACTCGTAATTTTCAAATGTTTTAATACAAGTGAGATAAATGGTACGTGGCGACTTAAATCCGGGCAACGCCAGCGATAAATACTCAGAAATAATAAACAATTACTGAGGTGCTGCAGTCGTAATCGACACTCTAACCGATCAGTTGTTATCTAAAACAAATAAATGACACGTGAAATTGTGCTTTCGTCATCAGCTCGTCAACAGATGGCAGAAAAATTAGTCGAGCTCGCTGATAAACAGATATAAATAGACACGTACAAACGAGCCAGTAGAAAGCACCTATCACAATTCACCACGATTCATATTCTAACAGGAAGCGAGCTTAAACATCCATGCCATATCCATTATAAAATTCGTCCAGAACTTTGTATTCCCAAGCCCCGTGAACGTATAAAAATCTAGTGCAAACTTGCAGGACGTAGATTGATTCATAGGAATTGAAATTTGTATGGATTTTGCCCGGGGGCCATTCTCCTCGAAATAAAATCGTTTCCTCGATCACTAGCGAAGTGGGTTCTTAGAAAATTACGTGGCAGTTAAAACAGAGCAGATTAATCGTTACCAGCAGAGGATTAATCGTTAATTCATCGACAATTTGATAACCCTGCATATCTTTTCTGAGAATAGCAAAATTACGAATTACTGAAAATTACGAAGCTCGTGGTGTTGAAATTGCGGATCAAGATACTGTAGCGGCTTCGGCGTTAGTTCGCCTTCTTCATTAAGGGGCGATTTACCGTAAAGGCCTGCGCACACTTGTCAGTTCCGTGTCAGTTCCGTTCCGGCGTGCCAGTGAGAAGAAGAAGAGTTGCGTAGAGGGTCTCTTTTTTTTACCACTGGTACGCCGGAACGTTACTGACACAGAATTGACAAGTGTGCGCAGACCTTTAGGCGTTGGAAGCTCGGGATTTCCCCCGTGGCACAGTGCGGTGATGCATGGACAAAAAGTAAAAAATCAAATATTTTGCAGGGTGATAATTATCATCTAATATTTACATCAAGATGTTCAGGAATCGAGTTCGGTTATGGTTGCTAGGATACCGTAGTTGTTTACGATGTTATTTACCATCTTAACTTGGAATCTCAGGACTTCAAGCGTCACTGGAAATTCATACGCGGTAGAGTTACTTTCTATTTTTTCATTTAGACCTTAAGATAATTTATTATTCTTGGCTCATTTTATTCACAATGGATTCTAGTATTATGGGTATGTGTGTTTCAAAGTTATTGTTTAGGCTTATACCCTTACTGATCATTAGAAAACTTCTTAGTCCCGAGAATGAAAATTTTATTTCAACCGACTTTTTAAAAAATACGTATCAAAACGTATCCGTGATTTTTTTATATTTGATTCCCCTAACTGTATACTTTATGAAAATATCGCGTTTTCCTGCTACTACGTGCAATTATTTGAGAAATAAATTTTTTTAGGAAGACGTGTGCGCATCAGCAATTCTGATGTCTTTGAAAAGTGTTTGTTTTCTTTAGACCAGAAAAAAAAATAGATGGAATTTATGACCACATTTTGGTTCTTTTGAATATAAAAGAGTGTCTTTTTTAGTCTAAATAAGCTTATATATGTAAAATATATTTCAATGAAAAAATTCTAACTTCAAATACACGTGATAAAAATAATTTGATAAAAAAATGTTTGGAACAAAAGTTAGTCAGTATTCAGTTGACAACATATTGCAAAAGTAAATATTGATAAAAAACTTTTTATTCAATAAAAAATCGAGATCACCTCAATTTTTTTGAAGGCAACTATATATTTTTTTATACACCAATCGATGCATCTATATATTCTGGTTAAAAAAGTATTGGGGTATATAGGTCGAAAACTGATTAGTTCGGAAGTTATGATTTTTGTCCCAACTTCCCATTGATTCAACGCACTGTGCGTGGACCTGTGTGAGTCAGACTATGGCGTATATATTCGGCGTGCGGGCGCGATTTCGCGCCAAAATTTGCCGCGCGTTTTCGGCACAGCCTGTAGAGGCAACATCTCGCCCTTTAGAGTTTTGACTAGTTTGTCAGTTATCCTTTATTCCATGTAACATCGTGTATCACTTTCGTGTTTATATTAAAGGAGTGTGGTGAAAGAAACTCTAACATTAATTTACTTTACAACCCTCAATACAGTTTGTGCTATATATCACAGCTTAAGTTGCAAAGCCGTGACTGCGGACGGTTCCTTCTATCCAACGTTCGCGTATAATAATTCCACCACACTAGCGTGAGATCCTTCGTCGAAGCTGATACTGCGCGCAGCGAATACGTCGCCCCGGGGATTACGGAACGTAAGCAAAATTTGCTACGGTAATCAGTATTTCCATACATTGCGGCCACTTGGATCGACAGTGCGCATACGTAATATATATCCACGTGGATTAACCGACAACTCGTAAGATGCATCTTCAACTGCGGTTAGGAAGTTACTGTTGATTTGATGAAATGGTGGTGCAAAGAGGCCTTCAAAGTTTGTAATTATTAGAGAGATATATGGTAGGTAGTAAGAAGAAACCCCATATAAAACTTCAAAAAAGTAAAAAAATTACGCTAAGTACATGAAAAAGTCGAGGACGGAAAAGAATATTATCAAATAAATCGCAAAAGAATAGAAAATAATAATTAGAATATAAAAAAATGATGTGAAATGAAAAAGAGCTGCAAGTATATATAATGGTGCTTTCCAACTGCGCTTAAGTAGACACAACTACATATATACAGCTAAAATATTGTGTACATACATTGCATTACTCATATCGCGGACATTTTAATAATGTGAAGATAAAATGTAACATTTAGACATTTGTCTAAGTGTCCGTGGCCTAGAAGTTAAATACTTGGCGATGTATAAGAATTATGTAAAAACGCAAAATAATGAAAATGCACTCATATTGTTAGAGTTTTAAATTGACAAATTATCTAGAGGCCTGGGAAAGGGAAGGTATGGGTATTGATAAACGAAGAATACCTTACCTGGCCACGCCAAGTATTTGACTTCCAAGCCGCGGACATCTAGGCAAATATCTGGAATGTCTAAATGTTACATTTGATTTTCACATTATTAAAATGTCATTATTAAATTATCTTCTATTCTTTTGTGATTAATTTGCTAATATTCTTTTCGTTCCTCGACTTTTTCATGTACTTATTTTCAATCTCATCGAGTTCAATTTCTGCGTGAATATCAGTCAGCAATTTTGGGAATTATATACGAAATATTATAAATTATAATGTATAGTTCTTGTTTCTTCCTGTTATTCGTTGTTCTTCCGCCCATCAATCTTTCGTTGTGTATTTTCCGCGAAGCTGGAACCCCGCATCAACAGACTTTTTCCCCGTCCATCCCTAATTGAAAATCAGCGTAATACCCCATCGTTGTTGCTTCCCACACCCGAGTAAAAAGCTTCCGTCGGGGAGGATGTAAGCGGGTGGAGGAGAATTCCGCTTTGAGGAAGTTTCATGGCAATTAAATTGTATTATGATTTTAATTAAAAAATCACTTCAGCACCAACACACACTGCTTCGATCAACCATTTCAAACCTTTCGATTACATTCAATAAAAAAAAATGCTTTCACTTCGATTCATTCTGTTCCCTACCATCTCACCCAACGCAATCATCCTATATTTCTAAACAATAGAATCATCCCAACAATTTCACATTCCAAAAAAGATCCATGCCTAAGGATATATAAATTCATTACTTTGACCAAATTTTAATAACACCAAACATCTCCTTCAATTTCAATCCTTCGATTCCATTGACAGACACTTCGTCAAATTATGAATCACTATTTACCATCCTCGCTCGCAGAAAAGAGCAAAGGAAAATGCACGCTCCACTTTCTGCTGAAAACGAAAAGGCAGACGTTTCGTTACGATGAAGCGCAAAGAAGACAGCCAAGCGTCAAGCGTCTCTACCAAGAGACGTTAATCCTTTTCCCCTCTGAATTACAAAGGACAGTGAACAGGTATGAAAAATTTTCGCCGTGAGGGTGACAAGGCCGGTCATAGGCAGCGACAGGTCTAAACCGATTTTACCTTCAGCCCCCGTCTCGCGGAGAAAACATATCCGCGAAAGCTGTCCGGAAGCGACAAGCGCGGCGCAGTTTTTTCGCGAAGAAATGTCAGGGGTAGAAATTCGCGTGCAGCGAACAGCCGCCGAAGAGATCGATAGAGATACGCGACGTGCAAACGAGAGCGAACCTATTCGTTTCCGTTTCGTCGATGTATCGGCGCTTCCTTCCCTCTAGTTGGGAAATGATTCACGATATCACGCGCCGCGCACACTATCTTCCAGCATACGTGGCCGGAAACTGGTAAGAAAAATTTCTGGCAGCGTGTTATATCGAAAACACCTCTCCAATTTCGCGATCCCGGGCCCTCGTCTCCAATTATATCTCACCGTCGATAGATTTTCATCTTCGTACGAATAAATCTTGAGGGAAACGAAGTTCCATTGTATTTAATTTCTTTAAACACGCAGGGAGATGTGTTATTACGTTTATTAGAAGTTTCTGAGGAAATTGTGAGGTTTTTAGTCTGTGGAGAGGATGAGTGTATGATTCCCTTGGAAGGGTAAATAAAGCTGTGAGTTTAAAAGCTTCAATGATATTGCTGGAAGTTTCTAAAGCCCCTGTCGATTTGGATGATTTTTGTTTGAACTAGTTTTTGATATAGTGCACGCGTGCAAAGTTACAGGGAGATGTGCGGATTGTTCTAGTCGCGTTTACAACCCGCGGCTGACCATACACGACCCACTTTCCCTTTCGCTTTCACAGTTTCATTCTCCCTCGGGCTCTGATTTTACGGATTAATCACACCTTCCCATATTTTGTTACAAGTGCAGTTTGAGGATTGTATTAACTTCAATTTACTTACAATTAGATGAACAGGGCTTCTGTAAAGCTGTACATCTCATTGGAAATATTTAAGTCATGCCATCGTTCATTCTGATAAGAGGATTTGATATTTGAATCTCCTTTTCATATAAATCGAGGGAAGCTTCTATGTGATGATATTTCAGAAGGAAATTCATTCCGACGTCGTGAATGCATTCATGAAATTTCTTTGAACTAAGATAGCGAAAGAATTTGTATACCTACAAGGTGTTTCTGAAATAAATAATCTAGTCGTCCTCTATTCGTTGCAAAACGTCTACGAAACGAACAAGTATATCTGATGGCAACTTTCTTTTGAAGTAAAGTTTCATAAGGTGATCAGATGCATTGAGTTATAAAAGACAATGAATTCAGAAGTAAGAGGGAAAAGGTACTCAACAATTTGGATACTGTCCTGTGGTGGACCTTCATCCATTCCTCCCAGAATTGGTGTTGAACATTTTAAGCGGTAACACCACTCTAGGATCGATGTTTTTTTTTGCTTAAACCATACTTTACAAAGGAAGGAGGAGACGAACATCGACGTAGATGGCCAAATGTATGGTGCAGGCATCGCAGATTAAAGATAAACAAAAATTTAAAGTTAAAAATGTTCATAAAACTTTAAACGCGTTTTTCTCGAAACCACTTTCTTCAAACTGGGAGGACGAATTTCTCGAAAACTGTCGCATGAATCGATTTGAAATTTTTACAGTAGCTTTACAACAATATTCTCTTTGGAAGTACGTAGCCGTTTTTTGATTGAATGTAAACTTTCTTTTTTATAACCAATTTAATGCTCATTTGTAGGGCAAAAAATCGATTTATTTCTTAACAACTGCACCACTTCCACAAAAATTGATTTTAAAAAAAACCCCTACGTACTTCCAAAGCCAATTGTATATAGATTATAATTTTTTTTTATTTTTTGTTCCACGACTCATACATGCCGAGAAATCCGTCCTCCCGTGGCGGTGTTTTCACAAAAGCTGTTTCCGACGACGGGCTCTGTCATCGCCATTTTGTATGAAAATGACACTAAAAAAATTATTTTTCATACTTCAATATGTGTTAAATAAACCCTCTGAAAAGAAATTCTATTCCGTTTGTCACACTCCCAAAATAAATTGTCAAGTTTAGGTATTTTTTTCTGCCTCTAGAGTGGTGTTACCCCTTAAGCGAGTCTGAAGAACTATTTATACGATTCACTCGGAGTTCCCAATCTAGCGGTTGCATTAAACGCGTTTCGGTTTATATTTCCCAAGGAGCAAGACGTTTCAATTCTACCAGTGTTACCCGAGACAATTTTCCCAATGCCACTGAGCCTTTCCGTGACAGAAAACCTCGTTGATCCACGAAGAAAGCTTCATAGTACACAGACGTAACATTTCGCCCTTTTAAAGCATCGAATCGTATGAAATAAACGAAATTTTCCTGCAATAATAAAATCGAATAACGAGAAACGAGTATAAAAGGAACATGGCACTGTGGGATCTAATAAAGGAGACAGAGGCACAAGCCGAGGCGATAGAACAAGAAGATAACGAGGAAAGGAACGGCGAGAAACGCGAAAAAAGGCAGTAAAAAGGGAAAACAGGACGCGGAGAAATAACTGGAGGAGAGCGGGGGGAGAAGTAAGGAAAAAGGGAGACAATTCCGAGGCGTCGGGGCGAGTGGAGGCAATCTGAATAGTGTGAAGATGAAGAAGTGCCATTAAGCGAGAAAGAAATGCCCAAGGAAGGTGACTCGTAGCAAACGAAAGGTAGAATAATTTCTAGGAACAGTGTAGCCTGCACACATTGGCGTACATATAAAGGGAAAACTGTTCTCGTTGTATCGAGAATCACGCGAGATCTTGATCCGAGAAAGAGAAGATCTGCATTTACCTGAAGGATATGGGGGCGAAACGAAGGACCCTGTTTCTACGGCGAGCTTTTTACGGATCTAACGTGCCTTACACACCCGACCGGCAAATTTATGTCCGCCCCACCGTTCCTCCATTTTTACTCGTTTCCGTTCGATTGGTCCCGCGAATTAGTCGAATCGACGCCACGAATTCACGGCGTATTTCACACTCTCCCAAGGGAAATTTTTCGATAATGAAGACCGCCGCTGCTTTCGAGGGATATTTATTATATGCATGCCGAACAAAAGCCTCTTTCTCCACCAGGCTGAAACGAAAAATAATTAATTCCACCCTGGTTGATTCTCGCCGATAAATTATACCTCTCGCACTCCATTCGCCGAGTACTGAAAATCTGCAGATTTCTCTGCATATGGTTGAAAGGGGTATTCGTTGATTCAGTAAAAATTCTGAGTTGCCCTCGATTAATTGGGCCATTTTCTGTCTAATGGAAAAAGTAGAATGCTCCTCGAGACGGCGCCTGTTTGCGCTTCCCCGTTAGCTTCGATTAACGAATCCCATCGCCTAGAGCTCCCCTCGAGGAGCTCTTTGACGCTGGCGTCCCCCGCGGATGAAACGCTGAAAGCAATTTGCAACGATGCTTGTAAAGACTAAATATTTGCCGATCACTCGCTCGCTCCCCTGGCCGTTCGATTCCATCCACTGACGAGCCACGATCAATAAGCAGATCCGGGCATTTTTTACGAGCTAGCTTATCATTGTTGGCTTTTCACGACCACGATGAGATCGGCGTAGTCGAATGGTAATAATTCAACTTTATTGTGCCAATGCGGAATTAATGTGGAGGAACAAGTCTGGCTTGAACGCACCCAATCTATGGAAACGAATTCTGTCCTTCGGTTGGATGACTCAGCTGGAGATTGCACGGATTGGTTAAAGCTCGCAATACTGCTCTTAAGCGAAGATTACGTAAAACGTTGATTCACAGTTTCACTGTAACTTTATGAGTGATTGTAGACTTTCTTGCTTTCCCTTGCACCTTTTACAGAGAGTTTGTGTTATTGGTTTGCAGTGGAATAGTTGAAATTGACATTTGCAAAAGGTTACGCGTACTTTTCACCTTGTTATTCATGGGATGCAGCAATTTCGATTCTAGTGTGCAATAAGATGTTCCCTCGAAAGCTTGCTTCCAGGGAATAATAAACAGAAGATACTTATTCCAAGCAGTCCCTGTCTTACGAAAGAAATCTCTCCACCGAGAAAATACATCTCTCTTTTAAATCACCTTTCTCGTTTAATATTATACATAGAATAAAGAAGGAGGTGTATATGATACACAGTGCACGCTGCGTAACGCAATGATTTTGTTTGAAACCACTTGTTGCTTCGCAAGCCCAAGGTAGGCTTCGAGAGGCTGGTGCAATTAGAATGGAAGCCTGTGAAGTCACGTTCCCACGTGCTCAACGTGTGATAGCGGTTACAGATAGGGATGGGTTCAAGTGTATCGCAAGTAGCATCGGAATTCGATGACTCATATTCGCGACAGACACGGTACATACTTGTAAAAAAGAAATATCATCATTACGTTCAATTTACACAATTGAAATTGCTTTCGAAATGCACGATATTTCTATCTTTCTGTTTTTTCCTTAAGCAAAACTTTATTCTTCATTTCTGCTTTCTTTGGCTGTTTTTTCATCACAAATGTACGCTAATAGAGGTGCTTCAGAGAAGTTCCCGGACTCCGAGCTTCATAATTTATTGCGGTAGAATGAAAGAAAGAATTGCACTTTCACGGTAGACCCTGCAAGTGTCCGCTGTGTTCTCGAAGGTATAAGTTCACCCAAGAACCACGAAGCAATGATTAATCTCAGAGTCTGAGAGTTTTCCATGCATACTGTATATGTGGCTCAAACGGTTGTGGCCGTCGAGATTCGATGGTGGGATATTTCACGTGGTTGGTCTGACTTCACTAATGTATGAATGACACGCGAATTTCTAAGTTTAATGCAGAAGTGTTTGATTTTCAACGCAATGAGAGCAAAAAGGAACTAACCCACAGTAGTAATAATGTATTCCAATTGACTCTACAGATTATATAAACTAGTAAAAAAATTTTTTTCAATGTGGGTTAGTCCGTTTTGGCTCTCAATGCCTCATATGAAAGTTGATGCATTGTGGCTATTCTTTGTGTCTACTCACGGCTGGCGAAGAGCATTAAATCATTATGACTATCATAAAACTCTAATGGTAATAACGAAAAGCCCGGAATTGCATGTTAATTGGAGAGGTGAAGCTAGGAAAACTGAATACTGAAATAAGTAATATTTCTTCTGGTATTTCATTCGTAACAGTCTTCATAAAAAATTTATCACGCTTAGTAAAAACGCGTAAAACAAAGAAACACGTATTTATTTTAAAATCTACCATCCTTTACTTTATGTTCACAGTGGGAATGTTTACACAACCAAAGCAATGAAAAATAAATAATTTTGACAGTAATATTTCATCGCGAAATAGAAGTGTCCTATACTGTGGATTGGCTAAACCATGTTCGCGAAATACTGTAGAAATCTTAGTAGGTAAGGTAAATGTACCGTTTGTGCCCATTGTACTGTTTTTGGCCATGTGCATAATTATCTTATTTTTAAATTGCTTGCAGATCATTATTACGTGGAGAATTTCACATCATAAATATTTTGTTAGTATACCGCCCGAAATATAAGGTTACATTTATTGCTTTCACGGAAACATATTGTATTTTTTAAGAAGTGGCAAAAACTGGTACAATACCTTAGTGGTCACAAATGGTGCATCTACCAAATGAAAAAAAAAATCTCGACGTCACAATCGTTTGGGCCACGTGTACAATTTCGCTGTTTATTGAGTCGTGTGTCCGTGTTCCGCTTTATGCTTTCCGTACATTAAAAACCTGCATTAAATTTACACGAATTGGAGCATTCACGTGAAATTTGCGAACAACCTCGTTGGATGCAACGAATTCGACCGTATAAAGGGTGATGACAATGACCAATATATTTTTTTAAAAAACCCCAACCATGCCGGGTTGAGCATGATGCGTTTCCGCGCGGATTGCCCTGTTAAATTACAAATGAAATGCTGTCGTCCTAACTATAATACTTTGGTACAGGATTATTAAATGATTCTCTGTAAAGTCACGTTTCGATCGTACTCACGAGCGATGGCAGGTACATCTTGCCACGAGCTTCAAATAACTCGCCCTTAACTTTACATAACACCGAAATACATAGAAGGGAAGATTACGAGGGCATAGAGAAGAACGAATAGAAGTGGAGAATTTTCTTCGCTACATACGGCTCCCGGGCAAGTTGTATTTCGTTGAAAAATTCAAATGATAGACGCGCCCGTAGTGCATTTGCGAAATTACCATTTTTTACAAAGCTCGCCGAAACGACGCGACTGTCACGGCGAAGAATTTGTGCGCCGCCCTCGGAATCGATATCGGAAATATCCGGTGTGTTATGGTACCAGCGTTTGCCAAATCTCAAAATGAAGATTTAAGTCTCTGGAAATGAAACGTCCCCCCGTGTTTCCGACGGACGCGGACAGAACAGCAGTTAAAGTAAAAACATCCCGGACGTCACCCCCAACCTCGCGGCGAAGAAAGGTCATCCGGCGTTGAAATTACACCGAGAAGCAACCCCGAAAATTGTTTGCACGCTGTTGGGAGTGTTTTAAACCCACTCGATGGCGATGCATTGGCCGTGATAAATACAATCTCAGCGAAGGTTCGCTGGGTGCTCCGTACCCTTGGTCCCGTCTGCGGCGCAGGTTTTTCGAGGATCGCGAAGGGGACGATAAAATTCTTGAGGGGGGTCGGACGGGGTGAAATACGAGCGGCCGGGATATAAAGCGTCGCTTGTGTACGGGAACAACGGGCGCGGTCAAATCGCCCGCCAAGAAAGTTTATCATAACGGGAATGTTTCGGACGATTTATCGGCGGACGTGTGCTCGAAAGCAGCGCGAGAATTTTTCAACTTTCGATGGAATCGGGCTGGTACACGGGTGACAAAACAAAAAGTGGAGGGGGCTGACTTGAGTTTTTGGGTTAATCAAGAAACGCGACCGTTTCGAGAACTTGGGGCCATCGCGAAATAAGTGGAATTTTATTCCTTCGGGGAGGAGATAAGGGGGTCGTGCAGCTAAGATTAGATCCAAATAGCGAAAGTTGGAGGGGATAGGAGAGTTTTCTTTGCTCGGTAGGAAATTGCAGTGGGGTACTCAAAATTCTTTGGAAGTGGCCTGATCCTTGACCTCGATCTACATGAAATTTACGCTCCGTCCTTCTCTCTGTTTGATTTAATCTCTTGCTCTTTTTGTAGCGCGTCTGATGGAAAGGGTTCTTTGGTGCGCGTATGTTGCTTGTATCCTGTGAAATAAAGAGGTCACGCGGTTTTCCATCAGGAGTCGATGGTGATTTATAACCTTGGACGCTGTTCCGAATCAGGCGAACTCTGATCTTGTATTAGTGCTCCGGCTAGCATTTCTTATCGTCCGCCAGCGGTCGTGTCCGAGATACCCACGATTTATCGATGAATGCGATATGAAGTCATCCACGAGGCGAATAGCTGCTTCTTCTTTCTCATATTCGTAAATACCCGCGTTCGGTCGATCCATGATGGAATTCCGGTAAAATTCTTTGAATTTTTGGTATCAATTGCCTTGCAATAGATGGTGCATTAATATTTATTTATTAAAAACAAAATGGCAGGATATATTATTGATCTACATCAGGGTTGACTAACTGGTGGCTCGCGAGCCACCGGGGCCCCCTCCGCTTTGCTGCCACGCTGAACGGTTCCCATCCATACCGACCAGACTCTGACGATCGTAGTCGATTCCTGCTTCTTTCCTTCTCTTTTCAACTGCGATCGTCAGAGTCTGGTAGTTATGGAGGGGGCCGTTTAGCGCGGCAGCAATGGCTCGCAAGCAGAGTTGGGCATTATTCGGCTAAATTATCATTCGAATAAGTATTCGAATAAATTTGTGCGAATAAATTCTTATTCGAATAATCTTCGAATAAAAAATTCGAATAAAATGACATTATTGGACAATAACGAATAATTTTTCATTTGACGGAAAATTTATTCGAATAATTTCTTATTCGAATAAGAATTTAGTCGACTCAACGGACGAATAAAATGATCACGCGATTTCGGCGATGTATCATGACACCACTGACTGACACCCGTGAGACCTAATGTTTTAGGTTAAGTAACTCTTGTCATAGCTCGTTGGAATCATCACATAAAAGGAGACACAATCACATAATCTGATAATTCTTTATCCCAAATATCGCTTACAACCGATGGCCGACGCCTCCAGAAGAGAATACTTCTTTAAGGCGGGATTTCCTCGGTTCGTTCAGACGTATACGCACACTTCTAGACACACACGTCAAAACGTATGTTGGTCACAATACAGACTTCCATCGATAGATGCCGGGTATCACATTTCTTATTCGTCGTTCATTCAGGTCGAATAACGAATAAATTCTTATTCGAACGAATCTGGCTAGAATAACGGTACAGATTTATTCGCGAATAACGAATAATTTTACGTCGAATAAAATCGTCATTTGTTATTCGCGCATAAATCTTGGGGATGTATACGAATTCGTATTCGAATGAAAATTTATTCGAATAATGCCCAACTCTGCTCGCAAGCCACCAGTTAAGGTCTGCGCACACATATCTGTTCCGTGTCAGTTCCGTTCCGGCGTGCCAGTGGTAAGAAGAAGAAGGGTTTAGAAGGTCTCTTCTTCTTATCACTGCTACACTACGGACCTTTAATCCTTCGGCTACCACCTCAGTCTCTGGTACGGACCCTAAGTTTTCCACTGGTGGCCCACCTCCGTATCTCGTACGGACCCTCCGTTTTCAACTGGTGCCCCGCCTCCGTATCTCGTACGGACCCAACCTTTCAAGCGGCTACCGCGTCAGTACCAGCTTCTCTGGATGTTGTCTGTACAGTGATGTTTCACTGTCGAGGCTTCAGTTAGCAAAGTGACGTTTTCGTTCCGAGGGCCCGGGCCTCACAGTCAATTTGTCATTTCAGGGGTCGGTAGCTGAGGGGTTAGTCAACCCTGATCTACATCACTGAACATTCGGTGGCAAGGGGAATTGGTCTGTATTTATCCAGACACAAGTGGAACTCTGTAACAAAGTTAGGCATTATTCGAATAAATTTTTAATAAATGTTTAAATTTTACAGAGCCTGTAATAACTCTGTAATAACGCTTCCTACACGCGCTATATCAAAAATACTATTAAACATAAATTATTCAGAGCAACAAGCACTCCCGTTGCACACGCAAACTTTCCATTAATTCTATTTAATATCACCAAGGCAATCAAATCAAGCTCGAAACTCTTTAAAAAGAGAGATGTGTATTATACATTCTCACTTCTATTGCGTCCGTAGAATCGTCGCTAAGGTTCTAAAATCTACCAAGTCAACAAAGAACTGCTCAGGAAGAATGTCGAAATATATCCAGGAGTGGGAAGGAAACTTTAGAAGCCCACCGAATTTAGTGCATCCGAAAGTATGCGTGTGCATCGAAATTTATAGCGGCGGGAAATGCATAGTGCAAGGGCTCAGTGAAAAATGCATCGTCCACAAAATGACGGTAAAAGGACTTGGTACTGAATGACTCCGCATGGTGTGCCATAATGTCGACCATAAAAGTGATCTACCGCCTGCGGGGAGTGCACGCGACACGTACACCGACGATTCCGTGCCGCTCAGTGGTCCGCATTCAAACATTCTGCAGTTTCCAATGATCCCACCTTTGGCTAATGGCTGTAGAATCTAGATGAAGCATGGCTGAAGATAAGGCGGAGGGTGGCCAGGAGGTGGGCCCAGTTTTTCCATGGTATTACCTTTGCCCCGTCGGCGATAAGGTCAGGATGTTGCGTCGGCATGCGTGCACCACTTTCAACCTGGATAAGAAGAGAAATCCTTTGATGCCGAGGTTGCGACGGAATATTCTTCGCGTTTATTCGAAGGATTCTAAGTGGGAGGCAAAAGTGAAGAGTATTTCTTAGGATTTTTATCGCTCGGGGTTATGGAACTCGTATCCTGAGTTACGGATGCGTTTAAGGGTTTATTGGAACAGGAATCAGGGCGGGAATATTAGTAAATGTTGTTGGAAATAATTCTGTGTAGGGTGACAGTAATTTACATAGGTTTATTTTTGTAATGTAAAGGTATTGGGAGATATCCAGTGCCGAACAAAAGAATTGGGACACCGTTTAAAACAGAATTACTTTTTTAAAAATTGGTCTTCGGTGGATTTCGAAAAATAGATTTCGATCAGATTTTCAGCTTCTATACAACTTACTGAAATCTACAAATGGGATTTTTAAATTTTCATTACAGGTTAGATAAAAAAGTTGAAAATGCGATCATCTTTATTTTCTTTTCTATTCCGACCAATTACAAATTCTTTTAAAAACGTCGAAACACTGACGTGTTTCGCAACAAACTAATCCTTCCAGCTTCTAAAAAAAGAAATTCAGGTCGTTTGGACCAATTTTAAAAAAGTTATTTTGTTTTAAAGGGTGTCCCAATACTTTTATCCTCAACTGTATGTATTTTTTAAAATAAAACCCTCATATGGTGAGTTCTTAGAGATTCTTTTACACTTCGTTGGTTGGACTTTTCGCCTTATAGGATTCAATTTGAACGTAGGTACTTTTTGTAGGTATCATCGAACTTTATAACTTCCCGCTGACGTATGCGCAGCTTGGATTCATTTTGACGGGATTCGGTGGCCGTGTTTCGGGATTCTGGGGCTTGAAATTTTCATAAAGAGACCAGGGTTGGCGAGGCCTCGCTGGTAGGCGAGAGAAGCCGTGGGGACGCGTCTCCTTGCTGGCGGGATCGCGTGAAAAGGCACGGGAAATAACGTATTTCCTACGCAGGAAAGTAAGTTTCGACGGGGGAGGGGGGAGGGAAATTTCAGAGGCAGAATTCTCGCCTTGGTCTTTCGATTCCGCGAACCGAGTCCTGGAAGCTAAATTTTACCCTACCATTGCTGCGAGATAGCAGATACCTAGGCACTTGGGAACAGGGGCGAAGTTTCCGCGAACAGATACTGTGCACTCAGAATCTTGCATCTCTCAGGATTCTGATCGATCGGCGCCCCTTCTTTCCTTCGATAATTATGCAAAAATCGATTGCTCGACCAACTGAAGCTTTGTCGTTGACGATCAATAATCTATGAATCGAGTTTGGTGTCGCTTCGGCAAAACTACTCAATATCTAGGGAAGACCAGGGCAGATGGTAACAAAAAAGTTTTTAGTTTTTTCTCCAAAGTGTTACAATCAGGAAATAATTTGCGTGACTTACTACTTACATATGTGGTGAAATAATTGCGTGAAAGTACGTGACAAAATCTTGGACACTTACAATTAGACATCTAGCTTCATCTTAAACAAATCTGAACATTTGTTACAATGTGCCCCAGTCCGGGATAATATTGTAACACATCTGTTTTATTTATTTAAATACAAATATGAACACAAATATGTAAACATTTCTACAAAAATATAAATGAAAACACAGATCATTATTAAACATTTGATATACATTAGTTAAACAATCATTGCTTATTTATCTGATTCTATCAAAATCTTTTTCGCTTTCTTTACTTCTTCCTTTACACCTTTTTTCTACTTTTTGAATTCTCGATTGTTCTGTTGTTCGTCTAGAGTATTTTTTTCCGCTGTGTCAGCAAATAGCTTGCTTTATCACCATTTGGAGCGGAGTAAGTACAGTAACATGTTACAATTTACCCTGAGCTTGAATTTTTGCGTTCTATCTCAACAAACGAGAAACTAAACATCAAATCACTGAAATGCATACACATTATAATAAACCAATGTGTACTGATTCGTTTGCGACGAAGAAGCAAAAATTCAAACGGTTTCTAATGACGATTAATTTACCCCGTGTTACAACCTGTCCCGGTCTCCCCTACCACTAAGGGTACATTTATGTTGGAGCTGCGATAAAAATTATAAAAGCGTCGATCAAACAGCGATAAAAGCTCCTCAAAAATATCTTCTTTTGGTGTGTTTATAGTTGAGGCTGTAATAATAGTACAATTTCAGTCGTTTAAGGTTTCACAAAGATGAACCATTTAAACACATGTGATTCTGAACAAGAATTATTATTATCTTCAAGTTCCATAAAATGGCACATCGAAAAAAGTGCACGCAGTAAACAAAAACATTGTGTCGTATTTAACTTAACAACTACTTCGTCTGATAACGCATCTAAAACAAATCTGTTATGGTGAAAATCTGTTATGTATCAACGATGAAAACTGCAATAATATTTTGGTTCCCGACTCCTTCGATGTAAACACTTCCATTATAAACCTATAAAATGTATTTCTCCGCTTCGCTCTCATCACCGCTCTGATCGTTTATCGCAGCTCCAGCAGAAACTTACCCTAAGCCACTAAGCAAACTAAACTAACTGCAGCAAAGAAGAAAATTATATAAGGATAGTTTAACCGTGACCAAACTATCCGACAACTTGAACCGATTTAATGCACATTGATCGAAGGGAAAGATACACGAGGGCAAGTTTGAATACTTTAAGTATCGGGGAGATTAATAGCGTTGGTGGATAAAGGGTGATCGACGCGTTCGTCGAGGGGACCGTCCGACACGGAAACGAGCCGAGCCGATGCAAGAACACGCTCCTCGAGTGTTCATCAGGTGGTTAACCGTCTCGGGTCGATACGCTGGGCGAGTTTCGAAGACGCGATAACCAGCCGGGTTAATCGATCGACGGATTTCGAGGGGATGCTAATGCCGTGGGTCGTCAGCGTCTTTGCGGCCTGGTACGCAGGCCGATATCAACGGATCGGCGGATTAAGGGGTTAGCCCTCCGCGTTAATAAAATAGAGGGTTTATTACGACGGGCATTATCCGAGGGAGGGTAAGAAACTCGTCATTTACGAGTGCAGGAAATCACCTCCAGCACGTAATCTCGAGAGTGCCCTTTCCATTTAAACGGCGATAGGAAAAAGCGACGGGACGGACATTCGGCCTTGTATATTTTTGGGGTTGCAACGACGATCGGACGCCATAAATCTCCGTTATTTCACCAATCATTTAGGTGTTCTGTTTGGTAGCTTTTGGTATTAGTTTTTGAATTATAGCGTGGAATATAATATTTCCCGCGAAACGCGCGAGGGCTTTGAGAAGGTAATAGGGGAGAGGTGGGATGAAAGGGACACTTGTGTTTAGGACCAGAGTGTAAAAAAACTAAATAACCATTCGAGTTCTAATTGGTAACATTAGAAAGGTCAGTTGTCTGGCTATAATAATACACGGGTCTATTAAGCTTCTCTCTATATTTACATGTCTTATTTTTCGTTTTCTAAAAAAGTGTGTTTTGCCCCTTTCATAAATTGGCTGTATTGAAAGGGACATGGGTGTTTATGAATGGGACAGTGTAATAAAAACAGGTAATATTAATATCATTTTTTTAATTACTTATGCAGGTACCGAAATCACAGTAGCTATTTTAATTCTTAATAGGAACTAAAAACTCAACACTTAAGCTTATGTAACTAAATGATCTTAATAGCTATAAATAATGAATTGTCTACTGGCATCCTAACTCGAATTTTAGGTGGCATATTTTCACTGAAACAAGTGAAGAATAATAAGGTTACGAAGGTGACAGGTATGAAAATGACGTCCCCTTCATAAATTTTTGTTGTGTCCCTTTCATAAATAAGACACCAAAATTGGAAATCTAATTCCTACAATTACAATATGACACAAAAAGGATCAGACATTATACGATATCGTTCCTAAATACTAAAAGTTATACTTTGAACCTCAAAAAAATTCAATCGTGTATTTCTGTCGTCGTAGATACGATATCGGCTTGAAATTTGGCTTGATTACACATGAATGAATGTGGCTACAAAATAACAACACTTTTGGCCTGGGCAGATCCTTTATCTTTGAGATAATGACCATGTCCCCTTCAATACGTGTCCCTTTCATCCCACCTCTCCTCTACGATGCACGAACGGGGGCACTCGATTAGGATTATATCAGTGTTACATGAGGTTACAGAAATCACTTGTGTGCTTTTATTCCCCTTTTTCGTTTTTTACTCTATTATTTGATTGGGCTGTTTTATCCAATTAATTCGACACTGCTCAACCGAGGAATTAGAATATATTGGTGGCCTGTTTCCTATCGGAGGATCTCGGTTTTATCGTGATTGCGTCAGAATCGATTTCGATGGAATTTAATAGGAAAATAATAACGAAATTAATTTCGGATAATCGCTCCTGGCGGAAACGAACGATTCTAGCGAAGATTCGAGATTATCGCGTGATTGTAGTGGAATTACTTTTGTAGAAACTTCTCTCTATCACTTATACAAAGATCCCTAGGGAGCAATTTTTTTTTAAACGAACAGGGACAGATTTTCCGCCGCTGGAAATCCGTGCCCGGAAATACATTCCCGTTTGAGGAGATACCGCGAAATTTGTCCGTCCTATTGGTTTGTCGTTGCGTGTCAGCTTTAGCAAAGCCAAACGCTCAAATATTGGAAACAAACGATGGCCCCCGCCAATAAAACACGTCTCTGCGTCACTTCTGTCGCGCCATCGTGGCGGACTCGCTGGGTGGGAAAAGGGGAATAACAGTACGGTTGAAAGCTGCAGCGTATTTTCCATGGTTAAAGATTTACATATCTAATAAAAGCGAATCATTTAAACCGAGCAGGTAGTTCCACAAACGCGCAAATATTTAACGCCAAGTATTTCAATCAGACGAGCCACAGTGACACGAAGCAACACGACGATGACGACTAGCAATGAAATACAATAAACGTTTCACGATGCAATGAAAAAAGGATGCGGAAAAGTAAACACTTTTACCGATCGCCCTTTTGTTACGCTTCGGTTTTCGCCACGCATAATGACACTGCCAAGAGACCGAACGAGCCAGCGAAGCTCCGTTTTCTCGGGCGGAGGCGATGGAAAAAGGGTAAAGCGACTATCGAAGGGGCAATTAATCAGTGAAAGTGTCGCCGGGGCTGGAACTATTCAAAGGACAAATTAAATTTCTCTCCGCCCGTCCCCTCGGCGTGGATCGAACTACCTCGTAATTGGGTTCTAATGAATTTCGGATTGAAACTTGGGGCGATGACTTAGAAGACAAAGGATTATTCTGTCCCGTGACCGGAATCGCTGCAATTTCCATCTGACCGTCTGCTCGCTATTAGTCGGAGGACTTTAGAAATGCCGGGGGCATTTACAAGGAATTCCTCGTTCTGGGATTAACGGGACGTCGATAATGGGGGAGTTGTAATGGTAAACGATATAAGTGCAATAGAAATCAAAAATTATTCTTGCAGTGGAAAGGGATGTAAACACTGTAAGTGCCAGAATAATTTATTTTCGTTTCCAAATCTGTGACAAGATAGACCTGAGTCCATAAATACCAAAAAGTTACTATGTTTTAAAAAATCAAAAGAAAGTACTTGAAAAATTTCTATTTGACGCTTATCATCGTTTACCATTTCAACTCCTCAATTTATACATAAGTAAAAATCCATTCTCTTTAGTTACAAAATCTGTTCTTCTATCCTAAATTATATAACCTTATATGCAAATCCACTTTCTCATCTTTTCACCAAATTTCAGCGTACATCAGCGTTCAGATACTTTACCGGAGGCGAACGCTCCGCGCGATTCGCGCGTCGTTTTTATTCGCCCCACATACGCGATTCGAACGAGAGAGAGAGAGAGAACAGAGCACGAGAGGGAGTCTTGTTAAAGCTACGGTCCCGCGCAGAAATCGTGGAGGGCTGTAAAAGAGGAATTTCTAAAGGGGGCTGTATAACGGCGGCCGTTTTAAGGCGATCGCACGATTTATGTTCCCACGCGCAAGCACGGGGCTGCGAAGTTGTCGCGAGTGCACGGCGGTAATAAAACAGACTGGTCTACGTGTCAGGCTTTTTTGTTATCTAATTATTTTGCCGGCATAACAAGCCCTTCGTGCATATTTCATTATGAAAAATGCGCCAAGGGATTGCCGCGTTACTTTATCCTTGTACAGTGGGAGGGCGTGCTCCTTTGATATATTATTTTCGCTATCTGCGCGTGCTCCGTCGCGTTTCAAATTATATCCCGGCATTATATAATACATACCTAGGTGCTATATGCCACCGGCGAGATAATAGAGTCGCGGAGCTGGACGCAGTGCCCGTGAAACTGGAGTTGAAGCTGAGAGGGATCTCGGCGAGAGGAGTCCTTGTAAAGGGGTGGTACTCAACAGCCATCGAAGGATCGACCCCGAACTTTTCCCGGGCCACTTAAACGTTCGACAGCTGAGCCCATCGAGCAACGAGAACCTCCGAGCAACGAGCACTTATTTGTTTCCTCCTGTGTGCAATAGCTGCTTCGCGGACGAGCTCCTATCGATTTCAAGGCAGTTACAAGTTCCTCGATACTCGGCCACTGTGTAACCGAAGAGTTCCGAACCCTGCTACTTGGCAACTCGCCTTACGTAACTGACCGCCGAATAACTTCATCTGCCCACCAGTCTCCTACATTCGCCCAGCAACTCCGCCAGCCATCTGTCGATAGAATTTTCGTACACGGTTTCCCTCGTTTCGCTGAATGAGCCACTTGGGCACACCGGCGTCGTAATACAAAGTGGTACATAAAAGTGGGTCGACTTAGCAATTCTACTGAGTGGGGAAGAAAACTCTTAGTTTCTTTTACAATGTAGTATTTATTAAAAGAAGATTTGCGGACTGCGTTGCAAGAAACACTGAGAATTCCTGACGAGCTTGTAACAGTTTATGTACTTTTACCTTCTTCCCTTTTTCCGAGGACCCAAAGTGGGATCGCTTCAGAAACGTCCCAATTTCATTCGAAATTGCCTGGAATGATAGGTGGAAAAGCGGGTCGCGAGTATTTTGTCCCTCCCTATCCCGCAGACGATGGCATTTAGGCGGATGGCCTTAATACGTCAATCATCCCCATTCTGTATCGTTCTCCGAAATGGGAACGGCATATCGCATTACCTTCGACAAACCTTCCCTCTTTAATGGCCTGAGCGAGCCCCGCTGTTCGGCAGGAAAAAAACGAGAGGGACTAGGATCGAGAACGACGAAGACGTGGAAACAGAAGTCAGAATCGAATCAAAAGCGAAGAGCAAATTTCTGCCCCGCGTTCCTCGATCAGCTTCAAAACGATCCGTTCTGTTTTATGGGCGTAAGTATGTACCTGCAGCGAATACGTACGTGGAGAGGAAAAATTCCAACTGCGGACTGTAAATAGAAGCTGCGGAACGATGTGCATGGGGACGTTGTAAATGGGGAAACGGTGGTTTGCTCAAGCATACCGCAGACGATCACCGGTGGAATAGTAATGAAATAGGATTGGGCGTGACTGAAAAATGAAGTACCGAGGGAGCTGTAGGTACTTAAGGCCCCCGAAAAGAGGGTGCTCGTGCGTCTTCGCGAAAGTACCCTTAAAACCAGCTTTCTCCGGCTCTTTGAGACATTCTGTCCTTTAACATTCTTTCCCCTGTGACGCTGACGGATTACAGTGTATTCTATGCGTCAAGGTCGACCTCGAGCTCTACACTGATTTTTAGTAGAACGGGGATAGTAAAACAAGTTGGAGAATAATTAAACCTTCGTCAGCTGTCACTGTTTCATTTTACTGATACAGAAATTCAGACTCCGTGAGAAATTGTATATTCAGGTCGGATTGTAGCTGTCGAGGAACATAAAATTATACGAGACACATTAATGCCCCATGAAGAACCATTAACGCCACTATCATCCACAGTTAAGTTATTAATAGAAGCGTACAAGCTATCATTAGCACTTCTTTGAACGTAAGTATCTACAACGTCGAGCTCCGGAAATAACGAGCATGAATAATACATTCTGGGACGCGATAAAACATTTCAATTTAACCACGCTAGTTTGTCTATTTACCGCCTTAATTCGGCAGTATTCAAAAATCTTGAGGAAGATGCAGGATTCGCTTACTTTTCCTTCGATTTGTCTCCGGGATTTTCTTTTCAACCGCCCGCTCTGCGAATTCCAACAGCTCTCGAAAGCGTTCGCGAACGTGCGATAGATTCTGCATGCTATGCAAATGCATTGGACGCGTAAACCTGCTTCGTCGTTTGTCAGCCAATTTATCTGCGCTGGTTGAACTTAGTCGCCTTTAGGACTTTTTTCGTTGTTCACGAGATTGAAACTCGCGGACGTGAGGCGCAACGAGAATTTACAGTAGGAGAGCTTGTGAGCGTTGCTTTTCACTTCTCACACGTTCTCGTCGCGTTAAGCCTCGTTCCCACATACCTAAGCTGCGGTGAAAATGCTAATTCTCAAAATGCACTTCAGACCTTTACTTTCCATTAAACCACCTACCAAGAGAGCGTCTATTTCCCTAATGGTCCACACCATCGTTACTAATAAAAATTAAAAAAGGAACACGTTGCAAATTTATCCTTAACACGTTCGCGGACGTGAATGCTATAGCATTTATTTTCATGATGATACAGAATGACATGAATTCTATAGCATTCAAATCGATTAAAATATGATAATCTGACTACCCTTATAAAATGTGTTTAATCAAATTTCGGATATCACAACCAATTTACAAATAAAATGACTGTCAATTTTTGCACCTCGCTGAAACTTTTACTGTCCACAAACGTGTTCAAGGAGTTTTAATGCAATTCGGATGTATTATGCTATTTCTCTTGCCTTTACATCGCGCAGATAATTAACCCTTCGTGGTCACACCGTCTTATAATCACACATTGGTCACACGGGGTTCACTGTACCCCAGCGTCATTTTTTGAGTTACCATTTTCGTATTTTTTAATCTTTTAACTTTTTAGTGATAATTGTGCATTCGTAATACTTATACAGTCATGGTCTAATAGTCTTTTTCTAGAAACATAAATTTTGATATGATAAAATTTGTAGTTGAAAATGAGCGATTCTCCATGGTTGGGGGAAAACCGATTTTTTAAAAAATTTTTTTTATTATTTTTTGCGATAAATATGCTTTGGAAGACGTAAAGGTGCGACATTTCAAATCGAAAATTGCTCTTGGGGTACAATACACCCCGTGTGACCACGAAGGGTTAATAAGAGGCTTTACCTCGAGCTTCTTCCTCCCACGTAATTCGCAGCTCAGAATGGACACGAACCTCTGTCCCGACATAGCGTGCACGTGAAACGTGCTGTGCAGAAAGAAGTGATTTTTTAGAGACAGCTTGCATCGAACGTGCACTTGACACGCCGTCCGTGGCCCCGCCACGTGGAAACGCGACTTTACGCATGGAAAATTATTCGATGAATGCGTCGCAGGACAAAAGCTTCCCTGACAATGGCATCTTCGCTGATGCTCGTCACGCGCGTTCCGTGCACGCTGAAAATGGTATTTTCCGCGAATAATGCGATCGTCATCAGGCAACGAAGTTCTTGAATTTCGGTCGTTCATTAATTGTCCGTGCAGCAGCGTACGTTTACACATCTGTCGTTTGCTCCGCGCCTCTTTCATCAGAGATGACGTACCAGCACAGAAGATCTCATTTAATTCAAGCACTAAATTTCAGTATCAAATCTCCGTTAATAACTACACCTTAGCTATCCAATGCGATGCTGCGCCAGTGATATAATACACGTTTCCAAATAAAGAAGAAACTCAATCATTTCTAACCCAGAAAAAGGCAATACTCATTGAGTTTACGGGGCTAAAGGATTGCGACGTATCGATCCGTTAATGGTGGCCGGATTATTTTGCACGGCGAATTGGAACGCTCGGGACTCGGAGATTGAAACTCTGCCGAGAGCCTGGATGGCAACCGGAGAATCGGAATATATCGTTAACCGCGCCCGAGTGTTTTGGAACAGAAGGAAGAAGACGCGGTTGTCTAACGCGTTCTGGTAAAAACTTTCCAATTTCGACCAGCGCCGCTGCCTGTCGCAAACTCCTCGATGTGACGTTTATTGCGAGAGTGAACGTGATCTACGGTGCTCTCCCGCCCGGTGGCTGTGCTCTCTAGTATCCTCTGCTTTCCACCCCCTCGCTCTATCCGCCTTATTGGAAAGCGCGGAAAAGAGGGCGACAGGTCTAAGTACTTCGCCACTTCTACATCGTCCGCCGTACCTCTCCCTTTGAATTTCCCCAGTCCAATCGTGGATCGTGGCGGCTCGATGCTCCAACCACTTTCACCCTTAAACGTGCAGCAGGGTGCCAGAGGACAGTTGAGTCACGTCGATCCATAACTCGGCTAAGATCGCAATGATTTAGCGAAGAGATTTCCACCGAAGATTCTTTCAGTAGGAACACGTCAGTGTACAAAACCTCGATCCACAGGTGTCGGAGGCGCGAAAAACGTATCGAGCGTTCATCCTTCGCGACACGCGAGAAGAGGAGCGATTTATCGGATCGGTCCTTTAAAAATATCGCACGCCACTGGCAAGAGGATCCTGCCATCGATTCACTTGTCAGTACGGATATCGAGGTCCCCATGGCGCTGATAAAAATGGCACCCTCGATGGTTATATTTGGGTATTCGGTGCAAAGCTCCTTCGAAGATAAACATCGTTTTTGTGAACAACGGGACAATGAAATAGTCTGACAGTCGAGTTACTCGTGCATGGGCCAATTAGCCGTGCCACCGACGACGTTAATTCCATTTTTCTTCCTGCTGGAGTATCATTCTTAGAAAGCTCGTGGCAGTAAAACTTTTCTTGGCGCGGAGCAAGCTCCTGTCACACAGTTGCTTCCGCTCATATTTCCACCTTGAAAGAACGAAACCGTTCCGCGCCTTGCTCGGTCACGCGTCGTGGTAAAACGTCAAATGAGAGGCGAGCATTTTTGTCATTTACCCGCCGGGACACGGAAAACAAGAGAAGGGTAATAAATTTCATTCGTTCTTCTCATTCGTTTCCATTGTCGGGATAAAGAACGCCCAGCTTTGTCTTCTGTCGTATTTCTTCCGAGTGTCATGGAATTAGAGTTGCATCATTATTAATTGAATTATTAGTAGGGCGAGATCAAAGGATTACCGTAAGCAAATTGGAAATACTGGTTCGGGCCCATGTGTGAACTGAACACCCACGTCAACTTTTACTTGAAATTCTTTGTCGTGCCGCTAACGAAAAATGGCCCTTTGTTTCAGTGATGGCGCACAAACACTGCGAGTCAAATGGCACCTGGTTTCGACACCCCATGTCCGACCAAGTCTGGAGCAATTACACAACTTGCGTCAACATGAAAGACCTAAGCGTAAGTGGATTTGATCACATATTTTACTTGCTAATTTGAAATAGCATTTACCAAGGTTTTTGCATGAGACTGGAACGGGTGGATAGTTCTCATGCATAACCATTGCCAGAGGTGCAGTTGGATTTAATTTAAAAAAAAAAGAAAAAATGAGAGAACTAGAACATTAGCAGCTATTCTTTCAAGCAGTATTCTAATCATTCGAGTTAAATATATAGTGTAGGTATCTTGAACACACGTCAGACTACATTACAAGTGTCATTCGAAAGTGAAACGACATTAATGGCCAAAGGAATTGATGTCTGTTCTTTCAACGAAGCTTGGGCATATGGTAGCCAAAGCAGAGCAGGATTCATGCCGGGAAAATCCTGCACTTTCTTGAATGTCGCTGCCATACGACAATTCAGAGGCAGAGGATTACTCTCGCAGTGGTCGACGTGACTTCAATGAGGGAGTAAAGTCTGGGATCAACTGGCAAGACTGCCAGAGTGTCAGAGTGATGGCTGAAGAGAAAACGTAGCAGGGCGCCAGGCAGAGCACGTGCGATAGGTAGCGAAGGGATAGGGGGCGATAAAAGTGGAGTAGAGGTGCCGTGACAGAATAGAAGCTGTCAGACTGAAACGAAGAAGCGTAATAAATATATGAAAATGACAAATGGAAGTGAGGAATGTCTTTTGTTTTTAAGCTTCCCTTTTAGGGAATTGAATCCGATTTTGGGAATCATTTTTTAAGGGGTTAAAAGTAGAAATTAGCATATTGTCCTCCTCCGATATCCACTTGAAGCGTCCTTCAAGGTATTACCATAAATTAATTACTGAAATTTCTTGTTAATGAGGTGTTAGGAAGCAACTGAAAGCAATATAAATAGGGAGATATCAATATTAATTATTAAGAAGCGCTCTATCAGTCAATATGGAAATTGAGAATAATGATCAGTCTCGGTGCCTCGTTAAAGTAAGACACAATCGACTTAATTGAACGTTCGTCCGTTAATTGTAAGAGGAAAATTATTATAGTATCCCAGCATCGTTTAAATTCATGAGCAGGCGCAGCTAAGATCGCTTCGTCAGATGTTTTTATTAAGTGAAACTTTTAATGGAACATTAAGTTTTTTTGATATTCTATTAAACATCACGCAATGTCCGAGGGTTTTTCAGATAATTGAAAATTCTGATATTCTCCTGCGTAGGGGAGACCGGGGCAGATTGTAAAAGAGAAAGCTTTCAGAGTTTTTCTCGAAGAGTTTTTCCTCAATCAGGAAATAATTTGCGTGATTTACTACTTACATATGTGGTGAACTGATTGCATGAAATTACGTGACAAAGTCTTGGACACTTAAACATCTAGCTTCATCTTAAACAAATCTGAACCTTTGTTACAATGTGCCCCAGTCCAGGGTAAATTGTGGAATGTCTAACAGTCCACATCTGTTTTACTTATTTAAATACAAATATGAACACAAATAAACGTTCCATAATTGTGCGGGGCAAAAGAAACGCATTTGTATTGTACTTCTAAAATTTATAATAACAAATATCTATGCATAGGACCCCGCCAAATTTACGATTATCTTTTCGTGAGCCACGGGGCCATTTAAATTTTTTTTTAAAATAATAAATATCTATGCATAGCGCCCCGCTAAATTTACAATGAGCTTTCGTGGACCACGAGGCCTTTTAAAGGGAAAGAAGCTCTATCCTCTGACAGCGACGATTCCATGATTAAAAATAGGGGGAAGGTCGTGCTTTATACTAGAGATACTTTTCCAACCTGTTCGTTAGCTTTCGAAACGTAGCAGAATAAACTAAGGCGAGGTATCCTCGGAGTCGAATGAACGAACACGGAAACCCTCCTCCCCCTTAACATTTATCTTGAGGCTTACTGCAGGTGAATTCACTTCGTCCCGACTTTGCATTGTTTTCATACACTCCGCCGGCTCTCGGGGGAACCCTCGAAAATGGCCCCGCTCTCGCAAAACCGAGTCGTTAGCTTCTGCATCTGTGCGTGCAAAGCGATCGTTTATTTCGCGGTGGAACGCCAAGGAAAATTAGGGCTTTTTCTCACGGCAGTCGGTTGCTGGCGACTAGGTACTCTAAACGGTCGTAGCTCTCACGTCAGAACCACAGATTTCCCTTCTTAGCTCCCCCTCCTTCCATATTTCACATTTGCATTCGTGTGATGCAAGCTTATCAACGTGTCCGTAGTCTACCTAACATCAATTGTTAACTCACCACCGTTGACAATCCATCCTCCACCGTTGCACTTCTCACTACCTCGTGCAACTTCCAAGCAATCAGACGTAGAAACTGGCGAAAGCTTGACAGAGAGACCCGGGAAGTTGAAATTCACATAGAGATTGCTGAAAACAGAGCTATAATTTATAAACACGTGCACCATTCTGGATAAAGTATAACATCAACCCTTTGCCCTGCGATACTCCACTGACTTTCATATCTACAAAAAGCTTGCTCGCTGCCACGATATATTTGTTGTCGGGCCCAAGAGCACGATGTTTAAGAGGCCGTTTAGTCGACGCGCTGGATGCAGTTGATGTGACAAGGGCTTTGCATAAAATCGCCATGAATCATTCGGCGCGTTAGGGGAGACAGGCCGAGAGTGTCACTGGTCGTGCTTCGCGTCGGGATCAATGAAATTTCCGGGGACAAAGGGACAGGGAATGTAATTAGACATCGCGGAAGTTGACGTGAAGTTCATCCAACTGCTGCGGCCGCTGGCTGCAGTGTAACTTCCGGTCGGCGATAATGCGATTGCCCGTGTACAGAGAGCCCTTTGCATTCTCTGTATAGCTGATCGAAGTTCACCACTGCCTGCACGATTATTTCCGTGGTTTTCGCCAGTGGTAATCTGGTGAACAGCGTGCCGAACAATAACAGCCACTTTACAACAATGTCCCTGGGGAATAGTTTGCAAAATGGCTAGTGTTTCGCCGTGCTCGGGAGTTTAGATACTGTAGACCTAAGGGAAGATAGTTCTAATGAACGGGAAGGTGCTCCTTTATTGGGGGCTGATTTTAGAATTGATTTTAAAGAAAGAAATTGAAATATGTAACAAAATGCTTTCGCCTGTGACTTTTTATTTTCTCATCGACAATAGTAGCATAGATTTCTGTTCTAAAATAAAGCGTCTGTTATCTATTTTACCTAACATCGAAAGTGAAGGGTGATCTTTAAACACAGAGACTTGGGGAAAGTTTAATAACAATTCTCTTTTTTCATATTGAATTAATTGAAGAGTCCTTGTAGGAAACACTGTGAGTGCCAAAATTAAATAAATAAAAAAAATATTTTAAAAACAAGCTTTTATTAAAATATACTAAAGACAGAAAATAATTTTGATACCGGCCTGAATGACTGGCTTAGAAGAATTCCCACATATGACCAACAACAAAAGCGTGGGGCGTAAATGTTGAAATGTCCTTTAATATGAATATTTACGCCCCACGCTTTTTTTGTTAGTCATATGTGGGAATTCTTCTAAGGCAGTCATTTAGGCCAGTATCAAAATTATTTTCTTTCTTTAGTACACTTTAATAAAAGCTTGTTTTTTAAAATTTTTTATTATTTAAATTTATTTTATGCTTTTTAGTAAGTGTGCTAAATTTCAGGCCGATCAGGTATGTGCAAGTGGATCCAAATTAGCTTACAAGATTTCATCCTCACAAACTAACTAACGAACAAACTCACAAGTGAAGCTAAATAAAACCTTGTAAAAATAAAAGATTTTTATCGGAAAATGTTCTGCGCGCCAATGGTAGATAACATTGTATATGTAAACATATACATGTATATTTTGCACAGTCATTGTAAATTTTCACGCATTATATATTTATTGTAAGTGTCGGAAAGTGGCCAATTAAGATAACACTTGCAGTGTTACTTGCAGTAACGAAAGTGCTGTTATCATAATGATTCATGGCACGTCATTGATTAGTTTTAATGAGTTTTACCTTGGATGCAATTTTAGGCACGTACTGCCTTGCTCAAATAATATAATTGAAAGCTGTTTAAACTTTATATAAATACTAATTTAAATATGGATTTAAGAAACCATTTTATTAATGGAAACTACTAAAATGAACTTCAAATTCGATAATAGAGGTTTTACTTTTTTCCAAAAAGAATATAACACATGAATTTTTTATATGTATGAAAAGAGATTATCCAGAGGTATTTCAGCATATATTTTCAAACTACAAAACCTTAATATTAAGGGTTGGTGGTGGGGGTAATTTGAAAAATATAGATTTTTCACATACAGGATTTTCTACAAAAACGATTCTTTTTTTCCACGAATTTGGACTATATTAATACGAGAAATAAAAATGTTTGTGATGTTCTTGGGTTATTGTATACTTAAGCATATTTAGCTATCAAAGCAAATCAAATTTCGTAAATAATATAAAATCAGTGAAGTTTTTTCTCACAGTGTTTTCTAGAAGGGCTCTTCAATTTTAAAATTCTCTCATCTCTTTTAAAGTAAAATAATTGACGGTATTCCACGAAAGGGGCCCTCATTACTCTAAGGGCGTGAAACCTCCAAATCCACCCCTATTCACTGTAAAATTATAGCTACCAATGTTATCGAAACATATATCCTCAGCGATGCACAATATTTGGTAGTTCTACTGAGTACTTGGTGTAACAGCAGAAGTTTAGAAAAATTTCGGAGCTTGAGGAAGGATAATATGAATCCAATTCATTTCCATCGTATCTCATTTAATTCTCCAAATAGAAAGTCTCTACTCCCGTGTAATTTCCATCCCGAAATCTCACCCCACACCGAATAATATGGGGCGATAATCCGGGAGCTCGAACAAATTTCGGAATAATAGAGCGGATTGAGAAGCCGTTATCTCGCGGATCCGCTGACGGTATGAAAATCCTCGGCGAGGATATACTCACGATTGTACTCGTAAACTGATGAATAATGCATGGCCTCCAGACTTGCGGCTGTTCCTCTAGATTTTGAAAGTAACGTGCTTGCCCAATCTATACCTATGACCGGCGAAAGATGCTCGAGCAATTAAATTCCTGTAGCTTCTACGCCAGGCAATAATCAAGCTCCCTAAATTAAGCTTCGGCTTTGTGGCGACGAAAGCCTACCGCGGCTCAAGCTGTTCCGTGACATGTTCGCTTCTACTAGGGGAGACCGGGGCTAAAAGTTCCGGGGGTAAGTTGTTCCGACGGTTCTATCTTCAAAAGGAAAAGAGCGTTGTACTTCAAAATATTTTTTCCGTGTGAGCTGATCGCGCCACTCACACGGAAAAAATACTTTAAAGTACAACGCTCTTTTCATTTTGAAGATAGAACCGTCGGAACAACTTACCCCCCGGAACTTTTAGCCCCGGTCTCCCCTACCCTTATCGATAGATGGAAACGTTGGAAGGTAAAAGGAAATTAATTTTGGTTCCAGTGGCAGCAGGGGATTAATGGAATTTACGAGGCTGGATACGCGATATCGCTGGTGGCGTTGCTGCTCTCGCTGGGCATCCTCACGTATTTCCGGTGAGTGGATTGCGAGGTGGAGTCGGGTTGCGGAGATTCTTGAAATTCCTAAATGGACAGGATCGCGGGAAATGGGACGAGCTTAATGAGGGAAGTGAACAGTTAAATACCCTTCGGATCGCAGGAAGATATGTTGTGTTGCAGCTTTGAAGTTCAAGGGGTAGCTTCCTAAAATTGAAGACCTTGCAGCAAGAGGGTGCAACTAAAAAATCTAAAATTGATGCAATATTTTTGTTTTTCGGGCAGCTTCCAGATATGAAAAATTCGCCAAAAATAGAAATAAAAATTCATCAATTGAATAACTACAAGTTATTGCGTGAAAATATATTTTATACTAATTAGTATTCTCTTTATAATTGTATAAACATTTTTTTCTAATTTACTCGCAGCTGGTAAAGACGGAGCTGCACCCCTGTTGCTGCAAATTACTCAATTGCTAAAGAATGCCTTGATTTCAATTCTAATATTCTAGAATTTAAGTTCGTTTCGATTCCTATCGACTGGTATTTCACTAGAAGGGAGTGGAAGACCACTGGGAATTGTGGGGCCACGTTTTATCAGCATGTTTATTGTCCCTTTCTGAATACAGCTCCCTGAGATGCGCAAGGATCACCCTCCACATGAACCTGTTCGCCTCGTTCGCTGTAAATAACGCTCTCTGGCTGGTCTGGTACAGATTCATCGTCGCGAACACGGATTTACTGTTAAACAATGGGGTACGCGCAAAACCATCCTTCTCCCCTGACTCTTCGCTCAGCTCGCCTACAGTTGGCACAAAATCAAATGGCCTCTTACAGCCGCTATACTCCCATATGTTTGAAAAAAATTCAGTTTCTCTTCTCATTATATTAAAAGTGAGACTTCGTTAAATTCAATTCAACGTTGCTTAACCACACAATGAATTAGATCAAATTAAATTTGAGCACGTAGAAAACCTAGACTTATTAGTTTTTAGTGAAAACTTCGATTATCCAACGAAATTGTTATGAAATTTATAAAAAAAAAAAGTTAAACTTAAGCACGTACAAAACCTAGACTTATTAGTTTTTAGTAAAAACTTCGATTAGTCAGTGAAATTGTTACGAAATTTATAGAAATTGAAGCTTCAAATGAAGAGAGTACAAGGATATAGCTCTTCTATGTCTAAGCAAGTGATACAGGTCAATGATAATTCAGGCTAGTTCTACGAATTCGTATACAGAAACTGTTGTCGCGATATAAGGAAACTGAGGTGATTTATGCTAATATATCTCAGCTTGCCCTTGCTAAATATCCCGTAAAAGACGAAGCCCACGATTTTCAGATAACGTGTCGCCTCTTGCACATCGTCCTCCACTACTTTCTCCTCACTAATTACGCCTGGATGTTGTGCGAGGGTTTCTACCTTCACACCCTGCTCGTTAGCGCCTTCACCAGCGAGCACAAGCTAGTGAAGTGGCTGATGGCGCTCGGATGGCCTGTGCCAGCAATCATCGTCACGATTTATGCTTGTTTGAGGCTGACGAGCGATGATCCCGAGGACACTGAACAGTAAGTGTACGAGAAATCATTCGAGTTTCAATGCAAACAACCCCATTCACCACTCCTCAATCATTGACCATCGATCCTCGATCGTGAAACTGTTCACTCGCAGAAAAAAAATCAAATTCAACGAGTTTAAACGAAACAAATGAACGTTCGATTACTATTCTCCATTAAAGTAGATCTTGATCTATAGAATATAGCGAGCTTCAGCCGCAACACAGTTCGTATAACCTTTTATTTGGGGCAGTGCATGAAAGGAAGGTACCCAAAATTCAATTACACCCGGAATATTTAAAAATCAGGCGACGCATGCACGGTATTTGCATGCCGTTTAAACATTCAGCGTCCGACTTCCGGGTAGAATTTGGATATCTGTTCGCCGGGAAACCAGGGGCGGCTTTCAAATAACATAAACCTCCGCATGCATTAATTAAACAACCGTGGCCACCGTGGCCACCGTCCGTGTGGTATAGTTTGTCGCAGAAAATTTCAATCCGCACGTATCATTCGCGCGGACGAAATTCCGCGCTCTTTTTTATAATCAAATTCCCGCGGGGAGCTGTGCGAGCAGGATGCTTTGTCGGATATTCGATTCGAGCTTTCGATACATTCTGAAGCGCGCCGCGGAAATATTGGGGCAGGCGGACTCTGAAAATGGAAGAAAAATCTGCTTTCGAGGGACGTGTATAAAAATCATCGAATTTGGATAACAAAAAACAGACGGCGATCGTAGATCTTGATAGGGTGACCTGTGCAGTGAATGAACACCCCCCAGTGAATAAATATTGCTCATATAATACGAAAAATTAACGTCTATCGCGCTCATTTCACGTTGAAACATACACAGGAAATTAAGAGTGGACACCCACAGACGTCTCGCAAAAGCGTTTTTCTTTTTACTTATACCTTACACGGCATTAATTTCATTTATTCAACAGTTGTCCTCACGGTCGTTCATTCACTGGCAAACGCGGACATTTCTTACTTTACCAATGAATGAACAACTTAACCTGGCTTTTTTTCTCTTGACAGGTTTTCTCCTAACCCACCTCAGAAAATTAATTTAGCTCTGCATGATTATGATCTTATAAGACTAGTAAAGTATCAAATCAATAATATTATTGCAATTGGAGAATGAAAAATTATTTATACAAAAAATCGTCTAAATACACTGGAAACCTAATCACTGTTATTATCCCGTTCATTCATTAGAAATTTATGTTCATTCACTGGTCATTACCCCATTTTCTATTTAATTCCTATTTAATTTCCTCTGCCAAATTTTTAATGAAAGTTATGACTATTAAACATTGCTAGAATTATGTTCCGGGATGTCTGACTTTAGTAATAAAATAATTCGCTTATAGCAATAACATTCAGAGGGTTAAATAACGACTTTTGAATACTAATTTTAACACACATGCAGCTTAAGTGTTCATTCACTGGACAGGTCACCCTATGAAAGGATGAAAAAGAGGGTGCAGGTGGAAATACGTTTTCCGGGACAACATTCAACTGGCTAGATTAACAGCGACGCGAGGCGTCACTGGATATAAACTGGCAACACAAAATGTCAGGCGAGACTATGCCTTTTGATACGATATCTCTCAGCGGTGCGATTGGATCGAGTTTCCCGAGTCACGCAGTCCATTCGATGTCAGAGAACCATCCGTGCAACGTAAATCTACTTGCGAGCAAACTGCGAACTCGAGAAGAGGTGTAAACGAAGCAATCGCGTAAAATGGAAAAGGATCGAAATTTTACTCCTCTCCTCGTGGAAAATATATTAGAAATATTTTCCAAAGTTTCACCGAAGCAGCCGCAAATCACGCTACCCGACGTCGCCCATAGAATCGGCAACGGGGTGCCTAACGAGGTTCTTCCCTTTCGAACCGTCATCGAGCGTCGAATAAATCACGAGCGGCAGGAAAGTGGCCTTGGGGGGGTTAATTAATAAGCGGCGCGCGGAATCGCAGGAAACCGCGAGACTGTGGCGACCAAGGGGCGGCAGAGTCGAGCTACCGCGTCGCGTTAATTTGCCGGTCGCGCCGGGTCTCGCAGCGGATGCAGAGAAGCCGCGTGCAGACGTGACGGCTTTGCAGAGGCATACCTACCGAATCACCGCGCACTGGATCAGAACCGAGGCAATTGAGTTACCGTCATTTGCCCCCGAGGACGGCTCTCCCGAAATCCATAATAAACAAAGAGATCCCGGCGGGGCAAATTAATGAGCGTCAGGACATGCCCACGGTAAATGACCCCTGCGACGTCGCCGAGCATTAGACTACGGCTTTGGATTTTTAGAGGATATCGAAGGGGACGTTGGAATAGATCGACGAGCTCGAGAAGGAGATTGATGGGAGGAGAATTTTAGGATTGATTTGGAAATTGGCGAGGATTAAAGGGGGAATTGGAAATTGAGTTGGGAGAAATTTAGGAAAGGGATTTGATAGGTTTCGTAGGTCAGATGGTGTGCGTTGAGTTTGATTGAGAAGTGGCCAGTGTTTTGGGAAATGTTCCACAGATTCCCTGGGATTAATGGAGAAGGGAGGGATTATTTCCTTTTCTGGGTGAAATGTGGATAAGAGTGTGCTCGATCCATAGGTAATATAAGTTTCATTTATGCTTGGTTTACTCTACTTGATCGAGGAGCGCACTTCGCGGGGGCGTGATATGAGTATGTTTTTACAGCGAAACGTAATCTTCGTGACATGCCACGTATGGAGGGCTCAAAAGCCAATCAGTGTATAATAACTTATTATACAGTATAAGTCCATTAGCATTAAAACCGAGATTTACACTGTTTGTCATCTACATAATTTTGCATAGTAATTCAGTGGTCTATTACCGTCATTTATTCCTTAAGTATGAATGTGGTGACTTAATTCATTTATCAACTGAAATTATTAATAATAAAGAGGGTACGTTGGACTTACACTAATTGGCTTCTGAGCCCTCCACGTGGTAATCTCCACTGTTTACGCGATTTTTAATAAAATTACAAGGATTTGTTACACTTCTACATTGCATCGTTAATGAGCGTAGATGCTGGATCAGCGAGGGAAACTACATGAACGTGCTGGTCTATCCCGTCTGCGTTTCCACCCTGCTGAACCTGATGTTCCTCTTCAACATCGTACGAGTCTTGTTGATGAAACTGAGGGCTGGTCCCACGATCGGCACCCAACCTTCGAGGTCCATGCGCCAGGCATTCCGGTAACTAATAAATCACACTGTTCTTCTGATGCGTTCTTATTTTAATACCAGTGGGGTGTCAACAGTAAAAAGAGAAAATTAAAATCAATAAAAAAGTGACACTTTTTGGAAAAGCGATAAAAGAGTAAGTAATACATCTTTGAATTTAGTATCAAACATACAAATAGTTTTTAAATCACCCATATAATTGCTATTATACTAGGGCAGTGGTTCCCAACCTGTGGGTCGCGAAGTGTTTTCTGAAGGTGACCAGTCTTTTTAATATTATTAAATTAGAATTATATTCTTAAATACCTATTTTTTAACGCGTTTTCTTTACCTCATTAAATTTACCTTACCTTACAAGACACGGAAGGTGTCGCAGGTTACTTAAATATTATAAAATAGGATCACGACTCAAAAAAATTGCGAGACACTGTACTAGGGAAAGATGCGTACCTATATTAAAGATCTTTACAAAAAGCTTTCGTTACTCCACAAATACCTACAAAAAATTCCAATCACTGTGAAAAATTATATTTCAGAATAATTATTCATAATTAAACATAAACGGCGGCAAAAGTCATTTTCGCCCCGAGCGGCTGAGGAGCTAGATCAGGCCCTACTTCTAACGATCACATTCTCAGACAGAGAAGCAACGAAGAAACTGTTATCTCTTCTGAATATTACATGTACCAGTTGCTTCGCCCGAGTTAATGGTAATTGATTCCCCATTGCCGCAGGGCAACGCTGCTGCTCGTACCTCTTCTGGGCCTACATTACCTGGTCATCCCATTCAGACCGCCAAAGGATCATCCCTGGGAACACTTTTATCAGATCCTCTCAGCCATAACGGCCTCGTTCCAGGTAAACTAACTCGATACTTCCGCTGGGAACCTCGATCCCGCTTAAGCAAATTCTGCCCGGGCTAAAACCTGCCGTTTTAACACCCAGGAAAGGAGAACCTTCTCATCTTTGTGAATGAAATATAAAAGATAACGATATAGTGGTAATAGTGATATTATCTGAAATTCGTTTTCGCTTGTGCGCCGGAACCTTCTGCGCGTCATTGTATTTGAGCGTGGATTACCGCCGATTCGGGCGTTTAAATAATTGACTTGGCTTTATTATCACGTAACGGGGGAGATATAAAATATATCAATGGTACATATAGCCAGCGGCGCACTCAGGATTTAATCCTGAAGGTAGCCGAGTTGAGCGGATAAAAATATTTTTAATACAAATTTATTTAAAGAATAAAATCCAGCTTTCTTTTCTTTTTACGAAGCCCCTTCTTCGAGGGGTGCCAGAATCCCTTCACCCCCCTCCCTGAGTACGCCACTACATATATGTATGTAGTAAATTCTGCGGTAATAATCGAGTGATTTTCCATTGCAGGGTCTGTGCGTCGCTACTTTGTTCTGTTTCTGTAACGGCGAGGTGAGTCACGTTCGTTGCCGCATTCCTAATTAGACAAAACCCGCGGGGAGCTGACGTCTTCATTAATAAACATTACTTTTCTTCAGGTAATAGCGCAATTCAAGAGGAAATGGGAGGGCACGGCTCTGCTGCGAAACCGAGCCAACTCCTGCACGGCCACCACCGTCTCGGTACGGCAAATTCAAAAGACACAGTGCCTTCGCACGGTTCCGTAGTAATGAAAACGTCTTAATGAAACACCATTCGCACGCTCATATCCCTCCATTTGTCCCGCGCCCCACTTTTAGCGCGATCTTCCCCCGCAGAGATGTTCGAATCGCTTCCAAGCGTGGAAGGGATCAAAGGTGGCAAAATTAATTCGAATCCCGTCGAATCGCGAGAGAGAGAATACCACTAAATTAATACCTGGAACAATTTTAAAGTCTGTGAGATTGACTGGGCTCTGTGCGCCATTCAATAAACCGAGAAAAATGCTTTGTGCGCGCCTATTACATTCTCGTTGCATCGAGCGCACGTCACAGACGCCTCCTTCATACATTTCCAAAATCCATGAATTCGCGTGGGAAGAATGGGGCCCAAGGGGCGCATCGATCATTATAAATGTCCGCGTCTCTGTGGCAGTATTTCTGTTCGGTGGACGTGCCACGCGATAATCATACAATTCTCTTCTTCGCGTAACAATAATTCTGATCAGACAGTAGTGAGAGGAATATCAACGTACCCTCTTCATTCAATGGCCCCTGCTCTCGTCTTTAAGTCCCCCGCGGATCAAGAATCAGAAAATTAATGTCTTCAGAGACAAAGAAACGAAGGCAAGACAGAGAACCTATCCTTTAATCAAACTCAACTTCCTTACGGCCAGAGGAGAAGTCAATTGACCCATCAAAGCCTTCCACGAAATCACCTCGCCATACACTAGCTACCACCTTCGAGAAGAAAGGTCGGCTCCCTTTCAAACACATAGAGAAACTGTACCCGTGGTGATTCGCAGTTAAATTTCGTTTAGATTGTAGCCTGAAAGTGGTCCCGTTAATTCTACACCAGTCCCTGGCTAGCACCCACTCGTAGTCGATCATCCTGCACCAAAGCGTATTCAAGCATCAGCGCGGACAGCGTAGGGAACACGAGCCGCGGTAGAAATAGGAATTGCACGGCTGGTCAATGGCGCGATACGGACTTGGACAGGTCCGGTTAATTGACACTAACACGTCAGCCCTAAGCAGCGCGCTCTGAATGAAGGAATGATCTACTAACGTGGTAGCGAGTGGTAGAGAGCGAGAGAAAGGACGAAAGAGAGAGAGAGAAAGAGAGAGAGAGATTGTCCGTGTCGTGCCAATGACAAAACGTGCCCAAGTCAAGTCCATTGTGGGACGTCGACTGTTTCAGTTTATCCGCTCGACCGCAGGTCCGATGGCGGGAGAGGAGAAGGTGTGACTATCAGACATCCGGGCAGCTGGACGAGAAGCCCTTAGACAGCCGGCAAACTGTGCAGCTGGTCGCCGGCCATCCTGTCGCCAATAATCTCAACAATCATACCCAAGTGCTGGTCAAGTCGCAGGACTCTGTGAACAATTACGAGCAGACGCAGTGTTGATGCTCCTCAGGTGAAGCTGGCGTTCCAAGGAACGCGAGACGATTGAGGGCGCAGGCTTCGAACTGGGCATCGTTGAAGATCAGACCATGGGCGTCCGGAGGAGGGTGCAAAAGGGGCAGCCTCCCTGGGGTTTGAAAAAACATCCCTCATTTTTTATTAAGTTTATACTGAAAAGGGAATATTTTTAAATTTTTAAGTAAATTGCCACTATAAAATGGGTTAAAAAAAGCGAGAGGGGTATATTTTTCTTTACCATTATCCCAGTTGCCCTCCCCCAACTTGGAAGAAGTGTCCGGACGCCCTTGGATCAGACGTTACCATTTGGAGATGAACGATGAATCGGATAGAAGGCGGTCGTGGGAGGGACATCACGGAAGATCAAACTGTGATTTTTTTTTTAAAGGAATGACGAGTAAGACGTGGGACTCCGTTGAGATGAATTAAATATTTGTAAAGGAGAGAAATAAGGGCTCGGTTGAAGGAACACTGTAACTCGAAAGTGGGAAGTTTGTTAATTTCAGTTTAGTTGTAACTCGAACGCTTAAAGAATTGAATCTTTTGTTTCCTTAAGATTTGCCATCAGATGCGGCGAGGAAGAGGGCAATGGTATTCAGTTTGTATATCGGTGAATAATAAATTACTAACTATATGTATATGGTGTAGAGTTTATGGGAGAGTATGAAAGAAGAATGTCGAGGGTAGTGCGTGTCCAGGAGTTTCTGGGAATTTCGGTTGGAGGACAGACTAAAACAGAACTGAATTTCTCCAGCGGATGGTCATGCTTTTTATTTGGTTAAAGAAGAACAATACGATTCGTATGAATCGCGTCACGTAATTTTTATATAAAATAGTGATTTTATAGAAGGTGTTCGCCGCGAATGCATTTACTGTCGATACACATCTAACTAAATGTGCAAGAAACTGTATGAGTCCTTCTAACATATAAAGATTTACAGTTCAGACTGGTGATAGAATTAATATCGCCCCGTCCCGTTCGCTTAATTTTACCGTCAGGGAAAGAACACGAAAGAATTTCAGAAAAATACGGGGGACTAGTAAGTTCCATATATTTTACGTAATAATATTACAAATAAAATTAATAGGTATTTTAACGACATGATTACAAAAAAAATATTTTAGTCGTGATGAATACATATTGTTATGTGGACGGTTGAGACGCCGATAAATATTGCATACCTTCGTTCGGTTACAATGATAGAGATACATCGTAAAGTTATAAATACTTTAAAATAACAGAGAAATTAATCTAAAATACATTAGATGCATCCAAGTGTTCTGTCTTTGTATATTTAGATAATTAAGATGTCTCCTGACTTTGGTCGCAATAAAATAATGACTAAAACTTAGAATTACAAACGCATATAAAAATATTTCCAAAAGTAAACACGTATTGTATTTACACGTTTATATATTATATGTGTTTAATAGACTAAATAAATACGTAGATTCAATTGAATATTTAGTTGATTAAATATTATAGCCTCTGCGCATTTAATTAAGTAAATATTTCACGAATGTATGTATTTATTTAAATATCTCATTAAACATCGATGTGTACAATTGAATGTATATGTTTAAGGCCAGATTATGTTTGCTATCCTCGGCAACGTAAGGGCGATAATAACGCTCGATAAAAGATTCACACTGTGATTATCCAAAATTTGCCTACCGGAAATATGCTTTACACCTTTCCCGGGCCGTTCCACGACTACTCCTTTCTCATTGATCCCTGCGTGAAAAGATCAGACGATAAATCTTATTGCGTAACGCGGAATCCATGTTGGAGAACAATAGAACAGAATTTACCAGAATATTGTAAAGTAGCTCCTAGAACAGAGTCCAAAATACTTCCGACGAAACCTCCAATTCCTCCGACGATAATGATAGGCCACTGTGGCGCGGCTAATTGAAGCACAGCTGTGTCTACAGTGTACAGTACGGTTAGATAATAAAACAGACCCACTGTCAAACCTCCGAGAGCAGAAACGAAAAGACCTACCCAAGAGACACCACCGTTTGTTCCTACAACCACGAAAGAATAGCATTAACATTTTCTTAAGATGTAAATAAGATGTATTAATATATCTACCTCTTGGTACTCTCTTTCTCGATATAATCAGAAACGGATCGCTACTACCAACGACTGATCCAATCTCCGAAGCCCAAGTATCTCCGTTACAACAAGCGAAAGCTCCTGAATCATAATAAGCACCAGACATTTAAGTATCGCCTCTGAACGATATCTTGCGAATTCTGAAAATAGAATAGCGATAGTTGTTTACTGTAAAAATACCTAGAATTCCTATCGACAGCCAGGAACTCCTGTAATTCTTATCGAAATCAATGGGTCTCTCTCCGCATCCTATGTCCAGCAGGTAGAAAAGTGCCAACTGCGTCGCCATGCCGCCGTTGCACAGAACTTGAACCCAATTCCTTTGGCCACCCTCTTTAAATTCTGCTTCCAACTTTCTCTTTTTGTGAGAACGAAACTTTGTCACCTTAGAGGAGGTAACAAAGAATGAGAAGAGACAAGCCAGATGAGTGAAACTTGTAAGTGTCAGAATAAAACCCATGAATAATCCTGTAATGTAACATTCAGTGGCTACATTAAAACATATATCAGCGAGCTAAGCAGAACCCGCATAGAATAAATGCTGCGTACCTCTTCTCGAAACAACGCAACATATCTCATTAAACACTCGCGTTTTACATTACATTTCTGACACGTCCATTGCCGAGTCGGACAACGAACAGAGCAGCTACGCAATCATTTTACTCGAGTCATACAGATACAACTAACAATGGTCCTAATTAACTTTACGCGACACATTCGTTTTTTGTCTCTACAATATACAATGAAATTACATTCGACCTGATACCGTCTTGCATTTTAGAATCGTTAGGGCATTTCATTACCAAGAATGGCGCCGCTGACGTCTACGCTTTTCTTTTTCCATCCCCAGAACGCCATGAAAATGGGAATCACGACCGAGGCCAGCCATCTCCATGGCGATACCACCAAGTCCTCTGAAATAGAAACACTTGGTTGTGAAGACAGTCAGGGTGGTAGAGCTGTTCGAGTACTCGGAACAAACGAACCAGGATATACTCGGTTCAAATAACCGATCCGAGCCGAGCGCTCGAAAGAACCAAGTGGCTCGATTAAAAAGCGAGTAGATTACATAGTGAAGGTAACGATTGACGAACGAAACATGTGGATCATTCGAGCCACCCGATTGTTTTCAGCCACTCGCTTCGTTCGAGTACTCGGCTCGGCTAGGAAACCGAGTCCCGGCTCGACTCGAATTTCAAGCTACTCGAATATTCCAGTACTCGAACAGCTCTAGAAGGTGGAGTAATAGCAAAGCGACGAGCAGGGCGAGCTGCGTTTAATCGTGTCTCACATACTGTCGAAGTGATCCTCAGGGTCGGGGTGGAAGGTGGAATAAATCACGTTCACGATCCAGAAGAGCATGGAAATTGGAATTGCACAAGCAGTAAGGAGAACCGGCACTAGCACGTGCGATCGTTGATTCTCGTTTTCCTTCATCAAAATCATGCTCAAGGCGTTGATAAGCGATTGGTGGACGTAATTGTTACAACCCTGTCTGCTCGATCAGTTCGAGTACTGAATTATAGTAGTTAAAAACGTTATTTAGCAGTGGAGACAAAGGCACTGTGCATACGCAAATGTATACGTTCATTTGCGATCTCCCATTTCGTGCGCGAGTCATTAGTGTACGCAGAAATGCATAGGCTTTGCGTTAAGTATCAGTCATCATTTCTGAGTAAATAACTGCGATTATAGAGTCACGTTATATCTTCCTTCAGATAAGATACAACCTGAAAGTCACAGCAAAGTTACCGAATTTCGGTATAAATATCCATAAATATCGAGCTTAACAAATACGTATGGCGATTCGTTCACACACGAAGTACCGTGTTTCGATTAAACTTTAAGGGCAGGTAATTGTTTAAACTTTTCACTTACATTCACTGGGGTATAGTTAGCATATGGATAATACATCAAATGAACAGTTGTAAGATTGACTTAATCTGAGAACCATTTATGTTGAAGTAACCATCGGCAAATATCTGTCTGCGTGTGTTTACTTTATTTTTTTTTCTATTCGGAACATTTCATAATTAATGTTCTTTTAGTCATAGCTTGAAGAAATGCATTATTGCGTGCAATCTATATAAACCGGCGATCACTGCGCTCTAGACAGTTTCAGGCAGCTCAATGCCGGCGATAACCCGTGGACAGATTTTTTAGGATTGAAATGATTGTGTAATTGCTTTAATTCTTTGTTTATTTGCATTGGGAGGATGTTTTTCTCTTGTACGGGCTCTGCAGACTATTATGCAATCATTTTTTAACAACAAAATTCTTTATTTATTGCCCGATAAAGCTGTTTAAACATTTGCGCATTTCATGGACCTACAAATGCTAGCGACGCGTAGCGGCGAACAAGCGAACTAAAATATGAGTGCCTTCAACTGGCGTTGGCGTGTTCTGACGCCCAGTTTTTGGTATGCATGGTGTTTAATAATTACTCGTAACTAATTAAGTATAACTGGAACAGTCAGAAAGTTCACAGAAGTAAGTCAGAAGGGTCTCTACACTTTCATACAGAATACACAAAGCACGTAAATGAATTATAGGAAAATTACATTTTCGAATTAGGCGAAAAGAGTTCACTGAATTACCAAAGTCACCCTATAACTATTCCGCGTAGAACTCTCTCGTTATCAATAATTGCGCTTACTTTGTCGATAAATCATTCTACAATTAAATATAAAATCAATTGCTAATTGCATGGACCGTTCTCAAATGGACATTTCAATTCGCAGGAATAAATGGGAATTCAACACCGCATACGTCTAATTGTATAATGTTTTATTGCTATGGTACACTTAAAATAAATTACAATATAACATCAGCCACAACATCTAACGTATTACTCGTATATTTAATCAGTAATCACCTTTCGACTTGCAAGACGCGCGTTTCTCAATCACACTGTCAACAATAACGAGTGCCCGAACGATCGACGGTCGGGCGCGACAACATAACTTAAGGGTAACTTCTGCATTTTACTGTGTTCGTCCCGCATCTACATACATATATATTGTCTCGTAAGTTACACAGTAAAAACGAATGTTCAGGCTGCGCGTTTACGGACGTACATAATAACGGCCGTGTAAACGATCTACGTATGAATATAAAAAAGTGAGGTGAGAAAAACACAGCGAACGGTTCCTCTAACTATGGTACGCATTCATCACAATTGTCCAAACACACCTCCCCCCTCCCTTTCCCCCTTCCACGGGATATTATGTTTGCCGATCGCATCGATCAATTTATTAACGGCATCGTATTTCAAATAATTCCGTTGCAAGAGCTCATGCATCACTGCAAAAATGCGCTACCAAAGGAAAGAAAAGAAATGCCTCTTTGTTTGCGACCGTGTATAGTAATTCCTGAGATATGAAAATATTATTATTGTACTGAAGAATTCTTAGCAATTACAAGTCTAGACTGCCGCGGTTCGCGCGGCATCATTCTCATCTAGTGGCAGCGAATATTGAGGTGGGCACGCGTAGTAGCTTTAAAAATAACAGAGATATAGGAACCGTTTCCTATCTCCTTTGTACCGACGCTAAACGAGGGAGAAATAATATTAACGAGCTAATATATCTGATGCCGGTCAGTGATATATTCCTCTGTGTGTTGTAGTGACTGTGTGTACAAGCGTTTCGCTTTGCAGTAAAAGTTCCTACGAAGCGCGAGGTACTTGCGCAGCCGGGCGCACATAGGGCCACTTATGCGGGCGAATTCGTGGAATCCGCGAATGGAAAGAAAAAATGCATAGAGATACTTGACCGGTTTCGCCCGCCGTCTATGAACAGCAGCGTTTCGCGGTTCCCAATAGAAGATACTGCTGCACAGTATATACATGGTCACTTGATTACTGCAAGCTGTTTAACGAAATACTTAAGCCTAACATCTCATGTACGGGTAGCCGTACTCCCGCAAAGGGACGAACGTTTCTTTGATCGACTGCGGCGATGCCCAGCGAAGGACATAGTGGGGACCACCGGCTTTGTCGTTTGTGCCGGACATCCGACTTCCGCCGAACGGCTGCTGACCAACAACCGAGCCCGTCGATTTGTCGTTAACGTAAAAATTGCCAGCCGTGTACTTGAACTCCTCCAACGCTCTTCTCGCCCATTTCCTGCAAAAGGGATAGTATACGATTAGATAGGCTCGGATGAGAGATTCTGAGGTGAATAGGAACACATACTCGTCTTGTGCAAATATCGATCCTGTTAAAGCGTAAGGCGTCGAAGTTTGTACTAGCTTCATCGTTTCATCCAGCTTCGAATCTTTGTAAATGTAGATCGACAGCACAGGGCCAAATATCTCCTCCGTTATGATCTTATCCTTCGGATCTTTCGTTACTACTATTGTGGGATCAATGAAGTATCCACATCTAATGGAATGAACAAGTTAAGAGACGACGCCGATACTTATCGAACGGTGTAAAATGAAACGTACGAGTCGTCGTATCCTCCACCACCAATTATTTCCAAGTTTGGCGATTTCTTGGCATGCTCGATGTAGCCGGTGATCCTTTTGAACGCAGCAGCATCGATAACGGCTCCGGTGAACATAGTGAAGTCTCTAACATTGCCAATCTTAAGTTTGTCGCGAATCGATAAGAGACCTTCTTTCACCTAAAAACGATGATATTGAGTAATGGAACAGAGTTCTTATAAAACCAGCTATCACGAATTTCAATTGTATCTTGGAGAAGGATACCATACGCACCTTAGGCCACAGCGATTCCGGAACGTACATTCTACTGCAGGCGGAGCACTTCTGGCCGTTGAATTCAAAGGCGCTCCTTATGGTCCCGTAAATAACTGATTCCACGTCGGCGCTCGAATGGATAAAATGATAGTTCTTGCCACCGCACTCGCCTATTAATTTCGGATAGTTCCTGTACTTATCCACATTTTGGCCGACTTGCTTCCACAAACGATTGAACGTCGGTACCGAGCCGGTGAAATTAATTCCCGACAAGTAAGGCGAAGCTGTTGTGGTGTCGCCAAAGACAGGACCTTCGCATGGAACAAAATTCACTACGCCTGGTGGTACGCCAGCTTCTCTGCATACCTTGAAGATCCACCAGTTAGAAAGTATAGCAGTGTCGGATGGCTTCCACAGAACCGCATTGCCCTGCAAACAGTTAAAGGGATGGAAAATCTCTACGAGCTACTTCTGCTGGGATCTGTACGCCAGACTCGAATCCACCAATACAGGAATGATAATGAAATGCGAACCATTAGAGCAGGTGTGTAGCTAAGATTACCACCAATGGCAGTGAAGTTGAACGGCGATACAGCTGCGACAAAACCATCCATCCCACGATACCTCATCGAGTTTAAAGTTTCTTTAGAATTCGTTGAAATCGGTTGGTACTTTAAAGCCTCTTTAGCAAAGTATGCATGCATTCTGAAGAAATCGACCAATTCTGCAGCACTATCGATTTCCGCTTGGATAACTGTCTTGCTCTGTCCGAGCATCGTGGCAGCGTTTAACTGTTGCCTGTACTTATTCGCTATTAAGTCGGCAGCCCTCAGCCAGATCTCCAAGCGCTCTTCGATTGGACATTTCTCCCATTCGCGCTGCGTCTTCACAGCCACGTCTATTGCCTTTTTGACTAGATCGGGGGTTGCCCAATAATACTTTGCAACCTTCGCTTTGTGATTATGCGGCTGTAAAATATTCCATTGTTATTGCCGACGCAGAGTCACCTGCTGGTACCATTATTATTATCACGTTTTATACCTTACCATGACTTGGTATCTACACAAATCTGACTTAATTTCCTCATCTCCGATGACCAATGGCACTTCTTCGCACTCACTGGACATTTTATCCAGCGCCTTCTCCAACTCTGCTCTCTCCGGGCTACCCTTCTTGTAACTGAGGACAGGTTCATTTTCCAGAGGGAATTCAGGAAGGTTCGGCACTGGTACTATCGTACCTAAACACCTGGCACTTATTCTGTTCAAACAAAAAGTATGAAGTACATGTAAAATTGTGTACGAGCCAATCCTAAGATAACAGAGTTTATTACACACTTTCCACCTTATTATTCGTGAACACATACACATATTTATGTTTACTAATATGTATCAGATAAAGAGATCATACGTGAACAAATATTAGTTTTCGAGAGCCTGTGCTCCACCTATCATCACTAAATATTTGTCTGTGTACTTTGTATTAAGAGATAAATCTATAGTGTTATCTTTACACTGAGATTTCAAGGTTGAAACCGTTTGCTTCCTCGTAATCATATATATACATGAGGAAAAAATTCGTACAATTATGCCCATCTATTATGATAAATTTTAATAACGTAAGCAATGATGAGTGCATAAAAATATGTAAATAGTAGAAGTGCAATCTCTGCCCATTTTACATATTGTAAAACAAAGCTGAATTAACATATTTATCATTGTTAAGAAATATTACATAAGATACGAAATCGCAAGTATCGCGAAAAAAAGTGCTCGCGTTACATAAATATGAAGGTCTACTTATTTCGAGGAGGGAAGGACGTTATTTTAAACTTGCCACATGTATCACTGTCAAACCAATACCATGGTCACAGGAGATTATGTAACGGAGTTCTTACTGACCCATGTTATTGGAGTTATCGCTTTGTTATTAATTACGGGACATAAAATTCGATAACAACAAACGATGCTAATTGAATTAACCCGGCTAAGGTCTAAGTATCAGATTCGTTAGGCCATGAAACCCCGCGAAATTAACGTGTCGGCGTAAAGGGAGTGCTCCCGTTTCGATTACAGAGTTGTCAATCAAATCCCAAGGCAAGGGACTTATACCCGCGTAATGGCACGATATCTTTTCCCTTTCACCAATATCGAATTTGATTTTCCTTCCGTTCATCGACAGAAATGTCCCGTTATCAATGAATTCAGCACAATTAAAATGGCTGCGAGGTAAAAAGGGATTGCAAATCGATCGGCAAATATTGGGGCAATCGTTTAAAATTCCGCTGTGTAATTTACACATTACGAACAGGCGGCAAAATACCGTGTGCCGCAACACATGGTACTAGCTGGTGTATGTGTACCACGCGTATGGGTGTACAGAAATATCTCGTTTCAAGGACACGCGTCTACACGCAAAGAATAAGGCTATTAATTTGAGGCAGACCTGTGAATACATAACGTGGTTCCATGAACCCTTAGAAGACTTTCCAAAAATTGCTTAACGATTAAGGTTGATATACAGGCTGCCCCAAAACTTTCCATCCATTCGGTGGAAATAAAATGAAGCCTGACAAAATATTTATCTAGATAAGAATTATGAATGACGGGTAAAAAATGCCAAACTTCTCGTTCGCTACTTAATCGGAAGGTATATAAATACTTGAGGAAATACTTATAAACTCATTAGTTTCGCAATGCGACAGGCCGATTTGAAATTGGCAGAAACGGCGACGGTACGCGTGTGGGAACCAACAATTTCTGAATTCGTTTCAAAATTTCTCAGGTAGAGTTTATAGTTTACTATTGGACACTCTTAACCGTGTCACAGAGGCGTTCGTTCAGTATATTGGAATAGACCTTCAAGACACCCCATATATGCGTATGACATTCAGGGCTGGATTAAAGGAGGGCTAAGGAGGCTGTAGCCACACTTTCCACGGGGGCCCCGTTTTAAGCCTTCAGTTCTAAAGCGATTAGCTCACTCAAAGATACAAGATTTTGCAAAATTAAAGTCAAGAAGAATACATTTTCTTCCCAATGTTTGTTTTTTAATATTATTTTTCGTTATGACTGAATGTTATTTAATGTTATACACAATAAATTTCGATTTTTGAAAATTTATACACGTTATTGTTTCATAGCCCCGGTCCCCATAAATCTTAATCCGGACCTGGTGACATAATACCATTGTTTTATAGCATAACCAAAAGCCAGTGGCGGATTTAAGAAAAAAGGCCCAGGTGGCAAACGTTCTGAGGGGCCCATTTTTCGGGAAAATGAGGAGATAGTTTACTAAAAGGGGGTAAGTGTACAGGAAAGTATAGAAAAACCCATAACCTGTATAACCAGTACCCAACTATGTATCACTTAAATGCAAATTTTAAACTAGTTATCCCGTAAATTTGACATATTTTCAATTTATGTCACTCGGTGCCATGCATGTGACTATAATAGCTAAATACTGAATCATATTGAATAATAGTGGCCAATGGACATACAATTTGTTTACATTTATTGTTGTTTTTAGTTATGCCACTGCCAACGCCAAACAGCGATACGTTGCCGGTAAAATAAACAATGCAGAAATTTCAGAATACAAAATGTTCGGTTGCCTTCGCGGTTGCTGCGTACGGTTGCCGTTATGATACGTAAATGTACTCTATACTTTTGAATAACAATAAAGTATGCGAAAATACTTTATTTCACGAAATGATATTACGCGAACCGTAACGCAATATCATTGTACGTAGATCGGTTCCTGCAACCTCAGCATTCACTAAGAAACTTTCCTTTACCATGAATGTGAATTGGCGGGATTGAGAGAAACAAGGCCTCTCTTAATTTAATAAAAAAACCAATTATTTATATATTTTAATACGAATATCAAGTGCAATAATACCACCGAGCTATTTAAAAATGATAAAAAGTTGTCCTGTAATGATAAACACCATAAGAAATATATTTGGAAGAAATAAGAACTAATAAGATTAAAATGTACTTTCAATTTTTTCGAGCATACTTTTTTATACTCGGCGAAAGCAAATTTACGTTATTTTCCTGTAAAAAAGTTGGCAACTCTATTTGAGCTCCTGACTTGCGATCGAAGTGGTATTAGAGACGGCGAGCGTCGCTGTATATACGCTTGGCAAAGCATAAGTAAATGAAAAATTCGTGTGAAAGGTAAGAGACGTGCAGATCCAAGTATATGTATGTATACATGGGCACGATCCTTGGTTCGAAGGTGGTCTAAACGTAGGCGGTAGCGTAATAGAGAGAGAATCGCGTTGCCAAAAAAGTTGGTCAACGAACTGTCAAATGACCCCTTTCACGTCCATGTGGCTTTACAGTGGAAAATTCCGAACGGCCAGGGAAGGAGCCTAAGCTTCTCCTATTTAGACGAGGAAGGAGCGATAGAAGGACAGGAGAAATTAGACGAAGAAGACAAATCAGGACCAATAACACACCGATAAGCTGACGTCCTATATGCACGCGCGCCCCTTCGTTTACGGCGTTGCACGGTGCGTGTGTCAATGCGCGAAAAATAATCAATAGACTTCGCTAGGGCTAGATAAGCCAGCATAGAACAAGCGATTACGAAGTAGAACATTTATATTCTAATCCCCCTGTGTACGTTCCCGCCCGTGTCACATTTTCAGTACTCACTTTTGACTGTTAGCTATTAACGCTTGACGGCAAAGGCTCAACATCGTTTCTTTTGTTCTGTTCACTTTCTCTTCGTAACTTCTGGCATGCACGCCCGTTCACTTATGTCGAGTATAGGCTTTACAGGGCTAGCAACGTGTCTCGTCCACGACAATCACCGCAAGGATCGACCGAGATGCCGAATTGTCGAAACTACGACGACCGCCACTACCATCGAGCAAATACGTGAGCCAAACCTCCCCCCATATGGTCCCCACCCTCCTCCAATTCTACTATGAAACAGGGCCGTAATCAAGCCACAAAAAATAAGGTGTGCGGTAATCAGCCTTCTTAGTATTTCTTCGATGCTGGGTGATCTTGGTTTCAGAATAGATTAACGGGTCTTGAATTATATTGCTTGGAAACATAATGTTATGGAGAAAAGTGCACAAGTATCTGCACGAAAATTTGTATACATTTCATTGGTTTTTCGCATTTATTCCAATTTCTTGGGTATTATTATTATTCAGCGGTGAGGATGAATGTAATATTATTGGGCCTGATAAGAATTTTTCAAGACTGACCTGTGAAGTCCTGAAAAATGACGAATGATTAAACTTATTTTTAGGAAAAAATATATGTCGAAGGTGCAAGCTCCAGGTGTATGTACATACACGCGTTATGTAAGAAAATCTATTTCAGCGGATTTCTAATTTCTTAGGTTTCGGGAACAGTTAACTTTTAGTTTCCTTTTTTTAAGGAACTTCGTGGATGGATTAATAAAGTCGGGGGACGCTGCAGTTTGTACAAAGTTTAATAATGTAATAATCTATTAAGTTACATAAAGTATTATTAGCGAACGAGGTCTCCTCAGTTATCTTCCTGCTGCATCTGCAGCTCGCGTAATAATTGCGCTCTTTGTTTTTCTAATTCATCCTCGGAGAGTTCATGATGCTCGGCGTTTTCAGTGACAGACCCTTCGCTGTGGGCGGAAGCTCTCCTGTGTTTCTCCTCTTTTCGTTTCCTCTCTGGCGATTCTTCGGAAGATGGAAGCCTCGAGTGTGATCTCTGTACGAAAATATGACGATTAGTTTTCGGTGGATTTGTTGCAAACAAAAGAGTATCGGTCGTATCCGCACTTACAGAGTGACTACGGCCTCTTTTCTTTTTACTCTTCTTCCTTTTCGCTTTTTTAGTATCGGACTCGGAACTATCCGATTTACTGGGAATACTGGGTGAACGAGACTTGTGCCTCTTTTTCTTCAAACCTTTATCACTGCCCTCAGAATCCTACGAGAAAGCAAAATACAATTCATTATCGGGAAATAGTCTTGTAAAATTGTGTAATGTACTTACACTATGTGATCGAGATCGTGATTTTCGTTTCACCTTTTTCGTCTTCTTCTTTTTACTTCTGATATGATGATGGCTACAACTCTCCTCGAGTTCGTGTTGATACTCCTTGAAAATTCTGACTCTTTCACTTTCTAACGTGATAGCTTTAAAGTCTGACTCCTCCTCGATCTTACTCCGTACATCTTCCCACGTCATTTGATAATCGACATTGAGGGTCTTCAGTAAACTCTTGAAACCCGTCTCTAATTTCTTAAATTTCCTAGTCTCTTCCTTCACGCGCTCTTTCTCCCGCGCTTCGGCTTTTTCAAGCAGTAAATTGTACGTCAGCTTTACATTGCCTGCATCCAACGTCGCAGACTTCCTGTCCTCGCATACAACCGTTGCAAACTCTTCGAAAGTCGTGTTAACTTGAACTTCAAAGTTCTTGTCTTTCAGGATCTCTCTTATTATTTTCTTCTCGTCGTGGAACCTAGATTTCAGATCCTCTACGTAAAATTTAAAAAGATCCAATGGAGTTGATCCAGTTTGGCCTAGCATAGCTGAAAATCTTAGATCAGCGGATAGCATTGGATAAAGCTCTACCCAAAGTGACATCGATGTTAATTTTCCTTGCTCGTGAAGCTCGTCGAGTAAACTCTGAAAGGCAATCTCATTATAGGAAAGCATTTACATAAATTGAATATTAAAAGATCGGGAGTATAAAGAATTTATGTAACTTACTATAAAAGCATCCCTGTTTTTTCTCTCCTGTCGTTTCCTACGCTTCTTTTCGTGTTCCTTCTCTTCCTCTTCGTCCTTCTCTAATTGACGAATGTGATTTTCAAACACAAGCAAGGCGTCTTCCTTGTCCATTTCTAACAAGTCTGCATCTTCCGCGAAGGCTGCATGTTGCAGAAGCAATGCTTGTGCCTCCTGCCAAGTGGTCCTGTACGTAACATCAGTCATAGTATCTAAAACTTGAGCTAGTCTCTTAGTATTCCGTTTCTTCAGCTGTTTCGAATCCTCTTTTTCACGTTTAGCCAAATTGAAAATAACGTCTTCGTAAATGTCTCGGCGGTCCGAGTCACCTACAGCTCTCCACACCTCCAAGTTACCATACATTTCTTCGCACTTGTAATATTTTGTCGTACTTGACATTCTGTCGTTCTCCAACAGAAATTGTTCCAAATCCTCCTTAGCTTTCTTCAACCTGTTTAACACATCATATATTATTCCCTCTGCCTTTTACGCTCAAATCCTGTTCAACGTATAAACTCGTGCGTAACATCACTTACCTCAATCGTTCTTGTTCGCGCTCCTCTTTAAGCTTTTGTGTTTTGTACGCATTGAACGCTTGCTTACGCTCATTCAACTTCTTCATCTGCGGATACCTAGGGTCGCTTTGAATTAATTTCACTGCCTGTTCCCAAGTAGCGTTCGACGGCACATCTCTTTCTCTTAGCAACTCTTTGAACGCTTCGATTGCCTCTTTCTTATCTTTGAATTGCATTTTTGGTTCAGGGGTACTGGTGCGGCTATCGTTCGCCGATCCCTTGGCAGAATTACTATCCTCGTCTGGCTTCGCAGGTGGAGTAGGAATGTTTATCGCTGCGAGCGTAGCAGCCATAGCTTGCTCGATCGCGGACTTTCCACCTGGTTCTGGTGTGCTAGTCTGGGACGCATTTGTCATTGCGATATTTGGAGATAAATGTTGCATAGCTACAGGAACTATACTGAAAGACCAGGACATTGGTAACGTTATCCTTTATATCATTGGAGCATATAATCTGTAACATTTACTAACGTGTTTGTTGCACTCGCGACAACTGCTGCCGCGGTCGCGGTGGCTTCTTCGGCTGCGATTCGTGTTTTCAATTCTTCCAATTCGCTAGGGATAGTCCACCTCGATTCCTTAGTCGTTACGTTATGATAGTATACTTTCCCATTCTCGGATTTATATTCTTTCCAAGGGCATTGCGATAGAAGCAGCTCGCTAGGCGTTTTTAACTCGTCCGGTTTCTCCCACAACGATTGCTTCGTGATAGCATTATAATAGTACGTTCTGCCGTCCGGAGCTTTGTGCTCTGTCCAATCGCTCTTTTTGTCCGACGCTGCAATAGGTTGAACGCTAGATGCGGCTTCGCTCGCTATAGGTGCTGGGGGAGGAATACCTGGTGCTGTTATTTGAGGAGGTGCTGCTAAAATGTAAGGAATATTTGAATAAAGTATACTTTTATAAATTAACGGACGTGTCGTAAGTAGAAGTATTGACCTATAACTCCAGCATCGGGTGGAGGAGCAGCATTTATTGGAAAACTAAAACCGGGAGGAGGGATGGAGAATTGTGGAGGCATTATGCCCGGCGGGCCAGGCGGCAGGCTAGGGGGAGGTATGAAGGGTGCGGTGGGCATAATAGGGGGTACAAAACTAGAAGCGATATTTGGAGTGGCTGGTGGAAACCCGGGTACCGCAGCAGGTGGTGGTATACCATCATTCGAAGCCTATAACACATTGTAAAATAAAAATGAAATGTAAGACTTTCAAATTATATATCACACATAGTTAGAAAAATTATTTCACTTAAGAAACAGTGAGGAATACGCAATCGTTCCGTGATTATTAAATATTCCTCGTGTATCGCTAAGGGCAACGAGGAAACGTTAAAAAAGCAACAAAAAGTATAAAAATGGAGATAGTTTTATTTCAAAATTATGTCCGTGAAAATTATTACAAATCGTAAGAAACAGATTATCAATGAATCTCGGGAGCAAGGTTACTAGCTGTTAAACGCTTATTCTATGTTAAGTAATGGCATACCATTTTCTTAAGAACAAAGGTATCCTCTTTTCGAGTCAAATCATTGAAACTAAAAAGTATCTCTTAAATATCACCACGTTTAATTGTTTATAAATCAAACGATGCAGGCACGCACTACTTCTCAACATAAACTATAGTAAATTACATTCGATAGTATGCGATAACACGAAACTATACTAAATCACGCGTAAACACAGGGTGACCGTAAAATCTTACACCTACTTGCATTCCCCGTACCAAGTATCCCGTATAATTAAACTCGAATTAAATATAGGTATATTGTAATATATACCTCGATTAATTCAACCCATATATTACATCCCGTGAAATATCACGGAAACATGAAAATTCTTCCCAATAAATTCAGATCTCAAAGTCACCCTATATAACACATCACTTCTCGTACTTATCGACAGAGTATAATTTTCAATCGCTTAACATTTAGCGTTTACATATTTTCCAACGAAGCACTCGGACGAGAAATAAATTACAGAAAAAATTGTACGTTGCGGGAAATGAAACGTGAGATAGACAATGGATCGACGACATTTCTATACGAACAAGCTTTTTTGACAGCTCTGCAAAATCATGTGTGACAACGATCTACTGACATCGGCATCGATGGCAATAACTGTGCCTACGTATGCGCACATACGTGGTTTGCGTACGAAAATCTTAATATCGCGTTAAGGACGTGTTATCAGTGAGGAATTAGAATATCACGTTTGATAACCGATCATTCATACACTTTCCTGACAATGCCTTCTTAAACACCGTGAAATAATGCTTCAGGCCAGATTTCAATTCCGACTATTATCGCCCATTATCCCAACCTAATTCTAAGTAAACACGTTCATGAAAGGTCGTGTAATTTAATTTGAAAGAAAAAAAGAGACAGCGCGGAGCGTAACGTTTTGCAAAGATGTTCAAAAAGTTCAAGGATAAGCTCGCGGAGGAGATGAAACAATCGCCTGCCAGGCTGCAAGCAAGCATGCAGCAGCTAGCACAGGTTTGACATTTCACGAAATACTGAAATATAAATTCAGGACTAATGTAGGATTAAGAACAATAAGGTGTTTCAGCCGGATAGACTCGTTCCCCTCTTCTCTACGTATCGTATATGTATTAATAAATGTTAATTTAATTTAGGCAGTCGTATCCCCTGCTCTATCCAATAGTTCGATACAAGAATTATCTACATCCAACGATAATTTTAGCCTCACGGAGGAAGGAGATGGTAAGTTTCCGGTTTCGCACGTGTTTCCTTGTGATAACGATAATTAGAACCTGTTTGTGATATATACGTACTATTAAAATTGCCTGTAGCGTTGTATACAGCAGAATTTGTAGTAAATATCCATATTTATTTTGTATTGAAAATATTTTAATTCGGTAGAATTAAATGTATTTATTTTTAGAAACTCCCAAGAATAGTCCAGCTAAGCATGGGTTCCAAAACGTGGACTTGATGTCACCCATGTCAAATTCGATGGGTATGTCCAGAAGATCGTCGATTAGCAGCGTTGCCAGCGATAGCTCGTCTCTTTTCCCGATTTATGAAAGCCCCGCTAACTTGTATCACTTGCAGGTGAGTCGCTTAGGAAGCGTCGATCGTGCGCTAAACGAATTTGTCTACTGTTTACCTCAGTCTTCTTCCAACCGACTCGGGTGTCGTTTGCTAAACTTGAACGCTGCGACATAGTTATCAGTAGCATACGCAATTTTATATTATTTCCTTACTTTCCTTGAGAATGGTTCAAATAAGAACCGACACGTCGGAATATTGTATAATTAATTTGTGAAATAGCTTTGATCTTTTATTTTATTTTTAACTAAATAAAATAATTCTTTATTTATGACCGAATCAGTGCGCCAATACCAGTTTTAGCTAAGCGAATGCGAGTAACCGTTGACTTTTGTTTTCTTTGTAGTCTGATATGGATCAATCGGCTAGCGAAATAGATGAGAATATAAGTACGCAGTTGGATAAAGTTACGAAAGATCAGATATATACGGCGTATCGAAAAGTACAAGCAAAGTATCATAAATATCGTGGAAGATACACAGATTTAGCAACTCATTATAGAGAGTTAGAGAGGGTGAAGGGGAAGCTGGAGTCAGTTTTAGTTGAAACTCAGGATAAAGTGTTGAGGCGTATAGCAGATTTGAAGGAACAGTGTCAGTTGGAACAGCAAGCGAAAGCTCATTTAGAGGAAGCATTGAGAAATGATATCGAAGAGAAGGATCATATAATAAATGCGTTAAATACAAAGGTAAGATTTAAAAGAATTGTCATTGTGTGATAAATTCTATCGGCACTTTTATTGCAGATAAAACTCCTTCAAACAAATGGACCCAGCTTAGAAGGCGCGACGTCAGACGCTGATGATCGCAAAGAAATTGTAAAAGATAATCTCATCGATTTAAATGTTGAATCGTCTAATAGTTCTAATGATAATGCATTGCTAACGGAGAATGCACAGTTAAAGGACAAGCTGAAGAAATTGGAAAGCGTTGTTCTGAAATATAAGGAGTCCTTGAAACGGAATAAAGAAAAATTCACAGAAGTGCAGACTGAGAAAAATGCATTAGAATCTGATCATGAAGTATTACAAAATTCTTACGCGGAGAAAGAGAAAGAATTAAGTAATGCGTGTATGGAAGTAAGAAGCTTAACCGATCAAGTGAATGTTTTAAAGAAACGCGAGGAAGAGTCTGTTATATCTCTAGCGGAGAACAAGCTTTCGATACACAGGGAATTGGAAGACAAGGAAGAGCAGATCAAGCAACTCCGATCAGACTTGAAACACATGACAGAATCCAAGGACAGCCTAAGCGAAACTGTTGATAAATATAAAGTGGAATTGGAGAAATTGCAATTGTTACATAATAGTCCACAGTTAGATTCAGACAAAAGGGAAGTGATACAAGATATCTCGAGGGGGAAATCCGAAGCTCTCAAACTGATGCAGCAAGAAATGCAGCAGAAATTAATAAACTTGGAAGAAAAAATGGGATTGAAATATCACGAAGAAGTCGAACGTAATAAGGAGCTATTGAAAAAATTGGAGAAACTTGAAAAAGAAAATACAGAGGAACAAACGTCGAAAGTTGACGACAGTGACGTACTTCAAGATTTGAAGTCCGAATTGCATCAGAAGGAAATTGAATTGCAAACATTCAAAAGTAAGGTAGAAGAATTAGGAAAACTTATCGAGGAGTACCAAAGTGATAAGGACAAATTGTGTATGGAACTTTCAAATTGTAAACTGATGTGTACAGAGTTGAAGAAGGAACAAGGTGCGCAGAATATCATTATAGAAGAAAAGAAGAAGGAAGCGCAGTCAACGATCGAAAAGCTACAGGCAACTATACAAAGTGTCGATAAAGAATTGGAGAATATGAGGGGTGCTTTAACCGATAGGGATAAAGTGTGCAAGAATTATAATATTAAAGTTCATGAATATGCAACGAAGCTAGAAAAGGCTAAGGAAAGATTATTTGCCCAAGACGTGGAAATAAAGACTCTTAAGGAGAAGATGCAGGATACTACGGAATTGAACAGATTAAACGAAGACTTGGAAAACAAGAGCACTGAATTACTTGGAGTGTACAGCGAACTTAAGTCTTGTAAATCTGTAGTCTCTGACCTTAAAAATAAACTTCGCGCAGATAATTCTAACATTGATTTACTTCGTAAGGAAAGGAGCAATTTAATTAAAAATATATTGAACTATAAAAATTCTATCGACATGTTGAAAGAAGACAAAATGTACATTAAAGGTAATGTGATGAAACATTGTACGGAATTTAATAACGAAATGTCTATTTTGAAGAATGTACTTGCTACGTGTTTAGAAGAAAACGGCACTGTTCAGAATGATGAAATGCAACATTTGCAAATTAAGTTAAAAGAATTCGAAGAACTGAAGCGGAAATACGATGAGCTAGAAGCAGAATTAAGGGACACTGTAACTCTTAAATCTGATTTGGAAGTGGATTTAGAAAAGTGTAGGGTACAGTTGATGGAGATGTCGGAGAAGCTTGAGCAACAGAATGAAGTTCATTTAAAAAATTCGAAATTGATAGCCGAAATTGATAATCTTAATTTCAAATTATACGATTTAAGAAATCTACCGGAGGAACTGAAATTATTAAAAGTGGAGTCGGAATCTTTAAAAGAAGAGCTTAACAATGTTAACACCTCATATCGGACACTTTTCGATGAAGCGTCTGATTTGAAGATGCAACTCGAAAGAGCAAATAAGAATTTAGATGAATTAGAAGAATTGAAACATAGGTACTTGGAAGCCACAGAAATTATCGCGTCGTTGAAATCCGAAAATTCCGATTGCAATAAATTAGAAGAGAAAACAAATGTGTTGCAAACAGAAATAACATCCTTAAAAGAAGATTTATCTGAGAAAGATAAAGAAATATGTACTCTTAGCGAAGAATTAAAGGTCAAAGAAAACTATGTGATAAGATTAAAAAATGAAGATGATAACCGCGTAAAGTTGATCGAAGAGCACGAGAAGAAAATTAGCGAGCTTATGGATTCCAATAAAGTATTGCAGAAAACGGTGCAAACGAAATTGGGGCAGCTGGATATGTTAAAAGCTATTAAAGAACAACAGGATGCAACGATGCAGAAATTAAACGATGATTTTAATGAAGCGAAGACTAGGAACATTGAATTATTAGAGCAGTTAAAAATGTTAGAGATTGAGATGGATGCCTTGAAATCTGAAAACAGCCAGCTAATAACATTAAAGAATAATAATTCAATTATAGCTTCGGAATTGGAGCAGTTGAAATTAATCCACAGTGAAATCAACTTGGAAAACAAGAGTCTGAAAGATAAACAAAATGAATTTCAGAAGTATAATCAAGAATTGCACCACTCTAACGAGCGATTAAAAGAAAAAATTTCGGATTATGAAAAGCATAGTCAACAATTGTTGGACGACAGTCGGCGATTCCAAGGGCTAATTGAAGCACACGAATGTAAGTTACGCGAACAGAGTTATAAAATAGACAGCCTACAGAACGACAATGTAACGTTAAATACAGAATTGAAGAACAGAAGTGAAGAATTAAACTTAGAAATCAAGGAACTGTCTTTACGCGAGAAACAAACGGAAGAAATTAAAGAACTTCTTGCAAAAGAGAATCAAGCATTGCATAATGAGCTGTCGGACTTAAAGTTAGCCTTAAGGGATAGTAAAAGTATGGAAGAGAATAATAAAGAGCTTGTAACAAATCTAGAGATACTTAAGCAGGAACTTACGAAACTGCAATCTGTTGACGCAGAGAACGATGCATTAAAATCAGAATTGAATAGGTTAAAGGAAGAGAGGAGTAATTTAGAAAAAATACATTCGCAGAATATTGAACTAACCAACGAGAAGTTATCTTTGCAGAATAGAATTGTTGAATTAGAAAGTGTGAGCTCTGTGAATACAAAGCTTCAGTCTTATGTAAATAATTTAGAATCTAAGATATCTAGTTTGCAGCAAATAGAATCTAAGAATGTCGAATTGAAAGCCGAGCTTGATACATTGAGAGCTGCAAACACAGAAGTACTATCTCAAATAAAGAGTGTAAATGTAGATAAAGAGCAGTTAACGGTAGAATTAGATGAATTAAAGCTTATAGTAGATGAGAAAGTAGCAGAATTGAAGTTGTTAGATAATAGAAACACAGAGTTGTTAAGAGAAATTGAGAGATTAAAATATTCAACGGGAGAAGAAGCAGCAAGAGAAACGGAAGTATCGAAAAATACTATTGAATGCTTAGAGGAAGAAATCGCCAAACTACGGGCAGAATCAGAAATCCTTAAAGAATCAAATATTGTGCTACAGAAAGAAGTACAAAATGCTAATAGTAATAAGGACGTGGGTGAATCCCTCAGAGAAGAGAGTGACAGGCTAGAAGAAGAAAATAAAAAGTTAGACGCGCAATTGGATGAGGCATTAATAACATTTCAGGCGAAAGAATCGCAGATGCAGATTGTCAATGATGAATTAAAGAGTCAAGCGGACAAGTTGCGAGATGAATTAAAAACCAACGAGGAAGAGCAGAGCATGAGATTGAAACAGTTAGTTAAAGAATTTCAGGCTCAATTGCAGGATAAAGAGGAAGAATTGCATGCTGCGCTGGAAAAACGGTTTGGTAAGTTAAAGATTTGTAGAATCTCCAAGTTATGTGAATACAAAAATATCGCAACTAACGGTATACACCCATTTCCGTAGATCGCCAGCAGAATTACGAATCGAATCTTATCCAACAATACAAAGAACAGCTGAAAGACTTCCAAGTGGAGTTGACTGCAAAATCTGAACAGATTGAAAATCTAATTTTGGAAAATAAGAATCTAATGGCGCAGAAAGCAAAGGACATAAATCAGTTAATGGAGACGATTACGCAAATAAAGAAGGATCAGTCCGACGAAGTCAGGGAAACTGAGAAGAAATGGAAATCGATCATACAACAAAAAACTAACAAGCTAGAAGCGAAACACGAGGAAGAGATTAATGAATTAACGACAGAATGGCGAAACGAGAGGAGGGTAAGTTAAAACAATTTTAACCCACTTTAATCCCTTTCATAAAATTGATTTTGATTTGAATTTCATTTCAACCACTATTTGCTATTATTTCAATAATTTTATTTACGTAATAATTATATTTTAAATTTTTTCTAATTCCATTTCCATTTATGTTTCTTTCCAGCCCGATATACAAACTGATTTGCTTGCCAAGGTAAAACGCTTTGGTCATTTTGTTTCGTTGAATCTAACATTTTAGTTATACTTTGTTGCATTATTCTTTATTGCATATGTAATATAATATGTACAGCTAATTAAATTCCTGTAATATATATATGTAGGTAAAGAATCGGAACTAATTGGGAATAAAATTTTTTCAGGAACTAGAAAGCACTTCGCGAGTTGCTATGGCAGCAGTACAGTCGAATACTGGCTCCTTTCACACTCTTCAACAAACCTTAACAGCTCAGAGACGAGAATTAGCCGAGCTTAGAAAATTAGTAAAGTTAAGACACGATACACTGGAAGATTCAACAGAAATCGAGTACCTTAGGAATATTTTATTTGAGTACATGATGGGAAGAGAAACAATGGTGCTTGCTAGAGTGATCTCTGCGGTGGTGAAATTTGACCAAGAGCAAACAGCAAAAATACTTAAGAAAGAAGAGGATAAGATGACACTGGTAAATAAAATCAGCAAGTACATACTATAATCTGAAAAAGTCTTAATTCTACACCACCTTGATGTTTCAGCTTGGTTCTCTGGGTCTCGCATAGTGCAGAATATTGTACATAATATAAAATTGTGTAAGTACTTTTATATATCAGGTTGTAAGTATCTTGTACTTATTTATAGGGCATAGATTTTTAAAAAGAACTGCTACGTTCTATCAAAATTATACATAATATGTAGGGAATATATAATGTAAAAAAAGTTTGCACAATTTACTGATAAGTATATGACGAGGTATGATTGTTTCGCTTTCTAGTATATCTCCTACCATACAAGGATAAATATTAACTGTTCAGCTATAGATATGGTATGTTCATATTAACTTTTATAACTATTTATAAATTTATTAATAGAATAAACATCTACTGTTACAACAGTCGCCTGTAATTTATGCACATAGCTTTCCCTGAAACTCATACGTGTCTGATAGATCGTAAAGGTACAAAGAATCATGTAATGTTTCGCAAGATAATTCTGTTCCATTACTTATATAACTTTATTTCGAAAAAGGTAACAATCATTACGACTAATGTATTCTTAACATGTACATAGATCATGTAATTAACATATAATTGATCAATAAAATTAAGTTAGAAATTGTATTAACTGCTACTTTGTAGTAGACTACACTACTCTTATGCACACTATTTATATTACTTGGCTGAGTAATCATTAACGCCTCGATGTTACACCAATTGCTGAACATCCTCTAGTTTCGAATCGAAGAAACTTTTTCTGTGAAAAATTGGTGCACTTTTTCGGAATATCATATAGTTCTCATTTCCATTTGCTGTGAACAATCTCTTGCCGTCTTCCCCTAGAAGAGTTCTCAAGGCGATGTTTCTGCTCAATAACTTTTCATAAAATTCTTTTCCACCTTGAGTGTAGTCCGGGCCCAGCTCAGATACTTTTCTATCGGAGACAACGTCGGATTCATAAGATAGCGATGTTATTGTTCCGACCCAAGTAAGAATTCCTCCACCAATAAAAGCAGAGTTAATGAAATATCGAACCCCTTTTGGCTTTGTAGGAAGCTTCATTGCTGTATTAACTACATTATACATTAGATATACCAGTGCAACGTGTAGTACATTATGCATCAGCCTTATGATTGGATCGTCTTGTTTTATCTTTGTAATCTCTCGAGCCATCGCAAACTTCTGAGCATTCTCTGAGAGAACCAAGGAACTTAGGAAGGTTTTCGCAGCTCGTTTGTTCCAATCGATGGGTTTATCGTAGATAAATACTTCATCTTTGTTTATATTATCTACATGCTCGTAATCAAAGTGTATCGGTACTCCAACTATCGCGCCTCTCTTTGTAGTATACGCTCCACCGTGATACACGTTATAACCATAAGTATAAAAGAGTTTGATTTTTTTGTCTTCTGGTATCTCGAGATCACTTAGTACTTCCTTAAATCTTTGTTGAAGTTTCTCTTTAACAGGTTCTTCCGTCTGATCCCAACTGTTTATAACATTTAATGCAATTAATGAACACTGCGTAGTATAAAATGAATTTCAACGTACCCAAATACTTACCGATACTTAGCGTTAAATTGTCGAATCTTTTCTAAGTAGATAGTTTGAGGTAATAAAGTCGCAGAAACTACAACAGCAGTTGTACCTATCATCACCAAGTGTCTCCGGGACATTGTGGAAGAATTTACTCTTTACAAATTCTACAACGAACAACTATTTAAAATAATGAAGAATAGAAATAACTCGGGCAGCAACGAATTATGTACAATAATGATACCAAGGCAAACAAAGAAAATTAAATTACAATTCAAGGAAATTAGAACGACAGTTTTTATTATGTGTTACCGATACATAAATATAACCTAGAAATAGCTTGATAAAAAGTATATCAATGATAACAATACTTTCGATTTAATTGGATGTTCGTTAGAAAATGTAGTATTTCAGAACCGAGATCCTAAAAGTATTCTAAATAATGGAGAAAAGACTTGCCAATAGATATACACTATTTACGCTTTGTTACAGTTGTAACGACTATCAAAAATGTTTCGAATATTTCGAACAAAATATTATCAAGAGAACAGTCCAAGAAATCTTTTAGATTCTTTCATACTTTTGGAGTATTATTTTATAAAATAACTACCGAAACCGACGGCACGTGTATTGCGTGCTTACATCACGTATTATCTATATCTATCCAATATCTAAATAGATACTGATAGCACACAGTGCACATGCAGAATTTTAAATTTTCATTCTCAATCCATCGTGCATCAAATTTTACGCCTGCAAACAAACGTTTACGTAACATTCGCAACAGTGTGCGCTATGTTATCTTTAATAATATTCATTTGGTTGGGTCGATTCAATATCCAACCCAGAGTACTTCGTACCAAATTTAAACTCCGAACCATCGGGCAATGTTGAAATGCAACGTAATCGAGCAGGCAGAAATGAATCTGAGGAGGTCGCATAACGCGTAACGAAATTCAAAAAGGGACGGTAGGTACAACAAACGTTTAGCTCGTTGTCTTATTACAACCTTGACTCTTCATTTCCCCGGTTGTTTCCCCGGCTAGTATGTATGTTTACAGTCAGCGATGTGTTCATTAGTAACAAGTACGGTTACTGATGATAGAAAAAAGATTCGAACACAAACCCGAGTCGACAGTTTCTTGCCGACATCCTTCAGTTTGTGCGCCTCGTCGAGATGAATACCAGCATGTGTTCTCTCAACGTCTCTCAATCCATGGCGCAACGAAAATTTTACCAATGGGTACTTACATGGATTAACGGCTTGCCCATGGAATCAAATATAGACGAGTCGCGCGAAGATCAAAACAAAATGAAGCCGGACGTATCAACGCTGGCTACTTTTCTGCAAACGATCGGTTTTAAACTCGTATCGTTCGAAAAGCACAATGATACAAAATCGGCGTCAAAGGCAGGGGTCCTCAAAATCGCGATCGACTGCGGCACATCTAATATGAGAGCGATTTTGGAATTAGGAGACATTGCATGCCGATGCCCTAAACCTGATCACGTCAAGGACGCGTCCTTTTGGAGCATCAGTGGCACCGGTCCTATTGGAAGTACTGTACGTAACAAGTAACCGTTTCTACTGCAATTCGATCGGGATTCTTCTAAACTGATTATCGTAAATTAACAACTCTGCACATTTGTTTTCAATTGATTTTAATTCGTCTACAGTGTATCGTGCGGAAAATCGAACGATGCTTCCTTTTACCAGTAGCTTGCTCAATATTTATTTCAGGACAACATCGTGCAAAAAGTAGAGGAGACCGGAAGTAACTTACTACCCCGCCTGTCGAAGGATGTTACAAAGGTTTTGCACGATGTATCATATAGACTGTTCGAGACGATAGTATGCGAGCCGGATGTGAATCGTAATGTCAGTTTGAATGCCTCGCGCTCGAGTAGCACGTCTCGCGAGCCGAGAGCTAAAGAAGAATTCTCAAACAAGGAGGTTGGAGTCGTGAGAAGCCGCACGCAACCGGAAATGCGTTTCCGTCCGAACAGTTTGAATTCAAAAGCGAGTATCTTATTTGTGTAAACACGATCTATGTCTCTGTGCTAATTCCATCCTCCATTGGTATCGTTATTGAACGTAGAGTTTCTTGAGAAACAATCTGAATATTTTGTAACGCAGTGCTTCTCAAAAAATCAGGAAAGAAGTGGCAGTGGTTCTCAAGCTCCTCGAAGTGGCGGTGGATCCCCGACGTGCTCGAGAAAGCCCGGTTTACAACGTCAGAAAACATGGGACATTGATATTGAAACCGAAAGTCTAGATGGAGAGCCACGACAAACGCCACTAAAACTCGCCAGGTCTCCTTCAATTGCCGCTGAATTGTCGATTTCCTTGGGACAGATTTCCTTACCGAGCGAGACCGGAAGCCCGAAGAATGCAGCTGAATATATCATGGGGGCGCAGCGGAATTTGGAGAAGGCGCTTAAAATGTTGTCACTTAAGAAACCAATTATTTTAAACGATCTGTCGCCTAATCAAGGTAATCACTTCCTAGATTAATACTATTTAATTGTCGTATATTTATTATACGTGGGGTCATTCCACGCGAAGTTGGACACTTTTCGGAGTAACATTTCGGATTTTGGTGCAACTTGGATATGTTGTAGTCTTTAGGGATATATAAACGTATCTCGAAGGATTTTTCAAAATGTGAAAAATTGAGGATGTTACAGCTCTTTGAAATATAGTCTTTACTTTTTCTCAAAAAATTGGAACTGTTGAACTAACAAACTGATAAAATTGACCTTTTGGGTGCTTACAGTGGAGATATAAGAGTACCTAATAAAAATTATTTCACATAATAAAAACGAATATTTGACCATTTATTTAGCAATTGTTCTTAACAAATGCAATTTTATAATTGAAGGCCCCTTTTTAAACACATGTAAAAATAGGAGGATGTACCCCTGTTTTTCCTCTTTATGGACACGTTTTCAAAAACGCGGACACTTTAAAATTAGTCGCATGAAAATTAATTGAATGTGACGTTGCAATTATAAAATTGCATTTGTTAAGAACAATTGCTAAATAAATGGTCAAATAATCATTTTTATTTAAGTGAAATAATTTTTATTGTCTACTCTTATATCTTCACTGTAAGCTCCCAAAAGGTAATTTTTATCAGTTTGTTAGTTCAACAGTTACAATTTCTGGAAAAAAGTAAAACACTATATTTCAAAGAGCTCTAACATCCACAATTTTTGACATTTTGAAAAATCCTTCGAGATATGTTTATATATCCCTAAAGACTACAACATATCCAATTTGCACCAAAATCCGAAATGTTACTCCGAAAAGTGTCCGACTTCGCGTGAAATGACCCACGTTGATCTTTTACGCCGTTCTATGCCAGATAATGACGGAGCATCGGTGAAGTCTGCACCGGCGATCATATCCCCAGCTGTTGCTATTAGTCCGTATAAACCGACTCGATTGTACACGCTCGACAACACTAGGCCGCTGTCGAAATTGAGTAACGCGACTAACGAGCCGCTATTGGCGATACCGAATCCTGGGAATGCATCGATAACGCCGAAAACGCGTCGCAGTATGGAGCCGGTTTCTAAATCGGTCGCGCCAAAAAGCGTGAAAAACGAGCAGGAAAATTTGAAGACCCGCCGTCGTAGTTTTTACCTTCCTTCATCGACTAATTCCACTTTCTCGTTACCATCGAAACCATCAGACGCGGGCCAGAGATTGACGGGAAGCGGGAAGTCCATCACGACGAAGACTAATAATACATCCATACCAATGAAAATAAAACCGATACAAACATCGAAGATCGGTACACGGATCCCCAAGTCGAAAGAATGAACGATCTTTTTATTTATATTAGATTTAGCTAGTAAGCATTTTAACATTGTATTTAAAGCGTTTTAAACGATGAATCATTCAGATATTTTATTATTATTATATTTAAATACTGTATAAAACGCCTGATAATATATTACGTACACACACATTAATTCGAATGCGAAGGGAATCGCTCTTTTGTTACATACGAAACCTGTTCTGTAATTCGAAAATGGCGGGCTTTTAGTTCTTGCCATCTTGGAACGTTTTAGATCATTTAGAACATCACAACGATATCTCTGCTCGGGCACAGAACTGCACAGAAGTCTGTGATTTGGTGTTTGAAGCGTGTGTATATATACTTCGCGTGCCCGTACTTAAGATGGCTGTGGTCCTAATAAAGTGTAGAAACGTTTAATAAGCCTGTATAATCCTCGAGGAAACCGTAGCCCGTGGGATTGCCGTAGCGTTGCTTTTCACGACTTTTCTGCGCCGTGCTCATTCACGATACTTATTTGGTACATTTCTATGTCAGCGCTGTACGTTGGACAACTCGTGATTTGGAGCATGCGCCGATATTCGTTTCCTTAGCCATTCGGTTTCTTGGGGTCGGCGGTAATCATTGCTCGTGATTAGTTACACTACTGTGCTCGGTTGTAGAGGCACGGTCTTTGAAGGATTACGGGGGATACGTATCATGTGCGCGTATTAACTATCGCATTCGGAATGCGCGGGACAACGGGACGGACTCTACGTCTAACATTCGCTCGCTTCACCGATTGATCGATCGAGAAACATTGTAACAACCGTGGTTTTTTAGCTGCCTCACAAGAGGATTACGAAGTTACATTCGTCGTGTATATATATGTGTGGCTATATGTACGTATACACATATACGGTGTCGCGTTTCATCGGTCCACGGTATACGGAGCACAGGATACAAACAGTCTTCAATGGAATGAGAGGCGTGTCACAAGATCAGGTATGCGGACCAACGAAGAGTAACGTTACACATCGGGACATAACGATGACTATAATAATCTATATTAGAAGAGCGAAACATCTGGACGGTTGTATGGAACGTAGATATATTTTCTATGCAGATTACGTCGGATCTGGCGAATAATCCGTGTGCGCGAGCGGCGTTAATGATGCACGTAGCGGGACGAATAGAGATTTCAATGTTATGCCGCGAAATTCTCTTTCATGGCAGACATGTCGACATAATGGCGTCAATGTTCTCTTCGACTATAGATAACTGGATCCTACATTCCCTCTACCCATTCCTTGCATGTCGCAATAAAACATTAAACGGGCCACGTGACCCGCTTGAATCACGTGGTACGTTCTAAAAGCCGGGTCCCCGAACCTGCGCTCTGAAATTATTGTTTTATTCCAGTTTATGACAAATGGCAACGACGTGCTTCACGGCGAAATAATTTTTCCAAATCACACAACTGTACATCACAGTTTCGCCTCGCAGAGATGTGATAGCAGCTTTGATAATAGTAACTTCGCGTTTATCGTACTCCGAAATTTCAGTTTCTTACGTGATGCGATACATTCTTGTAGTAGAGCGTTCGATGCGTGATAGTTGAACGTTTTGTTTGCAAGGGAAATCGATAAATTGTACTTCGACACGAACAAGTTTATTCTGAAAAATAACATTATTATTTACATGGGTGATTTATTATTCTTGCAGACAAATGTGCGCTAGCACTAACAACGTATCCTCAACTCACTGGTCGCAGTTAAACAGCTAAGGAAGAAGACGAACCTCGCTAAATTTACTTAAGGCCCGTGGCGCGGTTTTACTAACATCTCGCAAAGCAAAATGGCAGAAGAGTGCAGCGACGTTAAGTCGGCGGGTCCATCTTCGCCGCGAAGTCCGCAGAACATCGGCGCGGGTGGAAAACCGAGCAGTCCGCACTCGCCCAGGCAGCCGAGGCGGGTGAAGTTAACGCAGCAACAATTGGACAGCATGACAAAGGACGAGCTAGCAGCCAAGTGGCATGAACAGGACTTGTATGTGGAGTGTCTAGAGGCCCAGGCGGCAGCCCAGGAAGGTACTGAGATCACATGAGTGAGACCATCTCACTCGCCACATTTCTTAAGCGAATTTACGAATGCCAGAACACAACGGTCTCTTGTATACGAGAGAAGACTCTTATAGGGACGCTAAGATTAGGGACCAAGCGTTTTACTCGTAAAGTGTTTAGGATAATAATGACACTAAGTTTTTATACTTTAAGATTGATAAAAGTCCTCGAGTAAGTAAGTAGCATACTAACGTAGGTGAAATCATTAAGAACGTCTCTTACGACATGGATATGCGAAATTCGATTGTAGAAAATTTATGTATCCGTTTAAGTATTGGATCGAATCGGTTTGGTAATATATCTCTTAGATACAGGATAGTGATATTACTAATATTGTATTAACTTTCAAAAACTACATTTGTGATGTGTAGTGCGGGCAATTAAATTAACGCCAGTATGTACAGTGTTTGAAATTTTATCGGTGAGCAGAAGTGGTTTGTGACGGTTACGTATACCGCCTATACGAGAGAGTCTATTACAATATTATATAGAAATGACGCACATTCCTATCATCCGGTGTTAAGTTGCGCTACCATTGATATTAAAAAGATTCCTTAACACGGAAAGTAAAGTGCTCGATTGGAAAAGAAAACAGTGATATTGTGTGACAAGAAGAGATGATGAGGTTTCTTTGAACGTGTTTGCTATGAATCACTACTTTCGCCGCAATAAACGCGCACAGCTTACTTTTAATATGATCTCGTAAGTGACTGTGCAGTGCGCGCGTATCTTTCTACAGTGTAGTAAAGTCACACTGGCAAAAAAAAAAAGCAAGACAGTGCGTGTGTGTATGTGTGTACATTGGATATCGAGTTTCCACTTTGCGAGGATTAAATGAAATACAACATCCTTGCTGGCTCTGAATATACAGCTTGGCAGAGTAAAAACAGAGGCCCTATGTCATCCTTTGGCCTACAAAACACTGTGCCAGGAGTGCGTGAACCTAAGTCTTGGTGAAGTACGAAAACCTTTAATTGATGCAGTTACCATCTGAAATTCCAGTTGCTTTCTCCGATCCTAACATTCTTATCCCGATCTATATATCTTTAACAATGTCTTATATTTACATTTATATCTCATGAAACCGAATTCCTTTAATTATGTTCCTAGACACCGATCGTCCCTGTCTATTCCCATTACGAACGCAATTCATGCATGCATTTGTACCTGCACCATAACTTCCCGATGTCCAAATACCAATCTGAAAAATACAAAACCTGATCGAATAAGGCCAGGGAGGTCATCTTGTGACAACATCTGTGTCCGCAACAAGTAGTCTGTCTATTCTCATGGAAGAAAATTAACGTCCACTCTTGGTCTCGGTGGAAGCACAGAGAATCTCACAAATGGCACGATGCAACGACTCCAAACTCAAAGTATGCGCTAATTAAAAATGTCAGTTGTCGGGCAGTCAATGTCACATACCTATAAAAACATATTTTGTTTATGCGCACTTAGGGCAAAACAGTATGTAGTAGATTTTCACCACTATGCTTTATTTCACCAAAAAACATACAATTACGAAGTATACAGAAAAGTGTACAGAGTATTCTGTGCCATTAATATCATATATGTACATATACTATAAGGTTTCAAGCTCTCTATGTGTCTCATAGATTAGTACGCTGTGAGAAATAGTTAAAAAAAGAAGAAAGTAAAAAGTTTTAATTTCAAGTACAAGAGTTAGTTATAATAAAAAAAGATGAGTAATCCTCACATCTTTAAATATTAATCCATGAACTTAATAAAAATAAGCTGATATATCTTCATTTTGAACTAATTAAAATAAATACTGTTATAATAATGCAAAATTAAAAAGGTTCAAGTTATAACTAAATGTAGGTTTACGTTATATTGAATATAAAATGTTTGTTTACACGTATAGAAAGCAAAATCCTGTACTAATAAATTGCACTTGGATGTCTGGCACATTTAAATATAATTCCATTTTGCAACGATAGTGTTACTAATAAGCGTACATCGAATTGACGAAGCACATAGACAGCTTTAAACAGTGAAAGTTGGATTGGCAGAAGAAATGATGTAATATTCTTTTATAGGTGAACTAACTTCGTTGAGAGAGTCTGAAAGCAAATACAGGCAGCAACATGCAGAAGCATCTCATAGAGAGAAAATCTTAGTCAGAAGACTTGCTTCTAAAGAACACGAATTACAAGAATATATTGTATGTAGACATCGTACTTGAATAATCAATATACCGAATGTAAAAGTTTTCAAAAATACACTTAACACAAGCGTTTCACTCGGATCTATTTTAGAATCAAATTGCTGAAATGAAAGCCGCTAATGCTCCGTCCGCTGCCGCATTAAGATCCGCCCTGTTAGATCCAGCTGTTAATATTTTAATTCAAAAATTAAGGCAAGAACTTGTCACGACCAAAGCTAAATTAGAAGACACCCAAAACGAGCTTAGTGCGTGGAAATTTACACCGGACAGGTAAAGAGGCTTGTTTCGTCATCCCTTACTATTTCTTTCCTCAAATTGAAACATAACTAAACATTTCCACTTGTCATTTCCATTTCTAGTAATACTGGGAAAAGGTTAATGGCGAAATGCAGATTATTGTATCAGGAGAATGAAGAATTGGGTCGTATGATTGCCAGTGGTCGAATCGCCAAGCTCGAGGGGGATCTTGCGCTTCAGAGAAACTTCAGCGAAGAAATGAAGAAATCACAGTCAGGTATCTCGTGTCTTTTCTCTGATTTATTAGCGCCAAGTATGCTCCGAGACAATTTACCAAATACTGTCTTCTCGTATCCTCTACTGTGTAGAATTGGACGAGTTTCTGCAAGACCTGGACGAGGACGTAGAAGGGATGCAGAGCACGATTTATTTCCTGCAACAGGAGCTACGTAAAGCGCGCGAATCGGTAACGTTGCTGCAACAGGAAAATGCAGCACTGAAGACGAACTCCAGTGAGAATAACTTGACGAACGGCTTGTCTCCTCACACGCCGCCGATCAAGAAGGAGGAATCAGACGAGCACTCGGTGTCGGACGCGAAGACTCTGAAATCGATGGAGGATAGTGATGTGTGCAAAGGTGCTAGGACTCCGCCGTTATCATCCGGACGGTCGCCGCAGTGTGAGTTCTCGAGTACTGAAAGAACAGAACGGGTCGAACGAAAGCCTAATCAAGCGGATCATATTGACGAGAGCTCCAGTGATTCGGCCGCTCTGATTATTAAAGTTGAGAACGAGGAATTGAGTGATAGGGAGGAGGAGCATGAGGAAAGTCGAAGTAACAAAAGGATATTAAGGAGCAAAAGTCATAATAGAAGTAACAGTAAAACTAACGGGGAAGAGGCGGTGACTAGGACGACAAGGGGTAGGGATAGGACCAAAAGGGACAAAAGTGCACCAGGTAGTGACGATGAAAGGACACACAAGAAAAAGAGAAGAGAGAGCATACTTTCTCTCGATTATAACGAAGCGGACGACGATGCATTAGTTCTAACTAACGGTGAGACACTTCAAAGCGATCCAGAATGAACCAATTTTCTAGGGTGATTTTATACATATAACATTTGTTACATACGAACAAGCGGCTTGGCGTGACTTGGTATAACAGTACAAGCTAAATTTAATATCCCAATGTTTCTTTGGTTGTTCGAAAATTATGGATGCTCATTAGAGTGTGTCGCATCATGAAAAAATTTATTTTTATTATTTTTGTCGCGAGATGTATCTGTAAATAGGTCCCTTATTTGAATATTTATGAGTCACGTTAACGCCAGGAGAACTACACACGATTACATGCAATTATATGTACACGAAGTAACGTGGGCGTTGGAATAAAGGTGTAGGTAGTTAAAACTATTTTTCTTTTGCAATTGAATCGCATTGAAATTTCTAATAAGCAATCATTATTACGTAAACAGGTCCATCGACGTTTTTAAAGTGGCTCTTTGTGAATTCGTTGAAACATTGATAGTAAAACTCATCTTGTTAGACTTTTTGATAGAATCACAAAGGATACGAATAACGATAAAAAAACAATAATTAAGGCTATGCCTTTCCCATTATGTAAATACACAAATGTTAATATCTGATATACGACGACGCACATGCGTAGATTTATACACGATTATGTGCGCAATAATTTGTATGTATGTAATGTTTTTTCCATTGTGAGATACGCGTGTAGGCATGCGTTACTCATGCATAAAATGTGCTTTTAATTGTGTATAATAAAATTGAGGTCTATTTGTTAGATTTATTGAATACCTGTAAATTATGCGAAATACAAGATAAACATTAAATTCAGTAAAACATGCGGACTGACCTCGCACGTAACGAAACATCACATTTATATCTTTAGTTTCTTCTTTCCAAGGACAAATGTATATATTATTTACATTTCTATTTTGTATTACCGATACACTAGAAACACACGTGTTTTTCTTCTTCTCTTCTTTTTCATATCGTTTCTCTTATAAAAGTTTAATGTCTTTCCTACTCTTTTATAATTTTGGTACATACTATTCAGTACGGTATATAAATATATTCCGTGCTGGCCATATAATTTTTTAAATGTAATGAACAATACGATTAATACGCAATTCAAATTGGAATATATCTTTCATATAAACTGATTGCTACTGTTGTACAGTGTGACTAATTAAAAATCTCGTTATGGAATACAGATTCAATTATTTAAGATGGTCATAGAATACCGAAAGAGGTTCCATTCCCTTGTTTATTTTAATTAAAATCCTGGGAAATTATGTATAGTTAAAAATGGTTAAAATATACCATAAGTAATAATACCATTATTTGAAATAATAAAAAAGACACGTCTTTGCTAAAAAGATTATACAGGGTATTCTTCAATTATTAGTAAAAACTTCAACTATAAATATAAAGTTTATTCAAATGATCAAAATAATGATAAGTACTTAAAACAATTCAAACCTTTTTTTCAGGCATAACTCTTCTAATGAATTACATAAATGATCTGTTCAAAACAATTTTTCACGATGAAAATATTGCGTGTGAAATGAAATCAAAGTACTCGAAATACTGTATAAATAGAACGAAATTATTTTAAGACGTGATTATTTCCCGCCAATGGAACAAAGTTGTGGCGTAATCTAATAAATGATGCTCGCGCAACTCGTACAACAGACCCGAGCCATTTTCCGGCATTCACGCACGTTCACGCGCATTCAGGTATCCGCAGCAGTTCGCAGCGGATCGAAAAAGCTCGCCGATTGACGTTTGTACGCGTATCGTGTAACTTTTCGAAGAAAACCGATTAACACGTTAAAGTTTCAACAATGTTTGCAGCAAGACGTGCTTTGCTGTCCAGTGCAATGTAAGTTTACTTATCTTTCATTTAAGTTCACTCTAAAGTTGATATTATATAATTTCTAACCTAACATTTGATCCTGTTCCTTGTCATTATGAAACTCTTGACTTACACCAACATTTATATTCCGTTTCGTTAGATTCGCAATCATACAGAGAATTATATCAATATTTTTATATATGATTATACGAAATGTCTTAAAAATTTAGGTCAATAATAGTTCGATGCACCATTGATTTCTATCATTAATTTAATATATAATTTGATTCGTGCAAACGTTTATATAAGTCGATCCCTCTTCGATGCAATATCTAATTTGGATTAATTGAAACTATAGTGGAAATGTGTTAGTGACATTTCACGATGTTTACTGCATCCGTAAAATTTGAAAAAATTCGAAGTTAAGTCTAAGGTAGTAATTGTCAGAAACAATGTACCTGCGTTTTTTAATCGTTTTTACGAATATGGAAATGGTAGCAAATATTATTTGACCTCTGACATGTAGATACATGATACCTAAGTCCTCTGTCAATCTGATATTTGAATATCAATGTTATTCAGACCGAAATTCGCAAAATAAAACAAATTATAATCGCATACAGGATTCGCATGTCAAAGAAATAAAAATATTTTTCGCTGTAAATACGATAGGTGTATCTACAAAAGTTCAAGAGAATCTTCTTTTTATTATATAAATCAGTACGAATTACAAGCTCATATCTCTGCGCAATTTGTTTTATTACATTTTATCACATGCAATATCACTATCATGAAGTAGCAAGAAGAGGTTTAAAATTATCAGCATGTTTTTAAAATGTCGATTAGTCAATACGAAGACAGATAGTAGGGCTTAATTATTATTATCAAATCTTTAAACTTTTAAAATAAACTTTTAAAAACTTATGTTGAGAATCAACAAAGTTCCAACATCCTCTTCTTTTTCTACGCAGGAAAGATGGATTTACAAGGGCGAAGCACACACTTCCCGACTTGCCCTACGATTACAAGGCCCTGGAACCAATCATATGCGCCGAGATTATGCAGCTGCATCATTCTAAACATCACGCGACCTACGTGAACAATTTGAACGTCGCCGAGGAGAAGATGAAAGAGGCTGTTGCGAAAGGTGACGTTAACACGCAAATCGCCTTGGGACCAGCGATCAAATTCAATGGTGGCGGTCATCTGAATCATTCGATCTTCTGGAATAATCTCTCTCCGTGTGGCGATAAACCAGATGGTAAATATGTTGCATGGAAACAAACCGCTAGAAGATACTACTTTGATTCGGAACATTAATTATAGAGTTTTTCTTGCAGCCGCTCTCCTAAAACAGATCGAGAAGGATTTCTGCAGCATGGATGAGATGAAGAAGCAGTTATCCGAGAGTACTGTTGCCATTCAGGGCTCCGGCTGGGGTTGGCTAGGGTACGATCAAAAAACAAAATCACTGCGATTGGCGACATGCGCTAATCAGGACCCACTACAAGCAACAACAGGGCTGATACCTCTGCTTGGCATCGATGTCTGGGAACACGCTTACTATTTGCAATATAAGAACGTCCGACCCGATTATGTTAAAGCGATCTTCGATATTATTAACTGGAAAGATGTTAACGCTCGTTTCAAGAAAGCCTCTGGATGTTAGAGTGAATGGTCCACGCATATGATAGCGAGTGATAGCAACGCAAGCGATAATTGCAGTACGAATCTTTTCCCGGTAAACTAAGTTCGTATATTCTCCTCTTCTAATCGCTTTAAAGAAGGTGTTTTCGATTTTGTACAGCCACGTTTCATACATATTGTAAACGTTATATGTAATAAGGAACAAATGCACAGTAAAATCTGTCCAAGAGAATTTTATCGCTGTTCCTTTAGAGTATGAACGAAGGAATCGTGCAGTTTTACATTTTTTAAGAAACAGTCATTTACGCTTTCCACGCGAGTCCACCTTTACAATCTCCTTCTAATATTAACGCAACGAATTCACAGAACGTGGAAACACGTGTGCAAAGGTTTACTAAAACAGCAGTACAAATTTCCCTGTAGACGAATTTGAATATTGCCGCGCTTGGATCGAAGCGCGCAATTCGAATTATCATACACCGATAAGCATTGCGCATCGGTTTTATATTTGCCACGATACAGGGAGGGCGCGATTAAATATTGCGCGGAGCGCCCCGCAAGAACGGAACAGACGTCAGCGCCATACGCTGGTTAGTGAGCTACACGAGCGAGCGCCGAGAAAGAAGGAAAAGACGCTTAACCCGCGGCTTTGATAATCGATCGGTTAGAGTCGAGTCACCTCGCGTCGCGACGCATACACGCCGTGTCTCGGGGAACGTCGCGGAACTAGAACCAGTATGGCCGAAGGACCTCAGCTGTTTTCACGTCACTGCCTACGTATCTGGTGAGTCAAAAGTATTCTTGTCGTATTAACCGTTCATGCTAAACAGCACGTCCGTTATTATCGCGCGAACATGCAAGTATCTCCGTAGCCGTTGTAGCTTCGCTCGTACATAACACGTCACGTATCGCGAGAGCCACCGAGCGTCAAGTCTGCGTCAGAAATTACTTATTCCCCTTTGTTTAGTTATCTCTGATGCATATGCAGTTTCACACATTTTTTCTCTATATCTTAGCGTTCTGGTATTGTTTCGATCATCGCTCGGTGTTTCGTTGGTGTCGTGGCTCTACTGTGTGAGCAGTTCGAGAACGTACCGAGCAGAAACTTCGTAACGATTTTTCGAAACAATTGGGGCACGATTAAGTATTCTTTCGAACAAAGGGGGTGTCTTCATACTTGCTTAGATTTCAAAGGCTCGTTTCAGGAATTCTGTTCAATTATATTAATGGACATTTATGTGTATTCCATCGTGGGAATTAGCATGCATAGTTCTATGTTTGTTAAAGAGTGTGAGTGGGAAGGTTTTCGTGTATATATGTTTCATATCGCTTTGCGAGCATTTGTATGTGTAATGGGTAGCGTAGAGTCGATAGATGCCACTTTATGTAAGAAATCGTGAGATTAGACGAACGGGAGGCATGCTGCGGCATATTTTGAATGATTCAGAACGTCTGCTATTACCGGAAGTGTTAATTACGATCGGAGGTGGCGCTTTCGCCCTAGTCAACACGCGTTGCAATCGACTCGTTTCTGCTGCAAGACTTTTTTTCCTCAGTAAAACGCGAAGCTACCTCGTGGTATACTTTTCCACGAACACGTATAGGTCGTGGATCGTTACAGGGGGTGAAAACTGTAACACACTTCCCCGGGGAAGGTTTTTTTGGAATTAGAGTATACAGGTGCAACTTCGCGGAAGGTTGATGCTGAAAAGATCACGGGGTACGAATTAAACCTACCTGTACCGAGCTAAGTTAGATAGGGATGTGTTAATGAAGATAGACCGTGGTGCATCTAAATGAGGATGTAATATAATCAACCAGGTATTAGAAAATTAGGTTTCTTCCCCTCGAATGCAGGGAAACACCTAATCCAAGAAAAATATAAAATTCCATCAATCTAGAAGCGTAAGATCCAAGAAATATATATTTGGGGTTTACAAAAATACTTTTTTACTGGTTCGTAAATTGTTGATGTTTTTTAATATAACGTAAGAGCCAAGACGCTGCATTACGATTAGAAAAATGTTGTTTGCTCTTCTATTCGTCCGAATGCGATTTATTCTCGCGAACCAATAGGGGGATTATGGCACTGTAGCAGGGTCAGTGCTGAGTATTCTGCTGATTGGTTCAGTGTCACATCGCCACTTTAAATCGTGTGCAAGCATTTTTTCGCAATTGTCCGTTTCCTCCGTTGAATCTTAAGTTAAAACGTATAATTACGTACAAAGGATATTACTATCTCCACAGGACGTTAATAAACTTATATTAACAAAGTTTCCTACACTCGCGATAATTAAAACTCGTATACGTGTACGTTGCATGATACCAATATATTTTAACCATATCTAATTAAAACGTTCAACGAAATTTGTCGTTGAAAGTCGTTTATAGGAAAGCTATTTCCATTCAAAATTTGACGCGTTCACATTCGACGTGAATGTAAAAGCACAATAATTTTAACTCTTAATATCAACTTTTGCCAACTTTAATCATATTACTTTTAACCATGCATCTCTTCGAATAAAAATTTAAAACCCGACCCAATGGAGATGCACAAAAGAAATCGGATTATCATTTTAAGTGTGAAAAAAATGACAAAGCCTGGTACAGGAAATTACTATTCATTTATGACGGGGAGCCGATGTCCCAGCCACGTTCCCGAAATGGTAGCTCATAAAAGATGGGCGTACGTCATCGGGCACGTATAACTTGCAGTGCGAAATTACAGAGCAATAACTGTATATAACGATTTCGAAACAACAGTAGAATGTTGCACCGAATTCGTGAAAAATTCTCAGCGATAATATCAACGCATTTCGACCAGCCAGTGAAATGGTTACAGCGTTCCATCCCGATTACCGATCATCGAAAAGGGTAGTGTCCCGTCTCGATTCGCGATCGAGTAATAGAGGACGGAATAAAGATCTGTATACGTAGGTGCTCTATCGCCGACATCGTGGATATCTTTACTTATTGATTGCTCCGTAGAAATTGGCCGGCGCCGCCCGCGTCGCATCGGTCGATCGTGTCGGTCGGGTTGCAGGTTGACGTCACCCGCGGTTCCTACGCCTATTGATTTTCTCCCCTAGCCGCGGCGCGATTGGTCCATAAAACGGAGAAAGCGGGTATGCACGACCCTGGACCACGATGTCGATCGGCGCGCGCACACGACACTACCTGCCACCATATTGCTTTCGAGTCATCTACCCACTGTGCGCTACCGGTTTCGATTCCCTGTCTCCGCTTTCGGGGGTGAACTCCTGCCGTGCACGCAGCTCCGATCGATCATTAGGCCTTTTCCAGGATATGCTCGAAAATTCGGATAATTTCATTGCGTTTCACATGGCCGAGGCTGTTTCGCGTGAACGTACGCTGATTGTAAAATAATGGTAGGAATAAGGGGAGGCAATGTCCCTCGGGAGACTTTCTGCTGTCACTTCTCGCTTCGCGGTGGTAGTAAGCCTCATCCACTGCTTCCTTTCATGCTGTATAATTAATTTTTGCGAGAGAGAGAGAGATGTATATAGTGGAAAGGGAATCAGATATTCGGTTAGATTGATCGTTCCCTGTATAGGCTATCGATTGGCATTGATTGCTGCTTGTGCTTTTCTTTGAAAAGACTTCTTTGCTATTAATCACCGCTGCTTTCGATTGGATATTGTTATATCGATAAGTTAGTCCTTCAATTAGCCCCATTTGTCATCTTCTACTGTCACTCTTGTTATAAGCGCTCGTTTATTTTCTGTGGAATTGAGATATATGTCCGGGGAGATTCTTGTCAATTAGTTGTTCCTTTTCTGGTGATCCGCAAAACGTTTAAAGATGCATGAATTGGAAGAAGCGTTGCAACATGCAGTGCGCTTCCCTTTTCGTTCCTGAAGGGGTCGTGTCTGATTTTGTACTCCAGGTCAAAGATATTCACGTTTCGTTAAATTGTCGTTTCGAGGACTTTCCTATCGATCCATTCTCATCGAATTTTCATTTAATTGAAGTTTAACGGAATAATTTATATAACGTTCTTCTATAAATAGATAATATCAACGAGACTTATAATACCTATTCATTAAAGAGATATATTTTGGGTCGAATTTTCTACGAGTAATTGGCCAAAATTTTAATGGTACTTTTTCAATTAGAAGAAACTCTGAATCGTTATATTACATTTCTGTTTTATTGAGAGATCGTGGTAAACTGGTGTCACGTTGGAGCATACATGCTTTACCTGGATCACTTAAAAGTGAAAGAAACGCGACACGCTACCGCAGTGATTCCTTGAAAGCAAACCCTTGCCAGTGATAATCAGGCCTGATGTGTTTACGATCAATTTGTCATAATTACACCGGCGCTGCCCCCCTCCCCGCGCAGGGGGCAGGGAATTATAGGGCAGGAAATTAGGGCAATTGCAGTGGAAAAAAATGCTACACTGCGGACATACTTTTTGTCTCTCGATATGGATATACATCAACGATTGCTATCTCATAATCTAGGCCGATGTTTATGGAACGGAGTAATTAATTCGAACGGGCGTGGGGTTCTCGTTGAGAAACGAGCCGTAGGAAATTATCGTGGACGAAAAAGAAAACAATTTAAGACGCAAGTCTGAGATCGCAGACATCAGCATCGCATGGATTCGATTTCTCGGATATTTCGTGTTATAATTTAGGCGTCTTCTACCTTCGATCGCAATAAACAATATTTCCTCTAGCGCCGTAAGTTAGGCAGGAACAGGCAGGCTGTTATATTTAATGTACTTTATGCTATGTTATGTTATTTTATGTTATTTTTTCTTATGTTATCTTTTCTTATTTTAATCTTACTGTGTTATATTTGTGTTAATCTCTGTATACTAAAGGGTCGCCCGTTTAAATAATAATAATAATAATAATCTTGATCGATCGAACTTGAAGCGATACAAATTTGGCTCATGCTTCCTCTTTTTAAATAAGAGCTTCACTTTTCTTTTTCAATATCCCCATGACTTTCCGTTCAAGTAGGCACCATCTCGCAGTGTCATTAAAGTCGATTGAAAGAATAAAGACTAGATATGCTTCATGAGAATATGAGATAGTATCAATCAAATATCACGAACGAAACAAACATCGCGATCTTTCGCAGTCTCGAATACCGCGGAGTGCTATGTTGAACGATATAGTTTCAACATTAACTAGAATGAGCGCCATTGATAAACGAGTAATAAAAAAACAGGGATAAAAGCAAATAATGTAAGAGCCAGTTGTCAAAAGAACGTATCTGGCTCGCCAATCGAATACAATCTTCGACGAATACGAAATCCAATTTATTATCAGCAGAAACGCCGCTTATCGGTCATCTTGCGTCAAAACGGAGGCGCCTCCGCGCCCACACCCACAAACTACGCCGCCAGATACTGTTTTTCTAGAGATTGTTCTCAAGGTTGAAACATACGTACAATACGGATCCACGCATTATTGAAGCACCCTTCCATACGTCAGATCGGCGTTTTATGAAAGCGTGGGTTTAGGGTGTTAACGACACTTACGCATTCTGACGTCGTCGATGCGCGTCACCCTCTTCTCGGAAACTTTCCTATGTTGTATGTACATGTAGACACACGCGCATATAAGGTGTGAAATGAAGTTTAGAAAATTCACTAGTATTAAACGAGATCCACTAGCCTTTATAAGATTTCTCTATAAATTCTGCTAAATGAATGAAGAGAGAATTTCGTTGAAATTCTGTAATTGGAAGTAACAGATTCTGTTTGGTAGTGCTTCGACAATCTGTTGTATAAACAGATATTAGAGAGGTTTACCAATAGGGGGTGGGTGCGCGACCTTCGTTCTTCTCGCCAACCCTTCTATCTCCCTCGTTTTTAGGGATTGATTTTTATGTAACAAACCATCGGGTAGAAATCTGCCAGCAACTCGAACGGAATGATCAGATAAATACGTATCGAACAGGTATTATGTTTGAATGTAATTCATCTCTTTGGGCAGTATGTATGTTGATGGGATAGAAGCAGCCAATTCGTGGGAATAAATTTCTGTATAGAAATTTCATTCCTATACTCTGTAATATGATCGATGCGATTCGATATACCTATTTTGGGTTCAGATTGAATGGACGTGGTGGGACCATCGAATCCCAATTGCCTGATCGATTATTTAATACATGAAGGGTAAGGGGGAGAAACAGGGAATGTCACAAAACAGCTTTACGGAGAAAATTAAGTTTTAATACTTTAGTCCATCAGTAAAGAAACAGCGTTCAATTTCTTATGTAGTTTGTTTCTTAAATAATTTCTTCATTTACCTTGACGACAGAAGCTTTCAAGCTTCAGCGTATACTTAGGCAAAGAGTGGGGACATTTCGTATTTTGTTCCTGTGCAAAGTGAACATTTCCTGTTCTTAACCAACCTGTACTAAATATTTAACGTTATCTTACGGGTGTATTTGAACTTTATAACCTTTTGTGACTCGACAGTTCCGTGATCCCAGTTGCCACCAAAAAATATGCTATAAATCGCAAAATTACAAAAATGGACATTCCTCGTTTTTCCCCGAAAAATATATTAACGCCAAGAATCAATGTTTTTCGTTAGACTCTACTGTATTTTCATTCTTCTATTTTCCCCGGCCAGAATCATTCCTTCGAGGCGCGTGAAAGAAAAAAATTACACTTAAATACGTGTTTCGAATATGCACGCGAATTATTTCTAGAGCACGTGCAGTCGCGACGACAAAAATTCGATTCGCGTTTCCCTGCGACGTTTTACGCTCGGGGTACGATTATCTGGATACTTTTTACGGTCAGACCACTCGATAAACCGGAGGAATAAAAAATTCCCACTAGGACGTCGAGGACGTTCTCGGGAAAATGGCCTGCGGCGTTTACTCGACGTCGCTCGGTGGCCATCGCTGTAAAGATCTGCCTTTTACAGTTTGATTGAATTCACCGATAATATCAGCGGCTTTATCCCAAAAAGCTTACGAGACACGTAGGTGGCAGTCCTCGGAGGTCACGAAAATGTCGAGTAATCGATGGTTGCTCGAGAAAAACAGCTTGCGACTCTGAGTTCGGCTTGAATCAAGTAGCGTTGGTCAATGATTTACGCGACCATTAAGTCCCGCTCCAGGTTTATTTGATCAGCCCGTCACAACGGCCTCGCAGTTGACTCGCGTTTAACGACGAAAGGAAGTCAGAGAAGCCTGGTTTGATGATTCCCATAAAACGATTACGGCTGCTCAATCGGACGTTACGCGAAATCGATTGAATGGCCCTCTTACGACAGAGTTAGCTAATTCGAACACGATCCGGCGACGAATTCGCTAATTCGCTATTGATACGGCTGTGGTGTCAACGGAGCTCGATTCTCAGTTTATAAATCGCGTCGAGGCGCCAGGGTGTCGTTTTACGTAATTGCGTCTCGGATTGCACCGGGTTGCACGCCTACGAAAAGGGCGAAACCCCGAGTGTTTCGCTCCGTCGCGAAAGCAGAATATGCAAGGAGAAAATCGAAGGGATCTCGATCAATACGCAGCGTTACTTGTGCAAAATGCTGGAAGGGAACTCTTTACAAAATGGTCAAGTACACCACAAATGACTCAAAATAGATTTTTAATCGATAGCTATAATTGGGATTATTACGTAGCAGCCTTTTCTTATTATTACAGCTTCTAATAAACAGTTACAGCTATGAAAGGAGGGAACGAAGTATTTATAGATATATATCCCCATCACAATATACAAAAAACATTTACCTAATATGCATTCATAAAGAAACATTAAATTCGATATACCTACAATTCTTCATAAAAGCACACAGAGACTGTAATTTACTAACTCGAACTTACCGATTTAAAAGATTCACAGGAGGCAAAATGCTTGCTCAATGGGTGCGTTCAGCTGACAAAATCGGTTAGTAACCGGTGACTGCAACCGGTGAGTGATTTCCCTAGATTTTACCACAGACCGTGTAGAGACTTCGTCGATGATTTCACTCTGAACGTAACCGATCACTTCACTTACTCAACATGTTTAGTAACCGGTCGCCATTTTTTGCACCATAGTTTATTTCCGGTACAAAAAATGGCGACCGGTTACTAAACATGTTGAGTAGGTGAAGTGATCGGTTGCGTTCAGAGTAAAATCATCGACGAAGTGTCTACAAGGTCTGTAGTAAAATCTAGGGAAATCACTCACCGGTTGCAGTCGCCGGTTACTCACCGGTTTTGTCGGCTGAACGCACCCATTAAATAAATTGTTCAAAAGTATTAATCTAATTACATCTAATCTAAAATCTTTCAATTATAAAATCAAAATATAAATTAAATGTTAATCGAAACCTGTTCGAAATATATTCTAAAAAAATTGCAATGCTCTCGGAAACGCGAGTAGAAAATTCATCCGCGAGGATGAATTGGAATTAGAGGGGTCGAGTTCGAGGAACATCCGGTCTGGGCGATGTGTGTGCATGGTAGTAATTACCTGGTGACCGCCAGATGGCGCCTGCGCGTTAACTCGGCCATCGGCTAATGGACGGCGCAATTGGGGTGGGGGGTATGCGCGCAGGCGCCTCGGCTCTCCTCGTCGCTTGCAGTCACTCGACGACCGACCGCCGCACGGACGTGTCGCAGTGAGCCGCGTCTTCTCTCTCCGGGCAGGGTGGTTCGCGCCTATCGTGTGCATGTGTGTGTGAGAGGGTGCGCGCGCGCGTACACGCTCGGCCGTGAGAGCGATACGTGGGAACACGGATGCACTATAATGCCCGCGTACGTGTCCCTTAAAAGATTCGGGAATCGTCTAGGAATCGCAAGTGCGACGACATAGCGGCAGCCGCCAAGTGGTTTTCAACATCGCCCGTTCTCCCGTCACACCAACGTTGACGCGCCAAGTGTCGCGTCCGCCATCGACCACTGTCACTGTTCTTCCCGTCACCCGTGCCACTCTTAAAACCCGAGACCAGCTCTAACCGAAGGTAAGACTGCAACAATGCTTTTCCCGTTTCACCGCCGCGGATCGATAGCGGAACGCAATATACAGGTACGGTTATGTGCTTCTTTCTTAAGTTCGCCTCCGAGTGCTCGTTATACATACACCCGGAGCACCCCTGTCGGTATCGATTACACGGTGTCAGCGGTGTTTTCGCTTCTACGACGGGGATAAGTTCGTTGAATGCACAGGCTAGTCGTTGTTGCTCGTTGTTGACTGTCTTCGAGACATTTTAAGGGGCGACATTTTGTGCGCTACGCGAGCTGAGAGATGGTGATGCGGTAGGTTCTGGGGAATTTATGGCGAGGGAATAGAATGGGCATGTATTTGGATTGAAAGGTATGGATCGAGAGACAGGCTCGTCGAGCATGCTAGTGCTTAGTTGAGTCATCGGTTCCTTTCGAGATGTTTGCGTCGAGGGGGAGCAGAGGAACGTGTTCGCACATGAATCGGGATGTCGAAGGGCGGGGAATGACGTTAATCCAATTGGAACATGCCGTCACGTCGATCCAGCTCGGATCGATCCCAGATGATCGAGTTAGAGGTGGTCCGAGCGTCGACTAAACGGTATACGGAATTTCGTTGACCGGAGTCGCCGTGAAAGTCGTACTCCCCCGTTATCGATTGCACGGCGGCGATGTTTTCACGTTCATCCCTGTACACGCGCAGCGGTGAATGTTTTTGTAAAATTGCAACGTTCCGTTGCCCCTGCGCTACTTGGAAATTGTATGCACAGCATCGGTCGGGAGAAAGTTCGAGCTGTGAACGATAACAAAAATCGAATATTTTCGTTAGAAGGAATCATATGTTTGAATTTATATCGCATAAATTTGAGAGTCGCCACAGGATAGGTTACTGATACCAGCATAATTTTTGAAGCCCTTTAAGTTAATTATGCAGGCGTTACTAAATGTGAGCTTTAGATTCTCTTCTAATTATCACTGTATTTATATACATCACTATCAAGCTCATCCCTTATGAGGCAATTGGTTCTTCTCGTATCTATAGCATCTTCGTGGTAACATGAGAGGAGACTTTCAATCTCTGATAATGCACCGAGGATTAATTCGTGCATCTATTTCACTGAAATCGATATTTCCTGGTAATTATGCGAGGCACATGGGGGCATAGTAGCACGATTGTACTGAAGTAAAATGTTCAGAGTGATGCACGTCCCTGCATCGCGTATTCTCGATGCGTCCGCCCTATATACAGCAGATAACGATTTTCGTTTTTAAAGTGGGCGTTGAAGGATTTAAGAAATCCGAAGCTCAGGCAGTGACGGATTTAACAGGGCGGCCGATGAGCAGTTGCCACCTGGGCCCTGCTCAGAAGGCCCACCCAGGGCCCCATCCTTAAAAAATTATGATTCTATCCAAAGTGAATTTTTTTCTGTATTATTACACTAAGCCTGTTTTTAGTAAAGTACCGCATTATTTTCCCGAAAAATGGGCCTGTATTCAGTAACCCCTCCCGCTAGGGCCCTGTCTTGAAAAAGAAATTATAATTTTATCCAGCATTATTTTGTTCTATACTTTTCTGTATACTTACCCCTTTTAGTAAACTACCTCTTCATTTTCCCGAAAAATGGGCCCCTCAGAACGTTTGCCACCTGAGCCCTTTTTTCTTAAATCCGCCACTGAGCTCCAGCGACTATTGCGTGAAAAGATATCATCGTTAATTTATACTTGTGTGCGTAGTTCGTGTTGTGTGATTTGGAAATATTTAACAGTAGTCTTTTTTGAAGACGAAAGAGGAGGAACTTAAGGAGCCTCGGTTAGGTCATTCTCTGCGGAATGAGCGGTACAAAAATGTGTGTAGTTAAGTTAGCGCGGAGGGATATGAATAGGTGGCGCTTAAAAAATTCAGGACTCTAAATTTAAGTTAAAAGTATATTTTAATTACTACGTTCGGGTAGTAAAGACGTTCTACGAAATACAGGCGCAGTCGATAAGAACAACGTGATCGCATAATTGTCTGGTAATTACGGCGATTTCAATCGTGGCTCGTTAATGTAAGTAGATTAGCAGCGTACTCGTGCGGACTCTCCAAGTGATTCGTGTCAGTGCGTAGTCAGACGGCATGCTAGTTGCGGTCCGCGACTCTTATTGTTAGCTGGGACTATCGATTGCACCGATAACAATGATATCGTCATTCCCGTGCCAAGGATACACGCATCGACTATCGGCTACTATTTCTTCTCGTTAAATTACCGTATTTACGCCTGATAAACAGTTTTCGTAACCCCCTATCTGCGCTTACAAACATTCTCTTCCTCTACTTTCTGGGGAGAATTTAAGCTCGAGAGTATAGCTCCTCGCTCCTTATTCAGAGGAACGTGTGTTAGAATGAATTCAGAATTTTAAATTTAATATTCACGTGGTCGTGAGAAGCGACTGTTTTTTTCTGTTATTCTGTGGAGTTGTAATTAATATTTGTTTGTATCCAACAGATCGGAGCTCTTTTCGAATCACCATCCCTTCTCTTTTCGCAGAAATAGCTCAGATTGGCGAAATTTATATTACATAAGATCGCTAGAAGGGTATAAATAAAGACTACCGCACCCCAATCCAGGAGACAAAATGTGCAAATTCCTAAATCAGGGATGCATTATCCAAGGGTACAAGGGAGTTAAACAGAGTTCGTGTTTATTTTTAAAAATCATTGAAAACTACGTCTCCTTTCTTTGCTTCAACCTGTAGCCCATGTTTAATTATTTCTGGCATTGCCACGCTCTGAAACGATATTTCAAAGACCACAGTTTTTATCGTGGCGAGCAGAAATTGATGGGGAGTTTAGGGGGCCAAGTTGCTAAAGACTGTCTTCATTATGCGCGTTTGAAAGAGCTCCAGTTGAATCGAGGTAATCACGAGGGACGAGTGTTTTAAAAGTTGATGAAGGCAGCACAAATATATCTTTTGATTTGATGCCTGCCTCCCTTTGATATTCAAACGGTGAAAATAGGGTCGAGGGGCAATAATTACTATCGGTGGTGCCATGTTGTATCAAGTCCTCGATGGAATATTCAATTACAGAGGAGACAGTATTGTTAGAATCAGTTTCCAGAGCTTCCTTCCTCTGAATGGAACTTATCGATCCTTGGAGACAGTGATTCAACGACTTGCTCCGCCTGCGACAGTGCTTTTCAGGAAGGTTTACCCGCAACAGTACTCTTAGACGAATGTAAGAATTCGAAGAATATTCCTCGACAGAATATTGCAGACCGTTCACTTAAAATGCCTTACTAGTAACTACAATATAATTAATTATAATAATAGATGGATAAATGTACGATATCCTTCAAAATTGTTTCGTATTTATGTTCGAACTTAATTGCCGTGCAATAAGGAGGATACTCTGTAATCGCGTATGTTTTCAAGGATAAACATTACACAACCCTTTCGCGGAAAGTCGAACGGGCGAAGGGATTTTACAGTCACGTAGGTTGTAACGATCTGGAGAATTAATTTTACAGCCGATATGTGCTGTTCCGTGTGACTGAATGTGTAGAGAGGAGCGCGAGAGAACGCCGATGGGCTTGCAGTGGAACGAGTCAGCCATTGATCAGACAGTCTATAGGACGAATACTTGATGCGTACGATATCTAAAAATATTTCTTCGCCTAGCGATCGAATTCCTTCGGACGTATTTCCACAATTATTTGACTCGATCAGCGCAATTATTTATGGAATTTATTTATTAAATGATGAAAGCTAGTTCACGATGTAGCGCCACAGTAATGATCTAAGGATGAAGATAAGCGTTAAAATGATGCAATTGTTAGCAAAAATTTGGTCACTAGGTATTCATTTTTATTTTCATTTAATCACGGAAATGTATATACCATGTTGTACTATATCAATGATTATTCTCTGTTGGCAAAGGGTTTTATTAACATTCTTGAACTATTTTCACGAAACTTAGAAATCCACCTTCTTTCTATTATTAACTAGCTTTACTATTCGGTTTCGAAATTTAGATTCTGATCTTATAAAAAAAAATTTTTTTTATTTTTTTGTGAAAATAGAGTTTACCGTTGGAAAGATTTTAGGCGACAGACAAACACACAAACACTTTCTTCTTTATATATTAAGATCAATCTTCATATTATTGAAAGCCTGATGAATTTTTCAACAGAAAGGAGTAGTGCCTGGATTTGACGCGACACTTCTCCAGTAGTAGAGATCAATATGCTACTTGCATCACGATCTTACAAGGGAACATATCTCATACGCCGATTATGATGAGACTCTGCAGATTGCAGAATTGTGAGAAATATTTGACACGTATTTTTCCTTATCGGCAATCGACCACGTTGAAGGGGTGAAAACAACCCCAAGGTAAGGGGTCGAAAACATATTTTCTGGAATATCTCGAGAATTATTAGGCGTACGAAAAATTTTCTTTTTGAAGTGTGAGTAAATTTTCCATGGAACCGTGTGTCATGGGTGGGCGTGTTCCCCGTGACTCATCCCAATTCGAGGAGTCGCAAAAGTTAATCGTATTCACGAGGACACGGCGATCCGTATGCTCCTTTTGTTCGCGCGTCGATTCGACGGGTGTTTATTGGCCCGCCCATCGATTGTTCCGCGAGTGGACGGATAATTATTCTCACCCCGATCGACGAACCTTTTGTCGGCGTGCATATCGATCTTCTACGCCGGTTCCATGCACCAGTTACTCCCATTGGCCGAGTAATTGACGGCGCCACGAAACTCACCGAGATTCGATCAGCCTCCGACGAAATACACCGTGAAATTCTATGGAACTTCGTCGATGCGAGCATTCTTCGCCTGTTACGGAAACTTTATTAATCTTCAGGATGTTAGGCCAATATTTCAAGCAATGATAAACGAAGTAAAATATAAACAGTAAAACTACTTCCACCTTACACAGTGTCCACTGTTCTTCGTTAAAAAGCAGATTTCACATTTATTTTTGTACTAGCTTTACTACTCGGCTCTATTCGGAATTTAACATAAAATTATTTCATTTTTAAACCTCCAATTAAATCTTAATATAACTTATATCAATATATTTACCTAATCTTTAATTCTCAATTAAATCTAACATAAATTTTTTTTATTTTATAAATTTTCTTTTTTATTTTTTGGGGTGAAAATAATCACATTCATCTGGATTAGCCAGGCATAATATGCTGAGGTACATTTCGTGACCCCTGAGTTTACCTTTTGGATGTTTTTAAGCAACAGAGAACCACACAAAAATATAAACTTTCTGCTTTACCTATATATTAAGATGTCCCCATTGTGTATAGTCGAAGAATGATCCTACACCCCAATGAATGTCTCCGATTACATAATTGGTGCATCGTTAGTCGTTTTGTTGGGGATTTGTGACGAAGATGCTCCACTATTCTTGCTCGCAAGACACATAACGGTGCAACGGTTTCGCCGGATGAAATTGTTGCGGGATTATACGATTGTTGGAATTAATCCCGAGGGATGTGCGACTGAATGGGGGGAGGAGATGTGGATCGCGTCGCCCTGTGTTGCCTGCTACCGTTAACGATGCCCTTTCCCTCTGATTGCTTGCAGAGAAACGAGGTAAAAGTCTATCCCCAGCACCGCCGCCGTCGTGACTTGACGTTGAATTAAAAACAGAGGGAAGATGTCGTCGGTAAAGGTGGCGGTGAGGGTACGGCCCTTCAACAATCGGGAGATCTCCCGCGAGGCGCAATGCATTATCGAAATGACCGGCAACACCACTTGTAAGTATAATTAATTCTGCCCGTTGTCACCCTTTCATGAATGTTCACTTGAGCATCTCTTTCTTTTCTTTTTTCATTTTTTTTATTCACCCCTCGTGGCCTGTGCCCGACTCGTGTTTTAATTAAAACCTGACTACCCCCGAACGAGAAATAAATTCCACTCCCTGCTTCGACCCGTGAGAGGTTTTAAGCTCCTAAAATTTAGGAATCAATTTTAAACGAGGAACCTGGAGGTTTATGATTCGAATTACCATCAAGGAACTACTTCCTGATCAGTTTAGTATATAAATACCATATAATAAGTTTATCGCGATAAGGATTTATTTAAAAAAATTGCTAAATAATTATTAAGTATTTTGAAATTTATACGTAAAATTTGATAACTCATAGTGAAACGCGTTTTGATAAAGAAGAATATCGAAGTGGGTACCTGGAAATATATTCGTCTAGGAGGGTGGTACCATTCTTGATTTCTCCCATTACTGATTCCTGTGTTTGCGTGTTGCAGCGATAATGAACCCGAAAGCACCACCGGGCACCAAAGACGCAGTGAAGAGCTTCAACTACGATTATTCCTATTTTTCCATGGACGTAAGTAACAACGGTTAACTCGATTTCTTTCGTACGCCAGGGCAATTAAAAGAAGTTGTATCGCGCGTGTGAGCCGTTTGAAGATGGAGTACAGAATGAGTGTATAGATCTGTATCAAGTTAGTTAAGGTCAGGGATCGATGAGAGTTGCCATTAAGCCGAGCTTAACGTGCTGCTTTACGGCCTGTTGGTCCTTGAGTTCTTTGTTCCCCATGAATTACTTTCGAACGTGTAACCGAATCTGTGGGGCCATTAATCGATTTCACCTACCGTGCGCAGGAACCTATAATCATAATACTCGAGCCTCAATTATTTATCTGAATCGATTGTATCAGTAAATTTAGAATCGTACAAGTTGGCAACAAGAGTTGCACATTAATGGTCCCCGGCAGCTCATTGCTGTATAATAGAGATAACCAATGGTCTCTGTATTTTCCGCAGCCGAACGACTTAAATTACTCCACGCAATTGATGGTCTACAAGGATATCGGCGAAGAGATGTTGCAGCACGCTTTCGAAGGTGAGCAAGCGAGAAGAAGGGAAAAGGAATGGAAGATTCCACCACCGTTTCGCAAAGAAATCCTTGTGCGATCGATCTCCTTGTCGAATACTATGGGACGGTGGGGCCGAGATTCTTGCGAACCGCGGAATTTACCTACATTTGGGACTCGACACACATGTTCGCATACCGTCCGGGCAGGAATCGGGTGTTCGAATTCTCATGCTATTCTTGGCACGTATTCGTGACATGTGGGTGTGGGTCGTGGACAGAGATAGGGGAGAATATTAAACATTTCTAGGGGAAAGTGGGTTACATAAAAGTTGCTTGCTTTCCAAAGGGGTGTAAGATGGGTGGAGCGAAATCTTCGTAGGCGCCGCCATGTTGTTGAATGTTCAATGATCGCCCTTGGAGGACTCCGGCGAATTTTGGAAATTTCAAATGAATTAAATGATTTTCTTTGCGCGCAGGGTACAACGTGTGCATATTCGCGTACGGACAGACTGGCGCTGGTAAATCGTACACCATGATGGGCAAGCAGGAAGACGGTCAAGAGGGGATCATACCCCAAATTTGCAAGGATCTCTTCAGGAAAATCAGCCGCAATTCAAGCGAGTGCCTGAAGTACTCGGTGGAAGTCAGTTACATGGAGATCTACTGCGAGAGGGTGCGAGATCTCTTAAACCCCAAGAACAAAGGGAACCTCCGTGTGCGGGAACATCCTCTTCTTGGGCCATACGTGGAGGATCTGTCGAAATTAGCGGTGATGTCTTATGAGGACATCCACGATCTCATAGACGAGGGCAACAAGGCGAGGTGTGCAAAAAATCGGGACAATTCTCATTTTAAAATGAAAGGCATGAGTTAGCATAATTCGTAAAGAAGCTGTAATTCAATCATTTCATTCGTATCTCCCGTTTCAGAACCGTGGCAGCCACAAACATGAACGAGACATCGAGCAGATCCCACGCCGTATTCACAATTTTCTTCACACAGCAGAAACAAGACTCGGCAACTGGTCTGGTGACAGAAAAGGTCAGCAAAATCTCGCTGGTCGATTTGGCGGGCTCGGAGAGGGCCGATTCTACTGGGGCGAAGGGCACGAGGTTAAAAGAGGGTGCCAATATCAATAAAAGCTTGACAACCCTCGGAAAGGTTATCAGTGCACTAGCAGAAATTGTAAGTAAATCTCTTTCATTAAAAGAATGTACATTTTGTGGTTCAACTAACTCTACACGGTTCTGAACGTTTCCCTATTAATCCTATGCCCACGCGTCAAAGGCTGGATTCCTCCTCAAATCCGACAATCTGTTCTGTACGACATCCTTGCGTGATCTCTGATCGTTCGTGCTCGCGTTAGATAATACACCGTTGCGCTGTACAAAAGTTACGCAACGTTTAACGTTCCAAATCTGCCCAGATATTGCCTAAAGTTTACATTAACGTAATCCGTGTCTTCTGTCTATTTTGCTGCCCGATTTCACCGTGGCTTATTAGGCGGTAAGTTCATAAATCTTTATCTCCCTTTGTTCAGTCTAAAGCGTTCTGCTTATCTACATGAGAGATGTAACTTGTAAATGTTTTAGTAAAGCTGCTTTAACGTAAACTTTTAATATCGTTCTTGTGTATTCGTCTCTCGCAGAAAGTCTAATGGCGCTAATAACTGGAGTATGCTTATTATGATTCACTTAGGCGACGAAGAAGAAGAAGAAGGCTGATTTCATCCCCTACAGGGATTCAGTTCTGACGTGGCTGTTGCGAGAGAATCTGGGCGGGAACTCGAAAACAGCGATGATCGCGGCAGTGAGTCCTGCGGACATCAATTACGACGAGACCCTATCTACTTTACGGTACATTTATCCGTTGCCTCTGTAACTGTACTCGTTCGTCTCTGTGCTCATTGGTTGGCTCCCTTAAAGCATGCAGGTTTCGTAGAAACTTACACGATGACCTGAATAAGTCAGGCGTAGTCGCCGTTCGTTTATATAGTTCATAAACTTCCAAGAACCTCTGGCGTTAAAGCTTCCTTGAATTAGAAACTTTCTCTGAATACACATCGCTGCGACAGTGGTTTCGAGGAAGCCTCTATTTCCGTCAGTGGATCTGATAAATAAAGGGTACAGATACGCTTCAACTCCGAGTCTCACTAAACAAATCCTTTTGCTGCTTTTGGTTACAGATACGCGGACAGAGCGAAGCAAATAGTCTGCAAGGCCGTGGTTAACGAGGACGCGAACGCGAAGCTCATCAGAGAGCTGAAGGAAGAAATTCAGAAGTTGCGGGAACTCCTCAAACAAGAGGGTATAGATGTGCAAGAAGGTGAGCCAGCTTCCCCGCCGTACAGTTCGGTTGAATTTCAGAGTTTTGCTCTTCCTTTCCATGCGCGTATAGTGCGCCTCATTTCAACTCGAAGCGATGCATTAGAAATCTGATGGGATTGTTAAACCATAGATATGGCGTGGTTCTATATTCGATCAGGAAAGAGATAGTATTTAAGATTGTTCACTGTAATTAATGCTCCCCTAGCCAGTAAGAACTTCCTATCAAATAATTCCCCTTTTATTGAAAGAAAAAGAAACATGATTCGTTGCGATATGTACATGGGAAAGGGAGAAATGGAAGCACTATTATTATAAAATGCTATTCCACGGTTTAAGGGCAAAGAACGATAAGAAAAAAAAGAAAATGATATTAAAAGCGAAACGTAAGAGAAGTAGCGCGCGGTAGGCAAGCCACCATTTACATAGTACATTATTTTTCTTTGTTTCCCTTATGCTTGACGTAGGGCCAGATGGCAAAGTCACATATGAAAAGAAAGAATCTAGTAAGTAAAATCACGACAATCCACACACAGCGATAAATTCTGTTCAAAGCCAGGCAATCGATCATTCTTTTGTGCCTGTTCTCTCTTTTTTAAACGTCCGCTTATATCTCACGGCCAAGTGCATTAATGCCTATCATCTGTGTTTTTGTCGATTCCCCGACAATTCTTTACATTTGCTTCGCGCGAATCGCATTCTGTTTTTATACTTTTGATACACACAAGCGTATCAGCTGCGATAGCCAACGCCTAATCAATATTGTTCCCTTCCTGTTGTAGGCGGCATAATTAGCAGCTTTTATATGGGTGTCTCCTATTTGAAAGGAGACGAAAGTGGAACGACGCGACAAGTAGCATCTCTGCTGTAGTGATATTTCTGTTATATGTCCTATCAAGACTGACAAATTGTGACAGAGTTCCTGATGGGTCATGCCTCTTATCTTTTACCAAACAGTCACTTGCGGAACGAATGATTAAAACCACGGTCCTTACTAATTGTTCCAATCGACAAAAACGAATCATCGGTCTGAGCTAGATAGAACTCGATCTTGATCAACAGCTCACAGAAAAGTAAAATAATCGTCTTTGAAGTGAAATTTCTAGGGCGAGACACATTTAATTTCAGAGTACTAAGATTGAGTAAGTTTGGAGGAAAGAACAGCAGCATGTATCTGAAAATGATTAAATACCTATAAGTGCATTTTGCAGCCAGTTAAATAATACAAGGTACTTTCCAAGTACATGGAACTTTCACACTTTGTAGAATATAGCGATTCCATAGTCAATGGATTAATCTGACCAAGATCGAGAACACTATCTAGTAAGTTCTGTTAGCGTCTCGGAAAAATTTCCCTACAGATGTAGACATAATTCATTTCACATCAAGTGCTCTCAAATGGATTCAGGCTTTATAGCTTCTCTGTTTTGTCGAAAATCCTCTCCAGTAAACACGTGTTGTTTGCCTCGCTTATTATCCACTTAGATCCATCACTTTGTCCCCTTAAACTGCCCTAAAACCTAAAACTATTGCATGGCACTCGACGACGGACAATCCAAACGCATTTCGGATGCTATGATGTGAGCACCATTGATTAGAATTACATAGAAGGAATTTTTACCAACATCTGATTCCAGTAATAACATTTGACTGAGCCGCTACGCTTAATTTGTACAAATATAGAAATCATAGGACATCACTGGCTTACTGAAAGTTATGTGTTTGTGAAACTTGGACATATATGTATGTTAACTTCGATACCTCGAGTTGTACTGTTAAAACATTCATTTGTCACCACTGTGAAACGTATTACGGACTTTGTTCAGTGTTCGCGAAGCCTGACTGCTTTTGACTTGAAAGAACTTAGCGTATGGTAATCGGAACACGTACAAAAAGTAGACAGTGTTTAAATTCATTCACTGCATTGATCCTTGTAGAAGAGAAATAAATTAGTAAATTTAGAGGATCTAATTGAAATGCTTTCCAAGTAAGTCTCTTTGACGGCTGTACAAATGCAGTACAAAGCTTAGCTCTTACTTTTCTAATTACTCTCTGAATTCATTCAAACAATTTCATTCTCCCTCTTCAACGAAAGACATGTACTCGTTATAACACGGATCGCGGGAAAAAATTCTCTCCTTCACTTACGCCACCGCTTTAGTTATGGCTTTTGATGTTTCTGAGACGCGTGTTATATCCCTGGCTGACTCGCCACATCGAATTCTGCTTGCCCGATTTCCGTTTTCTCTATCCAATCTCTTCTGCCTTGTAGGAGACGAGATCATCCGAGCAACGAAACGAGAGGACGACGTGAAGGAAAGTCGATCACGAATTCCGTCTCACGCGACTTCGACCATTGCGGAGGAGGCAGTGGATCAGCTGCACGCTTCTGAGAAATTAATCGCTGGTAAATATAGGACAAGATCACATTGTGCTTTCAGTTATCAATTTTAGTGAGCTCGAACTGTGATAGATCCAAGACCAAGTCAGTTCTTATTCTCACTACAGTTAGAATAATTCAAGAATCTTTATATTTCTGAACGTTGTTTGCTGCTCCGAACCCAGCACGAAAGCATCCTACTTTAGGGGATTGAATTTAAAACACCTGAGGTACATAGAGAAAGAAGTAGAAACATTTAGTTTGTCCACTTTCAGAATTGAACGAAACATGGGAGGAGAAGCTGAAGCGAACAGAGATAATTCGTCTTCAACGCGAGGCGGTGTTCGCCGAAATGGGAGTTGCTGTGAAAGAGGATGGTGTGACTGTCGGCGTGTTCTCGCCAAAGAAGACCCCTCACTTGGTGAACTTGAACGAGGACCCTCTCATGTCCGAATGTCTGATCTACTACATAAAGGACGGGTTTACGCGTATCGGTAGCGCCGAGGCTAATATACCGCAGGACATTCAGCTCTGTGGCCCGCACATATTAAGCGAGCATTGCGTCTTCGAGAACCACGAGAGTATCATTACTCTGATCCCGAAGAAGGCTGCTCTGATTTACGTGAATGGTCGCGAGGTCACTGAACCAATTGTCCTGAAGACTGGTTCACGTGTCATTTTAGGGAAGAATCACGTATTCAGATTCAATCACCCCGATCAAGGTATGTAAACATCTATCTTGACATCAGTTAGTAATTCACAGTGGTAGTGTTTAAAAACAGAGGTAAGATAAATAAATGTATCTGCGCAGTTCGCGAACGGAGGGAGAAGAGTTCTCCCGCAGAGACACCTGGAAATGGGGAAACGGTCGACTGGAACTTCGCACAGGTGGAATTGTTGGAGAACCAAGGAATCGATCTGAAGGCTGAAATGAAGAAGAGATTGTTGGTGCTTGAAGAGCAATTCCGCAAAGATAAGGAAGAAACTGTTCAACGATTCGAGAAACAAAGAAAGGTTAATATAAATGAAATCCTTGTGTCTAGTATAGCTGATATAAATTAATCAGGCGTTACATATGAATATTGTTATTGCTCGCAGAGTTACGAGGCCCAGATAGACGCGCTGCAAAGACAAGTGGAGGAGCAGAGCATGACGATGTCTATGTACAGCAGTTACACACCGGAGGACTTCAACAACATAGAGGAGGATATTTTCGGTGAGTACCACTTATCGAATGGTCCTTGGAATTCACAATTTCTTTAGCTATATACAATGAATTTGCATCTTTCTAGTTTTATATGATTATTAAAGTTCACATGGGCAGAGCTGCACAAAAATAATACTGATACTGTACATCCGATGCATTGTAAATCGTTCGAGTTCATTGCATCTACGAGATCAAGTAAAATGTTTATTACGCTTGATTAATTTTCGATTGTTGATTTTCGTATCAAACTTTTTACACAGCTCTGCATGCAAGTGAGCTACGATCGTGTGTAGATTTTACTACGCCTTCGTTAAAGGTGCTGAAACTTGTAACGGGCGTGTGTGCGTACGTATACTTTATGCGTTCAGGCGAGTGCACCGAGGGAAAAAGATATGAGAACCGAAGTAAGAAGAGAAAGTAACATCCCATTACAAGTTCCAGAGGCGTACTGATCTGTGCAAGACACAATCAGATGGTGGTGCATAAAGAAATGTTAACAAACATCTTCTAAGTGTACGTTCATTGTTCGACTTTATCATCCTTGCGATTCCGATGCACGCATATGGTTATGTGATATAATGTTACATCATTCCCTTCATCTCGTTACTATTACCAGTCCACGTTGAAACATGCAATTGCCATTTGTATTGCAAGATCGAGCCCTCGGGATCACATTCGTTAACGTGAATAGTGCATCATCTGATCGTGGACAGAAACTCAGTGTCTTCTTTTAACGAAGGAACCGGTATCCACGAAATGCTTGGCTTTTCTGACTGTTTCGCCTGGTAATGGCTTGCATTTCAGTCAACCCCTTGTTTGACGCAGAGAGCAACTGGACGGAGAGAGAGTTCCAACTGGCCGCTTGGGCCTTCCGCAAGTGGAAGTACCATCAGTTCACAAGTCTTCGGGATGATCTCTGGGGCAACGCTATATTCCTCAAAGAGGCTAATGCCATTTCTGTTGAACTCAAAAAGAAGGTACATCCGTGGTTTATTTCTGAGAATCAGATCTCGATGCAACTCTTGTCTGTTGACGATCCATTAACATTTATAATCACACGTCTCGGCATTTACCCCTTCGGGAGCAGTTCAATCGTAATCACTTATTTTATCAGCTTCTCAGAAATCACGAAATATGCCTATCGCACATTAGACGAGCAAATGGTTTCTGCTTAAATTGCTTTATCATACATGGTACTTCGTGAAATCAATATCTCGAACTAACTTTCACGTTATCTGGACTACATCCACATACAACATAAAATAGGTACCCCCTTTTTGATGTTCTATAAATCGAATATATACAGTTCTGATATTACTGTAAGCACACAGTAATCCTACTTTTTCATATTTCTTTGCCTGGTGTAAAATGTTCAATTTATCATTGACCGTTTCGTTAATCGATTACTTCTTTTGAAGCTCTCGTTTCATTGATCGTTCCATATCCATTTATGTATTTCGAATAAGTTATTCTTCCTCACATTCGTTTCAGTAGGGATTTAATAAATTTTGGTCGTTCGTAATAGGTGCAGTTCCAGTTCACTTTGCTCACGGATACACTTTATTCACCGCTTCCTCCCGATCTTCTGCCTGCTGTGGATGAAGAGGAAGAGGAAGAAAGACCGTTCCCGCGTACGATAGTGGCCGTCGAAGTTCAAGACACGAAGAATGGTGCTACGCATTACTGGACGCTTGATAAACTTAGGTTTGTTACCAATACCACGCCTTGCACAAGTCAAGCTTTACATTATTTACTCCTTGTGTATAATGAGGTATCAAAATGAGATGTCAGAAGTACTGTTTCTTTGTTCTGTGATAGTTTCTCAAAGAGCACGTTAATTGTAACTATTAAAACTTTGATGGGTGTTCATCTTGAATTTCTCAAACGAACGTGCACATTTCCCCCCTGTACTCGTGTATGGGCATGCAGAAGCAGATGCTACTAAGTGTTACAAGCTGGGTACTTCACACCTACTAAGAATAATGTCAGTATCATAAGCTTTGTTCAAGTCCTTTGTGTTTTACTCATTATTGTAAATTGTTGGATACAATTGGGCGATCTGATACAGATACAGTTTGTAGCACTCTGTGTAGATGATTCTGTATATTTTCTTGTCAACTCGATGGCATTGATTATAATCCTAGAATGTCACGAAGAAATGTTAACAGAAAGTATTGGATCTCTTGCTCGTTCCTTGTACATTCTTTATATCTGCAATGTATGATCACAGTGCAGGCATTCGAGGAGCTTTAACTTATTGTACAATTGAATGATCACAAGAAGAGCGCGGAGAACAATGGGTAGTCTGACCACTTGTCGCTTTAATCAGATCGTGCTTGGATAAAAATTGCACAGGGACACTCACGCAAGTAATACGTGTTAACTTATAGACAGCGCTTGGAGCTGATGCGACACGTGTACAACGAGGACTCGAGCCCCAGCACCCCGGAGGCCAAAGAGGATATATTCCAATGCCTCACGGTCTACTCTAATCCGAAGTTCTCGCTCGCAAATCTTTTGCCTTCGAGGTTGGTGCTCGAACGCGCGAGGCTCTCTCCTCCTTTTATCGCCACCACGCTTCACGCCCACCCTTTCAACCTTTAATTTCAACGTACCATGTCTCCACTCTTTCGATACACACTGCCTCGATCCGAGCAACTTCCCCTTCAGAGACTTTGCTTTGTAACTGTGCTGGATTCAACGAGATATCGATGGGAAAAGATCTTGCATGGCCAAGTGTTTTTCAAATCTTTGACGTTGTTAATCGAAGTAGATTAAAACTATTCTGTTTTATAACAGGGAAGAGCCATCTTCAGTCTTCTGGTCTCGTTAATTATTATAGAAGTAACATGGAATTGGAAAAATGAAGATGGTAGCGGTAGAGGGGTCCTTGAAGGGTTTTAAGTCCTTTATATGTTACTCAGTTGTGTCTCGCTGAACGCGTGCGCTCCTTGCGGCTGAAGTTTTGTCACATTCTTGCTTCGTGACTTCATTGTGCACGTACCGCTACACCGCCAACGAATTACACGAATTACAGTATTACCAAGTACCAGAAACACGTAGAGTTTGTACCTCGACGGCTTAGATGCTGTACACTACCGTACTGTATTTTTTTTTTAACAGCGTTACACCCTTCTTTTGTATGAAAGTACGGGGGCAGCGAGAATCCCGAGAGATGTTGCCCCTGAGATTTTGAACCTTAACTTTGTCAGAATTGATTCAACGAGACTTGTAACTAGCACAATGTTGTACCTTCACGGCCAGCATTGAAAGAGGCTTTCATGAGTGCCACGTATTTATTTGTGTCTACACGTTTACATGAATCTCCTCGTACGATTTTCTAAATACACATCATGCACACTTTAAAGATAAAGTGAATGTTGTGTGACGAGCGTCCTTCACTGTGCTTCTCGACAATGTTCGACCATGTCTTTATCAATGATTAACGAACCGAGCGAATCAATCTACAGAACGGTCGTCTTCATTTTTGCGCAGACAAAGACTCGAGCTGATGCGAGAAATGTATCACAACGAGGCCGAACTCTCACCAACATCGCCAGATTTTAATATCGAATCCATCACCGGCGGAGATCCATTCTACGACCGTTTCCCGTGGTTCCGAATGGTTGGAAGGTAAAGATCGAAGTGTTACTGTATCACGTTCTCTTATCAGATCCGCCGAACTCGCCATTTTAATACTTGACAAGTCAACTGACAAAGCAATCTTGTGTTTCGTTGCAGGTCCTTTATATACTTGAGCAATCTCATGTACCCCGTGCCATTGATCCATAAAGTAGCGATAGTCAACGAAAAGGGAGACGTGAAAGGCTACCTGCGTGTGGCTGTGCAGGCAGTTGTTGGTACGTAATCAGTGTCTATGTATATTTCTTTCTACGGAATACATTTAATCCTCAACTGATAGAGCATCCGTTATATAATTGGTAGAGCGAAATCAATAGAAGATCATGTCGTACACTTTATATTTCTCGTTCATTCCCGACCGGTACAATATTCTTGAATCGCTCGACAAATACTCCGGCGTAGGATTCTCGTAACGAACCCTTCTTCCAGAAGAGGAAAACAGTGAGTACTCAAGCGGCGTTAGACAGTCTGCTAGAATCTCCTTCGAGGACGATCTGTTCGGCGGGCACAAGCAGAACAAACGCAACACCCTGTTGACCCAGACGCTCGAGAAGAATCGGCAGATCCTCATGCACGAGGAACGCGTCGTGGAAGGTCACACCGAGCAGAAAGACGTGAAAGATGAGGACGATATTGGCGACGCCGACAGTGGCAGAGGAGACAGCTCGGTTTCCAGCGACATGAAGGAAGAGGATCTACCGGATCACTTGCAACCTAATTCCGAGTTCACATTCAGGGTGACTGTGCTGCAAGCTATAGGCATTTCCACGGAATACGCGGATATCTTTTGCCAATTCAAGTATGTTCTGCTTTATGACACGCGTATAAAAACACCTCGAGTACCATAACGATTAATTAATCCGTACGATTGTCACTTTGCGCACAGTTTCCTGCATCGAGACGACGAAGCATTCTCAACGGAGCCAGTAAAGAATACAGGAAAAGGAAATCCACCTGGATTCTATCACGTACAGAACGTGAGTTAATGGTTTACGTCTTTAAGAAGTAAATTAATCAATTGCAATGACTTTTAATTCTGTTCATTTAGATTACCGTTAACGTAACAAAGTCATTCTTGGAGTACCTCAAAACTCAGCCAATCGTCTTCGAGGTGTTCGGACATTACCAGCAGCATCCTCTGCATAAAGATGCCAAAATGGAATAGTGAGCGTTGAATTGTTTTCGTGCCTCCTGTCTAAGAACTTTTTTATTTCATTCTTTTCTTAAGCGTAATTGTAGGAATTCCACTTTAATCACCTTGTATTCATCACCATCTACATGTCCCAATGTTCTTATTGTTGCATTCACCCAAGCAGCGTGAGACAACCACCGAAGAGGATGCTGCCGCCGTCTATACCGATCAGCCAACCTGTGCGCTCGCCGAAATTCGGGAGCGTCCTACCGTCGCCGAGTACGTCGCACGTGCACGCCAAGTACGACGTGTTGGTTTGGTTCGAGATCTGCGAATTGGCGCCGAACGGCGAGTACGTGCCATCCGTGGTCGACCACAGCGACGATCTACCGTGTCGCGGGCTTTTCCTACTCCACCAGGGAATCCAGCGTCGCATACGCATCACCATTGTCCACGAGCCGGCGTCCGAGCTGAGATGGAAGGACGTGAGGGAGCTGGTGGTTGGACGTATCAGAAACACGCCGGAGCCGGAGGAAGAGGACAACGATTCGTCGGTGCTATCATTGGGTCTGTTCCCTGGCGAATACCTCGAAGTGCCTGGTGACGACAGAACCATGTTCAGATTCGAGGCAGCGTGGGACAGCTCCCTTCACAATTCGACCTTGCTCAACAGAGTGACAGCGTACGGGGAACAGATCTTCATGACTATCTCGGCGTACCTCGAGGTGTGATTTTGTCTCATTGTAATATTATTCTTCGATGCTTGATTGCCGTTTACGAATATTCCATTTATAACTCTATTCCTTTGCTTTACAGTTGAAAAATTGTGGAAGACCAGCCATTATTACCAAAGATCTGAGCATGATCATCTACGGAAGAGATGCCAGAGTTGGAACGCGTTCTCTGAAGCATTTGTTTAGCGGAAGCTACCGCAATCAGGAAGCTAATCGACTCAGTGGGGTTTACGAGGTGGTGTTGCGTCGTTCTTCGGAAGCAGGTAGCCCAGGTTTGTCTTGTCTACCCTTAGCGTAGCCCCCTCACCCACCCAACCCCCTGATCCTTTCCCTTCTAACTGATATAATAGTCGTTCGTATATTTTGCTTGTAGAGTGCGTACGTATTATTCGTGCACTATCTTGCGATCGCTTTAAAGTAGCATGTATAATATTCAAGGTGGCTATTATATCATGGTACCGACTAATTGGCAATTTTATTATGTTTTGCCCTCCCTATTGAGTTGCTGGATATAATTATATTCGTGAGAAATTGTCGAATTCTTCCGACACAATATAATTTCATAGTTTCTGTCGCCTCATTCTCTCTTCATCGAGTACCCACCCCACTTTTGTAATTACTTTTCAGGCGTTCAGAGGCGACAGCGTCGCGTGCTGGACACGAGCTCCACGTACGTCCGAGGCGAAGAGAACCTTCACGGATGGAGGCCCCGAGGAGATAGTTTAATATTCGATCACCAATGGGAACTAGAGAAACTAACAAGACTGGAAGAGGTAGAAAGAGTAAGACACACGTTACTGTTACGGGAGAAGCTCGGCATCGACAAAGTCCCGTTCTGCAATAAGATATCGCACGATTTCACGAAGAGCGAGAAGGTAAAGCCATTGACATTCTCAAAATCCAGGGAAACCACTATCATTATAACCAGTATCATTGATGTATCTCAGGGAATCCTCCCGTCTTTATGTGACAAGATTGTCATAATCGTTTACCCTTTTAAATTTCATCGTCACCGTAACTACGTTGAATTACAAACAATTGCTTACCTGATTTATTCGTGCAGGAGGTTTGCAATATGATGGCGAAAGCAACGAATGAACCGCACGCCAGCCCAGTGAAACTCAAACGTTCGACCAGTAAAGAGGTTTACGAACATTGCGAAATGACCGAGAGGGAGAACGAATTAGTGATGAAGTATATAAAACTGATACAGGGTCGAATCCCAAGCAAAGAGCCTATTCTGCTCTCGGACGTTTCACCCGGAGAAGACACCATGACCGACATGTCGGCGTCGATGATGTCCTCGGTGATATCGTCCTCGTCCCAAGAGTCAGTATACGCGAGAGCTAGCGATTACTTAGAGCAGGTAACCCTCCCCGCATGCCTGAGTGCTCCTGCTAGTAGCGGTTGTCCACGCTTCGTCGCATCGTATTACTTTGATGGCAAAGATAGATATATTGCTCTCGAGATTCAAAGGGAAACGATACTCCCTTCCTTCACTCGTATCACACGTGAAAAATTAGTTAAACGTCAACAGAAAGACAGTAATGCAAGCATTTGATTAATAGCAAAAAGACGAGCGAAGGAAGCGAGGATTCGAATTCAGCTTGAATACCGAGGAACCTCAGTGTCTCGAATCGGCCTCGAAGTCGGCTCACCTTTTCCATTTAGCTTGCAAGAATATCAATCTGGTCTACGATAAATGAAAAGACGTTTCTAAGTCACTTTCGCTTGTTGAAATTGGTGAAAATTTTGTCATGCGACTTTAAATAGCTACGCTGAGCGACAGGCGCGCTTCTAACGCAGTCAAGCTTCAAAGAACTGCTTTCTCTTGTCTACTTGAAAATTGGTAGACGATGGCTCGAGATGAATTGAGTCAGAGACAACCGCCCCCAGCACGATTGGACACGGTCAGGGTGATGCTGGAGTGTTACTTGCAGGCCGCTGGTATAATAGTATGGAGCAGGTCTAAGTCGTGCATCCTTAGGTTGAGTTCACCGGAGAGGACTAGACTGCAAGAACTGCAGGACAGCATATTGGCAAGCGAGCCGAACAACCAAACATGCACCGTCGCGCCAGCTCCCTTAGGCTCCTCTTCCCCATCCAAGGAGATTTTGGTGCTCTATGTACCGGAAGTGGAAGAAATACGTATTAGCCCAGTGATCGCTAGAAAGGGATATCTAAATGTTCTCGAACACAAAACTAATGGTTGGAAGAAACGTTGGGTGGTACGTACATATTTACTAGATTATAAAATTCTCTGCTTTCTGGTAACGTTTTTATTGTTTCGCAGGCGGTACGACGACCGTACGTTCTGATCTTTCGGGAAGAGAAGGATCCAGTAGAGAGGGCTCTTATTAATTTAGCTACCGCTCAAGTTGAATATTCCGAAGATCAATTAGCTATGGTGAAAGTACCGAATACTTTTAGGTAAGCCGTTGAATATAAACTGTGGTTGAAAAGGAGGCAAAAATTTACTTAACGGTATCTTGTTTGTTTAGCGTGGTTACAAAACATCGAGGATACTTGCTGCAGACCTTGGGAGATAAGGAGGTCTACGACTGGTTATACGCTATTAATCCTCTTCTCGCTGGTCAAATTAGGTACGTCTATCATTCCAGATTAAATTAGAATGTTCTCAAGTCAGATGCCTCTAATACAAATCCGCAAGTTCTGAAACCCTTTCAGAAGAACATAAATGGATCCTAAAGAATCTAAATTCTGAACATAAATGTGTCTCACTCGTAAGAGTGGTGATACAAGGTAGGGCAGTAAATAATTGGGTCTGAATTGTTTTAGGTCGAAACTAGCGCGCAAAGGGCCGACAGCCGCGAATCTGAGCAACGCTTCGCCCGTTGGTCTTGTTCCGCCGATAGATCAACAGTCGAACCAAAACAAGTGAGTGGCCGACACGTTGGCCGAGGTAACGGGCGTCATTGCGAAAGCCTCCGAGAAGATGCTGACCTGGTCGCACTCGGCCTTCGAGTCCCATGATCTCTGTAGCTTTCGATTTCCGGTAGTCTTCGATTATTAAGCGGCTGGGTGAAGCGTTATCGATCGGCTACCAAGCTTCGATGGCCGCCGATTAATATCCTCGCGCGTCTAATTTCTATCGATCGTCAATTCACCGGCTGACGATTCGGAATGGAGAAAGAGAGAAAGAGAGAAAGAAAATACAGGAATTACCGAACGACGACGGATTCGTTTTTCGATGAAAAGTGTTACCCGCTGTTCGAGTTGCATTAAAAAGTTATAATCTGTATCGCGAGCCTCTACCGTCAAACACCTCTCCGTTCGTTTCGACGTGCACAATTTTGAAACGCTTTCAACGTGACGAGGCGGGCAAAACGCGAGCTCGCGACACCCCCTTACGTCGTATTTAAATTTCTCGATATTAGTCGGCCGTGCGAAGCGATTCTCTTTAAGCGCGGAACCGCATAGGGCGAGGAGGAACGTATTTATGCCTAAATAAAACATTCCTAAGACGATCATAGAGAGAGAAAAAAAACGAAAGATACAAGGCAAGAGATACACACACGCGTACACTGTAGGTATGTATACTCGTGAGAGAGAATATGTGCGCGAGAGGAAGCAAGAAAGTGAGGGAGAGAAAGAGAGCGAATCGGAGGGGCGTAGTAGAGAGATTACGAATTTCTGCGTGTTCATGTCTCCGATGGTTTATTGCGCCCGAAGATCGGCGCGAATTATTTCACGCGGATCGACACGGTGATCGTTGAGTAATTAATAGTGATTTTATTTAATTTAATTAAGTTTGCTACTGCAACCGTCATCGAAGTATAATCCTTTTCCTGCCTTGTTTCGCGTCGTGGCGACGTCTTGCGCCTCGGATAACGAACGACCAAATTTCTGCGATTCGAGCTTCTTCTCTGTAGATCAGTTTTCAAACGAAGCGATCGCGGAAAGTTTCTTTTCTGTTTCGAGGAATTCACCGTTCGCTCTTATCAAGAGCGGGCAATTTGCAGTATTATTTAAGTAAATGGCATCGTCGACTTTAATCAAACTTGTTCCTGGCGAATCTGGAGTGAATATGAGCAGACACGCGCTTGTGCAAGAACGCGTTATTCACAAACGTTATTTAACGTATGGCTTTGGTTGCCCGATTACCGTGTCCTGTTTCGGGCAATCAAACGTGTAACATTCAATTATATTCGCGAATAACGCGTGTTTGTGTAAACGCTTAGACAAGTGTCTGCTTATTTTTAAGGTAGATACGCTAGAAACAGCTTGATTAGAATGGTCGGTGTTACTACTGTGATGTCCACTTAGGGCTTAATTTCATGTACAGCTTATTTATCATTCAAAGAACGAAATGCCGTTCCCAAAATATCGAGAATCTTACGATTCTTGCGCTGCATATTGAAAAGTTCAGAAAAGCAATTACCAAGATGTTATTCCGCTAATGTGCCCCCATGCAAATCCCGAGGTGAATTATTTTCTCTGTCGTTTGTATATGCGGCGGCTTACGCGAAAGCGTGCCACGCTCCTGTTACCGTTTTTCCTTGCTGACTGTTGTAGAGTCTGATAGTTTTATTTTGTTAACGATGACACGCGTATCGATGAAAAACGAGAGACAGTGATCGTGTGGATAATAAGTTGTGTGCATTCAACGTTTAACCCTTTGAAGCAAGAATCTAGGCAATTAAGGATCTAGTCATTTCGTTTTTAGCGCGTGAACTTTGCTTTTTTAATAATCATGTTGCGTTACATTTCTCGTAACAGTATAGATGCAATTGAAATTGAAGTCTCCATTTCGAACATGATCGTCGCATTATAACGATCCTAATTGTAAATTGAAATTGTGATTGTATTTACGTAGCATCGCCAATTGTATATGTATCTAGTTATAGTTACAAATGATTGCGAGCGTACTTATTATACGACACAGAGTGTAACTATGTATTATTTGGCACTGTAGTGCAATGGGGATGTTCGCTCGAATTCAATCAAACGTTTGATTACATTTCTCGAGGTAACAAGGCTACTGAAATCAATCTAGCTTTCTGAATTAAATTTATTAATTGTATATTTAATTATTTGCTGGCAGAGACTCCAACTAGAAGAAATACGTTTAGGTGGTGGACAATACTACCGTAATGAGATTAAATGATAGTTTTGTTGAGATTTGTTATACAAAGGAACCGCGGGGGAGATAATTATACTCTAATTTATGAATTTTAATGATGTCTCGTCCTTCTAAAGAAAGAGAGAGAACAGTGCAATATTGTTTGCTCCGGCTTAATATTCGTCTTTCAAGGAATAACTTGATATTTCTTGTTGTTAGATCGTTGCTCATATTTAAATGTACCAAAGAAGTTCCATACCCTGTTGAGAATGGGAGTGGAAGAAGCCCATGTAAGATAAATATAAGCGAAGTAGTCATGGAGGGCACGAGAAGGGTTTTTCACGGTAATGTTTATAACTTCTCTCGCAGACACAGAAATCTGAACCTAAGGATATAAGAGGCTTACTCTGTGTATTCCTATTTTCAAAAAATGTTTGTTGTACATCTACGAGCTACGACAGATTTAGGATTAAAGCGAATAACTTATTACATGCTTTTTTACACAATGTAAAACAAAAGTAATCTACATTCGTAATTAAGCTGCTCCTTCTCGTTTTCTCGAGCAACGGGAACTCTACAAACTGTACAATGGTATAAGTATTTGCGGACGCGTGATACATTTATTACTATTACTTATATAGTATTTATACTTTAATCTTATTATTTATGTATAATTTATTTATTGTAAACTGTAAGGTGAAAACGACAAGAATTAAATTAACCTGGTTATGTACCGTGACCAGATTGCTTCAGGGGGTTAAGGTCTTAATTTAATAATAGAAAAGAAGAAAAGATGAGATCGGCAAGTAAGCGTGAAAGGGGAGAAAAGATGGAAGACAATGAAACTGGGTGAAAGATAAAAGAAAGGCGATACGATTATTGCAGGTAAAAATGCAAATCGCCGTTGGTAAGGTTAATAATCATATTGTTGTTATTAGGAGTCAGAAATATGGATTTAGAGAGAAACGAGGACGGAAGAACGAAAGGGAGGACGTAAAATGGAGAGAATGAATAAGCGCGTGTGGGCGCGCGCGAAAGAGAGCGAGCGAGAGAGGAAGAAAGAATGTGTGAAAGAATATGTTTGCTTATATATATAAATATACCTTATACAGATAAAGTATATTATATAAATATATATAAATAAATTTAATATTAACGTAAGCATTTTGTCAAATGTCAAAGATCATCCGGAGGCGTATGAAGAGACGTGGTTAAACGATGATTTGATCTGTACCAAGATATGTAAGTTCATGTACTTATTTGTAAGGTAACTAAAGAATCTATTACAAAAACGTTTTCGTTTTTGGTCGTTTGCTATGAAAAAACATGCATCGATGCTGTAACTTGTATTTATTATTATTATTATTAAATTTTCGCTAGGCTCACTGTAAGTGGTAACGTGTAATAAATCGGTCAATAAAAAGCTTACAAGCTTAGCGAGTTCTCTTTACGCCGCACCTGCTTCTTCAATCGCGCCACTTGTGATGGAATGACTATACCCAAATAACTAATTATCCCGAAGTATCCCAGAATTATTTATCTCGCCCACCCCAAAATTACCCTCGCCCAGCCCAAAATTTGCTCATATAAGGACAAACAAAGTCAGCGCGCAAACCCATGTTTCCGGCCAGATTCTGTCGGTATATAGAGCGCTGCATTACCCGTGTCTACCCCTATAAGTTTATCGTCTATCTTACATGTATGTACTTCGCCTGTGGTGGAAACAACGAGCTGAATACATATCAGCGAATTGTTATCATGTAACTCTCCAAGGAAATGAGAAATAGCCCGCGAAACTTGTTTGAAAAATAAAAAGCGACACTACCTTTCACTAAACTACTGTACTAGATATTTGTAACGAAATTGCATCCAAGCAGGCGATACACTTTCACATTATAACTGAGGGCAAAGCTGCAATATCGCGAATTAAAATTACAATTCACAAGAAGTAGAATATTAGTAAAAGCTTGAAAATTTCATGGCAAGTCTGTAGGACATTTACTAATTTCTGTGTAACCGCAGCACATTTCTAACTACATCCCGAATATAATGTTTTCCTGGAAAAAAGTTTTAGCAGCTGCTTCACAGTGGCCTTTCAGACAACTGCATACTTCGAAAGTTCTGTGAGTAATTTACATCGAGTACTTGAATTATTTAACAATATCAAAGAAACATGGAACAGTAATAATATTTTTATAATTGACGCTATCCATACGAGCAAACACAAGCGCTTATAGAAAGCATGGAATATCTTTACTAAATTTCCTTGAAAAGTTTTTATACTTTTGAAGATGCGAGTCTTGTGTTCCTTTCAGGCAAGAGGCCGTGATAATAAACGGGAAGCAGGTAGCTAAAGAAATTCAGGATGAATTAAAGGCTGTTATCACCACTTGGATGAATCACAGTAAGAAAAGACCAAAACTAGTGGCTATATTAGTCGGCAATAACCCAGCCAGTAAAGTGTACGTTCAAAGAAAAATGAAAACTGCAAACTCAATTGGTAATATATTACTGAGATTTGGAGATTTCTTGATTCTGCAAATTTCATAAATAAGAACAATAAAGTAGTAACATGCTTTCTTTGTTAAATGTTTTAGGAATCGATAGTTACACCATTCATTTAGATGAAAGTATAACGCAACAAGAGCTTATTAAAGAAATTAATCACTTAAATGCGGATGAAACTGTGGATGGTATACTAGTGCAATTGCCATTAGTAAAACATATGAATGAACATGAAGTATGCCAGACAATAGCGCCGAATAAAGATGTGGATGGTTTTCACTTAGAAAACCTAGGTAGTTTAACGTTAAATAGCAGCGGTATTGTTCCTGCGACTGCCTTAGCTGTAAAAGAATTAATAATTAGAAGTAACATTGAAACTTTTGGAAAGAACGCAGTGGTTGTGGGGAGATCGAAACACGTCGGCCTACCGATCGCGTTACTCTTACATGCCGATGGTAAAGGTACAGAATTTTACAAATATTACAATTTTACACGTATGTATAAGATTCCAGATACAAAATTCTAATGGTAAATCATCTCGTAGATAAAACAGGTGCGTTAGACATGACTACGACTATATGTCATCGTCATACTCCCCACACTGAATTAGAGAAACATACGAAACTAGCAGACTTGGTGGTAGTAGCGGCTGGTATTCCCGGCTTGATCACTAAAGACATGATAAAACCAGGGGCATGCGTAATCGATGTTGGCATAACGAGGGTAAAATCAGGGGATGGATATAAATTAGTAGGAGACGTAGACTTTGAAAATGTGAAGGAAGTTGCTGGGCACATAACTCCTGTACCAGGAGGTGTAGGTCCTATGACCGTAGCAATGTTAATGAAAAATACAATTTCAGTCGCTATGAAGAATTACCAGAGCGTGAAATAGCGTGACTTTAATGAAATTGAAGCTTCTATTCGTTGATGATGTAAGAACTGATAATGTTAACTCTTTCAGTGCCAATCATAAATTGTTTAACTGTGTTCACTGACTGAACACCTATTTAAAGGCGCTCGTTGCACATATGTACTTAATTGATTGACTGAAAGAGTTAATAAATACACGATAGGCGATCAATGAATTACCATTGTTTAGCACACACCCATGTATTTCAACTTTAATATAACCTTTTGCACCGAAAAGTATTCAGATGGTAATAAAGTAAGGTTATACCTCCGACGCCAGCTCAAAACTGGCAAAACTTGTAAATAAAAGACGTTAAAAAACCTTTAACGTTTCTGTTAAAAAACAATGTTCCTACCCAACTTTGCTCGGTTTTGTAAACAAGCGCGAAGGTCGTCACTCTCAATCGTTCTCAAACTTCCATCGTACAACGACCTCAAGTATTTTACACGTGATTCAACGAAAATGAGTCGACCGAAAGTTTTAGTTACCCGGCCAGATATTCCGGCTGCTGGATTAAATTTACTTAAGGAACAGTAAGTGTTCTTACATTACTTTGATAATACTCGATATTTTTTACTTCTTTATGAGAAAGAACGTGGTATTGTAAATCATATGGTCTATATAAATTTTCAATTGTTCCTCTGTTTATCATAGATGTGATATTATTTTATGGGAGAAGCCTGAACCAATTCCAAGGTCTGTATTGCTATCGAAAATACAGAATGTAGATGCAGTTTATTGCTTACTAACGGACAAAATAGACGATGAAGTTTTAAGTAACGCGGGACAAGAATTAAAAATCGTTGCCACCATGTCAGTGGGCGTTGACCACTTAGATCTGAAAGCTTTAAAAGACAGGAACATCAGAGTCGGTTACACCCCTGGGATTCTAACAGATGCGACGGCTGAATTAACCATGGCTTTGTTATTAGCTACGTCTAGACGGCTCATAGAAGCCAACAGAGCTATTTACAAGTATGGAACAAAGTACAAACGTATCGAGTAACTCGGGCTTGCGCTTAACGTATAATATAATTCATAGGAATGAGTGGAAAGCGTGGGCGCCTACTTGGATGTGTGGCCCAGGATTATCTGGATCTACAGTTGGGATAGTGGGATTAGGTCGTATCGGCAACCAAGTGGCAAAATGCCTCAAAGGCTTCAACGTTTCTAAAATATTATACACAAGTAGAAGCGTTAAGCGAGAAGCATCTGAATTTGGAGGAGAACACGTAGAATTTGATGTATTACTGCGAAACAGTGACTTTGTAATTGTTACGATAGCATTAACACCAGAAACGAAACAAATGTTCAACCAAAGTGCATTCGAGAAAATGAAGGAGTCTGCTATATTCGTTAATGTTAGTAGAGGAGAGATTGTCGATCAACCAGCGTTAGTGAATGCTTTGAAAAACGGAGCGATAAGAGCAGCTGGATTAGACGTCATGACTCCTGAGCCTATCCCATTAGATAGCGAACTGTTGAAATTGGACAATTGTGGTAAGTGGAGATGGTAACGCGTCCGTGTGTCTATGACGAATCGTACAAAATTTTACTTCTTATTCTAGTGGTACTGCCCCATATCGGAAGCGCTGCTACAGAAACGCGAGAAGAGATGTCAAGGATTACTGCCAAGAATATTTTGGCAGTTTTAAAAGGAACGCCGGATGAAATGCCTTCTCCGCTTCAATTATAAGTACAAATTGTGTAAAATACCGGAATTAGTTACAGACACGATTTATGATCCGAGATCATTTATTAATCATATATAATATCTATATATTTACAAAATGTGCATTTACCAATATAAATTTATTCGAGTGGCACCGGTTCAGGAATACACATACAAGATCTATTATTGGCTAGCGTTGCGATTACTTTTATTTCTCCGAATTATAGGATCTCATTGCCATTATCATGACTAAACTCTGCTCGTAGACAGTGAAATGTAAGGCTGTTGTTACAGCAGCCTTCAACTGGCTCGGTACTAAACCTTTAAACAGCCCTTTCACGCCTTCTACTTCTAGCGTCAACTTTAAACAGTGCAAAAGTCCTGTGCAATGGAAAAAAGTGCCGAAACCTTTTCTGCCATGCTTGAATCCTTGTATTTGTAATCTCTTTCTGCTAAGATCGAGCGGATAGATCGCAGTTTTAGCTAACAAGCCAGCCGCGCTGCCAGATAGCGTGGAATTGAGAAAACTTATATCAGTTTCGTTGCAATACGTTTTATACATGTCACTGAAAAATCCGTAAAATGCAAATTGCAGACCGCTGTGCGGTACAATTTGTAATAAAGTTGGTAATAATCCCCTGAAAAAGGTCTTTGGGGATTCGTGTTGAATTATACATCTGAAATTACATTTTATAAGATAATAGAATGCCAAGTAGAGTCTTCGGTTTTCCAAAAACTTGCCTGCAAGAATGTACTAGTCCATTATACACTTGATGGTTATTCGATTGCGCCACTAATCTGGTTCTCATAGTATCGAAAGGGAACGATACGGTCGTAGCTATGAAACCAGCGCTCGACCCTGCCACAAATTTCATTGAATATTTCCATTCACTTAACAACGAGAAATTATCAGATGCTTTCATAAACATATGATACGAATAGAACTGTAAAATATTAACAATTATATATTTCTGTATACTTTCTAACAAGGCAAAGAATTGCAAATCCCTTTTTCAACCGAGTATCGTGGAGCGTGTTTTATTTAACCATGGTATATATTCACCTGACCCATACCATACACGATTGAAAGTAACTGAGCAGGAACGTGCCCTTTCCAAAATGCAAAAATACCCTCTTCCTTCAGTATCAAGAACAACGCTTGCATCAGGGACCGATATTTACTAACATGATGATCACCGATAGGTTCTACTTGTAACTATAATGACAAAGGCTAATTTTAAATATATCGCGCACAATATCGTTGACGTTGTATTATCACTTTGAAGTTTATTTGCTTTATACCTGAAATCTAATTTTTATAACATCTAAGGGCTGACCGGCGAATCTTGTTACGAAGCCACTAATAGCACCTGCCACAGCATGATCTGAATTATGAATGTCTGCTTTTCGTGAGGTACCCATTGTTTTTCTACTACATGGATCTCATATTTGAAGTACTGTATGTATAAACAAGAAATCACGGGGTCAACATTAAGTTAGAAATAGTTTGAAATAGAAAAACAACTGCAAACGATTTACTATTCTACCGCCAAAAGCTACAAGAATTTATTTAGCTTATTAAGGATCGAACTGAAACGTAATTCAAACTATAGACGAGTGTAAACAAACAATATTACACGTGGATGACGCAGTTGTCAAAACATTCTTTTATTGCGTTATAATCGTAGAGGTTTTAGGTTAGAATGGGATTGGGATGGTACTCATTGATAAAGGAAACGAATAAACATATGTACAAATATAAAAAAAACATAAGATGAAAAATTTATAGACATGATACAATTCTATCGTATTTTCGGAAACACACGCAAGATTAAAGCCTTCCCTATTGAATAGTCTGTCATAGTATCGTTTCATACTGATTACACGAACTATGATACACACATAGATAACGTATTACTAAAAGCACAAGCATTTGTTTTTCTATTCTAGTTCAAAACGGTTAACTCTGCGATCGCGTAAACATTATGCAATGCTTGATTTGCGTAAACAGTTAGCGTTTCGTAAAATCAGTTAACATTGTATAAGTTAATGTGTTGTATAATTTCGGATACTGGAGAAAAATCGTCGAAATTACATGGGTATTTCAAATTATAATAATCTTTTGCTAATGCCGCCAAGTCGTATCCCCAGCAACTTTTAAGCACAAACTCTATGTTTAATTTTGATGGGATATTTGAATGACCATTCCTGGATATTAAATCCAATTCTTCGATGAAATTATGCTGCAAAGAAAGTTCATTAGGAATTAACTTTTCACAATTTCCAATATCGCGGTCTTTCATCATTTTCGGTATGCTGCTAATATTAACATATATTCTATGTGCTTACGTAATTTTTCAATCTCCACGTGTTCCATAATTCGATATAGAACTTATGCAAATCTAAAATTATTGTTTTATATATGTTAGAGGCATTTTCGAAGTTATCCTCGATCGTTTCGAATTCTTCACCCCTTAAGGCGCAGTCGTTCATCTTTTTGGAGTGCCATTTTTTAAAAAATCTCTTGGTACCGTTTTGGACGTACAGACATTTAACGTTCGTTATAATTTCCGAATTGTCGGTAAATATATCGTTACAGAAGCGAAATATTTCGTATTCTGAAGCTTCGAGTATATGAATTACGAAACTGGAATAAACGAGAAGCAATCCTGTAATTTGCTGCGACGATTTTTCTTTTATCGCGATATCGAACAATCGTATAGTATGCACGCAACTTGTAATTTTCGCACAAAAAATAAGTCTACACAGATTAGACCTTCCGGTTTCTCGAATGTGATCGAGGACGGATTTCCTTACCGGTTCTTCCATTTTTCACATGTTCGTTTGATCGATACTACGCGCGGTATATAAACCCCCAAAAAAACGGAAATTTAAGTACAGTATTATAATCGCACGTTTGTCACAAGAAGTTGGTACACACTTTAAAAATCAGTAATTTATTATACTTAGAATATACATCTGTTGTACAAAATTATTTACAATATCTATCCGCTTTCATCTTACTTCTTCTGTCTAACAAAGTTTCGTGTAGGTTTCCATCTTGTTTCGCTTTTTCTAGTTCAGAACGATCCGTTTTGCAAATCTTCAACTTTTTGTCCTGGAACTTCTGGAATTTTCTCCTAAAACAACATTATCGTTAAGCTTTGCGCATACCGTAGATAGCTTCCAAAATATCTTTCCTATAAGTTATGTCTTTTACTTACACATAATTCACCTCAACATCCTGAAGAGAGCCTTGCTCTTCTTTCGGAATATCTTTAGTCGGATCCTGGGCTTTCTGTGTTATACTCCTTATCGTACAAAATTCCGAAGGTCCTGCACTCTTATTTCGACAAACAATGTCATCGTCTTCCGTAAGCGACATGAAGTAATTGTTGCTATTTAAAATAGCAAGTTTCTTATCCTGAAAATGTCGCAAATTTTTCAATCCATCCACGTATATCGCTCGCAAGTTCCTGACACCGGTCGTAAAAACAAATTACTTGGAAAATTGGTTCCCATTGTTCGATTATGCCCACTGCGTCGCTTCTTCCGATAACAATGCCTTTCTTGTCGACGCCTAAGTACTTTCCATAACCAGATTTCAATGCGACTTTACTTTCGCTCACTGGGAAAGCCGTCAGAATCTCTTCCGGGGAAGGTCCATCGCCTTCGTCGTGGGGTGCGCCCAAAGTAAATAGTCCGTTATCTAAAGCTTTCATGTAAGTGTTATTTCCGAATTCGATGGCTACTGTTCCTGTGACTTCCGATACCTGCGTAGCTTTCCACCATCCACCTATAAAGCGCACGTATTAATTGGATGACGGTGGATAGGTTAAACGGTATTATTATAACTGGGATCTTCAAGAATTCAAATACCATGAGCTGTAGTGTCGTTATCTTCGGTATTAGTAACATGTTCTTTCTCTTGCTTTTTCGACTTGCGCTTTTTCGATCTGTAAAACGCGACAGATTACAGCGTAAAGATTAAAATGAGTAGATTAGCTACGAGGGTAACACGTACCTTACTTTTTCGCCTTTCAAAACAAGCTTTCCAGTTCTTACTTTATCGTATTCTGACATATTTACGTTTCTCATTTGCATTAATTTCGGAGCATTTAACTCTGTGAATAATTTTATACGTTTTGTCGTAAATACTACCGCATTGTTGCGCAAACAGAAGTATTTTTCTTTATAACATGTATAGGTGTTGTCTAAATAACAATCGTATCAATTAACAACTATTTCTTGAACATATTATGAACTTTTCTAGTCAATATTTACAGAAAAATTCACACAGCGACAGAACAACAAGCAGAAGCAGAATACGGAAACTAGTTATTTTTTAGCAATTATGTTTGCTATGTTGAATTTCGAAGTTACTAGTCAACAGTGGTGGGCAGTGTTGGGTAAAGACACGAATTTTCGATTTTATACACGACACGTGTCATAAATGTAATAAATGTCGTAAATGTCGTAAATGTCGTAAATGTCGTATAGCTGAAATGAAAACAACTAACCTAAAATACATTTTTCGTATAGGTTATGAAGAAGTGCCAATTTATTAATAATTATAATTGTGATTAAAAAAGTTAAATTAAATTAAGTTACACTGACGAAAAATGGATATTGATAGGTTAGTAAAAGAGAAATGCATTGGGAAACCAAGAATTTCGATACGCCAACTAGTGACAGAAAATTGAATTACTGAGAATAGGTCGAAATCCGTCGAAGTCCATATGATTATCAGTGTTTAAATAGAAAGACATGTTGTGAAATACGAGTGTTTTTAAATTTCTTTGAACACTAAATTTTTACTTATTCGATTAATATATACTTATTCGGAATGTTTGGTGGAACCGGATCTACTTTCAATAGTTTGCCAACTTACCATCAGAGGGCTGAAATCTAAGCCACGTCTCCACTAAGTTTCCCAATATAGAATAATAAATATAATTTGTTTAAATTAAAAATTATGTTAATAAACAGACTATTTTTATTTTAGGAAAAGAAGCTATCAATTAAAATTACAGCACCTTACTGTTCATTTTGTCCAATGGAATTGTATAATTGTTCATATTGTACATTTAAATGTATTGTATTTAATGTTTCTCTCGATGGAACTACATAGTCCTTATTTAGTGCATGCGCAAAAGCTTTAAAGTAGCTTAATTCCACCACACTGAAAGGGATATTGCACCAAAAAAAGAAATTTGATTACAATTTATCAAATTCATTTTTTCTGAAACAGATATTTTTATTTACATAATTTTCAATTCAAATAAACTTTATCTTTTATCGTACATTTATTTCTAATTACTTTACCTTTCACGATTCATTTTTTACTAGTTTTATCTAATTACGTGATTATTAATCATGTGTATTTCTGCTTCACAGGTAAGGGACTTTAAAAGGTGTTACATACAGAGCAGTCTTAACAGTATTGTAGGCCCTGGGCTAAGCAATGCACTGGGGTTCGTGGGGGCCCCTACCCACACACGGGAATATGACTTAAAATCAGAATTGTGGGCCCCTACTGCCATGGGTCCTCTGGCGATTGCCCAGCGTGTACATGCCTAAAGACAGCACTGGTTACATGCGATCATTGACTGCATTTTGGAGTGTAGTTACGGATTTGAAAATTGCGCAAGACATGGCTTTATCTGAATTATGAATTTATCTTCACATCTATTCATCTTCTATATTACAAACGAATTTATAAGATTTCATTGTATTGTATATCACTTTTTTCAATAAAATGCAGTTAAGTGATAAAAGAACACTATTATTTAATAAGCCTTTCTCTTCCACTACATCCTATCCTGCTTATTCCAAATCACATATAAAAGACATGCTAAACAGAACACCTAAACTTCCATGCTGAGCTGCTTTTAAAACTTTACGTTAATGCATTGTTTTAAAGAACAAATTCACTCGTTCTGCCACCTCTTTCGACATCATGTTATCCTGTTACGAAGCTCATTTTAGAGCGTTCTGAAAATTTTGGCCAGATTTTGGAGCGATGTATCAGGAGAACATGAAGCGAAAGGAGGTATGCTGAAATTCTGCATCGAAAGCCTTTCGAAACCTCTGCGACTCTGCGTCGAATACTTCTCCGCCTTAGATTCTCTCTCCGAAGGCGCTAACTTAGTGCCACCTCTTTCGACATCATGTTATCCTGTTACGAAGCCCATTTTAGAGCTTTCTGAAAATTTTCGCCAGATTTTGGAGCGATGTATCAGGAGAACATGAAGCGAAAGGAGGTATGCTGAAATTCTGCGTCGAAAGCCTTTCGAAACCTCTGCGACTCTGCGTCGAATACTTCTCCGCCTTAGATTCTCTCTCCGAAGGCGCTAACTTAGTGCCACCTCTTTCGACATCATGTTATCCTGTTACGAAGCTCATTTTAGAGCGTTCTGAAAATTTTGGCCAGATTTTGGAGCGATGTTTCAGGAGAACATGAAGCGAAAGGAGGTATCCTGAATTTTTGAGTCGAAAGCCTTTCGAAAACTCTGCGACTCTGCGTCGAATACTTCTCCGCCTTAGATTCTCTCTCCGAAGGCGCTAACATAGTGCCACCTCTTTCGACATCATGTTATCCTGTTACGAAGCTCATTTTAGAGCTTTCTGAAAATTTTGGCCAGATTTTGGAGCGATGTATCAGGAGAACATGAAGCGAAAGGAGGTATGCTGAAATTCTGCGTCGAAAGCCTTTCGAAAACTCTGCGCCTCTATGTTGAATACTTCTCCGCCTTAGATAAATTGCAGGTTTGGAATTTGGATAGGAGTATGTATGAAAGGTATTTCTCAATTATAATACTATCTGTTTCAAGTTTCTCCCAATTTATTTGAATAAAGACTTTTACAATGTTACAATAATGTATAAAATATATAATTTTACTTTGTCGGTTATATAAAATCACTATTTTCTTGTGTTCATTGTTGAGATTTCCATCATTTGGCCCATATAAAGTTCCTGTCCACGGCGAAATGTATCCAAGTTTCATCTGTAACCAGAAGAAAAATATTTAAAGTAATTGAAATGTACAATGAATTTTCTACGTTTGCAGTACCAGCCGACTTTCGGTTTAAATTTTTATAAGTACAACGCAATAGCTGAGAATTTCTTTCCTTATTCAGAATAGAATACGGAAATAGCAAACAGCTCCCTCTCACGTGCATCAGGCAGCGGCGTATCTATGGGTAATACCATTTCAGTGCAGAAAAAACCTGCTGTAATACCGACCGGCCGAATCGGCCAGACCACGTGACGTGTCTACCCCCTTAAGACCAAGACCACGCTTTGGAATACTTTTTTGGGGTTATGAACGCGGCGATTATACGTAGTTTTCGACGTATTCTACAGTATTCTATAGTATTCGCATGCAAACAACAAGCGAGTCAGAAAGAACTATATTTTTCCAACACTTTAATTGTTGAAACCTTAAAATAATGAATATTTCTATTTACGACATTTGCGACAAATGACACGTGTAAAATGGGCTTAAAAACGACATATTATACATACATTTGCGACACGTCGTAAATGCATTTACGACGCGGCGTAAAATACACGACCCACCACTGCTAGTCAAAGCGCTAGTACTATTTTGTTTTTTTGCTTCTCAAATTTACTTAAAAAAATTTCAAACTTGGATATACGGGATAGACTGGTTAGTATAATATATATTCTTCGTGTTAGTTTGTATTATACCTATGCCGAATCGTGATACAATTGGAAAGGTTTTCGATTAAAAAAAGATCTGAAAATAATGATGCATGTCCTTGTATTTGAATTTCAGTTAAAGAAATATAGATAGATATGAATTTATTTGTGATATAGCTGAAATATTTTTGCGATCAAGTATAAAGAGTAAAGAGTTAGGTTTAATTTATATATTTCCAGATAGAAAGCAATATAAATATGGAATATCATATACATTCTATTAAAATCGAGATTACAAATGGAGATTATCTTATAAATATGGAATAATCAAAATATTATACAACGAGAAAATTACAAAATTCGTAAAAATATATATAAGTATATATTTTTGCACGTTGACACTGATATGGGCCCTACACGAAGTGACTCGAAGATAGAAAAACATTTCTCATGTAAGCCATGATCTACATGGTACAAATTACATATAAAATTAAAGATATATTTATATTCTATTCAGTAACGAGTACCGAATTGTTACTAGAGAATTGTGGCACACTTTGAGGTGTATGAGTTGCACGTACGAAAATCGGTTCTCAGACTTATGTAGATAAATGGAGCGGACAAATGCAAATATTAATTCTAATAAATCGAACGAAACTGTGGCAAATTTTTAGAAAGCATTAGGGACACCTGAAAAAATTGGCGTTCAAATAAATCAAAAGTGATTATACATTAACATTTTGCATTTGGAAATACATGAAAATGATTTTAAAGACTGGAAGAATTTGAAGCTATTAAATATTGTAAATAACATAAATACTGATATTTTAAACAATATGCACGTCGTTCACATATATAATTATTTAGAAAATCCACTGACACAGGTAGACATCTTGTCGCGAAGTTTCATGCGTCAGCCAATTCGTACAAGTGGCAACAGTTCTTAAAAGTATGAATATAATTCAGATTCCTGTTTGTGCATTTTGACATTATTATCAATAGCGGGGTGATATTTATTAGCCCTTTCGTCATTTATAAGATAGTAACGATTCTTTATTTTATTAAGAATATAGAGCAAAACTTCGAAAAGTATTCTTCAGCACAATTATAATTTGAAACAGTCATGGGATCGAATTTTAATTATATTCATCATTTATACCGATTGACGGATCTTTGAATTGCATGGTATTGAAAGCATCATAGTAGGCATGAAATTCTCTTTACATCGAGTATCGACACGATCAATCGGTACTACATGTAAATCTTGCTCGTCCTTTCGGGCACTATTATAATCTTTCTCAGAGTCAATTGTTCGTACGTCTAGGAATTGGATATCGAAGTACTAAAACACTGTCCGCTGATATAATTGGCAATACGTTGTCGCAGTGATGATTTACTAAATGACTTACACTATCAAAAACACGATCTTTTGTGCGAACCTGGAATCGAATTAAGATATTTACGTCGCTTTACTTTATCGAAAAGTATATTGTAGCATAAAAATATCAACTTTGCCGCTATACTTACCACGCCTTCTGGATCGATTAACAACAAATGTTTTGGTATACCATTATTCATGCCCGTAAGGACATATTGCCCAAGTGAGCCTTGAGATTCTCGTACCAAAAAGTCGCCATCCTATGGAGATGAAATAATGCACTCTAATAGCTTACATACAATCTCGAATACTTTCATATATTAATTTCCGCTTACTCTTGTCAGCATAGATTCTGCTTCAGCACGACTTACGCTGCCGTGGAACCATATCTCTTGCTTCAGCTGCTGCTTCTGAGAATAAGGACTTAGTCTATTCATATCCGATATTGCAGAACTGAACGGCTCTGGAAATTACACCCTTCTTATGTGAGGAACTCGCGTTACGCGGATTGATTAAAACGCATAATATTAATACTGCAAACGACTTACGCATGTCAAATACATCAAAAAGCGATGTTTGATCCCGATGGCTTTCTCTGCTTGCTGCTATCACACTATCGTTCACGTAATTATGTTCAGGAGGCATATCGAAATTTGCAGTAGTCGTTCCGTCGGAATTCAAGTCGATTAAGTTACCAGTCTCTGTAACATCAGAAGAATTTATATTCACTGCTAGACAAAATGTATAAGTTGCTGCGTAATTGTAAATTCTTGCTCACCTGCCCATTGCTGATGATGTCTATCGGAATTAGATGAGAACGAGTCGTGCAAAACAGAATTTTGCGCGTTGCTCCGTGATACGTGATTCGGCCCAGAGTGATGGTGTTTCAAATTAGGTAGTGTTGACACTGTGGTTGGCAAAGGCGGCACTGGGGGAGGACCGATATCTGGAGGCACTTTGCCTGGCAGATCGTTATAGTAGTCTCGATCTGCTTCCCGCATCCCGTTTAGCATAGGACTGTAAGAAAAAAAGAGGGAGGTAACGAGTAAATTGAAACTTATGCATACACAACGCGATATACAGCTCGTACTTACTGTAACGAAGCTGGTTTCGTGAGGAATTCTTTAAATCGCAGTTCAAAAGCTTGCCCAATAGTGGATATAACATCTTGTGCCAATCCTCCTCCACATTCTAACACATAACAAGCGCGCCACTCTTGCATATTCTTTGCAACGTATGCAACGAAATCCAGTATTTCCTATCAAAATATCGTGACTATTTTATACTTGAAAACTATGTAAAATATAGACACGAAATAAAGAAACGATAGGTAAAATATGCTGTACCGTATCACCACCCGAAGCGAAGGATATACGTGGCATTTCATGTTTAGCAATAATATGTCCATTCTCTACGCTAGTCAAACCTAAACTGCAGCTGCTAATAGTCAGATTTATAGTAGCGCCTGTATGCTCCATGCGAGGCTTATCCGCTATCGCTCTCAACACTTTTCTGTCCACCTAGGTAAATGTAAATAGAAAATATTCCAATTAGAATGTAAAGCTGAAAAGTGAAAGCAAGAATCGTATGTTACGGATAGGTACCCTTCTCTTTTTATCTGCAGATTTTAATCCAGCCGCCTCGCAAACTCTGTTTATGCATTCTCTGAAATGTACAATTTTGCTTTGAAGCAGTACAAGAATACATGCTTGGCGCATCGTTTTATGTACATTGGAATACTTACTTGGCAACGCACGATCTTGTCTCGAAATCTAAGCTTTTCATAGAGGTGTATACTTCGAGACATCCTATATACTGAAAGATTAATATGCGAGACAAAACTTTGGTAAAAGCCGATATCGTGAGTGCTTAAGATATTAAACCGAGTCGCAGGAAATTGTACACTTACCTTAACGGTGTACGTGATTCCTTCCTTACTCACTAAATGGTCTGGGTGTAACCATCCTCTGGCTGGTTTACTTATAAAACTACTACCTCCAGTTGCCATTATTAAATTCTACGCGCATACATATAACTGTAACACACAGGCATGCCAGCGTTATATAAAACTCTAACCATGCCCTTTCTTTGACAGTCAAAAGACTCGTATATATTTTTCTAGTCAAATCGGCCAAATTGTTAGTTTACATTATTCAGTTGGATTTGAAAAACTTTGCTGTTTGTCATTTCTTACGTACTGTTGACAATTTCGATTATAACACAGTCCTGATAATGATAAAGGAATGCAAGTGACTGAAACATTTTCAACTGCGAAAAAGAAATTTTTTTATCAAAGTACGTATGATTTACCAGGAAATGAGATCATACCTTGCGGACAGTTCGCTGGGATCAAATGCACACAGTACAGTTACACTCGCTCGATCTATTAATCATTTCGTAGAAATACTTCGTAGTCACTTCGGATAATGCGGTACTACGATAAATACATATTCACCTGCATTTTCTGCTAAACCAGAAATATCAGATGAATTCGCGGAATTCCATAGGTATCAAACATGAATTACCTATCGATAATTAAATTGTCTTTCTCACCGACCGTACCGCAGTTCTTATCAGTTCTTATTCCACTTTTGATGCCCGATGCACATGAAATATCGCCTTTCTTTCAATCAAATTTGAAGAATATAATGCTTTTTTGAACGTTGATATATGAAGTTAAATAAATAGCTTTTATGCGAATCCAATGAATAACTTAATTAGCTTCACACTTCGAATTTTAGATAAATATATTTCTTTTCGTATGATTTGTGGAATAAAAAAAAATTAGAATTTCTGCAAGAAATTAAGAAAAGTAGATATACTCATAGTGCAAAATTTTAGATGTTACATTCTTGGTAGAATTCTTCATTCATTAGTATATCTTTCGATATAAGAAATTATTATGAATTTATGGAGTATAGTGTGTACGATACTGTACTTGAAGCCTCCATGATTCGATTTCGAAGTTCGAGAGTCGATTCAACCGAATGTTGTCGTGGTCAGTTGTATTGTGGTTTTGCCGATCGCAGTGGTGCATCATAATGTATTTAAATTGTACGAAGAATACTTAATTTGCAAAATGTGTCATTATACAAAATCATGTGATACGTGTAGGTTATAACAACAACATTATGAAAAGAATAAAACTTAGATCGGAAAAACCAAACCCGTTGTTCCAGCAATGGTTACAAGAATGGAGGGAAGAAGCTGCTTCCAGAAATTCCGATTTACAGCACAGTTTTTCGAAGGCACTCGCATCTCTAAAAAGATATCCCTTACCGCTGAAATCCGGACAAGACTGTATAATATTGCAACATTTCGGAAGAAAATTGTGCTCGATGTTGGACAAAAAACTTGAAGAGTACAAGGCTGAAAATAAAGATTCAATGAGTAGCAATGGGTTTGTCTGTGTACATTGCGATTATATCAAGGAGCTTGTATCCAGAAGGAAATTGCAGCAAATTAAAGCGAACATGGGTTACACGAGTCAAAGGGTAAATGCATTTAAGCAATACATGTAATAAAATAAAATAGATCCTGTAACGCAATAGTTTAACACACTGTTTTATTTCAAGACAGAACTGGCAGCATTGGGCGATAGTGGCGCAAGTATATCTTCACAGATTCATAAGTTAACGGATATAGAGATAGTCACTAGCGAGAAGAATGTAGAACAAGCCGATGAGTATACTGTAATACAGAAGCCTGAGCAAAATAATGTCCACGCAGAAAAGGTGGAAAAAACAAAAACTGTCGATAAATGCGCATTAAATAAAGCAGGAAATAGCGAGACTAATTCCACCGACGATCTTCAAAATGATATTTATCTAGAATCGAATACATTTGATATAATATTGTTAGTAGATACACAGGAAATTTCTGGGTACGATTGAATTCATTAGTTTTTCATGTAAGTATACAAAAAAATTTAAGAGAAATTGTGTTTTAGCGGTAAAACAAAGCCTCAACACGATGCTACATTAGTGGAGCTCTCGAAACTCGGTGTAATATTCGAGGTACGTCACTTAAAAGTTGGCGATTTTACATGGATTGCTAGATGTAGAGCTACGAACAATGAATTGATCTTGCCGTACATAGTAGAAAGAAAACGAATAGACGATTTAAGTGCAAGTATTACAGACGGAAGATTTTATGAACAGAAGGTAATACATTAATGTAATTTTTGATTTGTTGTACTTATGAATCCTCGTTTGATCATGGAAATATTTTTTCATACAGTTCAGATTGAAGCAGTCTGGGGTCGAAAATCTTATGTATATAGTCGAGGAATATGGTAAACGACAAAGATTAGTAATACCACATGCATCATTGTTACAAGCTTCCATTAATACTTTCATACAAGATGGTTTCTCAGTAAAATATACCAAACATCATAAAGATTCTATGTTTTATTTGTCATCGTTAACGGGGATTTTAAGCAAAACTTTCAAAGTACATAGTTTTCTTTGAAAATTTTTTGTATTAACCCTAAGTAACTTATCGTAGTTTGTTTGTAATGTACATTACTGCTCCAGGGAAAAGATTTAGTAAGCTGTAGAAAGGAAAATGTTGGGCAACTGGATCTTTCAAGTAGAAGGCTTAATCTTATGGAATTCCAAGATTTTAATAGAGCAGCATCCAAGCAAAAAGTATAGTAAATGTATACAATGTAGCAAATTATAATCATTCGTTCAAATACACGAGCATCTTTTTCCTTTCAGGTGTTTAAGGTAAGCGAAATGTTTATTCGCCAACTATTACAGTTAAAAGGGGTGTCTGTAGATAAAGCTACGGCAATCGTGGAACGATATCCAACCCCGCGGATCTTGATCGACGCTTTACAACGATCTGATTGCAATGGGGAATTATTATTGTCGAGCATTCAATTTGGCGATAAGAAACGTCAACTTGGAACAGCGATTAGTAAAACAATTTATCAGTTATATACAAAGAAAAATTTAAATTGATAAATGATATTTTATACAAATAAAAATATTTTACACTTTGAAGAAATATTGAAGAATCGTTAACACTGAACGTATTGAATTACCCGTATACCTCTGCCTAGAAGAATGATCAATTATTAAGAGCGAAATGTTGGACATAGGGAGGTTTCGTTTCGACGGTATAATGACAAGGTAGGAAGTGTCAAAGCGGAGATGATTGCATGCCGTCGTTCCCGATGTCAATACAGCATATTGCTTCCTGTAATCATGTATTCGTTAAATTTTTTCTTAGGCTCGGTGCAAACGAGTGGTGTACCGGTGCTCTAATTCGCGTTGAAGCAGTACGTACGTCCGTCAAAACGAATGCAAACATTCCGCCTAGTAATCGCAAAACTTCACGTCCCGAATGAACTGCTTTATATAAATGATGTTATGTTTTAACGCTGCGGTGGCAAACCGTCCCATGCAAGCGACTGCAAGAGACCAGAGATGGGCAAAAAATGATTTGAAATAAAAATTTCGTACACAAATTTTTATTTCAAATAATTTTTTGCCCATCACTGCAGGAGACTGCCTTCGTCTCGTTCTTTTGTTGATGTCGACGGGCTCGACGTTGCGATTGCGGCCGCGTCCAACAATGCGTTTGCAGACCTCAGCATCTATGGTTCTGGGTTTTCAGGACATCAAAAAAGAAAAAAATAATGTTGTTCGTTATTTAATCTATGACACTCAATTTTTTTAAGTCGGTGCCAGATTTACACAGTGAAAATGATTAGGCGCCGATATAAAAAAATTGAGAGTCGTAGATTAAATAAGGAACAAAATGTTTTTTTACTTTTTAGCGCAATTTAATTTTTTTTCAAACCTCGTTACAATAATCTGGGGTGCGAGTGGTAAGCCGATCATAAAAGCGGAGCGCACGACTCGCTTACCTGGGCCGGGAAATTCCCAATAGCTCTTTGCCACGTGAATTTAAAAGCGACCATCCCAAAATTTACGACGCTCGGGGATCACTGCTGTCCAGCGGTCGTTGGCAGCTCTCCGAACGCCGGGACGGCGCATGGTTGTAGTGCAGAGATGGGCAAAAAATTATTTGAAGTAAAAATTTCTTACACAAATTTTTATTTCAAATAATTTTTTGCCCATCTCTGCAGGATACAGCCTTTGTCGGCCGCCGATCATCTCGGTCTTTTATCGATGTCGTTTATGAATGTATGTCAGACGATCATTGTACAGTCACGTCTTGCATCGTTTTATTCGATATATGCAACTGAATTTTTGTCAACGACCATACCACGCTGGATAAACACCAGTTCTCGTCTGATCACTGAAGTTAAGCGGCATTGGGCGTGGTTAGTACTTGGATGGGTGACCGCTTGGGAATACCGCGTGTTGTTGGCATATTTTTTTTGTCTTTGCCCTTTTTTTTATTTGTAGCTTCCGTTTTTATTTATAAACGGATTTATTTATATCGTTATATTTTTGAGAAAACGACTTTAAAGTGTAGCAACGCCCCTACCGATTTGCGACAGATCTGCGCAGCTCCCAGGGACCTGACACACGCGATTGGTCGTAGCACTTTCGCGATTGATCGTAGCACTTTCCCTGCCGGTTTACTACCAATCAACAGTGTATCCCTGCGCGAAACGAGTATGCTCTAATGTGGAACGCAGTGTAGACTTATTTTGTCCAGGGATAATCTTATGAAGCGCATAGATCTGTAAACCTGAAAATTGAAGCCAAAATGAATTAGAATCTGATAAAGTGCACAGAGATTTGAATTTGAGAATAGAAGCTAAAATTACTTACAACCATGAACGATTCCATGCCCCTGCAAACGCGAAAATTGATGCCAAAACCAACCATAACCCTATCAAGCATAGAAATCTGTAGCCCTGAAAATTGAAGCTAAAATCAATTACAATGTAATAAAACGCACGAATTTGGTAAACATAAACAAATTAAGCTATAACTTACTATTTCGATGAAATGTACTCAGAAAATGACATTATGAATGGAAATTTTGATTTCTTAACCACGACTAATTACACTCCGCGACTTCGTAATCTGCTCCTCGAAGTGACAGGAAATATAACCTATATGCTATATTCGATTTCATAAAGATACCGTCGCGGCGTAACAATAATATTTTGGAAGAATGTTAAGTCATAAAAAGTAAATATCCAATAACCATTTATTGTCATGTAGCATATATGTAGGTTATATTTTCTGTCACTTCGAGGAAGGGACCACATAATAGGGTTGCCGATCTGAGATCGATCTTTGGCCCCATAATTTTTGATTTTTTGGTCGATCCTATGGAATCGATCCTCGGGGAACAGAAATCCCCAGATAGCAGATAGACGTCTGAAGCTGTGATGCCAGATCGGGGACAAGTTTCCTCGGGAATTTCCCCCACCTCGCGCATACTACGCCGGAGCAGCGTGTCCGTGAGCTCGGCGCTTCGGAGTCCAACTCACGGACACGCAGCTCCGACGCAGTGTGCCCTAGGTGGGGGAAATTCTCGAGGGAACCCGTCCCCGATCTGGCATCACAGGTCTGAAGACACCCAAAAGACGTCCTAAAGCCGTCCAGACTTAAAACGAACGTACAATTGACGTCTTTAAGACGTCTGTGGTATGTGGGTCGTGTTCCAATTCTTTATTATTTATAGGTATAGGAATTTTTGTGTTATTCCTTCCAACTTTGTTACAACGTAAATTTATGGTTTCTCGGTCATACTAATTCGAACTACATACTTCAAACTATGAATTCATATAAAAAAACTAGCAAATGTATAAGTTGCTCAAATTTTATAGAGTTTTTTACTTATGTAGCCGGAATTACCCTGCTTTCCCCTGTTTACAGTATTTGAATTCGAAATACAGAAGCACACGTAAGCCGACAAATACGCTTGCGCGCATTACGTGCATTGGCTGCGTATACACTGCGTTCCGCATTAGAGCATACTCGTTTCGCGCAGAGATACACTGTTGATTGGTAGTAAACTGGCAGGGAAAGTGCTACGACCAATCGCGTGTGTCAGATATGTGGGAGCTGCGCAGATCGGTCACAAATCGGTAGAGGCGTCGGTACACTCTTATATGGAACACAGTGTAGCTTGATTTGTAGTAGTTCCTGTACGCAATCAACGCAACGGACCCAATTTCGAAGCGAACAGCACATATACAAGGTTTTAGGCAGGGTCGAAACGGAAGATGAGAAAGGAAGCAAATACGTGGCGCGTATTGTTATTTCTTAAAGGCTTTACCTGCTAAGTTTTTCGAACGTATTCTTATAATGCTAACTTTACAGCTGTACTGTAATCCAGAAGACGTATATGCGAGAACCTGCGATTGTATTCAATAGCCTTCAAAACCTCCAATTTACCCCGGGCGCGGATAATAAATAACTTCATTTTTCCTTTAAACATCTGCTTACCAAATTTCGCTGGGTAAGCAGCACTTCGTTCTGTAAAACTCATAAAATATGGTCTTCGCTTTCAATATGGTCTTCCACATGCCCCAATGGTACCTCTATAGTTTCTGCTATATATACATTAGAAAATATCATTCAGCAATAAAGAATATCATGCACACATTACTAAAGAAACATACAATCTTAACGTACTTGGCTGATACGCTTTTAAACTGAGGTTTACTTCGTATAAAACAACAAAGACGACGTATTTCTTTTAGTTTTCGATACATAAAATAACGAGGGCGTCGTGTAATTCGCACGAACGTCCAGGAGCGACTGGCGACTCTGTGGTCACCTCCGTTTCTTCTTGCCTTCTACTTAGTATACTGCGAAACTCAATAAATTGTTTATGAATAGAGATTTTGAATTCGGGACTTTTTACCCGTCGAACTTTTAGCCCCCCCTACCCTACGTCAAAGAGGAGATATAATAAGAGGCGTGACTCGACAAGGACAGAAATAACCTAGGGAAATCACTAGACAATCAATTTAAATGCCCATTCGGCAATGATCGGTACACTTCGGCAGTGATCGGTAAACTTCGGCAATAATCAGCCAATTGCAGTAAGGTACATTTAGTCGAGTTGAATATCCTGCTCGAATAGACAACCAATTTAAATACCAAGGTCAAGTAAGGACTTCAAAGGTTCCGCCCGGAGTGACGCCTCTTATTATATTTCCTCTTTGTCTACGTATCGACGTTGCGAGACTTGCGCACGAAGCACGCCACGCACAGTGGAGAGTCTGGCGGCTACGTCAACATGATCACCTTGGTTCGCAAAGTGATGTAATTAGATATCATATCAACTGGTTTTTATCAACATTACTAAAAACCTGCTAAGTATTTTCTTTCCTATCTTTCAGAAAACCATTCGCATTCAATTCCCATTTTTTTCACGGTCATACGACAAATTGAACGATTGGACACGTTTCATAATGAGCTTCTTTTTGGATCAGCATTAATAAGTCAATCGATTCTATGGAAATCGCACAAAACTGTGTAGTTATGAGATTCTTAAAATACGTAGGTACGCGACACGCTATTGAATAACTGTTGAGTCATATAGTATGATATCTTTACTCGTGTATATAACAGAAATGTATATACATGTTTACTATGATATTAAAAGTTTCCGAATTGAATACCATGTGTAGCACTTGCTGTTAGTAGGCAGAGTACATACTCCTTCACCGAAATCATTGTATATAGAGTAATAACGACGAATCACTCCTTCGTTGAGAGTAACATCGTAAAATACGACATGCATGTCTTAAAAGCCTTAAAATAATATTGAAGTATATGGTAAATTAGTTGTCACTTACGTCACGACGCAACGTATGGGCTTGTAGACAGCCATATTATTTCTATATTATTTTATACCGCTCCAAAATTCTGTATGCTCATCTCATACAGTCCTCCTGCAGTTAGCTGACAGGGTTTGCTAGCCCTCAGTTGCATTATGTTCAGCATTCTTTGCATTTTCGCAGGCGTGCGGTACCATTTGGAGTTGTAACTATTACAAGATTCTCCACGAATTACACTTTGTTCGATTATGATTATTGCTGCAGCACATATAATTGAAAACATACATATGGTCGAGTACTTCTGCGCTGAAATCCGAGAGTATTTGCCCGGGCAAACTGAGGAAGAACAAATGAAATTTCTGTGCGCCGAAGAAAACAGCGTATCTGACAGCTAGTTTCATGTCATGCAGGTGCATAACCGCCTGTGGAAGAGAATTTCAGTGCGTTTATCGGTTCCCCGCGTCGGCATTACCCCCCGTGAATCGTCTCTTACTTGAAACGCTGTGACGCTAATGCCGATCATGTTAAATCCGACTTGAAGCAGGAAGTTCATTCGGTTCGTTGCATCCAGGAAATCGAAGAATCTCGAAACAGAAAGGCACGAGCGGGTTAATTGAATTCTGTGGCATCCATCACTGCCTTTCGTTGTTTCAGTTTAGTATTAATCAATCAGTACAAACTGGATGGCTTTATTATGGGCGACCACGCATTCCCTAATTTTTTCGAGTCCGTCGTCCATCGAGGTGCATTCCATTCTAGCTACATCGTTACGTTCTGTTGCTTTCTTAATCATAGATCTGCGTTTATCACAATTACTCGAATGAACATATGGTTTCCGTATTTTTTGCGAAAGTAATGAATTTGATGGTCGATCGATTTCATTTTGAAGGAACAATTGCAATGACATTAAAAATGCGCGAGGAATGAAACGTCAGTTAGTAAATTTTAAACCAGCTTAAGGATCATGTGGATAAGTTTTCTTCTCTGTCTTCTGTGTTCATTTATATGTATAATATGCATGATACATTGTCAAAGTGTGGTATTTTAAATTGCAATATTATATTTACCCGCATATGGCGAAAAGCGCAGATGCATGATGAGTGATGATCATGTTTAAGGAATCCACGGCTAGTATGATTAATACAGTGACAGTCGAACACCAGAGTGAATGCACGTATATCGGGTAAAAATGCTCTTCGTTGTTCACAAAGTAGTAAAGGCTAAATATCTCTTCCCGTTCTCGTGTTTCATTCAGTGGTATAATGATATCCAGCATTGGATTGATCAGTGGGAGTGTCACGAATGATATGAAAAATGCTAACAGTACACCTGAAAAGTAACACATTGTAACTGATCTCGAAATATTTCTCACAAATATTTAGTGCGAAGACCACCAGAATGAAATACCTACATCTGTACAGGTGCGCGATTCTGCCCCCTCTCCCAGTAATTTCGTCTAAAGTATCCATATCCCTGATGAACACTGGATTTGTCCAATCACTTTCCACGGTGAGAAATACTTTTCTAAACTACAATATTTGAAACTTCTATGGTCCCGCGTGTTTAACGATCGTCTGTTAGTGCAGCAAGTAAATTGTACGTACGTTTTCTCGGTTAAAATGCAGGCTTAATAATTTAATGAGACCGGTAGTGGTCGTAACAAAATGTGGTAGAGTCTCGATGGCTCCGTCCAAATCCTTGTTGCATATTGATACATAGAATTGCAATAACTATCGAATCACAGACCGTGGTCGTGCGACAATATTATCTGATTATTATTCATTTTCACATTTAGCGCTGGTTAATTTTGTTTTTGGATATTCCATCGGCAGCATAGTGTAACGAATTTGAAAATGGTCCACTTACCGTCGGTAGTATGAGACTTATGGAACTGCACGCCAACGCAGTTGCAATGCATTTGTTGTTCAAGTCCGATTGAGCCGGATATTGCCCCAGAAATACAAGGTATTTCTTCAGTGGTTTGTAATGAGAAACGTCGAACGTGCCGCTTCCTCGACGTCCTCTTCTCTGAACCACTGAATGCCCTGAATTCGATTAGGCTTTCGATTACATTCGAACATTGGGATAAATTATTGCAGCGTTACTATAATGAATGACGATACGTGAGAATCTTGTGAAAAAACGACTGAGAAAAAAGCGTGAGAATTATGTTGCGTCGTTGCATTGTTTCGTATCAGCACATGAATTTCAAAAATAAATAAAACCGCACTGTCTTCCCAGTTACAGTAAGTTTACGGTGAGATTCTAGCCGTGAAACTAATATGATTGTAGTACACGTGGCATGCTTTCATCTTACTATTCATATTTCGGGATCTTTTGCTAGTAACCCCTACACCGAGATCAACGTGAATGGTGTCAGAAAAACTGTCCTGTTGCAATTATAGAGTAAGTTTTATACGGCCGAGTGGGAAGATGGTGTTCCGTCAACCAGGCGAGGGTGCTTTAATTTTTAATGTCGTACTATGATTATTGAAGGCTTGTAAACGTACCACTTATATGGTGTGGAAATAACAAGTTGTCACATGTGATAGATCGATTGTCCCGTCTCGTACTAGTGCTTTAAATTTCGTTGCATAATTTATTCCTCAAGATCTTCCAACGCCTCTGGGCACAGTTAACCGGTGACGCCAGGAAAAGCAGTTCCCAGTAGTGGGAACATACCGTAAAGAGTGAGGAGGAAGAGGCAGAGAAAATGGAGAATAATCAAACACGGTAATTGTCTTTTTTGTGTAGTAATTAAAAGTGTTGTTTTGCGTGATAGTTGGAATATTCTTTTGGGAAATCAATCCGAGCCTATGATATTTGACCGAACATTGTCTCAAGGAGAGTAGACATGCATTCGAAAGTTTTAAGTAAACACCCAAAAATTAACATAGAATTATGATTTCACTCGTGTGCTCGTCATTAGCCGTTTCCATTCATTTCCAGTACCATTTACTGGTACTTATCCATTGATGTGCTCCTTCGTATCCTTTTCGGAAAAAGACATCGAACACGGAGTTACATACACGGGGTCACGAAAAAGATTTAGTAAGCTGTACGAACGAAAATTCGTAATACGTAAATTCGATCTTCCAAGTAGTACGCTTATGGAATTCCAAAAGTTTAAGGGGGTATTACACCCTAGACACTCGTTTTTGAAGGTGATATTTGGAAATTAATTCTGACAAACCTAGCTCACCTACAGGGCAGGGGTTTCGCACACATATTTAGTAGTGTTCGAACTATCATCGCAAACTTTTGCTATGCATTATATTGAAAATTGCACGATTGAACACGTTTCATAATTTCTTCTTGCAGCAGCATTAGAAAGTCAATCACTTTTATGGAAGTCGCACAAAACTGTGTAGTTATGAGATTCTTAAAATACATAGGTACGCGACACGCTATTGAATAACTGTTGAGTCATGTAGTATGATAACATTACTCGTGTATATTACAAAAATGTATATACATGTTTACTATGATATTAAAAGTTTCCGAATTGAATACCATGTGTAGCACTTGCTGTTAGTAGGCAGAGTACATACTCCTTCGCCGAAATCATTGTATATAGAGTAATAACGACGAATCACTCCCTCGTTGAGAGTAACATCGTAAAATACGACATGCATGTCTTAAAAGCCTTAAAATAATATTGAAGTATATGGTAAATTAGTTGTCACTTACGTCACGACGCGACGTATGGGCTTGTAGACAGCCGTATTATTTCTATATTATTTTATACCGCTCCAAAATTCTGTATGCTCATCTCATACAGTCCTCCTGCAGTTAGCTGACAGGGTTTGCTAGCTCTCAGTTGCATTATGTTCAGCATTCTTTGCATTCTTGCTGACGTGTAGTACCATTTGGAGTTGTAGCTATTATAATATCCTCCACGAATTACGCTTGGTTCGATTATGATTATTGCCGCAGTACATATAATTGAAAACGTACATATGGTCGAGTACTTCTGCGCTGTATTCCGAGAGTACTTGCCCGGGCAAACTGAGGAAGAACAAATGAAATTTCTGTCCGCCGAAGAAAATAATGTATCTGACGGCTAGTTTCATGTCATCCAAATGCATAACCGTCTGTGGAAAAGAATGTCAGAGAGTTTATCGGTTCCACGCGTCCGCATTACCCCCGGCGAATCGTCTCTTACTTGAAAAGCTGTGACGCTAATGGCGATTATGTTAAATCCGACTTGAAGCAGGAAGTTCATTCGGTTCGTTGCATCCAGGAAATCGAAGAATCTCGAAACAGAAAGGCACGAGCGGGTTACCCACACAGCACCATAACATTGCAGCAACGTCTCTGCAATATTGCTGTGCAAGATTGCAATGTTGCACCATAACATTGCAGAGACGTTGCAGGTTCAGTCCTATGTCCGCCTTCGCAATATTGCAGGTGTGTATTTTTGCAATGTTGCGGCAGCATTGCAAACATGTAGTCTTGCAATGTTCCGGCAATGATTCTGCAACGAAACGGCAAAATTGTGGCAATGATCCTGCAACTCTTCGGAAATATTGCGGTGCGAGATTACAATGTTGCACCGTATCGTTGCAGGGAAGTTACAGGTTCATTCCTATGTCCGCCTTAGCAATGTTGCAGGAGTATATTCCCGCAACGTTTCGGAAATTTTACAGCAATAGTCCCACCGTAACGTTTCGGGGCAGTGAGAGACGCGACGACATGAATGTGTGCAGAATCGTAGCAGTATAACGCCCGTGTGTCTTTTTCTCATAGAAAATATTTTTACCCCAAGGGGGATTCGAACCGTAAACCTCTAGCATCGTAGACCAGTCTTTCCCAAGTAGGGGAAATGTACTCCCGAAATACATGTTTCGGTTCTCCTTCCAACGCTGCGCCTTCAGCTAAGGTGGGACGACTTCTACTACCCTCTCTCCGAGGACACAGTAAGGTCGCTGGGAAGCATGCTGGGCGCTTTAGGGCGAAAGTACCAAATGTGTCAAATTTTTATAGGAAATTTCATAATGACTTCAAAATAGTAGGAAAAATTAAAATTTAAACTAGCATTTCAAAATGACGTAAAAAGAATTTAAAAATACTTACTTTCGCCCTAAAGCGCTGAACATACTTCCCAGCGACGTTACTGTGTCCTCGGAGAGAGGGTAGTAGAAGTTGTCCCACGCTGTTGTCAACGCTGCGCCTTAGCTGAAGGCGCAGCGTTGAAAGGAGAACCGAAAGATGTGTTTCGGGAGTAAAATTGCTTACTTATTCGAACTTATACTCCTACCGTGCAAAACATTAAACTCAAATTATTCAAAAACGAAGGCTCATTTGACAAACCTATTAGGGATTTTTAACACTGTAGGTGCGGACTCTAACTTTAACCCGGTGTCATTTTAGGTTAGGTTGGAAAGTAGTCTTTAGACTAAACCTTTGCATTTGTCTTTTCATCTCTCATTTCTCTTGCTTGATCAAGAGACGCGGTCGCGTCTGGAAGCTAATTCCCCTCCCCCTCTACCCTTAGGCACACTGAGCGACCAAGTCTCTATACACGAATGATAGCGAAATTGACAGGTCCTCGCAGCTATTTTGGCCGTATTATCTTATCTTAGTCCCGGTGTTATAACATGATTAAACGAATAATTTTTTTTTTTCGAACCCATTTGTCGTTTTAAAGAAGCATGAAAGAAGCTAAATGCCTTGACGTATGAAAGAAGCGGAGAACGAGAATTTTTTAATTTTTTTCGTGAATTAAAGGAAATTAGCTTTCATACATGAGCCATGTTTATGGGGGGGGGGGGGAGAGATTGTATATACGTGTTTGTGCAATAAAGACGTTTAATAATAATAATAATTTCACACATTAAAATATATAGTATCTACTCTATCTAAAGAAATTAAATTCATTTTCAAATCTCTTCTATAATTTAAATTCATGTACAAACAACTTTCGCAATAACACTTTTTTCATATCTTCAACGGCCAGCGAGAAATTCTAGCGTATCCAGTTAAATGAAACATGCTGTAGAATCTACTCGACGTCATATTTCAAATTTCGTCAAAGTCATAGTTGCTTCAGAATATTGCTGTACTGTTTCTACAATATTTCCACTACAGTATTGCACGGCAATATGTAGACAATTTTGCTGGGTCGTTGCCACTGAAACATTGCACATCGATGTGCGTGCAATATTGCCGAAATATTGTAGGATCGCTGCCAGTGGAACATTGCACGCCGATGCGCGCAATGTTGCCGAAATATTGTAGGATCGTTGCCATTGGAACAGTGCACGTCGATGTGCGCGCAATATTGCAGAAATATTGTAGGATCGTTGCCAATGGAACATTGCTCGGCAACGTTCTTGCAATATTGCAGGAACGTTCCTACAATATCGCAATGCAACCTGCAACAACGCAATATTGCAGCAACGTTCCTGCAATACAGCTGCAACGAAGTGTGCTGTATGGGTAATTGAATTCTGTGGCATCCATCACTGCCTTTCGTTGTTTCAGTTTAGTATTAATCAATCAGTACAAACTGGATGGCTTTATTGTGGGCGACCACGCATTCCCTAATTTTTTGGAGTCCATCGTCCATCGAGGCGCATTCCATTGTAGCTACATCGTTACGTTCTGTTGCTTTCTTAATCATAGATCTGCGTTTATCACAATTACTCGAATGAACATACGGTTTCCGTATTTTTTGCGAAAGTAATGAATTTGATGGTCGATCGATTTCATTTTGAAGGAACAATTGCAATGACATTAACAATGCGCGAGGAGTGAAACGTCGGTTAGTAAATTTTAAATCAGTTTAAGGAACATGTGGATAAGTTTTCTTCTCGGTCTTCTGTGTTCATTTATATGTATACGGTAAAGGCAGGTAATATGGAACGGCACGTAATATGGAACTTCGTAAAATTTCGATAAATAAATAACGAACTCTTCAGGCAATCGTGTATATTAAATCCCTAGATACAATAGACGATGATACTGACAATTGAGCCTCAGTCGGGCATCCATCATTGAAAAAGAAACGTTTATATTTTTCATGGGGTGTAAAAGTTTCTGAAAAGTGCATCAATTAGTTAAATATTGTAGTGAAGGTAAGTTATACAGTATTACCTTGGTATAATTTATCAATAAATATGTGTGTCATGATTATTCAACAAAAGTTAACCAATAAAGTTACTTTTTTCTTAGCATAATTCTTAATTTCTTGTCAGAACAGGTGTGCACGTAATATGGAACATACCGAGTAACAAACATGAATTTGGTAATGATGATGGCGACGTTGATGCGGAATGCTTATTTTGCGATGTTAATAATAAAAATAATGACAATGAAAAGTAGACCCAATGTATTCGCTGCATTCAGGGGGCACGCGAAGAATGTGGAGCTTCCGACGTATTTATTCACGTGCCCAACGTGTAGGAGACGCAGAAAACAGGAATAAATTCCAAAAATGACGTATATTTATTTATATCTGTTACTTAATAAATCTTAATTTTTAATAAAAGAAAGTAAAGATTTTTTAGTTTTCTTTACAAATTTCCTAGGTGTTCCATATTAAGACCCATTTTTTCGAACGGCTGATTTTCACTCTTTTTAGTTTTTTTATTATAATTGCGAAACCATTGGATTTTTTATATTTGACTATTTGTCTGTAAATATGATTATGCATTAGTCCCTTCGCTTCCCGTGTTAGTTTTATTAAAAAACACAAATTCCCCTGCTTTTGACAAGCTTTTGAAATCAAGTGTTCCATATTACCTGCCTTTACCCTAATATGCATGATACATTGTCACAGTGTGGTATTTTAAATTGCAATATTATATTTACCCGCATATGGCGAACAGCGCAGATGCATGATGAGTGATGATCATGTTTAAGGAATCCACGGACACTATGATTATTATAGTGACTGTGGAACACCACATTGAATGTACGTATATCGGGTAAAAATGCTCTTTGTTGTTCACAAAGTAGTAAAGGCTAAATATCTCTTCCCGTTCTCGTGTTTCGTTCAGCGGTATAATGATATCCAGCATTGGATTGACCAGTGGGAGTGACACGAATGGCACTAAAAATGATAACAGTACACCTGAAAAGTAACACATTGTAACTGATCTCGAAATATTTCTCACAAATATTTAGTGCGAAGACCACAAGAATGAAATACCTACATCTGTACAGGTGCGCGATTCTGCCCCCTCTCCCAGTAATCTCGTCTAAAGTATCCATATCCCTGATGAACACTGGATTTGTCCAATCACTTTCCACGGTGAGAAATACTTTTCTAAACTACAATATTTGAAACTTCTATGGTCCCGCGCGTTTAACGATCGTCTGTTTGTGCAGCAAGGAAATTGTACGTACGTTTTCACGGTTAAAATGCAGGCTTAATAATTTGATGAGACCGGTAGTGGTCGTAACAAAATGTGGTAGAGTCTCGATGGCTCCGTCCAAATCCTTGTTGCATATTGATACATAGAATTGCAATAACTATCGAATCACAGACCGTGGTCGTGCGACAATATTATCTGATTATTATTCATTTTCACATTTAGAGCTGGTTAATTTTGTTTTTGGATATTCCATCGGCAGCATAGTGTAACGAATTTGAAAATGGTCCACTTACCGTCGGTAGTATGAGACTTATGGAACTGCACGCCAACGCAGTTGCAATGCATTTGTTGTTCAAGTCCGATTGAGCCGGATATTGCCCCAGAAATACAAGGTATTTCTTCAGTGGTTTGTAATGAGAAACGTCGAACGTGCCGCTTCCTCGACGTCCTCTTCTATGAACCACTGAATGGCCTGAATTCGATTAGGCTTTCGATTACATTCGAACATGGGATAAATTATTGCAGCGTTACTATAATGAATGAAGATACGTGAGAATCTCGTGAAATGGGTGACCTGTCCAGTGAGTGAACGCTTAAGCTGCATGTCTCTTAAAATTAGTATTCAAAAATCATTATTTAATCCCCTGAATGTTATTGCTGTAAGCGAGCTGTTTAATTAATAAAGTCAGACATGCCGGAACATAATTCTAGTAATGTTTATATGTTATAACTTTCATTAAAAGTCTGGCAGAGGATTAAATAAAAAATGGGCTAATGACCAGTGAGTGAACATAAATTTCTAATGAATGAACAAGGTTACCCCAGTGAATGAACGGGATGATAACAGTGGTTAGGTTTCCAATGCATTTATACTATATTTTGTATAAATAATTTTTCATTCTCCAATTGCAATAATATTATTGATTTTATACTTTACTAGTCTTATAAGATCATAATCATGCAGAGCTGAAATTAATTTTCTGGCGTGGGTTAAGAGAAAACCTGTCAAGAAAAAAAAAGACAGGTTAAGTTGTTCATTCATTGGTAAAGAAATGTCCGCGTTTGCCAGGTCGTGAGGACAACTGTTGAATAAACGGAATTGATGCCGTATCGGATATAATAAAACGGAAGAAACGCTTTTGCGACATATCTGTAGGTCTCCAGTCTAAATTTCAGTGTCAGTTTCAACGTGAGTGAGTGCCATAGGTGTTAATTTTTCGTATTATATGAGCAACGTTCATTCACTGGGGGGTGTTCACTCACTGGACAGGTCACCCTAACGACTGAGAAAAAAGCGTGAGAATTTTGTTGCGTCGTTGCATTGTTTCGTATCAGCACATGAATTTAAAAAATAAGTAAAACCGCACTCTCTTCCCAGTTACAGTAAGTTTACAGTGAGATTCTAGCCGTGAAACTAATATGATTGTAGTACACGTGGCATGCTTTCATCTTACTATTCATATTTCGGGATCTTTTGCTAGTAATCCCTACACCGAGATAAATGTGAATAGTATCAGAAAAACTGTCCTGTTGCAACTATAGAGTCAGTTTTATACGGCCGAGTGGGAAGAAGGTGTTCCGTCAACCAGGCGAGGGTGCTTTAATCTTTAATGTCGTACTACGATTATCGGGTGCTTGTAAACGTACCACTTATATGGTGTGGAAATAACAGGTTGTCACATGTGATAGATCGATACCTCGTTCCGTCTCGTACTAGTGCTTTAAATTTCGTTGCATAATTTACTCCTCAAGATCTTCCAACGCTTCTGAGCACAGTTAACCGGTGACGCCAGAAAAAGCAGTTCCCAGTAGTGGGAACAGACCGTAAAGAGTGAGGAGGAAGAGGCAGAGAAAATGGAGAATAATCAAACACGGTAATTGTCTTTTTTGTGTAGTAATTAAAAGTGTTGTTTTGCGTGATAGTTGGAATATTCTTTTGGGAAATCAATCCGAGTCTATGATATTTGACCGAACATTGTCGCAAGGAGAGTAGACATGCATTCGAAAATTTTAACTAAACACCCAAAAATTAACATAGAATTATGATTTCACTCGTGTGCTCGTCATTAGCCGTTTCCATTCATTTCCAGTACCATTTACTTGTACCTATCCATTGATGTGATCCTTTGTATCCTTTTCGGAAAAAGACACCGAACACGGGGTTACATACACGGGGTCACGAAAAAGATTTACTAAGCTGCACGAACGAAAATGTTTGATAAGCGGATCTTCCAAGTAGTACGCTTATGGAATTCCAAGAATTTAAGGGAGTATTACACCCTAGACCAGCGAAGATCAGATGGGCGGTCCGAGGACGCTAGCATCTATAGCGTCTTCTACGTGCTGCGTGGAAGAGGGGACTCGAAGCCAATGAAGCGGCTGGCATGCCACGGATATGGAAACCTCTATTAGTGTGTGTGGTGGCTCGTACTCTTAAGGTGAAGTTCCACGCCGCGTGGCTCGCCGCCTCGCCGAGCCTGGACGAGCCGAGCCACGAGCCGTGGAACTTCACCTTAAGAGTACGAACCACCACACACACTAATAGAGGTTTCCATATCCGTGGCATGTATAGAGGAAACCTTCTTCAGCGTCAAAGAACTCATGTTGGGCAGCTCTCTCTTCTGTGCTGACAGTCGTAGGGTAAGTGTGGGTATTACTGCGGACTTTTAAGGTAGATTAACTTTAGAACCCTCGATACGGCGTTCAAATGATTGAAAGTTCCTCCTTCTTTTTTTAAAAGAAATGTGGGACCTTAATAATTCCATAAAAAAATTTGAGGGCGGGGTAATAAGCGCAGTTGCTTAAAAACACAGAGATTTGTCGATCAATGTCATTGCAGGAGTTACTGCGGACATGCATGCATTACTGCATGCCAGTTACTAACGAAATACCAGTTACTGCGCATGTATTACTGCGGTCTGATGTCAGGCGAAACATAACCTTAATACCTTTGCAGGTTACGTAGACAGAAGTGAATACGGTCGGAAGAAAGGTTAGGTGGCGCAATGGCCGGTCCGCAGTAATACATGCACATGGTGTAAAGTACTGTAGCTAATACTGCGGTGACAAATAAAAATTAAAACTAAAATGTAGACAACTGATTCATTGTTTTTCTGAAAAAATAACTCTTATTCTACCGAGCAATAATGCTACATTACATGTATTACTATTAATAACAAAAATATAAATGTTTTTCTAGTAGGTGTTCATGACCGCCATATCGGGAATCGACCGAAGTTTCGCCTTGACGAATTTCAAACTACGATAAAAGAATTAATAATAACTTTGCTGTACATATTTATTAATAATTACCTGTAATAGAGTTTAAAATAATTTAACTAACTAATCTAACATTATCTAACATTAAATATGATCTGTTTTAGAATATCCGCAGTAATCGGGGCATCCGCAGTAATACCCACACTTACCCTAGCCTGTTTAGATATGTACAAGGGACGAGGGAACGCGTACATGCCACACCCCGACCTTAAGCCCCCTATAACTCTGGGAGTACTCCCAAATTCATGTTAATCTTTTAGGGACATATTTTCGAGACCCTAAACTATTAGAAAAGCAAAAAATTCGAATTTTAGGGGGTAATGCCCCCTTAATACAGCAGCGTCCAAGCAAAAAGTGTGTAATAAATTTATACAATGTAGCAAATTATAATCATGTTCAAATACACGAACATCTTTTTCCGTTCAGGTGTTCAAGATAAGCGAAATGTTTATTCGTCAACTATTACAATTAAAAGAGATGTCTGTGGATAAACCTACGGTAAACGTTAAAAGGCATACAACCCCGCGGATTTTGATCGACGCTTTACGATCTGATTGCAATGGGGAATTATTACTGTCGAACACTCAATTTGGCGACAAGTAAAATAGTTTATCAGTTATATACAAAAAAAAATTTAAATTGATAAATGATATATCATACAAATAAAAATATTTTATACTTTAAAGAAATATTGAAGAATGGTTAACACTGTACGTACTGAATTACTCGTATACCCCTGCCTAGGAGAATGATCAATTATTAAGAGTGAAATGTCGGACATAGGGAGGTTTCGTTTATGGTGCCCGATAAAACAGAAAACACAATGGGCGCTATAATGACAAGGTAGAAAGTGTCAGAGCGGAGATGATTGCAGGCATGTCGTTCCCGATGTCAATACAGCTTATTTCTCCCTGTAATCGTGTACTCGCTAAATTCTTCTTCATGCCGTTGGTTTACCGTTGCGTTCATTCGCGGTGAAGCAATACGTACACCGAGTCGCAAAACATCACGCCCTGTTTGAACAGCTTCATAAAAGTTTATGTTTTGCAACCACGGAAAAAATATCATATTGATTGCTTTTCATCAACGTTACTAAAAGCCTGTTCTGAATTTCGTTTCCCATCTTTCAGAAAACCATTCGTACGGTATTCAATTTCCAATTTTTTTCACGGCTTCCGAACAAATTGAACAATTGAATACCTATGTTTCATAATGTGCTTCTTTTTGCTGCAGCATTAGAAAGTCACTTCTATTCAAATCGCACAAAACTGTGTAATTATGAGACTCTTAAAATACGTACGCGACACGTTATTGAATAATTGTTGAAGTGTCATATAGTATGATAACTTTACTCCTGTACATTACAAAGATGTATATAAATGTCTATTATAATATTAACATTTTATGAATTGAATATACCATTCCAAGCACTTGCTGTTAGTAGGCATAGTACACATTCCTTCGCCGAAATCATTGTATATAAAGTAATAACGAAGAATCAATCCTTCATTGAGAGTAACATCGTAAAATACGACATGCATGTTTTAGAAGCCTTAAAATTGAAGTTTATTTACCATTAGTTGCCACTTACGTCACGATGCGATGCACATGCTTGTACTTAGAGAGCCGTATTATTTCTATATTATTCTATACCGCCCCAAAATTCTGTATGTTCATCTCATACAATCCTCCTGCAGTCAGCTGTCAGGGTTTGCTAGCCCTCAGTTGCATTATGTTCATCATTCTTTGCATTTTCGCTGACGTGCGGTACCATTTGGAGTTGTAGCTATTACAAGATCATCGACGAATTATTCTTGGTTGGATTTCCATTATTGTCGTAGTTACTAAATACTACGCCTCTTTCCTTCGTTAGGTAATTGAAAACGTACATATGGTCGAGTACTTCTGCGCTGTATTCCGAGAGTATTTGCCCGGGCAAACTGAGGAAGAACAAATGAAATTTCTGTCCGCCGAAGAAAATAGCGTATCTGACGGCTTCTTTCATGTCATCCAGGTGCATAACCGCCTGTGAAAAAGAATGTCAGTGTGTTCATTGGTTCCACGCGTCGGCATTAACCCCGGTGAATCGTCTCTTACTTGAAACGCTGTGACGCTAAAGCCCATCATGTTTAATCCAACTTGAAGCACGAAGTTCATTCGGTTCGTTGCTTCCAGGAAATTGAAGAATCTCGAAACAGAAAGACACGAGCGGGTTAATTGAATTTTGTGGCATCCATCACTGCCTTCCGTTGTTTCAGTTTAGTATTAATCAGTCAGTACAAACTGGATGGCTTTATTGTGGGCGACCACACATTCCCTAATTTTTTGGAGTCCATCGTCCACTGAGGTGCATTCCATTGTAGCTACCTCATTATATTCTGTTGCTTTGTTAATCATAGATCTGCGTTTATTACAATTACTTTAATGAAAAAAATGTTTTGTGTATGTTTTGGGAAAGTAATAAATATGATGGTTCACCGAATTAATTTTGAAGGAACAATTACAATGAAGGAAACGATGCGCGCGGAATGAATCGTCGATTACTAAATGTTAAATGTGTTGAAAGAGCACTTGGTCTACTCTGTTCATTTATATGCGTAAAATGCATAATACATCGTCACAGTGTGGTATTTTAAATTCCAATGTTATACATATTTACCCGCATATGGCGAACAGCGCAGATGCATGATGAGTGATGATCATGTTTAAGGAATCCGCAGTCACTATGGATAATATAGAGATAATGGAACACCAGACCGAATGCATGTATATCGCGTAAAAATGCTCCTCGTTGTTTACAAAATAGTAAAGACTAAATAATTCTACCCGGCCCCGTGTTTCATTCAGCGGTATAATGATATCCAGCATCGGATTGATCATTGGGAGTGTCACGAATGATACGAAAAGTGATAACAGTATACCTGAAAAATAACACATTGCAACTGATCCCTAAATATTTCTCACAAACATTTAGTGTGAAGACCATCGGAATAAAGTACCTACTTCTGTACTGGTCCGCGATTTTGCTTCCTTTCCCGGTAATTTCCTCTAATATATCCATTTCCTTGCACGCCGCTTGCTTTTCCCAATCACTTTCCACGGTGAGATATACTTTTCTAAACTAAAATATTTGAAACGTCTATGGTACAGCGTGTTTAACGGTCGTCTGTTAGTACAGTAAGTTGTACGTACATTTTCTCGATTAAAATGAAGGCTTAATAATTTGATGACACAGACAGTGCCCGTAACAAATTGTGGTAGAGTCTCGATGGCTCCGTCCAAGTTCTTGTCGCGTATTGATACATAGAATTGCAATATCTACCGAATCACAGACAACGATCGTGCGACAATATTGTCTGATTATTATTCTCTGGTCCGTTTTGTCTTTTTTATATTCCATCGGCAACATACAGTAACGAAATAGAAATATTTCACTTACCGTCGGTATCATAAACGTTACCATACTGCCCACCATCACAATTACGATGGATTTGTTCTTCAAGTCCGTTTGAGACGGATATTGCCCAAGAAGTACCAGGTACTTCTTCAGTGGTTTGTAATGAGAGACTTTGAACGCGCCGCATCCTCGCCCTCCACTTCTCTGAAGCACCGAATGTCCCGAATGCCCTGAATTCGATTATTCTTTCAATTACATTTTAATATTAGAATAAATTATTGCCGCGTCACTGTAATAAATGAAGATACGCGAGAATCTGAATAATTAACGACTAAAAAATAACGTGACATTTAGGTATGTTTCATCATTGGTATATCAGCACATCAATTTCAAAAATAAATAAAACTACTTTCTTCCCAGTTACAGTAAGTTCATAATGAGATTCTACCCGCGAAACAAATATGATTGTAGTACACGTGGCATGTTTTCATCTTACTATTCATATTTCGGGATCTATTGCTAGCAACCCCTGGTGTACCGAGACCAACGTGAATGGTTTTAGCAAAACTGTCCTGTTGCAACCAGGAAACCGAACCCTAACCCGTACCCGGTTCGGTACGCCGTACCGCCGACTAACCCGTCTAACCGGGTAACAGAATTCCTCTGTAACCCTTACTAACCGGGTTAACCGGGTTAATGCGGTTACAGTAATATTGGAAGAATACAGGGGTTGGAGTGCGTATTAAGAAGTGAGAAATATTCGACTTCCTGTATTTCTAATCAGATCTTTCGCCGATGAAACTGACACCATGAACGATGTAATTCGGAAAATAATGAAGGAAATTCCATGCAAAATTCATTTCCATAATCCGAGGCTAATTTCGTTAATAATAGTCCGATTTACATGAAATTTGGTATGATTATCATCGGAAAAACATAAGGAATCCATCGACATCACTTCCATATCGATACGATAAAGACTAAAGAATTATTTTTTTCTGAATCGGGTATGAATCCTCGGTCGACCGTAGCGAATTGGGGTCGGCGCCCCGCAGTTAAGGGGTGAAAATGTGAAATATCCATTTCAACGTAGTAATAAATTCTTTATTCTTTATCGTATCGATATAGAAGTAAAACCAATGGATTCCTTATGCTTTCCTGATAAAAATCATACCAAATGTCATGTAAATCGGACAACTTTTACACAAACAATTTGTATTCCTTATGTAAAAGTAATCCGATTGACATGAAATTTGGTATGACTTTCATCAGGAAAACATAAGGAATCCAGTGGTGTCACTTCCATATCGATACGATAAAGAATGGAGAATTTCTTAATACGCTGAAATGGATATTTCACATTTTCACCCCTTAACTGCGGGGCGCCGACCTCAATTAGCTACGGTCGGCCGAGGATTCATACCCGATTCAGAAAAAAAAAATTCTTTATTCTTTATCGTATCGATATGGAAATGATATCGATGGATTCCTTATGTTTTTCCGATGAAAATCATACCAAATTTCATGTAAATCGGACTGTTTTTAACGAAGCCAGCTTGAAATCATATAAATCGATTTTCCATTGAATTTCTTTCATTATGGTCCGAATTACGTCGTTCTTGGTGTTAGTTTCATCGGCGAAACATAAGAGATCGATCGGTGTCGTTTTCCTAAAGATCAGATGAGAAATGCGGAAATCCTGGACAATTCTCAAGTTTTAATGGTATTCAAACCCCTTCGAGGGCCGAAAGCCATAAAATTCGGTGAGGCACTCCGGGGGCTTGTCCTCGCTACGGGGTACCAGGCCGCATCCATCGTCAGGCGTAGCTCCTTGCCTTAAATGACTGTCTAGTCTAGACAAGACTGTCTTATTTCGCCAGTAACCGGCTCGTAGCGGGTTAACCGGGTTACTTCGGTTTCTTCTAGAATTTAGGAACCGTTCCCTCGCGGTTACTGCGGGTTACAGAAACCTTCCTTGGTTAACCGGGTAAGGGTTAGGGTTACTAGTCGGTTCGGATCCCTGGTTGCAACTATAGGCTTAGTTTTATACGGGCGAGTGGGAAGGTGTTCCGTCAACCTGACGACGGTGCTTTAATTTTTCATGACGTACTATGATTATCGGGTCCTTGGACACGCAATACTTACAGGGTGTGGCAATATCGGATTGTCACAGGTGATAGATCGACATCCTGTCTCGTCTCGCACTAGTGCTTTCAATTTCATTATATAGTTTACTCGTCAAAGTAGAAGCTGATACGATTAAACGTATAGTCTGAGAAATCTTCTAACGCTTTCGAGTGCAGTTGCCGGGTGAAGCCAAGAAAAGTAGTTCCCAGTACAGGGAAGAGACCGTGAAGAGTAAAGAGGAGGAGAAAATGGAGAATAATCAAACACGGTAACTGTCTTTCTTTGTGTTGTAATTAAAAGTATTGTTTTGCATGATAGTTGTAGTATGCTTTTGGGAAATCAATTGGAGCCTATGATATTTAACAGAACATTGTCGTAAGGAGAATAGACATGCCTTCAAAATTTTTAAGTAAACGCCCAAAAGTTAACAGAGAATTATGATTTCACTCGTGTGCTCGACATTGGCCGTTTTCATTCATTTCCAGTACCATTTACTACTATCTGTCCAGTGCTCTACTCATTCCTATTCTCAGTATAGCATAGACTATAGACAGCTTCCAGTGACGATGAAAAATCATTCCCTTAGTGATGTCAGCATCATGAAATACGACACGCAGGTTTTAACGATCTTAAAATCAAAGCCTGCGTTATTAAAATTTCTGTGCACGCCGTAATCGTTTGGTTATTATTTTCATTACACACCATTCCGAAATTCTCTATGTTCATCTGATACAACCCCCCCGCGGTTATCATGCACGGTCTGCTGGACTTCATCTTCATTATGTAGAGCATCTTTTGTATCTTCACTGGTGTCTGATACCATTTAGAGGCGTATCTGTCGCGAAACACGTGAACGTAATGCATTAAAGGTTCTTCCTTCTCTTGCATCGCATTCGTATAAACAACGTACATATCATTGGCTAATCCCAAACTGTAATCGACGAGCGCTTGTCCAGGCAAGCTGAGCACCAACAAGTGAAATTTCTGAGCGCTGAGGAATATAGCGATCCTGAAAACTTCCCCCGGCTCGTTCAAATGCATGAGGATCTGGGAAAGGAAAGCGTTTATGGGTCCTATTAGGCCCGGTGCAGACGAGCGATGCGGCGTCGTGGCGATTTCGCACCGGTGACGTAGTGCGATTTGGTAGGTTTATGTTTTTATGTGGACAATTTCTAATAATACAATGCACACGAGCGTGCGATTTCGCTACCACATTGCAAATGAATAACGGAGGGATTAGTTGTTAAAAGAGTAAAAAATGGTACATATATAACAATATAAAAACCAACATTATTTAATAATTTTATCATTTCCGCGGTAAATACTGCAAATGCAAGATTAATCTAATCATTGAATAAAGATTATTGACATAAAAAATGTTGTTTTAGTAGACTGTTTTCACGTTCCCTTTGTAATGAAGACATAATTCACTTTATGCTGGTTTCATCAGACCCAATTATAAGTGCTTTGATAGTCCATACACCAAAAAAATTAAAGACTTGTGTGACCAAGCTAAAAACTTATTAATTTCTGATAATAATAACGAACAGGAGTCGGACGATGAAAATAGGGTCATGGACGAGACAGTTGACGAATTTTAGTTATTAAAGACCATGTGTCAGTAAGTAAACAAACAATTAAGATAATCACGGAAAAAATAAAAAAAATTGTAAAACTGAAAAATCAAAAATGTATAAAAAAGTTTAAAAAGTTCAAATACTGGGTTTAGGGTTATTTATTTATGTCTAGCAAAATACGCATGCTTCGCTACGGTAGAATAATTAAAAGGAATTACTTTTATATCTGCTTGTGCTAATGTTGGTTATTATATCCTTATATACTATTTTTAACAACTACTCTTTAGTATAGCATTCTATACGTATAATGCAACTTTCTAGACTTATAAAATATAAAGCTATAGCTTTAGGATTTCAATAAACAACGTGTTTCGTTTGTATGATCCCTATTTTACTAGTATTTGTCGAGTTTGGGCGACCATATTGGATCCGCCATCTTCTTTTCCAAAAAACCTGTAACGAATTTGTAATCAGCGATACCTAATATCCCAGTATACCAAGTTTTGTTGATTTTCATTTTTGATTTGGCGTGGGATTTGATTTTTGACGCCGACTGTGTCATTTTCGACTACTGTGCGTCGCCGCGTCGCTCGTCTGCACCGGGCCTTATACCTATGCCTCTCGAGTCAGCATCGTAGGAAAACAGAATTATGTTTTTTCCTCACCTGAACACCAGTGATGCTAATAGCGACCACGCTCAGTCCAACCTGAAGCAAATAACTGTTTCGGTTGCTATTGCCAATGAGCTCGTAAAGCCTCAAAACGTAATAAAGGAACAAGTCAGTTGAATTTTGTAAATTGCTCGTTACTTTCGCCAGATTTATTAGGATTTAGGTGCTACAAACTGTATGGCTTTATTGTGGCCGATCGCATATTGCTTGAAGTGTTGGTACAAATCGACAGTTCCACTTGCACGCTCCGTTGCTTGTTTAATCTGATATCTGTATTAGGAAAGAGAACTCATATCATGTAATGAAATAATGACAGACGAGTCTGTTCCGTTGGGATAATTTCTGGCAGATGCACAGAGACGAATTGGCCCGAAGTCATGGTCAAAAGTTAAATAATTTTTTTCATTTTGACAAATCTGTGAATTGTACTTGATTTATGAAATATCAGAGTATGTTTTTCCATTAAAACCAATTTTTAATCAAAAAGTAAATGTTTTTTTCAGGTAAAACTAGTATTATGTTACTATTTATTGTCGAGGTAACAAGATAATCTGTCAATATTGGTATTATCTAATATGCTTGAAATTCATATTTATATTAATTGCATTATTTATTAAATGTTTCTAGAGCTGTGGTAGATAAAAATACGAGACCTACATATATATGGATATGGTTTTCTTTCTTTGTTGCGAATAGTCGTTTATCAAGCTAGATTAAACTTTGATTTCTTTCTTAATGTAAAGTTTAAAGGTCACGGAAGCTCTGATTGAAATTTGATGCGACAATCTGCGACTTTACCAGTTATTGTCATTCGTAAATATTAATTTTGGCCACAATGTTCAATTCTATAGTTAAAAAAGAGTTGGTAAGTTATTGCATATATTCAACAGTGTATTATAACAACTATTATTTACGATTAAATATCAAGTAGAATGTGTTTTATGATTATTATGAGAGTGTACACGTGTAATTGAATGTTTTAAATATATTATAATAATATAATTCAATTTTTTTCATTAAAACGGTACATGATCATTTTTTCTACAGTCATGTTATTTATTTCAACAATTTAACTTAGATTTGAAGATACAGTATACACTCATTATAAGCCCGTTTCTACCATGCGTTATACGCTCGGTGACTATCCACACCATTGGAATCCTTCGGACGAGAGTGAGAAAATCCGAGAACGAGCGAAAGGCTCTTTCGTTGCTCCTCGCTCGCTCTTCTTGGGGTTTCTCACTTGCCCCATTAGCCGCGCGGAATAGTGTCCACAACGCGCCGTAAGCCCCCGGCGGGCTTATAACTATTTAGTGCGTAATGTATTAGCTTTGGTCGCGATTTCGGGCAAATTCACCAGTTTGGTACGATTGCCAGGACATTAGAAAGAAGATTAACAAATATTTACGATACCTTACAACTTTGGATAATGAATAGATACATATTTACCCGCATATGGCGAACAGTCCGCAAGTGTGATGAACGAATACCATGTACAAAGAATCGATGGCGATTATAATCATGACAGTGGAAAACGTACTCCACGCCATATGGAGATATATGGGATAAAAACATTCGTCGGTGTCCACGAAGATGTAATTAAGCTGAAATATGTGACGCCGTGGTCGGGCCTCTTTCAGTGGTAGAACGACATCCAGAAAAACGGGAGTCAACGGAATTAATAGGAATAACATCAGAAACGTTAACAACGTTCCTGCAAAGTTCACTTCGATTTTAAGGAGAGAAACCCAGCGAGAATTACGAGAAAGGTACTCACTCCTGTATAGTAGAGCTATATTAGACCCTTGGCTGGCAACCTTACTCAGAACACTTATTTCATTGCTGATTCTCAATGCTGCCCATTCCCCGTGCACGAGTTTAAACAACTGTTTATACTGTAAAGTAGATCCGCATGATTTTCCATTGAAATAGTAAGATTCTTTTGTGTAACCCATCGAATAAATACCTTTTCTCTGTTCGTGTTGTGGTTGACCAATTTTATCGTACTAACGAGAAGCGTGACTAAGATCGGGACACAATCCATCATTCCATCTGGATCGTTGTCGTGTAGCGATTTAAACAACTGAAACAACTATCGAGTGGTAAGTATCTGCTATCATAGTGTTTGGCTGCTCTGCTTGTGATGTTTGCTACTTTAGTATTGTTCCTCCTCATGCGTTAACAATCGTATCGCGAGTAAAATAAATTAGACGCTCGCAACATCTCACTTACCGATGGTAGTAAAAGACTTATGTTACTGACTGTAAGCACAGCTAATCTGATCTTACGATTTCGATCCGTTTGTAATGGAGACTGGCCCACCATTGCCATATACATTTCAAGTGTCTTGTAACCGGGCACGTCGAATAAGTTAATCTGTCCACTCTCGGTCCTCTGAAACACTGACGATTCTGAGTTCATTTCAGATTGACGAACGAACGATCAGGTTGACGTGTAAACATATACACAGTTATTATAACAGATGAAAAATTGTAGCCATTAACAATTGACACTTGCAGCCCGATAACACTGTTCACCACGCATTGAAATCACCCGAGCAGCGTCTCTATCGAAACACGTGTAGGAGTCAAGATTACAGATCTGCATTGTTCTTTGTCACAATACGTTCGTCGCACGTCATTCTTACTCGTCGCTCGCGCTCTCTCTCTCTCTCGTTGTCTTTATGTTCCTTAGTCCTTTCACCCCTTCGCTCGGTCTAGAACTGTCGCAGCGCGGTGTCACGCGGCGTATATACCGTGGTGTACCGGTGCCCGGTGGTGAGCAATCAGGATGATTGGGCCCACCTCCGATCGTTAGGCACGCACACACTCGCGCACACCCGAGCCATCGACATGACATACGAGATGCGCGTGATCGCAACGTGAGACTTTTCTTGGTAAACACTTGCGACAGCTGTGTTCATTGATCCATCAGCTGATCGCAAATGTTTACCTCTTCGATCTTGGATTTGGTTCCATTTTCTAAACACTTAGAAGGTGATAAGCACACTCTAAGTGTTAACTGTATGGAATGTATTTTTAAAATATTTGATCACGCTCTACGAAGACGTTCTAGGAATATTATTAACTAAAAAGGAGGGTCAAAAGTACTGATTCTCACCATTGTTCGCCATGTTTCAATTCCTTTAATTAAAATCCTGCAAAATATAGAACCTGCTGTGAATCTGGTCTGCCAGGTATATGAGGGTCTCTTCAGAAACCGAGGAAGAAAAATCATAAAGCGAACGCATTTCAATCATTCATGTTCAACGATCTCGCCGGAATCGCAACTATTAAAGGAAATATAGGTTGTCATGCGTGACACACGGAGTCGGTACGTACTGTACAGTGATATGTTTGTGACATCCTACTATCACCTATTCTATAGCCCCTATTGATTTACTGGATCCGTTCTCTCTTCTATTTGAACAGTTCGTTCAGTGTTGCTGTGAATATCACTGGAAGTGTACTACAGACGTTCATTTACTTCTCCACGATTTCAAACAAAAGAAACTAAGAACACGATGCTCTTTTATTTGCATATTATAAAATGCGCAAATAGAGGAATAACGTATTCATCGGTAACTATACATCTTGTTTCTATTCACGATCAGTACGAATAACTTTGTCAAGCAGACAATCGTTTTTACGTTCGAGGGAATGTACTCAACACATGTAATGCTCGAAATGATCTTTACGACCTAAAAAAATGTTTTACTGCTTTTCTGGATCCACCTTTATGTTTTATATATTGGGAATTAGGCCATAGAAACACAACACACATTGCTGGTTTTCAATCTTGGTTTTATTCAGGACACTTGGAAGGAACGTCTTTATAAAACGAAATAGTTCCTCAGAATGAATTCTTGAGGCGAGATCCGTCAAGCACATGGACTCTATCGGTTGGTCATGCTAGCGCTATAAACATCCCGATATCTAGCGTAGTTATGATGACAATACAAAATTTTGAAAAAAAAACGGGAAGGGTGAAAAAATTGCACGATTGAACACGTTTCATAATTTCTTCTTGCAGCAGCATTAGAAAGTCAATCATTTCTATGGAAGTCGCACAAAACTGTGTAGTTATGAGATTCTTAAAATACGTAGGTGCGCGACACGCTATTGAATAACTGTTAAGTCATATAGTATGATAACTTTACTCGTGTATATAACAAAAATGTATATACATGTTTACTATGATATTAAAAGTTTCCGAATTGAATTCCATGTGTAGTGCTTGCTGCTAGTAGGCATAATACATACGCCATCACCGAAATCATTGTATATATAGTAATAACGACGTATCACTCCTTCATTGAGAGTAACATCGTAAAATACGACATGCATGTTTTAAAAGCCTTAAAATAAAATTGAAGTATATGGTAAATTAGTTGTCACTTACGACACGACGCGACGTACGGGCTTGTAGACAGCCGTATTATTTCTATATTATTTTATACCGCTCCAAAATTCTGTATGTTCATCTCATACAGTCCTCCCGCAGTCAGCTGGCAGGCTTTGCTAGCCCTCAGTTGCATTATGTTCAACATTCTTTGCATTTTCGCAGACGTACGATACCATTTGGAGTTGTAACTATTACAAGATCCTCCACGAATTACATTTGGTTCGATTATGATTATTGCCGCAGTACATATAATTGAAAACGTACATGTGGCCGAGTACTTCTACGCTGTAGTCCGAGAGTATTTGCCCGGGCAAACTGAGGAAGTACAAATGAAATTTTTGTCCGCCGAAAAAAATTGCGTATCTCACGGCTTCTTTCTTGTCATTCAGGTGCATAACCGCCTGTGAGAAATAATGCCGGTGAGTTTATCGGTTCCACGCGTCGGCATTACCCCCCGTGAATCGTCCCTTACTTGAAAGGCTGTGACGCTAATGCCGATCATGTTAAATCCGACTTGAAGCAGGAAGTTCATTCGGTTCGTTGCATCCATGAAATCGAAGAATCTCGAAAAAGAAAGGAACGAGCGGATTAATTGAATTCTATGGCATCGATTGCTGCTTATCATGAGTTGAGTTTAGTATTATTCAATCAATACAAACTGGATGGCTTTATTGTGGGCGATCACGCATTCTCTAATTTCCTTGAGTCCGTCGTGCATGGAGTCGCGTTGCACCGTAGCTACATCGTTAGATTCTGTTGCTTTGACAATCATAGATCTGCGTTTATCATAATTACTCGAATGAACAAACGGTTTTTGTATTTTTTGCGAAAGTAATGAATGTGATGGTCGATTGATGATCGGTTTCACTTTGAACGAACAATTGCAATGAAGTTAACGTTGCACGAGGAATGAAACGGTATTACTAAATTTTAAATGCATTGAAAGAACAGAGAAAGTTTCCAGCGCCTCGGTCTTCTCTAAGGATTGTAATACCGGTAAACTGGTTTATCGGTTAACCGGTAAATCGCGAGAAATACCCTAAAATTTTTACCGGTAATACGTTATTTTTTTACCGGTAATTCGATAAATTACATATATAAATATAGCATGTATATGGGTTTAATAATTCCTTTCTTATCTGCTACCCATTGTTGTATGGGTTGCGGCAACGTTGCAGGAACGTTGCAGCAACCTTGCCATGTTGCATGGTTGCAGCAAGGTTTCCACAATGTTGCATGGTTGCAGCAAGGTTTCCACAATGTTTCATGGTTGCAGCAAGGTTTCCACAATGTTGCATGGTTGCAGCAAGGTTTCCACAATGTTGCTGCAACGTTGCGCCAATATTGCGGCAACGTTACTGCAATTAGCATTTAAACCTAAAATATTTTCGTTGATTTTAATGATACGGGAAAATGTCTAAGAAAAAAAAAGTTTGGTTCAGGGAGACAATTATTCTGACGCAGACGATTTCTTTCTCAAGGTTATATTTCTCGAAAATTCAAGATCATCGATGGTTTTTTAAGGGGATGACGTATTTTCATTACTGTAACATTATGGCCAATAAAAATACAAATTCAACCCTGTATAATATGTTGCCCTTTTTGTCTAGCAATCATTTTTTCCTGAGACATTTTCTCGTATCATTAAATATAACGTAAACGCTTAAAGATCGCATAATAAGGTCGAAAATCGCGAAATTCCCGTAATCAGCGATTATTATTATCGAGCATTCATAACTCGATTAGATTTTATAAAAATGATTTTCTTTGTAATATTTACTCTTATATTTTCAATACTTCAAAAAGATATCCGTAATTTACCGGTAAACCGGTTTTGATTGAAAATTTCGCCGAATTACCGGTAATTGAAAAAGTCGATAAGTTGACAATCCCTAGTCTTCTCTGTTTATGTATATTTATAAAATGCATGATACGTTGCCACAGTGTGATATTTTAAATTCCAATGTTATACATATTTACCCGCATATGCCGAACAACGCAGCTGCATGATGAGTGATGATCATGTTTAAGGAATCCACGGTCACTATAATTACCACACTGACAATGGAACACCAGACCGAATGCACGTATATCGCGTAAAAATGCTCCTCGTTGTTTACAAAATAGTAAAGACTAAATAATTCTACCCGGCTCCGTGTTTCGTTCAGCGGTATAATGATATCCAGCATCGGATTGATCATTGGGAGTGTCACGAATGATACGAAAAATGATAACAATACATCTGAAAAGTAACACATTGTAACTGATCCCTAAATATTTCCCACAAACATTTAGTGTGCAGACCATCGGAATAAAGTACCTACTTCTGTACTGGTCCGCGATTTTGCTTCCCTTCCCGGTAATTTCCTCTAATAAATCCATTTCCTTGCACGCCGTTTGATTTTCCCAATCACTTTCCACGGTGAGATATACTTTTCTAAACTAAAATATTTGAAACTTCTATGCTACCGCATGTTTAACGATCGTCTATTAGTGCAGCAACTAAATTGTACATACGTTTTCTCGGTTAAAATGCAGGCTTAATAATTTGATGACACAGGCGATGCTCGTAACAAATTGTGGTAGAGTCTCGATGGCTCCGTCCAAATTCTTTTCGCGTATTGATACATAGAATTGCAATACCTACCGAATCACAGACCACGATCGTGCGACAATATTATGTGATTATTATTATTTACTCGCACGTTTCGTTTTTGGATATTCCACCGGTAATATATAGGAGCGAAATAGAAATGTTTTACTTACCGTTGGTATTATCAGGGTTACCATACTGCCCACCAGCACAATTACGATGCAGTTATTATCGAAGTCTGTTTGAGACGGATATTGCCCAAGAAGTATTAGGTACTTTTTCAATGGTTTGTAATGAGAGACGTCGAACGCTCCGCCTCCTCGCCTTCCGCTTCTCCAATGCACCGAATGCCCCAAATGTTCTGAATTTTATTAGGCTTTCGATTATATTTGGACATTAGAATAAATTATTGCAGCGTTACTATAATGAATGAGGATACGCGAGAATATACTTAAATAACAACTAACAAGAGAACACGGCGAACCTGGACTCACTGATTGGAACGCAACTTAATGGGTTTTCAGAGTGACTCAAAATAAGAACAACGGTGTGTTTCATTTGGGCCCTATCGCCCTTTAAGGGGGTGGAAACTAACCTCAAAGTCAAATTGGCACTTCCACTTTTCCGCGTATAACTCTCAAAGTACAACAGACAGAAAAAAAATGTTTCAAATAAAAGTTCAATGGCGCAATAAGCGCTGCAAACTTGTGTTAACAAGATTTTTAAAAACTTTTTTCGTTCAGGTATTTTTTTTTTAAATCTTCAAAATTTTGTTAGTTTAAGTTTGTAGCGCTTATTGCACCATTAAACTTTTGTTTGAAACATTTTTTCTGCCTGCTATTCTTTGAGAGTTATACGCGAAAAAGTGAAAGTGTCAATTCGACTTTGAGGTTAGTTTTCATCCCGTTAAAGGGCGATAGGGCCAGAATAAAACACACCGTTGTTTTTGTTTTGAGTCACTCTAAAAACCCACAAAGTTGCGTTCCAATCGGTGAGTCCGGGTTCGCGGTGTTCCCTTGTAAGAAATAACGTGACAATTAGGCATGTTTCATCATTGGAATATCAGCACATAAATTTGAAAAATAAATAGAACCGCACTTCCGTCCCAATTACAGTAAATTTACAATGAGATTCTAGCCGTGAAACTAATATGATTGTAGCACACGTGGCATGCTTCCATCTTACTATTCATATTTCGGGATCTTTTGCTAACAACCCTTACACCGAGACCAACGTGAATGGTGTGAGAAAAACTGTCCTGTTGCAACTATAGAGTTACTTTTATACGGGGGAGTGAGAAGAATACGTTCCGTCAACCAGACAAAGGTGCTTTAATTTTTAATGACGTACTATGATCATCGGGTGCTTGTAAACGTACCCCTTATATCTTGCGGAAATAAAGGGGTTGTCACAGGTGATAGATCGATATTCTGTCCCGTCTCGTACTAGTACTTTTTATTTCGTCATATAATTTACACAGTTAACCGGTGATGCCAGAAAAAGCAGTTCACAGTACAGGGAACAGACCGTAAAGTGTGAGGAGGAAGAGACAGAGAAAATGGAGAATAATCAAACACGGTACCTAACTGACTTTCTTTGTGTTGTAATTAAAAGTATTGTTGTGTGTGATAGTTGTAGTATTTTTTTGGGAAAGTAATCGGTGACTATGATATTTAACCGAATATTGTCGCAAGGAGGGTAGACATGCCTTCCAAAATTTTAAGTAAACACCCAAAAGTTAACATAGAATTATGATTTCACTCATGTACTCGTCATTAGCCGTTTCCACTCACTTCCAGTACCATTTACTACTATCTGTCCATTGCTGTACTCCTTCGTATCCTTTTCGGAAAAAGACATCGAACACGGGGATACATGCACGGGGTCACGAAAAGGATTTAGGGTGCGTTCAGGTCGCTGCCCGCACTTATATCGTTCCCCCCGACTGCGGGGTTAGTTGACAAATATGACGGGGTTTGTTGACTTGACATTTACTTTTCAGTTTTAATCCTTTGCCTGTGAAAGACGTATATATACGCTGTCACAGTTTCATCAATATATATAAAAAGCGTATATATACGCTGACAATTCCATCAATATAGTATATGAAACGCGTAAATATGTATACTACGACCAATAAATTTTTTTTATTTTTTTTTCACTCCTTCACAGTGTTATTTTTGTTATTAATTTTCATGGTGTTAGATACTGTACTTATTTTGTACTTGTTTGTTATGGTCTATTTGGGAGGCCTGAGAGTTTGAAGGGAAGATGAGGTGTAAAACTGGTAGGGGTGAGTTTTGAAGGATTTGTGGTGGGGGAAGTGGACTTGAGCAGCTAAACTCCTTGTTGCGACTGCATCTTGAGGATAAAAAATGCAATTTTTAGTGTTGTTCCTATACTTACAAGGGAACATACCGAACCCGGAAATTCCAAAAATTCTGAAACTTAGTGAATATGTAGGGGATTTCCTCCCGATTACTACGCACTTTTGGTTTAGTGCCAAAATTCCCTCTAACGAGGTGGAATTGACCCCTGAAAATCCGGTTATTTTCCAATTTTGTGTTATAACTCGTGAACTGTAAAATAATTTTTTTACCAAATGATAGATCTAATTAAAAGACGTAACTTTTGTCTTGAAACTATTTTCCTATCTCTTACAGTTGGTGAGTTATAACACAAAATCGGAAAATAGTCGAATTTTCAGAGGATAATTTCATCCCCTTCGAGTGAATTTGGGCAACAAACAAAAATTGCGTTGTAATCAGAAGGAAATCCTCTACATATTCACAAAGTTTTAGAATTTTTTGAATTTCCGGGTTCGGGATGTTTCCTTGTTAGTCAAGTAACCCCGTCCGATATTGTTAACATGTTAAGGGTCGTACGTACAAAACCTCCACGCACCGGATAAAATAAAATACCGTAAATTATAGTCAATGTATCACGTTTCCACAAAATATTAATGAAAAAACATTAAACGAGCCTACACGCACACTACTAGAGTTTTCCCCATCCGTTACATGTCCGCAACTTCATTAGTTTCGAGCGCCCCCTTCCACGCGAGCTTTGGAAAACGCGATGGATGCTCGTGCTCTCGGACCGCCCATCGGGGCAATGCTGACCTATATGACTGAAGTTACGGTAGATAGCGACTGATTTCTGTAACTTACCCCTAATCTGCTATACCGGGACCGTAGAGGAAACCTTCTTCAGCTTAAAAGAACTCATGTTGGGCAGCTCTCTCTCTTCTGTACTGGCAGTCATAGCCTCTTTAGATATGTACAAGGGACGAGGAAACGCGTACGTGCCACACCGTGGCCTTAAGCCCCCTATAACTCTGGGAGTACCTACTCCCAAATTCATGTTAATCTTTTAGGGACATATTTTCGAGACCCTAAACTATTAGAAAAGCAAAAAATTCGAATTTTAGGGGATAATGCCCCCTTAATACAGCAGCGTCCAAGCAAAAAGTGTGTAGTAAATTTATACAATGTAGCAAATTATAATTATGTTCAAATACACGAACATCTTTTTCCTTTCAGGTGTTTAAGATGAGCGAAATATTTATTCGTCAACTATTACAATTAAAAGAGATGTCTGTGGATAAACCTACGGTAAACGTGAAACGACATCCAACCCCGCGGATTTTGATCGACGCTTTACAACGATCTGATTGCAATGGGGAATTATTATTGTCGAGCATTCAATTTGGCGATAAAAATCGTCACCTTGGAGCAGCGATTAGTAAAACAATTTATCAGTTGTATACAAAGAAAAATTTAAATTGATAAATGATATTTTATACAAATAAAAATATTTTACACTTTGATGAAATATGGAAGAATGGTTAGCACTGTACGTACTGAATTACTCGTATACCCCTGACTAGGAGAATGATCAATTATTAAGAGCGAAATGTCGGACATAGGGAAGTTTCGTTTATGGTGCCCGATGAAACAGAAAACACAATGGGCGGTATAATGACAAGGTAGAAAGTGTCAGAGCGGAGATGATTGCAGGCATGTCGTTCTCGATGTCAATACAGCATATTTCTCTCTGTAATCGTGTACTCGCTAAATTCTTCCTCAGGCCCGGTGCAGGTGAGCGGTTTACCGCTGCATTCATTCGCGGTGAAGCAATACGTATTACGTACACACGTAGGTACGTCTGTCAAAACGAATGCAAACATGCTGCTTATGTAGTACCGAGTCGCAAAACATCGCGCCTTGTTTGAACAGCTTCATAAAAATTTAGGTTTTGCTGCCACGGAAAAAATATCATATTGATTGGTTTTCATCAACATTACTAAAAGCCTGTTCTGAATTTCGTTTCCCATTTTCCAGAAAACCATGCGTACGGTATTCAATTTCCAATGTTTTTTCACGGTCTGAGAACAAATTGAACAATCGAATACCTCTGTTTCATAATGTGCTTCGTTTTGCAGCAGGATTAGAAAGTCAATCGATTATATTAAAATTGCACAAAACTGTGTAATTATGAGATTTCTAAAATACGTACGCGACACGCTATTGAATAATTGTTGAAGAGTCATATAGTATGATAACTTTACTCCTGTACATTACAAAGATGTATATAAGTGTCTATCATAATATTAACATTTTCTGAATTGAATATATCATATCAAGCACTTGCTGTTAGTAGCCATAGTAGAAAATTCCTTCGCCGAAATCATTGTATATAAAGTAATAACGAAGAATCAATCCTTCATTGAGAGTAACATCGTAAAATACGACATGCATGTTTTAGAAGCCTTAAAATTGAAGTTTATTTACCATTAGTTGCCACTTACGTCACGATGCAATGCACATGCTTGTACTTAGACAGCCGTATTATTTCTATATTATTTTATACCGCCCCAAAATTCTGTATGTTCATCTCATACAATCCTCCTGCAGTCAGCTGGCAGGGTTTGCTAGCCCTCAGTTGCATTATGTTCATCATTCTTTGCATTTTCGCTGACGTGCGGTACCATTTGGAGTTGTAGCTATTACAAGATCATCGACGAATTATTCTTGGTTGGATTTCCATTATTGTCGTAGTTACTAAATACTACGCCTCTTTCCTTCGTTAGGTAATTGAAAACGTACATATGGTCGAGTACGTCTGTGCTGTATTCCGAGAGTATTTGCCCGGGCAAACTGAGGAAGTACAAATGAAATTTCTGCCCGCCGAAGAAAAGAACGTATCTGACGGCTAGTTTCATGTCATCCAGGTGCATAACCGTCTGTGAAAGAGAATGTCAGAGAGTTTATCGGTTCCACGCGTCGGCATTAACCCCGGTGAATCGTCTCTTACTTGAAAAGCTGTGACGGTAATGCCGATTATGTTAATTCCGACTTGAAGCAGGAAGTTCATTCGGTTCGTTGCATCCAGGAAATCGAAAAATCTCGAAACAGAAAGGCACGAGCGGATTAATTGAATTCTGTGGCATCCATCACTGCCTTTCGTTGTTTCAGTTTAGTATTAATCAATCAGTACAAACTGGATGGCTTTATTGTGGGCGACCACGCATTCCCTAATTTTTTGGAGTCCATCGTCCATCGAGGTGCATTCCATTGTAGCTACATCGTTATATTCTGTTGCTTTGTTAATCATAGATCTGCGTTTATCACAATTACTCGAATGAACAAATGCTTTCTGTATGTTTTCGGAAAGTAATGAATATGATGGTCGACCGAATTCTTGTTGAAGGAACAATTACAATGAAGTTAACGATGCGCACGGAATGAAACGTTGATTACTAATAGCGTTTTTGGACGGTTGCACTGGTGCGCACTGCGTGTGAACTTTATCGGTTCCGATTGACTGAATGTGAACTTTTTCGTTACCAGTTGACTGAAATTTACACTGACTGCGCACCAGTGCGCCGGTCCGAATACGCCATAAATGTTAAATTCGTTGAAAGAACACTTCGGAAAGTTTCAAGCACCTCGGTCTACTGTGCTCATTTATATGCGTAAAATATATGATACATTGGCACAATGTGGTATTTTAAATTCCAATGTTATACATATTTACCCGCATATGGCGAACAACGCAGATGCATGATGAGTGATGATCATGTTTAAGGAATCCACGGTCACTATGGTTAATATAGCGATAGTGGCACACCAGACTGAATGCAGGTATATCGCGTAAAAATGCTCATCGTTGTTCACAAAGTAGTAAAGGCTAAATATCTCTTCCCGTGATCGTGTTTCGTTGAGCGGTATAATGATATCCAGCATTGGATTGACCAGTGGGAGTGTTACAAATGATACGAAAAATGATAACAGAACTCCTGAAAAGTAACACGTAGTAACTCATCCCTAAATATTTCTCACAAACATTTAGTGTAAAGACCATCGGAATAAAGTACCTACTTCTGTAATGGTACGCGATTTTGCTTCCTTTCCCGGTAATTTCCTCTAATATATTCCTTTCCTTGCACAACGCTTGATTTTCCCAATCACTTTCCACGGTGAGAAAGACTTTTCTAAACTAAAATATTTGAAACTTCTATGGTAACGCATGTTTAACGTTCGTCTATTAGTACAGTATCTAAGTTGTACCTACATTTTCTCGGTTAATATGAAGGCTTAATAATTTGGTGACACAGGCAGTGCCCGTAACAAATTGTGGTAGAGTCTCGATGGCTCCATCCAAATTCTTGTTGCGTATTGATACATAGAATTGCAATATCTACCGAATCACAGACAACGATCGTGCGACAATATTGTCTGATTATTATTCACTTGTCCGTTTTGTTGTTTTTATATCCCATCGGCATCATACAGTAGCGAAATTGAAATGTTTCACTTACCGTCGGTATCATAAACGTTACCATACTGCCCACCATCACAATTACGATGGATTTGTTCTTCAAGTCCGTTTGAGACGGATATTGCCCAAGAAGAATCAGGTACTTCTTCAGTGGTTTGTAATGAGAGACTGCGAACGCGCCGTATCCTCGCCTTCCGCTTCTCTGATGCACCGAATGCCCCGAATGCCCTGAATACGATTAGACTTTCAATTACATTTGAATATTAGAATAATTTATTGCAACGCCATTGTAATAAATGAAGATACGCGAGAATCTGAATCAATAACGACTAAGAAATAACGTGACATTTAAGTACGTTTCATCATTGGTATATCAGCACATCAATTTAAAAAATAAATAAAACTGTACTTTCTTCCCAGTTACATTAATTTAATAATGAGATTCTAGGCGCGAAACAAATATGATTGTAGTACACGTGGCATGTTTTCATCTTACTATTCATATTTCGGGATCTATTGCTAGCAACCCCTGGTGTACCGAGACCAACGTGAATGGTCAGAAAAACTGTCCTGTCGCAACTATAGACTTAGTTTTATACGGGCGAGTGGGAAAGTGTTCCGTCAACCTGACGAGGGTGCTTTAATTTTTCATGACGTACTATGATTATCGGGTGCTTGGACACGCAATACTTACATGGTGTGGCAATATCGGCTTGTCACAGGTGATAGATCGACATCCTGTCTCGTCTCGCACTAGTGCTTTCAATTTCATTATATAGTTTACTTGTCAATGTTGAAGCTGATACGATTAAACGTATAGACTGGGAAGTCTTTCAACGCTTTCGAGTGCAGTTGTCGGGTGGACCCAAGCAAAGTAGTTCCCAGTAGAAGGAAGAGACGGTGAAGAGTGAAGAGGAATAGGAAATGGAGAATAATCAAACACGGTAACGGTCTTTCTTTGTGTTGTAATTAAAAGTATTGTTTTTGCGTGATAGTTGGAATATTCTTTTGGGAAATCAATCGGAGCCTATGATATTTAACCGAACATTGTCGCAAGGAGAGTAGACATGCCTTCGAAAATTTTAAGTAAACACCCAAAAGTTAACATAGAATTATGATTTCACTCGTGTGCTCGTCATTAGCCGTTTCCATTCATTTCCAGTACCATTTACTACTATCTGTCCAGTGCTCTACTCATTCGTATTCTTAGTATACATAGCATAGACTATAGACAGTTTCCAGTGACGATGAAAAATCATTCCCTTAGTGACGTCAGCATCATAAAATACGACACGCAGGATTTAATGATCTGAAAATGAAAATTAAAGTCTGTTTGTTATTAAAATTTCTGTGCACGCAGTAATCGTTGGGTTATTATTTTCATTACACACCATTCCGAAATTCTCTATGTTCATCTGATACAATCCCCCCGCGGTTATCATGCACGGTCTGCTGGACTTCATCTTCATTATGTAGAGCAGCTTTTGTATCTTCACTGGTGTCTGATACCATTTAGAGGCGTATCTGTCGCGAAACACGTAAACGTAAATAATAATAAATGCATTAAAGGTCCTTCCTTCTCTTGCATCGCATTCTTATAAAGAACGTACATATCATCGGCTAATCCGAAACTGTAATCGACGAGCGCTTGTCCAGGCAAGCTGAGCACCAATAAATGATATTTCTGACAGATGAACATAGCGATTCTGTAAAATTCCCCGGGCTCGCCCAAATGCAGGAGAATCTGGCAAAGGAGAGCGTTTATGGTTCCCATTATCCCCGGTGCAGACGAGCGATGCGGCGTCGTGGCGATTTCGCACCGGTGACGCAATGAGATTCGGTAGGTTTATATTTTTATATGGACAATTTATAATAATCCAGTGCACCTTGGGCGTCCGGAGGGGGGGGGTGCAACAGGGGTAGTTGCCCCCTGGCATTTAGATAAAATCGCTCATTTTTAAAAACTGGTCTTTATTATGTTTATACAAAAAAAGTGAATAATTCTAAATTTCGGATTTAAATTTTTAATCAAATTGGAACACAAAATGAATTCAAAAAAGCAAGCGGGCTACTCGTTTTTTCATTACTATATTTTTCATTACCGTCACCCTAAAGTTGCCCCCTCCTAGAAAAGAGTCTACGAACGCCCTTGCAGTGCACACGAGAGTGCGATTTCGGTATTATGTTGCAAATGAATAACGGAGGGATGAATCCAGTATCTTCTGTTATTTACTTTCAAATGTATTTGTATAATTAATAGGCGAAGATCTTTTGCTTTTTGATGCACATGTCTATTCTGTTTCACGCGGATGTCATCGAGTGTGGATTGCAGCGTTCATTGACGCTTAATCGCAACGACACCGCGTCGATCGTCTGTACCGGGTCTTATACCTATGCCCCTCGAATCAGCATCGTAGGAAAAGAAAGTTGTGTTTTTTGCTCACTTGAACGGCAGTGACGCTAATAGCGACCATGTTCATTCCAATTTGAAGCAAATAACTGCTCCGGTTGCTATTGCCAATGAGCTCGTAAAGCCTCAAAACGTAATAAAGGAACAAGTCAGTTGAATTTTGTAAATTGCTCGTTACTTTCGCCAGATTTATTAGGATTTAGGTGCTACAAACTGTAAGGCTTTTTTGTGGCCGATCGCATATCGCTTGAAGTGTTGGTACAAATCGACAGTTCCACTTGCACGCTCCGTCGCTTGTTTAATCTGATATCTGTATTCGGCAAAAGAACTCATACGATGTAATGAAATAGCGACGGACGAGTCTGTTCCGTTGGGATAATCTCTGGCAGATGCACAGTGACGAATTTGCCCGAAGTCATGGTCAAAAGTTAAATAATTTTTTTTCATTTTGACAAATCTGTGAATTGTACTTGATTTATGAAATATCAGAGTATGTTTTTCCATTAAAACCAATTTTTAATCTGCAATTCTTTAAGAGATATTTAACTTCAAAGTTAATAGCGTTGGAAAATGTTTTTTTTTCAGGTAAAACTAGAAATTATGTTTCGATTTATTGTCGAGGTAACAAGATAATCTGTCCATGTTGGTATTATCTAATACAGGGTTGTCTAACTGACGACTCACGAGATGCCGGGGGCTCCTCCGCCTTGCGGCCACGCTGACGATCGCAGTCGAATTCGTCCGTCCCTACACAGACTTAAATACATTCGATTGCGACGGCCGGCTACGGTCATACGTTTACATATAATTATAATTAATACGACAATACGAATTGATATATACTTACTTTTACTCGTCTGTGTGAATGTGAACGCGCCATTGAGTCCGCGTCATATTATTGACAAGGGATGGTATATCCACATCAATTTTTGTTATGGGTATCCTTAACAGCGAAGATAATGAATGGTCCGCTAATCTTGACCGATATTTACTTTTTATTTTTGTCATAACGGAAAACGCACTTTCCCATCTGTATGTAGAACCAAACATTGATGAACGAACGGATCTGCTTGCAAATTACACAATGCAACTCGATAATACATTTCTTGGTCTTCGCTGTTAAGGATATGTCAGTTCGTATTGTCGTATTAATTATAATTATATGTAAACGTATGGCCGTGGCCGGCCGTAGCAATCGAATGTATTTATGTCTGTGTAGGGACGGACGAATTTTACTGCGATCGTCAGCGTGGCCGCAAGGCGGAGGAGCCCCCGGCATCTCGTGAGTCGTCAGTTAGACAACCCTGATCTAATATACTTGAAATTTATATTTACATTAATTGAATTATTTTTTAAATATTTCTAGAGCTGTGGTACATAAAAATACAAGACCTATATATGTATATGTTTTTCTTTCTGTGAGCAAATAGTCGTTTATCAAGTGAGATTAAATTTCAATTTCTTTTTTAAAGTAAAGTTTAAAGGTCACGGAAGTTCTGATTGAAATTAGATGCGACAATCTGCGAATATACCAGTTATCGTAATTCGTAAATGTTAATTTTGTCCACAATATTTAATTCTATAGTTAGAAAGGATTTGGTATGTCATATATTCAACATTGTATTATAACAGTTATTATTTACGATTAAATATCAAATAGAATATGTTTTATATTTATTATAAGAGTGTACACGTTTAATTTAATGTTTTAATTATATTATAATAGTATGATTCAAAATTTTTCATTAAAATGGTACATGATTATCTTTCCAGTGACATGTTATTTACTTCAACAATTTAACTTAGATTTGAAGATATGTAATGGCAAATTCACCACTGTGGCACGATCGCCAGGACATTAGAAAGAAGATTCACAAATATTTACGATGCCTCACAGCTTTGAATAATAGATAGATACATATTTACCCGCATGTGGCGAACAATCCACAGATCTGATAAACGAATACCATGTACACCGAATCGACGGCGATTATAATCATGATGTTAGAAATCGCACAACACGCCGTATGAAGATGTATGGGATAAAAATATTCGTCGGGGTCCACGAAGATGTAATAAAGCTGAAATATCTGACGCCGTGGTCGGGCCTCTTTCAGTGGTAGAACGACATCCAGAAAAGGGGGAATCAACGGAATCAATAGGAATAAGATCAAAGACGATAACAAAGTTCCTGCAAAGTTCACTTCGATTTTAAGGAAAGAAAACCAGCGAGAATTACGAGAAAGATACTTACTCCTGTATAGTAGAGCTATATTAGACCCTTTTCTGGCAACCTTATTCAGAACACTTATTTCATTGTTGAATCTCATTGCTGCCCATTCCCCGTGCACGAGTTCAAAGAACCGTTTATACTGCAAAGTATACTGTAAAGTAGGATTCCTTTGCATAACCCATCGAATAAATACCTTTTCTCTGTTCGTGTTGTGGTTGACCAATTTTGTCATACAAACGAGTAGCGTGAGTATGAGCGGGATACAATCCATCATTCCATCTGGATCGTGGTCGAGTAGTGATTTCACCAACTGAAACAACTATCGAATGGTAAATTTCAGCTATCATATGGTTTGGCTGCTCTGACTTGTGGTGTTCGCTACTTTAGTATTGTTCCTCCTGATACGTTAACAATCGTATCGCGGGAAGAATATATTATACATACTCGAAACATCCCACTTACCGCTGGTAGTAAAATACTTATGTTACCGAATAGTATAAACACAGCAAATCTGATCTTACGGTCTCGGTCCGTTTGTAAAGGAGACTGGCCCACTATTGCGGCATATGTTTCAAGCGTCTTGTAACCGGGCACGTCCAATATGTTAATCTGCCCACCCTCGGTTCTCTGAAACACTGACGATTCTGAGTTCATTTCAGATCGACGAACCAACGATCAGGTTGACATGTAAACACATATACACAGTTATATTACAGATGAAAAATTGTAGCCATCAACAATTGTCATTTGCAGCCCGATAACACTGTTCACCACGCATTGAAATCACCCGAGCAGCGTGCCCATCGACACACTCGTGTAGGAATCAAGGCTACAGGTCTGCATTGCTCTTTGTTACAATTCGATGTGCGTTACGAAAAATAGCACGTTTCAATTTTCTTACGAAATGTAGCACGTTTTACTTTCCCACGTAAAGCAGCACGTTCCATGTGACAAATATTAGCACGTTTGGTCTTCCGCCGCGAAAACTAACACATTTGACTGCTTCGCCACGAAGAATAGTACATCTCGTACTGTTACGGCGAAAACTAGCACGTTATACTGTTTTTCCTCGAAAAAAAGCACATTTGGAAATTTGCGGCGAAAACTAACATATTATCTGGTTTGGCCACGAAGAATAGCACGTTATGGATTATACTGCAGATTGCAGAAACTACCACGTTTCAGCGCGTGGTCAGTTTAAAAAATTCAACTGTTGATAATATTGTTTAATAAATAATAATTCCATCTAATCTTAAAAGACAACACATATGAAAATTTTAATCTATATAATTTAAGTAAGGGAAGCGGAGGAATTGCGAACGCGGGGTAAACCCGAATATCGCGATATTTGCTGGTTTCGCTTGTCCTATCCTACTGTGAAAAATCAAATCGTGTCGGTTGCTGCGGTATAAATTTCTTTTGCAGCCCAACATTCAAATTTGCTACTTTTCATCACTACAAATGGTAAGTACATACTACTTTTCGTGACAAATCACTCAAACGTGCTAGTTTTCGCAGCGAAAACCGAAACGTGATAGTTTTCGTGACAACGAAGACAAACGTGCTATTTTTCGTAACGCACGTTGAATTGTTCGTCGCACACTACTCTTACTCGTCGCTCGCGCTCTCTCTCTCACGTTGTCTTTATGCTCCTTAGTCCTTTCGCTTCTTCGCTCGGTCCATACAGCATTCCACATTAGAGCATACCGATTTCGCGCAGACGCGACCCTCAGGAGCCGTTGCTACGCACGATTCCCCACTTAACCGCCTATGTTTTTCTCCGTCGCATGGCCTTCTACTCTCTCTGTTAACTTTTCGTGCACTGTTTACGTTGACAACGGCCAGGTCCCACATTATTCCTTGGAAATTACCACGACCAATCGCATGCGGTTTAAACTGTGGGTAGTAGTGGGAGCTGCGCAGATCGCAGTCGGTATGCTCTAATATGGAATGCAGTATATACCGTGGTGTACCGGTGCCCGATGATGAGCAATCAGGGTGATTGGGCCCACCTGCCGAACCGTCAAACACGCACACCCGAGCCATCGATACGAGATACGAGACGCGCGTGATCGCAACGTGAGACTTTTCTTGGTAAACACTTGCGACAGCTGTAGTCGTGGATCCATCAGCTGATCGCAAATATTTACCTCTTCGATCTTGGACTCGGTTCCATTTTCTAAACCCTTAGAAGGTGATAAGCACACTCTAAGTGTAAACTGTATGGAATGTATTTGTAAAATACTTGATCACACTCTACGAACACGTCCTAGGAATGTTATTAACTAAAAAGAAGGGTGAAAAGTACTGTTTCTCACCATCGTTAGCCATGTTTCAATTCCTTTATTTAAAATCCTGCAAAATATTGAACCTGCTGTGAATCTGGTCTGCCAGGTATATGAGGGTCTCTTCATAAACCGAGGAAGAAAAATCATAAAGCGAACGCATTTCAATCATTCATGTGCAAAGATGTCGCCAGAATCGCAACTATTAAAGGAAATATAGGTTGTCATGCGTGACACACGGAGTTGGTACGTACTGTGCAGTGACATTTTATTGACAACCTACTGTCACCTTTTCTATAGCCCCTATTGATTTACTTGATCCGTTCCCTCTTGTGTTTGAACAGTTCGTTCAGTGTTGCTGTGAATAGCACTGGCGGTGTACTACAGACCAGTGACGAAACTAGGGGAGGGCAGCGGGTGTTACTGCCCCGGGCGCCGATTTCCGGGGGGCGCCAAATGAGAAATATTTATAGAGAAGAGACATAGTTTTGGAAAAGCTACATCAATGGCTTTAGTCAAATTTATATTTTACGTTATTCCATTGGAAATAAAGGAGATACACATTTTATGGAAAAGTAAGAAAAATTTATATATTTAAAATTTATTTATCTGTTATCAGACAACAAACAAATTAGGGTACCTGCAATATGTTTGAAACCAGTTAATAAACACGTTTATTATGCCTTTTTTATATAAAGTGTGGACTCAACCTCCTAAAGAGGGCGCCAAACAGAATCCTTGCTCGTGCTGCTTATTACCTAGTTTCGTTACTGCTACATACGTTCATTTACCTCTACATGATTTTAAATAAAAGAAACTAAGAATACGACGCACTTTCATTTGCGTATTATAAAATGCGCAAATAAAATAATAACATATTCATCGGTAACTATACATCTTGCTTCTATTCACGATCAGCACGAGTAACTTTATGAAGCAGACTATCGTTTTTACGATCGAGTGCATGCACTTGACATACAGTGGCGGATGAAAGAAAGTTTACAACTTTTAAAATCGCATAACTTTCTTAGAATTTGTCCAAACGATATGAGTTTTTTGGAGAAGCTAGAAGGATTTGTTTGCTGAGTGACGTGTTTCGTCGTTTTGAAAAAAATTGCACTTGGTCCGAATAATAAAAAAAAATAGTAAAGGTCGTTTTTTGACCTTTTTTGTGAGCCTGTAATGAAAATTCAAAAACCCCGTTTGTAGATTGAAGTAAGTTATATATATGCCCAAAATTTCGAAAATCGACCTTATTCTGCGATCTTTGAGCGTTTGTAGCTCAGAGCAACGTTAACCGATTTTAATGAAATTTTGGGCATATTTATAACTTACTTCAATCTACAAACGGTTTTTTTTCATTTTCATTACAGGCTCACAAAAAAAGTTTAAAAAACGACTTTTATTATTTTTTTTTTACTATTCGGACAAATTGCAATTTTTTTCAAAATGATGAAACACGTCACTCAGCAAACAAATCCTTCTAGCTTCTAAAAAAAACTCATATCGTTTGAACCAATTCTAAGAAAGTTATGCGATTTTAAATGTTGTAAACATTATTTCGACCGCCACTGTATCTAATGCTCGAAAAGATTTTTACGATCTAAAAAATGTTTTACTGCTTTTCTGGACCCCGTTGTAAATTACCGCAAAATATCTCGCATGCTGTTTTCCAAGCGTTATGGCTTTACTCTGTATGTTACAGAGTGAAGTGATTAAACAATCTTCGTCTAAAAAGTAATCAACTGATCAGTCGCTTGTAACAAGCTGGCCTCCAAATGATCGTGTGTTATTACATTATGTGCTGTTTGGTACTCTATTCTGTAAGTTAAGATTTAAGACACACCCGGCTACTGTTATTAACAGGCGTAACGATATTACCTGCGACAAATGTACGGAACCAATAATGGTATATTGTCGAATGTAGCGATGGATCGGATTTCTCGATGAGTAAGTTTCATTTCGTTAACACTATTAATACTTTAATACAAGATGCACTCTCAGTAAAATATACCAAACATCATAATGATTCTATGTTTTATTTGTCATCATTAACCAGGATTTTAAGCAAAACTTTCAAACCACGTAGTTTTCTTTGAAATTTTTTGGTAATAACTTAAGTAACTTATTGTAGTTTATGTGTGACGTATATTCCTATCGCCAGAAAACTATATTTTTTAAAAAAGGTACAAAAAAGAGCGCCAAGTATATATTCCCATAAAAAAAATCCCATTTAAAAACATTGTCGTAAATTAATACCATTAAAAAACATTGTCGTAAATTAATACGCATCAAAAAGAATCCCATTTAAAAACATTATCGTAAATTTAAAACTTTTGCAAAACTAATGATATACACAAATTGCGCTAATTATCACTTTTATCGATATCGTTTATGAATGTATGTCAAGCGATCATTGCACAGTCACGTCTTGCAACATTTTATTCGATGTACGGAACTGAATTTTTGTCAACGACCATACCACGCCGGATAAACACCAGTTCTCGTCGAGTTCTCGTCGGAGTCTCGTCCGAGAGCTTGCCGGACACAGACGCATAACCAATAAGGAAGTACAGATAATTGTGGAAATTATTCCATAGATAAAATTAGTTTAGCTTATTAGCAAGTAACTAAAAGTATAATAAATACGAAATAGAAGTAGGAACAGAAGCAAGCTTTCAGTCATAAGTTGGGCGACGAAAATAACGAAATCCAAAAATGTCCAACACGTGGACAAGGAACCGGAGACGAACTAAACTTTAGCGAACTATTAAACAAAGACAAAAAGCGAAAAGGCAGTCCGATAAGGGCTCAAGATATAAAAATGAAGAAAGCAGTCAGGAAAATGAAAAATAATACTTCACCCATATCTACAAGCAATAGGTTTGAATTGCTACAGGATGAAGAATTAATGGAAACAGATAACCTAACCAACAAGGATAACACAGACCAAGGGAAAATACTAAAGCCAGTTCCAATAGTTGTCCATGGTAGCATAAAAACACACGATGGGCTAATCAACAAAATCAAAAGCCATGTTAAAGGCAAATTTCATATAAAATATAGTAAGAACAGAATTAACATACACACAACGACAATAGAAGATTATAAGGAACTTTTAAATAATATCGATGAAGGTACGGAATTCCATACGTACACAATGAAGCAAGACAAAACAAAGGCCTTCGTAATTCATGGGTTAACAAACAACTTAAGTACTACAGACCTACAAGCAGAGCTACAAGAGCTGGGAGTCAAGGCAGAGAAGTGTACTATAATGTATGGTACAAATAATCCACTGTACATGATAACAATAAAGGGAAACGCAAACATACATATGCTGAACCAAAAAGCTAAATACTTAGCATATACCAAAATATGGTGGGAAAAATATTATAATAAAAGATTAATTACGCAATGCCATAGATGCCAGGAGTGGGGGCATGCTACAACAAATTGTCATGCAAATCCAAAGTGCCTCAAATGTGCAAGCAGCCACATAACGAGGGAATGCAAGAAAAGTAGAGAAGAACCTGCAAAATGTGCAAACTGCGAGGGAAATCATCCTGCAAACTCAACTAAATGCGAAGTCTACCAAAAGAGAGTGGAATGGATAAACTCAAACAAGAATAGGAAAACCACCGACATGGCCAAGACATCGCAACTTCAACAGCAACAAATTAATGTACACAGCAACAAAGAATTTCCAAACATAAGGGCAAGAGGGAATGGAACAACAATATCAAAAGAAGGAATGGCAACAGCAATAAGAGAAGTAGATCCTAGTGTTAGTTACAAAGAAACTTTAGTAAATAGCGAACATACAAATAGGATAAGAAACGATGTACAAGATTTAAATACATTATTTAACGAGATGAAAACGTTACATCAACTGGTAAATGTTCCGCGGATGATAAGACTAGTTAGTGAATTAAACAAAAAATTGGTAGAAAGTAGGACACCTATGGAGAAATTTCAAGTATTTTATGATTTCAGTATAATGTTAAATAATGGTTGTGAATAATTTAGCAATCTGTAGTTGGAACGCAAATAGTATAAAAGGTAAAATAACACAGGTAACAGATTTTCTACTTAGAAAGAAAATAGATATACTAATAGTAAACGAAACCAAACTGAAGGGCGAAGAGACAATTAAAATAAGGGGATACAATAGCATGACTAAAAATAGGGATAATGGAGCTGGGGGAGTAGCCATAATAATAAAAGAAGGAATCCCACACGAAAGAATAGATATTACAAGACAGATCTCATTAGAATATATTTGCGTCAGATTAAGTAGTGGCTTGCACATTGTGGGGGTTTATAACAGACCGTTAAACCACTTCACTGATGGTGACTTGGATTCATTACTGCAGGTCTCACAAAAAGTATTAATCGTTGGCGACATGAATGCTAGACATGCAAACTGGAACTGTCATAGAAATAACACAAATGGTATAACACTTAATAATTATGTACAAAATAATAATATAGCAGTATTATACACAGACACTCCTACACATTTACCACTCAATAGTGGAACACCAACAACAATAGACATAATTATAAATAAGCAAGTCCCAAACATAACACAACCAAGTACACTAAGTGATTTAGATTCAGATCATCTCCCAATATACTTTGAGTTACAGAATGAATATAAGGATAGAGTACAAAGAAGCATTTTTAATTACAAAACAACAGATTGGAAGGAATTTCGGAAAATTTTAGACAGAAATATTACCATAAACAGCAAAATAAATAACAAGGATGAAATAGAAACTGAGACAATCAAATTGACAAAATCAATACAAAACGCACGAGACAAGACAGTTAAAACTAAAACGATATTAGCTCAAGGTACACAACTATCAGACGAAATAATAAACCTAATCAAAAATAGAAACTATGTCAGAAAACAGTGGCAAAGGACAGGTATGCCACTGTACAAAGAGATGTTTAAAGAAATGGTGAGAAAAGTGAGGTATGAAATTAGAATATATAGAAATGAAAAGTGGGCTGAAAAATTAAAAAACATTAATGTGCAAGATAGTAGCTTATGGAGAATGACTAAGGTTTTGAAAACACAATTTGAGACAATACCTGCTTTAAAAAAAGACAACAAGACAGCACTGACAGATGACGAAAAAGTAAACATGCTAGCAACAGAGTTGGAAAAAATCCATAATATAGATTTATTTAATAATACTGCTGAGCAGAACAATATAGTCCAGTACATAGAGAATTTTTTAAAAGAGCCGGAAGATCCAATAGATGAAGTAAATAAAACACATACCTCACCACAGGAAATAAGAAAAACAATTAAAACATTGAGCGCACGCAAAGCCCCAGGATATGATGGTATACAAAATATTTTATTAAAAAATTTATCTAAGAAATCGATAGCACAGCTGACATACATAATAAATGCCATACTTAAACATGAGTACTTTCCAAAGTACTGGAAAAGGGCAAATGTTATCCCAATACCAAAGCCAGGTAAAGACAAAAAAGATCCAGTAAATTATAGGCCAATTAGTCTACTACCAACACTAAGCAAGGTAACAGAAAAAATAATCTTAAGTAAAATCAAGGATTATGAAGAAAAGCATAATTTAACTACAGATATACAATTTGGTTTTAGGAAGCGACATAACACTGTACAACAAGTAGTACGCATAGTTAACGACATCAGTATACATTTTAATAAAGACAAAGTAACGGTGCTAGCATTATTGGACATACAAAAAGCTTTCGACAAAGTCTGGATTGATGGTCTTATATACAAAATGATTATGCAGACATACCCAAAGAAAATAATCAAACTAGTACATTCATATATGGTAGAAAGAAACTTCAAAGTGGTGTATAACAGTGTTAGCTCAGATCTAAAACAAATCAAAGCAGGAGTGCCTCAAGGATCGGTACTGGGACCACAATTATTTAAAATATACTTAAACGATATCCCAGAATTTGATAGAACTAAACTAGCACTTTTTGCTGATGACACAGCTATATATACCCATTCATTTAATGCAATAGTAGCTGCAAAACAAATTCAAACACATATATACATTTTAGAAAAATATTATGATAAATGGAAAATAAATATTAATCCGGATAAAACAGAAATTATAGTATTCAGTAAAAAGATAAAGGATAGTAAAATACTTACACCAGTAACAGTATACAATAAAAAAATAGTGCCAAAGAATAGTGTAAAGTACCTTGGGGTTCATTTAGATTCTAGGCTAACTTACAAAATTCATATCAAACAAGCAATTAGGAAAGCGTATTCAGTTTTAAAGAAAGTATACTCTCTGATGGTAAAAAACTCAGCAGTACAAACAAAAAATAAAAGACTAATATACACATCCATACTGAGACCTGTGATACTGTATGCAGCACCGGTATGGTGTGCAACGGCACCCACGAATATAAAACCTCTTCAGGTGTTTCAAAATAAGTGCCTTAGATTAGCATTTAATAGAGATAGATACGAAAGAATAAGTAACCTCCACAATGATGCACAGTTACCGCTAATTTCTGAGTATATTAGGGAAATATCACAAGCATTCTATACAAGTAAAATAAAAAATGACAATAAAATACTGGATAATGTAGTTAATATAAGATACGATGATAAGCCATTTAGAATAAAACATAGGTTACCATACCAAAGACTGCCTATTTTCTACCAAAGTAATACATAAGAAAAATAATTACAAGCAAACAAAAGTATATGTATACAAAACTGGTATCAACCATAAATGTCAGAGAATTATATAGACTGAGGACATGAACGAGGATAAAATGTGTGAATGAGTGTGTGCGAGTGTGTGTGTGAGTGAGTATGGGTAAATGAGGACACAAGTGTGCGACTTACTATTGTTAGTACAAAGTCATAAATAAGTTAATGTAAACTAATATAATATAAAATGTAAACGTGCAATACAGATTGTGTATTGCCATCTTCAAGTACCAAAAACAGGTTTTTAAGTTATGTTTTCCTGTACAGTTAAGGATATTTTATAATTCATAGATCTTGGACATCACTCTGTGATAAATATAATAGCAAGGGGATGTATATAATCTATGTTAAGGAAAAATGAAGGGTAGAGCCACATAGGAGGCAGGGACCTTCATACAACGGACATGCGAAAAATGTATAATTTGCAATGTATGTGGTTATGCATATGTTATATAGAAACTGTTAATAAATTGTTACGAAAAAAAAAAAAGTTCTCGTCTGATCACTGAAGTTAAGCGGCATTGGGCGTGGTTAGTACTTGGATGGGTGACCGCTTGGGAATACCGCGTGTTGTTGGCATATTTTTTTGTCTTTGCTCTATTTTTATTTGTACCTTCCGTTTTTATTTATAAACGGATTTATTTATATCGTTATATTTTTGAGAAAACGACTTTAAAGCTCGCCATGGCGCGCTTGCTTGCATTGGTCCGCCTGTTACTTTTTACGCTCTTGTTCTCGCAGTTTTTCGAATTTTTCAATGAAACCTTTTTTAAAATATTTCTGGAACTTGCAAAAAGATGATCACTGCTGTCCAGTGGTCGCTGGCAGCTCTCCGAACGCCGGGACGGCGTATGGTTGTAGTGCAGAGATGGGCAAAAAATTATTTGAAATAAAACTTTGTGTACGTAATTTTTACTACAATTAATTTTTTGTCCATCTCTGCAGGAGGCTGCCTTCGTCGGCCGCCGATCATCTCGTTCTTTTATCGATGTCGACGGCCTCGACATAGTCAATAAGGACAGAGATAGTTAATAAGGACAGAGCCAATCAATTTGAAATGAAACGTAGGGATTTAGTGGCCCCGGGTCCCAAAAACTACGAATATAAATTTTACAAAAACGTTTCAATTCATTATTTTCAAAGGTTTTTACGTCGCGTAGGATGGGCACCGTCTAGTTAGATACGCGCGAAGTGCAGAGATTTGCGGGAATGTCAGTAATAGCGTCAATTTTTAATATTTTTCGGTGTACGACACGTGAAAACAGTAGTTAAATGTTCCACTACACGTAAAATACTAACAATCAATTTTAACTTGTAATTTATAGCTAGTATAAGCTCTCAAGAAGTGCCATATTTTAGCGCCATATAGGTTCCTGATCCCCGAAGTAGATTTTCAAAGAGAAATCCGGCGTGAGTCGTTGACAAACCGAGCCAAAGCGTAGCATAACGAAAGCCCGCCCTCTATCTTCGACTCTCACTCTAAACAAGTCACACGTATACAAGCACGCACACATCTTTCAGTATTTCAACACATTTCAGTGTAGTTCTTGAGTTGGACGCTGTTCATGAGCAGAGGTCGCTAAAGTCAGTCCTCAAATTATGAGTCGGTAACACAGTTCGGGTGGTGACACCATCGACGAAGTATAGGATAGACCTATCACGCAATGTAATTTTGTGTCACACGCTCGGGGGCTGACAAGCCCCCTTACCATTTTCATGTCACAGCCAACGTTATCGATTGAGTCTAAAATAAGATTGTAACGCTACGCGTGGCAGGAATTAAAATTCAACACGGGTAAAACTTAGATCATTTGAAACCCGCGATTTACAAATGATTCTGTTGGAGTAACACTATAAAGATCGTTTTATAAACGTATTCCGTGCAATGACAGAGAAAAAAGGATCGCAACAAAACAAGAACACATACGCCTTTTAACCTTGCTGTTCTATTCGAGTTTATTTAACGCAAAAAAAATTTATTGAACATAAAAATTTATATAAACAACAAAAATAATAGCACCATGGAGAATCACCTGCCACTCTCTCCCTCTCTCTCTCGCCTTTATTTGTTATTAATGAAAATTCATGGCAAACTACGCACCGCGTCAAAATTAAAGCAACGCTATAATTTCCCGAAAATTTTCGTCATTTTCAAACGGTTGTATCTCTGCGAAAAATGATCCAAGAAATATTTAAGAAACGGATTTTGAACGCTACGAGTTTCTAGAATTTGACTCAAGGACTCAATTTTTAGTTCATTCATTATGATACTGTTTTTGAAATTTTTGCCTAAGGTCGGTATCAAATATATTGGCCAGTGAGTTTCGTGAGGGGTATTCTCCCACCACACCGTTTGTTTGCCTCGGTGCTCCTTTTCTCAACGTTTTCTGACTCGCTCTCGTTCCATCTCACTTTCACCTTCGCAGAACAAGAGTGAGCGAGAAATGGTGGGGATACTGCCAAGCTTCTGGGGTGTAGGCCAACCGAACTGTCAGCGTAGAAATTCGCACATTAGAATAGGTGTGCGTTAGCAACGAAAAAATTCAGGAGCTTTATTGGTTAGCAGATTGATTCTTTCTCGATAGTTTCATCTCGTATTGGTCTATGCATAGCTTCGTAACGCACACAACTGTAGCGATAAGGATATATAACAGCCAAACGGCTAGGTTCAGGCGGAGCCGAGCAGCGCTCCTGTTACCCCACCATACCCTGCGACGACCAAGCAACTCCAACTGACAAATCCGCGATCGTCAGATGGTGGTGGTTGATTTCTCCTCGATCGCTGCTCGCGAAACCGAATTCACCGGCCAATATATTTGATACCGACCTTAGTAACTGAGAAAGGAGCAACCGTTTGGGAAATATGGCACCAAGATTGCTATTGGAGTCTTTTTTCTTTAATATTATTGAAGAAATAAAATGTAATTGTAGAAGAAATATTTGGAATCGAATCTGGACGGATGGAATATAGATTAACGAAGATAGATGATCGCAGCCAATCGGCTCGTATTACTTGTCACGTAATTAATAATTGTATTACAATGTTACTTGTCATACGATTAGTAATTATAGTTCAAATAATACAGATTGCCCAGGTCTCACCACGAGGAGGCGCTGCGAGTGGAGACCCGCCCTAACCGCGGCCCATCCGCCCTCCTTTTATGCAAAATTTTATTTTCATTTCCATAGATCCCCCTGATGCACGGTTGCAAAACGATTCTCGATCGCTCGACAAGCGGGCATCAGAGGGAGTCCTTCTGTAAAAAGCTACCGCGATAAAGCTAATTGTAAGCTGAATTTAAAATATTTCTTTGTTTCTTTCATTTCAAATTTTAAAAACTTTCTGGTATATTTCTACCATGATAATTATTCACTAATTGCGAATAAAACAAAGAAAAGGGGGGCAAATTTGAGGGAAATTATTAGGGAAAACAGTGATAATGATACATCATTATAGGATATGTTATATGATATATCATTATTTAGCAAAAAGTTTTCCCCTTTTTTCTTTATTTCATTCCTAATTAGTGAATAATTATTATTTCCTATTCATTACTAGGAAATATGCCAGTGTATATTTGCTATGCTTACTTAAATACTAATAATTTCTACCTATACGAGCGCTCGTATTTAATAATTGCTACTTATATTTAGTTATATTTAGTTATAAACACTGCAGTGTTTAATTATTTCCTTAAAAACTACTTAATTCTATGTGGCCACTAAACACATTACCTCATCATATACATATCTACTTAAATTTAAATAATGACCTGCCTAATAAAAATCTGAAATTGTCATGTGTTTCTTACTTCCCTCGATGGACCCACGATGTTACCTGAAACATTCTCAAAAGTATCTATTAATAAAAATTCCTTGAGATTTCGTTTCTCAAGGATGATGAAATAATCTTCACACATAATATATCTGTAACAGAAACTTTCTCAGTGAATTAGTACCTACAATCTATCTCGATTAAGTAATGTAATTTCAACAGATATAGGGTAGATGTAACGTTTTTGGCTATTGCACTGTTTTTGGCCATGTGCATTATTATCTTATTTTTAAATTGCTTGCAGATCATTATTGTGTGGAGAATTTCACATCATAAATATTTTATTTAGTATACCGCCCGAAATATAAGGTTATATGTATTGCTTACACGGAAAAATATTAAATTTTTTAAGAAGTGGCCAAAACTGGTACAATACCTTAAAATAGTCACAAATGATGCATCTACTCTAGTCTTTTCATTGAATCACTATTGCCCAAATATTGAAATATCATATTTGAAGCTACAAGCCAAAACTCAATATGGAATATCGATTTGGTATTAAGATGAAAGAAGGAAGAGGTTAAAAAATATTGCTTCATTGTCAGCAGACAAAGTAGGCAATCAAAACTTTAGCAATTCGTGAAAAAGAAGCTACTAATGATATTACATTTCATTCCGAAACAATTAATATTCATAATATTAAGCACATTGGGTGCTTTGTTACATCAACTCAATAATTTCCTTCTAATTCCTCATTAATTGGCATCTTCAAAGTTGATGTATCGACAATCAATCATAATATACCATAGTTAATCAAAAACATTTATGCAAATGTTGAAAATTGGAATAATTGTACTTTACTGCACAGTATTTGAAGTTACTGTCATACAGAAAATAGCAACAACGAGCACGTGTTAATATTGAAAATTTACTATCAATATAAAGTGCCGAATTGCAGTTACCTACTTTTTCAGTGCAAATTTCGTTTCAATATCATCAAATTAAGCAACAATCGCGGGTGAATTTTGATCAATGCAAAGGAATGTTGAAAATTTATAAAAATAAAAAACTACATTTCTTATCAATCTGAAAATAAATACAAGGATTGACGAAGTTACTATGCAAAAATCGGCAACGCTAATGAGGAATAGCTACTACTACTTTTCAAAGACTCTAATTAGAACTTGAATTGAATGGAGGTGTGTCAGAAGTCTGCGATTTCTATTACAAATAATGAATTACACCTTTCATCGCCATTCTTTCAGTCACAAAATAAAATTTTTCAAATGCCATTCCATGAAAATTGGAACTTGAAATTTAAAAATATTCTAAAACAAAATAAAAAACATTTGTCTGCAAGATATGAATATACTTTTAAAACAATATTTCCAGTGACAAACACTCGATTCAAGGGTGGGTAGGCGGTGATAGGAGAAGGAGGATGGTGCAGCCACTTAGGGCTGCTGAAAAAAATGATCAGTAGCCAGAAGGGCAGCTGATCATTGGCCACTCATTAATGCAAGAAACCCGTGAGTGGACCGTTTCTATCTTTCGCAACGCTAACTTATTACAGACTAAAATCAACTCCCGAGCACAGTCACTAGGACTTTGGACTACTCGCAGCACTAATTTCTCAAACAACTTCAAAATTCCCGGATGGTGCTTCATTACTGAAAATTCTACTATACTCAATACAAATCCCGAATAGCAAACGAAAAAGCTCCCAAGGAGCTATACTACTCTAACAAATATAAAAATCTATCGAGAACCACCAGATGGGTGGCTTCATTTTTCGCAAAACTAATAAAAATTTAGTGCACCTGTGTCTTGTAATACGCAACTCTAACTTTAATTCGTTGCAACCTTCCTGAAGGCTGTGTAGAGTCCCCTGTGCCTGCAAATCCAGCAGCTTGGGACTCTTTTTTCCCCAGGAACATGTCTCCAGACATGTCCCAGGACAGTTTCGGGGCATTGGGGTCTGGGGGTCGCAACTCTAATTACAAACGCGATCAGTCATCATCGCAACAATACCTCAAAAAAATATCAAGAATCAAACTAGGACGAGTAATTAAAAAAACGCGATCAGTCGCATCGCAACTCTATGGACATTCCACGCGAAATCGGACACTTTTCGGAGTAACATTTCGAATGTTGCTGGAATTTGAACATGTTGTAGTCTTTAGTGATATTTAAACGTACCTCAAGGGATTTTTCAAAATTTTGAAAAATGTCGATTTTACAGCTGTAAGGTAAGGGCTACCTTTTCCTCAATAAATTATAGCTATGTAAGTAGTAAATGGATGGAGATGAGATTTACAGTGCTTACAGAGAAGACATTAAAGTTTTAAGAGAAAATTATTTCAGTTTAAAAAAATAAAAATTTGTACCATTTTTGTGCAATTATTTTAATCAAATGCAGTTTTTTAACATCGGGCGTGATTTTAAAAATCCCCCCAAAAAGGATAATATAGTTCTATCCTTCCTCTCTCTTTTCAAAAATATGGACATTTTAAAATTGACCCCGTAAAAATTGTCGAAAGTTGACGTTGCGTCAAATCGCTCCGGCTCGACTGGCTGGGCCGTGCGATATTCGCAGCGGCCAAGCGGCTATATCTGCTATTCTTATACGGTGTTTTCGAATATGGTAAGTAGGTATTTGTAAAAAACTGAAGATGGAAAACTTTTACTGCTTTTTATACACAACGTAATACGGTAACTCAATTTTGGGTGTTCGCAATATTTTCCTTGAAACAATGGAGACCCTTAGTTTTTTAAATGGAATGCTAAATATTTAATAGCATTCCATTTAAAAAACTGAGCGTCACCTTCGTTTCAAGGAAAATATTGCGAACACCCAAAATTGAGTTACCGTATTATGTTGTGTATAAAAAGCAGTAAAAGTTTTCCTTCTTCAATTTTTTACAAATTCTTACCATATTCGAGAACACCGTATAAGAATAACAGATACCTATAGCAGTCGAGCCGGTACAATTTGACGCAGCGCCAACTTTCGACAATTTTTACGGGGCCAATTTTAAAATGTCCATATTTTTTAAAATTTATCCATCAAGGGGAAGGATAGAACTATATTATCCTTTTTGGGGGGATTTTTAAAATCGCGCCCGATGTTAAAAAAAACTGCATTTGTTTAAAATAATTGCACAAAAATGGTTCAAATTTTTATATTTTAAACTGAAATAATTTTTTCTTAAAACTTCAATGTCTTCTCTATAAGCACCGTAAAGCTCATCTCCATCCATTTACTACTTCCATAACTATAATTTACTGAAAAAAGTTAGCACGTACCTTCAAACAGCTGCAAAATCGACATTTTTCAAAATATTGAAAAATCCTTTGAGGTACGTTTAAATATCATTAAAGAATACAACATGTTCGAATTCCAGCAACATTCGAAATGTTTCTCCGAAAAGTGTCCGATTTCGCGTGGAATGTCCCTCTAATAAAAAGAATACCATGAATCAAAAGTAATACAATGAATCAAACTCTAGTAACTCCAATTCAAATTTCAAAATACTAGAACAATCTCAAAAACAATCGCGACTCTTTTTTCGGAACACTACAAGCAACCACGATCGATATTTTTTTCGCAACACTATGCTGGAACCAAACGCGGGGAATACTTGATTTGCAACGCTAATTCAAACCGTCATCAACATTTAATCGCAACGCTAATTCAAACCGTCATCAACATTTAGTCGCAACGCTAACTAGCCCCGTAATCTTTTTCGCAAGCCTAATTGAAAACGCGGGGTGCTCAATTTCAGGGGGGGGGGGGTATCGATGGGTCAGCCTATCGCCAACCAAACTACTACTACTACTACAACTACCGACGAGCATAATGGCAAAGTAATACCTATGAAGAATGACCCTGCACCCGAGGATGCAGGACCATTCTTCGTAGCCCACATGATGTGGCCTTTTTGGCCGGGCTATCTTCGGCTCTTTGGCCACTTCTTTGCTTCGGGCGGTTCGCCCTTCTGAAAGTTAATAGCGTGCCCAAGCCCGTCCTTCGCGACCGCGACCGCGACCAGCGACAATGTGCAATGTCCCACTGGCGTCAAAAAGTCGACATAGCGAGGCTAGAAGCGAGGGCATACCCCACTCGCGCTAGTCTGGCCGTCGACTTTTCTCACAAATTTCCTGAAAGCAGGTCATCGTGCGGGGAACATGCGATCAGAGAATACGATGACCTGCCCCGGCCCTACCTACTTATATTTAAGTCACACATTCGTACCAGAAGGTAAGTTACCTATTCTACCTAACACCTATATTTAAAAATGGCAAAACAGTCTCTCAAACACAATCATCAGCCAACCCACTCCACGATTCTCAAGCATCGCCGCCCGGGTGCAAAAACCTACACTAGAGAGACCGTCCCGGGACGGCTCCGTCACCCGAGCTTGGCTACAATCACACTCTAACTTTACGTACCAGTTTTCACTGAAATCGGCTGACAAAGGCAGTGACCATTGCGTATAAGTATGATTTAAATAGCAATGAATTATTTTCAATTTCAAACAATGGATTACTTGATAATGTGCTTTGTACGTATTATGTACATACATCAATCCTTATTACTCCTAATCCTTATTTGATTATATGAGATTGATTAAGTTTCATATTCCAAGATTATTTACTAGAATGATCATCGTGTGCAACAAGGAATATGATACATTGGTATCGTTATTGTAATGAATAATAATATAATGTTACAGTTTCGTTAACATGGTCTCTGATGAAAATCTTTCACCGCCGCTAATTCCACCGCCTAACCACACAAACACACAGGTGGAAAATGCGACGTGCACGATACACTAACGCAATGCCAGCCGCCGACATGTAATTATTTAGTAAAGAAAGTCATCGTGCCCCATTGCCTTCACTCACCCAAGTAGCGCATGGGCACGTGGATGAATTAAAAGGCAATGGGTACGGAAAGATATCCTGAAAATCCTCAACTAGAAAATATGATTAGTTTCTATAGTGTCTAGCAGGATATTATTCTTTCATATTACATTATTAAGCAAAATGACTCGACTTTCAACTTGTGAATACTTTAAAGTTCGATAAATAAGAAAGGACTCTACTTTAGATCAAGAAAAAGGACTCTACTCGACATTTAATTAGCGAGAAAAAGGACTCTAAAATTGAAATATTTAAGAAAAAGATTCTAAATCATGAAGAATTTACTTTAAGAATTTACAACGGGCTATTCCATCGTCAAAGTAAATTTCATAAAACAAGAAAGTATGTTCTCATGCTAATTACTTTGAATCTGAAATTTGCCCACCCTCAATTGTCTTCTTGCACATGGAAATTAATTATTCAATTGTGTGCGCAAACGAGTGACCTTTATAAGAAAGGAATTACACTTTTATGTCTATTATCATCATTTAGACATCAAGTTACTTTTGAACAAGTAATATCAGAAAAATAAAAGAAATTCAAGTCATTAGAATCGTCGCAATGACGAAATCGGAGGGCATCCGATTTTTCCACTACCTATTAAATAAAAATGATCGTAGCTGTGGAGTCTGAAATTATCAGACTTGTTCGCTACATAAAAATTAGCATTCAGCTGTATTGATATTCATACCAATACCTTCTGAATTGCTATGCACCTTTACGTGCATTATTTAATAAATATCTACATCAATGTATGATCAATGATAAACATTCGTGTTAGGAACCGTTTATCTTGGAAATTATAATTATAATTTGATTCTATTGAAAAGACGCGGCGTACAAGAAGACCCTAGCCCTCGTCTAATAAATACATACACAGACAAAATGTTACAATTCACAGGCATGGTTACCATGCCCGCGGTCATTATGCTCGCCAAAGCACGTATACAACCAGTCACTCGTGTCGATTCGGACCAAACGTCCTACGACATGATTGAGTGACCAGAGGAACCATAATGCATGCGCACTCACATTTCGCTGTGCCTCGGTGACGAAGGCGCCAACACCCCTGCTACTGCTCAGAGGAAGTCATCAAACTGCTAACAAGTCATCAAGCTGCTCAACTGCGCCCAAACTGTAACGAAGGAACAGTACACGATTATAATTTCTTTCTAATGTTACGATTGTTTCAACTCTAATAAAGAACCTCGAAACAATTCAAAACTAACGAAATTTTTTAACATTTAGGCATTTTAAGAAACAAATTAAAAAAATTAAAATTTTGAAAATTTTTTTCTTAAAATGTCTAAGTGATAAAAAGTTTCGTTAGTTTTTCATTTCTTGGTGATTCTATTCTAAAAATTAATTTTTTAAAATTTTGTTCTTTCTAAAATTTGGAAGAATGAACTCTACTTTAAAGGAATTAAATGAAATACATAGATACTTACATCTTTCTATTAAAATTCTGCGCACAAATCTCCTCTTCAGCTGATGCCTGACTCTAATTTCCGATAAGGAGTTTCGCTTTCAAAAGTAAAAAAAATAAAGAAATAATAGACTACCAACGCGCCCCAAAGATCATAATTGGCGAACAAAGTCCTGAATCTATTCTCGCGATTGGAAAGTCAGAGCCGCGACGCTCGAGAAAGAATATTAATTGCGTAGAAAACACTGACTCTACCCTCGCGTATCCCCAAATTGTTAACGACAATCTACTATGAGCAACTGTGCTCTTCAAAATGAAAAACTTTGTACGTCATAAACACTGACTCTATTTGGCCGCATTGCGCGCGGTCACAATCTCTGAAAAATAAGTAGGATAGGAGAGTGGAGGTAGGTGTGGTTTCATCGAGTATTTGTCGCGAGGAAATATTGTTTTTCTTGGAACCAGCCAAGGGACTTTCGCTCCTTGTTATTTAGAATACAAGGTGTGATGCGAAAATAAAGAATGCTCGCTCGATAGGAGCAGCTTTACATTTCGGTAACACGATATTATCCAGAATATACTGCTTCAAAAATAATTATTACATTTAAATGAATCATAGTAGTGGCTTTCGACATTAAAGTTGTAAGCACGTTCGTGTTATTCGAATAATACTTGAAATTATTAATCACGATCTTTATAAATATCCAAAACTCATGGCAAGAATCAAAATTCGTTAATTATTCATGCTCAAATGCCATGTTCTCGATATTTCTATACATAAAGAAGAAAACTTGCATCCAAAACCGAACGTAAATGCAATTACAACAGCTTCATAAAGATATATTCTTAAAAATCATTGAAATATCATTGAATTCTACGTAAACGCGACCGAAATGCAATAGAATTCGATCATTCCAATATTTCGTAAGCATGTACTGACGCCATTTTAAAAATTTTAAACAAATCTGATTAAAATTATTCAATTTATCATAATTCAATCTTTTCCCATTTGATCTTGATATTAACCGACTGCAAAGTTACCCATCAACCTCACAGCCAACAATGATTCAGTAAAATAACGAGAAAAATACGTATACCACACGTATTGCCACCTTCTTTTTCCAAGGAATGACCAGACGCCATCCAAGCACCGTTCAAATTAACGGTCAAGTGTCATGGCGTCGCCTGCCCTTTGCTTTCGATTCTCGCCTCAACGTCTGTAATCGAACGATGCAACAAATTTGAAACAAAAGCATTAAAACATTCATAAGGCAATTAAACAAGAAATAAGCTTGAAATATACCAGAAAAGGGATGTAACTGAATACCGAGACCCGATATGTGTGCATTAAATGCACAGAAATATCGGTGAAGCAACGAAGGGTATACGCGACGAACATCTAACGTTTTTCTCGCGATGTTTAATCAATTTCGGGACGAAAGTGTCGTCCATTAAACAATAAGCTTGAAATATGCCTGAAAAGGGATGTAACTGAATACCGAGACGCGATATGTGTGCACTAAATGCACAGAAATATCGGTGAAGCAACGAAGGGAATACGCGACGAACATCTAACGGTTTTCTCGCGATATTTAATCAATTTCGGGACGAAAATGTATTAATAGTTGCAGCAAGTGACGATAGATAATAAAGAAGAAGACTAATACCGGTTAGAAGTAATTATGTGACGACAGATAATGTACGCGTACCATTTAAGCACGCAGCTATCGACACGTCTTAATGGAACGAAGTCCACGGAGAGAATGACCCCCGCGCCCGCCACTGTACCTCGGCGAATATTGGCTTTGGTGGGGGGAGACGAGCAGGCCTAGCGAGACGCGAAGTAATACACGCGTACGTATTTCCGAAATGTTGGGATAGGTATAGGTCTGTATTGTACGCCGAGTGACGTATATATCGCGGCTCGTGACCGAGCCATCTAAACAGAGGTGACTTCCAATTCCTGGAATCGTTCCTATGCATACGTTCTGCTACGGGTAAAATAGAAATATTACACGTAATATATTTCCGTCGTTTATAAAATATGTAGCATCTCCATACAAGAGTGTACTTTAATGAAGCTGGTAAAACTTAACACAGATGGCTTAGTAAGTATATATTCCTAAATTACTTACGTGGTATACAGTTTCTTATTGGAAAACTTTGTACAAGCTTCGCAATACATTCGAGAATGTCGCGATACCAATCCCGTGTTAACATCTGTACATAAAATGAATACTCATTCTCTATACATTTGTGTGAGCACATAATTAACACGAGAGCTAATGAAAGCTCCACGGAAAGTAGGTCGAAGTAAGAGAAGCAATCGCGAGAACTAATTTTCGTCAAATATTGATATTAAAGACATCTAACGTTACAATCTTATTTTAGACTCAATCGATAACGTTGGGTGTGACATGAAAATGGTAAGGGGGCTTGCGAGCCCCCGAGTGTGTGACACAAACTTACATTGCGTGATAGGTCTATTCAGCCCTCTGATGGTAACTCGGTTGTTGTGCCACCACTCCTGTAGGTGTTCTCCCACCCAAAACAAGTGGAACAGAAAATGTTTCATCGCATCCCTGAGCGTAGGTCTCGATTCTCGAACACTCCGTGCTGAACCGTCGCAGCGTATAGGTGCAACGCAGAACAAGGAATTCAAAGTGATTGTACCACCACGTGTTGTACCTAGAAGTTTACGAAGAACTCCAACATCTTCTAAACAACAAGAAGAAATTCGTAATTATGAACACTTATAATTTCAAATTATCTCCTTCGCGGAAATCGGTATATATATAATATGTCTTGCGTGCTGCAGACGAGCGAGTTTTGTCGCGCGGGCATTCCTGTCGTGTAAGACAGAATAAAATAATAAAATGCGTGAGATAACGTTTAAAATGTTATATTCCTCCGATAAAGTATAACGATGCGTCAACGCGATATACATATTCACGAATGCTTCTCGGCATCGCAATTGTCCAAAGCCTGTCTTGTTCAGACCGCGACGCAGTTCTCGGAAAGACTTGGTTTATAACACCCTCAAGTGTCGGTTTTTAATGCCTGAGTTGACCACCGCTAAATGAACGTTTGGGAACTCGCTCGTCTGTCTTGGGTCTAAGAGTGCCCCGTAATTTCTATCTTATACTGTTGAAAATTGCACCCATGGATTGGTGAAGTTTTCCCGACGGAAATAACCCGAAACACGACATACATCGCACTAATTTTAATAGTAACCAATTTAAATATATTATCCTGAATAATGATCGGGATAAAACGTACGAATTAAGATATTGTTAAAACTAGCCCCATTTGCCGTATTTTGGTTAATTATTGGCACTATTTTTAAAAAGATGGAACGAATATCATAGAAATTGAAATTTTCATGATTGGATGATGATAAATACATCTCACAATCCGATATCGCTCGTGTAATGCTTTTGACGAGAAATCTCGCGACCCAGTACCGGCCGTCCGATCATGTAAACGAAATATATTTTGCGTCGTGTCTCTTGTCGTCCGAGACCTGTTTCTTCATAATGTATTTCTATACGTTCTTCAGTCAGGCACAGCATATTGTAAGCCGTGTGTTGATAAATATTGAAGTCGTAATCATTGGCGGATTTAAGGAAAGTGGAACAGGTGGCAAACGTTACGAGAGGCAAAATTTTGATGTGAATAAACATTTCGAATAACGAATAAAAGTTAACAAAATTATTCGTCATGTGTTTTATAAAGATTACCCGGATTAACTCTATTCGACGCATGACGAATAATGTTTTCCCGATGCAATTGGCCTCCAAAACGACACAATTCGGGCCACAATTAAGGAAATTACGTGAAAAGTTGATTGACATTATTTAAAATTAGCTTCGCTAAGTAGTCCGATTTACAAGACATTTGGCATGATTTTAAGTGAGGAATATAAAATTTATTGAATATAAAATGTATTAAAAATATATTTGTAATGTACTGCGGTGGTTTCGCGATGTTGTGGGGGTGTATGGTTGCAACCGGTACTGGAAATCTCGTTTTTATAGATGGCAGTTTAGATAAACATACATTTTTAAATATTTGAAAAAACAATTTAGAAGAAAGTATGTACTACCAAATTGAGGTTATAGGAAATTTTTTATTTCCAGCAAGACCGCAAGCAAATTGCAATATTATCCCTTTTTAATGATATATAATTTAATAATTTTTACGTTTATTTATTCATTTTTCAATTTTTTTAAATTATTTGTGATAAAAAATTTAATTCTGTTTATTTGCTACGTACCTTATTTGATACCCTTTACAGTGGTTTAAGTAAAATGTTCGGGAAACATTTCATTTCCCAGTTATAAGGAAAAGTCGAATAATAAAGGAAAGTAGAAACAAATCGGTTTGTTTAAATTAAAGACCAGGCTTTTGCGAAAAATATCTTCTTTTATTAGTAACTAATATAAACAGTCGATTAAAAAATAATTTTATATGCAGTAACCAAAAACGGCGACATTTTTCAAATTTGACAAAGAATATCTTCCAAACGCCAAAAAGTTCCATTTTCAGACCAATTGCAATATTTTCAGCACACCCTTCTCTAAATAATCACGCGCCGATCATTTCCCCCTCCTCCCACTGTTCAAATTATTAATGTTTAAAGTTATCAACGTTCGGTCGGTCCGTAGGATAAAGGTGAGATAGTTGATCCTATTTAGTAGTATTTTTGGTTGGCCAACTGTAGCCAACAGTTGGGAATTAGTTGGGATATAGTTAGTGTTTTTGCGTACAAATTCCCAACATAGAGCCTACTGCAAAAAAGTTACGATAGTTTGCCAACGAATATTCAATGTTGGGCCTACAATTACTATGGTTGGTTAATTAACAAAAAATTTACAATGATGTTTAAATGTCGTCTTAGAAATGTCAACAAATTTGCTACATTCAAAAACCTGTTATTATATTCCAAGTTGTGATTTTTCTTTTCCTATTTATAAATACGCAATGAGGACGTCTGTCTTAAGACGAAAGTGAAATTTTAAGGAATGAGTCTAAAGGTCCAATGATGACCAAAAGACGTCCAGTCCTAAAACGGACGTACAATTGACAATTGTGATATGTGAATAACCTCCATTAAGGTTAAATCTTTAGACTTTAGAAGTCGCTTCAATTGCCGGACAACGTTTTGTAAAGCCGGATGTTTCGCGGAGGGGGAACACCTACAGGAGTGGTGGTAATGTGTGCGTGAGACGCCACAACGGGAGACAAACCGACGCCACGGTCAATCAGCGTCGGCGGAAAATATATTATCGACCCTGATTGGCCGTGGCGTTACTCACCTGATGCTGGTGTCGGTTCGTCTCCAATCGTTGCGTCTCACGGACACATTACCACCACTCCTGTAGGTTTTCCCCCTCCGTGAAACATCCGGCTCTGCAAAATGTTGTCCGGGGACCCTGGCCCCATTTGGCTTCTCTTGACTGTATTTTTGGGAAAGTGTGCGCGTGTGTGAGGCGTTTTGTTCTTAAAGTTTACAAATAATACTGATACGTTTAATTCTTATGCTTTTTAATTACTCGTTATTCTGTTCAGTGCTCGTCATTTCTCTGCGTGATAACGAGGTCATTTATTTTACATCAATTCAGTATAAAGTACAAACCTATTCAAATTTTGCGTTTTGGCTAACCAATTAGGAAATTCTGTGATATTTAATATAATCTATCTCTGCTACGTTGTAGGGATGAAACGGCATACATCGAGGAATTCGCATCGTGACGAAAAACTTAAGCCCTTGGGTAATGAAGATAGTGACACGGTTCCACGTGCAAGAACGGAAGAGGAGAGGCGACGGCGTAGAAGACGCGACTGGATGATCGAACAAGAAAAAATGGACAGACATAATAGACTGAAAAGAAAAATGACTATGGAGTATGAAATACGACGCGCTCGTAATATGAGCTTAGTACTTCCCGAAGGAAGATGCAATAAACCTCCCAGGAGTAAAAGCGAATCTCCATCTAGTCGATATAGAAGAACTTTTGTGCATCATACACCTAAAGATACTGTACTTTCTAAAAAGTAAGTATAAAGTGTCTTTAATTATTAACTTTTGAAGTAAACGCAGTGTTTCATTCTGAACGATTTCATAGAGAAAGAAGAATTTTAACATTTCATTGTTGGGTCGTGGAATTTTCTGTCTTATCTTTTGACGGATACATTATTAATTTAAAAATTAAATATGTGTTTGGCTATATCCAGAAAAGTACACTGATGAAGTGTTAACTTATATTTGTATAAAATATCAAATTTAGTTGATATAATTTTTCAATACAGTTGCGTACTATAAAACAATATGCTTCAAGAAGCAATCAAAATAATAAATTGTAATAAGTTTTAAATACAAATCTATTAAATCATATATATAAATAATATTATTCTGCACTTTAGGTTCGAAACACCAAGTGGTATAACGGCCTTGTTTAAAGGATCTGAAGGCACAAAAATTAATCCAATAGAACTTCGCAAAATCAAAGTAGATATTCATAGAAACATTCGTGGAAGAGTAGCTACCAATGAACTCAAGCGGGATATACTCAACAAGGAAGATGTGGTGCTTAAAAGAAGAGCGGGTAACGTGTTGTTCTTTTACTGTAATTTCTTAAGAATTTTCAGTCATTCAGTGAAAAAGTACCACAAAGGTTTTCTAGAAATCATGATCAACAAATTGAAGTTTGAGAACATTGTATGCTTTCTAATGTAAAAATGTCTCTTCTCTGTGAGACATTACTCTCCACTTTTTAGAATCCATTCAGTTTGTGTTTAAATGTATTAACGAAGTCTAGATAAATATTTCCATGTCTTCACTTCACCAAGTGCTACATTTGAAGATGGAATCCTTGTCACTGATTTCTGCAGTCATGAAGATTCTGCAGTTTATGGTCATACTACGTCCCCTGTAATATTCAAGAATTTTCTTAACTTTATTCATTAGATTAATAACATGTTTTTGATTCGCCTAGGATATAGCAAATTTGGAATACAACGTTGGATCACTGTATTGATCGCATAATGTGCAATATGTAAGCACAATTTTTTTTATTTTTACTGTTTTAAGATTGCTATGCTTAACGTAACTCTTGCTTGTTGCTTTATCTACAATATTTCTTTTTCCTTACGAGCTTGCACAAAGAATTATGCTTCAGCTATATTAACTGCTATAATGAATATAATATAGTTTAGTACAAATTAACTTTTCCCCCAAAAACGTAGTTCAAACATATTTTGTGCATTCTCCTTGTATCCTGGTTTTGGGAATGTGTGCATGTCCAAATATGTGGTTTTTTAAATGCTTTATGTACTAAGAGAAAACCAACTGGAAGATTTTCGCGGCTTGGAAGATGTTTTAAATATTGACATTCAACAACTGAAGGGGCATGGTGAAACGTTAAAATTAGGCTCCAACATTGGAACAAACGAAATCAGAAATTAAATCTTAGAATTCTTCAAAATTTTTGCATAGTGTTGTATTTCTTATCCTTATGCATCTTTTATTTTATTGCATTAAATAAATTATGTAAAATACTCTTTATTTATGAGGAAGGAAAATAAATTTGTACATACTTTTAGTATATAAAATCATATAAGTTAACAACAATTTATTTAACTAATTTGAAATTGACAATACGAAATGACTTGGCTTACAATTGTTCAGAGGAAGTCAATTTATCTGAGTAGCGAGGTTGATATCTTCAAGATCTGTAACAGCTGATAGTATTGTTATTCTATTATTAAATTTACTAAACTTAACTGCAGGAGAGGGATCCAAGCCGATATTTGATAGAGAAGAAATAAAGAGAGCAATAGGTGAAACAGAAGAAGTTGAGGAACATCGTTCTGTCGTAACTGTGAATTCGGAAAATTCAGGTATGTTTATTATTTCAAATTGCTAAGATTAATTAGAACTTCTATTTCGCAAATATGGACACATTAATTTTTAGAAAACAAGTTGAAAAGGAATTCGGTGTCCTTGAGTCCGTCAAGAACCCGAAATCACAGTCCTAGGTGCACGTGGTCCCGTTACCCCAGGTTCGTACCTGGATTTTACACAGAGAATTGCAATATAAACATAAGTTAAACATAAGTGTAAATAATGTACGAAGAAATTAGTATTTTAAATGTGTTAATGTATAATCTGAAATTGTTTAGGAAATTAAATTTTTTGCTAATTTATTTACCCTCTTTCAGGTATGACAATTCTAAGCATGAAGATAAAGGAAGTTACAGAAGTGATAGGTATTATTACACTTTCATGTATCTATGTTCATTACATTTCTTTCAATTGTATTTCACCAGATTATTACATTATTTACATAGAGCGAAAGATCATAGTAGAGAGCGGAAAGATGGTGAGAGATCTTATCGAGAGCGGCCCAGAAATCATTCTCGAGACAGGAGACAAACGGTTAGATCCAGAGAAAGAGTTAGGCCTAGAGAACAAAGGGTTCCCCGAGGGCATTATATTCAACCAATTCCTATTCCTATTTATTATGGAGTAGGTACTTTATTTACATAAAAATGCGATAATTTAGCCATGATATAAAACTCATTCATTTTTTTCCTCAGAATTTTCAACCGAGACCATTAATGGTTCAACCGTGGGGCAAAATGTTTGGTGGAACTACTTTCAATAGTTTGCCAATTTACAAATAGAGAAGAAAATATTCAACATAAAGTAATGATTATTATATAGTTACATATACATATGTATATGGATCGCACACAGGCCGCAATAATCTATGAATATAATATTCATACATAACCTATATAACATACGAGTTGTCAAATCCTACTGATACGATTGTAGTGGTATTACATATGATTTAGGAAACATGATCGATGTATTTATAAATATCAATTTAAACTTTATAATGAATGTAAAATATTCTACATTAAACCCGTTTTTAGAAAAATAAAAAAATACAGAAAAAAATTGCATTTGATTATTATCAGCTAAAATAAACTGGTAAAAAGTTACATCAGTCATACCTGACAGTTTTAAATGTTTATAGCATGCACAACATAGGGTGTAAGCTCAAAAGGTTTTATTTCTATTTCTTATTTCGCATTTACTTGATATTTTTATTGTCAGATGTCCAGTATTGACCAGTACGATATTGGCAACTCTCCCCTATATAAAGAAATATTTAAATAAATGATATTTGATACAAATAAAAATTAATTAAATTCGTGTACTCTGCCTTCCGAGGCAGTGAGAGCGACAACGGACGAATCCCACATTAAAAACAATTGTTTTCCTGTTTTATATGATTAGTAGAGACAACTAATGTGGGTTAGTCCGTTGTTGCTATCGCTGCCGCAATTGTTAGGAGTGAAATATCGGGCATAGGGATGTTTTGTTTATGGTGTCTGTTAAAAGTTAAAACACAACGTGCGGTATAATGACAAGGTAGGAAGTATCCGAGCAGCGATGATTTCATGCCGTTATTCCCGATGTCAATACAATATATTTCTCCCCGTAATCTGGTGCTCGCTAAATTCTTCCTTAGATATCACATCGACTGGTTCTTATCAACATTACTGAAAGCCCGTTCAGAATTTTCGTTCTCATCTTTCAGAAAATCATTCGCATTCAATTTCCATTTTTTTTTTCACGGTCATACGACAAATTGAACGATTGGACACGTTTTATAATGTGCTTCTTCTTGCAGCAGCATTATAAAGTCAATCAATTCTATGGAAATCGCACAAAACTGTGTAGTTATGAGATTCTTAAAATACGTAGGTACGACGACGCTATTAAATAACTGCTGAATCATATAGTATGATAACTTTACTCGTGCATATAACAAAAATGTATATACATGTTTACTATGATATTAAAAGTTTCCGAATTGAATACCATGTGTAGCACTTGCTGTTAGTAGGCATAGTACATACTCCTTCACAGAAATCATTGTATATAGAGTTATAACGACGTATCACTCCTTCATTGAGAGTAACATCGTAAAATACGACATGCATGTCTTAAAAGCCTTAAAATAAAATTGAAGTATATGGTAAATTAGTTGCCACTTACGTCACGACACGACGTGCGGGCTTGTAGACAGCCGTATTATTTCTATATTATTTCATACCGCTCCAAAATTCTGTATGTTCATCTCATACAGTCCTCCCGCAGTCAGCTGGCAAGGTTTGCTAGCTCTCAGTTGCATTATGTTCAGCATTCTTTGCATTCTTGCTGACGTGTGGTACCATTTGGAGTTGTAGCTATTATAATATCCTCCACGAATTACGCTTGGTTCAATTATGATTATTGCCGCAGTACATATAATTGAAAACGTACATATGGTCGAGTACTTCTGCGCTGTATTCCGAAAGTACTTGCCCGGGCAAACTGAGGAAGAACAAATGAAATTTTTGTCCGCCGAAGAAAATAATGTATCTGGCGGCTAGTTTCATGTCATCCAAGTGCATAACCGTCTGTGAAAGAGAATGTCAGAGAGTTTATCGGTTCCATGTGTCGGCATTACCCTCGGTGAATCGTCTCTTACTTGAAAAGCTGTGACGCTAATAGCGATCATGTTTAGTCCGACTTGAAGCAGGAAGTTCATTCGGTTCGTTGCATCCAGGAACTCAAAGAACCTCGAAACAGAAGGGAAGGAGCGAATTAATTGAATTCTGTGGCATCGATCACTGCCTTTCATTGCTTCGGTTTATTCAATCACTACAAACTGGATGGCTTTATTGTGGGCGACCACGCATTCCCTAATTTTTTCGAGTCCGTCGTCCATCGAGGTGCATTCCATTCTAGCTACATCGTTACGTTCTGTTGCTTTGTCAATCATAGATCTGCGTTTATCACAATTACTCGAATGAACATACGGTTTCCGTATTTTTTGCGAAAGTAATGAATTTGATGGTCGATCGATTTCATTTTGAAAGAACAATTGCAATGACATTAACAATGCGCGAGGAATGAAACGTCGGTTAGTAAATTTTAAATGCGTTTAAGAAACATGTGGATAAGTTTTCTTCTCGGTCTTCTCTGTACATTTATATGTATAATATGCATGATATATTGTCACAGTGTGGTATTTTAAATTGCAATATTATATTTACCCGCATATGGCGAACAGCGCAGATGCATGATGAGTGATGATCATGTTTAAGGAATCCACGGACACTATGATTAATATAGTGACTGTGGAACACCAGAATGAATGCACATATATCGGGTAAAAATGTTCTTTGTTGTCCACAAAGTAGTAAACGCTAAATATCTCTTCCCGTTCTCGTGTTTTGTTCAGCGGTATAATGATATCCAGCATTGGATTGACCAGTGGAAGTGTCACGAATGGCACTAAAAATGCTAACAGTGCACCTGAAAAGTAACACGTAGTAACTAATCTCGAAATATATCTTACAAATATTTTTTGTATTTTTATATTTAGTGCGAAGACCATAAGAATAAAATACCTACTTCTGTACATGTGCGCTATTCTGCCCCCTCTCTCAGTAATCTCGTCTAATGTATCCATATCCCTGATTAACACTGGATTGGCCCAATCACTTTCCACGGTGAGATATACTTTTCTAAACTACAATTTTTTAAACTTCTTTGTTCGCGCGCGTTTAACGACCGTCTGTTAGTGCAGCAAGTAAATTGTACGTACGTTTTCTCGGTTGAAATGCAGGTTTAGTAATTTGATGAGACCGATAGTGGTCGAAACTAAATGTGGTAGAGTCTCGATGGCTGCGTCCAAATTCTTGTTGTTTATTGATACATAGAATTGCAATAACTATCGAATCACAGACCGCGGTCATGGGACAACATTAACTGATTATTATTCACTTTCACATTTAAAGCTGGTTAATTTTGTTTTTGGATATTGCATCAGTAGCATAGTGTAACGAATTTGAAAATGGTCCACTTACCGTCGGTAGTATAAGACTGATGGAACTGCACGCCATTGCAGTTGCAATGCATTTGTTCTTCAAGTCCGATTGAGCCGGATATTGTCCCAGAAATATTAGGTATTTCTTCAGTGGTTTGTAATGAGAAAGTTGGAACGTGCCGCTTCCGTGACGTCCTCTTCTATGAACCACTGAATGCCCTGAATTCGATTAGGCTTTCGATTACATTCGAACATTGGGATAAATTATTGCAGCGTTACTATAATAAATGAAGATAGGTGAGAATCTTGTGAAATAACAACTGAGAAAAAACGTGACAATTATGTTACGTCGTTGCATTGTTTCGTATCAGCACATGAATTTCAAAAATAAATAAAACCGCACTCTCTTCCCAGTTACAGTAAGTTTACGATGAGATTCTATCCGTGAAAATAATATGATTGTAATATACGTGGCATGCTTTCATCTTACTATTCATATTTCGAGATCTTTTGCTAGCAACCCCTACACCGAGACCAACGTGAATGGTGTCAGAAAAACTGTTCTATTGTAGCTATAGAAATAGTTTTATACAGCCGAGTGGGAAGATGGGGTTCCGTCAAACAGACGAGGGTGCTTTAATTTTGAATGACGTACGATGATTATCCGGTGCTTGGAAACGCAACACTTACATGGTGTGGAAATAACCGGTTGTCAGATGTGATAGGTCGATATCGTGTCCGGTCTCGTACTAGTGCTTTTAATTTCGTTCTATGATTTACTCCTCAAGATCTTCCAACGCATCCGCGCACAGTTAACCGGTAACGCCAGGAAAAGCAGTTCCTAGTACAGGGAACAGACCGTAAAGTGTGAAGAGGAAGAGACAGAGAAAATGGAGAATCATCAAACACGGTAACTGTCTTTCTTTGTGTTGTTTACCGACTTTAAAAAGGAGCGACAGACGACATGTACAGGGTGTCGAAACATGTAAGTACTTGGCGTCGATACGCTACCGCGCCTCTAGATGAACGCAAATGGTGGACAAGCGGATCTTCCAAGTAGTACGCTAATGGAAGTTCAAGACTTTAAGGGGGTATTACACCCTAGGCACTCGTTTTTGAAGGTGATATATGGAAATTAATTCTGAAAAACCTATCGCACCTACAGGGCAGGGGTATCGCACACATATTTAGTAGTGTTTGAACTATCATCACAAAATTTGCAGTGCATTATATTGAAAATTGCACAAGTTACACGTCGAAGCGCAGGTCATGTCATCAAACGCCGGCCCATCGATGGCACGAATTGCGGTCGACCTAGTCATCTGAAACGAAAAAACCAAAGATTTTTTAATCTGTATGAGTGTAGTTATCGCCCCTGACAGTCCTAATCAAGACCGAACATTGTTACCGAAATCACAGCTGTTTAAAAATTCAGGAAAACGCATTTAAAATTTTCCATGCAGTTACGACCTATACGACTGAAGTTACGGTAGACAATGACTGATTTCTGTAACTTACCCCTAATCTGCTGTACCGGGACCGTAGAGGAAACCTTCCGCAGTTTCAAAGAATTCATGTTGGGCAGCTCTCCCTTCTCTGCTGGCAGTCATAGCCTCTTTAGATATGTACAAGGGACGAGGGAACGATTACATGCCACACTGCGGCCTTAAGCTTCTATAACTCTGGGAGTACTACGGATTTCACCTTAATCTTTTAGGGACATATTTTCGAGACCCAAAACTATTTGAAAATAAAAAAAAATCGAATTTCTGGGGGTAATACCCCCTTAATACAGCAGCGGCCAAACAAAAAGTGTGTAGTAAATTTATACAATGTAGAAAATTATATTAATGTTCAAATACACGAGCATCTTGTAAGCGAAATGTTTATTCGCCAACTATTACCTACAGTTAAAAGGAATGTCTTTAGATAAAGCTACGGCAATTGTGGAACGGTATCCAACCCCGCAGATCTTAATCGACGCTTTACAACGATCTAATTGCAATGAGTAATTATTATTGCCGAACATTCAATTTGGCGATAAAAATCGTCACCTTAGAACAGCGATTAGTAAAACAATTTATCAGTTATATACAAAGAAAAATTAATAAATGATATAATAAATTAATAAATGATATATTATACAAATAAAAATATTTTACACTTTGATGAAATATTGAAGAATGGTTAGCACTGTACGTACTGAATTATTCGTATATCCCTGTCTAGGAGAATGGTCAATTATTAAGAGGGAATTGTCGGACATAGGGAAGTTTCGTTTATGGTGCCCGATAAAAGAGAAAACACAATGGACGGTATAATGACAAGGTAGAAAGTGGCAGAGCGGAGATGATTGCAGGCATGTCGGTCTCGGTGTCAATACAGCATATTTCTCCCTGACATCGTGTACACGCTAAATTCTTTTTTAGGCCCGGTGCAGGTGAGCGGTTTACCGCTGCGTTCATTCGCGGTGAAGCAATACGTACGCACGTACGTCCGTCAAAACGAATGCAAACAGTCCTGTTTGAACTGCTTCATAAAAATGTATGTTTTGCCGCCACGGCAAAAATATATTGATTGGTTTCCATCAACATTACTGAAAGCCTGTTCTGAATTTCGTTTCCCATGTTTCAGAAAACCATTCGTAGGGTATTCAACTTCCAATTTATTTGCACGGCCTTAGAACAAATTGAACAATTAAATACCTATGTTTCATAATGTGCTTCTTTTTGCAGCAACAGTAGAAAGTCAATCAATTCTATTCAAATCGCACAAAACTGTTTAATTATGAGACTCTTAAAATACGTACGCGACACGTTATTGAATAATTGTTGAAGAGTCATATAGTATGATAACTTTACTCCTGTACATTACAAAGATGTATATAAATATCTATTATAATATTAACATTTTCTGAATTGAATATACCATTCCAAGCACTTGCTGTTAGTAGGCATAGTACACATTCCTTCGCCGAAATCATTGTATATAAAGTAATAACGAAGAATCAATCCTTCATTGAGAGTAACATCGTAAAATACGACATGCATGTCTTAAAAGCCTTAAAATAAAATTGAAGTATATCGTAAATTAGTTGCCACTTACGTCACGACACGACGTACGGGCTTGTAGACAGCCGTATTATTTCTATATTATTTTATACCGCCACAAAATTCTGTATGTTCATCTCATACAATCCTCCTGCAGTCAGCTGGCAGGGTTTGCTAGCCCTCAGTTGCATTATGTTCATCATTCTTTGCATTTTCGCTGACGTGCGGTACCATTTGGAGTTGTAGCTATTACAAGATCATCGACGAATTATTCTTGGTTGGATTTCCATTATTGTCGTAGTTACTAAATACTACGCCTCTTTCCTTCGTTAGGTAATTGAAAACGTACATATGGTCGAGTACTTCTGCGCTGTATTCCGAGAGTATTTGCCCGGGCAAACTGAGGAAGAACAAATGAAATTTCTGTCCGCCGAAGAAAATAGCGTATCTGACGGCTTCTTTCATGTCATCCAGGTGCATAACCGCCTGTGAAAAAGAATGTCAGTGTGTTCATCGGTTCCACGCGTCGGCATTAACCCCGCTGAATCGTCTCTTACTTGAAACGCTGTGACGCTAATGCCCATCATGTTTAATCCAACTTGAAGCAGGAAGTTCATTCGGTTCGTTGCATCCAGGAAATTGAAGAATCTCGAAACAGAAAGACACGAGCGGGTTAATTGAATTCTGTGGCATCCATCACTGCCTTTCGTTGTTTCAGTTTAGTATTAATCAATCAGTACAAACTGGATGGCTTTATTGTGGGCAATCACGCATTCCCTAATTTTTTGGAGTCCATCGTCCATCGAGGTGCATTCCATTGTAGCTACATCATTATATTCTGTTGCTTTGTTAATCATAGATCTGCGTTTATTACAATTACTTTAATGAATAAATGTTTTGTGTATATTTTGGGAAATAATGAATATGATGGTTAACCGAATTCATTTTGAAGGAACAATTACAATGAAGTTAACGATGCGTGCGGAATGAATCGTCGATTACTAAATGTTAAATGTGTTAAAAGAGCACTTGGGAAAGTTTCTAGCGCCTCGGTCTACTCTGTTCATTTATATGCGTAAAATGCATAATACATTGTCACAGTGTGGTATTTTAAATTCCAATGTTATACATATTTACCCGCATATGGCGAACAGCGCAGATGCATGATGAGTGATGATCATGTTAAAGGAATCCACGGTCACTATGGTTAATATAGCGATAGTGGCACACCAAACTGAATGCAGGTATATCGCGTAAAAATGCTCATCGTTGTTCACAAAGTAGTAAAGGCTAAATATCTCTTCCCGTGATCGTGTTTCGTTGAGCGGTATAATGATATCCAGCATTGGATTGACCAATGGGAGTGTTACGAATGATACGAAAAATGATAACAGAATTCCTGAAAAGTAACACGTAGTAACTCATCCCTAAATATTTCTCACAAACATTTAGTGTGAAGACCATCGGAATAAAGTACCTACTTCTGTAATGGTACGCGATTTTGTTTCCTTTCCCGGTAATTTTTTCTAATATATTCCTTTCCTTGCACAACGCTTGATTTTCCCAATCACTTTCCACGGTGAGAAAGACTTTTCTAAACTAAAATATTTGAAACGTCTATGGTACAGCGTGTTTAACGGTCGTCTGTTAGTACAGTAAGTTGTACGTACATTTTCGCGGTTAATATGAAGGCTTAATAATTTGATGACACAGAGATTGCTCGTAACAAATTGTGGTAGAGTCTCGATGGCTCCGTCCAAATTCTTGTCGCGTATTGATACATAGAATTGCAATATCTACCGAATCACAGACAAAGATCGTGCGACAATATTGTCTGATTATTATTCTCTTGTCCGTTTTGTTTTTTTTTATATTCCATCGGCAACATACAGTAACGAAATTGAAATGTTTCACTTACCGTCGGTATCATAAACGTTACCATACTGTCCACCATTACAATTACGATGGATTTGTTCTTCAAGTCCGTTTGAGACGGATATTGCCCAAGAAGTACCAGGTACTTCTTCAGTGGTTTGTAATGAGAGACTTTGAACGCGCCGCATCCTCGCCTTCCACTTCTCTGAAGCACCGAATGCCCCGAATGCCCTGAATTCGATTATTCTTTCAATTACATTTTAATATTAGAATAAAATATTGCCGCGTCATTGTAATAAATGAAGATACGCGAGAATCTGAATAATTAACGACTAAAAAATAACGTGACATTTAGGTATGTTTCATCATTGGTATATCAGCACGTCAATTTCAAAAATAAATAAAACTACTTTCTTCCCAGTTACAGTATGTTCATAATGAGATTCTACCCGCGAAACAAATGTGATTGTAGTACACGTGGCATGTTTTCATCTTACTATTCATATTTCGGGATCTATTGCTAGCAACAATAACAACAGTTTTAGCAAAACTGTCCTGTTGCAACTATAGAGTTACATACTTTTATACCGCCGAGTGGGAAGGTGTTCCGTCAACCAGACGAGGATGCTTTAATTTTTAATGAAGTACTATGATTATCGGGTGCTTGAAAACGCAATACTTACATAGTTGTAGAAATATCGGGTTGTGACAGGTGATAGATCGACATCCTGTCTGGTCTCGTACTAGTGCTTTCAAATTCATTATACAATTTACTCGTCAAAGTGATGCGATTAAACGTATAGTCTGAGAAATCTTCTAACGCTTTCGAGTGCAGTTGCCGGGTGAAACCAAGAAAAGTAGTTCCCAGTAGAGGGAAGAGACCGTGAAGAGTAAAGAGGAAGAGAAAATGGAGAATAATCAAACACGGTAACTGTCTTTCTTTGTGTTGTAATTAAAAGTATTGTTTTGCATGATAGTTGTAGTATTCTTTTGGGAAATCAATCGGAGCCTATGATATTTAACAGAACATTGTCGTAAGGAGAATAGACATGCCTTCAAAATTTTTAAGTAAACGCCCAAAAGTTAACGGAGAATTATGATTTCACTCGTGTGCTCGACATTGGCCGTTTTCATTCATTTCCAGTACCATTTATTACTATCTGTCCAGTGCTCTACTCATTCCTATTCTCAGTATAGCATAGACTATAGACAGTTTCCAGTGACGATGAAAAATCATTCCCTTAGTGATGTCAGCATCATGAAATACGACACGCAGGATTTAACGATCTTAAAATCAAAGCCTGCGTTATTAAAATTTCTGTGCACGCCGTAATCGTTTGGTTATTATTTTCATTACACACCATTCCGAAATTCTCTATGTTCATCTGATACAATCCCCCCGCGGTTATCATGCACGGTCTGCTGGACTTCATCTTCATTATGTAGAGCATCTTTTGTATCTTCACTGGTGTCTGATACCATTTAGAGGCGTATCTGTCGCGAAACACGTAAACGTAATGCATTAAAGGTCCTTCCTTCTCTTGCATCGCATTCGTATAAACAACGTACATATCATTGGCTAATCCCAAACTGTAATCGACGAGCGCTTGTCCAGGCAAGCTGAGCACCAACAAGTGAAATTTCTGAGCGCTGAGGAACATAGCGATCCTGAAAACTTCCCCCGGCTCGTTCAAATGCATGAGAATCTGGGAAAGGAAAGCGTTTATGGGTCCCATTAGGTCCGGTGCAGACGAGCGATGCGGCGTCGTTGCGATTTCGCACCGGTGACGCTGTGCGATTCGGTAGGTTTACATGGACAATTTCTAATAATGCAATGAACACAAGCGTGTGATTTCCTTACTATGTTACAAATGAATAACGGAGGGTTGAACCCAGTATCTTCTGTTATTTACTTTCAAATGTATTTGTATAGTTAATGGGTAAAGATCTTTTGCTTTTTGATGCACATGTCCATTCGGTTTCGTGCTGATGTTGTCGAGTGCGGATTGCAGCGTGCATTGACGCTTAATCGCAACGATGCCACGTCGCTCGTCTGCACTGGGCCTTATACCTATGCCTCTCGAGTCAGCATCGTAGGAAAAGATAATTGTGTTTTTTCCTCACTTGAACGGCAGTGATGCTAATAGCGACCATGTTCAGTCCAACCTGAAGCAAATAACTGTTTCGGTTGCTATTGCCAATGAGCTCGTAAAGCCTCAAAACGTAATAAAGGAACAAGTCAGTTGAATTTTGTAAATTGCTCGTTACTTTCGCCAGATTTATTAGGATTTAGGTGCTACAAACTGTATGGCTTTATTGTGGCCGATCGCATATTGCTTGAAGTGTTGGTACAAATCGACGGATCCACTTGCACACTCCGTCGCTTGTTTAATCTGATATCTGTATTCGGCAAAAGAACTCATACCATGTAACGAAATAGAGATAGACGAGTCTGTTCCGTTGGGATAATTTCTGGCAGACGCACAGTGGCGAATTTGCCCGAAGTCATGGCCAAAAGTTTAATAACTTTTTTATTTTGACAAATGTGTGAATTGTACTTGATATATGAAATATCAGAGTATGTTTTTCCATTAAAATCAATTTTTAATCTGCAATTCTCTAAGAGATATTTAACTCCAAACTTAATAGCGTTGGAAAATGTTTTTTTAAGGTAAAAGTAGAAATTATGTCACGATTTATTGTCGAAGTAACAGGATAATAAGTCTATATTGGTATTATCTAATATGCTTGAAATTCATATTTATATTAATTGTATTATTTTTTAAGTGTTTCTAGAGCTGTGGTAGATAAAACTACAGGAACTATATATGTATATGTTTTTCTTTCTTTGAGCGAATAGTCGTTTATCAAGCTAGATCAGTGAGGTTCAGGTGGGCGGTCCGAGGACGCTAGCATCCATAGCGTCTTCTACGTCAGGGCTGAGCAACTTGTTCGCCGCCGCGGGCCGCACAGTCCCCACTACCAGTCAGCCGATTCACATGGACCTCACTGAGCTAGATTAAACTTCGATTTCTTTTTTAAAGTAAAGTTTAAAGGGCACAGAAGCTCTGATTGAAATCTGCTGCGACAATCTGCGACTTTACTAGTTATCGTCATTCGTAAATATTAATTTTACCCACAATGTTTAATTCAATAGTTAATAGGAGTTGGTATGTCATTGCATACATTCAACAGTGTATTATAACAACTATTATTTACGATTAAATATCAAGTAGAATGTGTTTTATGATTATTATAACAGTGTACAGTTGTACACGTATAATTGAATGTTTGAAATATATTATAATAGTATAATTCAAATTTTTTCATTAAAACGGTACATGATCTTTTTTCTACAGTCATGTTATTTATATCAACAATTTAACTTAGATTTGAAGATACAGTATGCACTCATTATAAGCCCGTTTCTACCATGCGTTATACGCTCGGTGACTATCCACACCATTGGAATCCTTCGGACGAGAGTGAGAAAATCCGAGAACGAGCGAAAGGCTCTTTCGTTGCTCCTCGCTCGCTCTTCTTGGGGTTTCTCACTTGCCCCATTAGCCGCGCGGAATAGTGTCCACAACGCGCCGTAAGCCCCCGGCGGGCTTATAACTACTTAGTGCGTAATGTATTAGTGTTGGTCACGATTTCGGGCAAATTCACCAGTTTGGTACGATTGCCAGGACATTAGAAAGAAGATTAACAAATATTTACGATACCTTACAACTTTGGATAATGAATAGATACATATTTACCCGCATATGGCGAACAGTCCGCAAGTGTGATGAACGAATACCATGTACAAAGAATCGATGGCGATTATAATCATGACATTGGAAAACGTACTCCACGCCATATGGAGATATATGGGATAAAAACATTCGTCGGTGTCCACGAAGATGTAATTAAGCTGAAATACGTGACGCCGCGGTCGAGTCTCGTTCAGTGGTAAAATGACATCCAGAAAAATAGGTGTCAACGGAATCAATAGGAATAACATCACAAACGTTAACAACGTTCCTGCAAAGTTCACTTCGATTTTAAGGAGAGAAACCCAGCAAAAATTACGAGAAAGGTACTCACTCCTGTATATTAGAGCTATATTAGACCCTTGGCTGGCAACCTTATTCAAAACACTTATTTCATTGCTGAATCTCAATGCTGCCCATTCCACGTGCACGAGTTTAAAGAACCGTTTATACTGCAAAATATACTGTAAAGTAGGATTCCTTTGCATAACCCATCGAATAAATACCTTTTCTCTGTTCTTGTTGTGGTTGACCAATTTTGTCATACAAACGATAAGCGTGACTAGGACCGGGACACAATCCATCATTCCATCTGGATCGTTGTCGTGTAGCGATTTAAACAACTGAAACAACTATCGAGTGGTAAGTATCTGCTATCACACAGTTTGGCTGCTCTGTATCGTGATATTCGCTACTTTAGTATTGTTCCTCCTGATGCGTTAACAATCGTATCGCGAGAAGAATAAATTAGACGCTCGAAACATCCCACTTACCGATGGTAGTAAAAGACTTATGTTAGTGACTATAAGCACAGCAAATCTGATCTTACGATTTCGGTCCGTTTGTAATGGAGATTGGCCCACCATTGCCATATACATTTCAAGCGTCTTGTAACCGGGCACGTCCAATAAATCAATCTGTCCACCCTCGGTTCTCTGAAACACTGTTGATTCTGAGCTCAATTCAGATCGACAAACGAACGATCAGGTTGACATGTAAACACAAATACACAGTTATTATATTGAAAAATTGTGGCCATCAACAATTGACACTTGCACCCCGACGATAATACTATTCACTACACATTGAAATCCCCCGAGCTGCGTTTCCATCGACACACACGTGTAGGAATCAAGGTTACAGATCTGCATTGCTCTTTCTTACAATACGTTTGTCGCAAGTAACTCTTAGTCGTCGCTCGCGCTCTCCCTCTCGTTGTCTTTATGCTCCTTAGTCCTTTCGCTTGTTCGCTCGGTCTAGAACTGTCGCATCGCGGTTTCACGCGGCGTTTATACCGGTGGTGTGCCCGGTGGTGAGCAATCAGGATGATTGGGCCCACCTGCCGAACCGTCAAACACGCACCCACTCGCGCACACCCGAGCCATCGATACGAGATACGAGCCGCGCCTGATCGCAACCCGAGATTTTTCTTGGTAAACACTTGCGACAGCTGTAGTCGTGGATCCATCAGCTGATCGCAAATGTTTACCTCTTCGATCTTGGACCCGATTCCATTTTCTAAACCCTTAGAAGGTGATAAGCAGACTCTAAGTGTTAACTGTATGGAATGTATTGTTGAAATATTTGATCACACTCTACGAACAAGTCCTAGGAATGTTATTAACTAAAAGGAGGGTCAAAAGTACTGTTTCTCACCATTGATCGCCATATTTCAATTCCTTTATTTAAAATCCTACAAAATGTAGAACCTGCTGTGAATCTGGTCTGCCAGGTATATGAGAGTCTCTTCATAAATCCAGGAAGAAAAATCATGAAGCGAACGCATTTCAATCATTCATGTGCAACGATCTCGCCGGAATCGCTAGTATTAAAAGAAATATAGGTTGTCACGCATGACAAACGCAGTTGATACACACTATGCAGTGACATATTTTTGACAACCTACTATCACCTATTCTATAGCCCCTATTGATTTACTTGATCCGTTCTCTCTTCTGTTTGAACAGTTCTTTCAGTGTTGCAGTGAATAGCACCGGAGGTGTGCTACAGACATTCATTTACCTCTACACGATTTCAAACAAAAAAAACTAAGAACATGACGCACTTTCATTTGCGTATTATGAAATGCGTAAATAAAAGAATAACGTATTCATCGGTAAGTATACATCTTGCTTCTATTCACGATCAGCACGAGTAACTTTGTCAAGCAGACAATCGTTTTTACGATCGAGGGAATGCACTCAACACATCTAATGCTCAAAAAGATCTTTATGACCTAAAAAAAATGTTTTACTGCTTTTCTGGACCCACCTTTACGTTGTATATTACCGCGAAACATCTCGAATGCTGTTTTCAGAGTGTTATGGCCTTACTCTGTATGCTACAGAGTGAAATGACTAAACGATTTTCGTCTATAAATTAATCAACTGATCAGTCGCTTGTAACAAGCTGGCCTCTAAATGATCGTGTTTTATTGCATTATGTGATGTTTGGTACTCCATTCTGTATATTAAGATACTCCCGGCTACTTTTATTAACAGACGTAACGATATTACCTGCGATAAAAGTACGGAATCAATAATGGTATATTGTCGAATATATGGGTCGGATGTTTTTACAAACATTCCCGAAAATCAGCGATTTTCGACCTTATTCTGCGATCTTGAAACATGTGTAGCTCAGAGCAACGTTAACCGATTTTGATGAAATTTTAGACACGTATATAACTTACTTAGATCTATAAACAGGTTTTTTGAATTTTCATTAAGGGTTCACAAAAAAAAGTTTAAAAAACGTCCTTTACTATTTTTTTTTTGCTACTCCGACCAAGTGCATTTTTTTCAAAACGACGAATCATATCATTTAGCAAACTAATCCCTCTAGCTTCTCAAAAAAAACTCAAGTCGTTTGGATTAATTATAAAAAAGTTATGCGATTTTAAAGGGTGTCCGAATATTTTTAAGAGCCACTGCATATTTGAAACATGAGTCATCGCGCATACCGCACATTCCCCGCATACCTGACATTCCATAGCTCCATATAAATACCAGCGCCACATGGACCGCGCACAGCTAGTTCGGTAACACCCCCTACGCGAGTCACTTCGATACTTGTCTAAATTCTTGAAACTTGCTAATGCTCAACGTCCCGCGCATTATTATAGGCTTACCTTTATGCCTTCAAATAAATAACGCTTTTGTTTCAACGACGCTTCGAATTATTGCATCAATCCTTCGGATACTCCCAATCATATCAAGCCGTCGCAACTGTTGTTCTCGTTTCGCGAACGCCGGGAGTCCTTTACAAGGCTTACTTTCGCTTAAAGTCCCGCATGCCACATTACTACACATATTGTGAAGAAATATAACGCGTGTCTTCTTATTCCAATGCAGCAGCAAATCCAATTAGCAAGTTTTAACAAAAACCACCAGCGCTCTAACGGGTGTCACTCTGGTGAGCAATTACTGCTTAACCTTCCCTGGTTGCCTTATGCTACGAAGCTGGTCTTTGTGGTAAAACTCCCATCTCCCCTTGCGCTACGAAGCTGGTCTTCGTGCCTGAATTTCAAGCCCTCGGTACAACGAAGCTGGTCTTCGCGCCTAACCTTTCCCATATTACCCCATATTGTCACCGTTGTAACCACTGCCACCCAGGACGTGACAGTAGCAAATTACATTAATGTTCATATACGAAAACATCTTTTTCTTTTTAGGTGTAAAATGTTTATTCGACAACTATTACAATTACAAGGGATGTCTGTGGATAAAGCTACGGCAATCGTGGAACGGTATTCAAACCCGCGGATCTTGATCCAAGTATTATAAACATCTGGTTGCAATTCGATTTGACGATAAAAAACGCCAGCTTGGAGTAGCGATTAGTAAAATAATTTATCAATTATATATAAAGAAAAATTTAAATAAATGATATTTTATACAAATAAAAATATTTTACACTTTGAAGAAATATGGAAGAATGGTTAGCTCTGTATGTATTAAATTACTCGTGTACTCTGCCTTCCCTAGGCAGAGAGAATAATCAATTAAGGCAGTGAGAGCGACAACGAATCAACCCACATTAAAAAAAAATTCCTTATTTTAGGGTCAGGGTGCCGACAGTGGTTCAGTCTTGTTATGATGGGCTGTAACTTTATAATGGATTGAGTAAAGGGGTTGAAATTTCGTATCAATATAGCCTAGTTATTGGATGTTTTTAAACGTATTATTTTGTAATGTCAAACGATACAAAAAATATATAAACGTTTTTTAAAAAATGGGAAATGAGCCACCACCATCTGACGATTATTTCTATCTCATTGTTGTTGTCCGTTGTTGCTCTCACTGCCTCAATTATTAAGAGCGAAAAGTTAAAACACAACGTGCAGTATAATGACAAGGTAGGAAGTATCAGAGCAGAGATGATTCCATGCCGTTATTCCCGATGTCAATACAATATATTTCTCCCCGTAATCTGGTGCTCGCTAAATTCTTCCTTAGATATCATATCGACTGGTTTTTATTAATATTACTAAGAGCCTGCTCAGAATTTTCTTTCCCATCCTTCAGAAAACCATTGGCATTCAATTTCCATTTTTTTCACGGTCATACGACAAATTGAACGATTGAACACGTTTCATAATGTGCGTTTTATACTTCCACCATATTGCGTATTATGTGCGTAATTTTCTAATCTGTGCTTCATTGCTCAGTGTATATACTGTTGTATATTGTATTTATCAAAGGGCTTCCGTTTACATAAATAAATAAATTTCTTCGAAAAAAAAATTTCTTTTTGCAGTAGCATTAGAAAGTCAATCATATCTATGGAAATCGCACAGAACACTGTAGTTATGAGATACTTAAAATACGTAGGTACCCGACACGCTATTGAATAAGTGTTGTGTCATATAGTATGATAACTTTACTCATGTATATAACAAAAATGTATATACATGTTTACTATGATATTAAAAGTTTTCGAATTGAATACCATGTGTAGCACTTGCTGTTAGTAGGCATAAGGCATACTCCTTCACCAAAATCATTGTATATAGAGTAATAACGACGAATCACTCCCTCGTTGAGAGTAACATCGTAAAATACGACATGCATGTCTTAAAAGCCTTAAAATAAAATTGAAGTATATGGTAAATTATTTGTCACTTACGTCACGACGCGACGTACGGGCTTATAGCCAGCCATATTATTTTTATATTATTTTATACCACTCCAAAATTCTGTATGTTCATCTCATACAGTCCTCCTGCAGTTAGCTGACAGGGTTTGCTAGCTCTCAGTTGCATTATGTTCAGCATTTTTTGCATTTTCGCAGACGTGCGGTACCATTTGGAGTTGTAGCTATTATAAGATCCTCCACGAGTTACGCTAGATTCAATTATGATTATTGCCGCAGTACATATAATTGAAAACGTACATATGGTCGAGTACTTCTGCGCTGAAATCCGAGAGTACTTGCCCGGGCAAACTGAGGATGTACAAATGAAATTTCTGCGCGCCCAAGAAAAGAGCGGATCTGAAGGCTAGTCTCATGTCATCCAGGTGCATAATCGTCTGTGAAAGAGAACGTCAGTGCGTTCATCGGTTCGCCGCATCGGCATTACTTCCGGTGAATCGTCTCTTACTTGAAAAGCTGTGACGCTAAGGCCGACCATGTTTAATCCGACTTGAAACAGCAAGTTTATTCGATTCGTTGCATCCAGGAACTCAAAGAACCTCGAAACAGAAGGGAACGGGCGGATTAATTGAATACCTGTGGCATCGATCACTGCCTTTCGTCGCTTCGGTTTATTCAATCAGTACACACTGGATGGCTTTATTGTGGGCGGCCACGCATTCCCTAATTTCCTCGAGTCCGTCGCCCATGGAGTCGCGTTGCACCGTAGCTATATCGTTAGATTCTGTTGCTTTGTTAATCATAGATCTGCGTTTATTACAATTACTTTAATGAATAAATGTTTTGTGTATGTTTTAGGAAAGTAATGAATATGATGGTTAACCGAATTCATTTTGAAGGAACAATTACAATGACATTAACGATGTGTGAAGAATGAAACATCAGTTAATAAAGTTTAAATGCGTTTAAGGAACATGTGGATAAGTTTTCTTCTCGGTTTTCTCTGTTCATTTATATGTATAATATGTATGCATGATACATTGTCACAGTGTGGTATTTTAAATTGCAATATTATATTTACCCGCATATGGCGAACAGCGCAGATGCATGATGAGTGATGATCATGTTTACGGAATCCACAGACACTATAAGTATCACACTGACAATGGAACACCAGAGTGAATGCACGTATATCGGATAAAAATGTTCTTCGTTGTTTACAAAGTAGTAAAGGGTAAATATCTCTTCCCGTTCTCGTGTTTCGTTGAGCGGTATAATGATATCTAGCATTGGATTGATCAGTGGGATTGACACGAATGGTACTAAAAATGATAACAGTGCACCTGGAAAGTAACACGTAGTAACTGATCTCGAAATATTTCTCACAAATATTTAGTGCGAAGACCACCAGAATGAAATACCTACATCTGTACAGGTGCGCGATTCTGCCCCCTCTCCTAGTAATCTCGTCTAACGTATCCATATCCCTGATGAACACTGGATTTGTCCAATCACTTTCCACGGTGAGAAATACTTTTCTAAACTACAATATTTGAAACTTCTATGGTCCCGCGCGTTTAACGATCGTCTGTTAGTGCAGCAAGTAAATTGTACGTACGTTTTCTCGGTTAAAATGTAGGCATAATAAGTTGATGAGACCGGTAGTGGTCGTAACAAAATGTGGTAAAGTGTCAATGGCTCCGACCAAATTCTTGTCGCGTATTGATACACAGAATTGCAATAACTATCGAATCACAGACCGCGGTCGTGCGATAATATTATCTGATTATTATTCACTTTCACATTTAGAGCTGGTTAACTTTGTTTTTGGATATTCTATCGGCAGCATAGTGTAACGAATTTGAAAATGGTCCACTTACCGTCGGTAGTATAAGACTTATGGTACTGAACCCCATCGTAGTTGCAATGCATTTGTTCATCAAGTCCGATTGAGCCGGATATTGTCCCAAAAATATTAGGTATTTCTTCAGTGGTTTGTAATGAGAAATGTTGAACGTGCCACTTCCTCGACGTACTCTTCTATGAACCACTGAATGCCCTGAATTCGATTACGCTTTCGATTACATTCGAACATTGGGATAAATTATTGCAGCGTTACTATAATAAATGAAGATACGTGAGATTCTTGTGAAATAACGACTGAGAAAAAAAGGTGACAATTATGTTGTGCCGTGGCATTGTATCGTATCAGCACATGAATTTCAAAAATAAATAAAACCGCACTCTCTTCCCAGTTACAGTAAGTTTACGATGAGATTCTAGCCGTGAAACTAATATGATTGCAGTACACGTGGCATGCTTTCATCTTACTCTTCATATTTCGATTTTTTTTGCAGATTACCCTACGCCTAGACCAACGAGAAAAGCTTCCAGCAAAACTGTCCTGCTGTAGCTATAGAAATAGTTTTATACGGCCGAGTAGGAAGAAGGTGTACCGTCAAACAAACGATGGTGCTTTAATCTTTAATGACGTACTATGATTATTGGGTGCTTGGAAACGCAATATATGCTATGGAAATAACAGGTTGTCGCATATGATAGATCGATATCCTGTCTCCTCTCGTACTAGTGCTTTTAATTTCGTTCTATAATTTATTCCTCAAAATCTTCCAACGCTTCCAAGCTCAGTTAAACGGTGACGCCAGGAAAAACAGTTCCCAGTAGTGGGAACAGACCGTAAAGAGTGAGGAGGAAGTGGCAGAGAAAATGGAGAATAATCAAACACGGTAACTGTCTTTCTTTATGTTGTAATTAAAAGTATTGTTGTGTGCGATAGTTTTAGGATTCTTTTGGAAAATCTATCGGAGCCTGTGACACGCCTTCGAAAATTTTAAGTAAACACCCAAAAGTTAACAGAGAATTATGATTTCCCTCATACATAGCATAGGCCAGGGTTGACTAAAAGTCTGCGCACACATATCAGTTCCGTTACAGTTCCGTGTTCGTGCGGTGTCCCCAATCTAGAGACGCGGTAGCGTCTCGACGCCAATTACATGTTTCGATAGCCTGTATATGTAGAGTGTAGACACGCCTGCAATATTTTCTAAATTTAAAGGCATTTTTCTTATGTAAATCGCATATAAGCTTCCGCGAATAAGACTCCTGATAACCAAATCGGGCAGCAGGATCTGCCGGCAGCTGAGGTGCAGTCTACGTCCGCATTCAGCCAAAGAGGAGATATAATAAGAGGCATCACTCCGGGCGGAACCTTTGAAGTCCTTACTTGACCTTGGCATTTAAATTGGTTGTCTATTCAAGCTGGATATTCAAATCGACAAAATGTACCTTAACGCAATTGACTGATTATTGCCGAAGTTTACCGATCATTGCCAAATGCGGCCGAATGGGTATTTAAATTGGTTGTCTAGTGATTTCCCTAGCTTATTTTTGTCCTTGTCGAGTGACGCCTCTTATTATATTTCCTCTTTAATTCAGCTACAGATCTGCTGGCAGATCGACGGCGAAGCAGCAGCCTCGTCGCCCCTCCCGCAAGGAGATCACCCCCCGCAACGATTCCACCATCCTTATAGTGAATCCATCCTAAGAAAAAATGTGTCCGCGCAGGGATGCTTCCGAGGAGGCGTTGATTGGTCATACTCCCCACATAACCGCCTACGTTTTTCTCCGTCTTACCGCCTGTTACCTCTCTGTCAACCGTTCCGCAACCTATAGTGTTTACATTGACAATGGTCAGTTTCCGCCCTTGGACGGGCAGGAAAACCGGCAGGTAAAGCGCTACGAGCAATCGCCTGCGTCGGGCCCGTAAGCGGTGGTGGGGGCTGCGCAGATCGGTCGCAAAACGGTATGGGCATCTTTTTTTCTTAGGATGGATTCACTATATATTCCTATGTCCATGGTCGTGACATAACAGAATGGAAGTGGGGGGGGGGGGGAAAGACTATCGATCGCAATCGATAATAATATAAAAATATCGATTGCTTTCGATATTGAAAACTATGGATAAGTATTGAGAGTATATCGATAATTCTCCACCACTAGCCGGCATACTCTGTAGCGTGGCGAGAAAAGCGACTACCACGGTAGTCGGACGAGAATGGGGCCTGCTACCAGCATCTGAACCAATCAACACCAAGAGGAAAATTCACCGACGCCAGCGCCAACTAGCCAAGCTAAGTGAGGCCGATGCTGATTGGCTGCGGCCTCACTTGCCTTGCTAGATGGTTTGGCGCTGGCGTCGGCGAATTTTCCATCATTTTCATCTTGGCGTTGATTGGTTCGACGGTGCGTGGCGTCATCGCGCGCATCCGTGGACATGGGTAGCTGGCCCCACTCTCGTCCGATTACCGTGGTAGTCGGTTTCCTCGCCACTGCTCGTCATGCTGATAGTCTGCCACGCAGGTGCACGCAGGGTAGTAGCTGAACAGGGGATAGAAACTCCAGTAAAACTTTTGGTTTAGTATTTGCACGCCATCTACACTATGAAAGATTCTGTTTGAACTAAAATTCAATATGGCGGCTCATGCCGGAAAAATTAAATATACTCAGAATCTGCATACTGTAATATGTAGAATAAGAAATACATTTGTTGACACGTTAAGAACATTTGGATATGAAATTTCGATATTACAGAAAAATATTGAATTAAATTTGCAGTAACTGAATTTAATTAAATATTTCACATTCACCTGAAATTTCGTATAACCTATCAAGTGTCAATCAATCTTAACCTGCTAAGTGTCAAATAAAGTAAGTTGTCTGAATTTGAAATGTCACGACTTTTTACACTAAATAGGAGACTGAATTATGGTCTCAATTAACAAGGTAAGTCGTCAAAATTTTTTTAATAGATTTCTTATGTAGAGTCGCAGACTTGGAAGTTGTCCAGAGAAGATTAGATAGACAGAGCACCTTGTTTCACACATGTTTCTGGAAATTTGTCAAATAAGGTAAATCGACAAAATTTGTCAAAAGACATAGCATTAAGAATTAAGAAAATTATGGCGGACTGCTTGCAATGTAGAGCAAGTCACATTAGTGAAGAAAGTACACTGAAAACACATCTCCCTTGATGCTTTTCAATCTTTTGTGAAAGATATTCGTAATACTTTAATAAAATCCATAGTAGTTGCTACGCTATTCATTAATTTTACTAGCTTCCCATTAACAATATTTCAATTCATCAATAAAAATATTGAATGTCTTTGTTCATTTTCACTAAATTACCATTAGCATTTTTTAAATTTCCTGCAATAAGACTTTCTACCATATGCTTTCACCTTCTTTGGAAACATAATAGTCTCTACACTTACTATAGCAGAAGGCCACTCTATATATAATTTGTATATAAGGAAGTTCTACGTTAAGTTGTATATAACTAAAATGTGGCTTTTATATATTTACATATAATCGAAGCAGAAGATGATACAGTGTGATCTATGGCAGACTATGTAGGCAAAAATTTGCAGGTAGGGTTTTGCATACGCAATTATTCAATCAATTATCTTGACATATGAGAATGTGTGATAATTTATAAATAATTAGTAAATGTGTCCTATTTCAGTTAACGATTGAGACGAAGAGAATTATTTCAACAGTTGAAAGAGAAAGTAACCTTGCTGCACGAGCAAATGAAATAAGCACATTTTCATGTATATGTATAATATAAAATAAATCAAAAATTTATTTCTTTAAAATTATTACCAACATGTTAAAAAAAAATCATTTGAATTTCAAGATATAATAAAATACAATTTCACAGGGTGGAAAAGTCTGAAAGATCCTTGCAATAATTGTAATATTTCAAAATCAAACATTATGAAAAAAGACAATATAACTGCTTCCAAACAAATACTTATTGCAAAATTACGGTAAAAGTATTGCCGATGGTCATTATACACGAGTATGGTAAGGGATAAGGGTACAACGTGGGTATCTATTAATGATTTACAAATAGAAAAACAAGCTTGGCCACAAGATGCTAAAAATGCATACATATTTTTCTTCCAAAGGTGTTAATTGTTCTTCGCGCCACCATGTATTGTACATAAAGTACTATACATATAATACATATAGATTGGTGCACATGGTTTCTTTTCGTAGTTGTTAAACTTACGTAGAATTTATCTTTAATTCTGTCCCGTGATAATTTGTAAGTTATAATATTAAAAATTATCAGAAGTCATTCCGTATGCAAATTACCTTTGTGAAAAGAAGTCAGATCCCCATAAAAAAACTTCGAATAAGTATAAATATGTACATGAAATCAAATGAATGACAAAAAATAAAAGATAATATGTAATTACAAAATAAAAAAAGGATGTAAAATTAAAATGCGCTGCATCCCATCTGGACCTCACTGCATTATAGCTATGGAAGTAGTAAACGGATGGAGATGAGTTTTATGGTGCTTATAGAGAAGACATTGAAGTTTTATGAAAAAATTATTTCAGTTTAAAAAAAAATTTGGTAACCACTTTTGTGCAATTATTTTAAACAAATGCAGGTTTCTAACATCGGGCGCGATTTTAAAAATCTGAAAAAAGGAGAATATAGTTCTATTCTTCCCCTTAATGGACAAATTTTTAAAAATATGTACATTTTTAAATTGGCCCTGTAAAAACTGCAGAAATTTGACGCTGCGTCGAGGCGCACTGCGGCGGCGAACATTTGCAAGATTTAATGCGATTAATAAATATTGGTAACTCACTCTTTGTCAATGGTACTTATTGATGAAAACATTTCAGTTGCCATTGTCCAATGGAAACCATGCTAAAGTGGCGAGTTTTTCTGAATTCGGTGTATAGACATTTACCTTTGCACAATTTCAAACCACAAGAAACTAACAACACGATATACTTGTACACCTTCTTTTGCGTATTATAAAATAGATACAACTCCCTGTTTGTAAGTATTTATAACAATTACATATGTGACAATAATTATTCTTCGTGTTTCATCTCTCCTTAAATAGGTCGCCTACTCCAGCGATGCTAGAACCATGAAGTAAGACATGGAATTTTGAACAACCTTGAAAAGATGAAGAAATCTGTCGCTTTTATTCGTATAAAGTATCGTCGTGCTGCATTTATTACCATGCTGAAATTCTCCATGGAGAATTCGAAGATCTTCCCGGCTGTTAAACAAGAGGGGATGTTGGACCTCTGCAGCAGGAATAATAACATTCGCTGCGTTTCCTTCGGTATGCTGTACCACGCGCCACTATACCTACGCGAGAAAAGGATTAAGTAGAATATTGTTTCGGGAAAATCGGGTATATCGAACGATGCAATGCGATGAACATTACTGCGAAATGTGCTTACACTCTTCTGGAAACTTCAAGACTATGGTCTATCAATTTTTGGCTTTGATAGCTAACATAAAGAAGATGGAGCAATTGGCCAATAGCGTACAGTATGTACCTAAATATTTCTAACGAACCCAATAACGCCACTATCTATCAAGAAAAACGAGAGTTTAATTGAAATTCAAGGAAATGCATGTATTTGCGGCGAGTGCCACTTACTCTCACCAAAGTGACGCTCAAGCAGATCACGTTTAAACCCAATTGTATAAGTTGGGATATCATGAATGTTGACTCCAGGAGGCTAACTAAACTTCGAAGAGGAAGAACTGAATTTTACCCTGGCTGCGCGTACATTGCCACGCAGGTATAGTTATCTTTAATACTAACTTCAATGCCTTACGATGCGTGTGAACGCAGTGCCCGATATAACTATCGCACACTTCTCTGTCACGATTAGAAGAAGCTCTGTTTTCGTTACAGAGTTTGTAGAGCGTAAATTCCAGTCGGTGTCTATAGATAATTATTCCTTTGAATTACCAGTTGCGGATTATTTAAATAAAAATTCCTTCCACCGTCAAATATTTTTCACGATCTTACCCAACGACGGCGAGCATGCCGCATATGTATTGGACGTATATTATCAGCATCGTGTCGTTGGCAATCAGGACAGTAATTCCGAAGATGGATGTCAGAATACTGATAAACGTTATCCAGGCGAAGTATTTCTTCTCGTCGATGAAAACCTCCGCCGGATAAAGCATCCTTAGGGGGCGAGTCTCGTTCAGAGGTGAAACAATATTAAGTACATGTGGCTCAAATATGAAAAGAATAAACGTCCCCAGAGTTAGATACATAAAATCTGAAGAAAATCGTTTAATGTTATGTTTATGAGAATGAGCGCGTATATGTGGGAACATGCAGGGGCAAATTTGTATATAGGCTAAGTAGGCTGTAGCCTGGGGTGGGCAATTTTAGGGGGGCGGGGAGTCACAGTGGTATTCCCCCTTAAACATAATTTAATAGGAAAGACCAGGTTTTTATTTTGGCAGTTTTGACAGGGTGATCTTTAAAACACAGAGGCTTGAGATAATTTTAAAAACACTGGTTTTTCATGTAGCAAAGTAGCAATTACTCATACATGAGTTGTCAGGTTGAATTAATTTTAAAATTGCCTCAACTCTTTTGGAGTAAAATATTTTATGATATTTCACGGAAAGGGCGGCAGATGCTTGTTAGCCTGTGGTGGCCGAATCTCCAAATCCGCCCCTGGAAACGTGAAAATGAAAAGAAAAATAAATTACATACAGGTGTATACTGTTGCGTATAGTTTCCCTTGGTTCATGTACCTCTTCATGATCTCGATCTCCTCCAAATCCGTTCGCTTCTTCCAATCGTCGTTCATTTGATTTAGGAAGTTCTCCAACTACGAGTTGGTATCGAACAATTCAGTTGGTAGACAGATTTCAATACATTCATCGGCAATTATATACCTTTTTTCTATTTACGATCAACACGACTAATTTCGTGAGGCAGACCATCGTCGTTATCACCGGGGGGATGCACTCAAACATATCTAGATCTCGAAAAGATCGGATCATCTTTATGAGCTGAAAAATGTTTACGTCACGTGCGATTTTAATATACCACTTTGCGCTGTAACTTTGCGTTGTGAACTTTATTCTGTAGCATAGAAAGTAGGGCTGCAACGAATATCCGAATAATCTTATATATATATTAATAATTTCTTCGAATTTCGGATTGTACCGCATAGGAATCTAAACATGAAATATTTTTTCACACTTTATCGTAAAATTCTTTTCGTATTGGCCTTTACAATTATTTGCCTTTCAAACGATAAATTTGGAACTTTATTAATCTTTAGTAAATTTTGCAACGAAAACAAACTAATTTTATCGAATTTTCGAATATTCAAATATTCGAAGAAATTATCCGTATTCGAAATTATTGGAATTATTGGAATTACTCGAATATTCGAAGAAATTATTCGTATTCGAAATTATTCGACTTATAGGAATTATTCCAAGTAATTATTCGTATTCGAAATTATTCGAATATTTACAGCTTTAATACAGAGTGAAGTGCCCACCAAACGATCTTCTTAAAAAAATTAATCAACTGTTCGATCGCTTGTAACAAGCTAACCATCGAATGGCCGTGTGTTATTTATTACGTGACAGTGTTTGGCACCGCATTCTGTATGTTGAGAAACTCCCTGGCACTTCTATTAACAAACGTAACAGTTTTACCTGCAATAAGAGTACCGATCCACAAATGGTAGTCGAATATATGGATCGGATTTTTCTTTGTCTAAGTTTCTGATAGGGCCACTGGCCCAGGAGCACCAGAAGGGCCCTACCACGCCTGCAGTAATCACCGTCGGTGAAGTCCATACCTATGAACCTAACACTGATCCTCGTAACGTTCTCTCGGCACTTTCAGAATCCTACTTGCTACATTCACCATTTTGGCCGACAGAGTGATGTCCCTCTCTTTCTCTATTTCTTCAATTGCTAACTGTCATTATTCATCGATCGGCCAACTGACAGGGTACATATTACGGTATTATTTTCGAATTACTACGTTACGTCATGACTACAATGGTGGAATAGGAAATGAGAAATTTCTGCGGGCGGTCGATTGCCTTCTTCTTAGAAAATGAAGAATTCACGACTCTCTTGAAACATTCAACACGTCGAATGCTATATCGCGTGCACTGCAAGACGTAAGAAACTTGATAATGGGCACTTCTTCGATATCTCAAATAGTGGTCGGTATAGCCAGAATTATTAAAAAGGAATACCCCGATAAGCGCAGGTGTCGAGGAGCGACAGTTTGATCGAGGACTCGGGACAGAATCTTCCCGCGAACGTTTCACTTGTAAGTCTCATACCCACGTAGGAGCGATTCAATTATCTATTATTACGAAATACTATATTCATTCAGTATCGTTACAGCGGAAACGTCGATAAAAATATTTTTGGAAGTAATATCAAAAGAAGGGCTTCTGTTGTGCGGAGATTTATTTTATTTCAATACCATCCAGTTGTCTTGGCGATAATCTGATTCTTCTTAACTTAACGGGGTAGTGGACTATTGAATACGTAAAATCGTTAGCTTCTTTGACACTAAATTAATTTAATATCAAATTATTTCATAATCTATTGTGGGTACATTTGCGAGTCACGTACGAGTGGGTACGTTTGAAAAAAATCGTCGGAATGTATAAAAATGTCGAAGTGATTAATCGTTGAATCGATTCAGGTGAGCAAATCATATGAAAGGAAAATGCTTCGGGGTGAGTACTTTGTACACCAAGACCTACATAGTTGAATTTTGCCGACGAATTTGAACAAAAATTGTGGAAGTTACGCACGAATCCATTTTTCCCCACATTTCTACGGAAAGAAATCACCTTTAATCAGTTATAAAAAGCTTCACAAACATCCAATGTTAATGCGGGAGTTCCACTATGTGGAGGAAGGAATTCTACACCTCCAGTAAAAATGTCAAGTGTAAATATTCATTGGTTCAAGAGTTATGTACACCGTGTTTGAAAATGGTGTTTCAATAAAAACGGCTTCAAAGTTAAGTCTCCTATGCCAATACCGCTCTGCGAGGCCGTAAACACGACGTTCTCTGCTATAACTTCTACAATTATTTGAGTTCCTCCTGAAATTTTGTTTAATATGTTCATAAAGGATGAGACTTTTATAATCAGTAAAATAGTAAAATCGATTTTTTGAAGCAGAAATAGCCCACTACCCCGTTAAATATTTGACTAGAACATCCGCATCGTTTAAGGGCTATTTAAATAATCCCTCGCATTTCACTCTACCTTACCATTAGAAGATGGCATCACTGTACATCGCGCGTGACGATCTGTAAATGATGATAAACGAAAAATTTGTTCGTAACTGAAGCAACGACGTGGAATCTGATTGCATCCGATCTAAATCCAAGTAGTATACATTTTCGTACGAAGCGATTCTAAAACTTAGAAGCCTGGCATTGGAGAAACCGAGAATTCGTAGTTGCAGATCGTAGCCCTCTAGAGGCTAGCCGAGGATATATTTCTACGCGCGTCAGTTGCGGCGTTAACGCGCCGCGAGTTACCGCTCCAGTATCGAACTCCGCATCACAAGTCACGGTTATAAACGTACTCGGGAGTTTGTTGTTCCCTTGCTCGCTGTGTTGCATGTGTTTACGGCGGTTTTTTTGTGTAAAACCTAACAAATCTTCACGATGAGTGCCGAGGAAGAGGTGCTACGGATCCAGAAGAAATTGAACAAGATGTCGAGCGGTGACGGGACGGTGAGTAAGTGAGTAAAATAAAGATACTTGTGTATCGTTCGGCATACACCGAGGCCGCTCACCGAGAACGAAGCTCCTTTTCTCAGCTAAAGCACGATCATCGCGATATCGCGCGAACTTAAATTGTCGGCGAGTCTATCATTCTTGAAAACTGTCGTTCGAAAGCAGAAACGCTCGTTTACACCAGTTTGCGTACACTCGGCGTTTTGCGTTACCCGATGTACCCACCGTGTCGTGTAGGGCTCGAGTATCTAGCAATCTAATTTTAACGCCTTAACGAAGCTTCGCAAAGGTTTGATTTTGTCCGTGTTGTAAAATGTAACAGGGCATTCGCAGCGTACTTCATTATTCGCCATAATGTTGGATTCATTGTCGAGAACATAAATTATGTTAATTTAGAGTAACATGCGTAGTATCTATAAGTGTCTGATCGTGTTTGAGAACGTAACAGAATGAAGTAACATATGGCGCAGAGTATTAAATTACAATGGTGTAGGATACGAATGATTTACTTGTTTTTTGTACTAATTTGAACATTTTTTTATTGCAGGGTCAGGAGCAAGCATTGGACTTACTTAAAACATTGCAGAAACTACCCGTTGACTTAGAACTTTTGACTAAAACACGTATAGGCATGACAGTAAATGCGTTGAGAAAATCGAGTAGAGACGAAGAAGTTATATCACTGTCCAAAACTCTTATAAAAAATTGGAAGAAATTTTTGTCTGGTAAGGAAATGAGCTTGAGACGAACGATCCGTAGGAATTAAAATTATGTATCTGCATGTTCATTCGTGTAGGGTCCAATAAAGAGAAGGATTCTACTTCTTCGAGTAGTTCGAAAAAGAGGGAGGACAAATCGGAGAAGAGTAAAGATGACGGAGATCAAAAGAAGGACAAAGATAACATGGATGGGAACGATGTTAAGATGAAAGAAGAGAAACCTCATAAAGATATTCAGAGGAAGCAGTCGACGTTCCCTGCTCCTACTACAACAGACGCGGTCAGGCTTAAATGCAGGGAGCTACTAGCAGCGGCTTTAAGGGTGGATGGGAACTCGGTGGAGGGTTGTGCCTCTCCAGAGGAACTGGCTGAAGAACTGGAGGAAGCGATTTACGCGGAATTTAAAAATACTGATAACAGATACAAAAACAGGGTATGCCTCTAGTTGTTCTGTACTCTCTGGATTCTCGCGTGCGTGTGTAATTTGACTTTGAATGTTGGTTTAATTGCTCAGGTACGCAGCAGGGTTGCTAATCTACGGGACGCGAAGAACCCTAATCTTCGAACCAATTTTATTGCCGGTGCTATAACGCCAGCTCGACTTGCCGTTATGACCGCCGAAGAAATGGCGAGCGACGAGATAAAACAGTTAAGGGAACAGTTTAAAAAGGAAGCGATCAACGACGCGCAGCTAGCCACCGTACAAGGAACAAAAACGGATCTATTAAAGTGCGGAAAATGCAAAAAACGCAACTGCACTTACAACCAAGTACAAACGCGCTCGGCCGACGAGCCTATGACAACTTTTGTGCTTTGCATCGAGTGCGGAAATCGATGGAAATTTTGCTAATTATTCTCGCCCTTCACAGAGGTTTTCGATCAACACGGAGAGAAAGATGTATTTCGTTCCAGACCTACCTATTAATCAATACGTATTAGAATTAATGAGACATTATGGAAAATATATTGCATAAAATTTACGAGTCACGGACTGTACATTGATCGCTTAATGGTCTTAAATCTCTTCACAAGTCTCGAAGTAATCAACCTCCATTCTATTGTATATACTGAAATTGTAATTTACTAGGCCTCGGTTTTATAGACCTAACATCGAACTTGAAGGAAGCTTCGATAGGTGAAATTGATCGACTACCTTCACTTTCATTGATGCAACATCTACCATGTGAATAATGTTAAACCTAAACGTTTCATTTTCCATTGTACAAGTTTACACAACACTTCACCTATAAAGGAGAAAGTTCTAAATTGTGGGTACAGTTCTGAAATACATGTATGTAATTAGAGTGTAGTATTTTTGCAATCCTTTGCGACGGTATGAAAGCCGAAATTTCGATCTCGAAAGATTTAGGAACGTTATGATCGCCGACGTTTCGTTATCATTTCAATTGCAAAATCTTTTGCTCCTTGAAAAATTTAAAAGTCCCGCACTAAGTGTCTGACTAACGATTAGAGCTCGACTATGTTCAAAATAGAGGTGTTTGAAATACTGTTTTCAGCGCTGGATGTGTTCATTTCGAATAAATTATTTCAAATAATGTTTGACTTTAGTTTATAACGACGCCAGATTAGGAATAAAGTGAGTTAATCGAATGGTATATTTTATCGAGGTGTTTGTATTCGAATGTTAGCGAATAAGTTCGACAGTTGTTGCTATTCGCCGTGGTGTGCCGCCACTACGATCCGATACTTCTACATAGCAATTTAGATTGCACTGTTCACGTCGGTTCACGTACCTGTGCTTGTACACTGATTCCTAACCTAACATCAATCAGTGTCGTTTTGTGTTACTCGACGTTCATGCGGTGCACACTTCCAAATGATTTTCGAATTACGTGGGGCTCGTTAGTAACATTATGTAAGGAGATGAAGCTGCGTGGTTCCACGTGCGTCAAATGACACCGTACGAGTACATAGCAGAGCCCGTCATGATGTAACTTTAAAATGAGGTGTTCCGATGAAGAAACAGAGGCGTCAATGGATATCCACTATCGTACGAGTTAACGACTTTTTGGTACCGCTTAGTAATTCCTGCGTGGCACAGAGCGGCCGGCAATTCTTCTCGATAAATATCTCACGCGGGCGGGAAAAGTAAATCGTCGATTAAACGGTCCATTCAAGTTTCTACTTAGCGGGATTCCCAATCGTCATTATGTGCGAAGACGCCCATATTAAAGAGCAATGGCAACTGTTACAAAGTCTCCGCACCACCGTAGAAGGCTTATTAGTCGACGGTATTTTAAACGTATGGAACGTTTACGGCGGTTTAAATCGCCTCCACAGCGTAATGGAGCGAATATTCAAGCACGGATGTCGGATATTTAATCGAAATGTAAGATAACGTTTCTCGTCCGTTTCAAATTTACACGCAATGCACACCACCGTGACAATATCTCTAGCAATAATTGCCATTGCTGTTATTGCTTTCTTACGTTACTGGCGTTTTGTGACATTATCAATAATGTTGTTTTGTTTCCATTGAAGGTATTCCATTACTTTTCTTTTTTTTTTTATATCTGATACCCCCCCTGGTAGTTTTATTTAGCGTCATCTGTACATGATAAACTGGTATTGCTGTAATCAGAAGGAACGACATTATTGCGCGATGCTGATATCGGACATAGTCGAAAATAATGAAATTTGTTACAAGGGAGAACCAGATTGTTGGATTTTTATTCAAGGATTAAATTGGTTGCAACCCTCTTTAGCGGTATCGCCTGTATTATCTGAAATTGAGGATTATTTGTCAAACCTGCCGGCACGAATAACATCCCAGAAAGACATGTTATGGCTCTATAAAAGGTAATCCATATCGTTTAATTAATTTCATTAACGATACCGTTCGACGATACAATTCTATGTTTACATTCGTATAATTTACCGCAGCTTGGAGAATCATTCTTTGTCGCACAAGCTTTCCTGGCTTCTGTCCGACAAGGAGCATTTGCTTTCCTGCTTCGAGCCATGGGCGTTTTTGTGTCAAGAAAATTTCTCCGAAGCCACGCTGTTATGTTTGAGGGCGGTCGAGCGAAATCAACCTGCGCTGCTTACAGAAATCGATCCATCTTTGGTAAGTCGTTCAGGCGAGACCATGCTCGATCTGTTGTCTCTCTCTCGAGCCTTTCATTGGAACACTTCTGTTTTCAGTACCTACCCTCTTGGATTTCTCCCAAATCGAGTCCTAGAAGGCATAGACGATCCTCCTCGTACCCGATCAATTTTCCTACTACGAATTTCAGTGCGGCAAGAGATAAGAGTATGCACATTGGAATATGTCAATTAGAATCATTGAAAATAGCATCGGATAATACAGTTACGCAACGCAATGATGCAGAGCCTGAAGAAAGTAATCATAAAACGGATTTGAAAGACATTAACGATATACCTTTAAAAACTTGGAACAGCCTGTCTGCGCTGACTAAAAATTGTACAGTTTCGGGAACTAATATTCCGGCACCTTCGTCAGCTGTTGCGGACACTATCTCGCATAAAAGCAATGATTCAACTTGTTCGGTCGAATTGTCAAAGATAATTAATGTTGACTACGCCGAATTAAAGCAGTCTGCGTCTACAATGGTGGACAATAAGTTGCATGCGAAGCCAAGAACTCCTCTAAGGAAAGCGAAGAATAAAGCGAAGAGACAGAATCAGACTACCAAGAGAACCATTGAGAGCCCTGTCGCGTTGAATTACGAAGACTCGACGAATACAGTAACGGAATATCGCATTCCGTCTCCCGTATCAACTGAAACTGATGGGAATAAATATACACCGGAGCCGGCGGGAATCGATGTGTCCGTAAAGCCGAGGAGGAAGAGTTCCTTTTTACCAGGATCGGCACCTGAATTCACTGGGCCATGGAGTTTAGAAATTGAAGGTCAGAAAGATATAAGAACGCCGAAGAAGAGTTTTATGGAGGATGGAGGGAGCAGCGTTCAACCCATGGCGATAGGATACTTTCCTCGTCCAACGGAAGGTCAGAGCTTAACGAGCTTCTTAGCTTCCGCACAATTTTCTAGAGCTAACGCCGAATTGGACAGGGAGAATGCACACTTCAGTGTTTCTGAAGCCATGATAGCTGCTATCGAGCAGGTGAAATGTAACAGGCAGTGGCGACTGATGGAAGAAGCGGCCGAAGAGAGCGACGAGGAGATAAATAGTTTAAAGCAAAGGATACGATTGAGGCGCCGCCAGCGACAAGAGGAACGATGCAAAGGGAGAACGTGGAATCGCGATTTGTTGAGCGACGGGAGGACAGACACCACCACCACTGATCAAAGTATTAGCCCTTTGTCAACTTCATCCGATACACCGTCCGAAAATATTTCTACGGATGACGTAGAGGATCTGGAAGTGGACGACGAGCGGAACGTAGCGAAGCTTAAGAATCCCGCTTTGTCTGTATCTATGGCATCGTTATACTCGGAAGCAGCAGATCTGTTTGAATCATCTCCCGCGCATGGAACGGAGTCCACGCTGACCGAGAGCAGTATGTCCGCGGAAGGTGTAGCTTTGTCACTGATTAGCAGGTTCAGCGAGAAGCAATTGCCAAGGGCTAGTGAATTACAATGGCTTGTCTCTGAAAAAGATGCGCCGCAGAGATTGTTACCGTTACCGAAGAGTTGGCCGGTCAGTCCAGACGAGGCGGAAAATTCGCAATCGGTTTCGCTGCGTGGAACTACGGAATGGGCGCCGCCGAGACCTCAGATTATTTTCACACCACATCCTCCTCCCGTGTAAGTTCATAAGTTTCAACGATATTACGTATAACACACAAGAACGCGACTACATGTGAGCGAATTTGCATATTTAGGCGGAGGACTCTTATAGCTAAACAGAATTATAGGTGCGCAGGCTGCGGAATGAAAGTTGCGGTAAAGTACGCGAACAAATTTCGTTATTGCGAATACGTAGGCAGATATTTCTGTACCGGGTGCCACACGAACCAAGTGGCATTAATACCAGGAAAGATTTTATCTAAATGGGATTTCAACAGGTATAGGCGTATTACGAAGCACATGTAACGCATGGCATCACGCGGGATTATAAGCGTTTATTATTCTCTGATTTAGATATCCCGTATCGAACTTCTCGTACAGATTGTTGGATCAGATGACGTTAGATCCTTTATTTCAAGTGAGTGACTTAAATCCACTGCTGTACAGGCGCATAAAGCAACTGGATCGGACGAGATTACTGCGTACGCAATTATTTTTCTTTAAAGACTTTCTATTCACCTGCCGATTTGCAACGAGGTATGGATTCGGATTACTTTCTGAAATTATTTTAAGCTACGTGGGTGCGATCAGCATTTACCTTTATATTTCTAGCGTTCAGAAGCTATTGAAAAAGGAACCGAATTATATACTGAGCGATCCCCACGTGTATTCCATTCAAGATCTAATGCACGTTAAGTACGGCATTCTACCTATGAGATTACAAGAATTAGTCCAGGTCTGCAACATGCATATTATAGGCTGTGAGGTAATATACTAATGTTGCGTTTACGCTGTCGGTTCGTAGTTTTAATGGAAATGGATTCTTATGTCTTTCAGTTATGCCAAGCCAGAGGATTCCTGTGCGAGTTATGCTGCTCCAAAGACGTTATATTTCCGTGGGAGTTGTCGAAAGTCAGTAGGTGCGAGACCTGTGGTGCATGCTTTCATAACGAGTGCAAGCAAGACTTTAACAAAACAGACTGCCCGCGTTGTATTCGTTTACAGGCTAGACGGATGTCTAGGGAAGGGAAATTTTGACACACAATGAGATCTTATATTATACGTTTGTCTATGAAAATCGAATTCGCGCTTTGAAGTATGGCGAATGGGACGCGAGTCATTGCTTCTGAAAGCCTATATTTTTTAAAACTGTAGATACGTTTAAATTTCTATTTATTGCGTTCAACGTATAAAACTGATACGAGATTTAATCAGAGATCTGTATATGATATATACATATATGCAACTGCACAGATTATATTTTAATTTTTGAAAATTTAATATATTTATAGACTCTTAAGGCGAATCATTCGATTGCTTGAAAAGCATTTCGTAAAGGCGAAAAATTTATTTCTATGTAAATTTTACATGTAGCAAAGACTGAGAAAATGTGATATTTAAAAAAAATTATAACTTTATTTCGCATAAAGTATTCCCCCATTCATTTCTTTTTCTACTTGTTACGCAATCGTTCATTTAGTATTACGCAAACTGTTGCCGTACAAAAAACAGATACTGGTAATCTGATATCTATTCGTGAACTTTTAATTTCGAACAATATAATTCATTTCAATACTACTTGGAAAGTAACTCCAAACGATGTCACGATTATTTTGCAGTTCTTTCATTTTTCTAGCTATGAATCCTAGCTCGATAAATTTTTAAAATAATTCATGATTAGAACGCGTAAATTATTGCATGTTATCCCTTACTAAATGTAAAAATGGCAATAACGGTTCGAGTACAAATGGGCCAGAAGAGTATTATCTTTGTACCGAAGAAGCTTCGTAATAATAGTTTTTCGTTATTTATAAAAGTTGTTAATACGATCGAAAATTATAATAAAATGTTTTGAAAAGTTTATGCACTTTTGTGATTTAAAATCACTTGGTACGTTACGTTATGGGAAAAATTTTCATTTAAGGGTATCAAGGTGCTACGGAACGATCTACAAAGATACCGTGCACGAAGGATTAAAAACCATTATTTGATTTTATTAAATTACATTTCTCTTACAATGGTTCCACATACACACGTCTTATAAAATAATAGATAACAGTACATTCAATGACGGTAAAAAAATATAATGACAATTATATACACCACCTAATTTCAATAAACCTTAGAACTGTATAGTATTCTTATCCATAATGGCTTTCGTTAGAAAGAAATCGCTCTAAATTTGTCCTAATAATGTTTAGAAAATATGTACACGTCCATAAGTGTGATCAAGTATATACAACTATGCTCGAGCTGATAATATATATCTTTCTTTTTTCTCAATAGTAGGTCTAACGAAACTAGCTTTTTAGCGTACAAATTGCATAAATATTTCTACGTAAGGGAATTTTGATGCGTTTGATTGTATCCGAAGTTTTGATTACGTTACTTCTATCACAGGTGGTATTTTGTAAGGAAGAGTATGTCATATTTATTAAATAGGTGCAATTAGCAGCTATGGCATCGGTGAAAGTCTGAAGGAATAGATATTTCCATTACATTCAGATTGTACGCGTAATCGGTCGATTAATAATATTAAATAGAATTTTCATATAAAGTGGAAATTAACGAGAAACGACTTTCTCTATAAGTTATATATATATATATTTGCAGACTTGAATTTGTTCGTTTCATGCAACTTATTGATATAAATTAATTTTCGTTTTAAATTCTCTTCGTATAGCGAAGGAAATTCTTTCCGTCTACAGTTTTATACCGTGAATTTTATACTGTGCGATGATTAAAACCCTCATCATACTCGCTGGTACTTCGTGTTAACTATCTTAGGAGCATACAGTTTATCATCAGTCTATAAAATGCAACAACAATGCATAACAATACGCCACACTCTTTACACGGCTCGTTAAAACGTAAGATGCCGCATAAATTTCGATTTACTCATACACGTGTATAATACGTACCAATTCAATCAACGGCAATGACATAGTATTCTAGTTAGTATATGTATAACGAAAAAAAAAATAGTAAAAGATTAATCTCAATCTTTCCATGCATACAAAAAAGAGTTTGGACATACCAATTTCTTATCAGAATTATCGTGGAGTATAAAGCGTGGCGCTAAAATAAATTTCTCAACAAAAAAAAAAGTAAAATAACTTAAAAATACTGAGATTGTAGAGGAATATCATTTACGAATGTTGTATAAATAAGTAAAAAAAGAGCGGAAAAAGTCTTAGCATTTATCTGTCCTTTTGAATGTGTATAAAGTTCAAACCGAGCTTCACAGTCATTTCATTGTTGCTGTCTGTATAATCGGTAATTTCAATTTTGTCTCGTTACGATCTCATTAAATAAGCTAAGGTCGTTGTGGTTTACATACTTAAGCTCGCGACCATTCTACTAATTCATGAATTTCATTACAAGCTACCTAACAATAATAATTAGGCAGTTCTAAGTGTTATTGTCAATCGTGTTTTTGTTTTCTAATATCTATGCGTTTCCTTTCTTAAATCGCTTATATATCTAAAGTGTCTTTTAATGGCAGCTTTGCTACTTCGAAGAATATCCTGAAATATGGAAAAGCGTTCATAAAGCTTGGAAAGAAAAAGCATCGTATGCTTGTTGTAGCAAGGATTTCGTTAATCGAGGCAAGAAAATGTTTCTGTACTTACTTATGGCTGTATTTGTTGCGTACTGTAGTCAGAGCTTCCTTGTGTTTTCGATGTAGTCCTTGGTTTAACAAGTTTACAATGTCCCTTATGTCGGCAACTTTGTAGCCGCTATAATATTCTAATGTCGGTGTCCATCCTCCTAGATCTTTCATTTGTAATGCAAGAAGGAGCGCAGCCGCAGCCATTTTACTATCACTGAACATTATTGTCGAATAATCCATCAATGAGTACTCCAAAATATATCGTGCTAATGTTAGTGTTGGCATTGAAACTTTCGCGCACTGTTTGAAACAGAAGAAGGTTGCTTTACTACAATCCGGCGAGAACAGCGTAAAAGAGCGGAATGGAGTTGAGATATTAAAGTAACTCACCCTAGCATATCGTCTAAGGAACCTATAAGAAAGAGGTATACCAAGATCGAAATCTACTACTTTTAAAACGCTCATTTCCATTCTAATTAATTCTCTTTGCGTGTAAGCACCGTCGCATATATACAAAAAATCTTCAACCATCGGAGGTATTCTCTCCTACAGAAATCATAAGTTTTCATTAAACAATAAATTTCTTTCTTTTCTCCGCTGGGGATTGCGCCCGCAAATGTTCCATACTTACGTCATATTTACTCGCTATGAAAAGACTCGCGGCACCCAACAATTGTAATGTTTCCTTGCCGACAGTGACTTTCGTCAGGTACAGGTCAACCAGCTTCACAGCCAAATACAAAGTTTCGTGATTCAGTTCGAAGGATTCTTGAACTTCTACCATCCAGTCCACTAACAAGGATCTCATCCACCGTGAAAGGCACACTTGTTTCTCCATATAATCTCCGATAGGGAACGTGCGTTCCCTATCCTTCAAGTAATTGAAGATATTCATGGCATAGTGGGAGACCTGAAACGGATCCAGCCAATTCTCCGCGTCGAAGTCCCATTGAACTCCTTCTGGCAATTCTCTCTCTGGAACAGCGTCCAAACGTGCAGCTATTGATTTCTTCTCGATTTCCACCGGAGCCTCTTCGATAGTTCCATTTTCTTTCTCTGCTTTCGCGATTTCCGCAGCCTGCGCAAATATCGATCGAAGCGTTTAAAAATTGCGCGTGAAAATATCGCCGGCGTAAACTACGCCGTTAGCATCCAACATCGCTCACCTGGATATTGCTCCTCCTAGACCGTTTCGCACTGTCATCTCCCACCTCTTCTAATGCACTTACATACAAAGAACTGTCCTCTGATTTCTCTAAGTCTAAACTACGTCTTACATTTACAATTTTACTAGGTATTTCGCTCTTCTCTTCGTCCTTCTTTACTACTGGCTTTACACGAGGCAATGGCTTTGGTCTGGCGTGTGCTACCTCTGGCTTCGTCGCAGCTGTGTCAAGCGTTCTAACAGAACTTGTCTGGGATATAGGTTTAACTTGAGTAACTGTCGCCTTTCTTAATCCTTTCTTTGGTTCTTGCTGATGCGTCCCCAGTGTCTTCCCAATAGCCTGTCGGTTTACAATATATTAGAATGAACGCAAGAACGTCGTTTTTGAAGATTAAAAAAACCCACATTCGTAATGTTTCCTAACGCGGATCTCTTTGTTGTTTTCTCCTTCGTCGGCGATGCCTCGGCTTTCCTCTTAACGCGAGGGTCTCTTCCGAGAACTGGCGGCTTGAGCACAACATTACTTAGCACGGAATTGTGACTTCTCGTTGTTATTCCTTTCCTCGCGGTTATGTTAGTAGTACCTTGCTTGTTTGCGTTTAAAACTTTTGGTGGTGCCATTCTCATAAACAATTAAAATTTAAGATTCCTGGTTTCTCCCTGCACAAGGAGAAACTGGATATTAGTATAAAATGTGATGGAGTTGTGTAAAAAATTCTTTAAAAATTACGTATAATACTCGCGCGTTACAGCGAGACGGAATTTCATCTATGATACATCTGGCGCGAAATATATACTGTTTTGTAACAGAATATATCATTTTACGACCTACGGTATTAATTTTGTGAGTCGCTGTAACAACAAGGAGAACGAAAGTTCGGGCGAATATTTTACATAAATTCCTTCGTTCCTCCGCGCGCGAGCAAGATTTTATACTGCCTCGTTGTTTTCCCGATTGATTCGTATTGAAATTGAAATGATTTTCTGTGATAAATCGAGATATTTGCCTGCTTGCATCGGACAATAGTTCCGCCTGTTTACTCAATTCATGGAACATCGCATTCACGAGGGAAAAAACGCGGGAACGCGAAGCAAGGACACATTATTGGAAGAAACACTCGGATATTTATCCTTCGAACGTTAGATATCGCTGATATAAGCCTCGAAAGTGGCTTCGAAAGAACGAGAAAGCATGAAAACAGATGGGGAGAAGAAATTGTTAGCAACTGCCATGAAGACAAGCGTGATCGCGGAAGCAGTCGAAAACAATCGGATTTAACCAGATAAAAAGCGAAATATTCGTGGGAGAAGCAGGCTCCTTAACAACGAAAGAATTATAATAATTTACCTAAAGTATGCTGGTTAATATCGTGTGTACTCTGGTACGCTGGAATCTCTCATTTATACAATTCTTGTGCCACTAGTACGTTACTGTAGTGCCCATTCGTCTCGCCAGAGTAACTGAAGTTGACGCTGGTTCAAATATCACAGTTACTGTTAGCGCCTCCTCCGATTCGTCCGCTCAATTTCGGGGATCTCCAATCGAACGCCTGAAAAAAACGCGCACGCGCCACCTGATGATGGAACTCCAAATCAACAGTTACGTTTATTCAAACCGTATCGGTTTTTCCTATTTTACACAATCAATGGCATTCATTTTGTGCGTAGATCAAAAAAGAGAATTTTAATATCATTAAATGCCTAACATCTATCGCGTGCAGGTCTCGTATCGTCAAATTTTAGAGAACCTCTATTACCGAGTCGTTACCTGACCCAACGCGCACGACTTGTGCTCGGTGCAAGATAAATTCCAGATGTTGTGTCGCAAGATCGATATATGTCTCCTATTGTTTACCCTATAACGTATTCGACACAAGAAATCGTCCACTACTCCGATTATTCGGTGAGCTTCCTGCTAGCACCGCACGCGATTATATTGGACAGCGTAAATCGCGCGTACTAAATACATGTAATAAACAATTAACCTTTGACCCTGCCTTCAGTGATACCTCGAAAGCAAAGGAAAGCAAATGCTCTAAAGGGGCTGAAGGCAGAACCTTGGTCGATCCGCCGCCGCGATGACGGAAAGCGTTTCGATTCATCGGTGCTCGTTAACCTAAGTCGAACATAACTCTCGGACTTATATCGTGGGAATCTGTGTCACGTACCGATAATCTACTCTGTATTCTCGTCGTATGTGCGCGTCCCCGCGTGTAACATCCTGAGCTTCAATCTCATTCGTTAGTGGGTTTCTATGATAGACAATCGAGGATGCAGAGCGAACGCCTCGTGGTTAAGTATATAACAGCGTACAATTGCTTCGCCTTTGTGTCAGACACCTGGCTACGTAAATTGGAAACTAAGGTTGGTCTTGTATGCCACGATATACCGATATGTTATATTGTAAAGCATGTGTTACGCGATACAACGATAGATAGAAAATCTGATATGCCAAAACGGGGCATAGGCTGATCACAGCTGATTCTTAGATCCACCGATGTCGTATTATCCCGCTAGATGCCGAGAATCGTTTCTTCCGCGATCGGGTCGATAAAACAGGAAACTTTAAAACCTTGAACAGATAAGATAATGAACGATCTTGTTAATGATTAATTGCGTTGAATCTGCTACTTTACTGTTACTTGTCTTTGCATTCTTATACCAATAAGATACATAATTTTTTATCGGAAATTCTCGCCGGTTGGTAACACGCCTGCCTCTCGATTATCGGTAGTTTATCGACATACTTTTATGGATATCTTTTTTACGTTGTATAGATACATTCGCCTTCTTTACAGCCTATACGAGGAAGTAGAAGTAGATTCATTTTTTTTTTTTTTATTATCTCCATTTATAGTTACATTTTGCCCATAAGTAGATTCTTGAAAAGTAATTTATGGTGCTTATTGATATCCTTCAATTTACGGATATGGAGTGATGATTGAGCAGTGCAATTTATTAAAAATTACAGGAGAATGTTATTGAAATAGTGCACAATGGCAGGACGTATTACGCGTCCTGTAACACAAGACCAGGTCCCAATGAAACTTTGTGTCTCTGCTCAACTTTTGCCAGAAGTTTGAGCATTGAAGAAGGGGACGAAGTATTCGTGTCTTCCGTGAAAGATGTACCTCTTCTGACACAAGTGAACGTCGCGCCTCGCACAGCAGACGATAGAGAGATTTTGGTAGGACTCAGAAACATTTCATTAAGCTTCTCTTGCGCCGAATAAAGATTTTTGAAACGTACAAACGTCTTTCAAGAAATTACTAATAAATTGGGTATATCGAAATAAAACGGGGGTGGGGAAATTTCACAGGAATTGCAAATGGAAAAGTTGCAATCGACGCTGCTCAATCAAATACGAGTAGTGGCCAAGGACCAGCAGATCGTCGCTTGGGTGTCGAAATTTTCTTCCGTCACTTTTATCGTAGGCAAGTCATACTTTTCCAACGAAGCCTTAGCATACACCCCGAATAAATTAAATAGTATCCTTCCCAATCGCATTACAGTACTAATTACCATCAGCCTACAAACTGCTTCTAAAAACAAGTTATCCTTTCTTCTCGCGTAGAATCACTGGAGCCAAACTTCATGTACGGGAAGCTTGAGCAGTTCACAGAGATACACGTGGCAGACACGGCAGCGACCACGAAGACAAAAGTATCAAACGACGACCTTAAACAATCCTCCACTCTCTCGAATCACTTGCTGACCGCGTTGAGAAAATTCCTACCACTCGAGATGGAACGAATGGACACCAAGTCTGAGGAGAACGAAGCAGCCAGAAGCTACGAGCTGCTGCAGAGCTTTCGTAGCAGAAAGAAACCAGCGATATATCGCGTTCATCCGATGCCGAAAGTCACGATCACCAAAGGGAGCATCTTCGACGAGGTGATGTCTTCTCCCTACCACGTGCTGGTGCCAAGGAGTCAGGCCCCGAAGTTCACTGGCAGCTTCGCGTTTTTTCGGGTGAAGAAGGTGCCGGAGGACAAACAGCACATGAGCGTGACCAGCACGAGCTTCCTGACGAAGGACAATTCCCCTGTGCCGAAGCTGGCCCCGGAGCTGGTCGTCAGGCTGTTCGTCTTAGAGGATCTACTGGAGAAGTCCTCTCGGTTGGACAAGCGTCACTTCGATATCAGTCAGATCCACAAGACTGTATACGTCTCGGATAGTTTGAGGATGACTTTGGATCTGAAAACGGGGGCGAAAGTGAGCCTGTGGCAGGTGGAGGCTCCTCAGAATGTTCGTCCGCCCTCCATCGAGCTGTTCTCCTGGAGGAATTCTGTGTCCAAGGAGGTTTTTACCAATTACGTGAGAATACGTTCGACTGGCGGAGGACTGTTGCTGAACTCTTGCGCGGCAGTTGCTTTGGATAATGGTAGCTATTGCGTCGTGAAGATTTCGCCGGAGAATTGTACGTCTGCCGTGGTGGATGGGGCTGATTTGAAGAACCTGGTGATACATTCGAGGCCTGTGAACGAGATAAGCCACTTGCGAGTGGCAATGCGGCTGGACCAGGAGCATCATCGTCTGGGAAGGGTCTCCACTCGGTAATGATCTTCTTCTTGCTTTGGTCTTTTTATTCTTTATGAGGGTGAATTATAGTGTTACTAAAAAAAAAGTGAATTGTTTTTAAAGGGTTCTCAAACTACTGTGTTTGAACCTTTTCCAATATCTTTCGCTCAAAATTGGTCGCCTTACAAAATTTGCCCCTCCCCAAAATTTGCCACACTACGCAAAATTTGTCGCTCTCCAACATTTATCGCTCCCCAAAATTTATCGGTCCTCAAAATTTGCCGCTTCCTAATATTTGCTGCTCCCCAAAATTTGTCGCTCCCCAAATTTTGCCGCTCCCCAAAATTTAGCGCTCCTGAAAATTTGTCGCTTTCTAAAATTTACTCCTCCCCACAATTTACTGTTCCCCAAAATTTACTGCTCCCCAAAATTTATTGCTCCCCAAAATTTATCGTTCCCCAAAATTTAGCAGTTCTCAAAATTTGTCGCTTCCTAAATTTTGCTGCACCTCCAAATTTGTCGCGCCACAAAATTTGCCCCACCCTAAAATTCATCGCCCGCCAAAATTGGTGGATGCTCGCCAAGATTGTTACTTGTGACATAGCTAAGATTGACTTTTTCTAGCACAGTCGATGCATAATACAAGTTATATTTATTGGTTCTCAATTATGGAGAGTATTTTCGCAGCAGGTGGTTTCATGATTAAGTTGATCTACATGCCGTGTACTCGAGCCGATTTCGTATTTTTTCCTTTCTGTACCTACATAAAGAGCGTTTCTGTTTCAGGTATCTGGAAACTGTTCTGGCAAAATGTTACCTGTCTCTCGACCTCAGTCTCAGCTTGCGTACACGTCTGAATTTCGAGTACGATCGAGAAAACATCTTACTTTCTGGCGAGATCGGCTCAGGGAAGACCACCGTCTGCAAAATACTTACCGAGTATCTGCGAAGCGCACCCTATTTCGTGCACACCCATAACATCGACTGCAGATCTTTGAAAGGTGATTCTTTCAATTTCTTAAATTTTCATTCGCGGTACTCATTCGATTGAAAATCTTCTTTAACCATGTCCGACACTGTTCAGCATAGACTATCATAAAAAATTGAACACCGTTCTCGTATCTTGCTCTAATTGAAATATGAAACGCGACACATGTGTTCCGTTCCCTTTTCAAGGAAAAAAGGCCGAGATCTTGCAAAAGATGCTCACAGCTGCTCTAACCGAGTGCGCCTACTACCAACCATCCGTATTATTCCTGGACGATCTAGAGTCCATCACAAATGCGTCGACGAACGACGAAGAAAACAATCCGGACGCCATAAACGCCGCCAGGTACTTCCCCGCGTGGTTTTATACTTCTCTAAACAGAGATTAAAGAGTCCTCGAAATATTCTGCCGTCAGGATTGCGGATATGCTGGTGAACACAGTGACGCAATATCAAGAAGCTCATTACGTATCAATCATCGCCACGTGCGTTGGCGTTAATAGGATTGGCCAGAAATTAAGACCAGCGAGGGGGTCTCACTTTTTCAGGACAGTTTTATCGATCCCGAATCTTGAGAAGGTATTCGATTTATTGACACTCGAGAAACATCATTTGTATCCAACATCGTGGATGTCGAGCCCAAACTTTTACCATTATTCGAGAACTATATATTTATCCCTCCGAAATAATTACGCGCTCCCTCATCAAGATCAGCGAAGTCGTTTTACGTTCTACCGTTGAACGACTCACCCCTGTGACACAGCCTGGCTCAGGCAGCCAGGAAACCGTCGGGCGAGCCATTAGACAGATTAGCGAATCGTGAGCGCGTCTGCGATTATTGTGCTGATCTCTGTTCACCGTGTAACCCGTGCGCTCTCTAATCAGGTGGATAGAATCGATATTTTGCAATTAATGCTCGGGGACAAGTTGTACGTGCTTGGAGACGTGAATTGGGATTACTATGGAAACAAGACTGAGGGATGGATGGTGCAGGATCTGGTGGATATGGCTGAGAAAGCGGCGTTCGCCGCTTGGAAGCGTCACGGTAACGAAACTTCAAGTAATTACCTGCAATCTGTTACCGAATTCATAAATAGAAATCAATTTTCCTTTGCGGAATTCTAAGCATAATGAGATAATAGAGGATTACATAAATCCTCAGTTACATCAGTACATATTAAAGAATTATTAGTTTAAAGTTGCACAGAGCCGCAGCGGCCCAAATAATCCACTTAAGGGTTAATTAGCGTACAAACGCTAAACTGGAGTTATGCTTATCGCAATTAGCGACTAACGCGTTCACTACTTGGTGTTCAAGTATCTTCAGACGAATGGAACTTCCTTTTCTTTGCTTGGGGGTTGATTTTGCTCAATATGTCTCCTGCTTCTGTGTATCTTCTTGATCAGGGTTGAAATTCTTTTTCGTCTGGATAATAAGTGCTCGGTGGTAATTGTGACGGTGTTGATTTTCTCGGGAACAAAAACAGCCTCGAGGCCGCCTATCGTTATCGAGGAAGAGAACGTGTCGGTGGCCCTGACGAATTGTACACCGATGTCTTTGCAAGGGATACAATTGTACAAAGGCGCCGGCCACGTTTGGTCAGATATTGGGGGGCTAGCGGAAGTGAAATGCGCCCTTGTAGAGATTCTACAGTGGCCGTTGAAATACCCGGAGATATTTAAGAATGCCCCTATTAAGCTGCAGAACGGAGTGTTGTTGTACGGTATGCCAGGAACGGGGAAGACGATGCTGGCCAAAGCGATTGCCAACGAATGCGGTGTCAACTTAATCAGCGTCAAGGTATGCACGAAAATGATTCAGTTGTAGCTCGAACAACGGACCTTCCACACATTTACGAATTTTCGTTTTAGGGCCCAGAACTTCTATCGAAATACATTGGCGTCAGCGAGGAGTCTGTTAGAAACGTCTTCGAAAGGTGTGTTTCTTAATTAAACTATCCTCAGATAAGAAAGCATATTTCTGTCTAATTTCCAGAGCTCTTCGTGCCAAGCCATGTGTCCTATTCTTCGACGAGTTCGACAGCCTCGCTCCCAGGTGACGCACTCGTTAACAATACAGTGATCTCTTGTCGCATTATAAAAATACGTTTACCGTGATTGATTTCAGGCGAGGGCACGATAGTACCGGTGTAACCGATAGGGTAGTGAATCAATTGTTAACACAGATGGACGGAGTGGAGGACAGAGAAGGGGTAGCGGTTGTGGCAGCGTCTTCGAGGCCAGACTTATTGGATCCCGCCCTTTTGCGGCCTGGACGTCTCGACAAGGCACTGTATTGTCCGTTGCCAGACGAGGTATACGTTTTCTTAAACATTGAATCTCGCATTTCTCCTCTGATCGATTCTATTTCCACGCCGTTCACACAGGCTGACAGGGAGGAGATCTTAGCCGCCCTGTGCAAAGCACAGAACGCAGACACGGTGGGTTTGGATCTAAAGGAACTGGCGGCGCTCACCTCGGGCTTCACCGGAGCGGATTTGAACGCGGTGATCACCCAGGCCAGGCTGTCGGCATTCGAGGACGCGGTTGCTGTTGCATCGGTAAGCGAACAAATAACTTTTGTTGAAAATGGGAAGGATAAAAGACGGAAGTGTTGCTCCATTTAATAACACCATCCTTAGCATAGCCATCGTCCGTCATAAACGATTCCCAATTCGCTTCAGCTTCTCTAATCAAAGCACCTCGCCACGGTGGTGGGGAGAGAAGAATAATGAAACGAACGCCACGTTGAATACCCAGCTAGAAAACGTCTCTCCCCTGTGTTCCTAACGATCCTCCCGTTTTGTTGCGCGCCCCGTCGTATCTCTCTCTCGCAATAATGAAAAGCATTTTAGCGCGACTCCGGCCGAGAATCATTTGTAGGGAGCTTCCGAAGTAAGATAGTGCGTAATGATGATAATATCGTTAGGTGTATACCGACCCCCCGTCCCATCGCTTCCACCCCCTCCATGTATATAGAGTGCCCGAGCTAGGTAGGCGGGTAGGTGGCGCGATATAACTGAGGAAACGTAGACCAGGTTTATTAGCGCACGCTGCCGAGAGCACCAGCCAACCCCCCATCTCGCTCCACTTCATCCTGGCCTACGCCTCGATGAACGTCGAGGGGGTTATTATCTTATGCGTTATAATGATACACGGTTTAGGGCCTGCAGCGGTCCTGCAAAATCGAAAGGCAGACATCCGTCGGTCCTTCGTAGCCTTGCTCCTGTGTCGAGGATGTCGGGTCAGGTGCGACAGATCGAAGGTTCTCTTCTTTATCCTGAAGAGTTGGGCCTCCAAATAGGTAATAAATTAGACCCGGTCATTGGTAGTTTCGAGGATAATAGATAGTTTGCGGACAATATTTTAGAAGGATCATTGGAATATCACATTTTGTGTCAGTGGCGCACACAGAGGGGCGGGTAAGAGGCCCTGGCACCCCCAAAGAAGGGGCGTTGTGAGGAGAAAAGAATTTTATTCCTTAAATAAATTTTTATAATTATTATTATGACATTATTAGTCTTTAATACATATAAAGTTAGTGGAATTAGAGTAAAGGCGAAGCAGCAGTAGAAATTGTTGATAACCCTGACCTTAGATTACCTAATGAATTTTATTGAATTTGCATTAGAAATGTTTTCATTCGTTCAATTCGGCTTCCCCCGAGATTATATCCTGAGTGCGCCACTGCAAGGGCGTCCGGAGACTTTTTTCCAGGGGTGGGGGGCAATTTTGGGATGATGGTAAAGAATAATATACCCCTATTGCTTTTTTTAACCCATTTTATAGTGCCAATTTAATTAAAAATTTAAAACCGAAATTAAAAGTATTCCATTTTTTAGTACAAACTTAGTAAAGATCAGTTTTGAAAAATAAATAATTTTTTCTCAAAACCCAGGGGAGGCAATTGCTCCTTTTTCACCCCCTTTGTGTGTTCTGCTAAACTCTTTGAAGAAGCAGTGAAAAAGCTAGAGGAACTCCACAACAGAACCACTGTGTAAATCAAGATTGGAACTCTGAGCTCAAGGTATCGCTTTGCGGTGAAATAGATTTACAATATATCCGTGCTCGACGCTTTATAATCGGTTCGACGGGCGCGCGTGATAGGGAGCCCATTAATTAACTTCCCGCGGGAGAAAACGAAGTTACGTCGGTACTTACCTACCGGAAGAACACGAATATCCAAACTGTACGTCTAATTAGCGAGCGAGTTTCCTGAGCGCGACGCGTTCGAAGAGGAACGCGTCTCGCTGATAAGCGATAGTAAGCCCGTGGATAGACCCGCCCCGGGTGCTTCCGTTTAAGCCAGTAATTAACGCTTTCGTTCTTTGAATTCGATCGCAGGATGGAGAAATCGAGGCGGCGGACATCAAGCTTGCCCAGAGACACCTCATCGACTCCGTCAGAGCCACTCATCCCTCGCTGTCTACTGTCGAAAAGAAGAAATACAAAAGAATGTGAGTGCTTCTCGAGACTGTCCACCTGGTCCTATGTCTCTTCTGACGTTCATTAAATTTGCAGTTACGCTAGATTCGCGAAGAGCGACAATTTCTCGGAGGACATGCTGAGGAATCAGAAGGCTACCTTAGCGTGAATATACGCAGCACTGTTACTCCTATTTCTTTAGAAGTGATCGCAGGAATGAGTGTTCATGGAATAGACGGGAATAAAGGCACCTTTTTTTTCATAGAACAAAACACCGCAGCGAAATAATTTCTACTTATATACCCTTAAGGTAAAAATCTCAATTTCTCATTGCTTTCTCCTCAATCGCGATCAATGCACGTGGTCCAGTTTCGTCCCCTCAAATAATCGACGGCCCTTTCCATATCGCGCCGTGTATAACGCTCCGCCAACAAAAGTACAGACAATTGTGGAGAGCGAGTTTAAACAGCAGCCAGCGTGTACACGCGTACATGCAACTGGAGAAGCTAGATGCGGCAGGGAGGAGAGGTGAGGGCACCACTTTTCCTCGTTTAGCCGAGTGTAAGCGTAATCCGGATGCCTGCGTCTCTCAAGAAACTCAGCCACCCCCGCTGTTCCGTGCCAGAGCGAAGCTTAACAGCGGCACGGCAACTTTTCGTATTAATAATCGGTATAATAATTAGTATTTTCATGCGCGACTTAGCAGGAAGGACGCGAGCTTGCGGCAGGAGGGGTAGAAGGGGGTGGGAAGAGGATCGGGTGGCGGGTGCTCTGAACTTCGGTGGATCTTGATTTTAAGTTCGGGCGAAGGAGGCGCATATTTCACCGCGCTAATGTCCCGCCAGATAAACTACAATATTAGCTGCCTTCGCCCGTGATTTAATTTAACTTTGCCCCGGCGCGACATCCGCCTCTAGCTTTCGGCTGCCTCCTGCTTCAGCCTGGTTAACCGCCATCCTCCCTCCACCCTCCCCCGCGCCCCTCGACATGTGTTTCTGGTTTATAGTTTTGGGGTGGTCGGATAAGCGGATTCTAAAGAAATTATATCCTCCGCGAGATAACGACGTCGATCTTTCTCTATCTCTCAAACTACGTCCAGACTCGGAGAACAAGTTGTATTTGAATTTTAAATCGCTACGTCTTCGTTGATCCTCCATCGATCGTCGCACGGAAAGCGCACCATCAGAAGGGCTTGGGGAAGGAGGCAAACAAACTTGCACTCGCGATTATTCCCAAGAAGAATTAGGATGGCATTCAGCCCCGTGGAAATCATGGTGGCATTGTCGTGTATCCTTGGAGCGCGTAGAACCGATGCTTCCGCGTTCCTCCCGCTCGCCGGGGCTGTTCCTCTTCTTCCTCGAAGAAAACCCGGCGGAACGGGGGCCGCGAGGGGAGGAGGCTCGGCGCAGTCAAGAGTTTCCGAATGTCAAGGTAACGAGATTAGCGACGGACGAGAAACGGTAATCAGGGATAAAAATGCTACAACCGACGGCATTTACGCTAACTAATCTTCTTCAGGAGGCGAGGCGCTAACGGAGTTAGGCGCCAGCCAGTCCGGGCGCGTTTCCACGGGGGTTTTCGTCGCCCGGCCGGCTTGTTAGCCGGATAATTGGCCATTTTTATGCTAAGCAGACCCGCGGCTGTTACGACAGCCCGCATTCTCGGTTCTGCCATTCTTGCAGCGACTCTTGTTCCCGACCGATCGTCCGCTGGGGTGTCGTTCTTCCGATGAAACGCGAGTGGCTTCTGTTCAAAAGATTTCTTGCTTCTGTGCGTCGCAAACCGGTGGTTTTAATTCTTCAGCTTAGCCACATCGAGGAGCTTCAATGTCCGTTAGAAGCGTCGTCGATTTGTCGGTAACAAATTTATCTCGCAAGCGGTTGTACATTCTGATCAGCGCACTATTTCTCCACCCCTGTCGCCCTCTTTCTCTCGCGGCTGGTACAAGATAAGGCAGAAATGGCGCTCGGCGCCGCGGTAAGGCGATTACCGAATAGTGGAAATGCATCTCTCTGGTCAAAGTACGAGTCCACCTTTGTGGCGAAAGCCGCGCGGAAGAAAGGGGCTCGGGCGTTTGCGTCGAGGAATCTACTCCGCTCCATCCCCAATTATTCTCGATTAACAGACCGCGGTTGGGAGGAAACGAATTGAATTTTTGGAATATATTAAATTCGTTAATCATACGGCAGGAAATAGTTGCTCCGATTAAACGGCCCGGTTTTCCTGTTCTCCTCTCCCCTTCTCGAGAAATTTTGAGATTAAAGAGAACCAAACGGGAAGATTGAAATTTTCGAATCACGAGATCACATTCGCGAGGCGTGATGCGAAAGGATTTCTCGACGATGGCCGCAATTCGATCCTGGAATTATGCCGGCCGGAAGCGGAACAGGGTCGTGTGGACGGGCAATGTTGGAAAAATACAAGATGGGAATGCAGAACAAGGAGGCAAAATCCATCTAGTGATTTCACAGGCAATTATGCCGTGGCTGCGCGCTGGCTGGGTTACTCTTATTTAACGCCAATGTGCACCGGCAGCACGCCTCAACGCCCTTGCACCGCGATCCCATTTGCGCGAAATTGTCAATGATAGAATGGCAGATTGAAAACTCGACATTCACCGCTTCCCCTGCTCCCATTCTACTTTTACCACCGTTTTTTCTTGTCCCCACCAGGAACAGCTTCTTCCTCGTTGTCCTGTTATTCCTCATCTTCGTTGACTATAATATTTCGAATCTTTCATAAGAGATTATTTGAAGGATTGAGAGCAAAAACGAACTAACCCAAACTGAAAAAAAATTACTTTTTCCTATTTTTTATGATTAGTAAAACCTATTAGAATATATTATTGCTACTGAGTCAATTTTGCAAAAACTGTAAGTTGGTTCCTTTTTGTTCTAAATACCTCAATTAATTTTTATATTATATTATATCGTCAAACTCCCTTCCACTCGAAATACTTTCATCGATCATCATCCCTTTCCGAAGCGTCGACGTATTCTGCACCCAGAAAACCGGAATTATTACGAAAGGATAAATATTGGCGTAGGGCTGGATAGTCGGAAACATCGAGGCGATCACAGAGAAGAGAATCGCGCGTTCTAAAGTCGTGCTTGGAGAACAAACGTTCTCCGCAAACACGGGAGATTCCGTCTGCGAAGGGTGGCGGGGGCGAGACTGCCGATATATCGTCACGAGTAGTTTCTCTAATAAATTGCACTCGAAGCGTAGCCGATCCCTCGGAAGTGCCAGCGACACCTCTCTGGACGTCGGTTGAATCGAATGAAAAGAAAGCATCGATAACTCGATTATCAGATACCCGGATAAATAGACGGCGGCGAATGCGATTTCACCGAGAACGAGTCTGCTGGCCACTCGAGCACACGTCCGAGCCACCGGATGCTGCATTACAGAACCGTCTTCCCAAAGCTCGTTCCTATTGTAGCGAACAGTCCCTTCCTCCGTGCCCTGTGGGATCGTTGAACCTTGATTGCGAGCCGGGCGATCTCGGAATTTAAAAATACAAATTAGCACACTGAAATTGTACAATCCTAAGTAGTAACGTCCTTCGCGCGTCCTCCAACCCCTTCGAATCGCTCTACCCATCGCCCAATCTACCCCCCGTTACCCTGAAAATCGAATCCCCGCAATCATCGAAACAAACCAGCCGAAGGATCCGTCGCGTTTACAAATCGATCATCCCCCGGAACAGTGGCCGAACAACCGTGCGGAAAGATCGTCGGAGACGTCGTTGGTTGTCGTTGGACGGTTGCCACCCCTTGAGCGCGCCCCCGCTCGGCCCCCCGAGGCTGCAGCCGATCCCGAGGATCCTTTGACAAGGACAGAGGGCAGTTGTGGGCGACGCTTTCGGGGTGTCTCTCTCTCCACCGCGATATTTACGGGGCGTCGAGGCGTGGGTAACGCTGTTTGCCGCAATTTCTTGTTTCCATTAGGTTGGCCGGCCTGCGGGGTAAATTCCACCCTCCGCTGGCCCACCTACCCTTCCTGCGGGCTGGGTTGCGCAACTTCGACGGCGGGGGGGACCGGAGGGCGAGGGAAACGAGGGTGGGGTGTGTGTGGATCGGTCGACAACGCTGGCAGGAGGGAAATGGTGCACACACAGAGCCTCCGCTTCCACTGTGCGCGATCAAATGACGCGCGCCAGCGCCCACAATAACTGCCTCTTCACGCTTCGCTCCTATCCTATTCCGGCCTCGAACCCCGTGGCTCTGCGAGTGTTCGACGATCAAGGATCGACAGGATCGCTCGTCGCCGGGGAACACGGCTCTCGCGGCTTGTTCCCGCGGAGCAGCCTGTTTACCGAGGGGTTGGTCGGTGTTTTTTCGAGTGGATTTATGTTTCTCGGGTGGTTGCGAAGGCTCTTCTCGTTGATAAACGTGAGGCAGGCTATTAGAATCTTGGGAAACGTGTGTTTTTATGTAAAGGGTGTCATTTAACGATGAGAAAATCTTGCTTTAAATCTGGAAAGTTGGAGGGTCAAGGGTTGCTTTCCATTTTTGTAGACTGTTCTGTAATATTATAGTATTCAGAGTATGTCTATCCAATCCACGGGGTAGTTAAAAAAAATTGTGTCTGCTCGTTCAGGTGCCAATCGGGGGTCGCGATGAAAAGTCACGCGGCGATGGGTAATACCACCGACGATGGGCATAATTTCTGTTTTTAAATCTCCGGCCACATTTACCGGCAGTAATTGAATTCTCAGTGGCGAGATTACTTTAGCTTTCGCCATTTACTTCAGCCGGAGCATCATGCCAGCGGAGCTCGGCCGTTGGAGGACGCTCCTTCAGCGACGGCTCAACCCCCGCGGGTTATTTAAGATAGATTATTATTCTCTCGGTGAGCCGAGCGACGGAGGGCATCAGCGAAAATGAAAACGCTATCGTTTACAGGGACGATTAATTGCCGCGAATCACCTTATCCCCGGTTGCTCCCTTTCCACACCCCTTTCTCTCCGCTTTTCTCGGCTCCAGGCGGTTGCACGGGTCCTCTTGTTGCACGGTGTTTGTCGCTGTTGAGATTATTCATTCCACGTTAAACAAGCGCGCTTCCTTCGCGGAAACCTTTCTTCTTTTTTCAAGACGAAACCGTGCTTGCGACTGTTTTTAGGTATTTCAAGTTTCTTCCTTTCGTAACGGAATTACATGCTGCAAAGGAGTTTGAGCGCCACATGTTCCACTCGATGCGAATTGCTAGTGTTAACCCGTGCAGGTGGGAGAAGTGTCGATGTACAAAATATACGGTGCAGGCTGCGTCGATGCGCGGAATATTAAAAGCACGCGTCGAAGGTATACGAACGGGCGTAAATATGCGCGCGAGCAAGAATAGCATTACATCAATCGACGAGCCGAACGCATACGCTCTCGTAATGGGCTAAAAGCTTTACAAAGCGCACGAATAGACAGGTGAAGGGGGAGGGAAGGGTACGGGGGTAAGGTTTTGTCGACGGCGGAGCTTCGCTTCGCGACAAATCCTTCCTTTGTTGGCCCCCTCATGGGGAAATAGAAGAGCGTAGAGAAGAGAAGAGAGAAGAGCGAACGGTTGCATTATATTTTGCCTCGGCTGCATATCCATTGGTGCATGGATTCCTGAGCTTGTACAGGAGAGGGGTGCTGTTGTCACGCAAAATGAAAAATAATTTGCGAACGCGACTAGTCCTACGTCGAAGCACACACTTTTCCACCCCTCTCTTTAGTTTCCCTACTAAGACGCTCTGCGTGTCTCTCCCGTCGTTGCGAGAATAGATCTTCATTCGTCACTTGGAAATTATGCTGTTCGATTAGCTCACTGGCATCTAAGTGCCGTTTTCTTCTATTTTCATCCGGGATGGTAATCATCAAAAGCTACGAGTTGGTTATTTTAGAGTAGCGACCTTGCTGTGGATCAATAATGCAGCACGTCGTATAATACTGTATCTCATAAGCAGTTAAATCCCACGAGAATTTGGGCAACGCGAGGTACACCGCAAAATTGTCAGTGATAGACTCGGTAAACGATTGGCAGCCACTTAACCATTTACATATTTATGACAGAGTTAGCAGAAGTGGGTCGTCACGGAAACGATAATGACGCGCGAATCTCCTCGAGTTTACGCGTTTGTCAAGCGATTGACTTGCACTACTGGCGCCTTCCAGTCCACGTCAGCCATCGCGCCGACCATTTCAAGCCTCCATCGCCTTCGAAACCTATTACAATTCCGTCTGGGGAGTTCGAGGAACTCAAATGCTTCCTGTAAATACCACCCTTTACCCCGTTTCTACCGCAAAGAAAGTGACGATCGCTGCAGCGCCGTTTAACCGAGGCGCAAAACGTTCGAACGCTTTCCAAAAATCGTCCCGAAATTCAAGAGACACGGGGGGAGATATCCACCGGCGATCAGATAGAATCGTGCTCCGCCGAAAATCGAATCCCCTCTGGGAGCTTCGCTTATCCACGCGGCCAAGGGAGATCGGAAGTGGCGCGCAGAACAGTGGCCCGATTTTTCCGCCGTCGGGACAAGGAATTGGCTGCGGCGGGGCCCGAGGTGCGCCGCGATAAGCCGGGTCTGCTGAGAATCGCCGAAAGGAAATAAAATCAATTCGACGCCTCGGTCGCGGCCAGAGATCGCGCGCTGCCGGTGAGAGAAAAAAAAAGAAGAAAGGGAGGGAGAAGAGGTGAAAGAGAAAAAGGGAGTCGCTGTTAGCGGCGAGGGTGGAGGAGCTACCGGTATCTGACGTCGTGGAACCGGAAGGAGTGAAGCGGGCGAACGATACTGGCGTTGCCGATGGGTGGAGTGCGGCGGACGAGAGGGTAGGCGGAGAGAAAGAGCACGGAGAAAGAATGTGTGTACGGCTGCATCGAGGGCCACTTTCGAAATATCAATTTGAAACAGCCGCGGGTATAGGTATGCGTCATACTTTCCACCGGCCATTATGGCCGGCTTTCCATTTTTATTTATATTTACCGCCGCCGCGAGCCCCTGCGCCAGCCGCGATTTTATATCCGTCGCTCTCTGCTCACCCGTTACAACGCGCCGGGAACGGGCGGCGAATCGAGGGGAGGGAAACGGTGCGAAGCCCTCCACGCCCGATATTTTACGACATTTTGTTTCCAATCCGCGGGAGAAGGTGTCGGGGCATCACCGGCGCCGGGCCTTATTCCACTTTTATGGCGTTAAATCGTGATGAAGTGTCCGTGGAATGGCTCTTCCTGCAAACCTTCGCCTTCTTTTTTTCTCTCGCCACCTTCGGACAGGACGGCGGACCTGCACGCGATTCTTCCTGGTCTCTGGAACATGGGGGATTTCCCGAGGAGAATCACTCTTGCTCGATCGATTTTCTTGCTCTCGACTTTCGTTTTGGCAAGAAGTCCCTAAACAGTGTAGCACTCTCCGCTACGAATATTCCGCTATTCCATTGCTTTAAATATAATTTTTTCTAATACGTCAGGCCATGTTTAAGGGTTAAAATTTTTACTAATTTTAATCAAGCTTCTCGAGTGAAACGAGGCGCCCCTTCTCTTTAAAAATTAATTAATCTCTACCCAGGATATTCCAGCGCGTCCTAGCGAGCACCCCTTATCGCGATATCAGTTTGAACCCCCATCAATCCATCGATTTTATTCCCGTGATCGCCCCACCCTCCGGCGGTCTCGCTGCTCATCTTGACCGGAAGTCCGCCCGGTCGCTTTCGGTTTTTCAATTTCGCATAATGTCTGGGCATGGTCTATCGGTGGCGCGGTGGAAAAGCGTAGCCGTGATAAGATAGCCGGTGGCCAATACCAGGGAATTTACGCTCGGCATAAGTTTACCTTATATATGAGCGTCCACGGGAAATGCGACGATGGTATCGGCCCGGGTCATGGAGATCCGTCCGTGAAATGTTGCCCTGGCTAGTATTTTACTACTTCTCGGGGCAGCTGACACCCCCCGAAAAGCTGGCGAACGAATGGAGATAAACTGTCTGACCGCGTCCGCGAAGGGGCCTCTCTTAAAACGTAATTTGTTACCAGTCACATCTCTGCGATCGGAGGGCCATGGATTTCTCAACTGGTATTCGCTCGATCGAGCTCTATTCACGTGGCAGATTTTTAAAATACACCGGCAGTGTGCTCGCGCTCCAACTTCGGGTCAATCAGCCCTTCATCGACGAAACGGACAAATTATTCACCCATCGCGATCCTACCCCTATCTTCATCAATCAAATTTGGGAGGAACGATTGTTAGACGTCGTCGAAAAGTCGACGAGCCTGTACATTAAACTGCAAGTCGACGGGGATCCCGAAAACCCTCGGATTGTCTGCGCCACGGCCTGAAACAACAATAACCCCATTCAACGGCGGTGGCATTTGACAGTGGGGTCGGAAACAATGAAACAATCAACCCCGCGGCCCCACCCCCTCCTCGAACGATTCGCCGGGCGGGCGTGAAGAGGCCGGAAGTCAACAGTACCGGACAATGTCGGGCGGCGTCTGACTACCGTTCCTAATTAACCAAGTTCGCCAACTTCGGCCGGACTTGACGACCCTTGATGCATAATTATACCCGGCATTCTGCTCGCGATAGCCCTAGAACGCGATCCACGGCCAGGACTCCCCCCGTTGTTTCCACCGATCATCGTCCCTGTTACCCAGTTCACAGCCGAATATTCCCTCGACCCAGTTTTCCCAATTGACTCGACGCGGAGGACACGTGTAATCTGATGGTCCCTGGTTGCTAAATTAATTGGAGGATCTTTGGAATGCTCCGTGGGCGCGAGGCTTATTGTCTTAGTCAATGTTGAACGTCTTTAACCCTAGTTCGGCTGACAAAGCACCCGGGTGACTATTTGAACTTACTGTTATTTAATAAACCTATCCACTACTCCTAGCAAAGTGATTGCTTATATACGTTATTCGTGCAGATGTATATATAAAATTAGTCTCGGGGTGACTGCGGCAGTCTAAATGAGTTCTAAAATTCGTCAGCCCAACTAGGGTTAAGTGGCGCTTGGGGATTACTGTGTATTTTGGAATAGGTTTTAGGTATATTAATTTCGATGGGGCTAATGGAAGCCTTTTCCTTCCCTCGGTCAAAGGAACGTGAAGCTAGTGCTATAGGAAACCGAGATCTAGCTTCTTCTTTATAGCATTTCATCGAGTTCCTTTTTCACAAATGTGCAAATCCACGAAGAGACAATTATTTAATTATATTTTAATTATTTTGTCATTAGTTTCATGAAACTAGGCTCTCATGAGACAAGTATCGTGATATGTCTTCAAAACTCTTAACCCTCAATTTCCATTATTTACATTTTTAGTTGTTGCTAAGAATTTAGTCTCATGATAGAAAAGTCTCGTGTAAAATCTCATCGTGGATTCGCAACTTAATAGAGAAAGAGGGACAGAAGCTTAGGAGCATAGCTCGATCGAGTTTAGACTCGAAGAAAAAGGCTGCAGGATCCATCATGCGGCAGCAACGCTATTAACAAACATCTCGCTACCCTGTTCCCGCCCCACCGTTGCAGCCCTAGTTTCGCTGCATTTTGTTATTCGCATAATCGGATCTGGGACGGCGATAGCGCCGGTGATTTCGGGTTTGTCTACGGTAACGCAGTTGTCGGCCCGACAATGCCACCCCTGAATGCCTCATTGTCTGCCAGGACCGACGCCCACTCAAAACTTCCACTCGCGCCATCGTCGCCCGTCATTTTCCGCAATCAAACGATTCGTGCGCTCCAGCCCTCTCTGTTTCTCCCGAAAGCGCTTATATAATTGCGCACCGACGCAATTAAAATGTCCAGCATATCGCCTCCTTGTTCTCGAACCGTTCGACTCCACGAGAAGCTGCGACAGGACTTAAGGATCCTCGAGGAATCATCGAGGGGGAAGGAATTTTTACAAGTTTTAGGGATTACTCTCTAACCAACAGAACACAAGCTTCCCCTGTACCACCCCGTCTTTATTTTCTTTATATTATACATACCTATACGCAAAGTGTATTTATTCGCAACATGAAGTCTTTGCTATTTACTGAACCACGCACTGTTAAGCAGCACGCCAACAGCGACCGTTTAAAGTCTCCACGAGGAACGACCGGAAGTGCGGAAAGAAGCGAGTCTCGGGAGAGGAGTACACGGGCGGGGCGGGTGGTTCCGATTCGAAAGTGATTACATTCGACTTGGATTCGTGCCTCCTTACTCGAAGGCTGCAGTCTCTGGCTAGGTACAGAGCTCGGCAACGAGGACATTCTTCCCCGACAATACCTGCCACAATCGAGCGAGCAGCACTTCCGCGCATACTAATGGAGAGCGCCTAGACTCCTTCGGCCAGCCGCCAGTCGACGCCCCAACCAACCCCCTTTTCGTCCTTTGTGCGCGCCGCGGAAAACTTCTCCCAGCGCGAAGACAACCCCTTCCCACTATTCAAGCGAGAATTCCTCTGCGACTGGATGCGGATTTTTACAGGGTGTCCCTGTCGAACGTTCGCATTTTCATTCCCTTGTGCGCTAAGGTAAACGGGAGCGCGAGGGATCGGGGGTGTTTCCTCTTCGGAAATTCCAGTGGGATTCGGAGATAATTAGCTTATAGTTAGCTTCGTTTCGAACAGAATTATAATTCGAACCAGCTTTTAATTTATTTAATCGTGAATTTAATAGGAACTCTGGTTCGAACGTATGGAAGGCTTCTTTGCAGGAGGGTGAAAGAAGGGGTGGAGATCGGTCTTGGTTCGCTCCGAGGGCAAGCGAAGAGTTATAGAATCGTGGTGAAATTCGCTCGTGCGCACGGAGACGTTTCTGGCTCTCCATTCTGCTGTTATCTCGCCGCGAAGAAAGCGTGATTGCCTTTATGGGGGAAGAAAGGGTCCTTCGCGGTGGCGATAATGTCCTCGCCGCGGCGACGGAGGCGTCGCTATCAGAAATAAAACACGACGCAACCGTGGAGGGTGGGAGGAGGGTGCAAAGGGGACGGCGCGAAGGTTCCCTCCCTCTCGTACCCAAGATTTTCCTCCACGACGATTCCTCCACATACCATCCCCGATTAGTCCTACCAATTCGTAGGTGCCTCGCTGGGAATGCTCGAGCTTTTCTCGATCGACCCCTGCTTCTTTTGGGGTCGCGGGTCAAGGACTCCACACAGAGGAATCTATATTTCTGAATATCGCGAAAGTCGATTAATGACTCGGGATTTCTTTTCTCTCGTCGAGAGAAATGAACAAACAAAGCCTTCGATTAAGATTCAGTTTATTTACAAACGTCGCGTTATATTACAGCAATAGTTAACAATAATTGCGTGCATGTCGCTTCGGGGAAGGTTAACGCAGCCGAGGTTGACGGGAAACTCGACGGATTATACGATCGCTACATTCTTCGTCTTCGTTTACGGCAAGAACGGTGGCCGAGGAACTTACGTACTGTATATACTGTAAAGATATGTTTCTATCCTTTAGATATGCTTTTATATTTTATAGTTACCGCGTGCCCCGCTGTACAATCCTGCAACGCGACACGGGGCACGGTGATTTCCTACGATCGTTACGATTTAGTATACATTCTCTATAGGTGAAAGTGTCCCGTTGGAAATTAGCTCCCATTCTGGTCTGCTGACGCTCGGTCGTCGATCGCCGCCATCGACGGTATCGAGATTCCGGGGGTGAAAAACAGGCGACGCGTGGCGAAAAACGGGCGCGCGCCTAATTCCATTAAAACGATCCCAAAGTCGAGCCTGATAAAGCTACGACAACGCCTTTTCCTTACACCCGCAACGAATTCAAACAATCCCCTGCAACCCTGGCGTTTTAAATTTCCAAAAATCATCCCCCATAAGAAGAATTGAAATTCAGTGTGAACGCAAGAGAAGCTACAACTCCGAGCTCCGTGTCCACATATCACAAACGCTCCAGCAATTCTCCCCTCCCCCAGAAATGTCCACGCTAACCAATTCACTTAGCGTCCCTCCCCTGCTAATCCTCGCGCGGCGGCGCAAGCAATTACAAGGGGTGGAAACATCTGACAGGCGGCGGAAAAAGGAAGGGCAGAAAGGAACAGGCGAAATATTGGAAAAAGTTGCAGTATCGATGCGCGCGACGCCGGCCACCGCGACGCAATGAAATCATCTCGCGGGGGTGGTTGGGAGGAGGGGTGGTGGTATAACGCGTGCACACAGGTCCGCCGTCGCATCTACGTTAGCATTCAGAACGTTGTGGCTTATTTCGCATGGCCGGCTACCAAAGAAGAGATTTGCCTCCGCTGGAAGAGGTTTTTTTCTCTGCTCCCGTACGAGCCTGGCCCCCGCTCGCGCTCTCCATCCTCGCGCGCTCTGTCCTCTCGTCCCGATGCTTTGGCTCGCGGTAATATGTGCCACGAGAGGGTTGGTTATCTCATCAAAATCGGACTCTCCTGGCATCCTGTACGCGCTCCGACAGAAAAGGACCCTTTCGACCGCCTCTCTTTGTGGGATTTCGGCCGTGGCGAGTTATCGATTCGCCGCCGCTATCCACCGACGGCTCGCGTAACGAATTCTTTGCGACGATTGCGCGACACTGGGCTTCTCGCTAGCAGTTCGATCTGGCTTCAACGAAACCGGGTATCCCTCTCCTCGATGCATCTCACGCGACGCTCGACTTTCTCGTGAAAAAGACGACGACCTTTCAAACTCTTCGAGAATTTACGAGAGGCTCCCGGAGTCAAAGCTTCGACCCAGAGCAGTCACTAACTTGTCAATGATGAAACCTGGCTTCGTTCTATCAGTCGGTACAGGGCACAGTACACCCCGCGCCGATTTAACCTGACTCACCCTCCAGTTATCGCGAGTGGAATGTAGCGAGACACTCTAACACGCAGTCGATCCTTTTAATGTATCAATACCTAAGAGCAAAGTAGATTATCTTCGCTACACTTCTTCCACCCGCGATACTTGCAAAGTCTCTACCAATAGTCTCCGTTCCCGAATCTTCGGGCACTGTTTCCAACTGACCAACGAAGTCCCACTGCTCAGTCGTCCCTCGTGTCCGCGGATCACTGCACGTTGGCCATGTGCAGGCTCCTCGACCTAGCCGCGGCGGAGTTCCTCTGCTGCTGTTCCTCCTGGAACTGACCCTCGTCTTCCTTCGCCGACGTGCTCAGGTTCGTGACAGTCGCCTGTGGGATCGGCGACAGCATCGGCGGGATCCTCCACCAGTCAGTAGTCGGCCACCCGGCCGGCACCAGGTTCCCCCGGAAGTTTAAATCCGGGAGAACCGGGAGCGGCCTTCATATGACGTGCCCGCGATGAGCGCCCAAGTTCGAGCTGGACGAGGTGAGATTCTGCACCGAGAACGCGCTCTCCTTCGCGGTGGCCGTCGGCGTCGTCGAGGACACGGTGCTGACGATCTTCTCCGTCTGATCGATCGGGGATGAGGATGAGGATGAGGAGAATCGATCCTCGGACCTGTCCTCCTGGTGTCTCTCCGCTGAGGATGAGAATCCGTCGTCCTCGAGCTTTCTGTATCGTGGCTCTTCCCTGCTCGAGTCTCTGTCCGACGGAAAACCGTCGTCCTCTGGTTTTCCCGGGCTTGGGAACGGTCTCTCTTCCAGTTTGGCCGGCAAGTAAGGCCTCTTAGGGTCCTTCGACGGGCTGGGGCAGCCGCAGTTCGGCTGGAGGCAGGTGGACGTGGACAAGCTTGGCCAGGACATGGTCTGGTGGCTGGAGTAGAAGGTGCTGCCACCGTACAGCGCCTGGAAGGCCAGATCCGCTGCTAATTTGCCGCTGTTGAACTCCTCTCCCAGCTTGTGCTGGATGGGGTAAAGCGGGTACGGGAACGGCGGGAAGAAACGGGGGATCTTGAGGTCCTCGTGGCTCATGAGCGCGTGATGCGAGGGGGGCGCCAACGGCGGCAGTAGGCCCCTCGATATGTTGCTTAGGGTTTCACCTGAGGACATCAGGGGCGATATCGAGAAGCCGAATTTGTTCTCCTTCTTCACCAGAGACTTGGGCTTCCTGCGGGGACGGTACTTGTAGTCCGGATGCTCCTTCATGTGAAGGGCCCTGCAACGAAAATATTGCAATCTGTTAGTAGATTTTTGTCGCTCGATTTACGGGCATTGTCAGTTGAACGATAGGATTCATGTATATATATTCTAATTTCTACTTTCAAAGTTCTCGAAGCAAATAGGTATTCACGGGTATTTAAGCACCTTAACGAGACACTCGTGTTATCTCGCTTTCCACGAGGTGCGCCTCGAATAAGCTTAGACAATGATCTCCACCTGGTATCTACCTTCGATAATCCAGGGGAGCCCGTTATCACGCGAAGAATCGCACGGCAACGACGACGACACTTCAGAATTCAGTAAACTTTGCTCTCGACACCGTTATCCGTACAAAGGGACGTATTATCGTGGTGCTAGAACATGATACGGGACCACCGCGGGTATTTGTAGTAAATATCTTGTACACACACCCCGGCTGGAGGCGCAGTCGACGGCTCGGCAGGGGCTGCTCAAGCAGCGAGGGGAGAGGAAGGGAAGAGTCAGAGGACCCGTGGTATCTGCGTCGCATAATACTCCATTATGTATCCAAGAGGCGCACAAACGCAGTCCTTATTTATGCCTCGCCTCGTGTAGATAAAAGAAAGCGAGAGAGATAGCTGTTTCACGGCCGCGGGAACACTTTTTCTCTTCCCCTGCCAGCCGTTTCGCGGGCAATCCTAGCGGAAACGCCTACACAATGTGGGGAGAGAGCACGCGAATTATTTCGAGCAGTTCATGGAGAGACTCTCCGCCGACGTTCTCGGCATGTCCACGATCCCATGCGCGATATACATGCTCCATTTTCGGATGGATTTGTAAAGATAGAAGCAACGAGAGCTTTGCTCGAAAATTAATCTCCACGAGAATAGAACCGTCTGAAACGCGGAGGATTTCTTTCGGAGACGATCGAATCGCGTGGATCCGCGGATCGCGGTCGAACCAGCGTTCCGTAGAAGGTGGGGATCGCGGGCAGAGGGTGAGAATTTTCGGATCCGCGAACGAAATTCCGAAATTTCGGTGTGCTCACGGCGAGAGTGACGCAGCGGAATAATAATTCCGGGACAATGTGTCCCGGCAGATAGCACAAAGCGTAAATCAGCATAAACATCGGTAAAGCCCCGCCGACAATAATTCAGCATAAATGCATAAACATCGGGCGTAATCTTTACAATTCGCTGAGAGCCCTCCACCGCCATCACCGGCGACCACCATTGCCGGGCAGCATCGTTGCCGGCAACACCAGCACACCATCGTTCGCGGAGCATCACCGCTCCCAACCGCGCGATAAACAACGCGTTATATCATATCGGTGGACATAAGCCGCGCGGTAGCTGCGCTCGCGGCCCCCGCAACAAGAAACAATAACAATTAGTCACGATTGTCCGCCGGTGCTCCGCGAACATCATTAGTGTAACGATTCGTCATAAATGTCATTGTGCCGCAACGATCGAGCGGCCTCCCGCGATTCATGCGCCGCGCCGATCTTTCCGTTGAAATTCAATCCTTTCGCCAACTAGATCATTCGCGGTTCAACGGCTCGACCGTCGCGGTTCCTCTCTCCCAAATATTTTTAACGATACTTTTTACGTCAGACTATTTTTCTTACAACTCCCACTTCCACCTTTCAACCCCCGTTCGCAGCTAGCGCCCCGCGAGTTTCCTCGACTGCGAGTCAACCCTTGCCTCCGAGTGACAAGGTGGTCGTTACTCGGGCGCCGTTTTCATTCTCTCCGGCTCTTCTTCGCCACCAGCGGCACGAAAACGGGCACGAAGAGACAACGGCGCGGAGGAGCCGGTGAAAAGAGGGTGGCGGAGGCGAGGGAAGAATCGTCGGACAGGCAGCAGCAGTGGCAGCGACGCAGCCAACGAACAGCCGCGGGGGCGAGAGACCAGGGGGTGTGGGGGGCGTAGGAGGGGGCGGGAAAAGGGTAGGGGCCGGCAGAGGAGCCGCGCAAATCCTTTTAAATCCACACAATTGCGACAATGGGGCTTTATTTGTTATCTCGGGGGCCACATTGTGAGTCGCCGTGAACGAACGGACAGATTACGTCGGGCCAGTGACGGCTCGGCTCCAGGGGAACCCGCTCCTACCAGAAGCGCCGGCTCCAGGGGAACGACTTTTATCGGGGCCCCTCTCCTCTTTATTTTACGACCGTCCAACCCCCCGATCCCCTCTTCCCGCGCTGGAGCCGTTACCAAAGTCGTCAGCGATGCTGCCATCCGCCAGAAAAGCGGATTCGCCGTTACACACCGTCTCTGCCCCCGAAATTTTAACACCCCTTCACCCCCGCGACCGCTCTCTTACCCTCACGGCGCCCAATCCACCCCCGCGAACCTCTCTGAGATACGTTTCCTGTGGAGCAAATGAATATCGGGGTTGCAAGGCGGTTTTTGGCCACTGGGGGAGGCTGTCGATTTTGTATTTACTTTGTTCCGTGGCTGGCGATAGAGGGGGCTCGTTTTTGCGGGAGCTGGTCGGGGAGGAGGTTAAAGTTCGAAGTTTTCAAGGGTCGAGGTGCAGTGGAAGAAATATTGCTTCGGAAGGGTGGGTTGAGTTCGATCGAAGAATCGAGGCATTGAAAGCAAAAACAGATTCATCCACGTTGAAAAAATTAATTGTTCCTATTTTGTGTGATTGGTATATTATTGATACTAATTTAATTTCGCAAACAAATGTGGGTTAGTCTGCTTTTGTTCTAAATTCATAGATTCCTTCTCTCGATCCAGGCAGATAGGGATACTGTGGCGAGCATTTCGAAGGAGAAACGTGTTGTGATCGAAGGGAGAGGATAATTTGTATGGAATTGTTGAAGTAGTCTTTTTAAGGTAACAAGGAACTGGGGAAAAACGTAAGCTGAAAGGTCGACAATGCAGCGCCCGATATCCGATAATTCGGTTCAGATATAACGATATTTTCGGTACAGCAGCTGAAACGAAAGCAATATGTGAAACTGTGCTAGGTTTCGAGCACAAAATTGTTACGGATCGCTAGAAAATGAACGATGAATGGCACCCACCCGGCTATCAACGGCGAATTTTCTTTCACTTTTTTCGTAGATTCGATCGGGGCCATTGACGGAAAAACGGATTCAATGTTACGTTGGCTTGGTATAATGGACTGTCCTATCTGACTCTACTGTTCCTCTTCTCTTTTTTTTTCAAGCATCGAGTAAAACGGACACTTGACGATTGAAAGCGAATCGACGGTGACTATCTTTGGAAGAATCGAGTTTATTATCCTATTATTTATTTTACGAGCTCCATCGCCGCGGTGGTTGATTCTTCCTCAGAGTTAATATTTCACCCCAGCCTCCTATCAAGTGTCTATATTGCCATTTTTTCGAAACTCAAATTTTCTCGCCATCTTTAAGCATCATAATTTTAAATTAATTCTTATTTCGCTGCTCTTCTCTTTCTCCAGTTCCTTTCATTTTTATTTCCCTTTTACTATGCGATACGTTGTGTTATAAGTGTTAATTGTAAAGAGAATTTACTTGAGAATTGATTTCCACTCCTATCTTTAAATTTCCAGCTGCAGATTTTAAACAGAAATATTTGGGATCCCTGGTAATTGTTGCTCTAGCAATTTTCCTCGTATATTAACTTTACCATCTCCGCCAACGAGAAGTGTAATTAAAAAGTAACGATGAAAACTATTGATTAATAGAATCTCTTCGACCTGTTCATCATTCGTCCAGCTAAATAAACTCATAACAATGATTAAATATTCAGGGACGGTAATAAAGAGGCTTGCCCCCTTCCCGGCTCCGTAAATACCACTTGCTTCACCCTATTCCACCCCTTAGCTTAGCGCAGCACGCCCTTAGCTTTAGCAACAATGTACCGTATTATGAACTACGAGGCCCCCTTTCTCGTTTTTGATCCCCCACCTCATCGTTTATTGCAGATACGCTTCGATGCGGTAATTTTCGTTCGTGGGGTCACACGTGACTAAAGAGCAATTAGCGCGCGAAGAAAAAACGTGCAATGAGAGAAGAATTTTAAACAAACGATGCAGAGAAAGAATTTTAAACGATGTAATGGAACCTGAAGAAATGAAATATAATTTAACCCTTATTCTAAAACAAACGCGCATCGCCCACTGCTTCCAAACTTTTACAACTTATAAAATATACCACGGGCAACGAATAATCGTATAAAATTCTTCTTCTACATCTATAACATGAATTTACACCTCGTATTAGCATGAAATTGAAAACCACCCTCTAGAGAAGGATGTTCGCCATCCTTCGTACCTATCAGAATGTTATTTACAAATCGCAATTGTTGCTCACCTTAATCTCTTCGCCTCGTCGATGAAAGGCCGCTTCTCGCTCTCGCTCAGCAGCTTCCATTCAGCCCCGAGCCTCTTGGAGATCTCAGAATTGTGCATCTTCGGGTTCTCCTGGGCCATCTTCCGTCGCTGCCCGCGGGACCACACCATGAAAGCGTTCATCGGCCGTTTAATATGCTCGTTGTGCAGGGTTTTCGACGACATCTCGACCTGCCTCTCAATCTCAACCTTCCGCGTATCAATTATCACCGACTCGCCTCTAATTACCCTCTAACGGAGTCATATCTTCGCGTCCTTCCGTCAACAGAAAATTCCCCACCCCTTCACTAGCCTCTTGTCTCATGCTCCTCGAATCTACAGCAGACCTTGTCGAACATCCAAACACACCGTCCTTTTACTAACTCCTGCGACGTCCATTCACGTGGGCCGTGAAGATCGACGTTTTCCACAGCACACGGTTCAGCGAATTTTATATTTCAATCACAGTGAAATCAACTACATTGACAGACTCCCAGCGCCTTCGTTCTTTCAGTAGCCATGGTCCTCTTGCTCCAAGCCTCTCGAGCAGATCCTCAACCCCTTAAAACGATCTCTAAACGGTCACTCCTCGTGGTTCTCCAGTCGCCGCTCCAAAACTCCCGCCGTAACCAACCCCCATCGTCCTGGGTCTATCAGCCACTCACGAGATCGTCCCCAGTGTCGATCCTCAGCGGACGTCACCAGCGATTCAGCTAGGCTTCCAGGTCGGTTCAGTGCTCGGGTGGACGTTTCACGTCACGTTCCAGCTCGCGTGGCAAGTAGGCAGGATAGCACAGAGTCGAAGAACCAAGGAACCGTCTCATGGGCACTGTGACGAGGACTGTGGCCAGGATCCGTCAGGACCTCTGCGACGTCGGGTCTGGGATGAAGCCAGGGTGGAATCGAGACCCGCGGAGTAGCTGGAGGCTCGTGGGACGCGGTGGAAACAAGGATCGGCCAACCAGGAATCTTCCTCCTCTCCCACCATGGTCCACGGCTAATGGACACCCACGATTGGCTCCTTCGCCGACATGGCGGACGGAGGATACAGGCGAGTTCAACAGGTGGAGGTGTCTCCTCTCTGTTCCTCATGCTCCTCGTGCTCCTCTCTCTTTCTCCTTGCCGTTGCTGGCTTTCGATTCCGGCAGGAGGGGGTGCACACCGGTGTGTCTCTGTTACGCAGATTATCGTACTACCGTTTTTCTGACCTTTTGGGCGATCCCCGATGGTCAGGCCGCATCCGGGACATCGGTGGGTCGTGCTAGACAATACATCCAGGATAGACTCTCTGGCGTTAAGTAGAATAGGTCCGTCGTTGCGTGGACGTGATCTAATTGCGCGATTGATGGGCGATTACTTATGGGAAACATTTTTCTTCTGCTTCAATATCATTTTATAAGTCGTCATTGTATTGTTTTAACCCTTCGTGGTCACACGGGGTGTATTGTACCCCAAGAGCAATTTTCGATTTGAAATGTCGCACCTTTACGACTTCCAAAAGGGATTTATCGCAAAAAAATAATAAAATTTTTTTTTTAAAAAATCGGTTTTTCCCACAACCATGGAAAATCGCTCATTTTCAACTACAAATTTTATCATATCAAAATTTATGTTTCTAGAAAAAGACTATTAGACCATGACTGTACAAGTAACACGAATGTACAATTATCACTAAAAAGTTAAAAGATTCAAAAAGACGGAAATGGTAACTCAAAAAATGACGCTGGGGTACAGTGAACCCCGTGTGACCAATGTGTGATTATAAGAAGGTGTGACCACGAAGGGTTAATAATGCTTCATTGTAATTCGAAGTATGTTGGTTCGGGGTTATGAATTTTGTTAGGATTCTTTTCATTCGTGTTACTTTGTATTCTTCAAGAAATATAATTTAGATTGAAAATATGATATTAGGTGGCATTAATTTTAAAGAATGCTGCTTTGCTGTCAATTCTTTTTTCTCGTATTCTCGCGACACGTTCCCTCGTGACAATGCACCGCGGTGTGCACAACAATTTCTCCCCCAGCTTTTGTCCAGCCAATGCAGAGCACAGGCAGGGCCACTTCTCGAAATAAATGTTATCAGCTCTGGCAATGTCTTGCCGGGAGAAACGGCCGCGGGGGAGGGGAACGGGGGCAGGGTCGGGGCTGAAGACGTCGCCAGTGATAAGGCGATAAAGAGAGGAGGTATAAAACGAGACAAGAGGACTGTGTGCCCGGTGGTAACATCAAGGTGAATTCCAACTTCCATAAAGAAGCGACTGTGCACGGGCCTGCCATTGAATTTCCGGAAAGTTTGGAAATATTCATCGGCCGTTGAAAGGGAGAAGAATCGCGTGGAAGATAAATGCAAATGAGAAAGAGCTTTCGAAATCTTACACCATCTTCTGGCTAAATAGAGAATCTTTCCCTTTTTATGCGAGGTGGTTCGAAGAGCAGAAAGAGTCTCGTCGAAAAATTTTCACAAGGGGAGAGACTGCAAGCGGATCAATGGGAGGGTGAAAGGGGGAGCAATCGAGGGTTCCAGCTTCCGCGGAGATTATCGAAGGCAATCAGCTATTTGTTCTGTTATTAACTCGATCATAAATTCGCTACACGACAGTGGCCACGTTCGACTGTCATTCTGTCAGCGTTCCTTTATCACCCCCCTCGTTACACATTCGCCCCGTGGTTCGTAGGGCGTGAGCGTGATTTTTATCGGTCATCGACGAGAATAAAAGCCACGAAGAGGGGTCCCCGTGCCTCTTTTCACGCTCTCCCCCGACGTCCCACGAAACCCTTATCTGTAGACTGACACTTTCAATTAGTCACTATCGCCCTGGCAAACATCGCGCCTCTTTTCGCGAATTCCATCCCGCTGAATTATCACGGCTACGTTCGCGTCCCAAACCCGCGACCTGCATGAATCATTTCAACTGCCGCCCGCGTGAACGTTATCAAAAAATCTCTATTTAAAACACCGGTGCCGTTAAGGCCACTCTTCCCAGCCTGAGGATTCAGTATCCCGCGGGAAGAGGCGCAAACTGCCCCCACACAAAGGGACAGAGGGAGTAAGAAAGAGAGAGAGAGAGAGAGAGAGAGAGAGAAGAGGTGGGAAGGGCGGCCAGGGGGTGGAAGGAACGTTAAGTGACTTTTCCACGCTCGTGTTTCTTTCTTCCTCGATTTCGATGATAGCGAAGGCACGGGGTGGCGGCGCAGGGAATTTCTCTATCAGCTCTCGTTCTCTCTTCTCCTGGCCCACCTTCCGTTATCGTCTCGGTCGCTCCCGAGGGCGGTGGGGTGCCACGCGACCGCTGATTATACCATTCATCGCGCGGCGTGGTCCAAAAGAGGGTTGCCAAGCGGACTCGTAAACGTCGTAGCGTCCTTCGCCCCCCGTAACCACCCCCTCCGCTGCCCACTTCGGTCCCGCTGCCTACTACGGCCTTGAATGCTCCCTCATCAATGAAACAATCCTGCTTTCCGGCGGCCCGTCGCCGAAGGCTCCTTAATTTCGGGATACTTGGTCGCTGACGCCACCCTCTTTCCTTTCCGTACGCCTTCTTCGATCAATTACCACTGTTTGTATTTGTTTCCAAACTGATTTCGCCTATTTCTCGACGAGGCCGTCCGCGTGCAGGTTGCTTCTCCAACAAGTGGACTGATCGGAGCAGAGCTTTCCGCAATCCTCGTTATGCTGGTGTAGAAAGAAACATTTTATAATATTAAGGGTTGAGAAATAATTGGAAAACAGTGCGTAACGAGTGTTGGACTCTTCAATTAATCAAGAAATCCCCATCCACAGTTAGTCTTGGAATACGAATTTACCACTTTCCCTTTAGTCGTCGCGATATACCTGCCAGACACTGAATCTGTTCTTCGCGCGATGCGCATCGCGAGCCCTATGTTGCGGGACAAAGGGGACGAGGCATCATCGTCGCGATTGCTGAAGCGACAACAACGGTGGCCCGCGATGCTGAATGGTAAGAGGCATGGGGTGTGAAGGGAGTAGGAATGGGTGTGTCGAAAAGCTCGCTGATTACTCCATTGTCGAGCTGGTTGTTTCAGTTAATCGCGACGCCCCGTGCCGTTTTGTTGCCCTTTTATCGTCGCCGTTCTGCCGACCGGTCGCCAGCTGCATCCAGCTCGTGCACCAGTCGGGTGCATCGCGGAATTCAAGGAAACGGTGAGACGGCGTAGGCTTCTTCGAATCTCCGTTGACAAGGGAATACGTACCGATGGATGCTTGACGCGAGATTGAGTAGCCAACCAAGGAAGCACGAGTAAAATTTTCAAGTTAGGTACATTTCATTCGGTACATACATTCGTGATACTCCTAGTAGATACTAGGTTCACTATTCGTACGAAAAGTATCAGTGGCGTGAAATGGAAGCTTTGAATCCCCGACGGACCACTTCACCCTTTAAAATCCACCCCAGCTGAATTAAAAAAGCACGCGGCTCGGGTATATTTTGTGTTGAACATCGTATTTGAAGGGTAGAGGAAGTTCGGGACTGTCGGTTCTAACGTAAAATGGCTATTGATACTAATACTGATATTATTTATTTCATTCAGAAAAACTCGTCGCTATTTGTTTTAAGATAATATTTGCTGAAAATCGGGTTCAAAACTGAAGTCGTGACATCTGACCATCTCTCCCGTGGTGCCGGGAGAAATGCTTTTCGTCATTGGCAGAGACCACTCGCATACTTATTCATGAAAAAATAAGAAAGAAGAAAGCAAAATTATTTATGAGTGAATACTATAACTGACTACAGATTTATTGATATTTAATTGGTTTACGCTACACCAGTTAAGAACGCATAAAACAAAAAGTGAAATACCTACTGGTGATTAGCAAAGCAAATGAATACAACAAAAATTATAAAAAAAATTATAACTCGACGATCTCTCTTTTCTGCAGCGGGAGATGGTCTTTTCATTAGCTTTAAAAGGAGGACTTAATATCGTCAAATACTTTGGCTGCATTGTCCCACAATACCTCTACTACCATATTATCCAAAACATTAAACGAAAATAAACTTAAAAGTGGGTATATTTTAAATACGATTCATGAACACGACTGTTTTATAAAAGAAGGTAAATGTAACCACAACTTACCTTCTATAGCCTATAAATCCAGAAAAATACAGAAGGAAGCGAAATGACGTTAAAAATTCAACTGTCTGGCTTCTAGAGAAGCTATTGTTCAGTACCTTAACGCGCTCTTACGCTTAGAGTCTAAAATACAGCAATTCGACCTGCCCCGACTGATACTCCCGGATTTACCCTAAGTGAAAATCACCGAAGGACACTTGGATGTTGCTCACAGGTGACGCGGTGTGGCGACTTGAAAGATAAAGGGACAGGATCCGCGGAAGGGCGTTCCCCGTAAACGAGACTCGATTGTCCGTATCGCGCTTCCACGAGCGTTCCTCGAGGCCCGGCAAAATCGAATTCTACTTTGTTTGGTCGAATACATATACACACGGGCATTCAGTATTCAGCGTGCGGCCGTCAGGCCAGGCGTCGCCGTATCAAAATAGAGCGCGCTACAATAACTTATTCGACCGAACAAAATCGCGTGGAAGGGTAGTATTTTATGGAGTCCCGTTCGGGTTACATACGGTGAATACATCGACAGGCCGGGGAGGCACGGTGGGGCTCGCCCGTATGTGACTCGAATGTATCATAAACGCGGCTACGGGAGAGGGGTGAGCCACCCCCGTTCTGGCACGCACGTATACTTATCTCGCCATTTGGCTAGGAGACGATCCTTGGAAGCGTTCTTTGATATTCTTGAGGACGCACGATCGACGGCCGAGAGACTACCCTCTCCCCTGATTACCAGCCGATCGTGGACGCGAATTCTCGCTGGACGTTTCTTGTTCGATGCTCTGGTCCGCGAGGGTGTCTTTCGACTTTCTACATCTATTAAACACTCGACTCTCTTTAAGCTTGGCGATGGGAAGTTGAGGTTGCGAATGGTTTTAATTACTAAGGAGTATATATGTACTAGCGTTACTACTCGGCTTTGCCCGAACTTTAGATTCTGATTTTAAATTTTTTTTTTCATTTACTTATTTTTTTTGTGAACATAGTCACATTCATCTGGATTAGTTAGACATAATGAGCTGGGACACATTTCGTGACCCCAGAGTTTACCGTTCGAAAGTTTTTAGGCGTATAATAGTAGAATAAAGGCGAGGCTGCAGTAGATGCCTACTGTTATAACTTATAAGCCCATGCATTAGAACATAAAACTAAGAATTAAACTAAAACACATTTGGGAACACATCGCATAATACAAATAAAATAAAATAAAATGAAGTAGAGTGACCGAAACACAGTTAAAACGCAGGCGATAAGAATTAATCTCGACTACAACATGGACTAAGTAGGACAGGAAGGAAGGAAATGAACAAATAGAACTGGCATATTAAGGGTTGGTGGATATATCGACGAGCCGCGTGTGTAAATGTCTATGCTATTGGTACTATCTAGTAACATGTAAGCCTTAAAGAGACCTAGTGGCTGATTTCACCGGACCCATTACCGATCGTTTCGCATTTCCCAGCGATTGCCAGTTCGATCCGCAGTTTCACGGCAGCGTCGCGTAAAGAGCATCTTCACGAAGGCTAATACCGAGGCCCGTGTACTTGGAGCAGGCATACATATATCGTCTGTCGAATCAGCGATCGACATCGCTCGACGCGGGACCATTCCTCACAATTAGCGGCGATTCAGGTGCCGTTTTACCATCCAGGCGAGCGAGCCCGTCCATTCGTCCGTCCACCACGGAACTCGTCGGCCCACGGATAATTATTTTCCGATTATGATTGATAATCCGGCGGCACGATACCCGTCCTGTGGTTATCTATCACCGTGAACGCTGTCAGCAGAATGTTAGTCATTGAGCCGAGCCACGCTCTCAATAGAATTTTCGTGACTTGGGAATCACCTCGGAATGGATGCAGTTGGCCGGTGATAAGGTCTCTCCCTGTGTGTAACAGTGTGGGTAACATCTACCGTCGTTCGTCTAAAACTGGTCTCTTCCTTTCTTCGCCTACGAGTTCCGATAGAATTAGAATTCGAATTTTGTGTTTCTTTTAATTCGAAATTCTGTAAAGGGTGATTTATAATAGTGACTAGTGTGGTCCTTATATTTATGGTAAAAAATCAACGTTTTTAAAAATTTCTTCTGACCCTCTCAGAAGCTTCCAAATAGTTCAAAAGAATTTGATCTAAAATTTTGTTAAAATATATTAAGGATTATAGGTCGCTCAATGGCAATAAAATATTACTAATTTGGTATAAATTGATAGAAATTTTTGCAATAAGGACAAAATAATTTTATCAATTTTTAAGTGAGAGTATATCATTAAAATTTGGGCACACATCGTATAGACGAAACGGGTTTATAACGAGAGTTTACTGTATTGTGTTGTGGCATAAGGCTTTATATGCATATTTAAATTTCTCTCATCAGCAACTCTCGAATCAGATGCAGACGCAAACTCTGACGTACATTCTATTCAGGTTGTTAAACGCATGGATAAAATTATAGTTTTGGATTCTGATATATAAATACGGGCCCCGTTCCATTAAAATTGACAAGTAACAATTATGAAAAGTCGCAGTTGCCAAACTTGTAATACATGCGAAATAAAAAATCCTTAAACAACCTTTATATATCAAAATATACAAATAAAAAACACGAAGATATTTTTTTGTCGAATACAAGATTTTAAGAGGGTCATACAATACAAATCTTAAAGTTGAAAAATAAGGACCACCCTAATAATCACCCACAAGTGCCACGTGTTACCGATGATTTAAGTCTCGGAATTCGTGAGCCTATCGTTCACAGGTTATTGTAGCCGTAGGTTAATCGTGTCTCCCCTTATCTCGCCCCACCAACTATCTCACTACTTGGGGTGTCAGTGTTAGATCTGGATTTAGTCCTCTCCCTTATCATACTCGACAAACTGTCTTACTATTTAGAATTCAGAGCTTCAGGTATAGCTTACATCAGACGAAGAATCGCCTCACTGTATCGTCTCGCTATTCCCCGATATTCGCTTCGCACGAGATTCAGATCCAACGCCTTCCCTCGCCAAATACAACTTAATTCTCCCGCCGGGCTACAAAAGCAGTGATTGCTTTCTGGTCCCCGCTGACCACCCCGCGAAAGGAAAGCTTTCGCCCACCTAATTACACCCGGAGCCCCTTCGCGGACACCGTGGCCCACGGACGAAGAGCCGTCGCGTCTTATCGTCCGTCAGGAATTACAATAACGTCTCGTTATCCGCGGGTCCATCCAGCGGGCAAGGGAAAGCCGCGAGGCGCACGAATTCTTTCTTGACGGAGGTGTCTGGAGCGTGTTGGATAGCCCCCGGGCGACGTGGAGGGCGAGCTGCGACGCGAGGGGCCATTGTAATTTTGACGGGGCGCACGACAACAGCGCGGTGGCCCCGTGGAAAATAAACGACACCCGAGGAAGAACGGCCGAGGGAACGATTAAACGTCCGTCCGATGTCCATCAATATCGGCGGGGCAACGAAGGACGCTCGCCGACGAGCCGAGATTGCGCCGAGGTTTTGCACGCGACCGGCAAAGATATCCCGCACAGCCAATGGCGGACAATGCTGGACTGTCGGCATTATGGGGGACATTGTCGTGGGCTTGATATGAGCCCTGTTGCCTCGGGTATACAAGCTGCAATATCGTCATCCACCTCCTTCTCCTCCTGGTCTCTCCTTTACCGTCTCCTTTCGCTCGCTCCAGAGCCCTGCAGCTGGCTGGAGGAACCGATGCTCTTGTTCCGGGCAATCATCTGGCCATTCCTGATCGAATCCATCGTGGCAGGGAACTTGAGGGTCCGTTTAATCGTAAATTGTGGGTTATGTAAGCAGATTTCGTTGGTCTTAGGGTAAAGTGACCAGATATTTTGTGGGGCGATGCGGGACAAACAAGCAAAAAAGAAAAAAAAAGGTTACCAGATCCGTGAGGATATCGTTTCCGTACTGTATTGGAACATGTACAATATATTTGCAATATGTTACATACTTATCATACATACATAGTTATGATGCGTACTTGTGATACAAAATTAAAAATATTTCTTTTTCCCGAACAAAAAAATTACTTAATTCAACTTGTTCTCACATACTGTATGAAGTACAAGAAACAGTAACTTTATGCCACTGCGAAAATGTAAAAGGTTACATGTCCAATGCGGGACTCTTTGCGGGACATTTTTCAATGCGGGACAAAGGGCTCAAATGCGGGCAAATGCGGGACGTCTGGACACTTTATCTTAGGGTGTCTTAATTTTAGAATCTTTGATTATAGGTATACTGAGTTTTCGTTATTTTTATTTGGTCAGGATTTATCAATTAGTTGTTCCCGATATCGCTGCGCCGGGGTGCACGTACACACTCGCGATCATTGTTGGACGCAAATCTTCCGGCGGGGGTATGAATAAGCCTTTTATCTGCGTGACCCTGTCCGCATTATACGCGCATTGTAAGGGGGTATCTGTGACTGGTTTGTCGTGACAACGGCCCTTTTTCCAATTATCCGATTCGATCAGCCCTTTCCTTCTGACTGAGCGCGTAAAAAGGGACTCCGAATCCCTGAAAATATTGCAGTGTAATTTACATTCGCTCGAATCGGTCGTTGGACAACCACGGGACAACAAAGTCGAAATTGGATTCATGATAGACTGTAGGCGTTACAATTGATTCGGTGAAAATGTAATCGAGGAGTACTTCGAGTGAGGAATTTGTACAAATTCTTTGTACAAATTCTGGTAAGGATTTAGAACAGTATTGAATTTCATCTTGGTTGCTCCGATGTTCCCGAATTCCGTAGTGTGCTTAGAATTTAAGATTACGATTGCAGAGAAAAATATCTGTCTGCTGCGGAGGGACTTCTGAAAAGTCCCCTATCGCGCTCCTTCCTCCTACCTTGGCCTTGTGTAATCGATTTGCGGAAGTGCCGATAAGTAAAACGTTATCGCGAGTCCTTCTGTGGGAAAGATAAACGTCCCAGCAGCTTGTCTTTCTTTCTTATAAAAAGAGACCGTGGCGAAGGGCGATTGTCGTGAACGGCGGCGTTCTTCCCTCGATGAAGACTCCATCACATTCGATCCAACACACATTCGTTATTTGAAAATCGTCTGTCCATCGAGGGGTTTAGGTAATCAGATTTGTAAGAAACCATAATATCCCTAATTCGATCCTAGACAATTCTATTATTTCCTATTTAGGAACCTGAGTATTTACATTCAAGAGGAATCAGATACTCTCAGCGAAAGATTCGCGTGGCTCAGAGCCTCCAATTATATCGAGCGATCCGGTGCACCTAAAATTCCCCATAGCGACTTAATTTTGAATCAAGTCGAAGCCTTTCAGCGCCCAAGTCAAAGGCTCGTTGCTTGCATTTACACCCCCGGCGGCATTGTGCGCGCATTAAAACGCATCGCACTGACGAAGGATAACGAATAGTCTTGACAGGGGGACGGTTACGCGCGCTTTTTCACCCTTTCATGCCGCCAAGGAACTCGATCGCGATCTCACCTCGGACCGCGGTTGTTAGATCGATTGTTTACCTTCCGTTTCTACTAACTAATATTAAAGATCCTCCTCGTTTGCGCTCATTCAGGGCCCGCTGCCATCTGGCTGCGACTAACAATGCCCTTGGCTGACGAGTCGAAAAAGCCCGCTCCCAAAGGCTTCTTTGAAACTATTAGCCCCGATGAATAGTACATTCGCGTTTGATTTAATCAACTTCTAATAGTCGAAGGAGGTGATAATTCGATTTCGAGATTGATACTGTGCCGCGAAGAAGCGAGTAATCCTCTCGGTGATGCAATGTCTGCCATCGTTTAAAACTTCTGATACTGTTTCTTTTCAGTCGCGAGCTCATTCGAGTAACAAGCTCGAGGCGCGAACGTAATCACGGGGCGATGGAAGCTACGTGATATTTTATTAATTTTTAACGCTGTAGAAATGCAGCGGCTAAGCTCGTTTACAAATAAGATCGCCACAATGGATTCCTATTACGAAACTTCAGGAGTCCCCGGTGCAATTATCGCCGCCATAGATTGTAATAAGACTGATTCTTATATTTAAACTCGTACGGCATTATCGTAAGTTAAGGTCTCACGAGGATAACGGAAATGGAACTGTCGTAGACGTTCGCTTCCGCACGTTTTACGAACTTAATTGCGAGATCCCGCCCTCCCCATTCCGCGGATTGTTGAACGGTTTCTTGGATTCATGCATACGTTTTCATTCCCAAACTCGGTTGGTATAAATCCCGTTGATAATTGTGTCTGGTTACGCAGAAAGTTAGCAACCCTCAAGATCACCGAAAATTAGTTAAACGCAGTATGGAACGCGTCAATTTTGTGATCTTTATTTGCGAAAAATTACCAACCCATCGAGCAACCCTTACGTAATACAATTATTAAAACTATCAAGTCATAGTTTCATTTTATGCGTAAAGAACAAAAGCTACAGAACATTTCTAAATAATACTAATTATACTACTCACTGTTAAATAACCCATTAATAAAAAAATATATAAAAGAAAAATTTTTATGGTAAACGATTTTATTAAAAATGCACAAAAAATTATAAAATAATTATTTTCTTGTACTACAATTTCGATGGTGATATACTACGAACGCCTGCAAAGTTTTAGTTTTACTATTCGTACATACGTGACGGATAATTTCTCGATAAATTGTGTATTTTCGGCTTATTTTCGGTAATCGCGATGCGACTAGCACCCCGAACGCAGCGGGTTTTTGTTGTTTTCGTAAATAACGTGAGTGGCTGATTTCAAGTCGTTTGGATTTGTGGTTATGGGTTATATTTATTGACGACTAGGTAATTTTTTCACCCGCTCGGGGTTAATTTTTTTTTTAAATAATGTATTATCATCCAAACTACACACGCTTGCAAAGTTTCAAGACAATTGGATAGTTGGAAGTGGGTTAAATTTGAGTTGCCAGATTTGAACCATTACATACAAACAAACAGAGGATCGAAACTGAATAAAATCGTTTAAAAACATTGTAAAAGAATAACAAAAATTAAAATATACCCATTAGAAATAAAGTTACTTTTCTTTAACAATTAAAATCTTCAATCTAAATTTACTAGGGCTGGTAGCTAGAAAGCATAACTAGGCCCAATTCTCCTTATAATTGCCTACGAATTTACCAACGTCTCATAGTTCCCATACCTATGATGTTATAACCATCAGGGAATACCGTGTATTATTAAGAACATCAAAAAGTCACAAAATCCCGCGAGGAAGCGGAAAGTTCTCTGTTCTCAGGAAAGAGCGAGGCTGTAAATGAACTTTCAACCGAATCCCTCCGCGATAGGGGTGCTCTCATTGCTATAGACGCTTGTACGTACGTACGCCAGATAATATGATAATCTTCGGGAGAGCGAATTTTCACGAGCTCCGCTCCCACCGCCGGTGTATATATATATAAAACGCAATAATATAAAATTGTCTGCCGTATCCGGGGAAAAGGGAAGTCCCTGCGGATAACGCCGCGACGGCTTACCGCGACGCAGAGGAACGCGTTTTATTCTCGGCGGAAGAATGAAAGAAGGCATGGATCCCGATGAGAGAATCGAGTAAGAAGATTTGCCGAACGATCCGGGCGAATTGACGGGCCCGGCGGGACGCCTAGTCGAAGCGACGGAAAGAATGGTAAAAGGGAGGAACGGGAAATTCAAATAGAATTTCTCCACAATTTCCGAGCGAACTTGTATAAAGTTAATGATAATTCGACCACGCGAGGGTTGAAAGAAAGGGCTCCACATGTTTCGCTAAATTTCGTTTGCGTTTAGTTAGATGTAGTTTTAGATGGTTGATGTCCATTATTAGACGCGACAAGTTTGTCCCAAAATTGAGATAAATTAGGTAGTCAGGAAATTTATAAAAACAGAGTTCCTCTATCGTGCATGCGAAAGGGGAGTGAATCAACATTCGCTGCAAAGAAAACAGGATAGACGAGAAGGAGGAGTCTAAGGCGGGTTTGGGCGAAAGGAAATTGTCGGGAGGAGGTCGAACCACCTTCCCATATCTTATTTTGCTAAATTGCAGAGGACCATCTGAATATAACTGAATATAAGCTTGGGAATATAACAGAGGAAAAAGTGGAGGAGGGCGCACGGAGGGCGAGAAGAAAAAGACGGGGTTGCCGGCACAGGGGCAGATAAAGTTGCATCGAACAGGAGAAACTGGCAGCGCGTAAATGTGACCCAGCGGAACGTGCTACGTTGGCGTCGGCGGAAATGAAGCAAATCGGTAGATACCATGCAGGAACATTAGAGTCGCTATCTAACAGTGAGACGCTTAGAAATTACCAGACAGCCATTTACGACTGCGCGATGCTATCCTCCCCGGGGCGATTGCCTTCGTCGTTTCTACTCGCCAATTGATTGCCCTTTGAGCGAAAGTATATTCAGCGATTCAGATTATACTTCTGTTACGGCTGTACTTCTCTTGGATTATTTCAATAGATGCCTGCACTCGGATTCTCTATCCTCCAAGGGGGTGGATTTTTTTAATTAGAATTTTTTTAATTAGGTGGTGGATTTTTTAGATTTTTTAAACTCCGATTTAGTAATCTGCATGGAGGAATTTTAGTCGCGCGACAGAGGTCGTCTTTTTTAGCGATGGAATCGGAAATATTTCACTGTCGGAGTGTTATTATGTAAGAAGAAAGGAAATGGATGAGTAGGGTGAAAAGAAAACCCGTCCTTTTCCACTTGGCTTTCTCCCACTTTTGGATAAAATATCATCGAGGTTCTCAAATCCGGTTTGCCTTCATTACCCGGCCAATGGTCATCCCTTCGTCTTCTCAGAGCAGAGTCATCCCTGTTTTCATCCCCATGCTACGTTCTCGCATCGACAAGTATCTCCACCCTTCTGAGCTGCTCTGTGGTAGTCGGTACTGCACAGTTCTCTGTGCAAGACTCGCTATCGATTCAGAATCCACTGCAGTATCGACCAACGAGGAATTATCGACAGTAGCAACCTTGTTTACCTCCTGCGCTCTACTACAGATTTTCTACCTGACCATGCGGGATCTACCTTACCCGCTGATACTCTACTTTAACCACAGTGGTAATGTCAAAACCCCCTCTATTGCCAACAGTCGATACAGGATTAGTAATTACCCATTTCAAACAACCGTGCGAAGAATGTAAGCCTTATTCAAGCTTGCAAAGATCACACTTCAATTACAATTTACAAATTGAAATTACAATTATTCTTTACGATCGATCCCGTATCGAGACAGTAGAAGAGAGTGTGGGAAGGGGCAACATACACGATGGAAAACCGATCGCGCTTTCCCGCCTTTCAATTTTGGCCGCTTTTAGGGGACACAAATGCCAATCCAGATTTGTTGCGTTAATTGTGATACCACAATGCCATTCCGCTTACTATATAACAAGCTTATCACGTTTACAAGTCACACGAGCGAAAAAAGCGTGCACCGTGGTAACGGCACCGGGCGCCGACTGCAGCTCTTTTATTTTCAAAATGGCCCGGACCACCGTGTCAGTGTGTCGACGCGCTTAATTGGCTCGTTATATTAATTGAATTTCATTACACGCCGCCGAGACAATAGGGCGTCGTTTGGAATACGCGAGAGATTAAACGAACTGGACGCAACGGAGGCGCGCTCGAACATCGAAAAACATTTCACGGTCGATTCGAAAAAACGCAGAAACCATTCAACCGGCAGCGATCGGGCGCGTGGATCGCTATGAACAAAAAAAATTTCGGCGTGCACGGTCGGAATGTTTCGTTGGTTCCCGCGGGATTTCACGCCGAGGTTCCTTCGCTAATTAAGAGCGATCTCGCAGCGGCCGATGACGCGAAATTTCGATCGGCAACGATCATCAAGCCACCGCGCACTTTCGCTTTCAACTTTTGGAGAGCGAGTTAAGTTTTGGGGCAGTCTTAAGGGCATCAACTCCTGTTTAGAATAAACATGGTACCATAGAACGGTACCATTCGATAGGAATGGTGCACACTTTTTAATGCGCGGGGCCATTTCTTGCAAAGAGTAGTGAATACTTAGCAGCATACGCTAGAATTTAATCATACACATCTTACATTAATAAGGGAGAGTAGGGGTATTGCGAACGCGGAATAAACTCGACTGTTTCCCTTGTCCTGTTCTCCCACGATATTGATACATTATGTAATTAGTACCTTTTCTTATAATTTTACACTCGAGTATTTTGAGTCTAGTATTATTAAAACAACACTACCCAACGAAGTATAATTTTTTCGTATTTCGGTTACTTAATTCGAAATAAAATCACCGTTTCATTTGAAATTTCTTAACATCTGTCCATTTGGGGTAATTACGAACAGCGTGTTTAGAGCTATTGCGGACGATGGCATCTACTGTTATGCAGTACCCCTGAATTATATTATGGAGAATATACGTAGATATTCATTGAAAGATCTTAAGATACCCGTGAAAGAGTTTAAAGATAGATAAATGGTCAATCCATTAGGCAGCAAATAAATATTCAATCCCCTGAGCAACCAAAATTCGATCGAAGAAGAAGAAAGACTGTGTCAGGCCCACAGCGTGGAAAAAAAACAGTGTTTTCCACAACCACGAGATCTTTAAACAACATAAGCATAATTGCGAACAGAAAGAGTTTTGTTTTTCTTTCAAAAAAAGATTTGTTTATTAAAGTATCTATAATTTTTCGTGTTGTCTTTGTAGGTAATGAACCAAAGTTCATTTATCTATAAAGCAAATCTGATTAGAATCAATACTTTTGTTTCAATTTAACTTTTGTTACCATAAGTGTTCGTAATTCCCCTTCTCTCTTCTACCAGCAGTTGCCAGCACTCCAAAATCGAAAGAAGTCTCCATGAAATAAAACACCGAAAAACTTAAACCCACGTCGTTGCACCCACCAAGTGAATAGGGTAGATGTACCATTTGTGGCCATTGAACTGTTTTTGGCCATGTGCATAATTATCTTAATTTTAAATTGCTTGCAGATTATTATTATGAGAAGAATTTCATACCATAACTTTTTTTTTAGTGAACCGCTAGAAATATAAGGTTACATTTATTGCTTACACAGAAAAATATTATATTTTTTAAGAAGTGGCCAAAACTGGTACAATACCTTAAAGTAGCCACAAATGCCATCCACCCTACTACCATCGGTTACATCGGTGCCATCATACCATTTACAAATCGTGTAGGTATACAAGCATCTCATCAGAGAAATGATGCTTCCGAATTATCCCCGGCTACCTGCAATCGGCTCGCAACGATTCGTAAATACATTTCGCTATCGTCCTCGAAAAGGGGCTGCAGCGCTCGCCGATTAAACATCCCACCCCCGTGCGAAGAGCGGAAAAACGCGCACGATCCTCGACAAAATTCATCAACGATCGCGTCGCAAGCGCGTCCATGCGTGAGCCGTATTTTTCCCGGGGGTCTCCCCGGTCGGTAGCGGCGAGGGGGTGCGGTGCACGTGAACTGCGAAAACCGCGGCGCGCCGGCGTTCCCAATGCAGCGCGCCACCTTCGAGCCGTTTTTCTCGAAATTGATTTATGCCCCTGACAGCTAACGCCGGCCATTGTGCCTCGCCCCGGCCTGTCATTGTCCATTCAAACAAATTGACCACCGGCCGCGCGCATTGTCGCTCCATTGAACAAATCTGCGGAGAGAACAGAGAGAAAAATGGCGTTGCGCGTCGGCCAGATGCCGGGCGGAAGAAAAGTCGCAACGTTACACGGCGTGGTCTGGGCCCGCTGCCAGGCGATGTCCCTTGTCTTGCCGCGGACTTTTCCCGCTCGAGAGGCTCGTAAATTTTCCACGGCTAAACGACCACGCGCCTCAGGTACGCTTGGAACGCAGATGTCGCGAAGGGAGGGTGGATTATGATTAGAACGCGGATAGTCGTCAGGTGTAGGATGAGCGAGAGGGTTTGGAACGGTGGCAAGTGAGCGATAAAAGGAATTTATGTTTAGGGGGGGATGGTCACGTAGTGGGGGTGAAGGTGCCGTTTGGTAATTAGCTCGTGAGGAACCACATGCCAGTTACCCCCCAACCGCGAAACCGTAAACGTATTTGTGCGGGGAAATCCGCGTTGCTAAGTAATTGAATTTAATGGATTTTAAGGACGGTGGTTGGTATCGTGTTCGGCGTTCGGTGGTGATTTTATAATTATCGGTTCAAGTGCTCAATAGGATTCTACGAAAAGGTTCCATCGTAGAGGATATTAAACGAATTGAATATTAGATCAATCGAATCTGATTCTTGCTTGAAATGACAAGTTTCAAGGCTGTTACAAATGGTTTAGGATCTAGCCTCCCAAAGATGCTTTACGCAACACCCTGAATTTCGCAAAAACAATCTAAATGGAGAAGCGAAGGTGCCTGGCTGAGTCTCACCTGGCGAGCCGCGTGAAATACGTTCAATTCTCGATCCTTATTAGCGGAATTTAAATGGACGTGACACGGCAATATGTCCGCTTTTTTTCACAAGAAACGTTGGATCAGGTGTCCACCATTCTGTTCCAAACGAGCGCCTCTGGAAGGGCAGTTTTTGTCTCTCGGTGAAGAGGAACGCGATCCAGGAGCCAGTTTGAGCGGAGGCTCCGATTGGACGGCGGTTGGATGCAGGAAATAAAAAGGAAAGGTGGCTGGAGCCGACCGCCCAGCGTGGCCAAAGGACGCGGCAGTAAGTGATTCTCCTTGCACGTGGCCGGTGGTCGCCATATTGGTCTCACAATGCCTCTAACGATAAGAAGAAAGGCTTGTCCGACTCGTTCGGTATATATATACACCGCAACGTCTCTTGATCCTCACTTCATTTCCACGACTTGGCCATTAAAACGGGACCAATTGCTGGTACGATCATCTTTCACCACGGTTTGGTGAAAGCAAAACATCTCGCGTTCTCCACTTTTTCTATCCGCTAGACGAATCCACGATCCGTGACCGAATCGAAGGCCCTGCAGTAGACGAGAAACCGAGCGGGATTGCGAAATATATTTTCGGATGGCGTACTCCCTGCCATTCTATTCTACCTCCAGCGCAACGAGCTAAATTCAGGTCGATTAGCGGGAAGCTAACAGAGGTAGAAGCCTAGAAGCTCGCGATACTGTTCTAGCCCGTTCTACATCCACCGTTCTATACTCTTTGTACGCATTTCGCTCCCATTATCGTGCCTGCCTACCCCTCCGTTCATTCTATTGCTCTCCTTCAATCTGTATTTTCATTCTACCCATTCTTCCCCCTTTTCACCTTTCAGACTTCAAATTCTTTTCCTCTCCCCTCCCTTGGAATTCTGCCGCCGCATCGACGATCTGACTTCTCTCTTCTCTGCCTTCATCCTACGCCCCCGTTAGCCCTCTACCCCTCCCCCGTCCCACCCCCTGCTCACTGTCCCGAGTTTTCCACTCGACTCGTTTCTCTTTCTGCTGCTGCGTGGTACTTCCACCTTCGAATCGGTCCTCCTCTTTCTTCCCTATCGCCGTGACTTCCTCCCTTTTCCCAGTCACGAAGCCGCCGTCTTTTTCTTCCCCGGGGCTGCTTTAGAAGTCGACAAAAGAACATCGCGGCGGAGTCAAGATGGCGGTCGGGGATCCCGAGGTAGCAGAGGCACCGTTGCCCTCCTCCTCCACCACCACCACCACCCCTCCCGACCCCCGTTCAGCTCTCCGCGCTCTTCTTTCCTCCCTCTTTCTCAGTAACCTTCACCTCCTCCACCCACAGCATTGTTGCCACGAGCAGGAGAGACAAAATGAACCCGATTGTTAGTCCGGGAGGCATCATAATGAACGCCCATTCACCAGGAGACACCAAATGAGCTCCCGCGTCTTGTCCCGCGGCTTTGTCCACGATACTTTTAATTCTCTGCTCCCCCTTTGTCTACCTTCTGGAGGCTCCTGGGCTCGACCTGCTATTTTCTTTCTTCCTTTCCTGCCGCATCCCTGTTAATATATCCCTCTGTGTCTCTCCGCGAGACTTTCATTCCTAGCCCGCGTCTACTTTAGAATCGAGCTCAGCTCCATGTGTCGTTGCTCCATTGCGTTCCGAATCGGTTCCTCTACTTTTCACGGACTTCGCTTCTGAGTATAAATGCAAAAGGAAGTCACACCCCTTTGTGCGTCGAGTTAACATCATTCCCCTATTTGAACAGTTACCTACACCTTATCAGGTCTTTTAAAATCGACCGGGTTCAATTTACGAAACAAGTCTTCACTCTCTGTTAGTTTACTTTCTATTTGTACACCCCGCCGCTGAGCGCTCGTTCCGCACGGTGTTCCCGGCTGCTCCTTCGCGGTGGTGCACGATCGCGGCGCGGCCGGGAAAGGCGAAAGGAGAAGGAAAATATTATTGCTGATCCGCTTGGCGCGCGCGTCATGCATAAATGCATCGATCCGCGGAGGCAGGCTCTTCCTCTCCTCCTTGCCACCTCTCGCGGCTGCCAGCAGGCGGCTGTACAAACAACGATATCCATAATGTTCGAGTTACAAGCAACCGGATTAGCAACCGTGCCCAGTCTCGCGCGTATACGCTTCTTTCCCTGCGTTTCGCCGTGCTGGCGTCGCTCCTCTTCGATCGGAGCTGGGAGCCTTTGAAGAGGAGGCGCGTCGCGTGGATGAACTGTCGATTCGAAGCTCATGGGAATTAGGTATGATATAGATCGAGTGAATTGAAGAGTCCTTGTAGAAAACACTGTAAGTGCTGAAATTAAAAGTAAAGGTTTGTTGGGAAATGTTCTATGGGGCAATCGCAATACTGTGGTGTGGAATTTTAATGTAATTTTTCTTTTGTAAATAAGTTAACAATAGTGCCGAAAGATGGTACCGCTGGTGATTAGCTAATTAGCTAGGGACAAAGAGGATTGGGACTTACAGTGCTTGCAAATTTCAAAAATTGTAGATATATCTGTTGATAAAAATATAATTTTTGATTCTGGAGAACATGCTTTAATATGTGGTGGAATTTTATGTGCAATTTTCTTATGGAAATGTGCTAAGTGTTGGCATAAGTGAAAAGAAATGAATGGCTCATTCAGTTTTTCCTACAACTACTTAAGAAGTGGCACGCACAGTGTTCTCTATAAATACAATTCTTTTCTTCACGAATTTGAACTATATTGCCGTAAAAAATAGAAAATTTTGTGCTGCAGTTGGGTTATTGTACAGGTATTTAAGAATACTTAGCAATGAAAACAAATCAAATTTCGTAAATAATTTAAAGTCAGGGAAGTTCGTTCTCTCTTCTGAAAAAATTGTTTTTGGTTCTTAGAGTATTTTCTACAAGTACTCTTCAATTATTGATATTATTACGGATTATTTGAATTTCCCAAGACTAGAAAGCTTCGGGTTAAGAATTCCTACTTTCAAGTTGCATTATGATTGGGAAGCACAGAGTTCTCGCGTCGCGCTTCATTTTCCCTCTACCAGCAAATTATATACACCCTGCCTTCGAAACAGAAAGAAGAGGCAGCCTCTCTCCCCCTCGATGCAGCCACTTTTTTCAGAAGCCCTCCTGCGTTGCCCCATGACCTTTATCGGCGCGAGAACGAGGAACGAAAGGAAAGCGTCATGAATCCGAAAGTTTCGGGGTTGGCACCGGGCAGGAGGGATTTTTCCTGTGCCTGCGTTTCCACACGACGCATGCACCGTGGCTAATCGCGTAAAATCGAATGGGAAGTGATCGATACAGGGTCAATGCAGCCAGGAATGACCGTGAATTGCCTTCCATCCCTCGTGATCCTTGACGGAGGGAGAGTCGCGTCCGTGAAGAGGCAGGGAGGGAGACACGGGGACCTCAACAAATTGACATTGTTCCCACAATAGCTAATAAATTGTTTTTCACGGTGTGCCTTTTATAACGTTCGGCAGGAACGTATCCTGGTGCCGTTCATGGCTCATCGGCTTCCCCGTCGGTCCCTCAGGTGAGAAAGAATCTTGCGCATGTTGAAAATCCGTGAACACGCTCCTCGAAGCTTCTTTCTCGTTAATCGTGCCTTTTTGTCACGTGGGGGGAGCCGAATGGCATATTGTTTGGAAACACGGTGGGAATAGGTCGCTACTCTGCTTTCTGGTAATCTTAGAAACAGTGCTGCATTAACCAATAAGCAGAATAACCACGTGTTTAGAGCAGTATACTCGAGCTCAGTTTAGAAGGAACTTATTTCGCGCATGTTGAATGAGCTCATTGGTTCCAAGGGAGCATTTGTTTGATGTATAGCCAATAGTAGCTTGTTTCGGCTCCAATTGGCGCCAACATGCGCAGAACCGATCTAAATTCGTCGGTCGGCAAGTTCCTTCTAAAATGAGCTCGAGAATAGGAGAAAGGGGGTCACCATAGAAATTTTCTGAATTATAATATCTAACTTTAGCTAGCAACACTTGCTCAAATTATTGAAAATGCCTAACAAATCTTACATTTGACGTGGTCACCCTGTATAACGAGTAATGTGCTTAGGACATCTAAAGGTCTCAATCCGCCCCTGCTTAGAAACCATTGAGACTCTTTCAAACAGTTCAAACAGTAACTAACAATCCCCAGTAAATTTTTCCGATAAAGAGACACCCATGATCAGTCTTGGATGTAATTACAAGGGAAACTTTATCTTTTTTTGGACGACTATCCGTCGCCATCGACATCTCCTAGATTCCCTCGTTCGTTACCCCCGGTGTCCTGGCCGAGGTAAAGGGGTGGAATCGGGAGAAAAGGGAATGGAGGAAAGGACGAAACAGTCGCGTATCGCGAAAATGTGTAGTCACGTTGTTATATTGGCTGGTAGCTCGCGCGGAGCGCAGGCTCTCTCTCTCTCGTAGGCAGCGTCGCGGCTTCTATAGCGTGATTAATTCTATTTACCTGGCGGCTGGTGCACCGGCGGATACACCCGTGGTATAATTTATCAGTTTGTCGGGCCTCATTGTCGACCGCGCCGCTCGTTGCTAATAGTCGGCCATTCAGGAATCGAGGGAACCCATCTATTCTTATTACGACCGCCGTTGTACGATAGCTTAAGACACCAGCGTGTCCCTTTTCCCTCTCTGCCTCCAAGTCTGCCTGTCTTTAGATCATCGTTGCATCACTGCCCACCCCAAATGGATAGGGGTCGGGCTGACGTTTTGGGAGAAACGAGGGGAATTCTCCAAAAGACCCTTCCTTTCCCACCATTTTTTCTGAGTGGACACTGAAGAAGGGTTGCTATACTGTATTGGTTCGCAGAAAACTACCCTGATAGGAACCAGACACTAATATAATGAAATACGAAGTACTTAGGTATTGGTTTCAACGTTTCGACGTTTCAACCCTTTGACGTTCGTTGCGCGAAACCGGAAATGGGGGGAGGGGGTGAGCGCGCGCAGCTTCGCGAAAGGGGTGGACGACGCGACTTGGATTCCCGCCACTTGGGCCATTAACAGAGGCCCATAATCGATTAGGACGCGCACGTATGACCATGGGAAGATTTACTGGCTGAAACAGATGGGGAGTTTCGGACGATGTCACCCCTTGTCTCCGGTAGTCATTAGCCCCGGCCATTGTTGATACCTGGGCGAGGGGCGAAGGGGGGTCGATAGGCATCGATACAAATCGATACTCATGGTTGATCGACTCCTGGCCTCGCTTTTAGGGGACACTTACGCATCCGTTTTGTTCACACCCGATATGAAATATGATATTCGACGGAAAGCCACCCCTCTGCGGGAACGACGCAGAGGCTAATGTCCCTAATTCGTTCATTAACATCGCCTCCTCTGACTTTCTATATCTCGAACGATCCCATCGGATTAACTGCGGCGCGAATAAATTAGAATTATCGAGCACGCTCCGTTATTATCGGCTGCAAACATTTTCAGGCGTTCCTAATCAATGGTCTCGAAACCGAGCTAACTTTCAATTACTCTATTGCTCCGTTCACAACTCCGGTTGAATCTCCGATGAGACGCGCACAGAAGCGAAAAGGAGGGGGTGCAAAGAGGAGAAAGGGAGAGAGAAAGAAATATGTATATATATACGGATGAAAGCAGCTTTGTTTTCGCATCACCTTCGTCGCTTCCACTGTGCGATCCCGCTACTTTCGCCATTATCATCATCCGCAGCCTCGTTTCGCGTCCGTGTACGCGCCCCGGCAGAATGCATTGAATCCTCGCCAGGAGGCCCCCAGCTCATTCAATCGTTCCCGCGATTTTTTCCCCGCGGGGGAATACCCGAGGTCAGAGGCCATCCAATCGCGATTCCGAAAGCAGCGTCGCCGGCGAATAATCAGGCGGCGCGCGGAGGAATCCCATGCGGATTAATTGCGGAGTTTCGGCGACGGAAGACACCGAGGCGCGAACGAGAACGGGGTACGAACCGACATCCACGTCCGACCAAACCTGGGAACCTCCTAAAGGGGCTTGAAATAAATGTCGATACCAGATAGCGGGAACATTCGACGATTTATGAACGAAGCTGACGAGCTACGATAGTGGGTCCATTTACGGATAAAAATGCTCGATTAGTACGTTATGATAATTTTGATTCTTCGAGTTATTTGAATTTTAATGAAAGGATCCTGCAACTAGGAAAATAAAACAGCAATTCTCACTTTGAACAGAATAATAATTATATTACGCTTCTTGCTGTTATGTAGATATAATACATTTTCTCGCAAAGAAATGTGGTGCTCAGGTTTTCATTGTTATGATATTTAATTGGGAATAGCAGGATTATTAAATTACAATCAGCGTGGAAACTTTATAAGCTGACAATTGATTGCAGAGACAAATCTATTTAAAAGCTGGTTTCTCCAATCGAATATGGTCAGAAGTTGCGATCGATCCCTGTCCTCTTCGTCTCCTCGGCATTCTTTCTCACGGATTTCTGATTGGAGGCAACGAAGCGTGTCGCACGGACGAGAATATGATTTAAGACGCGACTCGTTCCAAGCGGATAGAAGCGGCCAGGCTCGAAGCCTCAGGATGATCGTGCAGAACGATCGTCGCGAGGATGAAGAGACGATGACGAGATGGAAAATCGACTTAATGAAGAATTCGGCGCAGTCCAGGCAGGTGCTGGTCAAAGAGTCACTGAATCGATTTATTTTCTGAATCGATCTAATCATCGTCGCCGGTTCCGAGCCCGATTAACTTGACGGAGCGTAATGCGCGTTTATTAGCGCGGATAATTATGGATTGCCGCGGGACGTCGCAACGCTCGCACGTTTCCAGCGATTGCTTTCAATTGTGCGTGCCTTTTTTCAGAACCATTCGACGACCACCTGCAATCCCACAAATTCATTCATTATAGTCTCTTACGTTAGGTGAATGCATTATACTTCGCGTCCCAGTTTCGTAGAAGGGACTTTAAAAATTCTCTGCAGTTCGCTTTGAATGGAAAGCAGAGAGTTCAAAGAGAGCACGCAGTTACTCGGATGCTCCACGCATCGAGATGTAATTAAATTTCCTTTAGCCCGAGAAATTCTTCGCGCTCACTCGCGACATCTCTTTAAACGAGAGCAATTTCACAGAGTGACATTCTATTTCGAGCTTTCAATAGTCTGCCAATTAATTCACCGCCCATGACTATATAAACTTCTCCCATTTGATTGTCAAGCACGTGGCTGGTCTAACACACTTTCGCAAGGAGCCTAGCGAGTGCCGTTGTTTCTTCAAGCGACGTTCGATCGACTTCCCACGCACTCGTCCCGCCACGATCGTTCCTTTACACTCAGCATCCTTGATCCGCATAAAACGAGCGCATTCAGCGGCATGTGGGTCGGCCCCGAAGCCACCGCATTGTCCGTGAAAAATTACCGAAACACGCGGCATAATCCATTCTTCTCCAGAACCGCTATATCCGCGTACTTATAATAGAAGCATCCTCCACCCCTGCTCTCGCGCATTTTTCCATCTTTTTCTCCGCGCCCCGTGTTCCCCGCTTCTCGGAGCTGTCTTCGTTCCACCCTCGCGCTGGTTCACCCACCGGTGCCTCCTCTCTTTCTCTCACTCGTCGGCCCCTTTCTCCTACCGCCACGGTAATTTATCACCGCTCATAACAAGGAGTCGCAAGTTTGTACATATTTCAGTCTCGCGTCCGCCACCCCCTCTCGCTTCTGCCTCCTTCACCCACCCTCCAATCTCTGTCAACCACCCCCCGTTTCCTCTCGTGCTCCCCGCGGAAACAGCGGCGGAGGAACGAGGAAGCACGACGCTCGAGGGTGGAGATGTGGGGTGGAGGGGCGAGCAAAGACGTTATTATTTATACGAGGCATTATATGTCAGACAGAGTCGCTGGAATATTGTTCAAGACGTCCCGCGCATACATTACGCAAGAGGGAAGGGTGAAAGGGCCCCTCCCCGTGCGCTTTTATTACCGCGACCACTTATTTGTTAACATAATATACACATTACAGGGCGACGGATACGAGGCAGCACGCGCCACCCCGGGTCTTCGGTGCTCGTCGCTCTGCGTGGATAGCCCGACATGGCGGAGGGGATGGGCTTTTAGACACGGTGGACGATTTTTCCTCAATCTCAGCCACCCTCTCCTTCGTGGCGAGCTTCTTGGCTACCCACGAATCACGGTGAACAACCACTTAGCTCGTGGGTTGCGATTCGGGGGTGGATTTTCTGTGTATTGTGCTCTGATCGCTCGCGTGTTTCTAATGGGACCGTGGCGGTTGTGACTTTCAAACGTCTGAGAATGAGCATTTTTTTTTGTACCGTTGCACCTGAGAAGCGGTCGAGCACATTGGTTACCCCTTGCTAGAAAAAGGTTACGTAAATTCTGGTATATACCTATTTAGTACTTTAAGGAGGTTTGAATTTTCAGTTAACACATTTGTTTTTCAAGAAGTAGCTTCCACGTTGTCTACAATAGGAACGAATCATTTTCAACTCTCACACTGTGATTACTCGGTGACTATTCGGAGTAAAAATTGATTCGTTATTCTCGAATAACTTCATTCTATTTGAAATTTTTATGCGAAGATTATAAGAATTTATTCGAATAATGCCCAACTCTGCTACACACACACACACACTTCTACTGTTCAAGCTCAACCGATGACTCGAGTGAGAGATCACGCACAAAAGGGTAGAAAAATAACGATTCACCGTAACGATACTGATTCCCCTTTCGCGGAGTGCCGCTGCTCTCCTTACCCCACGGTTCTTTCCCTCCCGGTGGGTGCGTGTATCGGTAATACGAGCAGCTTGAAAGCCGGCCTCTCGATTAGCGGCACGAAAAGAGTGACCCGAGCACGCGAGTGGACCCTTTCAAAACTGGCATGGCGCACGTATCCCCGGAATGTAGGCGCTCTCGAGATTCCCGGCTGAAAGGCAAAGCCGCGGGTAAGCCGCTTTGTAGCCTTAACCGTGGCCGCTTAAGAGGGTGGAAGTATATTATGGGCAATATCACGGATGAATGCCGGGCCAGCGCGAGAAACAGCCACTTGAGGGCGATAATCTCGTTACCGCGGGGGCCACCGTCGGGTCTTGTTTCTGATGTCCAGGCCGCAGAGTGTCCTCCGTGGAATAAATAAAAAAAAAATAACGGTGAAGGGTGGCGGGCGAGGTGTGGGTGAAACGGGGCAAAGCGAGACGGGGCGGAAATTATGAGGTAGAAACGGAGCGGAGGAGTGAACGAGCGAGAGAAGGAGAGAAACGTTTGACGCGCAGTGGATGTAGGATGGAAAATGAGGGACCGCGAAGCGCAGGCAAGGAGAGAAAATTTGAGCCCGCCCGTTGGTCTAATGCCCGATTACGAGGACGTGAATGCGCTTGTAAGTGAATCACAGATGTGATTATCCGAGAATTATTAGTTGGAGGGTGATCGAGAGGGTAATGTCTGTCGGGGCGAAAGGGTAGGATGATTCGTGTGATTATTCCTCAGAAACGTGTTGCTTTCTATTCATTCCAAAATTTGCCGAGGATATATACGCGTTACTCGAAATCAGCGTCAGACTCGACCACGTTTATTACCATCCGAAAATGACCGTTTATGACCGTCCCGCGAATTCTGCGAAACGGGGGACCTCCGGAGCAGATGCTTCGCACCCTCGTCGCGTTATTCACGGTCCCGCCACGAACACGCGCGCGAGACGCTTTAATACGGATGCAATAATATGGTAATAAAGCGAGCATACGATTCTCGTTAGATCCTGCGACCCCTTTTCCGCCCGGCGGATCCAGCCGACCTATAAATCGGCCGTGACTGCCTGGGGCGGCTCTCGCTACAATAATCGAACGAGATCGAACGTTCCGGACGCCGCGGTGATCCGCGAGGGGCCCCACGGTGCGCGGACCTAGCGTCGGTTGTAAATTCGGATCGTAAAGATGTCCGTAGTCTTGTAGGAAACGGGGTGAAAATGGGCCAGGCAGTCGGTGCAGCGACACGCTCGATCTCATTGTCTGTCGGCGATTTACGAGCTCCTTTTCCCTTGGCCACTCCTCTCGATCAAGCCCTCCCTGCCGTGGAATCGACGTTTCGCGACGCTGAGGTCTCTATTCGGCCCTGTCATAAATATAGAGGCGCATTGTGGAGCACACGGAGCGAGGCGAGGGGCATGGATCTCGCAATCGCGACAAGGGAAACAGATTTTTGCACCGCCCTACGAGAGAGGCGCACAATTTATGTGCTTCACGTTTCGGGATGGCGGGAAAGCGGAGGAAGTGAGATACTGTGGGCATGTAACGACTGTTTCTTTGGATAGAGAATAACTTGCTTGAAATTTTAGTGGAGAATGGTAAAAGTGCAGTAGATAGTGTCACTTAGAATGGGGCCATTAAGGGGGAGCCCTATTTAGGACGCTAAGAATAAGGTGATTTTTGGGATTTTTTTCCTAAGAAATTGGTAAGCGGATCTTTTCTAAACTTTCAGGGTATCTCAGTTCACATTCAAACAATAAAAATTAATTATACTAGAAATATGAACATCCTTCGTAGGGAAGAATTTGGGCATCCAAAATAATCGCACATTTGCAACTCCGGCGGTAGGGCACCACGTACGTGTTCATATATCTCCATTTTTACCGATCACTTTGTAACGAAAAAATTCATTTGTATTGTTTGAATGTGAACTAAACTGCCCTGAAAGTTTGAAAAAGATCCGCTCGACAGTTTCTTAGAAAAAAATTCCCAAGGATCGCCTTATTCCTAACGTTCTAAATAGGGCTTCCCCTTAACAGTGGCAGATTTAACGGGCTGTCGATGAGCAGTTGCTGCCTGGGCCCCTGTTCAGAAGGCCTCCCAGGGCCCCTCCTTACAAAAAGTATGATTTCATCCAAACTATATTTTTTTTCTATACTACTATACTGAACCCGTTTTTCGTAAACTACTTACCTCTCCATTTTCCCGAAAAAATGGGCCCCTCAGAACGTTTGCCACCTGGGCCTTTTTCCTAAAATGCGCCACTGGCTATTAAGATACTAACAAAGCTTCTAATTACACCCTCGAAGGTTACCATTACCCTCGTTTATCGAACTACGAAAGTTTGCCCAGCAACCGGTCGCGAATTTCTGACGTATCTCCAGCGATCCCTCTCGAGGGACGTCTCAATTCTCTCCCCGCCTTCTGTCGAAATAAAAATCAATTTCCAGCCAGCTCTCGGCGACCTCCGTCGTCGATTTCGAATTACTCCGGCCGACATTAAACGGCTCTTAACCGATCCGCGATACAGCGGGAGCCGGGCTGGTGAAGATCTGCCGCTTTCCCCCACAGAAAGGCGAAGCGGGGTAAAAGGTGTGTACTCCGAAATCGAGCCAATATTTATGTAACAGAATCATGTCGCCCCGCGACACCGAAGCCTCTCCTTTTCGAAAAGTAAATAAGGATGGATCCTCGGCTGCTTCCGCGTGCCAGAACGAGAAAGAAAGGCGGAGGGAGGACGAAGAAGACGAAAGAAAGGAGGGTGAAGGGAGGACGATGGGTATTATGGAAACGACAAAAGGAGAGAGGGGCCTGAAACTAGTGCATGCTCTGCTCGCGCGAAAGGGACGGGGACGGTGGTGTTGGTGGCACAATACCGCGTTCAAATTAAATTCAAAGTGTCATCCCCCCGCGGCACGTCATACGAGGTGGGCATTGTGTTGTCGAAGATTCGGGAATGGCAAGGGGTGGTCCGTCCGGGGGTTGTTCCTGTCGAACCGCGAGCCTCGTGATTTAAGAATGCGAGACGCTCGATCGAGGAGACATAGAAGAATCTATGCGAACGATTTTCTTTTCCTTCTTTTCTGTTTGCCACGGCGCACGGACAGGTCGATACACGCACTGAAGAACATCGAGCGAGTCTCAATTTGACGCGTTACGTCCGTCGAGCGATTCTTCCTGCGTAGGAAAAACGGGGCGACCAACGCTCGATCGATATGGCGAGCAATCTCGAGGAAGAAAGCGATCGAGGAGGAGGCTCGGAGATAAAGTCTCGAGGATTAAAAACAGAGACGAAGGAAGAGGCAAAGGGGGGCTGGTGGCACAGAGGGCGGCGCGGAAGTGAGAAAGAGAAAAGGGGGTGGCGGAAGAAAAGATCCAAGCTCGAGGAATCGCGTTGGGGAGGAGGGGAGAGACAGTGGGTCCAAGTTTTTTAACGACATTCTTATTTCTCCAAGTTTTCGCGACAAAGCGAAGGCCGTTTCTCTGGTGAAAGCCTGGGACCGGAAGTGCACGGGTGCAGTGGACGAGTCTGCGATCCGGAGGCGCGAACTAGCGGAATGGCGTCGTGGAAAAAAGTGTTACGAGATTAAATCGAACGCCCTTTGATCTTTCAGCGATTACAGAGCGCTGCGAGTGCGCTTCGCGAGGTTTCTTGGAAAAGACGCCGTTGCTATTCAGTGCTGTTGATATTCACGAAAAAGTTTAATTCAATTTCACGTTGTTGCTCGCCTCCGAGGGAACTTCGGGTCGTTGTTTAGTCGCGGCAGCGAGCACTGTTTCGCCTTGGATGTAAATTGGAGAACTTGAGGGTAGGAGAATAACACACTGGCAAGAATCACGTTGCGAGGCGAGTTGTTTGCGTTGTGAAATTTTAGTATTTATATGCAAGAACTATATATTTATAAGAAGATCTACTTCATAAATTTGTTAAAAGTAATATTTTTCTTCTTCATTTTCTTCATTTAAATATATTTTTCTCGAAAACGATAAAAGTGGACATATAATATTTGTGCATTGAACCATCGATATCTCCCTCCTCCGCATCGATCGGCCCCGTCGATTCGAGCGGGCCGTCCATCCACAAGTGTTCTTCTCTGTCAGAATGGAAAGCGACGCGCATCCAGCACACCTGCGATAATAAAGCAGCAGCAGCAGTCGTTCGCGCAAAGTGCATCGAACTCGTACGCAGAAGCGTGCGGACCAAAAACAAAACGGGAGAAAGGGAAAAAGAAGAGGGACAAAAGGAACACGTAGAAGAGGAGGAGGAGGAGGAGGAAATAGACACACAGTCGCAGGAAACGGGACGAGAAAGGCGCGGAGACAAAGGGGTGAATGAGTAGGGAAGAAGGTAGGACAAAAGGCGAGAAGAATTGAAGCGGGAGAGGAGAGACGCGAATAAACGGAGATGGGAACGCAAGACTTGGCGCTGACAGAGAGAGGCAAAAGAGGAGGAGGAGGTGGGCGGATAGGGGAGGGGGGTGCAGAGAGAAATGAAGAGTGGGCGGAGGGGAAAAAAAACAGGCACTGGAAAAAGTTTTCCACGGATAAAGAGAGAGCGAGTCGCGGGCGGCACTTGTGTCAATTGCCGGTCGCTGTTAGCTTAACATTTCCATTGTTCCTGAAAAGGAGCGTGGGTCGAGTGCTATTTGCTTTCAGACGAGGACGGGCGCACTTCTAATTTCACTGAACAGAAAGCGTGTGTCCCCCCCCTTCTGCCCCTCTTTTCCATTTTCCCCGTCGAGGTCGGCGGCATCGATGCAGCCAATGCTCACTTTGCGCTCCACTCGCGGGCGAGTTGCGAGAGTGAAAAACAAAAAGAGAGGAACGAAGGGACGCGAGCGAGACGCGTCTTTCCGAGCGTTGTTGCTCGAGTGTAAATATCGCTGCACCTTTTGTCGCGGGATCGTAACGACGTAACGGGGCGCATAATAACGTTTTTTTTCGCGGTGCAGGCTGATGGCATTGGGCTTGTTAGCGGTAATCGCAAAGACGCCACGCAGAATGGCCATTGTTTCTGTTTTTGACGGAGTGGAGGGCTTCCGGTGGAGCATACTTTCGAGCGTTGCCGATGCAAGTGCCTCGCTGTAGACGAGATCGGAGGGTTTGTTCGAGGATCGACTCGTTACCTGATCATTTATCCCGTTTCGAGGTACGCTCGTAGTCGTTGAGTGTATCTGTGGCTGTTCTAGTTTCTGAGAAACTGATCAGGATCTGATAGGATTAGGATCAGCCGAGATGAAAACGCGAGTTGCGATTCGCTAAATTATACGCGCTAGATAGGGGAGACCGGGGCTAGTTGATACAGAGGCAGATTGATACAGACGAATTATCTCGACACCGTATATATGTAGCTTCATTTCAATGGGATATGTGAAAATTGTTGATAAATTCTTTCCTACGATCCAGCGTACGTGGGTGTACCTTGACGTTAGCAATCGTTTTTTAACTGTTTTCGTTTATATAAAGAAAAAGTAAATAGTTGTGTTCACTTTCCAATCCGTTTTGAGACGATATAAAGAATTTTATAACCCGAATTTGGCATCATATTGAGTCTTTTGAAGGTAAGGTAATTACGTTTTGTAATTATGTTTATATGCTCTACATTTTTTTATGGACATGTTTATACATAATGACTTCCTGTGGGGTAAGTTGATACGGTTTCTCTGGGACATGTTGATACAGTATATTAATTTTCGCCGACTACTTTTAATTGAATTTTTTCTTTATATTTCTTGGAAAATGGTTTGAAATAACAAAAAGAAGAAGACACCTCATGTTAAAGTGGGATATTCCAGACATAAAAAAAATGAAAATAAAAATGTTTTTCTAGGTATGTTTGTTTAAAAATCTGTTTGATCTCTGAACTTTTGACTGTTGGAAAGGTATTTAGATTGAAATTATATTTTTCAAATTTATTAGTTACTCATTAAACAGATATTTTAAAGATGTATCAACTTGCCCCGCAGTGGGGTAAATTGATACACTTTGCCTTCGTCCAAATAACATTTTTTCATTCATTTTGTATGTACTTTCTCAAGTTTTCGCTTACTATATATTAAAGAGGAAGGACCAAAGTATATTTTAGCATATTTGTTATTAAGTAATTGATTCAAACAAAAATGAAAAACAATGAAAACTGAAAAACGTATCAACTTGCCCCGGTCTCCCCTACTTTAAACCGTGCATTGGTACCCAAGCCCCAAGGGGATTGTTATTTCGAATCTGCTTCTGAGCTCAGTGGTCCGAGGTTTTAGGCAAATACCGAATATTCAGCTGTACTATACTCGCTTACGATTCAGGATGACGGTAATATCTGCCCAGAGCTGTTTGCGACTGCAAACCCAATCGTAACACGGAATAGGCAACGAACCACAGAGAATCCTGGATATACATAGCTAACCGAAGAAGTGTCCCTTCTACTGTACCAGGACACGGTCCATTGCTTGCGAATCGACGTTCCCCTTCCGAGCCAACCCGGATCCTCAGCTGGACCAGTGATTATCGAAGCCCTTTCCAACGAATCCTCGAGCAATCGGAAACATTTCGGGTGTAAACAGGTGCTAGATGGTACAGCTCCTCGATACTTGGTTAAGTCCGAACAGAGATTTCGCCTTGGGGTGGGTTTTGTGGGTTCTATCCTGTTCACAGTTGTTTCGCAGCCTTCCAACAGGAACCCCCGTCTGTCTGAAGACCTGAAGCCGCGTTTGCGTGTATTCTAGTCGCGAGGAGGAGTTACAGAAACGCGCTCCAGAGGGATGAATGCGCCGGGCGCACGAGGTATTTGGAGAAGCGTGTCGCTGGCATGTATGGAAACGAACGAGTACATTTCGGCAAGTTTACGCGAGTTACGAGACCGCTGGAGCTAGAGGGTGCTCTATCTTCCTTCACCCTCCTTCCCGCGTGACTGGTGCATTCCAGTATGCAAGCGGTTCCGTCTCATATGAGAGGCGTTTGAAAGGATCCCTTTGGGGGCTGGTTATGGTGGATGTTAGAGGGTATCGTGGATGCAACGACGATTTCGTTCGACTCAAGCGCGCTGGAATTAGACGGTGGGCTTTCTTTCATATAGAAACTGTAGATTCCGCGGGGAAATCGATGCGCCGTGCGGCGCAGCTTATGATCGTTTCGAAGCTATTGCAAAGTAAACGTAATCAGAGTATCTTTCGCACCCTTCACTCGAGTCGTTCTCGTAGCACGCGATAGGCCTTGGTAACATCACTCGAGGCGACCACTTGGAGATAAAAAGAAGCGTGTCGCCCCTTGCACCCTTTAAAATAGGCGACGTTCTTACGTCAACGACGGACATACGTGGCAAAGGGAAGTAGGTACAATATGGACGAGCACGCATGAAAAAAACCCAGGCTCCATGGACTTCTGTTTGCACATCCGTGCCTGAACAAATACTGGCCCTGCCACATGCCACGCATCCAGCAGCCCGGGTACATGCAAAACGCAAACATTTATTATCAATCGAATTAAAGGGAGCAGCGCACAAAAGCCTCCCGAAAACTTGCGAACCATCCTTACCCCCCGCGAACCCTTTTCAAGGACTCGATGTCTCTATTAACGCGACATGTTTGAGGTACGTGTTACGCAATGGGATTTGAGAATTCGCTTTATGCCGCGTTGGCTAAATAGAAAATCTGTGCTGTGCTATTTTGACAGGCGATGGTGACGTGTTAGTGGAATTTAAATTGTAATAGCGATTGTGAATTTGAATTGCTTGCGGCATCGTTTATAGGAATAAATTACAATTTATTGTTGAGTTATTGGGTGTGCTTGATTGCAGATTTGCAGAAGGTTTAGGAGCTCACTGACAAGTCGGATCATATTGCCAGTCCATCCTTCCGGTCCCCTCGCCATCCATTACCAAGCGCTGGCAGGCTTTCACCCTCGCCGCAAGAAGGTTAACAGCGATCGAACGTTTCACGGATGACAGCGCGACGTCGCGTGTACACGCGAGCATACGTCGCGGCTCATTGCAAGACGATTGCACTAATGGGGGCCCAGAAGTCGCTCTTCGCCACGTGGCCGACCAGTTTCGAGTTGATTTCGTTATGAACAGAAAAATGTCCCTCGAGGATTCAAGCTCGCTGATGCATTCAAGTAAATCTATGTAAGTATTGAATAGTAGGTACAAGATATTCGTTAGATCATTAGGATTCATTAGGATTAGATCGTCAGGAACTTGTGTGCTCAGTGTTCGAAATCTGAAGTAAAATTATCTTCTGTCTAAAGCCACGAATTGAATATTTCGCAACAAAAATTCTAGTAAATTTGCGCTCCAACGATACAAAGCACAAATCAGAGATGTGCAAAATTTTCATTTAAATCCAATTTCGAATAACGAATAAAAGTTAAAAAATTATTCGTCGTGTACCTATCGCTAACTCAGGTTAACTTTATTAAACGAATTATCTAAAGTTAATGTAACTTTTATTCGATCTGATATATAAATAACTTTTCATTTAGTTACTGTCCAACTCTGGCTCAAATTAAAAATATCACCTTGCGATTACATATTGATACTTTCAGTGTCCAGAACTCTATCACAGGAAACATTTCTCCTCAGCGTGGAACGGCAGATTCCCAAGCTCACCGTAAAAAGAATACTTTTTTAAGACACGTTAAAGTTGCGGTGACAAAAGAGAGGCACACGGGTACGCATCGCGATCCAGATGCGCCCACTGAGCCGAGATCCTCGCGATAGAACAGGTATTCAGGTGATTACAATCCTACACCCACGCGGAGCCACACGCTGCGCCCATATTACACGTGCACACTAATCGGAATACGGGCATTATACACGCACGCTCTGGAATAGGGACATTAAACACGTGCACACGCTCGCACGAATAGGACTCTGCCTGGGTGTTGCGGCCGTTGCTACAATCGCGATACGAATTACACGGAGCAACCGTGAAGAATGCGGATGCAACGTCTTTATAGATCCCCCGTCTGGATGCGTCGCGGTAGTCCTGCACGATTCATCATTCCCAATCTGGATTATTCATTGTACCAGATAATTCTGACGCGGTTTAACGCGATTTGAATTAAACGTCTAAACGCGTCGTTGAAACCCGGGCAGGTCTTGAATAGTTCCATCGTCGTCAGGGTTCCTCCCTCTTTCATCTTTTTCACCTTTTTCAAGTGGACGTGCAGGATAAAGGAATAGCGGAATATTATGTTACACGTGTTAAATGTCATACGTATATCTTCCCTGTCTGTCTTCCTTTTAAGCTGATACTTTCAGCATCCCTGCTACTTCGTAGCTCTTCAAAGATGTCCCCTAGTTTCACTGGATCTTCTAAACTTCTCTTGCCTCCACTTGCTTTTCTTCAATTCTTTCTACATCCTTGTCTCTGCTTGGCTCTCTCCAGCTCCCCATTGACGTCTTTACTTCTTGCTACCCTTTCTTGGCTTTTCGTGGGTCTTCTTGATTCTCTTGGTCCTTTGTCGGTTAACTCTTTTGTTCTTGGCTTTCTTCTGCCTCCCTTTGCCTTGCCCTATCTCGAGAGACCTTTCAGACTTTCTTCTGGCGCAATAGTGCTGATTATTCTCCAGTTCCATAGAATTTTGTATAACCCTTGATCTCTGCCACCCATCGTTATACATACGTCATTTCCAACAGAATTTTCTTTCCGCGCGGTTAAAGCGCGGCGAAATCAGTCGCAGAGGCATCAGGATAGAAGAAATGAATCGAGTCGATCGAAGGAACTGGATGAAAAATAGGAGAGACTCGTTCGTAAGCCTTCCTCGTTCCTTTCCGTCGATCGATTAGACAAACCTGATAAATTATGCGGAAGCTCTCCCCGGGGCAGCTGCATCTTCCCTTTCCCCCGCCCTTCGTTTTCACCCTCCCCCTCTCTATATCTATACGATGGACGACAATCGACAAAAACTGACGGCGGAACGACCCAGGCCATTGTAGGTCGCGGAGTGGAGACAGTAAACAGCCATTGTACGGAGCACAATGTGTTACTACGTCGGTTCGATTCCTTTTTGCGCCAGAATCGTATACCTGTCCTTTCCCTTCGTCCCACACACCTCCACCCACCCTTGCCGCTGCTACACTGATTTTGTCGTCGGACAGAACGATCCATTCTTGATAACGCGAGCTCCCTTCCTGTCCAGCCAGAGACGGAATTATTTCGCATTGAGCACTAATACAGCGCGTCCACTCAATTTCTTGGGTCGTCTGCCATTGTAATTAGAGCGTGCCGGAATTTCTTGGGACGCATGGGACGTTTAATTAATTGAGGATCGCAGGGGAGGAAGCTGTTTGTTTTGAGTGGAAAGACTCGATAGCGGTGAATTTCTTGTGAAGATTAATTATTGGTTAAAAGAAAGTGAATTTTGAGGAAATTGTAAGTGTACTTGATTTGCCAAGGAGTTATGGATAGATGTGAGCTGGAGGGAAGTTAGGAGAAAAGGAATGTCGTGGTCAGACGAGCTTCTGGTTCGTCTAGTACGCTCCTTTGGTTTTTAGTATTATCAAGGTGGTGATTTAAGTTCTAACTGTTTAATTCCTGTTAGTCCTCTACAAAATTTAGACTGTCTTCTAATGCAACCATCCAATTTGTGGTCTTAATTGAAGGAACTTTATAGAATGCACACCTGCCTGACTAGTTAAGGGGTTAATCCCCTTGCTCATAAGACGAACGATATGTAGTATATTTTCTATTAAACAGAAACAATCCCTCGATAAAATTATCTGTTTTCATCAACTTCTCGTGTGTCTGACCAGCTACGTCTGGTACTACTTAATCTTAACCAGGGCTTCTGTCCTAGCTCCATAATCACGACTTCTACTTTAACTCTTTCTAATCTAGAGTACATTCACCTTCAGATTCACTTACTGCAAGGGTCCATTGATCCTGTTTTTACAGATAGTACCGAGAATCTTGATAAATTTTCCTGCAACTACTACCTATATTACAAAGCACCACTCTAATTACTTCCACCGTACGTGATACCGTCGTATGGTGCAACGTTTCCACTAATTCAGCTCGAAATCAACCCCAACCAAGTTTCTACCCCCAATCACGCCACGATTTCAAAAAAGCCTACGCCCAACAACGGAAAATCTCGGCCCATCCACCAAAGACCATGAAATTCAGTTTTTAACCGAAGGAAAGGTCTCCCCGGGGGAGAGCGATGAAAATCGCGGAGGGATCAAAACACTCGACGCAGTGAGAGCTGTGGCAGGGCTGGCAGCGGTGTCAGTGGCTCACAAGGATCACGACGCAGCCATTCGTTATCCTTGCACAATGGCCCGTACAATGGGGACTGGTTTTCGCGCACGCTTATGACGTATTACGGGAGAGAAGCGGAAACGTATGTTTTACCCCAGTTTCCCCCGTTTAGTGGGCATTTAGTTCGCTCCACTGGTTCGTATTTATTTTTTCCCCCCCTACCACCGACAGCCCAACTCACCCTTACGCCCGTCTATCCCCCGTTTCTCTCCTTTCGACCAAACGACGAGGTATCTGTCTTCCTCTTTCACCCCCTCTCCCGAACACCCCTCGTGCCACCGCTTCACGCTGACATTTATCATTCGAGAATACCGTTGGCATCGTGTCGCTCGATATTATGGCTGTTAACGTGGACGTAATGGCATTATCTGGCCATTGTTCGAGGCAGGACACGATGGGGATGGGAGCAGGGTGGCCCGCCGGGGGTGGAGGAGCTGCTAATTTGTGAAAATCAGACCGCCAGCGATCGTCGATACCGCTGTTATTTTAGTAATGACCTTCCGGGGGCGGGATTTTCGGCAGCATTGTGCTCCTCGTCGCGTAAAAATAATGGAACACCGGTGTACGGGGATTGGTGCGTCGGTTTGCGGTGCGTGGACAACGCGACGGCTCGCTTCGGATGATTATTTATTCGAATATCGTTAAGGGTGACTCACGAGCTTCTACGTGCACTTGGCTAAATTCGCAGTAGCTTGATTGAGAAGTAACATTGTCGCCATTCCTTATCACGCGTCACGTTCACCATCCAAAAGATATCCGCAGCTATGATCTAATAACCGCGGAGGAACAAGGGGGTTAAGACTTTGGCCAGTGTCAATTAACGTAGCGGCGACGAAAGGCGCAGCAAGGGAAAAGAGTTTCGGTTGGTAGCGGCGAACTTCGACGAGGCCTCGACGGAGCCCTGGCCAGAAAAGACAGAGAACAATGGCAGCCAGCGCGGCGGTACAAGCCACTAATTATAAATCCATTGTTGAGGCCGTTTTTTTTTCGCCAGCCGTACTTCCTGCCCGCTCCTGGAAACGCGAGAGAGAGAGGGAGAGAGAGAGAGAGAAGGGGAGGGGAGGCATTCTCTCTGTGCTGGCTGGTAGCCGTCGTAATGCTGGCATTGTCTCGCCATTGTCGCGACATTGTCGCACGATAAAGCGCCAAGACAAAGCCAACCCACAAAGGTCCTGCCTCGCGTAACAAGCAGTCTTTGTCTTTCCTCTGGTAGGCCATCCTTGCCCTTCTCCTTCTTTTTACCTCCTCGCTACCAGCTCTGTCCCCTCACCCCCTGCGCTTATCGAACAAGGATACTTTGTTTTTCCGGGGAAAGACATTCGACGGAGTGTTGCTCCCTTCGTGATTAATTGCAAGAATCTTACGAGGACAGGGAATCGTATTGGCTCCGAGAGAGAGAGAGAGAGAGAGAGAGAGAGAGAGAGAGAGAGAGAGAGAGGGGGGGCGAACAGAGGGTGCTGGTGAAAGTAGAGTAGCTACAGCTTTGTTACGACAGAGATTCTTAAGGTAATCGCAATGCAACTCTTCAATATCACGACTTAAAATACCTTGCAACATCATACTTTATTTCATAGCTACAGTCATTTATCCTGAACAAATACTTTTAACCTACTTTGTGGGTTTTCTACCACTGGCGCACCCAGTGGGAGGGGGGCTGAGCCCTTACACCCCCCCCCCCCCCAAAGAAGGGGCTTTGTAAAAAGAGAGGTAACCTCGATTTTATTCTATAAATAAATTTTTATAATCACCTAGGGTAAACCAACCAGTGAATGACCGAATTGTTGAATGAGAAGCCCAGTAAATGACCGCATACTTTTATTAAGAATCGTACTTATTAATGTTTGTTTAATACGCATAACTAAAAATATGGGATATTAAACGTGCAACTACACTCCATTTATAAACATATAGTAATTTTTAAATTTATAATTAACATTTCTTTACCTAATGGTCATTCACTGGTATGCGGTCAATTACTGGTTGGTTTACCCTACTGAACTTTATTGAACTTATGTTAACAATATTTTTATCCATTCAACTCGGCTCACCCCAAGATTAAATCCTGAGTGCGCCACTGTCTTCTACAATAGGCTTTCATCCGCAACATAGTTTCTTCCTAATTCTGATCTAGCCTACTTCTTTTATCTTCTTCAGCAATATTTATCCCCCGCTAAATTCCATCCGTTTACCAGCTGTTTACCCTGTCCCCCGTGTATACGAAAGCTGCCGGGCGCAGTCGATCATTCCGATATAAAAGATAAGTTCACGGGACAGGCAGCGACGCTGGGAGTGAGGAATATCGGCGATGGTAGACATGGGCTGCCGCCGCGAGAGTGCCCATGTCCCTATCAGCCCGATAACGAGTTAGCGTTCGCAGTGTTGTATGGTTGGCTTCAATGTGCCGCGACAATGTAGCCAACGTTCAGGCATTCAGCGATAGACAATGCGGGGAACATAATGTCATAATGGAGCGGGGCGCTCAGCAGGATCCACCAAGAACACAGCGGAGAGAAGGAACGGGAGAGTCAGAGGAGATAGAGAGTGACGGGGCGGCGAGGAGAGAGCGAGGCAGATGCCGAGGAGGGTTGCTTAGTGGCAAGGACTGCCGGAAGTGTAGAAAAAGGGTTGCCAGAAGGACGAATAAGGGAGAATCGAGTCGTTCAAGGCTGGGAAAATTGAGTTTCGTTAACTGTCCATGATCGAGGACACTCGGGTCCTGGGCTCTCAGCGAGGGAGGAAGTTCGAACGATCCTGAGGCAATATCTCGATCCACACCCTCGAAGCCATTCAACTCCTATATGAAATATTTTCCCACAGCATCGATAGTTTCGAAGATACAGAGGCTCGTATCGATGGAAATGGAACACCCTGTATTAGGGAGGCACTCCGCGAGTCCCCGCGGCTTCGTCTAATTGTCATTGTCAGCCGTTAGGTAAACCACCCTCTGTCGAAGACCGATAAGAGGGTTGCCTGCTGACTGCTAGCCGCCATTAGCGATCCACCGTCGATCCCTCTCTGCCACCCCTCTCTCCTCTCCGCCTCTACACCCTCGATCGCCGATGGAATCGGGGCAACTAAAGCGGGCTGGAATCGTGCGACGTCGACGTCGACGTCTACGGATCCGCTTCTATAGCGGTCGCGTTCGCGGGGGTGTGCTCGATGTATGTATACAGTCGGCGTGTTACGGGTATAAAATGGGGGATGATTAAAATAACGAGGCTGCGAGAGAGGGTGTCCTCTAGAGATCCCCCTCGTGCTCGCCCAGGGAAGGCGAGCGAGGGAGGAAAGGGAGGAGGGGCGAGTCGCGCTGCGAATCGAGGTGGTGATGGGAACAGGGTTGGCGGGGAGGGGAAGGGGCTGATATTGTGCTGAAACAATGTGGCGCCCGACACCCCTGTCGGTGGTACCTCGTACTGGCGAGCACAACATCAATTGACGCCCTTGCACTGACTCTAAACCTTCAACCCCCCCGTCCACCCCCACCCAGCGTCTTTCCAAGGCAGCTAGACACTGATGGCTGGAGAACCTGGATAAGGAGGATGACGTTGCCTGCATCAATGGTCACCTCGCTGGCAGACCTGGAACTGTTGCCGCGAAGATTTCCACGGGGGAGAGGTGGATGAAAGTATGGAGTCAGGCCTGGCAGTGTGTAGCATACGGTGGAGAAAGAAAGTGAAAGGAGCAAGAAAGGGGTGGTTCGTCGAGTGGTCGTTGAAATTAATGCTGGCTCTTTGGAATCTGTGAGACTAGTCTGGATGGAGATTCTTATCAAGCATATGCATCCGGGAATTGTGAAACTTATATCTATTTGTTTCCTTTTTTGTATCAAAAGATCTTGGAAATTTATTAGGTTAGTCAAGGGTGTTACGGACTGCTTGATAGCGAACGTTCTCAATTTTGTATAGAGGAACAGTTTCGTGAATAATTCCGATGGTTCCCGCGGCTATCGCATAATTAAAGATTCTAACAACTTCCGCTTGCAAGCCTCGAGATATGATCGCGCGTTCCTGGTAGTTCCCTCGAGTGTACACGTCGAGTAGGTATTCCCGAGCCATTTCTCTCGTGGAAAGTCTCATTACGTTCGGTGAGATGGATGAATCTCGTTATGACTGCGAAAACTATGTAACTGGGGGGTCGTAAATAGATTAAATTCGACATCCTGAAATTCCGGAGGTATAATCCGCGAGGGCCGACTGGCTTGTTAAGATTACATTGATACGAGAAAAACCTGTCTCCCTCCTTGATCGATTTTGAAGCAGATAAAAGGTATCCATGATGAATACACAACCTTCAACACCCCTGTTCTCGATTTTTTTTAACGAAATCCTAACTTCATTTCGTTATACGCTTTGTCCAACCTTCTCCACACCTTTACAGCGTATAGTATTTGCAACAATTATATTCAGAACTAAAACGTAATGCTTTCAAACGAATCTCCATTCACCGCGATAACATAACCACCAATTGTATAATTCTATGAAAGCTTGCTACATTGTAACAGTCAAAACCCACGTATAATAAAAGGAATTCAACACGTGCCTCCCAATTAACGATTTTCGAATATATCCAGAACAGACCTCAGTACATCGTATCGCTATCCTTTTCAAAAAATCAATTACACCACTCTTACCAAAAACAAAGTGAAAATTCCCTGCAATCCAACCAACTCTACTCCAAGCCCCACGATTCACATCGCCTTCCAACGCCCCCAAGCATCCCCCATCGTCGTCCAAGTGAAACACACAGCAACAAGTCATCCACCACGATCCTTCCCTCGACCCAAACACAATTCGCCAAATACTTGACGAGCAACCTGCAGCGTCACTATCCAAAAAACCACCCCGTTCCCGTTAACCTTCCAGGGTGTCATTTCTCAGCCGTGGAACGTCTCATTACGCGTGGGGGTGAGACGAATGGGATCTCGTTACGATTACAAGGGCGAGCGAGGGGGTTGGCGATCGTCGTCGTCGTCGCCAGGCAGAATGGACGACGAGCGACGTAACCAGCGTTATTTTTTTCTCCCTTGCTCCCGGATAGAGGAGCCACCGGGTGGTGGCTGCGAGGGAGAGACGAGGAGATCGAACGACGAGCACGGGGTAAGCGGGGAAACGAGAGAAAGAGAGAGAGAGAGAGAGAGAGAGAAAGAGGGGGGCAGGAGAAATAATTTAAAAGCTGAATTGAATTTTTCGTCCTCGGAGTCTTTCGTTCGGGCATTGGGAGGCGGACAATGGCTCAATGGCGATGTATCAAGGAAAGTCGACTCGCGGGAGAGGCCAGCATTGTATCGGCCTTTCCTCGTGCCTCCCTGCCTCTATCCGAGCGGCACACATTCACCCCGACATCCACGATTTCACTCACACCGACGCCTTCTTCGTCGGTTCCTCGATGCAGGTCCACTGCACGCCCGCCCTTCCTCCTCCCCCTCGCCTCACCTTGATCCCGCTGGCTGTGCTACATCCAGATGTATCCTGCCGTGATGTTCGAACGGGCGTACGCGAGCACGGCGCCACGACACAGGCACTCCGGGTACAGTGTCACAGGCGATTCTCGTTGTACCAGCGGCTGTATAATATCCAGATAACGACGCCCATTCGCTCTCGTCTCCGTCTCTACGCGAGGGCTGGCGTTCCCACGTGGAGGAATCGTTCACCCTTGCACACGGGGTGGCAGCGTCAACGTGGAACGTCCTCGGATTAGAGCGACGCGAAGGAAGCGTAAGGTTGCCGACGTATTTTGCTAACGTATTAGGGGTGGTTTTCCACGGGGTGCGAGTCTGTTTCGTTGGTAAATACGAGTGTCGAGAAGCTGATTCTCGGCTGGAGATGGAGGGAATATTGGAGCATAGGAGACTTTGGGGTGTAGGGAAAGAAATGAACTACTTGAAACACTTTTACCTACTTAATACCATTTAGTCTTCTAACTTAGTTGTTTGGTACAAAATGGTTAGAAAATTTTTACACTGTTTGATCATTCAGGAATGCACCCTTTAGTGTGTAGAACTTTCTAAGTAGAATCCCCCCAGCAATGTTATCATCTTTAAACACACACGGAGCAAACATCGACGCAGCCATGCTCCGTTGGAGTTCAGTCCTCCTCGCGATTCAAGGAGCCGAATAAATACTGCCAGTACATCCTGCGATTCTTCTTGGGCCGAGCTGACGGAACTCGAGCCTCGGGGCATGTCGTGGCAGCCAACTAACCCCGGTTCCGCCCTTCGGAAGCCGCGGGGGAGGGAGGCCAGGGCCATTCGTCTTCGTAGAACAAAATGCGGCGATCTACTTTCCTGACCGAATGCGAATCCAATGCAAATCCTACGGCGGATCTCGACAATGGGCGACCTAGCGATATGGTAATGTCCTCCTACGTCGATTCCAAAGATCGACCGTGTGTGTGTCCGCGCGTGTGCGCCCCAGACCGATGTAGTCCACGTTACGCACACGACACTCTCCTGTTACGTACTCGTGAGAAGGGTTTGTGGAAGAGATTGCGAACGCGATACCAGTGGGCGTACGTGGATATTGCGTTGCATTGATAATGCAACGGTCGCGTACTCTTGCACGGATACGCGCGATGAAGATTGCCGACGCATTCGACCGCTTCGGGAACGCGCATAAAGCTTGAATGCGGAGAAATTGATGAAGAACCTCTTGGCGAGCTAACTCAGTAGAAATTTTGAATTCTTTTCCTTCCTGCGGGGATTAGAAATTAGACTCCCGATCTGTGGGCATTTGGATACTTGTTGCGACACGCGAGGTCCTGAAAAGACGTAAGATTTTGAGATTGAAGTGTCGTAGATTACACTTAACTTTCAATTACCTTTAATTTATATGTAATTACGAATTATTTGAGATTCACTGTAATTAAAAATTGATTTTAAATGAGGAGAGGGTATTTTGTGTGACTCAGATAGATCTAAGTCGTATAATTTCGGTTTAAAACGGGAAACTACCCCTAACTCGCAGTGAAGGGGCGAGAAACGGAAAATTCCTGCAATTTAATTAACAGTTTCTCGCATTACCCTGGAGACTCGGGGCGGAACAAAGGGGGCCAGAAAGAATTACAGGAGCATAACTTTTCATTCGATCTCTCATCCCCGCCCGTCGCTGTCCCGTTTATCCCTTTGTCTCCCTCTCTGCTCTTCCGCCGGTTCTTTCCCTCTTCTCGGGGTCGTCTCGCGCCCGCGCGAAGAGGCGAGAGATCCGGCCACCGAAAGGTACAAAGGGTGGAGACAAAGGGAAGCGCCGCCCTCGAGATACTAGAACAATGGAGGCCGAACAAAGGGCTGATGCTGGAAATTTAACTGATGATCGAAAGTGTCCCCCTTGGACCAACTATTTTCCATCGAGCCTGTTCCCCGCTCGATAATGCTCATTCTTCGGGACACCCAACCCCTCCGCGTCGTCTCTTTTTTTCCCCGGGAATAATACGCCGTGGAACTAATAGGCCCTCCGGATCGAGCGAAAGAATGAATTTACGTCACCATGGTAATTATTCTCAGATTCCAAGATTTCTGTAGATCAAATTCTCTCGTTGCCTCTCTGGCGAAGCCGAGAAATAATTACCGGGTGGAAACGCGAAACGTTGGCCGTGGGAATTTGTTTCTTTGCTCTTTAGAATTATTATAGAAACGTGATGTACTATATTTAACTCTGACACGATTTTCTATCTTCAGTCACTCTAATACACTTTAATGCCAAGGTCTCCTGGCATCTCGATTCCTATGTAGAAATTGCTGACGGTCAGACGATGCTTGTTTAGCAGAATAAGCGTGAACTTTGCACCCCGGGAAATGGGTTTCGCTTAATTCTTCCAGGAATGTGGATTCATCCCTGGCAGATAAAATAAACAGTGAGTCGAGTCGGATGCTGCGATAGTCGAGTATCGGTAGCTGGTCACTCCCTTGAAAAGAGTCAGTTTAATGGAGATCGAGTGTTTATGAGAGGGCTCGCGCGAGAGGGTCCAGGGAGACGGAGAGAGAAAGGGGAGAAGGAAGGAGGATACGCGTGGCAAAGTTGCCCGTCGAACCGGAACTCAAGAGCATACCCCGTTGCTCGTGTACCGGCTGGTTCGGAGTCAGTCCGATAAAAACTGTCAAACCACTGTGTACTCCTCTACGTACAGGGTGTAAAAAATGGAACTGCTACGGCTTTGGCGGGTGAGTCGCCTATTGATAAAAATAGACAAAACTATGCATAATTAGAATCGAAGCGGACAATTCATTATATTTTTTGGTAGATTCTATTCTCGATTAATTAATTTTAAGACCAATTACTTCTCTAGAAGCCAAATAGTTCAATGAATAGCGTTACTTCGCTTCTTTCTGTGTTTTTCTGGATTTATAGGCTATAAAATCTAAAGTGAGGTTACATTTAACCTCTTTTGTCAAACAGCGGTGTACAGAATCGTATTTAAAATACTTCTAAATTTATTTTCGTTTAATGTTTGGGATAATATGATAGTAGGAATATTGAGGGACAATGCAGTCAAAATATTCTGGCCATGGTAAACAAATTAAATATCAATAGATCTGCAGTTGCATTCACTCATAAATAATTTTACTTTCTTCTTTGTTGTTTTTCCATGAATAATTATGTGAGTGGTCCATTTCTCCCGGCACCTCGGGAGATGTGGTCAGGAGATGTCGTGACTTCAGTTTTGAACCCAATTTCGAGTAAACATTGTCTTAAAACAAATATCAACAGTTTTTCTGAATCAGCATAAAATTCTGAACATATAGGTTTGTTCTGATAAAATAAGTAATATCAATATTAGTTTTAATAGCTATATTATATTAATTCGACCGCGTCTCCCGAATTTACCCTATTCCATTTTTTACAAATACAATCTTAAAAACAATATAAAAGCCAATAACATTTCACACACGGCTTTCTACCACACCGTCTACCGAGGCTAAATTCTTGTCAGTACCCTCAATTCCCTGACTATTCCAAATTCCGCGCAGTGCCGCGAAACTTTCCAAGCATTGCGAAAGATTATTACTGCCTCCGATGGAACAGGAGGACGCGTTGAAATGATCAGTCCCTATCAAACGACCATAAACGGCAACCTCCTCCTCGGGTTAAGCTCCCCGCGAGACTCAGCCCCTGCTCAAGTAACGACATCATCCCCCGGGGAATCCGGCTGGGAAGAAAGCGGCTCCGAAATCAAGTCCGCGGTCTCGTTGCCTCCAAACACGGGAGGTCTCCGAGCGAAAAAGGAGGCGCCCCTCGTGATTCCTAATCAGAGATCAGTCCACCGGCGCGGCTCGGCTCGGCGCGGCGTCGCGGCGACGACAACGTGAACGACAAAGCGTCGACAATGCCGGGTCGAAGGACGACGAGGGCCACCCCGTGACGTCGCGCGGGGGGGTTGTGTGCGTTCGTTGTACGGGGCGCGTTTGTACAAATGCAAAGGCGGGCAGGCGAACACGTGAAATCGATTTCAAGCAAATAATCGGATACTCGGGTTCGGGTGGGAGGGAGGGAGGGAGGCGGCTACGAGGCTACGCGTGGTATATAGTACGTGTGTGTTCGTGGAAGAAGGTGGAGTGGCGGGTGAGAGTGGGTGGAGGTAGAGAGAAGGTTGGAGGAAGAAGAGAAGTCGCGCTGGGAGGACTGGGGTGAAACGGAGGAGGAAGAAGAAGAAGTAGGAGGAGGAGCGTAGTCGCATAATTCAGAATCGACAAAGCGGCAGATTATGGAAATAGAGTCCCCGACTCGGAGCCACAGTCCTCTCTCTTTCTCCCTCCCCGTTGCGCCACTCTCTCTCACTCTTTCACCCTCCCTCTTTCCACCTTCTTCTCCTCCACCTACGAGCCCTGTTCTCCTCTCTATCGCACCTTCTGCCAGCGTTGGATGCCGTACGGTGTTACCATGACGACCATTGTGCCACTCTCTCTTCCACCTCCACCTTCACTCCACCTTCTGGCTCCCCCCTTCGTCCACCCACGCTCCCCAGCTCCAACAGCGCCTCCAACATCCCCCTCCCAAGCCGGCGACTACAGCGCCGCCGTTCCCGCCCCCCTCTTAGCCGCCCAACAACCGATCCAGCAACCCCACCGGTGTGTACCTCATCTCTCTAACGACTTGTTGTTAATGTTGTATCAACTCACCCTGCAAACAGGCCCTCTCTCGCTCCTCCACCCTTCCCAGCTGTCTCTCCCTTCCTCCTCCCGGTGTCTTCCCTCCCTCCGTCTTGCCCGTCACAAACCCCTCCCGCGCCATCCTGCGCCCGCTGTCTGTAACCCTAGCGAGCGCGTCAGTTGAGCGTGTGCACCAGGAACAGGCGACGAGAGGGTGGATATGCACGGAGGGGGTGCGCTCTTTCCAAGGAGTGACTGGTGTTCGAATTTTTCTGCCGTTACGTTTCCCTGCTTTCACGGCCTTTCACAGATCCTCAGCTTCTCGTTAGGCTACGTTCCCTCACGCGGTACCTGAAAATGGAATCGATTTGGATTTCCTTGCACAGCGCTGCTGCCCAATTCGTTCTATCCATTTTAGCCACCATGTGTCCTTGAAGGGTGGTAAAGATTCTCAAGATTTTCCCTCTGTCAAAATTCAGAGAGGATACCTGACGCAAACTTATTTTGTTGTATTTGCAAATCTGTACGAGTGTCTATCACTGTCCTCCATTCCCGCAGATCATCTGCCTCGTATATTCTAGAGCTTCCTGTAGCAAAGCAAAACATCGCTTTAGGATAAACAAGGTCCATCATCGATTACCTCACTCCGCTCGAAAGGATTCGTCGGGAGGCCCAAAGAATAGGACGCGACACCGCATGATTCTGCGATACGGAGCTCCGGTTGCAGAAAATCGAGCTCGAGGGGAAAAAAAGGTTCACGGCACGTCACTATAATTAATGACCCGCCCGGTTGTTTCATCTCTGCCAAACGGAAGACGGTTCTTGCAACCGGTCCACCGGAAAAACATCGTTTACCGGCGTGACGTTGGCAAAGAAGTCTCTTTGCTTTCACAATCGGGCACGTGCGGGTTGACGAATATTCAAGGGTTCGAGTAACACTCAACTACCACTTATCCTTGTATCACCTCTATCTACCCTGCTACATCAGTCAAGCAACTCATTAACCCCGTTACATTAAACAAAAATTTCAAATCCATCAAAAGCTGACTCGATCCTCTTTGAAAAGAAATTAATCTCCATCCCCTACGCGTTCTTCCGGAATTATTACCAACTAATCACCACGAAGGCCCTCCAACAATCAAACAAACATCCCCCTCCTTCGAATCTTATTCTCCCATTTCACCCCTTCGACGTTGATCGCGACGCCAGGCGTCGATACCCGTGTATCCTGGCTTTCTTCTTTCCTCTACTCGAAGAGAGAACACAGCGTGGTGTATCGAGCCCCGTCCGGATGTACGTAATCGCGTCGACAATGAGCGCAGTTAGCGTACAAGGTGCGCATATATCGGTACCAGGGTAGGCGCGGCGCGGGGGTGCGGGCGGGGCGTCGTCGTCGCGTTCCATTATATAATGACACAGAACGGATTAATCCTAGCGTCGGCGGTGGCGTCGCGGCGGCAACTCGGCCAGCATAATAGATATGCTCTTTCTTTGTTTCGTGCGCTCATAATGGCCGCGCCTCGCAAGAAAACGCGGAACACGGGGCATTATGCAGCCCGCCGACGACCAACGAGAATAAACCGGAGTCTGAATGGCTCTCTGAGTTTGTTTCCTTCCCTGTCCCCCTCTGTTCCCACCACCACCCCCTTTCTCCCTTTTCTTTCTGCTCTTTCCTTTTCTTCTTACGCTTTTGTAGCAGAGATGCGCCGCGCTGACTCCGTTTTCGTGCCCCCTTTGTCTCGCCCGGTTGCAGTCGCGGCCAACGGGGGTGATCGGCAAGACCGATCGAGATCGAGGGCGGTTCCGTGCTCTGATTCGCGATTTCGTGTCTCGGTGTCACTCGGGGGAACAACCCTTGTTCGTCGATATTCCGTTTCGGGATATCTCGGTTCCGGTGCAATTGACTTTCAACCGATTTTTTATTATCGATGCTTCTACCGAGCACCCATCGAGCATTTTCCCAGTAATATCTGAGATAGATAGGGGTTCCCTCGGGGGTGGAGGGACGTAGGGACCGTTTTCGAAGTAAGTCGACAAGCGCGACGATTTATGTTGGCTGTCGTAGATATAGCCCGTGCAGGAATAGGCATAAAAGTCCTGCGACAGGACTCGGGGCGAGAGCTGGAACGCGCGCGGCCCTGCGGAGGATTAGGTGGCGCGTGAATGGGAGAAAATGCGAATTGATACGGTCGTTAAGAAGACCCTCCTTTGAACCGTAGATCCGTATGAACGTACGCGTGCAAAGGAAGAGTCCCTGGGTGCGGGTCCACTTCGATCCTTTATTTTCCATCCTCCCCCTCCTTTTTCGTTTTTAGAGCACGACCCCTGCGCGATTTATCTCGCGTTTACCCTTAGCCTGCCTCTACTTTACGATTACTCGGGGGGACAGGTGAGTCTCGCGATACGAAAGTCTCTTCCTCCTTTTTCTCTCGCGAGCCCATCGACGCTAGAATTATTCTGTGCGTACTGCTTCTGGGAAAAACCTAACAGTTACGCGAAAACATAGACTGAGTGGCTCGACGCAATTCTATAATAATTCCATTGCGATGCCTCTTGACCGATTTTATTCCAACTCGCGGCCAGCGGAATCGTGGAGTCGTTCAGAGCCCCGCTCCAATTGGCGAAGAAAGGGGCGAGGGAAAGAACTTGCGGCAGCCACAATGGGCCGCGATTTTCAGCAAACTTGGCCGAACGTAGAGGATACGCGTAAGCCGAAGAAATAGTTTCGTGCCCCCGTTTATCCCCAGTTGAAAGGTATGCAGGGCTGAAAGCCAACTTGGACCACGCGCACTCGTTCGCTGTTAACTCACGGAAATGATCCGGAAGATCCGTGCGCGCGAACTCACCCCCTACCCCTCTGGTATCTGGGACGAGCTTCCCTGTCGGTCGTTACGCGAAAGAACCGTCCAACTTTCCGTTCTTCGTCCCGCCGCGGTGGATCGGAGCTCCGCAACGAAAATCGCGCTCGGTCCTCCTCTCGAGACTAAAATGCCCTCGTAAACAGCCTAATCGAGTGACTCCGGCTGGAGAGGGCGGAGAGTACACTCGAAGTACCTTCGAGTACCTCCCCTCCCGCATCGGGATCACAACCGGGGATTGTTGCCGTTCTTCCACCGGGAAACTTTCGAACTTTTCGGTCGCGACGAAGAGAGTTGGACGGTTAGTCGGTGAAATAATGGGCACATGGAGGGTGGAATTGCTACTTCTGCTATTGGACACGCGACTGCTAGGGTTCTCGGGGAGAATAAGGTTAAAGTCTAGAAGAATCTAGCCACTACTCCCTTACCCTCTTGCCAAAATACTCGGAGACTAACGCTAACAATAAGCAAAAGCAGAAAAGTTTCAAGCGCTGGGCGCCCCTGTCGAAGCAAAGCATCGCAAATTAGAGCTCCCCCGAATCTCTAAAACGAGCTGGAAGAAACAAAGACCGAGTTACCAAATTGTCTCAGCGCTCCTCTCTCCGCGGCGCAGCTAGGAGAGGCAGAAAAAGGGATAATTAGAGGCAACCGAGATTCTCGAGACCGAGAGTGAAAAGGGCACATCGCGACGGAAGGCGGTAGACCGGCTTACAGCGCACGAGGCTTCGCAGGAGCAAGTGCCAGGAACGATGGCCTCGGAGCTAGGATAATGGGTAATTACACGTCTCCCTCGCGCTTGAAGGGATGAAGGACGGGGGCGAGGGCTGCGCGCGTGCCAGTTTTCGACGCCGACGACGGCGGGGCCCATTTGAATCCAGAAAATATGTAAATCCGCCGTTTATTAAGCCATACGTCGGGGCTCGCCGTTCTCTCTAGCCGCGGGAAAGGGGATGAAAGGACGGGAAGGGAGGAAGACAAGTCGAACGGGGCGCGGCGAGTTGCACGTAGGCGCGTTAAAAAGCTACGGAAACGTCATTCTTCCGCGGGGACGATTGTTAGACGGATTCGTCCAGGCCGAGTGTGTTCCTCGCCCCTTCTTGGGACATTTTTCTCTTGCCCTGTCGAAATGGGGCTCGTTTGCGTTAACACCGCGTGCTTGCGTGATAACGCGACGGGCTTCATTGTCCCTCGATTCTCGTCCTGGTAAATGGATCTTGCGGGGGTGTGGTGGCGCGGATGCGAGGGTGCAGTAAGACGGAAGGGTAGTTTCGTCCGGTGAATATGGTGCGCACGGTTCGCTGTGACAAACGCGGCATAATGCGGCCCGAAACAATGGCCGTTTGTCGGCGAATTGTTCGTTCGATACGTGCGACATACATTTTACGTTATTTTATATGCAAAGCGTATATACAATCGGGCTTCGGGTTTCGCGCACGCGAAATGAAACCGGCAAGGGGGATGGAAACGCATTGTCCCCGGACCGCGGTGACAAAGCCATTGAAATAAGAACGGGGAACGGGGATTGTGTTACATTGAAAAATTACATTGCCCGGATAAAGGCATGCGCGATGTTGTGGGCTCGTTTCTGTTAGTCGCCAGCTTTATTTTCTTCTTTCACCGCGTTCCGTTATTGTTGAGGTCTTGAGCTGCAGCGTGAACACCGGCGAGCAGTTGTTACCATGGACAAATTCGCGTGGGTATTTTCAGAAATATAGTAAATCTTGGAAATGGCGTAGTGCGAAGAGACGAAGGATGTACCGAATGGTCTACTTTGCGTAGGTAATGCGTCTTGATAATGGTAGGGGAGATCGGGGCAAGTTGATACAGAGGCAGGTTGATACAGACGAATTATCTCGACACTGTATTTATGTAGCTCCTTGTGTGCCAGATATGTGAAGCTTCTTGATCAATTCTTTACTACGATCTAGCGTACGTCTGTGTACCTTGACTTTAGCAATCCATTTTTAATCGTTTTCTTTTCTATGGAGAAAAAGTAAATAGTTGTGTTCACTTTCCAATCCGTCTTGAGACGGGGTAGAGAATTTTATCACTCAAATTAATTGGGCATCACATTGAGTCCTTTGGAGGTAAGGTAAGTACGTTTTGTTATTTTGTTTATGTGCTCTACATTTTTTTATGGAGTTGATACGTTTTCTCTGGGGCATCTTGATACTCATGGGGAGTGTATCAATTTTTCCCGGCTAGTTTTAATTGGATTTTTCCTTTTATTTCTAGGAAAATGGTACGAAATTATGACAGAAGAACGAATCACGGAAAAATACCACAAAATATTTTTCAAAAAGCGTATGTTGATGTAGAAAAGGAGTAAATGTCGTTACGTCAAAACGCGAGAATATACGGAATAGATAAAATAGCTTTATTAAGATACATTAATAAAAAGAAGCAAGCACCTCATGTTAAAGTGAGATATTCCAGACATCCAACCTTTACTCATTAAACGGATATTTTACAGATGTATCAACATGCCCCAGAGCAGTATCAACTTGTCCCGCAGTGGGGCAAGTATGTATTTTTTCAACGTTTCATTGACAATATATTAAAGAGGAAGGACATATGAGGAAGGACAATATATTAAAGAGGAAGGAAATATGCTATATTTTAGCACATTTGATATTAAGTAATTAATTCAAACAAAAATGAAAAAAATTGAAAACTGAAAAACGTATCAACTTGCCCCGGTCTCCCCTACCTAATAAAAGTCGAACAGAGTTGTACAGCGCCATTACTCTTTACTATTGGGGAATCCTTGAAACAGAGCTGTAAAGGGAGACACACGCGGAATATCCGTGACCGTGCGTGAAAATTCCACGTGAAACGCAGAACACTTGTAGTGAAAGGGGTGGCCGCGGGAGAAACGGTGGCTGTCGAAGGGACAAGAGGGGCACCGTGGACGATAGACAGACCCATATCGAATCTGCATGCCAAAACCACCGTCTCCCTTGGATGCCAGCAATACCGAGGCCGATTCGTACAACGCGGTGGGCTCCTCTCCTTTACTTGGGCGCAGTCAGGCGAACATCGCGTGCAAGGGATGAAGTTTGTCGCGTGCTGGATAGAGAATAATTCCATTCAGCGAATTTTCCGACTGACCGACCACTCGCTAAAGGGAGCTTTCGATTCCAAGGACTGCGGCTGAAAGTATGGAAAATTCCAACGATCCGCGGCTTCCGTCGTGTGGTTGAATTCCCCATGTGCATTATCGCTGGGAAACCTCTTGCAACTATATGAATAAAAAAGCAACGTGACAGAACAAGATTAATTACTGTATTAAATATATCCTTGAATACCATGTATCCCCACTGTAGGTTGATTCCTGCTGGCTCAATATGCGTCAGAGGTGGATCCTCCACCTGTGTTGTCTTCTTCATAAAACCCTTTTCAACCGCTCTCCTCCTTATCTCTACTGTATTCTTCCTTCCAATTTGTCATCTCACTCCGCTTCTGCACTGTCCACCCGTTTCCAATCAACACTGTCCATCCCCTCTCGCCACACCGCAAAATTGCAGGCCTCTTTCTCCTATACTGCGAAGGATCGTTCTATTTAATCTGTTTCCTCCTTCAAATGTGCTGCTGCAACTTTCATTCCTATTAGTCAGTATCCTTAGCTTTAGTTTCAGTCTATATGTACTCTAGTTTGATGTTAATGATTAGGTACACAGTTCTTTTCTTTGTTTTATTTTCTAAATAAGCAAAATATATCCGTTTTATTAATTAAACATTCTTACATTTAAAGATATGAATACGCACCAGTGGCTCAAATTATTACTTATTTTGTCGTATCCCCTAAATTCTGGAGAGACTTAAAAAAAACGAAACATATCGGCTCTTTCATTTTTTTACTACAATTAATTCTTTTTATGCCCTTTAATTTGGTATAAATTTCTTCTGCTTCCGAATGCTCCCACATAATAAAAAATACACATATGTATAAGCCATATGTATGTACCTATATATGTAAATCCTATAAAGACGTAATAATAATAATAATAATAATAATAATAATAATAATAATAATAATAATACCACGCTTCTTTTCACAGAACCTTTCAATCTTCTTTCTTAAACGTTGTAATGATTTTCCGTGGTGGTAAAATGCTCGCGAGGCACTGGGTCGACGACAGCCTGCCTCTCCGCGAGTTTTCCCCAAAATTGAGGGAACAGGATGGAACAAGAGGAGCATCCATGGCGGGGCAAGCTCAACACCTCGCGGCAAGCAAGAAGGAGCCGTTCCAGCCCCGGCGACTTATTAAGTCGAAAACTCGCTACTCCCCCTCATCCAGGGCTGAACTCTCTCCTCCAAGGCCTGGCCGCCTTATCGCTGCTTCGCTTTCAATTTATTACCACTCGGCAAATAATTACCGACAAGAGCGGCGACGGCTCCTCTCCTGGCCTCCTCTCCTTCTCCCGCCGCCGTTCGAATAACGGCCGCGCCAAGCTCGCCTTATTGAGGCGGGGAATGTATTCAGAGGCAGCAGCAGCGTCTGAATCGTCGGCTAGAGAAAGGGACAAGGAGAACGGAAAGAGAGGAAAGTCATTCAGGTGCGAGTTAATAAAAAAGCATTTCGAGGCGACGCCAACGGATGCCAAGTGGCTGACTTGCGCGTCGTTCGGGGATCTCCTGTATAGAGACGTTCCGTTCGTTCGTTCCTTGCTCACCGATGCGACCGCGACCGATATTTTTCCCCTCTTGCTGGTCGCTGGAACGTGAATCGAGTCGCTGGGAAAAGGACAAGTCGGGCTCCTTTTGCTTCTACCGAGGGATTTCCTGAGGGAAAAGCGACGACGAACCGAGGGGGTTGGGGGTGCGTTTCGGGGCCGCGTGGGTTGGGAGGGAGCGTTGAATTTGATGGAAGAATCGGGGGATTAAACCGAGAACCCGAGAAATAGATGCAGAAGACTGTATTAGGCCTATTCACGTAGAATTTTAGATCCGGGTTGTTTCTATGCTATGAACTTTAACCCTTGCCTAATCGTAAAGTAACTAAGCGGAGATTTTAGGAGATTCTACTTCGAATATTTCTAAATACCCGTGAAAGGGTAGGCAGTGTCTTAAACTCAATGCTGAGACAAAAAGCGATATCTCTGCCCTCCATTCCACCGTTCCCTTCGCCACACCGATAAATCTGGAATAAAAGCAAGAGTTTCGAAACGTTAGCGTAAACAGCGCACAGTCCCGAACAATAAGCCACGCAACCGGCTACTTTCGCCGGCGCTGTTTTAATTCACTTCTGAACATTTGCGTCTCCGTTCGCCGAGAAGAGCGCAAATTCATTGTTTACGCGACATGCATGCAGCGGGCGTGTTTCACTCGTTTGTCGACCGGGCAGGCTAGCTCCCTCGAGCGTACCGCTGCCTTTGTGGGAGAAAAGCGCTGGCGAAAATTCGGAATTTCGCCCTCTCCAAGTCGTCAGCCAGTCTGAGGGACGCGGGCGGGGGCGGGTTGCAGGCGAAGTTGCAGCGGCGCGTGTACACGTAATGCACATTTTTCAGGGACGACGAGAATTCCTCTCCTCGATTCTCCTCCCTTTCCTCCCCGTGCCCCTCGTTTTCGCGAGTCGTGTAAAATTCCCTCCTCCATCCCCCGTTGTTCTTACCTCTCCCCAAACCCTCCCGCCCTCTTCCTTCAGCTTTTCCTTTCGCGCGAGCGTTGCTCGATTTCTCGCCACTGCGTTCGTCTACATCTCGCTCGCTCGCTGCCCTCGACATTAAAATAATTCCGTTTCTCCCCGGTTGTTGTCCGGCATTGTGCGCGGTGTATCTGGTTGGAGCGATAATTCAAACGTTGTAATAACGACGCATTGTCCAGCCGGTGGAAAAAAAAAGAAAGGCCCGGGCATAGAATGCAATTAGGGAAACAATCCCGTCCGTTTCTGTCGCGCGGTGTCGTTGTTCACGGAACGGCCGCTGGTTGCAAGGAAACGGACGTTAAAGCGCGACAACTTTCGAAACGAGGAAAAGTATATTTTTTGTCGGGATATAATAATTAAACGTGGCTGGACAATGGGGCGCCGAGCCGCTCGCGAATGCCGAGCCCTTCGAAAGCTTTTGTGACCGGCCGCATTGTGGTCATAGAGGCCGTGATTTATAATGCGTTAATTGTGGCAGTTTTGTTCGGGCTGAATGTGTATATTTGTATTGAATTATTGGGTAGCAGGTTTACGGGTAACGACGAGGGAATATCGCTCCGTTGATAACGCGTAGTTTCGTGAGACGCGAGATCAAATCATCGGACACTCGGAAGGGGCATTCACGTACGATGACCAGGAACGGTGGTTGAACGAGTTCGTTCGCCCGTTCCCGGTCTCGAGAGGCTCGGGCAGCGGCCGTAGCCACGAGGCGAGCCCCTCGCCACCTAATTTATTGAAATAACGCTAATTTATCGCGTACCCCGCGGCCCGCTCGGAACGCCTTCCAGGAATCCACGAAATCTATCGAACGGTTCCCTCCGTGTAATGCGCGCCGCTGCTCGGGGGACGTCCGTCGAGAATTAACTCGGCGTGACACACGCCTCTATATAAATTCTCCCAGAGTGGCCATTATCGGCCGCAGGTGCCATCCAATGTACCGTCGCAGTTTCACGCTGATGTACAGGGTGGCCGGCTCGATTCTCGCATACTTAATTGCGAGCACAGGTGTGTCGTGCGAGCGTGCTCACCCGCAAATTTGCAGCGCGCGGCGGAGCGAACGAGGGCCCGAGCGCAGAAGCGAATGGTAACGGAGGATATTGAACCTCGAACAAAGGTGCCACGGCGCACAAGCGCGATGGTACCGACGGAAGTTACGCGTCGAACAGGGAGCCCTGGAAAAAAGGAGTAGGTGCCTACACCGAAAACGCCGGGAAATCAAAAACTCAATGCGTAAATGGAAAAGCGGAAAGGTCGAATAATCAACGGTAGCCAGCGGCAGAAAGCCCCAGAGAAGTCGAAAGAAAACGAGAAATCAACCGCGGACAAACGAGCGCGGGAAAAGCGCGACGCTGCTTGACGCCCGAGCAACTCGAGCCTCGCCGACAAACGGGGGCGTTTTAAAAATCGAATAAAACCGAAAAACAAATCGTGCGGGGTGGAGGGTTGGAAATTAAAAAGTCAAGCAAGCAGTCGAACGCGAGGAACCGGACGTTGGGGCGTTGGGATTTCAAGCTGAAGCTCGGGGGAGCTGGGAAAAGGGCGCGAAGGGCGAGAGAGGTGAGAGTGCTCTCGCGAGGGCACAGAAACTGGAAAAGAGGAAATTAAAAATTCCCAGTTGCGGGGTGGCTGAGTGGGGGCAGGCCGGTGGACAGAATTAAAGATGGTGGATAGAGGGCGACGGGGAAGGAAGCGAGGTGGGAAAACGTGGGATGGGGGAGGAGCTTTAATTTAGTGTCCGAGTGCACGCGGTCTCGGTATAAATATTTTTATTTATCCGAGGGCGAGCGTCTGGTCGCGCTGTGTACGCCGCGCGCCGGTGTATCCGCGGAAATAAGCCGGTAATTTACGTCCAACGGGGCGGCCACGGGGAATATGCCCCCGGTGGGAATTTTCGGGCGATTTATGGGATTCTGGCGTCGGCCACGAAAGTGGAGAATTAAAGAACACATTGTGCCCGGCGTGTCGCGGCGGCCCTATGCGTACGCGACGCTGCACGGGCTGGCCTCGATAAAAACGCGGATTAGAGAGAGGCTGCGCCCCGCTCGCGCGCTTCCTTCCACGCTTCCAAGCTACCACGTTCCATGGAAAGAGAAAGAGGGCAGACAGGGAGGGTTCACCGCGCATTATTGCCGATCACCCTGTGTATATTCGGCGCTCGATCATTTCGGGGAAATTCTGACTCGCCCCTTCTTGCCCCGAGGGTGGGGGGAGGATATGCATTTTTATGGGGACGTTAATCAGTGGCAAGTGACGATGGACTGGAGAATAATTATTGGTTCTTTTGGCTTGTTTCAAGGGTGAGGTTGTTCAGATTATTTTTGGCTCGAAGTTGTTGGGAGATAGACATTTGTGGTGATAATTTCATTTTCATTTTTGCTGCTGGGGGAGATGCAAATGCAGTTGCAGATCGACATAATTGCGTTAAGGAGGAAGACCACTGTAAAAAATTGGATAAATCGATTTTTTATTTTTCACATTTTCTGAAAGACTGCTCTGTGTCAAGAATGTTCTCTCCAAATTTTATGAAGAAATTCGCAAACTTGATGGAGATAGAAAAATCGCGAAAACACCTTTAACTTTTAGACCATTACAGTGGTCTCCCCCCTTAAATTATAGGGGTTATAGAGTCGACTGTCCCATTACAAATTTACAAATATCTAATTTACGCCTTGAAACTCACCTCTTCCTATCCCCGTTTCTTTTCTCCCCGGTTTCACCTCCTTCTACCCCCTTTTTTTAGCGGAGCGAATGACCGCGAGCGTGTTGACACTTTTGCCAGCTGAAACACGCTGGATTATTTTGCCCGCCCCCTCTCGCTCTCTGTGTTCCACCAGCGGCAACCCTTTCTCTTGCGTTTCTCACTTATAAACAATTTTCAGCAGTGAAACGGCGAACATTCAAAGGAAACGCGCCGAGTGGGGCGTGCACGAGTTCCCTTAGCTTCGTGCTAATTCACGTGTGACGACGCGATAACGAGCGGGAGCGCGTTATTAGCTGGAAATTCTAGTGAAACCCTGATGAACGGGGTCCAACGGGGGGTAACGGAGGGAGGAAAGAGAGAGAAGGAGAGGGAGGGAGAAAGGCAGTTAGCAGGTGGGCATAATGCACGTAATAACTCTTGCGCTCCTACGGAACTACTGCTGTGATTGGGAATTAGTGTTGATTGCCTTCCAATAAAATACAGAGAAATTCTTAGTAACATGCACCAAGAAATTCATAATATTGTTATTTTCACCAATGCGATTAACGCCAAAGAACTGGTAAAATGACACACGTCACCTAAGCACCGCGGAAAATGGTAAATTCGATTGAAACAGCTAATCTGTTCGCCACTGAAGCGAATTCTTCGATTCTGTATAGTCAGTGTGAACGGGCCAAACATATCAAGGCCCGAAACTCTTAAAGGAAGAGGTCCAATTGAGCTTCCGGTAGCGGGGCAGACACGAGGGAACGAGGAAGCAGGACTTGACACTACCTGCTCCGATCGGGTGCCCTTTGTCGGTCGAATCTCATTGTTGCACGCCGATGGAAAAACGTTCGATGATTCCGTTCCGATCAATGACACGTCGGGGAGCCCCCTGGCCACGATCGATTGAGTTCCCTTTTTCTCATTCATTGCCCCGAATGCGTATCGGGCTACGGGAGAGCAAGAGAGAGGGGAGCCAAAAGGGAGGGATCCAAAAGGGGGCAGAATATTATTACCTTTCTTCCTCTCTTTTTTTTCCTCCTCGATCAAACCCTTTCCCGACACGAGGGGCGTCCCGGATTCTCGAGATAAACAATCCGCTCTCCGTTGCGACGGGACTGATTCCCCTTTTGTGCGGAAAGGAGGCAGGCCAGTTTTCTTCAGCCATCGACGCGCGTGAACGAGTTCTGACCGGCGAACCTTTTCCCGCGCGTTACAGCGATCGGATAATCGATCGGGTAATGGAAGCCTCCACGAGTGAGTTTCGAATCTTGTTCTCCTTTCCACGAGGAGATCGCGAAACGCTCCAGTCGATCCTAACTCCGCGGGGACAGCTGTCGGGGACGTTTTCGAGCGACGATCGCTCAAATTTCCTATCGAAGGAGATCCTCGTGTGACGAGAAACAGGAACGACTGACGTGGCTCGACGAACCTATCGGCTCTAATCTCGACGAGGGAACCGCACCGGAGTTCGAGCGCGTTTCAGAAATCCCGTCAACGTCTGAACGAGGTATTGGCTTTGTTCGTCCCGCCGTTAGAAAGGAGCGAGTGGAAAAAGAGCGGGGCGGAATTGGCGCGGGGGGAGAGGGCGAACCGATCGAAAGATTGTTTAGCGGGACGCGAAGAACGAACGAATCGAAGATGGATATAGCGTCGAGAATAGATTCGCTGGCTGCGTTCATTAATCAGGAAAGCCCCTTTTGCATCCGCCAGTGCCATAGAGATATCGATTGCCTCGGTTCAACGGGCTCTATACAGCTACTTAGTTCGCCTAGCAGCGCCTCGAACGCGTCGCGTCGCGTCGACTCCGCGCCGGATTTCCAATGAACGTCATTAACACTCGTCAGGCTGTGCGGGAATCCGCGAGACGCGTGAAAACTCGCTGCTTCCGATGCGAGGGGAAACGCGGGGGATTAACCGCGAGTTCGATCGAGCCGAGCGACGGAGAATCGAGGACGTTAATCGGCTCCTTGTGCCGGCTTGCTGACTTTGAAACTCTGAACGCGGGGATCGAAGCGCGTGAAACTTTTCGAGGACGGAATAAGAATCCTGTGTAGTGATGGGACTGATACCGTATCGATACATATCGATACCCTTCTACAGATTTCAATCTGGTATTGATATATATCAAAGTTAAAGGTATCAAAAGGAATCGATGCTTCTTTGATACTTACATATCAGAATGTATCGATACCTATTTGATACCTACACAAAAATATCGATACCTACTTGATACCTATACGAGAATATCGATACCTGCAACATCTTTACCTCACGCTGAAGTGTAAATATTAAATGTTTACCAAATGACTGAGACAAGTATCGATAATTTCGTAAGTATCAAATAAGTATCGATAATTTCGTAAAGTATTAAACCGGTTTTGATTCGGTATAGTATTGATATTGGTTGAAGAAGAATCGGTATCGATGATTGATACCAAGTACATAACATTTCAATGCGTATCGATATTTCCTATTGAGTACTTTGGTATCGAATTGATTGAATATCATCAATAGTATTGGTATCAGTCCCATCACTAATCCTGTGGTCCTCGAAGGATTGCAGTTCTGAAGGAGTAGATTCCGATAGATAAATTCTCTTCTCTTAAATCTTCTTGTTCCTGCAATGAAACTCCCGGCACCCCAGTTCCTCGCGAGACCGGATATCCAAGGAAGGGGAAGAATTTTAAAGAAAACATCGAGAAGAAGCTCGCGGTTATTGTGGAAAGGGTTACAAGGCCTCGCAGTCCTTGTTCCGAGGAGAGTGTCCATCGATCGCCAGGACAATCTTGGGGTCTACGAATCGCCCGGACGTCCCCCTTGCCACCCACCAACCCCCTCGCCACCCCGTCAAAAGGCTCGTCCGTAGTTTTGCATTATCCCCATTACTGCTGATTCACACGTCCTCCTTTGTGGCCTTTGTGCGCGGCGACAATGCCGGACGGGGCTCCTCTTCCTCTCTTTTTCACGCGCTTAGAAAACGCGAACGTCCCGTAAGAGCGAGGCGGATGACAAACGACGCCACGCCGTACCCCATCGACCAGATATAATATCGCGACTTCGGCCCGGATCGTCCTTGTAGCACCGATCCTCTCTGCAGATTCTCTTTTTGCTCCTCGGCCCCGTGTCCCCGAGTGTCTCGGGCCCCGAATTAATTGCGATTAGGGGGCGGTTCTGCTTGGCCATCGAATCTGGGCTTGACAAAGAGGAGTCGTGTGGATATCTCCTGCTAGGCACGCTTGGTTTATCAGATTTCTATGGAGACTACTGTGACTACGACCATTGGGGTTTAATCTTCTTAGCTTTGAACTTTGTAAGACACATTTTAATTCTATGACGTAGGGTTTAATTAACGTACGAGTTATTAACCCTTCGTGGTCACACCTTCTTAAAATCACACATTGGTCATACGGGGTTCACTGTACCCCAGCGTCATTTTTTGAGTTACCATTTTCGTATTTTTGAATCTTTTAATTTTTTAGTGATAAATGTACATTCGTAATAGGTACTTATACAGTCATGGTCTAATAGTCTTTTTCTAGAAACATACATTTTGATATGATAAAATTTGTAGTTGAAAATGAGCGATTTTCCATGGTTGTGGGAAAAACCGATTTTTTTAAAAATTTTTTTTATTACTTTTTTGCGATAAATACCCTTTGAAAGACGTAAAGGTGCGACATTTCAAATCGAAAATTGCTCTTGGGGTATAATACACCCTGTGTGACCACGAAGGGTTAATGTCACCCCCAAGGGTGTAAGTGGAAGAAAGGACGCGTTATAAGAGAGGCGATGGTGCTGCAAGTGTTCGCCAGCGTCCGACGGGCCCAATAACAGGCGCTATTTGCTACCGGCTCCGGCACAGGTGGTCTTCCAGGGCAATTTCGGGCCCGGCATCCCCGACAATCGAGTATCGTTACACGCTGGATTCGATCGTCATCCTGCGAGTTCCGTTTCTTTAGCCGCGGCCTCGTTTTGTGCCTCTCCCCGCGCCCATAATGACAGCACACCCCCTGTTCTCCTTCGCCGCTACCTACCTACACCCCTCTCTCTCTCTCTCTCTTCTTTCCCTCTTTCTCTATTTCTCTATTTCTCTCTTTCTCCGTTCATTTTCTCCGCGCCTTTCCACCTCTCCTCGCGAAGCAATCGTGACTCTGCGCTACGATTGTTCGGCGTTCGATCGCTCCCAGGTGGCCGACGACCACAAACGATACGCGTTTACGCGATTACACCCCTGGCACGCCGAGAACGAGAGACACCGGGGGAGAAAGTTCACCTTCACATGGCTCGACGTGCTTGTATCGGATCTCTGGCCTTTTTCCGCTCGGTAACGAATGTGTCCTCGACAACGAATCTCCGCGTGAAACTAATTTCTTGTTTCTTCGCACTCTTGCCGCGAGAGCGAGATAATGGGAACACTGTAGGAGATTGTAGCTTCTCGGAAGGAGGGCGGGTCTGGTTACTGAACTTGTTGAACGTCGGTGCAGCTCGACGACGAGGCACGAGTGTGAGATGATCGAGATGGACTTGCTGTCCGAAGCAACGAACGGGTGCGCAGATGATGTATAGGAAAAATTATTGCTCTTCGTATACAGAACATTGGAACTTGTAGGTAAAATCTTCCACTCTTCTCGTTGCGTTCTAATTTACATCGACTAACAAGGGAAGTTAGGCAACACGGAATTCAGAAAATTATGCAACTTTGTGTGCAAGTAGAGTACTTATGTCATCATTTTTCGTGGAATATCTCAAGAACCATGCGAGACATCGAAAAGAAGTTCAAACAAAATTTGTATCTTGTTTTATATCTACAAAAATGCGTAAAAATAATTATCGAAAAATTGAAATGGTTGTGAAAAGTCGAATAATTGAAATATCAATAAAATCCCGCGCTAGATAAAAAAAAATAAGTAAATTGGATGAAAGGTTTGGGAGATATAGTGTGGGCCAGGTTGAAAAATGTTGTTTCGAGAAAAACGCGTTTAAAGTTTTCATTAATGTTTTCATGTCGTTCAAGCTTTCGTCATTGTTCTGATTGAAACCTCCTCCGCATGGTTTTAGAAGATCGTCCGAGGTGAGATCTTCGTCCCTAATTTATTTTTATACCTAATACATCTATTTCACTATAATAAAGGCGCGTATTCTTTCCAAATACAGTTCCAGGCCCTTCTTTACCTGACGTGACGCGGTGTTACAGCCCTAACTCCTTTCATACTGCGAACGTCAAAAAACCGTTTTAACACAATACTCTACATACCTTAACCTTTCAAATAAACCAAAAAATTGAATTTTTTACTTTTTCAAAAATTTCTGGGTGGGGTCCAACCTTAAACACAAATTTGCATAATTTTCTGAATTTATGGTTTGCCTAACTTCCCTTATAAATACATTTCCCTACTTCCCCAATCCCAGAAACCTCTATTCCGAGAGGTGGAAATCTACAATATCCTCATCGAAGAGGATCCTACAATTTCAATCCATTAATCGATCCGAGAAACGATCCCAGCGTCCGACGGTTCTCCAGCGGCGATCAAGAGCGTTAATTTACCAAGCGTGATTCCACTCGTCACCTATCGGGCGTATCGGAGATCACCGTTGGGCCCCGGGGAACAGAAACAGAAGCCCCATTTTTCGCGGGGGCCAACAAAAGCGGTCCGTGGTTGGACGTGAAAAGAGACCGACGGTTCCCTCTCTCTCTGTTCCGCCTGCGTGCGTCGGATAGCCGCGCGGCAACCAGCCTTCGAATTATCGGCCTCGACGAATTTGATTACGGCTTCTGAAGGTGCCGTGGCGGCTCCGTACGGATGCCGGGTAGAGATGGGTGACGCGGCAACAAGCATTGTACATCGTTTAATAACTCCCAGTGGGTGTCTAGCGAAGGCCACCGGTGTTATTCGGGCCCGCTTTCATTCCGCCCTGGGAGACGCGGAATCCGAAAACCGACCGCCACGATTCAAAAGGGCCGGCGCTGGTCGATCGATCCACTCACGATTCCGTGCTACCCCGATCCGACCGCATAATAGGAGATCTTGAATCGTAATTAATATCGGCTGCCCCCGATGTGTTTATAGAAACGGGAGGAGAAGGCAAGGAGGAGTGAAATCACCAGCAACACCGGGTGATTGAGAAATATAGGCGAAGGATTTTGGTACGTCATAGAGAACGTGGATGCTGTACGCTTACAGATTAATTTTGCGGCAGCGTGGTCTTATTGGATATTAATTTCCGAGATACCCAGTCTATCCCCGGTTTCTCTTTTAAAATTGATTTTCAAGGGACGTTTGCGGTCGCCAAGCACGGAGGATCCACGATAAACAGAGACCTACGAGGCGCCTACCCTTCGAAAATTCGTTTCCTACGAGCCACCCCCAGACAGATATCGTCGCGTCGTTGTGCGAGCGATTGAAAGGAGGGTGTCATTGTTGCCGCGTCCGTGTGAGCAGCTTTTAAATCGCGCCCATCGTCGCCCGCGAATTCAATAAAGTAACGATTCACAGCGTTATCTGGATCCCGCAGATTGGGGTCCCAAAGCGTTGATCTGCTTGATACGTGTGGACGGATATAACGAGGAGCATCGCGCACTTACGCCCCCTTGTCTGCTCGAAACAAAACGGGGAATCGCGGGTGGCCCTCGGATAAGACCAAGGGGTGGATTTACGGAAACAAGGGGACGGTGTGGAACGATCTAACAGTCGAACGTAGTGATTCCGTTGGTGCAGAAAATTTTGGAGATTTATACTACTGTTGGAAACTCGAGTTTCGATAATTCATCGATCTCTCCGTCACTGGGATCACCTCGATAGTTAAACTGACACAAAACACTGCTTCCAGGTCCGTTAAAAAGGGACCTAATCTCCATGTAAATAATTTCCATGTAAATGGACACCCGAATTAAGATGCGATAGGGCACGGGAGGCTGGAAAGTACGGAGGGAAACGGGGGAATAGGGACTAACGCGGAGAGGGACCTTCGTCGGTGGAATGCAGCTGCACAATGCAGCAGGTTCTCCGACGACACACGAGCCTTGAATCTATATTAAATAATGTAACACGTGCGTGGAAGTAGGCCCGTGTAGCTGGGCGATAGGGATATCGTTCGATAGCATCGTTGGAATTAATTCTCGTTGCTGGAGGACGCTGTTCGCCGATAATAACACGACGAACTGGGGGTGGGTACTGATTAACTCTGATCGGATTAAAGCAGAGTCGCGCAGAACGCGTTTTCGTAAGATATTGCAAACGCAACTCGCACTTAACACGATTTCTTTGCGTCCCACGCGTTCATTATCTTATCACACGTGCCACTGACTAATTGCATGGAAAATTCAAGGGTACCGAAATATCGTCATTACGCTGTTGACCCAATTAATAGGGCGATGATTATTGCGAATCAGAATTTCAATGGCATTATTGACCCCTTTCAATGCTCCTTGACTTCGGTGAGGACGATGCTTTATAGGGCTGTAACTAACTTACATATGAGTAATTAGTATTTAGTATTTTGTATTTAGTATTTAGTTTTGTGTTCTTATTTCTTGTTTATTATCTTGTTCAGTTCAGATGGCTTTGTTAGCCGTCTTTCTTTGGCGTATTTATTGTATAGACTTTCTAGTTAATTTCTCTCCTTTTTTTCTCTTGTAAATCATGGGTATTCCCCGTATAATTATTAAATAAATAAATAAATAAATAAATAAAATTCGAGACAAATCGGTGGCCCGAGCACCGCCCTCGTCAATGCTATCGCCGTTGAATTCTGTTTCAAGGCAGAATGAATTGCGAGCGATCTGGAAGACCGTGTCGAGCAGCAAAGTGCTGTGACAAAATGGAACGGAACTCACCTTCGAATGGCGGTGGGACGCGGCGTCGGTGGAAGGCATCCACGTACGAGGATCCGTGCAGCGGGAGGCCGCGACCAGGTGTACGGGTGTGAATAGACCACCGGCTAATTTACATACACCGAAACCGTCGTGCCGGCTTCTCGATGGCCTGGAATTCCTGGCAACAAAGCTCCCCCGTTTTATCCGGCGGGTGTATCTCCTCTGCCGGCCGCCTGGAAAAGAAGAAACTCACTACCTGTTCCCCTCGATGAGAAAGCACCCGCGGAAGAGGCGCGCTCTCCTCTTTTCGGCCGCAGTGGGACTCTTGTCGCGGGAGTGTCTCGAGCGCTTCCTTTACACGCCTCATCTGATAAAGAAATTTGTCAGCTATTGAGCTTCTACCGCCTGGGGTAGTTAGGGGAGCACTCGCGATATCCGTGTCAGATAACGCCTCGGTGGCCTTGTTCCCGGAGAAAATCGAATATCGGACGAAATTGATGGCCAGGTGTTGATCACAGAAATTTATAGCCGAGGAATTCGGGCTGGTTTAATTTCAACCGGAAGACAATACTTTCTGCCGCTGACAATGCGCATACAAACAAGCAGAACGATTGCATTGTCGCGAAAAACGTCGCGTGGTGAAACGCTGTACAAAGCATCAAATTTCGATCCGTCAGGCTTTTGTTAACAACGCGAGGAGCGGGATTTATTTCTGAATCAGGTGGACGTTTGCAATTCGCGGCCATTCGAGCCCTTTTTTCACGGATTGTTCACGGTCTTTGCCTGATTCCAATTGTCACGCACGTGGCAGAGATCTCGCCGCCATAAACCGCAACCTCAACACGCTCGTTTCAATGCGGGCTGATAAAAATGGGGGCGTATGCAAATGCGTCCGCAAGAAACCTTCTTCTCTGTGCCTGGATTTTATATGACATTTCTCTTCTCTCAAACTCTCGTTTCTCTCTTACAATTTTATATTCAAAATCCAGCTGTTCAATCAGAAATACGTAATAGACTTTACGTCGCAGAAGCTCACTTTCCAATTAATTACGCGCTTCTCTGTTTTCCAAGATGGAAAATCATCTTCTAAGAGAGGAAATTTAAATTCCCAGTGTAAAATCACGACCTACTCCACCTTATTTACCATACACTCGGCCGAGTAATACCGTCGATGTAATTCCTCTAGGTGCGTGGCACCCCCGTTTCGCTGAAAGAAGCCGGGGAAAAATAGAGGGAAAGAGGCCGCGTCGATTTTCGAGTGCGAGCAGCGAGGTTCCCGCCAGCCTCGAACAATCATCGACGATTAATTATGCCGTTCGCGGCTGGCTCGGAGATCGTTCGTGTAAAACGAAGCATTCGAGTCATCGACAAGCACCAATCAAGATATTACGCGAGCAAAAAGGGCTGAGCTTTTGTGGACCGCGGAGCAGGCTGCTCCGGGAGCAAGTGAAAATACTGCCGATGTATTCTCGGGTTAATTTTCGTGTTAGGAACCAAGATCTTTCGCATCCGCTTGATTCTCTATTGTAGAAAAGATATCAGTGCTCGCACAGGAACCTCGCTAACGAGTCGATTTCGAAAAGAAAAATATAAATCCCACGTTTTCCAAACTCGTAACGTGCCTGTAATATCCGAATGAACTAATTACTTACTCCTCCCTCAATTTTATTCCCTCTAACGAGAAGAATATTAATACATTTTAATCCCTGCGTGTAATTGCTCACGAAGTCGGTTCAAAACTAGCGGAGCACTCGAGAAAATACGCCGCTGCCTCGGAACCGACGAATCTGACGCGATTATTATTATAAATTTCCCGTCTTGCTGATAGCCCTCGAAGACGAGTCGCGCGGTCGGGTTCCGCGTTTTCCGAATTACGCCCATCCGGAGAAGTAATTAATCCTTTTGGACGTCTATAAAAGGCTCGAGTCCCGTTTGGAAGGGCGCGCACCGCGGGGTAAAATCGTCGACCGGAAGTAGAGATATCGTCGACACAGAGAACAGGCTGGATGGCTGCTGGTTGCTGCCGCTGATGCTTCAGAGACGCACGAAAGCCAGGCTTCAAGGCTCGAAATTCCAATGGCGGAACTACGCTAATGAAGGCACCGCGAGATGGTGGACGAGGCAGCGACTGCAACCGATTTACATTCCGGTTAAGTGATTTAAGGCAACCAGCGAAAGGAGCTCTCGTCGTTCGGCTCGTCGTTGCTCGTCCTCCTATAATGAATTTAATGAGAAAACGTCTGTAGCGTCTTTCGAACAGCGGGGTGAGCGAGGTAAAGAGAAGAAGCTGAAGCCAGTGCCTGTCAGACGGCTTCGATCTTCGTTCCGGAATGAGCCGACGGGACGTGTAATTAGTTATTAAATTATCCCATCGCCGGTAGCCGAATCTAGACAATCGTGCGAGCCGATTCGTGGCGATGTACAGCGGGGGAAGAAAGTGAACGGTCGCTCGATTCGGTAGAACCTGTTCCTTAGACGATGACGATGTCGCAATGTCTATCTTGTTGGACTTTGCCTGCTCGAGTCCCAAGGACTTTTGCCGTGTTACGCTACTGAACGTCAGCAGGTTGTTTCGACGATTCGAAAGATTAGCTTGAATAAAGCCTTGATCAAATTCGTAAGGAGCTGGAAGTAGTCAATCGCTACCAACGCTTTAGCAGTATTGAAAACTACTTCCCATGATATCCGGAAATTCTATCGCACGAAAGCTTGACGATTCCAGAGACAGCTGAGAGTAAGCAAAAAAGCCGGTCGAAATGGTGAAAGCCTACGATCCAGCATCCTCATCGCTAACACTCCCTATAACGAGGCCCCGCGTGGACCACTTAAAAGTCCATCGACAACAAAGGGCCCCCGGAATCCCCTCAATCAAATCCCGATCAGCTCTTCGCGCCCTCCCGAGTTTGCCACGGCCACGAGGAATCAGGAAAGCCACAAAAAATGAAATTCAACGGGGCCAGCGCCTCCGGGTGGACAGGGAGGCGCGGGTCCTCTGAGCGGAGCATTCCAAAGTCAGCAGGTACTAATGAAGTCGTGAGAGGTTGCCAGGAACGGTGCAGCGAGGTTGAACGTCCGCTTGGAAGGCTCGTCCATGGTCGAAGGATGGAGAAGGAGGGCTTCCACGGGATGATTTAGATTCCAGCTAAACGATCTGTCTAACCGTGAGGCAAGGCGAGGCGCGGCGGCTGACGGGGCCCTGTTCGGCTCGAGTTCATCGCTGCTCACTCGGTATAATGGATTTAATGAGAAGGTGGCCACCTCCTCGGCCGTGTCCTTACCGCCTCGAGGGTAGAAGCGTGTCGTCCCTTGGCCGTGTAAACGCGTACGAGAGCACCGCCGCGCCCCGACGACAGCATAATGGCCCTCCGGAGATCAGAAACAATGGCGCGCGGCACCCGGCAGGATAATGACGGGTGAAAATTGTCAGTTTGTCGCGGGCGGAGAGGCGTGCATGAGTCGGTAATCACCGTTCTCACGAGCGGCGCCTCGTTATCGCTGGGCGGAGGAAAGCGGCGTGCTGCCGTGCGCGTTGCTCTTTTTAGCGAGTTAGCAGCCGCGAACAAACGAGGCTGGTGCGCCAGCAACGATCCACGGATCCCGACAGACCCCTGCCAGCTCGTCTAACTGCTCGTTACCTCTTTTCTTTTATATCCACGGGGCACCGCGCGTCATTCCTCGCGCTTTGTGGCGGCTGGACCACAACTTTCGACACCCGTCCACCGGCCGCAGAGAAGAGATTCGGAATGACAACTCGTTTCTCACGGCTCTTCGCGTCCAACGGACCGGCAAGGCCCACTTTCGTCAATCGATCACGCTGAATCCAGTCGAATGTTGAAACAGTTAAATAAGGTGTCTTGACAAGTTTAGGTGTCCTGCTTCCTTCATAGTAGCTCGGTTAGGAGAGCTCACGGTTCCAGCTGGAGCTTCGTGTATACCGATCTTTTAAAGGGACCGCGGGGAACCTCTCCCCGCTGGAAACTCTCTCACAAATCCGACGTTCCTTTTACTGGCGACGGAATCGTGCGACTTCGGAGGCGGTTCATTCAGCTCGGGGAAAAATGACCGCGCTACGTTCGCCCACAGGGAGCCGAGTGTTTTCACGGACACCGGGGCTGTCTCGTTGAGGTGCGAACGACTGAATGGCACGGATCACCGAGAATGCCCTGTCCGTGATCACAGCTGCCGCTTTTCCAACTTCGACAATGAGCCACGGTCCAGGACACCTTCCTCCGTTTTTTCCTCTTCCTTCACGCTTCGACCGCGTGTCAGATTTCGACGGATATTGTGCAGGAAGGCGAGTTAACTTGGCCGAACGGCGAGGCGCTGTCTTTGTTTTCGGGGATTTCGGAGGTCCATGTCGCTCCTCGTATACCGATCTTGGATTTCGCGACCGGGCTTCATTGTTCGGACCTCGTGAATCGAGAACGAGATGCGTCCCATCGAGATTCGTCTCTATCGCTGAGGTTCCCTCCTGAAATGCCAAAATCTCGCGGTGGGAACGAAATCAATTGGCCCCTTGACGATTAAACGCGTACTGGAAATTCACCATTAGAGGGCGATTGATTTCGCTCTGATTAAGGGAACTTAGGTAGCGCTGAAGAATGTAGAAAAGTAGTAATGAAAGTAAGAAAGCAAGTGGAATATTGATCAAAGAGTGATCGAAGAGAGAAGAGCGATGAAAAGAACGATCGTCGAGAGCGAGAACGCTGAGAGGATTACGTGGTTCTATGAGAATAATGATCGAAAGTAGAAGCGCTGAAGAGAGAGAACAGGTTTAAAAGAATCCAAAGGCATAGGTGTAGATGATCTACGAAAAGAAAAGGAGAACAGAAAGAAGCGAGGGAAAAGCGAGCTTGATAGCGAAATTAAAGAGCCAAGCGGGGATCGAATGAGCGATTTAGGTACACGATGTTCGAGCCAACTTTCGTAGGATAATACTTAACGTTTATTTTGCTTTCTCACTTACAGTACAATATTTATAGGTTACTTCTGCCGCTTTAAGTGTAATTACTCGAATAATCGGTACAGTTTAAGACTTTATCGTAACGATACAAATAGAAGGGTTGACACACGTCGTTACAGCGGGACGTGAACGTTTCGCCAAAGCTCACCTGATCCTTTGATTAAAACACTTCCAACATTTCTCTTTCTGTCTCTCTCTCTCTCTCTCTCTCACGCACACACTTCCGCGAAACGTCTATAAAAGCTCTCTTTCTCGCATGGCTGGGAGGAGTCGTTCAAGCGAATGACACGCGTACACGAAAACGAAACGACGAGAATCAACTCGAGGGACGAAAAGTATTTGGTACTTTCATCGCAAAAGAAACAGTAACAAAGAAGAGGAAGAAAGAAGCGACGGGCTAGATGGAAATGATATTTTACAAACACGTATCCATTTTTTGGGCGATTCGCAGTAATCGCCGGTTTAACTAACACTCAGGCATTCCAGGCCCTCGGTGGTTTCTCACCAACTTGTGAAACGATAAGTTCGAGGATTTATTCGATAATAAATAGCTAGTCGGAGGGAAAGTCGTATGCTCGACTGAACGAAACGAGGAAGAAAGGTTCGTACTTGAAGGCTAAATATCGATCGAAGGATCGAACGATCGCCTTTGATGTCCTTAGAAACGAAGAAACCGAGAGGGGCAGGGACGCGACATACTCTTCCAACGAACCAGTGATAATATCTATGTACAGCAATTACGGTTCGAACGATCACGCGAAACACGCGTTCTCCTTTTCGGGGTGACTGTCGCGCGAGAATTCTCTACCAACCTGCGAGCACGTTCGAGAACGAAACACCAGGGACTTAGTTTCTAAGGCTACGGGTAAGGGACCGGTGTCTTACTTGTGCTTTCGACTGATCGAAGCAGAAGTCGAAGTAGAAGGTGTCCTGTGCCACTGAGTCGAAACGGGTCGGATGTGTGGGACGCTTCTTCGCGTCCTCGGGTTAAGAAGGAAGAAAGGGAACAGGGCTGAAGGAAAACCGTTTTCGAGCGTCGTGCGCGATAACAATCCTTGCTACGCTATGTACACGGGGACTATGTACAAATCTTTATAATTTCGCCTAACCGGCGAAACCTATGTGATAAATAAAAGTCAGGCGTCTGAGCACCCAGGGATGGGGTAGAACTGAAGCGTTCCGATTTCGTTGTTACTCTCAACGATCTGCACCGTTGCTGGCCCTATTCTCACCCCGCAACGGGGGCGAACACGTTCCATCGCTGCTGGGCCCAGTGACTTGGTGCTCGTTCTTTCGGGTGTTCCTCGATGGGTTCGATTCTCAAGGTGTCAAGGAGATTCTTTAACTCTTGTTCACGATCTACAACGGGAGGCTATCTAGCGACACTTTCTTTAATCATTCTGCACCAACACTCGGATTTAGTGAATCTTGGAAAGAGCAGACTTGTGTCAGGGTTTGAGTCTACCTTTTACTTCCAGTCAAACATTTATCCTCAAACTACCATTTGCTGGCTATTCCACTGTTGTAACTTTATTCCATACTCAACAACTACCATTCCAACCGCAATGAAACTTCCATGGTGCCCGCAAACAAGAACAAGGAACCCTCCGTAATCCTCATCGTTTTCACGAACATGCCACACCAACAGTTTCCTTGCTGCTGAGAAGCCTGGTTCCTTTCTGCATGTCTTCGACGACGAGGACACGTTTCATACCCGAACACCGCCAGAACGTCGCACTTTCGGACTGGACTCAGGGCAACTGCTCCTCGAAGATGGATCAGAGCTACGTTCGATCGGGTCAGAAGATGACAGTCAAGGGTCGTCGGAAGGACTCGTTGCCAGGTGCTGGGGCGGTTTGGTAGCCGCTGTACTGGCCCATCTGTGGTCCCAGCAGGCCGCTACTCTGAACGGGGCCAGGGTAGTAGGCGGGTAGACTCGCCCCGGGGCTAGCAGCCGAGGACGTGGACGTGGAGCTGGCGCTGGACGAGCCTTGCTCGGTCCTCTCGTGCTGTTTGTTCATGTCTGGTGACTCCGCTGCTGGCGACCTCGTCGAGCCACCACCGCCGACCACGCTGCCGGGGCTGGACTCCTCGTAGAGCTTGTGCTCGTAGCTGGGTCGGTTGTAGTCGGCTATAGAGGGCTTCTGGTCCATGTAAAGCTTCGACTGCTCGAAGTACGCCTTCGCCGAGTCCAGGTAACTCCGGTCCAGGTACGACTTCGGACTGGAGTCGAGGTACTTGGGGTCCGAGTACATGCTCATCGCCAGGGTGCTCGGCGGCATGTACGCAGCGCGGTACTTGTCGGCCTCCATCGAGTACTTCATCGCGTCCATCGAGCTCACCACCTGCAACATCGAAGAGGAACGGTGGGGTTGACTAGAGTCGCATGCAAGTACGTGCTTCTTAATTTTTATGCTCGAGGAGATTGAAGATCTTTTAACTTCGAACGCTGTTAAGTAGTATAGTCATAGGTGGTTGCGTGGGTTCCCGTTTGGAGCAACTTCGCAAAATAGGAAAAGACCCCCCTTCTGCGAACTCCGGTTGCACTGAATACAAGGTAATTATGCGCGACTGAATGGAAGAACGGAATCTAAATTTATCCAAGACGAACGGTACCATTCCAAGCATTCACCTTCTCCCCGTCCCGCTTCGCAAACCGCTCCCCCGTTTCGAGCTAATGGAACCTCTGTCACCGTAACCCGTCCGCCAATCAATTATAATAAATCCATACGATATTCGTATGGGTTAGGTTTATTCGTGTTGGGGAAAAAAGGAGCTACCCGAGCGTCCCACAAAGGAAGGACGCCAAAAGGGGTATCATTCGACTCGGTTCGGCTCGCAAATCGCGAAATCGGCGGATCCGCGACGGCCACTTTCTGGGCCCCTCTAGAAGATTTGTTCTATCCATGAGGACAAAGCTGCCAATGGCTATAAATTTCGTGACGTTGTCCCGCCTAAAATCGCCGCGAGCAGCCCCGAGGTGGACGGTCCCCGCCCGCGTGCAGCCGCGACGATACTTAAAAAGGCGAGAAAGGGCCCCGCGGGAGGAGCGCGTATTCCCGATTCTATAATTCGTGGACGAGCGCGGGACCCTTTGTCGGATCGTTAAGCGGCTTTGTCCGGATGATTTACATCCAGTCTTAGCCGCCTCGCTCGTCTCTCCTCCTGGCTACGTCCAATTGATTACCGCTCGGTTCCTCTCGCCTCAAAATCCGCCTGCGAGGCCCCGCGAATCGGACACCTCGCAGCGATGGATCCGGAAATTAAGTGTTCCCCTGCATTCCACCGCCCTTTGTCCGCCCGATGGGAACACGAGGTTCCGGGCTATATATAGAATTACAGATGTCCAGGTGTTATTAGCCGTTCGGTTTAGCGGTCAAGGCTCGCGGTGTCCTCGACATATATCCCCGTGCGAGCCCGTTTCTTTCAACTTCGCCAACAGTTGCCATCGTTTGCAACTTGTCTTCAGAAATATTCTACCCCCGAAGAGTTATCCCATTGGTTCACCCACATCCGCGTCTCCGATGCCACAGGGACAGTAGCTAGCTACAACACCGAAGACTTGAAATCTTCTCACAAAATACCGTTCCGAAACGTGACTATTTCTGCCCACAGCATCGCCTGTCCAATCTCCATTCGTCATCGAGAGCAAAGTGAACCGAGGTTACGCAACACGGACCAGCCAGCATCGGAATCGTTACAAGGTTCCCAGCTCGCAGGAACTCGCCCAGCAAACTTTCAAAGTACCAGCAAGAGAGATTACTTCCCCGAGGAAGTTACTGGAAGCTGCTCGAGGGGGTGACCAGGGCGCACATAAATTGCAAGAACAAAATCCGCGCTTCAATCGACTGGACCTTCCGTGGCGACGTGACTCCATAGCGAATCCGTAAGGACTATGATCTAGGTGAAATATCGACGAGCCGGTGCAACAATGACCCCCGGTCGAGTTTCTTTCTCCGGCCAAGCTTCCTGGTCGGGGAGAAGCCATTTCAAGAATAAAGTGTGCCCGTAGCGAAAGACATTCCACGCGTTTCGCTCGCTCCTCTCTGCTCGTCCCTTCGCCTCTGACGACACATGGCAGCGCGGAGAATAGGCGCTTTTGTGAATGAAAACAGAAGAGAAACGGCACGGCGCGCGTTATTGTACGCTTGAACGGCGACACCGTGGTGGTGCAGGATAATTAAGTCTTGCTAGGCGAGGGCTAGACCACGACGAAGAAGAACGCAACTGGCGTTTTTTATACAGCCACCACTGTTCCACTTGGGTGGTCGCGGAGTTTATCCGTCGAGGTGCTTGCAATTATTCTAGCCAGTTTTTCGAGGAGTTTCCGACGAGTCTGCTAAGCGACTCGGAGAAGTGTCTTACGTCAAATTGATCCTGAAGAACAGAGCTCTATTGCTAAGTCTCCCTTCTTCGTCGTTCGAGTCGCCATGGATCCTCCCGTTCTAAATGGACAGCCAGGCAATGACGGTCCCGCGACGGCGATGACGATGCCGGTTTCGTCCCAAGGGACGATGATAACAGCACCGCGTTGGAATTCTTCGCTCGTGCTCGCTGGCTCCGCCAATAATAGTCGCGGCTGTATCGCGTCGGTGCGTCGTTCCAGACGCGTCGGCCATTCAGCCGTTGAATGCAGAAATAACTAGCTATCTGTTTGTCTCCCGTACCCAGCTGCGGAAATTCATACACAGACCACGGTCTCCGGTTTCTGTTTGCGAAGCCACCCGGGGGCCCCTTTGTTGCGACAACGAATGAAACGTACCTACGCTCTCGCGTCCTCCGCATCGTCCTCCTCTTCTTTCTCCTCTTTCCTATATCCACCTCTCGCCGCTGCTCCTGCTGCTTCTCATCAGCGATCTATCTCCCCTTTTTTTTTCTCCCCCAACCCTCCTCCCGACCCCCCGCGCCACCTCGCCCAGTATCCTGGACCCCACGGACGATCTAGCTAGAGTTTCGGAGCGCAGGAGGCGCACGATCGAACGGCGATCGACGAGCGAACCGAGCCACCCTTGAGTCTGTTTGGAGTTTCCGCAGGGATGATTTTCTGGGGATGTTTAGGAATTTGTGTTGCTCTTCGGGGTAAGTGGAACTGCGGGCGTCCTCTTTGCCCGATTTCGGTGACATTTAGTCATGCTTCTTTGATTCAGAGTGAATTGAAATTCTGCTTTCATGGGCTGCTATGTCGTTAATTCAGTACTCGTTTTACCGATCCTCTTGGAAAATTCTAAACTAACTTGGAAATATCGTCGAGCTCGAAACTACGCGATATTTATTTCCAGACAAACGAGAGGATTCGAGTTCGAAAGAGGGGTTAATAAAACTTTGCTCGTCGGGGAGAGGCGATCCCGAAGAGACGCGCGAATACAGCGATAAATCTCGAGATTCCCCCGATCGGGTCTCTCGACGTCAAATTCCGCTGAATAGGGACACGAAAGAAATAACCGCGTGGGTGGCTCTTTTCCTCCGCCATCTCGATAATGCTCGTTCCAGCGACCGTGTCTCACGCATTTTTCGTCCCTGACAAATCGCAGTCGTCGATGCTCACCCTTCTCGGTGGATCGACTCCCTTTCCTAATTGAATCGCGCATTGTCGTCCCTTACGCGATTCTCTTTCAATCCCCGCGGAATCGTCCGCATCGGCCAACAAAAGTTCTACCGTGAAACTTATCCCTCTCTATTTACACAATTCTACGAATATTCGTGAAAGCAACCTATCGCCAAGAAATCAATTTATTCAGAAGTCCGGAGTAACGTAATGGCATGCAATAGTCTTGAGGACTTAAGAAACTTGAGGACTTAAGAAAGAAGAGTATTCGTCAACGGAAGCACCACGCGGCTTTCCCATTTTCCACGGCGCAATGGTACCGTAAGCTACCGATTGTGCAAGACGAACGTGCCGCCGCAGGGAAACGCAACGTGCCCCGAATCCGAGCACAGCGCAAACTTCTAACGCGACGCTCGCTTAACAATGTGTAATTAGAATTCCGCGTGACTCCGCCCGCTTTGTCGCAATCATCTAAACCACTGTTCCACTGTGCCGTCGAGCATCGCTGGCATATGATCAAGGAGGAAAACGCGAGCCACACGCGGCGTCCAACTTTCGTTTCGCCTCGTGTCGCGAACAGTGATCGTGATTGATATGGAAATCGTGACGCGACCGATTTCGAGATAGCCAGCAGCCTTTTACAGACGCGCTGGACGTGTTCCGGGCTAGCGAGGCTGAGGGGTTGCGAGGATGAAGCGTCGGGAATATTGTAAATGGTTCTCGCTGGGGGAAACTGGTGTTTGTTGATAAAAAAACGTTGACTCACCTGAGCAGGTGCCGCGAGACCTGCGGACATCGCCGCAGCAGACTGTTGTGCAGCCGCGGCCGCGGCTGCGGCCATGCTCGCTGCGGAAAGTGAACCGTAAGCTGCCGCGGGACCGTAGTACGAACCCATTCCAGCCTGGCCCATGCTCCCAGCCATCCCTGTAACAGAGTATTTAAAGGGTTATGAGAAAACTCGGTGATGGAAACTTGGACAGGGGAAATAATTAACCCTTCGTGGTCACACCTTCTTATAATTACACATTGGTCACACGCGGTTCGCTGTACCCCAGCGTCATTTTTTGAGTTACCATTTTCGTATTTTTGTGTCTTTTAACTTTTTAGTGATAATTGGACATTCGTAATACTTATACAGTCATGGTCTAATAGTCTTTTTCTAGAAACATAAATTTTGATATGATAAAATTTGTAATTGAAAATGAGCGATTTTCCATGGTTGTGGGAAAACCCGATTTTTTAAAAATTTTTTTTATTATTTTTTTGCGATAAATATCCTTTGGAAGACGTAAAGGTGCGACATTTCAAATCGAAAATTGCTCTTGGGGTACAATACACCCCGTGTGACCACGAAGGGTTAATAAACTCTTCGTTAAAGTTTCGTGGAAACCTATCAAAATTACTCAAAATATTAGTTTATCACTCCATCGAGTCACCACCGAATCACTCTTTAAGATATTTAAATTATTTTCATCAGAATTCCAGTCTTTAACCTCAGCGAATTTCTTAAAAGCCACCCACACCGAGCTGAAAATGTGCGCATCGAGCGCGAGACAAAAGTGGCCGGTTTTCCGTAAACGTGCCGCGCCGGTGGCGGACAATGCCGCAATCGGCGGAACCGATCGTTCCTTCATCTTCGATTTCAGCCATCCGACGATCGACAATGCCAATGATTAACCGAACAAACGAGCGTTTTCGTCGAGATTAATATCGTTGGGGGGCCGCGCGTAAGAAAGCGCCGGCTTATCGATCATCGTCGTCGAACGACGGAAACGCGGCGAAAGAATGCCTATAGCTACGGAGCCGGCCATTGTCGGCGCGTCGTGGATCTGCACGGTGACGAAGAAACGTCGCTGGCCGGTCCACGGAAGAAGGCCGTGGATGATTGGCGGCGAGATTTATGACCGGCAACGAGGAATTCACGCGCATCCGATTATTAATCGCGATTTTGTAACCGGCGCGTCCTGCGGCCTTCGCTCTATGGAATTAGCAACGGAGTGTTCACGTTCTTTTTTTTCCCCCATTCGAAAGGAGCTGAATTCCTTCTATCCCGTGGTATTCTTATTATTCGCGCAGGAAGCTTTCACTTATACCTGTGTTACTATTCCCTGTTAAGAGCCTGGCACAATACTCCCAATAATTGGACACCCATCGTCGCTACGAAAAAAGGCAAAAAGATAAGGCAGCGAATGGGGAAGCAGGGGGCGCCACGTGAAACTTTGCTGACTGTTGGTTTCAAAATTAAAATAGCATCAAAAGAAGAAAATTATGAAATATTACAAATTGTTTGAAATTTTTTTTATGCTAAAGTTGGCTTGTAGTATCTTATTTTTCTTTTGCCAGGTTTGACGTATTTATGGTGACCGTACCTAATATCGCCCATGGTCTTAATATCGCCACTCGCTGTATCTCGCAAATTAAGCACTAAAATTTATCAATTATGCACTGAATTAGTACCTAAACATGTGTAGGAACACATACTGTAATTGCAGCGTCATGTGATCAATAATTACAGAAAGGGAAGTATTTTAAAGAATCTTAATTGTGTAAAAATGTATTGGATTGCCACAATTTTACATCACAATCGGAGAAGGTAGGTCTAATAATTCTGTGAATGCAAGAATATCGACTAGAAATACCTAATTAATGATGTACCGAAGGAATGAAATCGATTACAATATTTTTCGTAATGAAAATAGCGTTTTTCTTTTATCAGTATGCGTATTCTCAATACCGCATTCCGGAGAACAATGGTTTCGCTGCAATCTTTGTTACAGGTGGAATCACAAAATGTGCGGAGCGAGCGAAATCAACTTTATTTGTTCAATATGTTCATCCAAACGTAAAAAAAAAATGTTTTAAAAATTGTATTTCCATACTTTTGTAGTAAAAATGAAATCGAAGGTGGAAAAAAAACATTTATAGAGAAGGAAATAATAAAAGCACATTGGAAAATGACTTTAAAAACTCATATATACATGAATTAATCAATATTTCTTTAGTAGGGGATATTAGGTACACTTTTTTCAGGACCAGTTTTTACATGACTTGCGTTTTTTAATTCCTAATTAAAAATTTGTTTCAAAAAGGTTTCAACGATTCTAACTTATGCTACATGAAATATGAATAATTTCTCTTTAATTTGAAACGAATTGCACGCAAAAATATCAATTATTATTCAATTAACAGCGATTTAACTTTTGCTAGACGATATTAGGTACAGTCACCTTTAACCCAAAATATACAAATTTATTTTTTACATGTACGTAATTAATAATAATTATAGATACATGCACTTAGTATAGAAATAGAAATTAAGAAGTAAAATAAGATAATTTAAAAACACCGATAACAAGTGGCACATGTGCTGGTGTCGTGACGGATGGGAAAAAGTTGCAGTCAGCTTTATTCAACTTTCCCATTAAAGGAGCATAGTTGCAACGTAATAGCGACTTTCAATATTTCAACAGTTGAATGTGTACCGACACAATCGATGCTCCAACTTTTACAAAGTAAAAGACGTAGTATTACGTCACTGATCGCGCGAGTGTCCATTATCAGAGCCAATCGACCGACTCCCCTTTCGCGAAATCGTCAGTGTCAATCGGAGTCAGGCGCGTTTTAATTACAAAATCGGCATCTGTCGGATTCGATCGCCTCGTCCCTTATCACCGTTCGTCGTAAAGTCTCCCCGCGAAATCACGGGAACAGATGTTCGATGAATCGCGCGCGCGGCGCACGAACCCCTTGCCCCTTCGGTTTGCACAGATTTGTTTGACGTTCCGGCCTCCCCATTGTCTTCATTGTTTCCCGGCTCGTACTGGATTACGTAATTCTGAATTTCTCCGGCGCGGGCGAGTCAAAGAAAAACGGAGGCGAGCGGCGGAACAATCGCGCGAAATTATGATGGTGAATAGCGGACGGGGGAGGTACGGAGGAGGGGTGTCCAAGGGGGTGACGGGCGGCGAACGAATATTCGATGCACGAAATTTCCATTTAGCTGTCGCGCGGCAACAAATAGTTGGCGCGAAATCGATGCCGCGACCGGAATATTTCGAATCCGACGAATTTATCGAGATTCCGGGTGATTGGTTTCGTTGCGTGTCCTCGAATCGCTAAAATTGCTCGCCTTTCGCTTTACGCTCGACTTCGACATTTGTACCGGAGAAACTGCATGTAAGGTGTAGCCAAAGAAGCGCCGCCATATGGAATTACGATTGAAAGAATCAAGTAGTCACGCGATGAGTTCTCCGTTTCTGTTCGAAAAACACGGGTCAAAAGGCATCGCACCAGCCAGTGTCTCGACCTCGGTATCGAGCCTCGAAGGGCTCGAGATATATCGTCGAATAATTCCCTTGGGCGCGGAAGGGCAGCGCTTCGTGTCGACGATTCATTGGGTGTATGCACGCGAGAGCATAAACATGTCGCTTGCTCATTATTTATCGAATTGTCTTAGCCCCCGCGCTATTACGCGCGAGCTCGCGCGCGATTGCGCCCGGGGCGCACTCGACGGAAGCACGTGACCGCCCGCGGGCGGACTATAAATCCATGGTTGAGGGAAAAAAACGAGAGACACGTTTGGGGGGGGCGATTGGAAGAGAGATTTGAAGAGTTTGCACGAGCACAGTCGCGCCACTATCGTTCTCGATTTCGATGGGAAGCACGAGAATTCCATCTGCATACTTTCTCTGCCTTCGCGCAATAATGTAGCTTGGTCGATAGTAACGACATCCCCCAGTGGGTTGCAGATTCGATAGATATTACTTTAATATAGCGACAACTGTTGCAAGATATACAAGAGTATAGCGTACTATTATGCAGTAAAGTGGTATCAAGCGAAGAATGGATGTAAGAAACACTTAAGCAAGTATACACACGGAGAAGTGTCTGCAAAGTCCACGTTTGCAACCTTTCGAATAACTGGACAGAAATGTGTCTCGAGGCAGCAACACTATTTAATACGAATAAGGAAGGATGTAAGTTGAAAACGGGGCCGAAAGTAAAATCGGCGTTCCCCCTTAACTTACGTCCTTAAGCTGGCGGCTCGCTATCTGCGCGAGCGGAAACCGCGGTCAGAAATTCCAGCCTAAGCCGATAATTTATCCCAGCCACCCACGCACTTGTCTTATGCGCGTGCCACCGTGCGAGGACGTGCTCGCCAACCTGGCCAGCCAACGGAGAAGGAGAAAAAAGGGTTTATGTAGCAGAAGAAGGTGGGAGAGAGAGAAAAGGGAGTAGAATCGGTAGCTGATTCCCTTATCGCGATCTCAGAGTTCATGTGGCACCTTTCTCGCCCCCGTGAGTCGCCATGTGCACTGGCTAACAAGATATTTCGAACGATGACAAAACGTCCACAGGATCCGCGGAACATAAAAAATCGAATCTGCATATTTGTAGCAATTTCGATTCTAAGGTGCTTCCGCAGCGTCACGTACCTAACAATAATGTGCGAATTTCTTTCTGCCAGTTTGAAAGGAACTCGCGAGACAAACCACGTCGCGCGAAAGTAGAAAGAACACGAAGTAGAGAGGAAATAATGGAGGGAGTAAAAAGGTAAGACGGGAGGACGTAGAATACGACCGATAAATCGAGGATTACCGATCACCGATCGGGGAGTTTCGCGGTGTCGCGTGGGCGACGTGATAAATTCTAGCTTTAATCGGGCCGTTGCCATTGTGGGAATTAATAATTTTGTTCTGTTATGGCACGGGGTACCATAGTGGAGGGATTGTGAATGAACGACGGATACACCGTTCCGAAGAATATCCACGCAAGTTACGGGTTTCTTCGATCCTTTCTAAAGCTTTCTGGAATTACACCCAAACAGTAATTCTTTTATAGATAACTAAAGTTATAATTACTCCTAGACGATTGATCTCTAAATGGCCAAATAAATAAACTACCCGACTCAGCTCTTTCATATTTCTTGGAGTGCAGAAAATTTTGCGCCAAAGAATGCGCGGTGGACAAAATGTGAGACGCTCGTCAGACGGCTATGTGCTAGCCGCTTGATCGCGAAGTAGTGGAGGATGGTCATGAACAGACAGACGCCTGTCGGCGGTGCTGACCAAACGCGACGACATTGATGAATGCAGTGCGCTCGAAACGCAGGTGTTAGTCGGCCGACTGTTTGCCCAAGTGCATCGGGCACTCGTGGCGATAACTGGATGACGAAAAGCGGGAAAATACGACGGAGCAACGCAGGCCTTTGACGCGCAGCGAGCGACGCGCGAACCATTAACGAGACGCTGGAGAAAATGGCAGAGGAAACGAGAGTCGGGCGGACCTCGAAGAAATCGCCATTATAAGACTTCCGACCACGGATTCCCGGGGGCATCGCCAGGCAACAATGCGGCTGAAACGCGAGCCGAAAAGATAAGAATATCAAAGCCATACCAGACGAACTGTTCTTTCCCCATTGTGCTCGGCCGCAACTCGCGCAACACACACCTTCTCTCCGTGGCAGTCCCTTTGGATCCACAGGGATCGATTCCACCCTTGTCTTTTCGTATCATAATCGTATTGTCTCTCTGGTATCGCCACGGTGAGCGAACCGTCGCGGGAGAAACAATTAAACGGGACTTAAGAAAACGTAGTCTTGAGAAAATCCAGGTAGAATTGAAACTTTTAAGTATGTGCTTGCATGAGAGAAGTGGAATGTTTTTGGGGAGCGTGGGAAGCTCAAAAGAAAGTGTTGGAATAATGAAGAAATCAAGTGGTCACTCAGGAGTACTAATAAAAGAAACTATCTCCTGCATGTTATAGAGGAAGTGCAGCATATTTGGAATACTGTTGGTAATTTGGAATACCGAAGTATCTAATAAACTACTAACGCGATCTAATTTGTAACACTGTAAACAATAGGGGCTAATAATCTGTTAACTAAAGACATTTGTGGATGAACCGCCATTTTGACATTTTCAACTTAATCTACAGAATAATGAAACGTCAATCTGCGAAACATTTTCAGCAAGCATTTAATCATTCCAATCATGGTTAAAATATGTCAAAACTTTAAGATTGTTCCTATATTGTGATTTTTGGGCCTGATTATATCATAAAAGAAAATAATTTTATTATCTACATTTTCCTTTTAAGTTTATAAAGTGAGGGCAAATTAGATTACCAGTATTCCAAATTACCTGCACCTTAACGAAATCAGTACTTCCTGTCATTTTTCATTTAGACCAAAGTTTCAGTTTCTTTTTGTTTTTTATTATTACTGAGAGTTTGAAATATAACAGTTTATTAGTTTCCCTATGATATTGTGCAGTTTTATTTGTTCCCATCCTCTACCGTAATTTTTTATTCATCTTAAACAAACTGGTATTCCAAATATACTGCACTTCCTCTACCTAATTCGGTTTTCACTATTTTAATAAATTTTAGATTCTAGTAGACCACTACTGTAATCTACTAATTTTATTGGGCGAAAAGGTTGACTCACCAGCTCGGAGCGCATCCATGGGCACGCTAGGGTATGGAATGCTGTAGGGATAGCCTTCCTTCCGCAAAGTTTTCGGCTTTCTTCTAGGCCTGTACTTGTAATCGGGGTGTTCCTTCATGTGCTGCGCCCGTAACCTCTTCGCCTGATCGATGAACGGCCGTTTCTCGTCCTCCGTCAGGAGTTTCCATTCAGCGCCTGGAACAATGAGTCGTTTCGTTAGTTAGAATCGGCGAATTAACGAGTTCGAGTGCTTGAGTGTCTTGGCTCCGCTGAATCACTTGAATCTTTTTTTTTATAAAATTAAAACTATCGAGGACTGTGGAAATATTCAAAGGATCAATCGAATATAGCACGTTATGGAAGTAATCTTTCTGCTTCTATAAAAATTTAGTATGCATAATAATGATAAGAATTTAACCAAACGAAATAAAATTCAGGAAAAACTTTGCTCCGCATTTTTTATGTATTCTCGATTTCAGAATGAGTCTTGGGTGACCAGCGTAGCGATCGATCATCAACAAACACGGTACAAAAGACTTTTGCAGTCGCTCGACGCAAGAAGAGCGACGCGTCGCGATCGGGTGGTTCCCTGAACCGCGCGTTTGCGGCCCGTATAAAGCAGTTTGCAAACGAACGATAGGCACTTGGATAACGCGTTCGATCAATGAGTATAAAAGGCATCCGAACGCTGTGTTTACACGGTGAAACGGCCGTGTTGTGTGCCACCGCCGGCAGAACCAGCCGTTATGGCTGAATTATCGACGAGCCGTAATCGCGCCTCATTTAAATCCTCCTTGTCCGCGATCGTCCGCGCGGAAAATTGCGTTTTTATTTTCCTTCGTGGAACCCCCGGCTTGATCTCTGTATCACTCGGTAGATACGATTGTTTTCTCCTCGCAGCGATCGCGGTTACTTACGTGGAAAAAATCGCGATTACGAATCGACTGTAATCGGAAAGCACAGAAGAATCTAGTTATAAATTCTCGGTTAACGTTTCGTAGCTCTTGTAGGATCGTATCTAAAAAGAATCCTACAAGGCAAAATCAGTTTTCTGTGGAATAACATCAAGTAGAACTGGAATGAAAAGTAGAGATAGTCAAGTGGAGCACGTAGCTTTTGGAGTCGGGCAGAATACATTACATCTTTCACCACAAACTTCTTAGATTATCCAGGAGCAGAGTTGGGCATTATTCGGCTAAATTTTCATTCGGATACGGATTCGTATAAATCCCCAAGATTTATTCGCGAATAACAAATGACGATTTTATTCGTCGAAAAATTATTCGTTATTCGCGAATAAATCTGTACCGTTATTCTAGCCAGATTCGTTCGAATAAGAATTTATTCGTTATTCGACCTGAATGAACGACGAATAAATGTGATACCCTGTCGGGTATCTATCGATGGAAGTCCGTACTGTGTTCAACATACGTTTGGACGTGTGGGTCTGGAAGTGTGCGTATTTGTATGTATTTAAAAACGTTCAATGATCGCTTATAATTTGAAGAGATTGATTTTTTCATTAGTTTAAATGAATTGACATGAGCAAATTTTATTTAAAATAAATCAAAACGCTACTCTATGTAATACCGCGGTCATACAGCTTCCTGCAAAGTGCGAGCTATGACAAGAGTTACCTAACTTAAAACATTAGGTCTCACGAGTGTCAGTCAGTGATGTCATGATACATCGCTGAAACCACGTGATCACTTTATTCGTCCTTTGAGTCGACTAAATTTTTATTCGAATAAGAAATTATTCGAATAAATTTTCAGTCAAATAAAAACTTATTCGTTATTGTCGAATAATTTCATTTTATTCGAATTTTTTATTCGAAGATTATTCGAATAAAAACTTATTCGCACAAATGTATTCGAATACATATTCGAATGAAAATTTAGCCGAATAATGCCCCACTCTGTCCAGGAGTAGTAGGTATATTCCGAAGTCTGTGTCGAAGTTGTACATCTCGAATAAGTTATTCAAGAAACTTCTAACGCGTAGAGTTATTCTAGAGAAGTAGGTATACATCGATGCTTAAAGAAACCTGTTACATTTGCCTCCTCGAACCTGCAGGACCCAAAGATTACCAATTGTCAACTACACGCTCGATGAATTGTAAATATCCTCCTAACAAGGCTCTGATATGAAACAACACTTAATAAAACACTGTGGAATAGCAAAAAATCCAACGCCCCCTTGCTGAACGCTATTCGAATCCGCTATTCTACCGCGATTTCATTTAAATTCGGGAGTCCGTGCACGGAGAAACTACCTGAGCTGTACCGAAACTTGCCGAAACAAAGCAGAGACGTAGGAGCGTCGGCACAGCATGCCAGGCCACGTTTCGAACAACAGAATTTCACGTTTAAACTGTTTTACGAGTGAGCGGGTTGCCTCGAAGGGAGGACGCGGCGTAGAAAAGGGAGTCGTTTGCGCGAAACAACCAATGTTTTCGCGGCAAAACGCTTCCACGTCCCGCACCCTTCTCTCTCCTCTTTGGCGTGGTTGTTCCTTCAGCGGTAGCAGGTCGATTGTTTCCCCGGAGAATTAATTACCACTTGTTGGGCTGCTGGTTGCGGCTGTGCGGACACAAAGCGCGAGGCGCTGGCATCCTGGAAACGGAGCTCGGTTTAAAACGACGCCACTGCGGAACGACGACGACGACGACGACGAAGCCGACGCTGAGTCCGCGTGAAGTCCGTTCTTCGCGGCTCCAGCGACGAGACAAAGGGCGCAGAGGTTGCACCCAACCTCGCGGCGAAACAATGCCTGCCGACGTCGAGACGCCGGCCGTCTTTCGGCGTCAATCTTTGATACCGTGTACTCGAGGGTGCAGGAAGCTCTGCGTAGCTTCGATTGGATGATATTTGATACGTTTGATTAGCGATAGGAACGTTAGATCTTTGGTGTTGATTGGGGTTGCGTAACGTTGGCGCGATGTCGAGTAACTCATTAATGGGATCATTTCTGCCAAGTTTCAAGATTTGACAAAGTTTGCGACCACCAAAGCTTCCACTTAGAGTTAGAATTAAACGAAGGTGGATCTAAAAGAAGGAAAAATCGGGGCAAGAGGCGGGCGAGAGTAATATCAAGAACGAGCGCGTTCCAGAGGACACAGAAGCGAGAGGAATCGCTCAAGGGGGATGAAAGTTCTCGATACAGAGGAGGAGATACACTAGCGGAAATTCGAGGCGCACCGGAGTAGATACGAGCCCGGCAGAGAGGATGGGATTCACGTTCGCCCGATGGATCTTTTACTCTCCTCGTTATTGTTGCTGACAGCAGGCAACAACAATGGAAAGAGTTGCTTGGTATAGTGGAGCGCACCGAGAATGGGAAGAAAGGAGTAGAGCGAGCTAAACAATACGGACACGTGGTGCTTCACAATGAACTCTTCCAGGAACGTCGGGAGGCAGAGGGAGAAAGAGGAGGAAACACGGAATCCGAGATTTTTGTCTTCCGGGACAATGCGAAGCGCTGATAACACATTCGAGTCTCGAGTGGTTGGTGTTGGACCATTCTTAATCCCTTTCCAAGGTATTCTGGGTACAGTTTGCTACAGAGATGGGCACCTCATTTTGAGCATCATTGAGGATCTACAATAAGATTCAGTAACGATCGTTTAATCCACTGCAACCACTACTCGCACTTTCATTTCTCCTTCAACGAATGACTCCTCCGCCAACCTTCCTTCGTCCCCGAATTTACTATTTCAATTGCCGACCCCGAGGAGCAACCCCCGGCGACCTCCTCGATCCCAAGAAGCAAGTGTGGCGCGGGCGTCGATCGATCCTCGAGGACGTCCGGTCGCACGTGCAACAAACCAACGAAAAGGGGGTTTCCTTCGCCGCTATTTACATTATAGCCTATCCAATCGATACACGTTTTCCCGTCTAAAAGGCAGGTGGCACGTAGGAACAAGGGCCGGGGTGGAAGGACGAGGCGAACGGGGGGTTGGTCTCGGGGGTGGGACGGCGTATTTGTTTAGAACAATGGCTTGCCAGCACCGACGGTATTAGTAGGTAGGTATTCTCGGTCAGTACTCCTTCCTTCTCTTTCCGTGCTTTCGGAGGGGGGCCACGACCACGACGAGGACGTCGACGTCGACGACGACGATGAGGACCGAGCTTAAAGCACAATGGCGCCTGCTTTTCAGTCCTTTCGCTGGCGGACAATGCCGTTTATTTAACATCGTTTAAAAGTACAAAGCCTGTTAATTAATGGACGGGGGAGGGGGTGGGGGTCGAAGGAGAGAACTGAAGGCCGTGGAGAGAGGAACCGGAAGGCGGAGAGGACAGCCATGGCGACGGAGGAGCCATTGCCAGTGCGGCTTTTACCACACCACCGACGAGCTATTGCCACGGCATTACTATTTCTGAAGGCAGCCGGTATTAGTCCGCTGCTACCAAGCTGCTGGCTGCCTTTCCACCCCTTCGTGCCCCTCTTTTTTTTACTCGTCTTCATTGTCACCCAGGGGAAAACTGGGCTACTACCGCCGCTACTACCGGGCCACTGTTTTTTTCTCCTCTGCTTCTTCGTTTTGTCCCTTCTCTCTGCATTTTCTTCTACCCTTTCTCCCGCGTGTCTTCGTTGTTGGGAGAATGGGGCGTCCTGCGCGCGCGCGTCAGTGTCTGGTTCACTGAATGTCCCCGCGTGTTTGGGCTTTTGAGTCCTAGGGGAAGAACCACCCCTGGGGGTTTTTAGATCGTTAATTAGTCGGCGTAGATACTTTCGGTCTGATAAATATTTTGTTGCACCTCTCATTCTTAGGCAAAACGTAACACGTGGACAATGTCTTGAGGGATGGTTGGATTATAATGAACAATGCGGAGAAACGCGATTGAGAAGGGGGTTGTGCGTTGAAGACAACTTTCAGAGGAACGAGATACTTCTTTATGACGAAAACATCAGACATTTCGCATTGGTGTACTCGAAATAGGACAGTCATTGGTTTTAAATGGAGTTTTTCTGATTCCAGGGATAGGTCTTTCTATAAAATCGAAAAAACAAGCGACTGCGAAGCGTGTCGCTGGAGCGGTTGCTGCATTGTCGATCGATCGGTAGACCCACTCTACCTGGGGAGCAGCCTGTTCCCGACAATGAAACGTGGAAATTGGAAAACGTTTCCTGAACTTCCTGCCTGCGCGGAGACGCATCGCCGCGTCTGGGAGAAACGAAATTATACTTGGTGCTGTGCCGGTGAAAAACTAAATGCAGCGCTGCCTTCTTATGTAACTCTACAGCTGTGAAATGATATTCCAAGTTCCACTGTATCTTGTCAGTCATCTGAAATAAATGCGCTTCTAAAATTGGAGAAACTCGTAATCATTTCCCGTTTGAAATGAGAATTCAGACAACTTAATACGGCCGTCTTCGCATTTTTTTTCCCTCGCACAGCACGCACCTAGTCATAATGTCGTATTTGCCAACGGAAGCCAGACAACTCGTTAGAATTAGATTCTTTGTGTACCAAGGAAAACTACTCTGTTACACGGATAATAACGCAACCTGCTAATCTACGGTGCATGGAGCTCATTAACACAACCAACATATCTTTCATATCGAATAATAGATCGTTAAGGTCGATAAGCAGGGTATTGTTCCTCGCCAGCGACGCGAACCACGTGGACCTGTCATCGAGATAACGTTCCTCCGGGCGCTAATTTACGCGGTGCAAAATTTCTGACGCGTGGATGAGGCATAAATTAGAAAACCTGACGTTTAAAGCGATACCAAAACGGAGAACCAGTCTGGCGACAAAGTGGCAGCTAATTTCTATTCTACAGCACGATTTTCTGTTTGCCTTGTAACGATTAATAGACTCGTTAATCGATTCGTCCTAATTAAGCCTCTACAAATAATAGAAACCTTCACACGTGGAACCAATTGTGCTCTTTTATCTGTTCTACAATGAATTCCTACTTGCCGAGCAAAGTATCACAGCTCGCGAACAATAAAATAACGCACCTTTAACCCAAGTGTAAAAGTGTTACACGCTCAGTGAGCATAGAAAACCTACTAACCAACGATTATACGTTGTGTCAGACCTCGATACGTATTAGAAGCGATTCACACCGACGAATATTCCACCAAGGACACTCCTACGCCACTTTGCAGGGACATCTCCATCGACGGTGCACGATCCGCGCCAAGTCGGCCGCGAATCAGCGATAGGCGTGGATCCAGCTCGCAGGAGGAGAGAGCTTTCAGCCTCGGGAGCTTAAAGCTTGCACGGGGACGATCATTTTTAATCACGCGGAGACAGAGAACGGGAGGGTGAGGGAGGAAGGGTAGGAACGGGAGAGAGTGGCGGCGCGTGTACCTGTGTGCAGGCGTTTTGTGTTCCCTCCTTTGTCGCGACGACGCCATTGTTCCCCGCGATTCTATAGGATCGCGCAGTGTCGGGGTCCTCCGCGAATTGTTTTCTTCGCGAGTCTTGCGCGAGATTCCCTCGGTGTCCTAGGCACGATCGTGTGTCCACTTTCTTCGGGATTACGGGGGGGGACCTATCCCCCGAAATCTGCCCCGTGGCCCTTTTGTTCGTGCCTCGACGTTGCTCGCGGTATTCAATTCAATTTTCAGGGAAACCCTGCGTCTCGCGTTGCCGCGCTTCCGACCGGAGACGCGACGGGAACAATTGGCAAAGTACGCCGACAGATGTAAACCGAGGCGAACAGAGATGTAAATTCAACGCTGCGTGGTGATTCGTTTTCAGAGACTGCACTCTAAGTGGTCTAATCGTGGTGCATTTTTCTAATGGAACAATTCATGGATATATCTGTACGAGAAGAAAGTGTCGGAGCATCCCACGATTTTCCTGAAACGATTTTCCCCACGATGTTATTCTGCTGGCCGGACTCAATTACTCAGAACTCATCGCGAGGACACCCAGACGCAAAGCGACGATCCAGCCTCGTTCCCAGCATCGATCGCCGTAATTCCCCTTCACGCGCTGGTGTCCGTCCTTTTCCTCTTTTCCTCGCCCATCGTCTAAAATACCCGGGCGCATTGTTGCCCGGTAAAAACGCACGAGTAACGCCACGCACTCTCACAATGCAAAACAGAGAGCGAGAGGACGCGTGTACACACACAGAGAAGCCTGCACGGGCACGTCGACGGAGGGAAGAAAGAGGAAGAAAGAGGGGGAGGGGGCGAGGTAGAAAGAAAATCGACAAAGAGGAGGAGGTGGTGGATGCGACGTGTAGGTAAGCGCGGTGTGTACAAACACGGTGAAACAGGGATGCAGAGGCATCGCGAGGGCGGAGGAGATAGAAAGGGATGGGAGGAGGAGACTTGAGAAGGTTGGAGCGAAGCTTTCATCGTAATGAAGTATTTCTGCCCGGTTCCCGTAGCTTCTCTCTTCGTCCTCCGAGGTTCTTTCGCGTGCGTTAAAGAAACGACTTGTCGGTTTTGCGCGCTCATCGACGTTGAAGCGAATAGAGTACGCCGGGGGAGAGGGAGGGAGAGAGAATATTCATCCTCCCGCGAGGCGAAGGACAACCCTATTTAACCCTTCGAGGCCGTGGTACCGAGCGTTTTCTGCGCGCTTCCCTCCCCAACGGAGCCGCGTCGATTTCCCTTCTTCGCGCGTACAAGTCAGCTTTCTCAAGCTTTCAAATTGATTCGTCGTTTTCTGGCTTATCTCGGTAAACCGAGGGGCTCGGTGTCGACACGGGGAAGCGTTTATTTTCACATTTTTTAAGTGTTATTTAATTCGGTACAATCTAAACATCCCCTAATAGAGTGAAGACAAAACGAAGGGAAGAACTAAATTCATTTACCTACCAAAGGATAAATTTAAATTGCCTCGCAGCGTGCAAGTCATCATGCACAAGCAGCCCAATCGATTCTTATTCAATTAACAGCCAACCCCTAAGTCGTCTCGCTGGAAATACGACCGACGAGACTGAACAACCCCTCCCACGCGTCGAATCTACTCCAAGGAACGAGAGTCTCTCGGCGAGTAGAGAAAGGGCGCCGAGCAGAGAGGATCGAAGAAGTTTTCGAGCACGGACGCGTCGGTTACAGGAACATCCAATAACCAGATTAGCTTCGACCATTTCCCAATGGACCGCTTACCCGACGCAAACCCTCCCTAGATGCACCCTCAATCTCGGTTCCGTTATAGTTTTCGCTCGGGAGGATCGTGAAACGTGTCCGACTACCCGACTGCAAGATAAACGCGGACGGTCATCTGCTAATCGACGTCGTAAAATTGGCATTGGACGCACGACTATCGGTGACGTTCCATCAGTACCGTCCACGTCAAAGGAAGTCCTTCGGAATTACACGCGCGTTTCGCGCGACATATCGAGTCGACGAGGAAGAGTACCTGGCGAGGCACTGACACCTTGACTGCAATATTAATTATAGCTGCTGTTTGATTGCATTGATTCTAGGCTTGGAAGACAGCGTAGCTCGACTTGGACAGATAAGAATCCGTAGGGGAGACCGGGGCAGGTTGTAACCAGGGTTGCTACCTTATCAGCATGTAAATCCCGGAGTGCCGCACATTTCAACCAGGAGATTCGAATATAAACCCGGAGATGAAAAAGCAAAAAAAGTTTTGTTCTCGAATATCCGGAAAACAGATATGCAATTTTTTTACCACTATTCCTACCACGAACCGGTCAAAAGACCGTTTTTAAAATCTCGATTAGAATTTCCTATATACAACGTAATTGAATCGCCTTTAAACTTCACGATTTTGCCTCAAATATACGTATAATACATTTTTGAATATTCACTTCTTATTTTATTGTTTATTTTCTGAGAAAAATTTGTAGTCTGCCTTACCTAACGCGACCGGTCAAATGACGTGAAATGTGTCGGTAGGAATAGTGTTAAGCTCAATCAATTCAGAATTTAAAATTATCTGTTTTTTAATTAATACCTTTTATTGTATATAAAATTGATACCATTGTATAATACCACAATTTCTTATTATCTTTTTTTTTCTACAACCCGGAGATTTTTCCAGTAAAACTGGAGCCCGGAGATTTGCTTCAAAACCCGAAGTCTCCGGGGAAAAACGGAGAGGTAGTAATCCTGGTTGTAACACGGGGTAAATTGTAACATAAGTAAAATGTTTTGGACGATAAATCTGGTAATCCACAGCATGCGAGATCTGTTCGACGATATTAGCACCTACTGGACGATAGAAGGTCCATAGCTGTTGCAATGCGAGTCTGTTTATTAATTTCATCTGTAACAGCGTCAGTGCTAGTATCGAGTTATTTTTCCAGTACAAAGAGCTACCTGCAATGTTAGCGAAATATAGAAACACACGTCCCAAGAATAAGGCTCACGTCTGGAATCGTCGGACAGTGTAAACTTCATTTTATTTGGTCTTCAATAACGTTATATTAGGTTGCTACGAAAGCTGTGTCCGTTTCTAACTACAGCCGAGGAATTCCTATCCCCGGCAACACATTCTACTCAGAATTAAATTGTATCCCGACCAGCCAGACTTCCCTACACTTTGTAGACAACGTTCTACAGCAGAAGTCGCTTTCAGAAGCGATAAATTCGTTACTTTATATCCAAAGAGATGTTGGTGGACGCAAAATTCTCTAGCAGAATTTTCGTCCAACAAGAGAGTTTGAAATTACCATTTAGAAGCCGTTTCAGACCAGCTCATGACCGGCCGTTTGCTCAGGCTTGGCAAACACCGTCAACTTTCAGTCGGCCGACTGTTCAGTTGGATCGGAACCGCGCGTGCATTCAACTAGTTAGTCGGACAACTAAAAAGTTTGCACTCCGTTGCAAACCGTGGACAACTAAATGCTCGGTCAACTGCGGTGCAGCGTTTGGATCTGAGCGCCTACGCGTGTCACAAGCGCGAATAATAATCGAGCGGAGCACGTGTCTCGCTACCGGGTCCCGTGTAATTTAATCGCTAGCGATTCTTAATAAGTTAATCGACTCAAGTAGATTACCAATGCGCGTCGAATCCTTATGCTCCTCTATAAACAATTTTACAAACGATATTTTAAATCGAAGAAGCAAAGGACACGCTTCAAACAAACATCAATTATCTTCTTGACCATTAAGTAAATAAGTGGATGAAAGTACCAAGCTTCCACGAAATGAAAATAACCAAACAACGAAGGTACAATCCTCAACAACTACCTCTCACGACCAAACACCCTATTTCCACCAAACTACAATACGTTACACCCTCTGGCGTCTCCAGCCCCCTGCGTCAGCGCGGAACCCTCTCGCGAGTTAACATTTCTCCCCGGAAACCGCGAGAGGAGTGACGGAAGAAAGCGGACCACGGCATTCCACGCGAGATTCCAGCGAACGAGTCGAGAGTGCTCTCTGCAGAGTACATCGGTTCCTCGGATCCTTTTGTCGACGTTCGGCGACGGGGGTGTGGGGTGGCGGAGGGTGGTTCGCACGGAGGAAGGAGCGATCGCGATGGAGGAGAGTCGCCGAAGAAGAGAAGCGGGTGGGTGGGTGTAGCGGGGTTGCAGGATGAAATTTGCAAATGCTCGTACAAGCCAGCGACGAGAAGGGGGAGGGTTGGGGGGTTGTAGGTATACATGAAGCAGAAATATACGGGAGCGCCAGGGATATGGCGGTAAAAGAGCGACGAAAAAGTGTCGCTTCGACAAAGGGTGCAAGCTGGAGAAGAGAAAAGGGGGTGGGGTGGGGGTGGACGAGGGAAAGAGGGAACACGCGAGGCAGGGGGTGGAATCCCGCGGCGGAGGGAGGTGGGCTCGAGCGTGCGCGCATCATTTTTGCCGGGGAGCAGGCACTTCCCTTATTCGTCGTCGCCGGGGGAACGGGAAACGGGGGTAGAAGAGCCGTGGCGAGGAAGAAAATGACGGATAAAGAAGAAGCTCCGTGGGGCGAGCCGCGGGAACCGGGGCTTTGTCGATTCCCGGGTATTTAACGGAAATACCGGCCGGAATACCTTCGTCCCCGTTCGTCTTTATCCCCCTTTCTTTTTTCCCTCGGTACACCCTGTCTGTACACCGCGAGTAGCGAATAATTCGAGCATGTGTCGAGCCGCCGGACCGCCGCGCAAAGCCAGGAATTTTGAAAGGGGAATGAATCGCGACGAGGAACCTCGCGCAGCCTGCTATTTCAGATTAAACGACCGTGCGTGTGTTCGAAACGGGATCATCGTCCCGTTTGATCGTTGAAAACACGATTAACGCTGCGTTTCTTTCTCGGCCATCTTTCTGGCGAACGAGCTTCTTCTGTTTCATCGGACGGGAAACATATTCTTTGAGTGGGTACTGTTTGATATGCCTATAAACTGAATTTTAACTGTGTTCGGGCGGCTGAGAGTTGAGCGTGTTACGGAATAAGGCAATAAAATTTAAATGGTCCCCTTTGACGGTGTCGCGGTTAAATTATCGCAGGTTTAATCGTACTGTGCCTGTCGTATACTTAACAGTAAATGATCCACACGCGGGTAATCTGAATTGCGCTCAATTAGCGCAAAGGAGGCGATTCCTCGTGGTAAAGAAACAAGTAAAGAGTATCTGCACACAGAGTAAACAAAAGAATCTTCCACGAGGAATCACCACCCTTCTAGTTGTGCCTCGATTTACCAGACAACTTGTACAAATTGAAAGCTAGGACTCACCGAGCCTTTTGGAGATCTCGCTGTTGTGCATCTTCGGGTTCTCCTGCGCGATCTTCCGTCGCTGGAGCCGGGACCAGACCATGAACGCGTTCATCGGCCTCTTAATGTGCTCCACCTGCGGCTTCTTCGAGGTCGGGCCGAGAGGGCTGCCGAGACCAACCCCCATGGGGCCGACACCCGCGCCACCAGGAGGCGACGTACCCGACATACCCTGCATACCGCGCAGGGTCTCCGTGAAGGAGCCGTCGCACATGTTGCCGCCGGCTCTGTAATTAAACGCAGCCACCAATTAGTAACCCCAGCGGGCACGTTAATGGGACACGCCCACGTGAAAACAGCCCGCGACGACCTCGAGTCCGAGTGACCCGAGGAGAGCACACCTCGAGGGCATCGTCGAGTGCTCTATTGTTTCGACACACCGAGAGTCTCACGTAACAGCCACGCATGCCGTCGGAGACGGACCCGTCCAACCCTCTGATTTACGACCTCGACGACGTTATCTGGGATACTTAGCCTCCCAACTGTAAATCGTGGGAGCTAGTGGACGCTGAAGATCCTTCGCCAGGTGTAATCGAGATCGTTTTCGAGATGGGGGTAGTTTTCTGGGATTAGGTTGGCGGAATTCTTGCGGGATTATGGGAGCAGTGTGAAATTAGAACAGTTTGAGGTTGGAACGTAGTGTTCTTGAATATTTCTTCAGAGAGTAAAGAGTGGAGAGCAATCAAGCTACTAAATTAATCATGTGCAAGCAAGAATCAGTCACGGGGAAAGATATGATAAAGTGTGTAAAACGTTAATGAAATACTCTGCAAAGTGCAAAGTTTATTTACGTTATAGAGTCTCAAAGAAGCAGAAAAATCTGAACGATTCCCTATAAACTTTTCTACATTATAAGATCTCCATGTACAGCTTTAATTAAACGTTCAATAAAAACACTATTGTACCATGGAATTAAAGTAATCTCAGACTATCTTCACGATGTGACCTGACATCTCAATTATTTCGATCCCCTTAATTACCCGGACAATTTCCTGCCACCGAAATCCTGACGATAAAGTAAATTTGAAGCGGTCGCATGGTGATTTCCATAACGCACGCATTCCTCCGCCTAGGGGTGGCTTTTTAATTGTGCGCCAACGACACGCAGAAGAAGCGAGCGAGGGCACTCGTGCAGCCACTCCTCACGGTCCCGGTAATTGCTTATTCGTTTCCTCTTTGATTCACAAGCAAATTAATCTTATCCTTTTCTCGTATCAAAGCCATTAACCAATCTCGCCACGTTCCTGCCCTCCTCTCGCTCTTTCTCCCTCCTCCACCGTCTTTTTAACCCTAAATGTCACCCTTCGTTTAGGGTTTCTCCCTCTTTCACCATTCATCCTCCTCCTTTCCTTCCCGGAACCTCGACTCTCTCGTTCTCCGTCTACGTTTCTCCTCTCGAACTAATACAATTACGCGGATCTCTCCTTGAGCATTCATTAAGAGAAAAAAACCTGTAGTGGTTGAGGGAGTTAACCCCCGGGGGCGGTAGTTACGATTTTGTAGGGTTAGAATCACCCTCGGGCCACCCTCGAGTGTCATTCAGCCTGGATTAATAGATACGTTGGTTAGCGACGATGGTGGGGCACGAGAGGGGGTGGGTGGAGGGTGGAACACCAGCGTGGTTGCTGACGAGAGACCCCAAGGGTGCTCGGGGGTGGTTCACCGTGGAGAAAGAGAAGATGCTGGAAGTAATGGCTGTTGACAACGAGCGACGGGGGATTAGGAAGTGCTAATTGAATGTTTAGGCCCCGGCTCGAATGGCGCACGAGTCTGCACGCAGCAATTTATTGCTCTCCATTCGAGGATTTCTATCGTGACAGTACCGCCGACGGGATTCGAAGGATTCCTCCATGGTACTTGAAAATAGTCCTTGGCGATTTGGGGGTTCAAACGGGCAGGAACGTGAGAATAAGTCGCGTTACGTTTTAATCGGACTTGGGGGTAGCGAAATCGATGCAACATCTTTTGTGGAATTAGTGACGAAGACGGGTGGTATTAGGTTTAAATGATTCTTGCAATATCAGTTTTGGGAAGCAAAACTTGTGAAGAAGCGGAAGGAAATTCGTGTTAACAATGAAAAATGTTGTTTCTTTTAAAATATATGGGGGATGAATAGAATTTTGGAGTAGGCAGATAACTACGAATTGATTTTGCTGTAATATTTTCCGCGGTTAATTCTCTGAGCGTCGATGAAGGAATTTTGGAGCAACTATATCACGGACGATGTTGATAAATACCTAACCAGCCGTGTTTACACTCACAAGCGAGGATTGAACTGCTAATATTCTACACAATGTCGTGTTTGGGAGCAGTGAAAAGGTGAAGATAAGGAAATCGGTTCAAAATCTTACAGGCTTAGAAACTACGATTACGCAGATGTTCAAAAGTAGGTACTTAATGCTAATAAAGATTTCTCATGTGTACTCTTCACGATTGAATGGATTAATGAATCGTTCAAAGACTAAACAATCAACGCACAAACTCGTTTGCCTTCTAAATTAACCGAAACTTTCAGACCAAACTACATATTTCCAATGAACATTCAAATACACTACATATAAATATATGCTAACACTAGCAACTGTCAAAATAACCAAAGAACATTGTCCGCCGAATCGATTGCTAACTTCTCCCCTCTCTAACCCTCAGATAAAACTGCCACCTCGCTCCAAATTCAAAATTCCAGTTCTCCAAACTGAACACAATTTCACCACCCAGGAATTCTCACCAGAAACGACTCCCAAAAACCTCCCACCTTCAAACATTCAAACTCCACACCCCACCCTGAGGATTCAACAAGTATCCGCGGAAAAAGAATACATCCAGATCGAAAGACTCACCTCATAAAGTGGCCGGCGGCTCGTTGGTGCAAGTCCAGGTCAATTTTGCAGCCGTGGTTGAGACTCTCGTCTCACCAGGTCCTGGACGATACCGTGGAGAAGTTTCGCGACGCGGCGAACGAAGATCGAAACGAAACAACCAACAACAACAGCAGGTCACTGCACTGTCATACCAGCCGATCCACTTTTTGAGTCTCGCTTTATCACTGTGTTCCACCGGGCACTTTTGTCGTACGGAGCTAGCGATCAGACGCCCGCGTCGCGAGACCGGACCCGCTCGGACGACGTCATGTTCGTGGGAGCCATAGCTAGCGTCGGCGACGAGGGTGGCGGACTCGCATGTAACCGGAATAACGAGGGTATTTCGCGATCAAGGACGACACATGAGGATGAACACGGCGCGCACAGCGTTCAATGTGCCTTCGCGGACGATAGTTTTGGGAGTGTGCACGCACGACCCGTCGCCCCGAGCCGATCCACGGATTCCCTCGCGCCAGCGTTCCCCCTCTGCCGCAGTCGAAATGAGAAAAGAGCGAGGGGGCCAATAGCAGAGCTCCGTGGGCGGTGGGTACGAGGTAAAAGCGGTATCGCTCGGCTCTCCCATTGGTCGGGGATCCGAGGCCGTCGATAACAAAACCGACCTGCGTTACCTCACCACCCCTCGCCACGATCAATCGCTCCGTCTCCCTCTGTATCTCGTTTTTCCATCCCGACTCTTGTCCACCCTCCCGAGTTTTCCTTGTTTCGCCATCCTCTCCGCGAATTCGCGACCACCGCGCGAAACATCTTCCGATGATAAGCGATACATGGTCTCTTTCACCTTCTTGTCGCTGCGAAAGGCTTTTGGAGCCATTCGACAGCAATTTTTTGGGTCGATTTTTTTGGATGATTTTTTAAGTGATCATGGTGAACGTGGATGGAGGAGAGCGTGGGAGATTTGAACGAGACGTTCGTTACTCCTTGAGCTGAGAAAATGTTTCTATCCGTGGGTTGCGTTGTCTTAAATTGGGCTAATTTAGGTAGCTGCTCGTTAGTCCTGGGAAAGTGTATTTAAAATATGTATCCTGGAACGAAATCCTTTCGTCTTCTCTTGTTGAAGAAGAATCCTCTTGCGGGTCAGGGTTAATAGTAGATTGATTATTCCACACTTTGCCATTTTGCATTGTAGAGTAGCCTTAATAAGGGTTTGGAGATATACGAAGGGAATCCTTCGAACCTGCCGACTCCAAAACAATCAGCAATTCGATTCGGACTGTTTCGACTCCGAAATTATGAAGAATCCGCGCGAAGAAAATGTGGAAAGGCTCCCCGGAAGCCAGTCCTCCAACCCCCACTTTGGCAGCGCGCGACAAGTCGAATTTCCCAGCAATAATTTCTCCATCCTCCGCGATAATGGAGCCCCGGCCTGTTCGCGTCCATGTAATACACCGCGTTGCATCGCGCACCAGCGGATACTCGTTGGGGGTGGGTCATGCCTCCAAGACGAAGAGGGAGCGAGAGGAGGAACGCGGGGGTGTGCGAGCTAGAGCCAGGTAGAGCTGCCACCTCCACCACCGACCACGGATACCAACTGATCCAGCCCATGCGTGGTGGGGACGTAGCTGAAGAAGGTGGGACGTCGCGAGATGGTGGCCGCTGGTATTGCCGAGTCGAATTCGAAAGAACGCTGCTAAGAATGGAAATAAGAAAGTGACTTCTCTCTTCGATACCACTCACTGCCTCCCCCTCCACTACAACCCCTCTTTCGGCTCCCCCCAGACCCTCTCCACCGCCAGCCGGGCTCCTCTCTTCCCAGCGGTTGTTTCCTCTCGCTTCCACCAGCAAGAGGACATTGTGCTCCACTCCTGTGCAAAATGGTAGCTCGCGGCGTTTTGCTCTTTTAAGCGGCTAGATGGGGGGTGAAGCGGAGCTTCCACACCCCGTGCACCCCCCGTTGCCGCGGGGTTAACGTCGATAGGTGGTCTATGAGACGCGCTAATTCGCGGAAACACGCTCATTTGGCACGAGTGATGCAGCACCTGTTCGCGATTCCGCACGCCGACTGCCTTCTTGGGGGTGATTTCGGAGGTTGAGAAGGTTTCTCGGTACGGCGGCTTGAATGGGCAACAGTTCTCGCCCGGGAGCAAGGAGCAGCTTACGAGCTGACGGGATTTTCGAGTCACAGCGCATTTATTAGTTGAATAATTCTATCGCTCGCTAAGTATTTGGATCTCTCTTCGCATATGAATCGAGTGACCGGGGATGTAAACACTTCGAATGAATTTCAATTTCGAGCATCGACAATGTACAGACGGCCCAAGTGACGGCAAGTACGATTCATCGATTCCGCCGTTTCCGCGTGTCGGTGAAAAGTGGTTCGAACGTAAAATGCCTGTGATTACAAAAGAATTCATAGACCGTCCGGTTTTCTCCATAGACACTCGATTACACCCTCCCTCGACCATCGATCGCCTCTTGTTTATTCTCAAGTGGCAATGAGGGTGCCTCGTCAACGGGGGGTTGATCGAGTTTCGGCTGGCCCCTCTAATCTGATAATTCCATCGCCTCTGGTCGTTTTCCGTGCAATCGACGTCGCCGACGAGTCCTCGCAATTTGCACGGTCATGTAAATACAACGATTTTACTTGGAACGAATTACACGCGCGACGGATTTCGGTGCATTAAACGGGATGAGTCGCGAATTCCCGACGCACCGAGTTAGCCAATATGCTCTTTTATAATATACAAGTGTAACGCTCGTGCACGCTTTTTTTCGCAACGCTCCCCGCGCGTATCGCGGCGTAAGAGCATAATTTGCTTGTAATTCCGGTGGAAAATTGCTGCGCGCCGCCGTTGGCAGCGACACAAGCGATGGCCATTGAATTGTTTGCATGCCGCTTGGAGTAATCGCGTCGCGGAGTGTGCGTGGACGTTAAATGAATTTCAACACGCTTATTCTCCTTCTGGAGCAAAGCGCGAGGCGGACGTCCAAGAAGACAGTTTGGAGTCGTCCGAGGTGAAAGGCTTGTTTTTTAAGAGACAAGGCTATTAAACTAACAGAACCGCACGGAAGAAGGACGAGCATTTTCGCGCTGATGAGGACACTCGGCCTCACTGTTTATCGCTGAGAAGATTTATTTCCCCCGGGCAGAGCCGCACGTGCTGACTCCCCGTGCACCGGCCAGGGTGCGTCGATATTGTTGTACGCGTCGTGGAACATGTAACGTATGAATATCTAATGCACCCCATCCACAATTAAATTCGGACAATATGTTTTGTTTCGGGGAGGGGCACCACCCTCGAAACAGAGGGGTCTGCCGGGCCAGGTTCTCCCTGCTTCACCCCTCGGGATCCTCGACGTTGAATAACGCCCTAAGTGTAAATCTCACGCTGTACACGCCGATATGACGAGAGGCGATAATAACTTTCGGGGCGAATCAGGGCAGACCGCAGCCTCTGCCGCTCGTCGAGTGAAATTCAACACGTCGAGGAGCGCAGAAGAAGGATATCCCTCTTATTAATGGCCCCGCTTGAAGCCTCAAGAATGTAATTTATCGCCACGCGAGTTCCTGATAGCGTGGAGTAAAAGTGCTCGAAATGAATCGCCGAGGAATTGATGCATGCGATGAAGCTCCTCGGAGTGGAATTCGGGATGCCTAGAAGGTAGCCCTGATATCTGGGGATCTGCGTTAAGGGAATAATAATAAATCGAGTGGAAGCTGTAGACGGGACTACCCGGTGATTAGGAACTGATAGGCGAGATATTGACGAGCTCGAGGAAGGAAAAGATCATCCTTTTATCGCGAAGCACCATGCCAATCGACTCCGACAATGTCCACGGCAGCAGCCACTCGGTCCCAGATACATCACCATCTCTGTGGAGTCTAAAGACTGTTGCCTCACCTGGCAGAGGTTCGTAGTTGGCCGTGGAAGGTGGGAACAACGATTGTCTCGAACGGTTCCTGCAGATTTGTGGTGATGAGTCGGATCGTAAATGCGCGCCTGCTGCGACACAAAGGACGGCCACCAGCTTGTGCAGCAGGATGATCTCTTTAAACGAGCCTGACGCGAGATCCAACTGTGTCGGGGCGGGAGGACTCTGTTTAAGGGAAATGAAAGAATATTTTATTGGCCCCCGTTGTCGGTCGACTTAAGGGTCGGAGCGGGCCGAAGGGTGCTAGGAAACAGCGGTGGAAATGGTGGCCGGGGCTCCACCTTCGTCGGCGAGCAGCTGATCTCCATGGAATCGACGATCGTCGTCTCCCTCCGACGGGTACGGCCTTGCCTTTCGGCATTGTCTTTCTGTTTTGCAGAGGAGCAGGTGTCGCGAAAGATAAGCACAATGGGCGACAATGGGCGGCCACCGGTAAAACTTTGCTCGGCCAAAAGGCTGGTGGGAATTGTCGGCGCGCAGCGGGTCGTCCTTTTTGGCCTATTGCCGACCGGTGGCTTGCTTGTTTCCTCCTTTACAGAGCCCGCGAGCGAGTAACTTGGGTGGGTAACAGTTTAATAAAAATGAGCGGTTTCGAGAGTTTCCTTGCGAAACGACGACCCCTGGGGACAGGGAGTCTGCTTGGTGGCTTGGCCACTTCGAGGAACCATGGCATTTTCAATTTCAGTGGGGACTTAGCGGAGGCCAGAGTTTAGGGAAGGCTGAAGATCCTGTGGTTTGGAGTTAGCCACCGTTAACGATGCGAACTCGTCAGAGAGCTATGAATATTCTAATTCCCTTGTAATCTGTTTAAATGCTTCCTAATGGCCACCAGCTCTACAACACAATCCTTCATGGGGAGCCAAGTAAATCGTTTAAATTCTTTCTGTCAAACAGCAGGATTCACCACCGCGTCCATCGACGTCCAAGCATCCCCGTGCATCAATCATACTCCATTGGCGAAATCTCCATCAGCGCGATCATCGGCAATCCTTGCAACCCGCCAGATTGACGCAATGTAACCAAACTGAAAGACCGGGACCGCGTCACGTTGTTTGCAGAAAATCACCTCATTGTCCCGGTAGCTGGTTGAGCCGTTGTTCAGCAACGGCAGAATAATCGTGCTCCTCGTGGCCTACAGGTGTTCCGGGGCTCGTGGCCCCGGCCAAGCCGCAAATAATTAATAACAGTCGAGCGACAAATCCCGGGCGCAGCGGCGTGTAGCCATCACGCTGGAACAAAACCGAACAGGAGGGCTAATGCCCGGCTAATGCTCGCGCTAAGCCCTTTAAAAGCGTCCGACGGAGGCCCCGGATCCACTCTGCCACCTACTTACATGCGAATTTGCACCTACAAAGGCCACGGCCCCCCCTCCGGTGCCGCCGTCGCCCCCGGGGATCGAATGTTGACGTGTTTTTCTCGAGCACTCCGCGGGACACGAGTGGATCGTTAAAGAGGTCAATCTGCTGGAAGGGAACTGTCGCCATTATCCCTATTATGACGGCCCTCCAATTAATTCTGCAAGGAGAATCACGCATAATGGCGAGCGGTTTTCCGAGCAGCGAGCCGGTTTTCGAGGCTCTTACTTTGCCGGCTGAAAGGGTGGGAGGTGGCTCTTCGGGGGGAGGTTAGAGGGGACACTGAATTGGTAAATGATGGGCTTCGAATTGAAATGACTGAGGTGATCGACAAGGACACCAGATTTCTAGTATTGGAGGGGGTATTGAGAGACTGGTCTTGTAATTGTTCGCAGCAGGCCGGTGGTTATTCGACGCACTGATTGCCAAACCATCTCCAACCACCCCCGTGTATTTCTACAGAAAGAGATTACGGAGGATTAGCCGAAGGATCGCGGTTCGCGCCAGCAGAAGAACCATCTCCTCTTAACGGGTAGGATAGACGACAAGGAATTCTCGTTTCCCCTCATCGGTCCCATTTTCCTCGCGTTTCGACGAAAGGGTGGGCGGACGGGGGCGGTGGAGGCAAGTTCACCTATTTTCGCGGTACGGTGCGCGAAGAAAAGGGCCGTGCTTGCATCCCGAGGAACACAATGGGGACGCGAATAAACCAGACGAATGGCGACGACGACGGCGACAATGACGGAAAAAATCTTCGCCTCCCCCATCCCACCTACCCCTCTTTCTCGCCCCGCGCTCTTTCGTGATACGTGGAATTGATGGATGAGAATACCGACGACACGAATACAGAATACACCGCCGGTTGGTATTCCCAGCGCGGAATACACGACGGCTCTCAAGCTTTTAGCCCAGGCAAATAAATCGCGGGTTGCGAGGAGGCGACGTTCGTGGATAAATTCCCGTCTCTCTTCTCTTCGGCTCTTCCACCCTCCTTTCTCTCCCTCTTTCCTTTCCCTCTTCTACGCGCCGTGACACCTTACGGCCCTGACGTGTGCCGCCTACTCGAGAAGAATTCCACATTTGTGTATGCCGAGGTGGCTGGATCCATCCGTCGGTGGTCCGTCGAATTTTCCGCGAGAAAAGCTTTCTGTGTACCGAGGGTGTTGCCGCCACGCGACGCTTGCGAAACTTTCTCTCTTTATCCGTGCCGAATTCGGGGCGTTGCGCGACGATATCGAGACGCGTGGCGTTTGCGAAAGCAGTTTCGGCGGCGTTCGGGTGACAGAGCTGCTGGATGAGTAGGGTTGGAGTCTTAAGAATCGAGGGGGTGTTCTAAGGGTACAGTATTGTGAGTAGATTATCTGATTGGTCCGAGTTACTTGTCGGATCTACGCTCTTCTCGTTTCGGGGTAGCTTGAATGAAAGTATAATGGACTTTGTGTCGAGACTCGATCAGCGGCGACAGTAGTTCACAGATTAGGAACCTAGGCTTTCGTACACAGCTATCTCGTTTAAGCAGCGAATTATCCCCAAACACCTAAACTCAGAGTCTGGAACATGAAATCCAGTAGCATCATCGCAGAACGATTCATCCATTTCGTAGTGTTTAAGGGGTAACACCACTCTAGGATCCATGTTTTTTTTTTTGCTTAAACCGTACTTTAGAAAGGAAGGAAGAGACGAACATCGACCTAGATGGCCAAATGTATGGTGCAGGCATCGCAGATTAAAGAAAAACAAAAATTTAAAGGATTAAAATGTTCATAAAACTTTAAACGCGTTTTTCTCGAAACCACTTTTTTCAAACTGGGAGGACGAATTTCTCGGAAACTATCGCATGAATCGATTTGAAATTTTGACAGTAGCTTTACAACAATATTCTCTTTGGAAGTACGTAGCCGTTTTTTGATTGAATGTAAACTTTCTTTTTTATAACCAATTTAATGCTCATTGTTAGGGCAAAAAATCGATTTATTTCTTTACAACTGCACCACTTCCACAAAAATTGATTTAAAAAAAAACCCTACGTACTTCCAAAGCCAATTGTATATAGATTATAAATTTTTTTTATTTTTTGTTCCACGACTCATACATGCCGAGAAATCCGTTCTCCCGTGGCGGTGTTTTCACAAAAGCTGTTTCCGACGACGGGCTCTGTCGTCGCCATTTTGTATGAAAATGACACTAAAAAAATTATTTTTCATACTTCAATATGTGTTAAATAAACCCTCTGAAAAGCAATTCTATTCCGTTTGTCACACTCCCAAAATAAATTGTCAAATTTAGGTATTTTTTTCTGCCTCTAGAGTGGTGTTACCCTTTAACATCTGTAAAGCATGGATTTTCCACGTGCAGATTCTTTTACCATTGTACCCAGTCTATGCCAAGCCTGAACACTGATCAAACTGAATCTAAACCTACGCATCGATGACAAAGACCTAACCTCGTTAAAAATATTGCCGGTCATCTCACAATTTTACTCAACATTCACGCAAGTAGAATCCTTCGTCTGCGATCCTTACAATTTCCATAACTTCACCGTCATTATCCACAATCCAGGTCCACCTCCGTTAGTCGATGCGCCGCGGACAACAAACTTGCTTCATCGAGGCCGATTTCAATCGTTCTCACGATACACACCCCAGTCGATTTTGCTATTCTAACGATTTCTACCGAATTCAACGGCGCAAACATCGGAACACAGCTTGTTTCCTTATGCATCCCGTTCATCGAGGGCTCTGAGGCGCGGGATAATAAAAGATCCTCGCAGATAAACAAGATAATGATCGTAGCGTACGCTTCTCTGTAATTTCGGCCTCGCTCGCAAACAACCAAGAGAAGGAGAGGCGAATGGAGGCTCGATGCCACGGATCATTGCACGTGGATGGGAGAGAAATCGGTGTCCCTTCGCGAGCAGGTGTATCCCCGTGCATTCACGTCGAGCAGACACGCGCGAACTCCAGAAAGAAATCTCGGATAAGCCGAGTACAGGGAGCTGCTGGGGGATGGCTTTCCTCCTCGTCCATCGGTCACTGGTTCGAGCTCACACGCGGAACCACCATCGGAAGTCCAACGTGTGTCCGTCTTTTTGTGCAACGACGGTTTCCAGGGATCCCCTCGGTCGAAATTAAGCTCGATATCCGACGGGATCCTCTTACCACATTATCGAATCCCGACTGTTCGCCTCGTCCCGCGAACTTCTGTTCCCCTCGGGTGTGTTCTTTGTCGTAGCCACTGTATTCCAAGGACATCGTTCCTTGGCTCCTTCGATTCGAGGACGGCGAGGTGCTCGAAGGATGCAGAGGTCGAGGACCTAAAAAACAACACGGTAAATTTTCAATGCATTTCCTCAACATCGACGAACACCAACATCTGTATAGTAGTTGCTGAAGGTACACACTCTTTTAAGTACGCAGTCACCGATACGCGCTAAAACTCGAACAGCCAGGCTTCGAATTAAAAATGCCGATTTTCCCGGTGCGTACAATGGGCAATTCCGAAATATCCGGGCTGCCGAGCGAGGAACGGTGGAAATGCAAATGGCAGAGTCGCTCGGACCGAACTTTTCCGCGGTTCGTAGCGTCGTAGCGTCGAACGAGGAAAACCGCGGGCAGAGTGCATCGCGGCTGCACGACAACAAAACCGTCCCGGTTTTACGCTTTCATCGGTTCCGTCCACGTTCGCGTTTCCCATTTTTTTTTCCACCCTGGATCGGGGAAAATCCGATTCAAGGGGCAGGGCTCTGTGTGCGCGCGTGTGCATGTGTGCGCGTGCAAGTTCGACGCATCTCGGGACATCTCATTACGCCCGAAGAAAGGAAGTCGAAGCCACCGAGAGATCCGCATCACGGCGGTAGCTGAAGGATCTCCCACTGTTATTTAGCCCGTGCACAATGGACGGGCCGTCTGCTATCCGATTGTTTGGTACATTTTTTTTCCTTCCCACAAAAGGAGAGACAGGGGGGAGCGGTGCACGCCGGCGAACAAGGAGGGAGTCAAGCCGAGTCAGTCGATCACCAATTGACTGACGTTATCGGGCCATCTTCCAGATTAGGAAGATTGCTTAGGAAAAGGCTGCCCTAGGATATACGGTGTCTTGCCTTTATTCCTGGAAATCGGGCTATTGCTTCTCGATCGTAATTCGAGGCCAAGGGGGAATGACGAGGGGGAGGTGGCTGGCAGAGATTCGGGGTGCAATCTGGGACTCTTCTTGGAGTACGTTGGAAATTCTGTCGTCGGAACTGATGGGGAGACAGGACAATTTCGATAATGGGACGCTCACTGTTCTCGAATCAGTCGTTCCATATTTTAGATAAAGAAACGCATGATGGGGGATCTCACGGTAATTGGTTTCTTTGCACTCGGAAGAAATTCTTCGATAGAAACATTCGTCAGTTTCCACAACTCGATACTTTAAGGGGGTTCTCTGCCTTGATGGACGAAAAATGATGCGAACTTTGGGAATTTTTTTAAACACAGTCATTAAATATATTTAGTTGCAGCTTTGTGGCTTCATTTGTCAATCTTTAGGGAATATGAAAAAAAAATTGTATGCTTTGGTTATATCCGGAGTTATGATGCTTCAAATAAAACGTCTTATAAAAGTCATATGCGCATTGTTAACATAAAATCAGCCGTTGTAGTTGTCTAAAATAGAAAATTTAAAAAATTGTGTAATGTGTATGAGTATGGCTATCGCCCGAACTAGATTAAATGGTAAATACTCATAATTAAAGAAAAGGCAGCGTGTAAAACAGACATCGATTTCTGCAAAAAAAATTTGTTGGTTTTAAGTCGTAGAAGTCTAATCTTGAAAAAAACCGACTTAGTTTTAGTACCAGCGAGAATGGGACATCTACTGAAGATATATGTCAAGTTTGAAGTAAATCGAGTGATTGATTTCGAGATATCATGTTATCCAATTCGAAAAACGCGTTTAAAGTTTTAGGTACCGTTTCTTTCTAATTAATTTTTTTTCAAAATGTTGCCTAAATACCTATGTGCAAATATAAGCATAAACTTTTCAATTAATATAATTTCAGGGATTCTTTTTCAAAAAATCCCAAATATCGCGATTCAACTGTGCCAAGGTTGAGCATTTGGAACTCTCAGCATCGCGTTGGAACTCGCTTGGTCGCGTAATTTCGACTAGCGAAACAAAGCTCGTCGATAGCGACGGTTAATTTAACGGAAAGAAAGCGCGCGAAACGGCGCGTCGCGAATCGAGCCGCGTGTAAATCCGCGGAAGTAAAGGGATTACGGATTGGATCTTGAACGTTAACCCGTGGATACGGGAGCTACCGATTAAAAAGCGGCAAGGAGAAAGCAGGAGGGGAGTAGGGGGCCTGGTGAAGTTTACATGGAAAACGGTGGGCGTCGAGGACGATCTCCGACAATGGCCCCGCGATCGGATTATCCGGTACATACGTTTGTTGCGTTACGCGTAACTTTAAATCGCGAACCAAGGGGGCATAAGCAACCCCCGAGGTACGGTCGCTCGACTCGCCACAAAGGGGAAGTTATTCTCTCGTAGATCTCTTATCTGCTTCGATCCTACGGGAAAAGCGTGCAACGACCCGGTAAAGTCTTCTCTTTTGCGGCCGCCCCTTTGTGGCTCTACTCGCGGTCTCACCCCCTGCCCGCTCCTGGTTTTTCTAATTTTACTTGACGGGGGATCGGTGGCGATCGGTCGATACGTTCCTCCGTTCATGGGAATGGAAAGTTTGGTGGACAAGTGGACAGATCGAAGTTCAAACATAGCCACCTATGGACTGTGAATACATTACGAATTTTGAGAAGTTGGAAAATGGCTCGAGAAATACCATTATCACCCGTTTCGCAGGCATACTGATTGGTTTCCATTTCCAGGAATGTTGCACTGAAAGCTCAACAGCTTCTACCATCTCGTTATTAGAAAATATAGGGTAATTGTATCTGAAAAAATGCAACTATCTCGAAAAAGGGGATATAGCATGCTTGTATTTTTTATTTCTTATTCTTGTAATTGACATCGAAACGTTTTCTAAACACTACCTATAACATGTGTCTTTTTTATTGTAAATCGATATTCAGATTCAGGGTACGAAAATTCCATTCTAGAAGATATGCCATTAAAAGAGTGGGACGAAAATGAATGCATGCCATGTGGAGAAAAGTATTTTGAAACCTCGAAAAGTGACGATTGGATTAAATGTATGCGTTGCAGCCGTTGGTTTCATGATAGATACTCCAAATACGAGAATTTTTTAGATTTATGTGGAAAACTAAAAAAAAACTAAAATATCAAGTAATTTACTTGTGTATTATACTTTTTATAAGCTACACTTTTTGTTATTTTTTAAGGTCGGTCTCAGCCGTAGTGGGTGGACGATTTTGCTTGAAAATGAAAATAAATATTTAAAATTATCGAACACTATAATTTATATATACCCCAAATTGCTTTGGCTTTGCTTTAATGTGCACAAAACGATAAAAATGTGAAAAACAACGATGCAACAATTTCTATTCCAAAAAATGGTCCAACTCTCCCGGACTTACAATAAGAATCTAAATTAAAATAGGAAATAATTACATCATCCGCCCAATAGACTCCTTTTCGCGAGTTAGAAGATTGCTGTACAGCGATGACAAACCTCGGAAACCTCGAACACCGAAGATAACCACCGAGGTAGCCGCTCGAAATTCCATCATCGAGGATCACAGAAAACATTCGTATCCGTGGAATCTCGGCTCCCCAAGCGTTTCGATAGAAATACCTGTTCCATCGAGGCGTTAACAATCGGCCCAGCGAGGCTGAATGGCTGGACGGCGTTCCCGCCAAAAACGAAAGAAAAGAAGAGGAGATCCCGAAGGCGCCCAGCGGTCTCGCCGAGCGAGCGATGGAATCCGGAATGCGCGTGGGTTTGGATTTTCAGGCCATTAGGCCGTTTCTACCCACCGTAGGACTTGTCTCGTTGGACCAGCCACCCTCAATGAAACTTGACGCCTTCCAAGATCTCTCTTCCCTTCCTTCTTCTCTGTCCTATCTCACTCCTTCTCTCTCTTTCGAGTCTGAAACACGCGCGTAAAACGTGTGGCCAGGGGATGAAAGAGAAAGAAAGGCATCCAAAGAGACGAAGAGGCGAGATTTCGTGCAGGTAGATCGAAGAAGTTCGAGACACAATGAAAAGGCGTTTCGTGTCACGTCGAGAGGGCAGGTGTTAGTCAGCGCCCCGACACCCTCGCATAGAAGGCAGGAACGATGCCTGGACACGATCCAACGATTAATTCTTGCCCCATTTTGCCTTTCATTTCGATGGTTTCTCGATGGGACGGAGGCTTCTGGATCTTTCAGATTTTAGGCATTTATGGGGACTTTCTGAACGCGAAACTTTTCTAACAGGCTACAATACAAATAAAAAGCATCCACATCCTATCATATCGTATTCGCTCATTCATGTTTTCTCTCTGTCAGTTTTAATCCGCTTCTTGATAATCTCTGTATATATTCTCCGATTATTCATGGACTATCGAGTGGGCCATGTTCTCACAATTAAAATCAAATGTAGCAGGTAAACAGGTGGAGGGGCGTTCGGATGCTCACCGGAGGAAACAACTGCGAGCGGTAAAAATGGAACGAGGGAAGCCATGGAATCACTGCCCCATACTGGCGTGTTCCGAATAGGAAGGACAGAGATTTAGTTTTGTATGTAACGTGGCAACAATAAATTCGTCGTGCTGTTAATAAATCCCATTGCCAGCGAGAAGAGAGATTCTGAGCCGCGGCACAAAGGCGCGGATGAACGAGAGGATATAGAGGGCGGCCCCTTTGCAGCATTTATTGTAGGAAGCAAGCTTAAGTATTGTTACCTGCTGCTACTGGCATTGTCACCCCCCCTCCTCTCCCCCTTTCCTTAACGGAATCTCTCCTTTCCTCCATCCTCGGCCTCTTCTTTCTCGGACCGCGGAGAGAACTTTCTTTCACGAATCCGTCGCGGAAACTCGCCACGGACGATCACTCCGCTCGTTATTTTCACGTGGCCGGCCGTTGTTGCGTGAGAATGCTAATTTCCTTCGGCGAAGTGACGTTGCTGAATCCTGAAACTGGGGAGAAACATAAAGTAGGGTAGACAATGGTCGAGATATTGAAAGTTGAAGCTTTTCCAAACACCAGATTTATTAAAAATAATCTCTCTATCATCAAGAGGTGCGGTATACCTTCGGTGCATTTAAGCAATAAAATAAAATTCTATCGTAAACCACCCTTTGCGTCAGAAATGTAAAGAGAGCATCGACGGTGCCCCGTGGCCCTTGGGGCGTAATCGCTTCACAAGGAGTTTCGAATATCTATCTTTCAAAACGATTAGCCATATGTCCATAACCATATCCGAGCTAATCGTCCACGGGCGAGCGATCGAACATCGTCCCTTCACAGATAGGCGAACAATGCCCGAGCCGTGAGTGTAAAATCGGCGCGAAATTGGCGCGGTTCGAGTGATTTGACATCGTCTATTCTGGCGATCGGCGCAGCGTGTGCCATTTCGATGTCGCTTGCACGGGGCCCTGGTCCACTGTCATGCAAAACCGCGACACAAATCTCGAATCACGATTCGATTGCCATTCATCGGGAGCCGGGTTAGCGACTGGGGTGGCGGCAGGCGAAATCGAATCGAGGCGAATCGATGTTTCGCAGCCTGTGGCACCTCCGATGCAAATGCATCGATCCTTTCTTTCCTCTTTTTCCACGCCGATCGCTCTCCTTTTCTCTCTGCACGCGCATCCTCGTCCCTCTAAGGGTTCTTGCTCTAGAGCATATGCCACTTGCCCTCCGCCACAAAAAGGCGAGAAGGGCCCGCGAAAGCCGTGAAGGAAAAGGGGGCTTCCAGCGATATTAGAATTTAGGCGTGCGGAAGCAGGTAACGCGCACGCTTGCGACCGACGCCGGCACGCCGACGGACCCCGTCAACGACGCTATGAATAATTTCTAATCGGCCGTTAACGTTTGGCCCGTTCCTAGGTAATTCGACACGCGCTCCTCTTCTGGGGTGGATCGAACGGTTACGCCAAAGTTCCATTTTTTTTCTACTGCCACTCTCTCTACCCCTTGACTTCTGCTCTTTTCGTTACATGCTTTCTTCGTGTTCTTTTTCTAGCCGAGCTCTTGTGCTGTCGAATAAATGTATCGAACATCTGAAAACAGATCCCTTAAAAATGCGGATGATTTCAATGAATGTTGATTTGGAGAAATTGAAATGCAAGCAAGGTAGTTGGTTGAAGGACCAGGGATATCAGTGTAACTGACATTTTCAACCGCCTTGACTTGCGACCCTTTCACCCTCAAGGGGCCCGATCTCGCAAATTGAAATTAATTCGACCGCCCGTGCGCAGTGAAATAAATTTATTTTTCCATTCTATGCTAACTACCGCCCCGTTAATGCATAAATAGATTGAAATGAAACTCGACAAATGCGACTGCGTTTCGCACACCGGTCGCAGGGAAATCGATATCCGTCGAACGAGACATCTGGTCGGGCGATTGGTGCGCGTTACGAATATAAAATTCATAACCGATCGGCCATTTATCGAGAATTAAGTCGCGCGGGATAGGGTTCGTTGAACGACAGCAGCCCGACGACTCAATCGATCTCGTCGACCTGCGAAACACGCCTACCGATAAATAATCGTTTATTAGCTGGTTGGCGACTCGAGATACGTCGTTGCAGCCTGCTACGGAGCCACGCCTCGATCGCGAGCGCGGAAAACGGTCGTGGCTGGATTGATTTCGCATTCTGCGCCGGCTAATAAATCGCCCCGAAGATCACCGCCCATCCAGCCACCGTGCCTCCAATTCGGATGTTAATTTCTCCTTTCTGGGATCGACGCTCGTATGGAGCGAGCAGCAAATAATAAGTCGCGCAACGGCGGCGACTTTGAATTTCAATGAGAGCAATTTTCCTAGCGAACGAGAGGAGTCGAGCTTTGTGCGCCCCGCAACCCGTATCCTTCCTTCGTTTCGGGAGAAATGTAACGTAAAATTCGGTCGAGCGAGATGGGATGTGTAGCAATATATGAGACGCGTATGTTGTTTGGCAGATGAAATCTTGCGTGGAGATCGGGCAGCAAGGGTTGAAATTGGGGAGGGGTGAGTGGTAAAGTGTAATAGGGGAGGACTGTGTGGTAGCAATTTTCGTGAAATTTTATGGCGGCAAAATTACAGTTTTGTAGTTGATGTTCCAGTAAAGATTTAAAGTACTTGAGAACCTCAAGGAATTCTCAAAGTTAGTTACCATGGAAATCCCTATTTCCTTGTTTCGTTTCCTAAATCGAGGGTGAAATTCTCCTTGGGAAATTCAGAAGAAAGATTTGCATGTCGCCGAGGAGTGTTCGTGTCGCGTTACAAGCGAATTCGATAGAGCGTTGCTGGGTCATTCCCGAAGGGACGAAAAGCTGGTCTCTCCCAAGGGGACGTGTCCTTTAATAAGCTGTCCGCCATTCATCCCCGATCTCCCTTTTTCAATTTTCATTGACGCTCGTGTGGAGTGTGTCACGGACCATTAGCACCGTAAATCCATTGATGGATTTTGCTTCCCCCGAAGAAAGCAAAAGAGAAGAAGACGGGTCAGCGAGGACGATTATCTTGCACCTGCACTTTTCGCATGCTATTCTGCGCACCTGACCTGGAATCACCGATATGCAAATACGAAAAATTACACTTAAACCACCCAAGGCTGTCAAACTTGAAGCACGAGCACCCTCGCAAGCTCACAGCGTCGTCCAAATGTTTTCCTACCTAATTTCCCAAAACTTCCAACCTTCCCAGACCTCCTGCTGCAAGAATCCTCGGAGATCCTCCTCCCACGATCCTCGTTTCCTGTCCCCCGGTGACCGAACAACCGCCCACCACTTGACTTCCACGGTGACATTCGAAATCTCCCAAGACATTGGTGCCTTCGCGGTAGAACCGTGCGATGTCCATTATTCGCCCCGGGATCAGAAGGGACAGGTCCCCTCGGGCCGATAACTAGGTGCGCGCGTGACAGAAAGCTGTTTCTCTCTCTACGTCCGAGCGCATTCGACGGCATTGTGGGCGCGGAGCGTTGTTGCGGCCACCGAGACGAATTCCTGAAAACGGGCTCATCGCGGCTGGAGGAGCAGCGACATTGTTGCGCGTCTTGTTACGAGGAAGCCGACAATGCCGGAAGAAAGACCTGGCGACGACGTTAAACGACCCTGGAGAGGAGGGTTGCGACGCTGAGGAAGAAATAAGAAGGAGAGAGCTGGAGCGAGCTGGTCCAAGGATGCGCGCGGCCATCGGTGACGAAATCGTCCTGGCTCGGGACGTGATCCTCCATTCATGGGAGCACGGACGGGAAACGGTGAATGGGAACGGCAGAATGGGCAGAACCGGGACGAGTAATAATTTCGCGTTTTTGACTCTCCCGCTGTTGGAGCTGTTGGTCCTTTCTCGGCCTCTCGTAATATCCTTTTCTTCGGGCGAGACCAGATTGCCTTCTCAGCCACTCCACGAGCTGGAGAATATTTTTCTTCTGCTGCCTCGAAAGGTTTGTTCCTTATCCACGAATTTATGAATACGCGAAATCTGGAATAATGGTACCTACGGAGGGTTCGCAGGTGTCGTGAATATAGTGGAATTAAACTGTGTCAGTAATCGGGGATTGACGAATAATTCTCGAGTGTTGTAGGTTCGAGGTTTGCCGCGAACCTTCATATTTAACTCATTAAATATTCCCCACATCTGTCGATACCACACGTTTGTATCTCATTGAACTACAAAATACGTCGTTATATTTTCAATTCAACTTTATCTTGTAACATTCTGCGCGTTCTTTCATTGTCCGCCGAGCGCAATTTGCCTTAACTGACGAAATGCCGCGGCGCCGGTGGTTTCCAATTTTGAAAATGCAATTGCACATGGACGGGACGGGGCGTGCATTGTGCCGCGTGTATCGGCCGGCAGTGTGCGTCGTTGTTTTTGTCACTCGCCATTAAATTTCCCCCGAAAAGCCCGGTGCTCGTCAAACGAGGCAAACAAACGTTTCAATTAGCGCTCGCATCGCGCACTTTTGCGAGCGGAATACGCGCGGGCCGTTTCACGCACTCGAAATACACCTGTTCGGCGGAGTTTTATGATAAATTTTACTGGTACGACCCGTTTGCCAGCCACTGTTCCCGCATTTATTATACGCCACGTCTATAAATTATAGTCTGTCTGCTAAATTCCACACGAAAACGTCAACCACAGTAATTTCAGCTGAGAAGGAAATTTAAAAGTGGAGGGTGTTTTCATCACCCGTTTCTACAATTTTCAAGCTTGAAATTGTATCGTACAAAAGGGAATTGATCGAAAGGGTTAATTCCTACTTGCTTAGTCTTTAGAAATAATAAATAACGCTACTGCATCGATGCACCGTAAGAGAACACGATTCAATGCAATTTATCAACCCCCACCTCGGAATCGGAATCCCCAATCTCTGACTCACCGACACGATCCGATCGTTTCCGAATCTTTTCCCGGATTTCCTTCGAGAACCTCTTCGAACTATGGCAGAATCACCAGCGAGGAAGGCCGATGGAGAGGAGGAAAGACAAAGGCGCGCGCGATTTAAGTATCGACGCAAACAACATTTTAATTTAAACCCTCGCAGTGGCCGGATCCGGCATTGTCACCGACTGGATATGTAAATAGACGGCCAACCAGGCCGTCGGATAATTATCCGTTTTTCCAGCCGCCGACTTGTTTGTCGGCCACTTCTGGCCTCCCCTCCACGCTGAAGAACCAGCACGATCACTTTTATCGGTGGATTGGATCGTCCGCCAAGGGCGGGGGTGGAAAACTCCGTGGCATTGATTAAGATATTCCGTGGCTCCGCGCGTCGAAACCACCCCTCGATATGCCGGTTTATTTTCCCTCGCGCCATCTTCGACCGATTGTTCGTCAGGCTTCCCGTTGCCACCCGCGAATTTGCATTCGAGATTGATCGAACTGACGAGCGAAAGAAGCCGAAGAAGAAGACTCTGGACGGAGGGGGATGGGGATGATCTCCTTCTTCTATCGTCGCTTCTGCTTCCTCGTCGAGGATTTCTGACGGCGTATAATCGCCTAAATTCGACGTTTAATCTGCTCTCCACGAGAGCTGGTATCCTTGAACGCGACACCGATTACCGGTGGCAAGAGATTGCTGGCCCTCGAGGGACGAGAGTGATTCGATTCGACGACACCTTCCATCGTTGAACAATAAACGAATCTCGCCAGGGTGAAGATGGGGGTGAGATCCTTGGCTACGATGCCGATCATTCCGAAGATCGTGGATCTACTCGTGGAAACAGGAATTTGTTTATGGGGGTGGTTCGAGGGAACACGGGGTATTGTGGTGGTTGATGGACGTTCTGAGAGTTGAATTATTGGCATTGCTGAACAGCGACGTCGTGTCCAATTGCACGTGTTATTGTGACGTAAAAATTGGAATTTTTCAATTGAGATTCGGGGGTCGGGGTTGGAGTCGTTGGCGTCGGCTCGACGACCTTGATATTTCAAAACAACAAGCAACCTAGCTTGCTTGAAAGCAACGATTAGCAGGTGGATACCGGGACATTCGCGGCGGGATTATAAGGCCCGTGTATCCGGACCAATTTCGGCACGGTGACATCTTTAAAGTAGCGCTCGAGTACGGGAGCACCATGGTGACACGTGTTCCTGACACTTGTATACTCGCGTTCCCTGCACCACGTATACTCCCGTAGAGTCTAGAGAGGGTGGCGGGGGCGGACGGTTCGCCTCGAGACTTTCGACACCCTTATTTCTTCTCGCTTTTTCCCCGCTTTCTTCGCGGAATGATGGCCCTGACAGACCCGGTTCCTCTTTCTCTCGTTCTTCCACTTGGAATCGGCCTCGAATTGTGTATACAGCTCTGGAAACGTTAGCAGCCGATTGCGACGCCCTTCGACGCCCATTGCCCTCAGAAACGTTCTCTGGGTGGTTGTCGGCGACGAGGCTCAACATGGTTCAAACTTCATTCTTGATCGTGTCCATTACGATCCTTGGGAACTTTACTATCTTACTTATTCCGATAATATACAACGTGAAATAGAAAATCACACGTTTAGAATCGCCATAAAAATATTTCCAACGAAAAAATCACCATTGTCTGGGAGATACTCCGTACAGAGGCTTCCGAAATAGAATTTCAACACCCTCATACCCGAATTTATATGAAACCATTGGCGACGCCGCTGTCTGAAGGCAGCCAGAGTCAGAATGCCACGATAGAAACGATGAGCGCGGATTGGAACGGCTGAAGTCTGGGGGTTTGACGAAGCCACCGCGCAAAGAGGGGTAGAGAGAGAAAGAGGGATAGAGGAGAGAGAGAGAGAGAAAGGAGTTCCGCGTGTGGGGGTAGGAGCGGGTTGAAACTTTCGCGAGGAATAGGAAAGATATTCAGGGAGCCGCGGTCTAATTATGAGTTCGCGGGATAAAGCTGGCATTATGAGGACGCGCTCGTGCAGCGAGAGCGGGAGCGGAGCGAAAGAGAGGAGAGACAGAGCTTTTGCCTGCTGCTGGAAGCATAGAAACCGGTAGAGACTTGGAATTTCTGCGTATCCAGTCGCATGGACGGATGGATAGGCGGATGCAGCACGCTCGGATGGATGGTTAGGAGGCGGCGAATATATACGCGGCATTGTCATGGCATATATGAGCGGTTAGGCGCGTTTCTGGCTAGGGGTGGCTGGAGAAAGAACGGCAGACGCGCACAAAAACCAAAATGTTATTCGTGATATTCATCGGTGGCGTCGTTCCATAGGTGCATCGGATAATACCGACACGTACACGGAATAGGTACAGCTCGTAATTACCCGAACGACTCTGCATGTCGGGAGAAGCGAGAATTATACTTTCAGTAGGGGAGAGCGGGGACAAACGTAACACTTTTTACATTTGGCCTAGCTGCCAATTACCTCTTACAGATATAGAAACGAAAATTATGCCTTAAGATAGTATGTTTCTTGCTCTATCATTTGACCACAAATTCAGCCTTCCACGATAAGTGGTCAAAGAGTTATGGCAATTTTCCGCAGTGACTGTCATTGTTACTTTTGTCCTGCTGGGGTAGGACGAAAGTAACATACCATGGGAACGAAAGTAATACTAATTATTTTGAGGAGAATTAAGTAAAAACACTTCTCCCAAAGCAAAATAGGATTTTCTATTATCAGAAACGATAGAAACAAACATTTAAATAAACATATTTTAAGTAGGTAACGATAAAAAAGTATAACCAGCTTCAAATATTTTTTTGATACTGTGTATTTGATTTAATATGGAATCTCGTATAACTGCCCCGAAAGTAACTATTTACGCATTTTTTAAAAAAAAATTATTGTTAATATTGGATTGAACTACTCCCCGTAGTGACGTGTTACTTTTATCCCCAGACATATTTTTCAGCATAGAACTGTTATAACGTACACACTCTACAAGACTTATTGAAATCAAATACAGGAACTTATAAAGACATTATCTAAGAACGCACTAACAAATAATTGGATCAATGTCTATCGTTTAACCACGAATATTAACGAAAAAACCAACAGAGGAGACACTAACCTGAATGACAGAAATAACGAAATCAGCTTGCCCACGATATACGAATCGTTGTATTGCTTAGCGTCACTCCGTGAAAGAAAAGAAACACTAAACACGCGTAACTATGTAAAGCAAACGCTTTGGAACCTTTTCTGGAAAGCGGGAGAAGGCGTGTTACTTTCATGACGCCGTTACGTTTGTCCCCGCTCTCCCCTACAAAAAGAATTCATTAATCCTTCCATCTTGGCGTAACGAACTCCCTGTTCCAAGGCCAAGTAGAATGGCACTTCATCTTCGATCATTTAAGAAGCATCGATTGGGTGCCAAAGTGAATGACTTTTCGCTCAGCATAATCTCTTCGAGGAGGAACGAATAATTGCAAAACCGAAACAATGCCTGCCCAATATTACTCCGCGGTGAAAGGGTTGATACGATAATGCCAGTAACGCCAGTATATGTATATCGTAATTATAGCCAAGTTTCCATACCTCTGCATAGACTTCGTTCAGTAGACGCGAATACCAGCTCCCGTTTTTCTCTCTGCGCACCCCTTCGACGTCGCAGCTCCGCCTGGCGTGCCCTCTCTGCCCCCTTTTCTTCGCTGTACCGAGCTCGTTTGTTCGTTTCTTTTCGCCTGGTTCACGTGCCCTTGCGCGCCACCCGCCGCGATATTCACTTTTGGCCGCGTCTCTGACGCCCCCCCGCGGGACAAAAGCGAGTCGCTGACGACATAACGCCACCTCTGTCTTCCACCCCCGCGATGGCAACCGCGACCGCGGCCGCGACTAACGAGAGAACGGGCGGAGAAAAGGACACGGCGACGCTGACAGACCAATAGAAACGTTAGATTCGTTTCAATATTCCCTTTGTTCGTATTTTGCCCTTTCTCGCGGTGTCTCGCTGTTTCGCCGAGCGTGTGCGCGCCCACTCCCCCGCCGCGCCGGTAGAAAGAGGCTTCCTCTTGGATTCGCCCGCGGATTCTCCGCCGGATGAAAGGAGGACGGAGGTGTGGTTTCTGTGGAGCCAGCGCGAGACTGCACGCTAATTTTTCTGCCGTTCAAAGGGCTGGCGTCGAAAATCTGCGCCTCCCCTCATTGACGATCCGCGATTATTTATAATAAACGGCCCTTTCGCGGGCTGCCTGTCTGTTGACGATTTCGCCACGGGCCTCGCCCGTAATTACGGACAATCTCTTTCGCCACTGACGCTTGTTTCTGCACAGACGCATCGCCGACGACGATGCAAGATTTACAGGCTGATGAAAGCTGATTTGTACTCGTTCGTTTCGCGCGCTCCGGGGATGAAGGAAATTCGCGGGGGTTGGGATTCGACGTTACGAATAGGGATGGGGATGCAGAATCTCGCGGCGCAACTCCTTCATCATCACAATTACAGCAGGATTCCGCTGCAAGTCATCGTCTGGCCCAAAAAGGAAGAAACTAAAACAATATCCTTTGGACAGAAGGGGGATGCGTCGGGCGAGTGTATGGTGGCAGGGAACAATTTCCAATCACCGGGCAAATCGTCCCGTCATTCATAAATTACCCGTTCGTTATCGATAACCCGATCCACGGGCAATCGGTGATTCCTTCAGCGGTGATTACCACGTCGAAGAATCGCCGTGGCTGCGATGACGCGGAGTCCAAAGGGGCCACACAGAGTCCTAAAGGTGTCGGCTCGACACGTTTCGGAACTGTTGCCGCGCTAACGAACGCCCATAAATAATAACGTTCCACGGGGCCCTTGCGTACCTACGTGGAAAGGTGGTCGGTTGATTTATTGCGGCGAGCTCTCGTCGGACGACGTAGCTGATTGGTGCTCGCAGGTGTTTGCTCCACGAACGATGCCACGCACCGTCACGTCAACGTGTTCCTCCTGTCATCCGAATCATCATCGATTGCCCCCCCGTCCCCCTACCACCGCGATATTTCTCGCCTTTTGGGCTTTGAGGATGGTAGCCCTGACGTATGACCGATTCGAGAGACGCTCCGGAAGTTGGGATCTTTGGGACTCCGAAGTTAGGATAAATAAAGCTTCGGGACGCGTGCGAAACTCTTCGAACCTCTCTGCTTCCAAATATGCCGAGACACTTGAAATCCTTAGCTATGTAGCTTGTCAAATGTTTCAGCCACCACTCTTTAATCCCTTATGAAGCAATCACCTCAACTATCCTCATCGTGCATCTACCAAGCTGAATGCCATCTTGGATATTCACTCTTCCCCGTCTTCCTTCGTCAGACGTCCCTCGCCAGTGACAAAAGTGTCCAAAAGCAGCGGCTCGTTTAGCTTCCACGACGAGGAACAAGGAAAGTCCCGTTCAAGGAGCGAAACTCGCGCGCACGGTGAGCAGATCTGCCGGTAGGCTGGCAACGGTGCCTGTTCAGGGGTCAGTTTGATGGCTCCTCCAGCTGTCAGATACGTCAGGATAGCGCCAGATCCGATCTCCCCCCGCGGGGAAACGATAGTTGCTAATGTACGTCGCGGTGAACAAGAGGAACCACCCAACGCGCCCGATAGGAAACGATCGTTTCATCCAGCCTGCCGTGGACCGTAGCCACCACCATCGCTATGGCATGTCTATCTAGTTAAAGGAACTCGACACGGAGATTTCTGTCGAGCTGTCCGTCCATCGACGCGATGCGAACGACTCCTCGTATAATCACGATGATTAGCTGGATGCAGCGCATTCTGCTTAGAACCGGCGAGCAGCGGAGGGATGGATAAACTGATTCCGGAGCGAGAGGGACGAGGCTTTGGTCCTTCGATTCTGATTAATGAGGCAAGAGAGCTTTGGGAAAATGTTTGCAAGCGTTGCAATAAGTATTCACGCGAAACTTTGCACTTTGTTTGTACAATAAACACATTTTATCTCGAAAAAGTTTAGAATTCTTATTTGTTAGTTTGACTTTTCACGAGTGTTCCCAAAACATCCATCCATCGAACGAAATAAATTATACTAATTTCCCGGAGATCCCTGACAAGGACCCAATGAATCCTCGCACCCGTTCCACGGACGTCAACGTCGAAAACCATATCGATTTCCCTTCAATTCATTCCGATTCCATTCGCTCATAATTCCGACGCTCGCATATATGATTCCACTCATTGTCGAGCTGTCTGGCGAATGTTCCAAAGCTTCGTGACTCCACCGGTGCGACATAGTCGGCTATGCCGATCGTGTTTCTTTTTTTTTTTACGAGTGTTCCAGGCGAACGTTTCGAGAACCCCCTCGTAAACCGTCGTTGTCCTTTTCTTACCCCGCGGTTCGCCGTGGCACCGTGGATTGAAATAACATCGACCTATCGATACACAGCGGATCGTTTGCGCGCGGGCACGAGGAACGCTGGAAAAAGAGGGGCCAGTCAGGACGCACGGAAGGCAATAGGAATTCCATACAATGCTAATTAAGGAAAGGGTTTATTCCCGGCCAAAGGGCACGAATGGGAATTTGTAACACACGTGGTTCACAATGAGAGCGTTTATGGGGCACAATGTCGCCCCAAAGGGCTCTTCCTCCTTCTGCGTGCACCCCTTTCTCGGAGGCTCGCTCCTTTTTCTTTTTCTCCGTGGACGATCGACCGATCGACTCCAGAACACCGCGCTCCTTCTGTCCCGCGACAATGCGATTTCTTCGTCCGTTGTCGCGTCGGTGATCTCCCCGTCGCCTCGCAAGCGGAACCCTTCAGGGCCTACACCTGAGTCGATCTGCTGATTATTAGAAAATATTATTTCTGCATAATCGATCCGCGATCGAGCCAGCGCGGGGCAGATGTCGATATCTAGAGGAACTGTGGCGACAAAGACCAAGGGAGATCGGTTATTCGGAGGAGCTCGGGCTCGTGGTGTCGTGTTACGAATGGCTTTCCCGTGAGAACGATACGCTGAATTTGATTGGAAATAGTGGATCGTGGCTCTGGAATCTAATGGCTCGATCGCTAATTGATATTCATCGTTTCGTAGCCCGATACTCGGTGGGAACGAGAACTTCAATGAAATCTTTCGGTTCACACTGGCGACTTTGGATCTCTGACACGATATCGAGCGAATTGCGTCGACAAGGGTGAGAATGTACCTCGATACGTTTGGGTAAGTACTGTGAACGAAGTTTCAACGTTATCTAATTTTACTAGATTAGAAAATCTTCAAGTATGACGTTGCATTCTTCAGATAAAGAATTATTCTGTAGTTCATTCTAGATTCAACGTAATTTCATCCACGAAACTTTGTCCATCGGTCTCAATATCGAATCGACAAGTGTATAGTTGCAATCTCATCTCTATTTTCCTCCGATTTCGCAGAATCTCCATTTGATACTTTCCCATTAGTCGACGAATATCCAGGACTCGTTGTACACTCCACAGTATGGGAAATATAAGGAAAGTAAAAAGCGAAAGATGACTGTGTACTTTTCCCCCTACGTTTAACTACTCCACGAATCTTGCACCCAATTAACATGACAGCTTAAGTAATCGGAGATAAATGTGTCGAGAAAAGTGCATCGACCTTGTGCACCTAGATCCTCCTCAAGTATCCCCACAACTGCCTCTTAACTAACCACTCGAGAGAAGTAACGAGACCACAATCAGCGCCGTGGCCACTGGCCATCATACCTAAATCGACGATGCAAACCCATCGTCCACTCTCCCCCCGAAAAGGGAGCCGATATCCAGGCCGGTCCATTTCGACCGCGAACGTTATTTTTCCACGCGCTGGCATCTGGAAATCGGAGAGGGGTGAAGCGGGGGAGAAACGTGAGAAAGAAGGCGAACGGGGGATGACTATTAATTTCTCTCTGGCACTTGGCCGTCGATGGTATGCATTAACGGTTGATTCGTGCCTTCGGACATCGAACGTCCGACGAATACGCGTTGCCTATAGATAGCGGCAGGGCGAGAGAAAAGGAGGAGGATAGGGGTAGCTCGGACGGGCAGAAAGGGAGGCGGCGAGCCAGAGGGCAAGGGGGCAGGTAGGGAGGGTTGAACGTGGCGTTTGCAAAGATTGATAGGACGGAATTCTACCGGTGGATTCGTAATGGATAGCCCGTGTCCGAATTCACCGATACCCGGTCTCTCTATCGTTCCTCATGCTCCCTCCCTTCCCCTTTTTCTCTATCTCTTTCCCCGTGTACCCAATACCTTCTAATGGAATCCCCGATTGTGCTACCTTATCAAAGGGCTGCTCGAGTAGCGCGCCTCTGGCCATGCGATCCCGAGGGCGTCGATCCATTATTGCGCGGAGAGCTCTCAGGACGAGATAACTTATTTTCTTCCGGTTACACCTACGCGATTTTTCCACCAGAATCACCGACACTTTCGCGGGGTCCGCCTAACAGGCGTAACTTGTAAGTAGCAAGCGCGAGCTTCCGTTTGGAGGGTTGAAGCGATTCGGAGGCTATGTGCGACAGAGTGGGAAGGTGTATTTTAGTTCTCCTTTAGGGAGAGCAGAGTTGGGCATTATTCGGCTAAATTTTCATTCGGATACGGATTTGTATAAATCCCCAAGATTTATTCGCGAATAACAAATGACGATTTTATTCGTCGAAAAATTATTCGTTATTCGCGAATAAATCTGTACCGTTATTCTAGCCAGATTCGTTCGAATAAGAATTTATTCGTTATTCGACCTGAATGAACCACGAATAAATGTGATACCCTGTCGGGTATTTGTATGTATTTAAAAACGTTCAATGAACGCTTATAATTTGAAGAGATTGATTTTTTCATTAGTTTAAATGAATTGACATGAGCAAATTTTATTTAAAATAAATCAAAACGCTACTGTATGTAATACAGCGGTCATACAGCTTCCTGCAAAGTGCGAGCTATGACAAGAGTTACCTAACTTAAAACATTAGGTCTCACGAGTGTCAGTCAGTGATGTCATGATACATCGCTGAAACCACGTGATCATTTTATTCGTCCGTTGAGTCGACTAAATTTTTATTCGAATAAGAAATTATTCGAATAAATTTTCAGTCAAATAAAAACTTATTCGTTATTGTCGAATAATTTCATTTTATTCGAATTTTTTATTCGAAGATTATTCGAATAAAAACTTATTCGCACAAATGTATTCGAATGAAAATTTAGCCGAATAATGCCCCACTCTGAGGGAGAGTGACCAGCTTCTCGCGAGGTTATTTGAATCTCTACAACTCGTTCCTCGCGAAACATCCCGCGCTTCGCGAGACAATCAACGACGAGCGAAGCGCACAAAGAGGGAACGTCATCCCGAGGGAGAACGACGAGGGGAGGGAAGCAGACGTGTTCTAAATTCGATCGAAATAATAAGGGTCTCGCGGTAGAAAAATCGTTGAATCGCTCGCGTTCCGCTTTCCCCTTATTACTCTCGGGCCAGCGCGGCGCACCAATCATCCTCGGTGACTTCGAGCTTTTTGCCACGGCATCGTGGGCACCGTTCACCCTCCGTCGCGGCCGTAAACCCTTTAACGCCTCGAAAGTTGAAAGTGAAATAGTTTAGTGGCGCGCGAGCGAAAGGGCCCTGACAAAGGAGCGTTCTCCTCTATACCGGGTGTCCCGCGTGAAAAAGAGAGGCCACGTCGACGGGAGGCTCGTAAACTACGAACGAGGCCCTCTCCCATTGAAAGCAGTCCAGCCGTGATATTTCAGGCCGCGGCGCGGCGCGGCGTGGCGTGGCGTGGCGTGGCGTTTCGCGCCCTCGCGCCTCCAACGTGTACACAGCGCCGTACCGGGCCTTTTATAGGATTCGTATTATGCAAAACAGCGCGGAACGTATCGTCTGTTGCGAATCGCGCCTCTCTGTACGCGCACGCCGGCTATTTATCCTTTCGGCCGATGGGCATATATTTTAGGTCTAATTGCCGTGACGCCGCGCCGGGGACCGCGGGCCACCTTTTCTCCGCGAGTGGCCTCGGCTGATGGGAGGAAATGTATCGGCCCGCAGGTAGAAATTGTTTGTAATGTTTATGGGGGCAAGTATCTGTTAATTTTATTTATATCCACCGGCGGGGGAACGCATTTCTCGCTGTCCGAAAGATCGATGGAAGCGAACCGGCGTAAGTGCGAGACGCACTTGCGTGATACGTAATCGTGGGCCGATACCTGGAAGGGGTGGATTTCGAGAATAACACGAGGAATAGTAGGTAGGTAGGTACACGAAGGTGGAGTGCTGAAGGATTTACTTTCGAGGTATCCCGAGGTAAAGCAAAGTGTGTGAAAGATAAGATTCAAGAGATTCCTTACAATACTCTGGAATCAGCGAAACTCGTAACGGTTAGCGAACTCGACGCTCTGGGATACTAACTCGATCAAGTGTAAGTCACATCCACCACGATAATTTCCATCAGCTCTCTCTCTCGTTTTTTTAAAAAAGAAACTTCATGTACGTTGGTCCCCTTTCAACAAGAATCCCCCGTTCCATCTGTCGGGCAACAGTGCCCCAGTTTCCCCGAATTTCCTTATAATCGACCGTTTGCGCATTTCCCCGCGAAGGGGAAAGGGTTCGTCGCGTCTCAGCCCTCGGAAATCGCGCCGGCGACGTCTCCAACCCCTTCGTTCATCCCAGCGCAGACAAATCCCGAGAAAGGCCCCCTTAATAACGGTCACTACGGGATCAGCAGGTGATCCCGTGGAAATATCGTCAGTCGTTACCCCTTTTTTCCCGATCCGTGTGAAACTCCGAGGCAACCCTTCAACGGGGCACTTTTTTGCGCGCCTCTTTCATCGTGATCGGCTCGGTGGTTCACGGACCCATGAGGAACCCGCCGTGTTTCGTTAAATCTATCCACAGGGAGGCTGCCAAAACGGAATCCCGTAAACGTTAAAAAACGACACGCGCGATAATGTATTCTTTTCTAAAAGTGCTCGCGCGCGCGCGATCAGGATCGTTTCTGCTGAAAAACGAATAGCCGGAGAAATGAACCGTTCGCGCGCGCTATTCACCGCGAGAAAAGGCAGAAAATGAGAGACTCGAATGGGGGGAAGGGAAAGGTGAACGGGGCCCGGATAAAAAATTCGTGCGTGCATGGAAGGAAGGAAGGAAGGAAGGAAGGCCGTCTGAGGAGGAACGGAGGAAAGGAGATCGATGCATGGAGGAAAGAAACGGCGAGGAAAGAGGAACCATGATGGGAGCTGGCCGGTGATTTTATTCGCGGGAGGCCCCGCGGTCAGCGGACCGTTTTCGAACGATTAATTCGGTTTTATGGTCCGCCGCGAGTTACGACAGAAATCGTGTAAATCACGACAGGGGGGTGGACACGAACGAACGCGCGGTCTGCGTGCAACACCCACGTGCACGCGGCTAATGCATACCTGTCGCACCGGTGCGCACACACGAGTGTGCGTGCACAACACTGGCAGTGCGCCGACCTGTCGAGAGCGCAATAAATTCCACTTAACCGTTTTTGCACGCGTTAGTGTGTCCCGACGCGTGCACGCGTGCAAGTGACACCACGGCGCCGCGACGTCGCGAGCTTCTCGCTGAGGCTTTCCCTCGGGGGAAATGTTATGGTCTGAGAGAACAGGATTGATGCGGAGGGAGGCTCCGATGCTAGAAGGCGGGTTCCCAATTAGTCAACGTGTTTACTCCTTTAACAACGATTGCCCACTAGCGTTCGTAGTTTATCACGTGAAATATAGAAATTATAATGGGGGTAGTATCTCTACTTGTCCAGTGTATTACAGAGCGAACGATCCACGGTTGCACCCTTCGCGCCCCTTTTCAATCTGTGCTCGGTCAAACGTCTTCGGGCTAACGTCGGTCCATTTTCCGCGGTGGCGAAGGAATAATGTATTCCATGGCGAAGGGAGCGCACACAAGTGACAATGATGGTAGAGAAAGGATGGAAGGGAGTCTATCCATTGACCGGGAGAACAGACTTTCTCGTCTGGTGGCAGAGGAGAGAAAGAAAGGAGGAATAATCGAACGTGGCAACCGCGCGGCGCGCTCGGTGCCACACTAGATTAATGTTATTTCAATGGGGGCTACGGGGTATCGCCATAACTGACCCCGATTTGCATTAGAATCGGAGCGGAATCGCGAAGGGACGGCCGAGGTACGACGCGGTCGCCTTTGGGAACGCGCCAAACCGTATGCGTGTTGTCCGAAACACATACTCCGCGTCCGGTTTTTCGCTGCTACAACCCTCCTTGCACGCCACCATGCAGCCAGTTTCCTTTTATCTGTCGTCCTTTTCGTCTGCCTCGCGTCAGGATTAAGATCCACCTCGTGCTACGGCATACAGAAAACTTACTCGCTCGAAAGAGGATCGCGCAACCCTTACCCCCTCGACGGGGGCATAATCGCCGTTGCAGGACATTGTTTCCCTGTAACTGCTATTCAAGACCAAGTGGTCGCGAACCGACAAAGAGTTCGACATCGATACACCGAAGGAGGAAGTCGGACGGCGACTTTGCCAACCGAACGCGCACACCGGGGATGAATGAGACTGTTTCCTTTGCTCCGTGGAGGCTATAGGCGGCAGCTATGCTTGGTATGTATGTAGATTGATTTAACGTGGACAAGAAAAGAACTGACAACACTCGGAGGTGAAAAGAATTCCTCTATCAATTGAGCCTGAAAAGGAATTTTATCGCGTCGTTTAAAGAGGAATGTAAGAAGCGAGCACTAAAGCCGTTAACACTTCGCTAATAAACCTAAGTGTGTTTTAATCTTCGAGAAATATTTTTATCGTTCTCTAGATGGACACATCGATTTCGTGGGTATCATGCGCCGACGGAAGTGACCATAAAACTCTAAAAACACGCCATAAACTCCTTTCAGCTAGCAGGGAAGATAAGGGTCTAATGTGATTCTATCTACTAAATGTATCCGAGGACGAGGCAGCCTTTACGTTTTGTCTGACAAATCAATTCTCACGAAAATGGACACATGGGTCGAGGAGACTTATCTACATCTACCAAACAACAGAAATACGATAATAGCTTGGAGGAATTATACCTGATGTAAGATGAATTACTGAAATAAATGATGAGAATCTCTTCGGAAACGCTGTGTTACACAGACGTCCGCCGTAATTCCATAGAAGGACCATTGATCATCTTGCAACTGTTACTCTCGACTCCTGGATTCTCAATTTTTTAATTAATGCTGCGTCTACATAGGGAATGGAGGGCGAGAAAAAAAAATGCTCGCGATCACAAAAGAGGATTTCGTGGAGGTACGGCGCGGGAGCAGGGGCGGAAGTGACTGGGCGAAAACCACCATTATCCGCGTAAGTTCCAGTAAATTGGAAACAGCAGTTTCCAGAAAAGAGGGCCCCGTCACGCAACGGTTTCGCGAAGGCGAGCACGGCGGTGGTCGATGGCCCGGAACCTCGCATCGTTAATATCCGGAAAATCATGTCCGGTGGTCCGTCGTACCTACGCGACGCCGGGCGTCGAAAGTGGAAGACGCCCCCGTTCATTTTTCATCGGCCGCGGGAGAATACTTGGCAGCGACGCGACAACGACGACGCCCTCGTTAATTCACGTTGCAGCCTCAATGGAATAATGCATGTCGACAACGGGGCGAGCCTGGGTTCTCATTAACGATAAAGACGGCCATTACCCGCCACTGAGCGTTTTTCACGCCCTCGAGATCATGCAAAACCCGGAAATTGGAACGATTTCTCGATCCATCCTTTTGTCCCACAATTCTGGTGCTTGCGATAGGAGGAACGGAATTTTTTGATAGTGGATTAGATGATGGCACGTGAATTCTGTTCTCTGGGCATCTGCCTTCAATCCTGCTTGAAGGGGTTACATACCTCCAGCCGCGCCAGAAAAATAAAACAAAACACTTCCTATGCGTGATTTATTAGTCCATAAAGTGCAAGAAAAAATTGATTTGCAATAATTTTTGTATTAAATTATATAGGATTTTTAGGTTCTGACCACTGCAGAAAATATGTCCGCGATCGATCTGAAAAATAAAATGAGATTCTTTGAAAATAATGTTACCATTATAGGTAGTCTCTCGGGCCATTCTTTTTAATTAAAAAAAAAAATAAACAATTGAGGGCTCTTTAAAGTTAAATAAATTTTTCTCATTCCAAATTTCATTCTATAATTGTGTATACAAAATTAATTAAACAAAATATGAAACAAAAATGGCCAGAGAGACTATAATGGTAACATTATTTTACAAGAATCTCATAAAACTCACCCATTTCCGCCGCGGCTGAAAGTATGTAACCCCTTAACACATATGCAGGAGACTTTTTCTAAATTTAAATCAATTAGAACGAACGATTGCAAGTGTTACAAGAAGACAAGTTTCAACACACGTAACGGGCAAGCACATCCCTTTCTTTATTTCTCTCTGTTTGCGCGTGTACGTGCAGCTTCGCCTGTGTAAACATGCGTGTATGTGTGCTGGAGAGTTTAACGCTCGGCGCACGGGTCACACAATGCCATGTGTATGGACACTATAGGCATTGTGCGAAGCGAGAGCGAATGAATATGCGCGCACGATGCATCAAAGAGTTAAGACTCAATGGCGGACCACACAGACCCCGGAATTGAGAGGACAGTCAGCTTAACGGTTAACGTATTATTATACGGTTGCACGTTATAGCCGGCCATCGGAACGGTTATCATTGTCTATGAGCCTTTCCGTGGAGAGAGGTGACCAGGGATACGTCTCTGACCTTTGGCCCGGAGGGGAATCGTCCAAACGATGACCCGCGACGTGATTCGATAATTAAAGCGTGGATACATCTGTTTGATACGCTTTTAGTCATGCCTTCCACGAGCATTTGGCTCTGATGTCTCTTTTAAGGAAGTTGACCCTTTGTCAAAGTGAGAATAGGGAATTAAATTTTAGTGGCGATGAAAACTATGAGCAGTCTAGAGATTCGTCAGACACCTTGAAGGCTAATTGCACCAGGTGAGCCCACTTCTGGTAAAGAAGATCGCATGGTGTGTACTTTGTACTCCACTTCACAGTATTCTGTATTCATTTCCCCACACGCAAGAGCTTGTTATCGTTTATCGCACATGTTTTCGCACGCATGTTTCTTCATTACATAAAAGCTTCGTAGCCACCAAGAAGGCAAGAAGACGTAAAATATTATTCCACACTATTCTTCGTCGTTTCCGAAGCCACCCTCCCAGTTAAACCCATCGTTCGACCGTTTCGATGATCTCGCTTGTTACATTCTTATGTACTCTAGTATCTTCCACGAACATTTTCCCCGCGAGCCTCGGTACACATTCGATCACGGCAGAAAAGGGATGTTTATATAGTCTGGTGCAGGACATCGAGTCTCGTTTCATCGTTTTCTTTTCTCCTTTCTCGGCCCGTCGAGGGTGGAACATTGTTATCGTAATGGCGTCAAGAGGGACGAGCAACAACAGTGACCGGTAGCTCGGCGGATTCGTGTCTCAAACTGTTGGAATTATGCGGCTTTGACGTCTATAGGCTACGAACAAGTTGCTGGTGTCCGTGGATAAAGCAGGGGGAAGAGAGGCGAAGTTTCAGGCAGAGATATTAATATTATTATTAATATTATTAATCATCTTTATTACTCAAAGAAAAGAAGAGACCTGAATAAGGCGTGCAGGATGTTAGGTTACGTATCGAGATATGCAAAAAATTTTCGGAATATAAACACATTAAGGCTACTGTACACTACTCTTATTAGGCCGCACGTAGAATTTGCGTCGACCATCTGGGATCCTAGGCATCGAAGGTATATAAATTTAATTGAGAGGGTACAGCATAAATTTGTAAGATTCGCTGCTTGGGTACTTGGTTATCCTTTGGAAGTGAGAAATCATGATTATGGCCCTCTTCTTAGTAGATTAAATTTGATGTCCTTGGAAAACAGAAGGTTAGTGGCGAATGTATTGTTTTTGCACAAGGTAATGAACAGCCAAATTGACTGCTCGGATTTGGTAGTTGAAATTAAATTGAATGCGCCCGGGGTCAACCTTAGAAGTCGTCAGCTATTCGTTACTAGAATGCCGTCATATAGCAATTGTACAGCGGACCCTATGAATCGAGCTATGCGTCAGATCAACGTACATTTCGACGATATTGATCCCTTTTTGCATACATCTAATGTGTTGTGCGAACGATTGCGTGGTCGGTTACGGAATGTTTAACCGGGGATATAAAGGGTTAGACTCTAATTAAGGTTTTGTCATTTTTGTATTTAAAAGGGATTTTCCCGTGAAATAAATAAATAAATAAATAAATAAATAAATATCCAAAGAAGGTGAGATTTCTCCTTTGGAAATCGAAATTCCAATAATGAAACACTGCAGTCTCCAAAACGAGGAGACGGATGACCACATCGTGGATTTAAATACCTGGAATTTCAGGGAAATCAAAATAGAGAAGTCTCTAAAATGTCCACCAAGAATGAAATGAAAACAACCCCCAACTACAAAGCAACAACGTAATCCTCTTACACCACGCATCCCGCTGGATTTCGCCCATTGTATAAACAAACGAACAAAAAGGATAATGCCTTCGTTCCCCTCCAGTCCACAATTAAAGAGAGAAAAGGTAACAGTCTGCTTATCGCCGCGTCTATCGAGGATTTCCTAAATTGAGTTTTCCAAGTCGTTTAACAATCTCGATATCAAGCCGACTTGGTGTACGACTTCATATACAAGCCTGCTGGGAACAGTGAACAGAGGGGGAGCCGGGGGGTTGAAAGGGCCGCAAGGCAGCCCTGTGGCCGTGGCCCAGCAGGGGGATGCTCTTGGAGTATCGGCACCAAGCTGTCTGCCGATGCAGCCTCGAAAAACCTGCCTGGACCATCCGGGGCGTCCTCGTGTCCGTGGACACCCATATACACCCGTATACACCCATGGGCCGAAGATAGACACGGGGAGAGCGACGAAGCACCTACCTTCACGAACGTCCATGGGTCCATAGCGCTGCTGGGCCCCGGTGTAAAAATAGAAAAGCCAACCCGGGAACCCGTCCAACTGCATATTACTTCGGACATCGGAATGCACGAGCCCTGTGACCGGCCGACGTAGGAACGCACGTGTGTTTTACGCCTCCCTCTCTCGCAGTGGTCCTCCTCGTGGCCTCCTCTTCCTGTCGCTTCGACGTACCATCGAATTCTGCCGGCGAGAAAGAGAGATCGGTTGAGCGTAACGAAAGTAAAATGGCAACGATCGATTTCTATTTTGGGCCCTGGGCAAATTCATCGGGAGCTCTGTTGGGGAATTTATGGAGGATTTTCAATATTAACTAAGGATTCATCTAGGGATAGAATTAATTTAATTAGCGTAGAAGAAGGATGCGTCACGAGGGGGTGATGCACTATAGTACTATAACAGAAGGTCTTCATTCCGCCCGGAGAAGGAATAACGACGGAGCGGAACGAGCTAAGGCGATCAAAGGGAGCTCTCTACTTTCGTCTTCATTTGGTCGCGGCGCGGGTTTCAAAAATCGCCGACGGAGCCCATAAACGGCGCAGTAAAAATCGGACCGCGCATTCGGCCCGGCTTAATGGCTGATTCAGCAGGATCTCGTTTGTCGTCCATTATGGACGCGAGCCGATCGACAGTATTTTTCGGGTAGCATTGTGCGAAATTCTCCACGCCTGCCAATCGCCATCACAGTGCGAGGCACGGTCCTCGCGTGAGACGCTACGCACCCATCTCCTCTCTTCCTCTCCCCCTCACGCCGCAGCCAGGAATATAATCCCACGAGCCGCAAAGGAAAACAGAATTGCCACGGGGATGCACCGATTATGCGGCCCTCGGATGGAAAGACCAGGATCCGGGGTTATTCAGCAGGCCCGCTCGAGCGCGAGATATTAGATGTTTTGGAAACATAACGTGGAAGGGTGAGAGCGGAAAGTTACCTTTGGATTTCTTCTACCGATCAGTTTCCTCGGACGGGGATGAAAGAGGATCCAGAGGCGCGCCAAAAGCACGCGTGAATGGAACTTGAAGTGAGCCTGGTAACTGCCTGACATCTGGTTCGCCAAAGAGAAGGAACCACGCTTCGCTAGCAAGGACTCGCGGGCTCATAAAGGAGCTTTTTCCTTGGTCGAGCAAAAAATCATGGTTTCGTTGTGGCTGAATTTGTAATTAAGGTATCGGTGATCGCGGTGGATCCACGGAGAGAGGGTTCTGAATCTGAACACGCCTTTGGTCCTTATTACTTCAAAGCGGATGAATTATTATTATTATTATTAATTTTACGGGGAATCCCCATGGTTTTCAAAACAAGACAGATACAAATAGCAGAGTCTGAACAATAGATGACTTAGCCGATAAAAATAGATAACTAGGTTAACTAAACTAAACATAAACGCAAAACAAAGTAGGGTAAATCCGGGTGACGCGGTCGAGCTAATATAAAATGGCTATTAAAACTAATATAGACATTACTTATTTTATGAGAACAAACCTATATGTTCTGAATTTTATGCTGATTCAGAAAAACTGGTCGATATTTGCTTTAAGACAATATTTACTGTAAATCGGGTTGAAAACTGAAGTTATGACATCTGACCACCTCTCCCGAGGTGCCGGGAGAAACGGTTTTCGTCGTTGGCAGAGACCACTGACATAATTATCCATGGAAAATTAACAAAGGATAAACCAAAATTATTTATGAGAAAATACAACTACAGATTTATTGATATTTAATTTGTTTACGCTAAACAAGTACAGAACACATCAATCAAAAAGTGAACTACCTACTATCGATGAGCACGGCAAATGAATACAAAAGTGAATAAATAAACTAAATAAACGAAAATAATAATAAAATAATAATAATAAATAAACAAATAAACAAAAATAATAAAAAAAATCAGAACTCGACCATCTCTCCTTTTTACAGCGAGAGATGGTCTTCTCGTTAGCTTTGTAAAGAAGAGTCAATATGGCCAAATACTTTAGCTGCATTGTTCCTCAATGTCTCTACTATCTTATTATCACAAATATTAAACGAAAATAAACTTAGAAGTATATTTTAAATACGATTCTGTACAACCGCTGTTTGACAAAAGAGGTTAAATGTAACCCCAATTTACATTTTAAAGCCTATAAATCCAGAAAAACACAGAAAGAAGCGAAATGACGCTATTCATTCAACTGTTTGGCTTCTAGAGAAGGAATTGGTCTGCACTTTAACGCATTTTTACGTACAGAGTCTGAAATATAGCGACTCGACCAACTCTCCGACCCGACCGCGTCTCCCGGATTTACCCAATTAAGTGTCTCCGTGAGAATTGATTACAATCTTATATAATAATGACCTTACCGAAGTCAGGGATCCCAGAAAGGGATCAACGCAACTGAAGTCACGATTCATAATGATCATCGCCCTGTTAACAGGGTCGATCGCATAGTGCCGATATTTCGGAATCGTCGCAACAAAGAGAGGCCTACACCGCATGTTCCTCACCGGAACATTGAACGAAACTAAGGCAAGCAAGTCTGGGCAACTTATGTGGTCATTTATAATTATCTTGAGCCAAAGTTGCGTACATACTCCGAGCAGGATATTTCGCTGAGCTACCATTGCTTGCGCGTAAAAAATTGGGGTACGTTGTTAAGGTACGTCGAAATTCTCACGGTGGTCAGAACAATGCGTCGCCCTTGAAATTTTTGCGAGTATAAAAGGCGCCACGCTTTCTTCTCCGTGACGGGAGGAATTTAATACGCTCGTGGACCAGTTTGATCCGCAAACAGAAGATCGAAACGCGGCGCGATGGTAGCACCATAGGTAGCCGGGCAATGATGAGCCCGGTACAATGTATCGGGTCACGCGGAGATGTTATCTGGCTTTGATCGCAGGAAGGGTGCGCGTATCCAACCCCTTCCTCGAGTCTGGTAACGAGCCAAGCAGCCCCTCTTCCACTCCTTTTCCATTCCAATCAGTTTCAAAAGGAGGTACACGCTACTGGGTCCTTCAGCCTCTTCCACCACGTTGCATCTCTCGTGGGATCCATGGTCCACTGGCCCCGATCTCTCTCTCCTTTTTGCGGGGTCCCCCCGATTCTCGAGAAAGTATCATGTATCGGCCGCAAAAAAAAGTCGCCGTATTCATATACAGATTGTTACATCGAGGATATCCTCCTCTGGCCGCGGCAAGGACGCCTCTTCTGGACCGTTCCTGTACGACCCTGCACGCGGTTCCTCCACTTGGCGTCGGCCCGAGCGTGAAAGACGGATTAACAGGTACGAGGGGGTAATAACGAACCCATGAGTTGCGACGGTGTGTATTTCCTGGACAACCGATCTGTCTATGGCAAGGGAAGACAGATCCCTCTATGGCATTGTTGCCGGAGTTGTAGCGCTTTTTTGCTAAGGACCAAATTCTTTTACTCGAAGAACTTTCATCTAGCTTAGGCGTGGTAAGCTGAGTTATGAATATGAATTCATTTTCGAGGATGTGGTAGGTATATCTAATAGCTCAGCAAGAAATGCAGTCTTCGTTCAGAAATCTTCAACCATGTACCTACGTGATAATCCTAAATAGAGGAATTTATCTACTGGATTTCGAATGGTTCGTCTCGCTTGAGACACTTGCCACAATCGTTTATTAGAACCTGTGGAGCTCTGAGTGAAGAATCTACTTAGGACCCCTAGGGAAACTTTGGACGCAGCGACACCGCCGGGGCTAAAATAATCCGAAAAATAAGAGACTAGAGCGCGTCGAAGAGATTTCTTCTCGGCTCGCCGATCGGGGTCGGGGGAGATGAGATCGCGATACTGTCTTCCTTAGACGAGAAAGCAGCCATTGTCTGGCTTATCTCACGAAGGTGTCCCACACGAGTGAAATCATCCAACGAAACAAAAGGGGCGACAGGGTGTCAGGAATGGCGGAGACCGTCGTGGAGATGTGCCCGAGGCACAATGCCAGGTATCCACCCGGGGGACGTGGCATAAATATATAATACATTTATGTGGCGGTGTTCCTTTTCAAGGTGTTCCGCGACAGTCTTTTATTTTCGACCTTTGAGCTGGAGCTAGCAGGCCCATTGAGAGAATGGAAAGGACAGATCGGGGCCCGGGGATCGATGTATCTTTCATCCGTGGCGATCGATTTGTGCGTAGATCGCATTGTTTGCCACGACAGCTCCACACGGGGCTTAGGAACGATCCTCCTTCTATTTCCACTACGTGTCACTGCTACCAAGATTACGATTCAATGCCGTTTACTCGGCCCAAAGGAAAGCCTATAAAAGGACACTTCGTACCGATAAAGGGCCTTCGAACTAAAATACATTCAATTTTCATTCGCTGACTTTGTATAGATCGGTAGTGTTACAGAAGCTGGCGTGGCTATTACGGAAACACCCCTCGCGTCGCAATTCACCGATTATCGAACATTGTCCTTCACCGACCGAGATATCCCCGGCGTTTCGCGTGACGTTCGCGGATAATTCGAAGCGAGGATCGGCACTCGTCGTGCCAGCGAGCATGAAAGAAGATGCAGCATCGCGAAAAGGAGGTCTTCTCCCCGCATTCATCCCTTATCCAGAAAAATAGCCGAGTGGTATTTCCTGCTGGTAAAGTGCGCGTGTGCCTTTTTCTCCCAGGAATTCTTCCTCTTCCGGTAACCGACATTATGAAGTAATTGGTGGAACGGCTCAGCCGGTGGAATTCCTGAAAGGAGGCTAACTCAAGTGCCGCTTCACATCAAAGCGGCCCCTTTATCCGCGATTTTCCTCGAGAACCCGCGGTTAACGTCCTCGCTTTCCACCAAGGAAAACGTTCCTCGATCCCGATGTAATAACTCTTTAAGCGAACCCTTTTATTCCGCGAACGCGAGACGATTGAATACACCAATTAACCGTGGCCCCCTACTTTCTCGTCGAATGCGAGCGCCTCGATTCCGCAGGCACACCTCTGCGGCTTCTAGCCAAGACCTCTACTCGGTCCCACACACCCTAACACTCCATCCTCTCTGGAAACTATACCAGATCCTAGGTGTATGGTGTCGGGAATATTCGAAACCAGAACGAGGAATCATAGTTTGGCTGTTGCCTGGCGGGTTCGGCTCGCTCTTTGCGGTTCCTCCTCACCCTGAGCAGGAGCCGACGTCCTTGGGGGACTCCCCGCTGGCAACATACGTAAACCATGCACGCTGGAGACGAGAAATGAAAGAGAGATAGGAGCGCGAGCGAAAAAGGGTGTTTGTCGAAACTAGCCTTCGAGAAAGGCGTTGCAGTGGACTCGAGATCGCGGTCCTGTACCTCCCACGAGGGATGCCTGACGACGAATTGTTTATCGGCGATTGCCATGAAAATTCTTGATTCTCTGGGTGCCCGTGTCATCCTTGAAGACCTTCGGGAATAGTTGATACAAATTTGAGGAGCGTAAAGGGGTTGAAAACTAGGATTTGTATCCTTTATAAAAAGAATCCTCTAAAATTCTGGGCCTTCAATGAAGAAGATGAATTCTGAGAATGTAATACAAGGGTGTTTTAAATATTAAGCAGAAGAGTATTAATTGCAAACGTTTTTTTTTCTAAGCTTTCTAAATTTGGTGTCAAGTAAGAAGAATGTACGTGCTTGAAAATAAATTGTGTAAAACACAGGTTGAATAGAAGGCGAACGATTCATTCCTCATCTACGTTATATCGACCGACGTTTTAACAATTTCAGCAGAGAAATTCCCAAGTCCAGGGTCTGGTTTTGACGGGGTGAATCGAGCCCCCCGTGTGATCGTTGTTGGTCGAACGATCACAAACTAATGTCACTTATCGCGGTTCGCCCAGAGTCCCCGGTTTTCTCTCCTCCCTCGATTGGCTTTGAGCCCTAACCAACAATTTGCGGACCCTTCGAAAGCTGGCCGACCGCGAATCGCCAGGCCACCGTGAATAAGAACGTATGCTGCGTGCACTTACCCCCTTGACTTTATGGGGACACATATGCGTCGGGCTTAAACGCTCGCACGGGGGGTGAAGTGCTGCGTCGAAAAATGGCCGAAGCTATCTTCTGTTCCTGGACCATCCTTTATATTCCAAACGTATTATTACCAACAACGAGCACCAAACAATTGAAACACGAGAGGAGCGATATTTCTCAAGTGGGTATGAATTACTCAAGATCGCTTTTCCACCGAGATTAGATCCAGTTGTCTCTGAGTTACGTTAGGAAAGCTGCTGGCCATACGGGACACACGTTGACCTGCCCATGGCTGAACAATGGCCGATTCAACGTTGCGAATGCTGAAAATGTTGACCCATTGTCCACGAGCGGACGTACAAAGGAAAAACCTACGAATGGCATAGGAAGTACGGTCGCGTAGCGGCGTTTCTCACAAGCGAAGGTCTACCGCCACTTGTGGGAAACTCACGAACTTTCCTTCCTGATTTTCCCTGCCAGTTCTCGAGTCCCTTCTTCGGCCAGATGACCACGAATCTTTCAATGAATCCCTAGGTTATTTGCGTTAAAATAGTACCTAACAACGTAGGAATTAAAATTCGATTAGTGATTCCAATGAAGCTATATAGCACAGAAGCTTTGAAAATTCTCGATGGTTTCACAGTTTCGCCTCGCTAAGAGAAGTGTTTCGAAGATTTTTAACGATGCTCGTCGAAACAAGAGATCAGGCGATCCCTTCGGAATGCACTATAGAAAATAGAAGGCTAGGGTGGCCTGTTCATTGATAGCTAGGCCCGAGTACGCTGGAAATTGGTAGGAATAAAGGGGACTCGGGTACGTGTTGGGGGGTGGAGTCGGTCTCGACGGGGTGCCAGGAATTTTTAAGATGGCCTTCGTTACGTTTCCTTTGCTTCGGGCGGAAAGCGTTTTCGAGGGGGAGTGGGAGGCTGTCTCGACCAGACAGACTGGCACCAGCAACTACATAGGCGTAGACTATTCAACTTTTTCACCCTGGCCATCCTATCCAACCGTTCTACAAAGCAAAAGTGTCGAGCCCTTTCAATTCCTGTGTCAGGGGAATTGCCCGGGAGGAGAAGCAGCAACCCCTTTCTGCACAATTTTAACCAGGCGTGTTTGCTTAATTTTTGTAGGTTTTCATTTAAGGGTGGATCAAAGGCTAACTCGAATCCATTGTACCGACAGCGGAGAATATTCGGTGCACAAGATTCATCAGCTCGCGTGTTCTACCAGTTTTAATTCCAAATCTTTCACATTCAATGGAAACACACGTATCGACACTGTCGACGGTCTACTTGAGGGAGCCCTCAGCTTCGCCACCCACGAAAGGGCATACGCCGTGGTGTATAGGTGTATCCGCGGCCGCTTATCGATTCAGCTGACGAAGACACGGATCGAAACGTGCGGCACACCCATGAACACATCCGTGGCAACAATAGGTTAACACACAGGGGCCAGTGGCGCAACTCGCGTAATGTAATTATGGTACACGAAGCGCGGAAGGTAGTCACCGCCATAATGGGCAATTGTCCCCGGCGAACGGTGCCACAATGGCGGATTTCATTGCCGTTAACAACTGACTGTCCAAATACATCGTGCAGCCCGCGCCAGGACAATGAACGACCGCTGTCCGGATCAGGTTCTCTTTATAGCTTGGACGTTGTTTATCAGCATCGCCTGGACGATGGCCCTCTCCTTCTGTCCACTCTATCTCTTCCCCTTTCTCCCCTCCCTGTTACCCGTGATTCTAGTTTTCTGACGCTACCACCCCTCCGCGCGTCTTTCCTTGCCGCGAAACAACCCCTTGACAAGCCTTCAGATTTGTACGAGGATTATGTTGACCTTCTGCTCGAATCTATTGCCTCCGACGGGGGACGACAGGTTCTGGCGTCGAGTGGGGACTTTTGGAATCTCGGATGATACAAGTTTTACGCCTCGCCGTGATCACCTGATGCTATCTTTCCTAATTTTTTTATATCGATGCTATCGTTCCAAATGAAGGGTATTGTAACGTCGCGATAGAATGGACGGATATTCCTCATTTGTAGTTTTTTCCTCGTTTTGGACACGTTCGAACTGTACGATCGTTACTCCCGCATCCTCACCGACAAGTGAACGGAGAAGACTTCGCCAGATTCGAGTGGCAAGACAGTGAGGCGAGCCAAATAACGGTTGCACCAACGTTCCCACAGCCGATCGATCAGGTAACCTTTCCTCGTCTCGCGAAATCGTGGAAAAATTTCAAGTACAGAGGCAAGCTGCCTCCGAAGCCAATCCCAGCGAGCGGACTGTTTACTCAGGACGTTTCCGCGGTCGGGAAAATTCAATGGCATCGCGGCACGATGCTCGACGAGCCGTTCAAAGTGGCGTTCGTACGACTACTATGGAAGGACGATGTACCGCGGCGCAGTTTGTCGAAAATTCATTGCTACCGGATTTCCCTGCGGCCATTGTACGGCACCGAGGACTCGTCGTGTGGCACGCTCGTCCTCTCAGAAGGATCGTCCTCGCAGAACTCGTTCGCACCCTCGGGATACCCTGCGCCGCCGCGAGTCGACACTTATACTCCCATTAAAAGAATCCCCGTTTATTACGACACTCCACCGCCCCGCCATTCTATTTTTTCCTCGGAATTTAATGGCCAACGTGCCTACTGGTCACACGCGAGAAGCCCCCGAAAGGGGTAGAGGGAAGAGAAGTGGACGATCCATGGCTGACCGATCGGACGAGTTTGTACCTCGGAATAATCGGCGGTCGCCCCATGCTCGTGCCTAGTTTGCGATCTATAAAAGCGCGGGAATGATTTGTGAGGACCGACAGATGTTAGTCCCTCGGAGATATTCCCTTGTTCCATCACGAGTTCATCCTCTGCACCGGCCGTGCCGCAGCTACTCTACACTCTCGAGGCTCATGCCCGCTCAATTGAGCGTAAAGAATCCTAGCAAACATTACTGTTTAGGCTCTATGGAATATTCAGGGCAAATAATAATTTATTCGTAACAAAAGAGGCCCCGAGGATGCCGGCGAGCTTGTAAACAGGATGTTCACAAACATTGCGGATGTAAACTGGCGCCGGTGGTATTCCGAGCAAGGAGAGACTGATATCCCCATGTTGGGTAATTTTCGGTGTATTGTGTGATCACGAGGGTGTCTTCCCTTCGTCGATGGTCCTTACGTTTCCCTTCTTTTCTTTTTCTCATTTCTGTGGCTAGGGCATAGGGGAGAGTTGCCAATATCGTACTGGTCACCTAAATCGTACCTCATCAATTTCTAAGTAATTAATGAATGTAAACGACATTTGATAATAATAATATCAAGTAAATGCGAAATAAGAAATAAAAACAAAACATTTTGAGCTTACACCCTATTTTGTGCGTGCTATAAACATTTAAAAAAATCAGGTATGATTGATGTAACTTTTTATCAGTTTATCGTAGCTGATAATAATACAATTTTGACAAAACAATACAATTTTGTCCCGTATTTTTGTATTTTCCTAAAAGCAGGTTTAATGAAGAATATTTGACATTCATTTTAAGTGCATATTACATTCATTATAAAGTTTAAATTGATATTTATAAATAAATTGATCATGTTTCCTAAATCGTACCACTACAATCCTACTAGTAGGATTTGACAACTCGTATGTTTATAGGTTATGTACATATATCATTTACATAGGTTATTGCGGTCTGTGTGTGATCCATATACATTTGTATATGTAACTATATGTACATTGATTATTTATACAAAAAAATGTGTGATCAAATATTAGTTCCTTACCTAATAAGAAATTAATTCCCAAGTATTTTAGACGATCAAAAACTAGTTACTCGCCTGATCAAAAAATTAGTTCCCATCTATTTTAGATGATCAAAAACTAGTTCCTAACCTGATCAAAAATTAGTTCCCATGTATTTTAGATGATCAAAAACTAGTTCCTAGTCACCTTATTATGCCGTACATCATAAATAATTAAATTGTACTTATTTCCAACTTTTTAAAATTTTTCCTTAAAGTTTAAACATTAATTCATCTTTTAGTATAAAAAAAGTTTATGGTTTAAAGTTTTATTACGTTAAAAATAAATATTAAAGTGGGAAGCCCTCTAAACTGATCAAAAACTAGTTCCTTAACGGTACCGTGGTTCCGCGTGTATCCTATTATTCTTCGCCACATGTTTACTCCGGTACACAAGTATCTCCGGTGCCATTTCGTTTTGTGCCCCTTTCACCCCCGCAATCATACCATCACAGTGCAAGCACTAATAATAATTCGCGCAATTGATCCGAAATCGACTCGAAAACAATCCGTTCACCCCCTTTTGGATTCTGCGATTTAACCACGACATAGAGGCGCGTTTCGTCGGTATTCCAAGCCGCCCCTGTGTCACTCCCTCTTGTATCGCCCCGCGAAAGGAACTCGCTCGGCGCTACACACATATCGCCCCGGTTTTAATCAACTTCCTCCTAGCGAACGGCTGGCCGCCCCCTCGGCGCGCGCTCGCGCATAATGAAAGGAATAAAAGGCTCCTCGCTCGAAGACCGAGTCTTATCGGGAATCGAAGCGATCGAGCCGAGGATAATTCGCACGGGCGAACAAAACCCCCGCGATATTCGAGCGTGGCATAGGTGAGCGTAATTATATCCTTTGAAATCTGGCACAATGGCCTGCCGGGGGCAGTCATTGAAAGTCGAGTACCTGTGCCTCTTGTGAAGTTCCACCGGTGCGGCGGCCGCCTCTGTGTAAGGCGGCTTCAGCCCCGCCCGTTAAGAGGGACAGAGAGGGCGAGAAACGGGCGAGGTGGGACGCGTTTAATGCGTAATTAAATTCTGTTCCCCACGGCTACCTAGAGCCGAGTCTTCGCTTTTTAATCCGCTGCGAAGCGTCGATGAGACGCGCGCAATCACGGCCTGTCCAGCCCGAACAGCGCCGCGATTATGCTCGTTTTTTCGGCTGCCGAGCGCCCCCGCTTCCTTTCGGGTAGCGCGAGCGAGGCTGGAATTCACGGAAGGGTAGCTTCATCGGAAGAATTCAGTATTCCGCGCGCGAAGTACCGGGATGTTTTTCACGTTTTCATTCACGGAACGAACGACTGCCGAGAATCCGTTTGCCTTCGCCGTGATTGTCCGGTTTTAATTAGCTCCTGACTTCAAAATTTTAATTACCGAGCAAGATATGTGCGTTGGGGACGAACGAGAATGATGACTTCGACGAAGAACGCGATGGAAGGTCCGGAACGCTTGTGCAGGTGGTGAAGATCGTAGAGAAATTTTTGCTCGCGCGAAGTGATCGGAATTGATCTGTTCAGGACCGGGTTTAATCAGTCGATTCTTGAAATATAAGGAACTAATTAGAAGTGAAAAGGAGGCGATGGGCTTGATCCAAAGGGAGCGAACGAGAGCCTCTATTTCGGTGCCCTTAATTCCCCCGCGAAGGTGTCGGTGAGCACAATGATCGGCTCGATGGCACTTACGTCGCGGAATTACTTGGCCTCTCGTCTCGCATCAGCAGAATCGAAGCCAACAGAAGAACTACAATGGCATTATCGTCGTCTCTATCCGTCACGCGATTCCTACGAATGAACTGGAGGGCCTCTACTCAGTCAGTCCAAAAACCCAGCCATTTTTCATCCCTCTTTCGCCGCGAAGGAGCGACGGACGAGAAATAAAGGAGGTCCGCGAAGAGATCAGTATCGATGGAACACTGTTTTTCATCGCCCTTTCTTGCTAACCCTCCGCTGCCCTCTCTGCTCGTAACGCTGACGAACGTCTGTGTATACGCGCGGAGCCCATTGTCCACGCAAATAAGGGCATTGTGATATCATTTAAATGGAAGGGCGCCGAATGTACGTTAATGACTCGCGAGACGGTGAGGCCGAACGTATTGCGCGTTATTTCATTATTTCCCGCACGGGGAGAGGAGAAAGGGGTTAAAAAAATCGAGAAGTCGAGTGGCGACAGCCTCTCCTCCAGTCGGTTAATAGAAATCGAGAACAGCTTTGTCCATTTGTACGGCCCTGGCTCGCCGAGCAACTCAAGCATTGTACGAGGAGCCGAGTTTGTTCTATTCGCGTCTCAGATCGAGATCTTAATAACATTTTTCCTGTGCCTGGGTTCAGATTGAAACGAGCGAGGGCCGAGTGATCGATCTCCTCCCCTTGAAGGTTTCAGCGAAAGGGGTTGTTCTTCCTCGCGGGAATATTAAGCTTATGTACATTAGATGTTTTTAACCAGGACTCTAGACAATGAATTTTGAAAGCATTTCGAATGGTCGTGACAGAATACATAGGGGCCTTTTCGAAGCTCTACTCAAGCATCTCCACTAAAAGTAACAATACCGCAGGACCGGACCTCAAGTGTGAAGGGATGAGACGCAAATTAGCCACTCGGTCTCCTCGGCGAACGTGACTTCGGGATATGTGAAAAAGGAAGATTGCTCGTAAATAACGAGGTGTTTATACGAAATTGCGCTTCTCGGAAGCCTCCCTCGCCTGGTTCTTTCGGGTTTCCGTCGAAATTTACGACCACCCCGAAGTCGCCGCGTCCAAACGCGGCAGGCTGGACGGAGACATTCAAGGAGGTGAAGCAAGAAGATGACGACGAGCAGAAGTAGCTAAAGACTACACCGACGTAGCCATCTATTCCCTGTATTAATATCCCTGAAAGAGAGCAACGACCACTCGTATTATGCGTGTTCATCATTAACTAGACGACCGGCATTAAACTATTGTCGAACTTGACGAATGGACTCGAATCAACTTTGACAAGGGACGAAACGTGATTCGTGATACCGCTGTGGACACATACGGGACCATTGGAGGACAGTCCCTGGAGGGAAAAAGAGCTGGTGCCTCTTCACTGAAGCACGTGCACGAGTTTCATGGCGATGGTCTAGTTTCTAGTAGTTGCAGAGACTTTCGAGTGTTGCAAGTTGGGGATTCGTGACGCAAGGGGTTGCTAAATTCCGAGTGAAAATTGCTGATCCGATATCTTCTCTGCGGCCTTTAGCGCCGATTCACGAATAAGCAGAATGTATTTTTTAAGTAATAAATTCAAAATACCAGAATCTTCCTTATTCTAAAAAATGTGCGATCATTCTTCCCCCTCGGATAACCGATGAATAGACCTCAGATGGAGCAATATTTCTCCATCTAAGAATTATAACGATCCCGCGGCTTATCTCCATAAATAACGAAATAATACGGTCAATTCGAGTTCTGGAAACAGTGAAATCATTCATTTCACAGAGAAGCGATGGTTATGAATGCTGGCAGTGGTGCGCGCACGGCGCGAGTCCGCCTGGCCAGACTGTTTGGCACCATCGAACAATGCTAGCGCCCCATGCCCTTCGGCATGGGGTCCCATAAAGATTCTCAGGGCCGAGAACGAATTCTTCTGCTGTCCCAGAATAGTAGGCGCGCGGCTATCTTTCATTTCGTTCGACAGTGGTCGCTTCTACAGAAATCGTGGACGTTGTGGAAACGCTATTTTGACTCGGCAATAGACGATATTATGTACCATTTTAGAGGCTGTCAGTGAAAGGGACTTATGCGTCCACGGGGCACACCTGTTCCAGCGCGCAGGTGACACGACTGATCGTAGAAAGTAATTAAAGGATCACCGTTTGAATCGGGATAATAGAAATTTTGGGAACCGTTCAGCGTAAGAATGGCAACGCTTGGAAATGGAATCGCGCTGTGGCTCGTGCCCGTGGAATTCCACACGTAATAAAATCGGACGGATGAGGTGGGTCGAGGTCGCCTCATTGTTCGCGGAGCGCTGGAGACAAAACCGCTTCGCTGCACTGTTTTCGATTGAAATCGATTACCGGACGTGCCTGTTGTCGGTATCGCTCTACTAAAAGTGAGTAACCATTTCCTCTCGTGTTCTAGTGTCTTCTAATCGATGAGCGCCAACTAGATCGATCTTCGGTAAGGGTGGCGAGACGTTCGCGGCCCTGGAACATTAGTTTGACGTCCATGAATTCCATCGCAGTGTCATTCTTCACAGAGGTGAATCGGCTCAACAGTTCCACAGAATTCTTCGAAAGCAACGATCCACAGATCACATCGAAATGGGAAGTCGAAGTTCAAGTCTCGTGCTCCGATCGGGCTAACGAAGTCGCTGCTTTCTTTCCGGCCCACAAAAGCAACAAAACGCCACCGCAGCAGCGTGAATTCGGGAGGCAACGTAAATTCTCTTTCGTGAAGAAGGACGAGATATGAAGAATGGAAAGAACGAAGGACCATCGGCTGGCCAATGTTTTTGTTATATCTGCCAACTCATTGGCCGCTCGTGGGAACGTCTTTGTGGCGAGCAAACGTGGCCCACAATGAGTGAATTAAAAGAAGCCAAGAAGCGGCTGTTTTCCTTTTGCTCGCCCGGGCACCGCGTGCGCGAGCTATATTTTTGTTTCCGAAATGATTTCCGCGCAGTCACTTCCTGCCCCGATACGTTCGAAATTACATCGATTCACCATCGACGCCGCGCATTGTCTGGCCACGCTTTTGTTCGACGTTTGGTTACCATTATTCGGCTCCGTGTTGCGTGCAGCGCCAGAGAGACATTCGTTAAACGTAAATTATTAACTGCTACCTCCAAAGGCCAAAGTTTAATTGACACTTTTGGTTGAGATCTTCTGCGTGGATTTAGATGCCACAAAACTGGCAAGTACATCATTATTATGGCTGATACCGAAGAAATCGGTGCGTACCAAGGAAAACAAGCTCAGCAGAGCGCAGCATGCGAGATACAGCCACATTGAGTGATACCACGAAACACGTTTGCAGTCACGGGCTGAAGTCATCTATCCGCTTGGCACCTTGATGGTCCGCGCGCGAGCCCGCGACTCCAAAACGACTCTCGAGGCGGAAGACACGGTTGTCTCGGGCACGAGCAACGAGACTCGCTTAGAAATGCAACGAAATCGTCGGTCGAACTGGCACCGGTGATCGACTCGCCACGGGTGGGCCGTGTGGCGAGCGAGAAAAAGAAAATCGAGCGGCCACAGTCAAGGAAAGAAAGAAGCAAAAGAGCAGCAGCAGCAGCAACAACGGCAGCGAGAGCATTACTCGACTGGACGCCCACGGGATTGTTCCAGTATTATGCACGTTGGCAGGTGAGCCTTTATGCCGAATGGCACGTCATTTCGGTTACGACGAAACGATTCGACGAGTAATTGAATTCTCCTTTCCGACAGGCAACGAAAAATCGGCTCCTGGGATACGCCGCTTTCTCTGCCGGCCATCCTCCGGTATTCGCCTCCCTCTGTCTCCTTTTCTCTGGCCAACCGGCGAGAGGATCATTAATTTTACTTTCGCTGAATAAATACGTTGATGGTGCGTGGAACATTTTGGCTACACGCTGGTATATTCTATTATCGATACTTTCCGAGTGGTAGGCTAGATTGTATGCCATGGATGAATAATACGATAAGTGTGGGATTCTTGTGCTGTTGGAATTTAACCCACGAAAAATCGCGAAATTTTAAGCACCAGATAATAATTCAGGATTGTTTGTTTAATGTGGAATTTAAAACTAGCAGTGCGAGAATGTGTGGCGATTAATTACTTATGACAGTTGGAGTAATTAGTGATGGGACTGATACCGTATCGATACATATCGATACCCTTCTACAAATTTCAATCTGGTATTGATACATATCAGAGTCAAAGGTATCAAAAGGAATCGATGCTTCTTTGATACTTACATATCAGAATGTATCGATACCTGTTTGATACCTACACAAAAATATCGATACCTACTTGATACCTATACGAGAATATCGATACCTGCAATATATTTACCTCACGGTGAAGTGTAAATATTAAATGTTTACCAAATGACTGAGACAAATATCGATAATTTCGTAAGTATCAAATAAGTATCGATAATTTCGTAAAGTATCAAACCGGTTTTGATTCGGTATAGTATTGATATAGTATCGGTTGAAGAAGAATCGGTATTGATGATTGATACCAAGTACATAACATTTCGATGCGTATCGATATTTCCTATTGAGTACTTTGGTATCGAATTGATTGAATATCATCAATAGTATTGGTATAAGTCCCATCACTAGGAGTAATACGAGAATCTACTGTAATATGCGATGGCTGTTTTTGATACCAAGTACATAACATTTCGATGCGTATCGATATTTCCTATTGAGTACTTTGGTATCGAATTGATTGAATATCATCAATAGTATTGGTATAAGTCCCATCACTAGGAGTAATACGAGAATCTACTGTAATATGCGATGGCTGTTTTTGACACCACAGCATACTTTGACCAATTTGCCAGGAAGTACGGGTCAGCAAGAGGGGATTAGAGAGTTTTCTGATGCGTCTGTACGTAAACGTATGCACGAGAGGAATAAAAGGTAGAATACAAAGTGGTCACGGCAGAGCGAAGCTTTCGCAGGTGAAGCGAAACAATGGATGCTGATGGTGTTTGATGGATACGACCCCGTGACCCAGCTAATAAGCCGCGTGAAAATAAAGAATCGCGATCGAGGACCGCCCTCGGGTCGAGCGGTCATCGTTAGGCAAGCGAAAATAACGAGAAGACAATTGCCACTTGGATCTCCAGGATCATTTTTCCTCGTAGGATGATTGACAAAATAATTACGTTGTCTGCGCGGACAATTAATGGACATTAGTCGGGGATGCGTCTCCCAGAGACACGGCCTCGTCTTTCGACGAGAGGATTGATATATGCCCGCTCCAAGAGAAATGTCAGCGCGCTCGCATATGTTATTGGAAAGCCTACGAAGCGTCGAAATGTTCGCGAATGATTGCTTGTACGTGTTGCAATGAAGTTTTCTACGAGGATACGAGGACAGTTTGCTTCCTTTTCATTCATAGGTCAAGAGTAATGCAGTAACTTGTCGATCTATTCACGCGAGATTACCATATTTACTCATCAAATTTATATCGGTACTTATACACGATATTTTTTTCTCTTTAACCCTTAACTGGTATCCTGGGGTCGCTGATGACTCCAAGCACGCAAAGTTCGCTGCAAAATTTTTGATTGTCCAAGTTTGTAAACTGAATTTCTAATTAATTTTATAATAATAGTTTAACTTTCTGCGTTTCTATTATTGTATACATTACATAAGAATAAAATATTCATAGAGATTAATCTAGTGTTGACTTTACAAATTTCTGTGCCCTTTTTTATTTGGGATCTGCCACGACCCCAATATACCAATCACGTTTGTCAAAAACAGTATACCAGTTAAGGGTTAAACGCGTCAAACCAGTCCACACAATGCAGGGTCCTTTCACAAAGTACTGTCAAATAAACGATATGAATTATTCCAGTTAGAAAAGGAATCTTTCTCGCGAAAATTCTTTAGTAAAACACATCTCTTCGCGATTCCATCGGTTCAGCCGTTGCTATGTCGCATCCAGCGGCTGCATTTTGCAATATTATCTCCAAGTGCAAGCACATCGATCCGCTCCCTCTTTCTCTCCCTTTCTCTCCCTTTCTCTTCCACCCCCTCCCGTCCAGCGTTCCCTCGTAGAATCGTGGCTTCGTACCTTAACCATTCAATCTTTGAATCACAATAACAGCAGCGGTGATGTATAGCAGCGCGACTCTGCATTAACATAGGATCCAAATATGTAATCCCAGACATCGCTGGCGGCCATCTGATATGTTCATTATATATTATACCGCGAGATAGAAAGAGAGAGAGAGAGCGAGAGAGAGATAGAGAGAAAGAGAGCAAGAGCAAGAGCGTGTAGCTCATGCACCGACGCCGCGGAACAAGTAGGTGCACCCTCCCCCCTGTTCTTGTATGCACCACGCTGCAACGCGTCTAGTTAGATGCATTTCAGGTGCGCACACGTGCACACGAATACACTCGAGCCTCGCTCTCTCTACTCGTACTTTCAGCGCGCAATAATAAAGGGAAAAGGTGCAAGCCCGCCAAGGGATGACGGTAGAAAAGGGAAAGGGATTAATTATTGTCGCCCGCGACCAGCGAAATTTCCAAATTAAACCGCGCGACGAATTCTTCCGCGAAAAAGCATGGACACCGTCGTTGTAATGCTGTTTACTGACGTGCATTCATTCCTACCGATCCTCTACTTTCCATTCCCCTCTCTTCGTTTAACGACTCGCGGATCCCAGTTGCGTAATTTTCGAATCAAACTTCGCGCGATCGTACAGGAAATGATTTACCGGGACAGTTCAACGAACCATGAGAGATGCGATTATCGAAGAGAGGCCGAAGCAGATTTCATACGACGGTGCAACGCGATCGAGCTTTCCGCGACAATGGAGAAAGTATAAAAATCGAGAGGCATTGTGAGCCGCCCGTGGGACTCTTTGTATGGAAATCGGGGATGATTTTCGGCAGGATTTATTTTAACGTTACGGGCGCGATATCCGCCACGCGGCGTTTTCCATCGTTCGCGCGACGGTGGGAAAAAAAGCGTAAACGACGAAGGAAGGAATTGTGGCCGCGCGGATGGAACCACCATCGCGGACAGATCATCGAGTGTGGGCGCGAAATCGATCGCCCCACGTCCCTTTTATTATTAAATCTGTTTCATCGTCACGAAATAGTAGGCGCGAGGCTGCACTTTAGAGACATCTCCCGAGATCGTATGATAAGTCTCGGCCGACGCGCCGCCAGATTTCCATCGGCCGATCGGGGCCCGGCTCGCGCGCGAAAAAATCAAGCGGCTCAGGAATGCTTTTAAAATGCTAAAATGATCGGTGGCGAGCGATCCACCGCGAAGGACACACCTTCGCTCCTAGTCGAGCCAGCCCGACGGAGGAGAACAGGATAACCAGTGACTATCTGCGGTTTAACCTGGGCCGTCGGTGGTTTAACCACTGCGCCTCGGATGGCAGAAGGAAGACGTTAACGATGATTAGCCGAGGAGCCAATCTTCCAACGTATCGATGTGTTTTTAAGGGGGGAGACCACTGTCTCAAATCTGAAAAAAAAATTTTTTTCTTTTTACATTTTCTGCAAGACGTGTGTTTCAAGAATGTTCGCTCCAAATTTTATGAAGAAATTCGCAAAATTGGTGGAGATATGGTGTTTTTCGTGAAGCGGTGTCAAACGCGCGACTGAGCCACGCGGAACTTTAAACGCCTTTTCCTCAGAATGACATCGGAAAAAATCGATTTCTTTTTTACATTTTTTGAAAGACGTATGTTTCAAGAATGTTCTCTCCAAATTTTATTAAGAAATTCGCAAAATTGACGGAGATATGGTGTTTTTCATTAAGCGGTGTCAAACGCGCGACTGAGCCACGCGGAGCATTGGACGCGTTTTCCACAGAATGACATTTTTCAACCGCGTTGACAGTCTACAGAAAAAACTATACGTCCAATTGGCATGATCAAGGACATTTATTGTACGGAAAACCCGTCGCTATTACGTGACGATCAGACATTTTCAATTTTCGACTTGCTTCTATTTTTTTTAGCAACATTTCCCCAATTTTGTACCCCGAAAACATGACTTTTTTCTTCAGTGGTCCGCCATTTTGTTATTTTTTACAATTTTGACATTTTTCGATCGTCACGTAATAGAGGCAAGCTTCTAGTTTCTAAATATTATTGTTTTTTTTAATTTCCATGAACCATATGGCCTGGGGACTGTCAACGCGACTAGCATGTTTTTGCCGGAGCGCAAATTTTGACGAAGAGTATACAGGAAACGGATTTATGATTTTGATTGAAAAAAAATTTTTCTTACCCTTCGATATGTACACTATTAACTATACTAAGCAATAAATTGATTTCCTTGCGTTGTTTGGTTGAAATAAATTCCCGAAAACACCCTTACATTTCGAACAGAGACAGTGGTCTCCCCCCTTAATTCTGCTCCAAAGTGCAGCAGGTGATTTGCTGATTAGTAGACATGGTTTATATGACCGAACCTGTGCGCTGATATCACTTGTTGGTTTTTAATATTCTAAAAATACGGTCGAAATTATAAATTCTTTATTTAGTAGACGTGGTTTGACTTCAACTGATTATTCATCTTGGACCTCTTAGGTTCCTTTGAGTTCTTTAGTATAGTTATTTCTACTTTGTCAAACATTGTCAGACTCGCGAAAGGTGCAACGGTGTAACGTAACCAATAGAGCAGACTGGGTCTCGAACGACCCGTTCCTTCGACCCTTTTGGAGACACGATTCGTTCCTGGATCTCGCACGAGAAGGGGTTCGGAAGCCTTAATTCACACAGGTGGCACATACATATTTGTATTCGGTTAAAAGCCCGGTCCGTGCACCTTTTTTCCTCCTCCGTCTCTCTCCGGCGCGGAGCGATAGAGCCTGTTCCGTCGGGAAGCATCATACGCCCACCTCGTGTTAGATAGGATCTTTTCAGCAGCGACCAGGAGCAAGCAGCAACGGAACAGGGGCGAGCCACCCGGTGCGAAGCAACGCGGCCATCATCCATTTCGCCCCGGAATAAAAGTTTCATGGCGTGTGAGAGCGTTTTGTTGAGGCATCTCCGAAGTGTCGGCAGACAATGTGACACCGCGCCACACCGGTGTCCCAAACGATCCGATATATTGCGTTATCACGCGATTACGTAACACGGGGACGGGCGCAGTGGCTGTCCTTTTCATGCAAATGAATAATCGAGGATTCTACTAGATCCTACGGGCTTGTAAAAAATTATTCATTGCGGCGGAATTTAGTGGAGGTCGTGAATAGAAGCTTTAAGGTTACAGTTGAACGTAAGGGCCGACAGGGTTCGAGGCGGTGGGTGGTAAAAATTGTAAGCGAAGACGCTTCACCTTCGGAATTGCGTAATCAACTTGGGTCTAATGCCTGTTAATATATTTTCCTTTTCAGTTACGAAGTCACAACGTGTTTGGAACGTCACCCGAGCCTCAGAAGTTCCCGCGCAGCTTCTATCTTAGAACTTCGTGTCCCTAAATTTTAGAATTTAGATTCCTAAGATAGACGGCTCACCTCGTCATCCAACGCTTCCACCGCGAGGCTATCAGCCTCCCCGACAACAAGAACACCCAGAAACTATGTAGCCTCGCGATCGAAGAAAAATAATTCCCCCCGTGAAGAAGGAGAAGAAGAACGAGCGTATCCCCATTGTGCCGACGGAATCGCAAGATCGACGTTCATCACTGTCCAAGGTACGATCTGCCGGTCGACCGACAATGGGCACCAATCAGTGGAAACCGTGGTGTCAAGTCGCCTCTAATTGTGCCATCCTGACAATAGCGAAAATGACATGGGCGTGCGCTTCAACTTAAATCGTGGCCTGGCCTCGGTCGACGGTGGCGTCTAATGGGTTTTGTATTTCGTCGATTAACGTTTGCGAATGACATTCATAACCCTGCTCCCTCCCCGCCTGACCCCCCTCAGGACCCCTCCTGGCCACCCCGAAGTGTCCCCGTTCTGCAGCCGGGAATATTCATGGCTACGAGGCCTGTCGTTGGGGTCAGGCGGTGTTGCGGTACTCCACAGTGTCCGTGAACACCGACAGGACGGTTCTCCACCCTGAGAAAGGGAGAGAATGAGATCGACGAACGATCGAGAGGGAAGGAAAGCCGCGGATAGGAGCCAAGAACGCTCCTCCCAGATACACCAGAGAAACTGGTTCCATCCCTCTTTTCCCCTGGTTCCAATGTTTTTTCTTCCCTTTCTGTCTCCCTCTCTCCTTCCACTTTTCTCGCTCTTGCTTTCCTCCATTCCAGCGGTGCCGATGGGTTACCTTTTCGAAACCCGAAAGGCGAAAAAATGAGGGGCTCGGGAACCCCGCGCGCTCCTTACAATGAGAATTGAGTTTCATAACCGGGGCCACGCGGGGCACAATGAGACGAAATTGCGTTACAACGAGGGTTCGGATTTATTATATCGTTGGTCCACGTGGTGGTGGGTTTCGCACTGGTGGAACATGTGTTTCCTTCGCTGTCGCGACCAGGGGAATAATTACCCCCGGCGCTGCGGCGCGGAGAGTGAAGGAAAGGGGAGAAGAGAGACGGAAGGGTATCGATAATGGCCCCATAATTTCGGGACACCGACGTCTATGGTCTGTCACGCCTCGAGCCGCGAGAATTGAAAAAGAACGCCTGGAGACATTTCCGTCATGGACCCCGCGTGGGACATTTTGCGGTGCGTTATTCTGCCTTCAACGTGTCGGCCACGAGATCCAGGAGCTGTGGACTGACGGCTGCGCGAGGGTTGGCTGTATGGACCTTGAGTTGCCAGAATTGTGGCAGTGAACTTGCTTCGAAGTACATAGAAGGAGCATAATGAGGATAATGGAGTAAGTTGAACGAGTTGATAGATCCTATCTGGATTTCATCTGGATTTTATAAAACATCAGGCACTTCGTTAAGTGGACCCAAGGGTGACAAATTATACCGTGCGAATCTGTCACACTGCCGAACAACAGACCCAAGGCCAGACCCACCTACTTCCAGAACGGAACTATCGCCCATTCATAGCACAATGGTCATCCATTCACAGACACTGTTGCGATCAATGGTGTACCGTTACGAGTAACATTTCCTCGTGTTCCCTGATTGCGTGGGAAAACAAACTGCCATCGAGCAATTGCGAAAACCATCGATTATTTCAGGAGGAAGAAAATGAACCGGTGTATTAGGGGAGAGTTGCCAATATCGTACCACTTAAGACATTTTACGTTATATTTCATATTTGGTACTCATATGAACGCAAATGACTATTGGATATTGTAGCTTGATCTTTTAGGCACCTACTATTATATGCTTAGCCTTTTGTTCAGAACAAATTAATTTGTTATTAATCTTTTTGTCACATACTGTCAAAGGTACGATTCGGACAACCGGTCTCCTAAATCGTACCTCTCGGTTTCCAAAATCGTACCTCCACTAAAAAATAGTATAAATAACAAATAGAGAAGAAAATATTCAACATAAAGTAATGATTATTATATAGTTACATATACAAATGTATATGGATCACACACAGACCGCAATAACCTATGTAAATGATATATGTACATAACCTATAAACATACGAGTTGTCAAATCCTACTAGTAGGATTGTAGTGGTACGATTTAGGAAACATGATCAATTTATTCATAAATATCAATTTAAACTTTATAATGAATGTAATATGCACTTAAAATGAATGTAAAATATTCTACATTAAACCTGCTTTTAGATAAATACAAAAATACGGGACAAAATTGTATTGTTTGATTATTATCAGCTACGATAAACTGATAAAAGGTTACATCAATCATACCTGATTTTTTTAAATGTTTATAGCACGCACAAAATAGGGTGTAAGCTCAAAATGTTTTGTTTCTATTTCTTATTTCGCATTTACTTGATATTTTTATTATCAAATGTCGTTTACATTCATTAATTACTTAGAAATTGATGAGGTACGATTTAGGTGACTAGTACGATATTGGCAACTCTCCCCTATATTTACAGACATTAAATAACTCGAATCACACAAGTGTCTACAAAGAATTTATAACACACCCTTCGCTTCAATCTCCTCTTCTCCCTCAAAAAGAAACCCATCCTAGGATAATCAACCTCCACCTACACCCATCAATAACCCATTCCCGACGAATATAAAAACCCTCTGAAAACTTATCCCTCCATTCACCGCCAATTTCCCCCGAACAACAATCAGCTCCGTCGCAAACCTGAGAAGAGATCCACCCCCCAAAGTCTCATAGCAGCATCCTTCCTCTTGAAACCAGTGCCGCCTGTCCCGAATCACGCCACAATCGCACGACAACGACTCGAGGACGAAATAATCCGTAAAATCGGTCAATTAAACGTCCCATTCGAGGAGGCTGCGAGTGGAGGGCCACGGGATCGGCGAAAGTCCGCAGGAAAGGCAAGAAGGTTGTGCCGGATCCTTTGACGGCGTCGTTATGGAGCAACGACGCGTGCAAGGATCGTCCTCCTGGTTACGCTGCTCTCCTCGTCGACGAGGAGACGCGTCCCCCGTGTGGAAAAACCGCGAATGGTAGGAGGCAACGAGGACAAACAAAGCAGAGACACTGGCTGCCGGCGAGAGAATGGATGAAGAGGAGCGGAATCGAGGAGAGGATCGTACTAATTCGAGGAGACAGTGATCGCGGTGACCTCGTGAAAAGCGATACGTTGTCCAGGGGTGGAAGAACGATTGACGACCAAGCGCATTCGTGTGTTACCCATCTGCGGATCATCCTACGAACCGATGGATAGGGATCATCGAGGGTTTCTGGGGTCACAGACGGAGGGGAAGAAAAGCTGGCAGGAGCAATGAATGACATAATTGAATTTCACGCAGCGCTGATTCCTCGGGTCCAGGGCCCAGAGCCGCGATCGTACGCAACCACGGACTCCCAGGAATCCTTTCCTGCCTCTGCAACGAGGATTTCCGAGGGATTTGACTTTCGGGACCCGATCAGAGACAGTCGACTAGGGATTCATCTTAATCTTGAATGCCACCCTAAAGTTCGAGCTACGTTCGAAGGACGAATCGAGTTGACGTGGAATAATAATTCTGTAATTCTAAGGAGCTTCGGTTTAGATTCTAAATCTTTGACAAGGAATACCATGAAAGAAGGAAGTTCCGTACAGTGCGGTTCCGAGATCGATGGAACGTTCAATTCTCCCCGTAAATCGAGGAGCCGTTGACATTGTGCGCGTATAACGGTCTTGTAGAAAAGTCAAAAGAAATTTTCCCTACTCGATATTAAGAGAGAAAGGGAAGGCGAGCACGGGGAGAGCTGCGAACGAATTGTTTACAACGACGTCAGGTCCTACTCAGGCCGTATTGCTTTCCGTGGGATTGAAGTGCTCGTAAAACAAACCCCCCTTGAAATTAGAGCAGTCCTTGCGGCGTCCATAGAGAAATATACATGTACGCGTACACCCTGCGTGCCCCTCCTCGCGCGATACAATGTCTTCCCTCCACCTCAGCCCCCCCTGCCCCGTGAAACTAACACTGTGCATTACCATCACAATAGCTAGATTAAAAAAGAAGGGGAGTGGATACGCACCCCTGGTCCCTTATAGGAGGAAGGGGGGCTGTGGGGCAAGCGACGTGTCTGACACCGTACAGACGAGAGGGATGGAAAAGCAGAACGTTTTAGAAGCGGCCGAAACTTGCAGCGGGGTGCAACCCTTTTCCTCTTTCAGGTGAACCGATTGCGCGCGTAATCCGCCCTTGTTGCTAAGGTACATATAAGGCGAGGAGAAAGCCGACCTGTGTGTCGCATCGATACCCGAACTTGGTCCCGGATTATCGATTGCTCTTTGATTATCTTGGCTCCTCTCGAAACATACCGATCACCACTGCACCCCTGTTTGCAGTCTGTTTGGTAATTTTCTGCGGGATTACGAAGTTATTCGGGAATCGAGTACAAGATAAAATTTTTGGCGATGCTCGAGGATACAAGGTAGGGGAGACCGGGGCTGGTAGGCCAGTTTTTTAGTTCTTGATTTGTAATAAATTATGTGGGCGAAGTATTATTAAATCGGTTAGTATAATTGATAGGGTATACACTTGGCTATCTAATTAAATTATTAATGTTGACTCAATCTGACAAAAATTAAGCCCCATGATCGGGGTTGGTTGACTTACAGTATGGGGTAGGTTGACTAGGGTAAGTCCGGGTGAGATGGTCATAGTTTCGTTTAGACTTTAGAGTCTGCTACAGCCAACCTATTTGAAATAAAGCAACGAAAATGATGTAGAACAAAACTTCAATCCTTTGTCTACATGTCCGTTAATATCAATAAACGGAAAATTATTATTTAATATACAAATTTTACAAATAAAAAAGAAGTGTCATTGCCCATATCTCCCTTAATGTCCGGGAAAGATGGTCATATGTACCTTTCAGGCTAACAAGTTGTGATCCTTAACTGGTTATTTCAGATTTTTTCTAGTTTTCGTCCACCTTCGTTTTTGCCCGTTCAAAATTTCTTTGGGCTCTTGCTGTGAGTCTTCTAATCCGCATGTATGACACACAGTGTCAAACTCTGTGCAATTTTCATGGGTCCAATAACCACATGACTTACATCTTAGCCAATCTTTTTTTTTTGGTTGTGATATAATACGTAGGGTAGATGTACCATTTGTGGCCACTTTAAGGATTTCCGTACCATTCACAGATACATAACTTACAAAAGAATACGTACACAAAAATAAAGAATATATCAGTGTAATCCAAAATCTACAGATAATTGAAATATTCTACGTTTAACAATGTTTTAAACATAATTATTTAAAAAATCATTATATTATCGTGCCGGACTATTTTGCACCGTTTGTGGCCACGTATGATTATTAAATAAAACGGGACAACAAAACAGTAGAAATGGTGCCAACAACCCATCCTTAGACAGCTTAATTCATTGTAATGAAAGTGAACTAAGAATACTTAATATATCGGAATAAATAAGACTGTGGCCACAAATGGTGCAGTGACCACAAATGGTACATCTACCCTAGTCAATTTTTCGACAAACGTTGATAACTGTTAAAAAACGTGCGATCGTGGGGTCGGACATAAATGCATGGCATAGTAGAAGTGACTTCTTTTTACGTCGTATATGTCGATGCAAAGTTATTAACAATTAGTCAACCTACCCCTTGAGACATACAGCCCCGGTCTCCCCTACTCCAGGAATTATCTAATTCTACATACCTATCGTTAGACATACTCACTTTGAAAAGATTTAATAAATCACCTCGGTGGTACTGGCATTGTCCACCAGGTGATCCACGCAGGCAAACCATCCTGAGATCGCTCCGAGGGGGAGAAGAGAAGAGGAGCCGCGCGCAATTTGTTCAGAAATGTTGTGACTGGTCGGGCCCGCTTTATTTAGGGGAAACGAGGAGAGAAACGGCTGAATGCCGTGCAGGTTGACCCCACAGTCAACAGTTAACGATTTTCAATGGCGATTGGATGTCAGCATCACTCTCCGCCAATCAGAGAGTGATGCTGACATCCGGACAAACGGACAATGGGAAAGCGCTAAATGCTCACGGCGCGCGTTCAATCCGGGTGAATACGAGCGGCGTCTATTGGGGGTTCCACCCCGCTATTACAGTCAATGATGGAACATACGAAACACTATTCATCCGACGCGCGTTTGTTCCTTACACACATCGTGTAAGTATAGAGAATCGCGCAGCCTCGCTGGATGAAGCTGCGAGCCGAGCGTATGGTTTGCGAGTGACGCCTGTTTGTAAACCTTTCGCGCGATTTTCACCAACGAAACTCCGTCGATTTGTGGCGCGCGGTGTTAACGGCGTTAACGACGTTAACGCCGCTCTCCTGTCCGCGGCGAAATTGCGCTTCGCCCGACTAAAAATACGCAAAGGGGTTGTTTTCGAGCGGACGTGCCTGCAAGGTTGGCGACGGTCGATTATCCACTGGGTGCCAAGTAAATAGAGGTACGCTAAACTAGTAGATACAATACAAACAAATGTGGACTAAAACCTCCCAGTAGCACTAACGAAATCTTCTAAAATTTCATCTACCTGGAAACACAAGTATCTAGAACGTATATACAAAGAATTTTAGGTAGTATCTATGTTATTGATGATAGCCTGAACAGTGACTCAGGGCATTCATCAGTTTCAGCAAGGCCGGAGACAAAACTCGAGTGTTCGCGGCGGTGAGACTAAGGGGTGGGTGAGGGCCAAAAATCGGGCGTTAAAAAGCACACCAGGCGCCTATACGAGTCGCCACGACAATGGACTGTGCGTGGAAAAGTGTCCATAACCAGCAGGCATGGGCCGCGACAATGGGCATTCGAAGAAATGTATGTTTGGGTCGCACAATGCCGGACAAAGGAACGATCTAAGTGCCTACATGTTGCACACCAGCGTCGGCTACAAATACCCGGATGTGTGCCCAATGGATCCTGACGGGAGTCGCATCACAGCGTGTCTCGGGGAGCCGTCTTCGGCGATGAAAGGAGAACGTTTCGCTACCAGATGACCCAAGAGAGGAAGGTATCGCTTTTATGGAGTAAATCGCCCTTTTCATCGGTGCAACTTGCTCCTGGAGGTAGGGCGAAGATTATCGAGTTCGAACAAACGTATCCTCTTTGTGGGATTACACGATTTTGAATTTCCGATTGCAGCCTGCGAGGTACACAACGCGCGTGTTTTAGGGGGAGATTGCAAAAATAACTTGGGTAGTTTCTTATGCGAGCACTATGGAATTATCTACAGAGAGACACTGTGAGAAAATGACTTATTAAGTGTAGGAACCAGCGAAGTATATTCCCAAACAGTAGAAGACTCAAAATGTAATTTCATGAATAAGGGAAGATAGGGTAATTGTGGGAGAGATGCCGCACTCGGAGAGACGCCGCACTATCGGTATTTCAAGGATATCGGTAATAAAACACATCATTGCCGATTTTATTTGTTTAAGGCTGTTCATTTGGGTTAGTTTGTCAAGCCAGAGCGTGTTTCCTGTATTATTGTTAAAGATTTTGCTGTTTTTCGAGGTAAGCCTAGCGTACTTTGACTGAATAGTTATACGTCGCGTCTATTTTCACTAATATAGTAGCTAAAAATTCATAGTTTTTCTTGATACAACTTTTGTAATACGTTAAGGGGACCATGTAGAATATTTCCTTGGCAGAATGGGTTACTTTCGACTTAGCATGTGGAAATACGAAAGTGCGGCGCCTCTCCCAGCCATTTCGGATAGACGCCGCACTTTTATTTTGGATAGATGCCGCACTTTGACACTGTACTGTTTCGTAAACTAAGTCGATTTAAATGATGTTTTTAATGTTTAAAATACCGAAAAAGTTTTTTAAAATAGCTAACGTGGTATCTCAAGGCAAATTATTTATTTTTAAATGAATAATCTTATAATCGAAATATATTTGTGGACTATATACTCTTTTTTCACATTTTTTTTTATTTTAATCTCAAGATGCCAACTGAATATAAAAAAAATTCGAAAAGCAGATATAATATCTGTTCCTACTGTACCCATTTAATTTTCCAATTTTATAATTGTATAAAGTGAAAATGTTTCATTTTACTTTGTTTTTATTATTTTTTATATAAAAAGTTAGAAGTAACAAGTTTAAATCGAAAATTAAACGTGTTTCGAAATGCGGCACCACTCCCGCATGTGCGGCGTCTCTCCAACCAAAGGATGTTTTTAGTTTCAATTTTTTTAAGTGTGACAAATATTAAAATTTTGATTTTCTTTAATGCTAGTAGAATCACAAGATGTTGAACTAATAAGATATATCCTTGGAAACATTTTCATTGCAAAATTTAGACACGGTGACAATTTTGCGTAACGTGCGGCAACTCTCCCACAATTACCCTAAAGGTACGATAGATAATCAAGGCCTGATCTTGTAATTATTCAATCAGCCGTGCTATTATTTACACAAATAATCACGATTAGCCTTGACTCCTAATAGTACAAGCCATCTGTGTCCAAACATCGCAAGCATGTCCCATAAAACCCTCCCTTTTACGGTTCAATTAAATCGGAGAAATATGAGTTTGGACCCTTGATTCTTGCCTCATTAACACGCCCCGGTAGACAACGAACGCGGCCTCTCGCCGAGAGGAACAAGCCAAAACAGAGGGCCTATTAGTGTATACAACGGTCGCGCAGGACGAAAGGAAGAATGGAAACACTCAGCAGATTTATGGTGTCGACATAGCCAGGAGAAGACGGTCACGGAAAGAGGCACGACGCCCTCCCGTTTCGACTAATCGTGGCGAAACGGGCCGCAATATGAAAATATTACCTGATCGACGCTCTCCGTCTTAATGGCACAACGTTGTAAAACTGAATGACGGACCCCAAAGGCTTTCCGCGCTGTAAACACTGCTGTTCGGTGCTGTAAACACCCATCCGCGCTACCTAGAGCCCATGGGTCACCTCCCTTCTCCCTGGTCCTCAGCAATAAACGGACCCGCGCGCGCGCGTATTTCGCTTCGTAATATCTTAAGTGGATTTGCGTCCGTTGACTTCTTGACGCTTGGACACGCTGGGGACTTTACGACGGGACTTTTTGAAGCTCCGGACCCACCGGAATATCCCTGTCAGCGAACGAGATAGCCGATCTCGGAGCGAGTACCGTTCACGGTAAAAACTTTGCCCCTAGGTTTATAGAGGGAGGCCCGTTTTGGGTGCGAAGTTCGGAACAACGACTACCAGATGTGCCACACCCTTATCTAGTATAGTGGTCACACCTTTTTTTCTAGCGACTGCGAAATGAATTTCGAAAGAAAAGGCCTAAAATTTCCTCAGCAAATCCGTTGACGAGAATCCAACTACGGAGCCAGCCACTGGACGACCGCCAGAGACGCCTCTGTCAGCGAAACCTCCCCTGGTAACGCGCGAAGCTCGGGAAAGGCCACCCCCTTCTTCCGCGGGAGCCGCTTTAATTAATTACTCGCTAGTTTTGTGCCCGCGACAGTCTCGCTCCCTCTACGCTTTGAGGCCCGCGAGGCGATCGTCGAACAGACCTTCAGAGGCTCGCGGCTTCTCTCTCGCGAAGGAGAAGAAAGTTAAGCTAGAGGGGGTGAGAAAGGGCGCGCACTTTAAACGGCCAGGTATTTACAGAGAGGGTCGTCCCGGTCGGGGTACTTAGCCTATCGTCACCACCTTTTTTCAATGCCAATTAGCGTCGCCCACGCTCCGGTTAGTCTGACTGCGCGTAATCCCTGGCGAAGGAAGGTGAAAAAAAGGAGAGAAGAGAGAAAGACGGCTAAAGGGCGAGGAGCAGCGGGACCGTTGAGAGAAAGGGCCGCCACTTCCACCCTGTGGAGCAACCCGTCGCTTTGTTCCATGGCGATAACGACGAATTATGACGGTGAACGATGGCTACGTGTTCACGTAACCGCGAAACGATCGTCGACGCACTCTGACAACGCTGTCGAGCCACGAAGAGAGTTGCGTGGATTCAGGCACCAATGATTTCTGGGAAACTTAGAGATTTTAACAATTTTTTGGTTCACTGAGAAGAGGGCGATTGGAAAATGGGAGAAGAAAGTGGTAGGTTTAAGTAAATCCATTTTTGGACCCTGGTGTTTATGCAAGCTTAATCTTTCTCGGCACCGTGGTAAACCTGGTGTACTTCGGCACGCTTCGAGAACATTCTCTGTTCTCTGCGCACGCAACGGAAAGGAGCGCATTCGGAACGTTTCATCATTGAAACGCAACGCTTGTTATGGCCGCGTTCCAGGATCGTGGCCGCTAACGACTAATTTTCTCTCATCCGCGGAACCTTTATCCACGTGACTGAAAACAGTATCCCAGGAGTGCCTTACGCAGTCCAATCATCGAGGTCCCCTTTTATAATTTCCGGCAAAAGAAGGGCCGCTAATTTCTCTAATTTGATTGCGGCAACGGCGGCTCGCGGCTCGACGCTCCAACCCCCAGGAAAACACCGGCGCGTTATCAAGGGGCGCGATTTCGCGATTCGAAACGCGCCGACCGAACTGCCTCCCGCTCCCTCCCCCCGGCTCGTGCAGATTTTAAAATTCCGCGTGGCGCGCGTAACAAAAAAAGAAAAAATCGTGCGCTAGTCGTGCGCGCACGAAAAGAGTGAGAACAGGAGCGCGCCAGACTTCAAAGGGCTCAACGCCAATTATGACCGAGGGAGGAGGGAACCTGAGAGAGAGAGAGGGGGGTGGAGGAATTTCGCGAGAGAACCCTTCTTCGACGAGGCATAAAGCCGTTTCGCGCGACTGAAAGAAAAAGCCTTGACGCGAACCAGCATTCGCGTTTACTCGCGCGAACGCCTGCGCGCGTGCGCGATGCGACTTATTAACTTGTTAAGCCGCCGCTCACTTGCTCCTGGATCGTTTGTTCTGAGCGTGTAACATCGAGGGGTTGAGGGCAGGGGGGAGAGGAGTAATTTATGAAACGCTGGATTCGTTTGCTGCTGAAGCTTTTGGCTGTCGAGGATTTCGGTTTGAGTGGCATTCGTTTGGAATTTCAAAGTCTTCAGTAAATGACCGTGCATGGTGTCGACTAGGTTTACAGGAAATATGGACCAGTGCACTGGACACAGTGCACTTCGCCGAGTAGTGCACACTACACTAACTCTGAAGATCCTCACAGTTGGTCTACAATTTGACCACTCAGTTTCAATTTTTACGAATACGAGGGTTCCAGCACGAAACTCTAGACACCCTGTACAATTCCCGTAATCTCTAAATATTAATAGAATAATGACTAATAAGACCCACGCGGTTGAATCGACGTTTCAGAGGGTAGAAGAGGCCTCCAGGGTAGCTGGGCGTCTCCACAACGCCACAAAGAAGGATTGTTCGTCATTGGCCGTTCTCCTCGCGCGATAATTAAGCGGAGCGTTGGCGCGAACGATCCCTACCCCCGACTAATAAACATCCACCCCGTTTCGCGCGAACGCGGCCGCGTATTAACGAGCCAGCGGCTCCGAAGCAGCAAGCGCAGCGGGCGCAAGAGGAGCGAGCACGGGGGGCTGAATGGAAAGCGCGTGGCGCGTAGAGGGTGGTCGCGGGCGGCCGACAAAGTGGCAGGTCGTCGTACAATTAGAGTTACACGGTTCTCGCCTGCTTTCTGACGTCTTAACAGAGGCAGCCGCTTCAAGTGACGGGAAGAGGAGACGCAGTCGGAGTCGGAGCTGGAGTCGCGCCCGAGATAAAAGGAAGGGGTTAGCGCTGCAAAGGAGGCGAAAAAGGCAGACGCTGCCAGGAATACCTCGTTCCCTCTGATCTTCTTCCATCGCTGTCCTCCCCCGGCTCCCATCCTTCTGCCTCCGCCTCGTTTCTTCCCTTTCTTCGCGGGCTGTGTGCGCGCACACTGCGTTTCACAGCTCTCTTTCTAGGTTGACACCTTGCGATTCTTGCGTGGCTTTCACGAGCGCGCCGCGCCGCGTGCAGCTCGCTCGCCTCTGAAATCGCCCCGCTGAAAGCATTTAATTAAAGCGAGCCACCCGCTGATGGAACGGGGAAAACTGGGCTCCCGGGAGCGAGAACCACGCCGGGAAAGCGTTGGGGAAACGGGGATCCAGTCGAGAGTTGGACGAGGAGAACGATAGGTGGCTGAAGGTGCGCGGCGAAACAGAGACGAAGAAGGGTGTTAAACGTACGTTTCTATCTCTGTTTGCGGGTGCGTTTGCGCGCGCGTCAACGCGGCGAAAGGGGTGTTTTGCGAAACTGCAAAACATTGTCTCTCTCGCCGCAGCGGCGTGCAAGCTGCCAGGCATTTACTTAATTAGAGGCCAAACCGTGTGCTCGCGCCTGCCGTTTAGAGGGAGAGAAAAGCCCCGGGGGATGAAGAAAGGTGGTTGAGAAAAGATGCTTGCGGCGCTCGTCCTTTTTGTGCGCCCCGTTTCAAGGACAATTCCGCGAATTAGAGTTCATCGAGACCGGAGGAATTTGTTTCGCCAACCGTTTCGTCTAACACCCCTATTGCAGTCGACTAAATTCAATGGAAGGATTCATTATCACAGGTACATAAATGGAACGCGGCTGTACAGTGCACACCCAACGGAGATAAATTTTAAGCAGCGGGTCGTTCCATAATCCCCCGTCTATGCTTAAGAATCGAGTAGATTCAGATGTCCCTCCGCAAACACCGCCCCAAGGAGCCGTTCCATTAAACAAATTCACCTCCGCGATCAATTAGTCGGCCGAGACACCAACCGGCTTTGCAGCCGCCTTCAAAGAAGCGGCCAGAAAGTTTCCGTTCCCCTTTTAAACCGCCCCGTCGCCTTCTTCTTCAAAGAATATCCTCCCATTGATCCTATCCTAGGTCTTTTCTCGGTCGTTTGTTTGTCGCTTCGTGACAATGCATCGCGAATACCGACTCGCGTGCACACACACAGATACAAACAGAGCCTTCGACGCCCGCAGCGAGTGGACATCAGCATGCTGGTTGCTGTCTACGAGAATGAGGAGGAGGAAGAAGAAGAAGAAGCAGAAGAGGAGTAAGAAGAGAAAAAGAGGAAGGGGCAGCGGAGAGCACCTGGCAGAGATTCCGCCACCGAGACTGTGCACGGTATTATATTTGGTGACAATGGATGAAAAACATGGCTTCGCACAACTCGCGCACTCTCCTTTTCTGGACCTCCTTTATTGCCAGGGATAATGTCCCTTTATCCCTTCACAGGACCTAGGACTCGTTTCGGCATTGTCAGCTGACACTTCGCTGGAGCCTCGAGACAGAATCTATCCACCGGTGAGCTTTTCTCTTCCTCTCTTCCTTCCACTTGCCCCACCAGCTACGCGCACATATTTCGAATCGCGAACGCCAGAGTAATTCCAGGCTTCTCGCGGAACAACTACCCCTTCCTACTTCTATCGATTCCAATTGCAATGGATTTGGTGGAAGCACGCGCTGACCAGGTGAAACTAGAGAGGCCTAGCTTGAGTTGTAACACTTTGAAATTTCATGGTCGAATTGGGTGTTATTCAGTCTGTTGAAACGATTTCACCGGTCGTTAAATTACGGCGTGGATAGAAGAAACGCGCGAAAGGGTGGAGGCGCGGAACCGTGACCGGGAATTACAACCCTCCCTAAGGTACACCCAAATATTGCTTGACCTGCGGAACCTATTGTTCCGGCGTCTTTAGCTTGCGAATGATTCGACTGATGAAGACTATTAAGATAATAAAAGCAAACGGTACGGCTGGTGTATTGTAAGGAACGGTGGCCGACTGTAGACAAACGCCTACGACTTTGTAGAAACATTTGCATCCGGCCTATTGTCCGTCGAATAGGCGGCAATTTCGTTTTACAATTCCGCGCAAGTGGATTAGGGCAACTGCCATTTACGACACGAGGGGCTGCTCTTTTTCGACCCTAATTCACGGTCGGGGAAAAAACATCCATTGTGAAAGCTGGAAACAGTTAGAACTGTTAGAAATTTCAAGGCTCGACCATCGATGACGGTTGACTTCGAACACACCTATAAAATGTAAATTGAACGTAGGTACTTCTACCTCTTCAAAAGTCACTACCAAGTTTCGGCAAACATCCCCATAAATCCTCCTCGAACAATTTCCCCAGGTTTCTACTCATTGTCAGCAAGCTTTACAAGAAGACATCGCTAAAACTATCGCAAAGTTCTCTGAACAAAGCGCAGGATTCCGCGAGCTCCAGCTGGACGCACCCCGACATTCAGAGACGTGAGCCGCAAGAATGATATTTCTCCTCGGATCGAACCGGCGTCAGGGATTTTTATTATGCCACGTACACGGGTGTCCGGCGGACAATGAATACAAATTCCCGGATAGAAAAGAACGCGCGAGCACAGGAGTGGACGTCAACGGCGGTGAAACAAGCGGCGCGGCGGTACAACCCCCTTCGCCGCCCGTCCATCCCTTTCCGCCAGGTTCCCCAGTCCTGTAGCGCGCCATCGAAGGAGAGGGCTGCCCGATAATGCCGAACAATGACGCCCGCCTAACCACCCCTCTGTCTGCGGCCGCGGCGACGACGGCCGCAGCGTTCATAAACGGGGAAAAAGTCGCGACGCTGGTGGTGCACGTACGTCAATGCTGCTAACCGTGCATGGATGAAAAGCCACGTATCTTATCGTCGTCAATCCGCGCACGAAGGCATTCAACGGCGCCTATTCTATCGTTGGAAGCGGGGAAAAATGCAGAACAATCCGCCCCGGCACCGGTCTCTGCTCGCCAGCTGGGAACACGCGTGTACGTACATCCCGACAAACCAATGTAATTAAATGCACTGGGATATTCCAGATTCTCCGTTCGCCACGGAATATTCAGCCGTGGGAGAATAAGGGTGGGGGCCACGGGTAGGATTGAAATTTCCCGCGATCCTGAAAATACTTGACTAATTGGGTGGAACAAGAGCCAGCGTTCGTGGGTTCGTTGCTTTGTGGGCAATTAGTATGGGTCGCGAGTGTGCACACTTCGATTCCAGACCCGATAGGGAGGCTATAGACGACGCTATCACGGGGCAAGCTGCGAACTGAAGAGGCTGATTGACGATGGATTCGGTTACAACACTGTGGTGCTCCAATGGCTCGTACATAATTCGAAGCGGAAAGAGCAGTAGGCGAACGTGCTTTCTCGCTTGGTTCAAGAATTCAGAGGGCACTTCACTTCTGCTACCTAGAAGACTACCCTCGAATCCTCGAAGCAGGGGAGCAAACTGTATCTACATACCTACAGTCTATTCAATCTCAATGCGAAGTGAATCCATCGCGAGCTATCTTCCTCATCATCAACAGACGAAGAGGACAACAGGAGCGGTTCAGCTCAGCTCGTAGCTGGTCCACGCTCCCCGAAGCAACCCCCCGGCGTGCACCAGCACGAGCCCGCGGCAGGCTTAGCTCGCGATAAATTCGAAACCGAAACTATCGACAGGAAGGACGTAGAGCATGGTGAATTTAACCAGCGCAGCCTTTGTCGCGGGAACGAGCCCGCCTCTGATGAGTGGTACGTAACAGGGGAGGGCCCGAGCTGCTCCCGGTGTATACACCGTTGAAAGAAGTCAACGTGGCTGGTTCTTGGACGTTGTTTTGGACGTTCTCCAAAATGCCGATATAGGCTTCTGCCGGCCTTCGCCGCATCGGGCGCGCGCGGATGACGATGCCGTAGATTCGAAACGAGCCGACGGAGGAGTGGAAGGGGGTGGCGGTTCGGTACCAGAGGGAGGAGGGGGTCGGAAGGGTGGTGGTGGCATTACAAAAGCGCGGAGGCCTTCGATCGACCAGTCATCTAGGCAACAATGCGACTGACAATGGGCAGCGGGCCAGCAGTGTTTCATTAAAACATGCATTGAATTCGAGAGAGAGCCAACGAATTGGCTGAAACCGAGAGAGCGGGGACTCATCCTCCCGAAACTCTCTCGGCGACCGCTCCTGGACCGGGTATCAGAGCCTCGCTCGAGTGTACGAACGACGGTCATGTCTGATTGAAATGTCGAAAAGTCCGTTTCTCTGCCTCCTCGCCCTGGACCACGTCCCCTCACTCCCCGCTCACCAACCCCCCTGTTTCGGCCGTTTGTTCCCGTCGTCGTTGTTGCTGTTGCCGTTGTTGCCTCGTTGGTAAGAGAGAAAGGACCACGGGCAGGACAGTGGAGAGATCGAGGTTCGAGAGAGGAGAGGCCCGCTTGCCCGGGTTAAATTGGAATTGTCATGTGAGGGAGAGCGAGGCGAATCAAAAGAAAAACAACTTGTATAGGATTGAGTTTAATTGTGACCCATCCATCCTATAGAACCCGCCACCCCCTCCGTCCTCACTCCCCCCACGTTCCAGCCCCTTCTGGGCGGTATTCGCCACCGTCATCGTCGTGGACCAGAGAGTTGGCGAAAGCTAACGAAACGAACGGAACCGAGAGCCGACTGTGGCTCGCGGAGAAAAAGGAGGAGCAGAATGAACCGGGGGCGAGGAGGAGGGTTCCGGTTTAGGGTGGAATGGAAAGGAAGGCCTATCGGAAACTGCTGCCGATAAACTGGTAATTACAAAACCGTTGTCTGCTGCTTCTAAGGAGCGCAGCCATTCACGGCCCCCCGTGCATTATTTGACGCGGAGTTTGGTCATCTTTAACCTCCAGAGGGGTAGTTTTGCATTTCGACTCTATGACCTCGGCATTCAAACGAACTCTGCTCGGTTAATAAATTCTTTTGCATGTTCTACCTTTCCCGAGCGTAATTCAACGATTTTGCTTGAACAGAGAATCGCGGGCCTCGGTTAAATTTTTACAATTTATGGACAACAATGGCTAGGACGATCGAATTAACGCTGCATCGCGGAGATTAAGGATCACAATTAAAGTCCCGACAAAAGATTAACACCGTTCTCGCGTCACTAATCGTAAGATGAAGCTAACCTCGACTACCCCCGTGGCCCTTTCTAAACTGTCGCCGTGTAAAAATCGTTTTCTCAAATCCCCGAGAGGTTTATCGATAGGATCGATATTCCCGACTGTTGACGCTTGACGTGGTCGCATTGCCCCGTCTTTTTCTCTCTAAATGAAGTTCTTTGTTGGCTCCGTCCGCAAGGACAGCCCTCAAGACAGTTTAACAATGAACTCTCCCTGGACACAGCAACGCCACCCTCTCCTTATCCATCAGCCTCGATCTATCTCGTTCTACCGTTCTTCATCGGCCTCGTTCTATCGTTCTCCTCTCTATTTTCGACATAACGTACCACCACTTATCCGTCTCTATCGTTCCCGCGGTACAATCGGTCCTCTCGACTCCCCGGCGCAATTTTGTTCTCAATTTTGTTCTACATCGTCTTCGGCCCCGACAATCGGCAATAAGCCGCCCAACTGAGATCCAATTTAAACCGTTAATTACCACAGAGCCTGGCTCCTCGTCCCCCCCTCCCACATCACTTCCTACCGCCACCCTCTTGTGTCCAGCCACCCACTGGCCCCGCGCCACCCTCTCCCCGCCCCTGCCGCGCCATTCACCCTTCGTACTATCTCTTCTCTACCACCCTCATTCTCCGCGGCACTGTATTTTTCCAATTTAAAATCCTATCTCTTAATTTCCTACGTGTCACCGCTACGTCTGGGGATTTTTATGGAAACGATGATATCTCCTCTTTTCACTGTTCCTATGCGCGAGCAGCGGGCCGATATCTGTTCGACCGATTCTATCGATGACTCTCTTTTTTCCACACCCCTCCCCCGTCGCGTACCCTCCTCCAGTGTTTCGCTCGCAACTCAGTCTGCCAGCACGAGGGAAATTGCGCGGGACAGTGATTCGATCCGCGACTGAAATCGACATACCCGACGCTCGTCATTATGTTCACCGCGCGAACGCGTTGATCTCGTTCCTCTTCGCGGTGGCCGAGCGCCGTTTCGTCTGTGTTTAGTCTGGCCGGAATCGCGGACGTTGGGATCGAGTGAAGAGCTCTTCTTCATCCTTCTACGGGATCCACGACGAAGATGCTGTATACCTGGCTAGCAGGCCCGCGGAGAGAAAATCTGATCGCAGGTGGACACTCGAAAAAGAACGAACGATCCGCGGGGGAACGGTTATCAGGATCGCGGATGACCACGTTTCCCCGTGGAATCGGTGCTGGGGGAAGCAGTGTGCCAACGTCGGCCAGAGCTACCACCATCGCCGCCGCGAACGCGCCAGAAGCCCTCGGTCTCCGCCCGGTAATATCCACACCAGCAACAATCACGGATTAATGCCATTGTCCGCGCGTATCTACTCGAAATGTACGGGCGCGCAGGTCTATGGGTATATACGCTGGTGATGCATCGACAATGGGGAGAGTGGGTCTGTTCGGCGACCCAACGAGGTATTACCGACCGAACAAGCATGCAGTTTGTCCCCCATTGTCGCCTCTCGATACAGTGGGAATAACGCCCACCCGCTGTATTTGCAGTATTCGGCACGGTTTCGTCCGGTTGCTGTTTGCCGTCGGACCCCGTCTTACTCGACATTATATCCGATTTGAAGGACGCCCATTGTGCCGGCATTGTGCGGCACGGCGATAGGTAACGCGATCGGTGCAACGGAGCTTGGAAAAGAGAATACGGATCCACGGAATTGTTGCGTCCATTCTGCGGGATGGGGGTGAGAGATTCAAGTACAAGTAAAGAGACAAGTCCAATCATTATCGGTGGAAAATTCTTCCTTCGATGGTACGTCCTCGTAAAGATTCTCTAATCATCTGTTGTTTACGTATTGGGTTTTCTCCCTTGAACCTTGAAATATGGATGCAGAAGATCGCTAAGTAGACAGATACTGGCTCAACTTCGAATTAATCACGTTGAACGCGAACACTATGTTGTCCACTATGAGAGAAAGATGGGTTGGGAGAATATGGAATTTTCAGCGATAGCGGGGGAAAATCGGGAATGGCAAACGCGGTGCACGGGGCACATGCAGGCCAAGGGGGAGGTGAGAGGAGAAGGAAACTCGAGGATGATCGCGTGCAGTAGGTAGAGCGCGGATTTGGCGCGGACCGAAGCGCATCTGCCTGTAATCCGTAGTGAGACCGCTCGTTGTTTCGCTGATCCCTGCATTGTGACGTCGCTTGTATACTTCATTGTTCCGCATTCGGCGTCCATTGTTCGCAGATTGTGTACACCTACCAACACTAAAGTCCCTCACCATTGCACTGGTCCACGCGTCCACGCGTGTACACGAGTTTCTCTCTTCCTACCGAGCTCTGCATTACTCATTTTCCCTTTCTCGATCATCGTACGAGGCGTTTGCATATTTCCTACTGTTTTATTGCTAGCTCGTCGAGCAGGTCGCGCGAAACTTCTCCAGTACTTTTCTTCCAATATAATTGAAAGAATTTCCAAGGATTACCAATTTGTCAAAACTCTCTAAAAGCAGGGAACTGACGCAATTGTCTTCATTCGACATCGCCATATGGATGTGTCTTCATAAGATACGCAAAAAAAATCGTTCTGCGCTCCGACAATAATATAGCCCGAAGCATATTCGGGCGGAGCAGCCTCCTGGCGCAGCTCCTTTTAATTCCGTCAAACAAAGAGTTAATCTATCCGCCAATCTATTCATTTCCTACATCCCCGTCCCAGTCTCTTTCATTTGCCCGATGCATCCCGAGCTCGTGGGATTAGGCAGAGATGTTCCGAGCGCCGAAACGAGTCGTCTCGATCTGAGTGGATCAGCCAGAACTGTTTAGTGGCTCCTAATCGTCCCGAATCGGGCACAATGGAGGGATGCTGCACCGTGCGACACATGCCCCTTTGTAAACGCACGATATAACGCACCCCCTGCGATTCCCCGCTGATTCCTGACGACCGGGATAAGACAGCGTCGATTCAATCGAGTGGAAGTTCAACAGGGGTTCGGTTAACGATAGTTTTTTCCCCCCACCGTGGCACGAAGTGCTGTTCAACGAGCTGGTACACAATCGCTTCCAATTATTTCGAACACCCTGCGCGCCGAATGAGATTGTACGTACTTAGAAGCGAGCTTCTTCTAACTCCAAGGAGGCCTGAATCTCCCGAGAGAAGTAGAGAGTCACTCGAAGAGGGAGGCTACACGAGAGTGTTTAAGAGAAAATCTACGGGGTGGTAATACAAGCGACACCTCGCGACGCTCGCCAAGCTGAACGCGACCCGAGGTCCCCAGAACCGAGGTCCCAAAAGGAAGAGAGACTCGGAGGACGAGACAGGGGATCGCGGCTCGGACGTAAACCACGAACGTCTTCTTCGCCATAGGCGGATCAATAGGCCCTTAATATGAAATTTCGCGCGGACGCGCGTCCCGATGGGCGACTAATCCCCCCCTAGCGCCTCGCCCCCTTCGGGCCACCTATTTTTTCCTTTGTCGCTCTTTCTCTCTCCGCCTGACCGGGGCGCAGAGAGGCCTGAAATATTCGCGAATGCATAAAGACGTGAAATATGGCCGCATGAATCAGCTGGTCTTCCCGCGGAGTGAACGGGTCCGCAGGAGGGTTTGACAATATCCTCGCGGCGGCATTCTGCGCGGATTAGCGCCTCCAGGTTTTATGGCCCATTTTGTTTATGCACAGACAGGGCAAGGTTGCCCTTCCACACACTGGCGAATCACGGGGGAAGCGTGTGTGTGCACGCGAACGCGCGAGTAGCCTTTGTGAGGGCACGGACGACAGGCAGAGAGTCGCGAGGAATTTCTTTTGGAATTGGATAGCTTTCGATACTATGTTCGCCGCGGCGATCTGCGCGGCGAACGTCCTCACGCCTTTCAGGAATATTCCTCTCCGTCCACCAGTGGAAACTGAAAAGCGGAGGAGTTCGGGCTGGGATCCGTGCATCGCTAATGGGACCCCCTTCCAAACGTAGCGTCAAGGTGTTTCGGGGTATCGTTGTCAATTGGATGAAAATTTCCATGGTGCTCCCTCGAGTATAGAGTCCTCGGTGTAATCGGCGTGGAATGTTGTTTGTCCCTGTAAACGTTCTACCGCTACCCGAAAAATGTCCCTTAAATGGCCACGGGAAGGGAGGTCGCGAAGTCATTCGTTCTAATGTAATTCACACCAACGTGTAACATTCGTCACATGCCGAATGATGAGAGGACAGTAACCATGGGATCTCGGCTACCAAACACGGGCTCCCCGACACTGGGAATCTGAAAAATTCGAGGAACCACGTCCCCTCGTCGGGCGCAAACTAGATTCTCCGAGAAACCAATTTAAGTCACTTCTGATCTAAGTTGCTAACGTGTGTCCAACTTGTTTGCTGGGAAAATCTAATATTATTCGATTATTATGACGATCCACAGTGGTTCGAGTATACTACATACTAGTTGGACAAAATTATTTTTTCGCGGGTTTGGGTTTATATGGGGTTCAAATTGCTTGAAAACAAACCTGATTCGTATTACAGTTTATTATTTCAATAAAAATATCAATAAAATAAAAATATGACTAATTCAATTAAGGGAAAAGAACAAAACGACAGTATTGTACTTTAAATATAATTAACAGTTATAACATTATGTCTATTTCTGTAATTTCTGAGTTTTTATGTTTAAAACCTGGTTTTTGAAATCAGTCTTCTCTGCATCGCTATTAAAATAGTGTTTTACTATATGTATGTTCCACGTCGATCCACGCAACAAGGGTTGAATGTACGGAAAGTAGAGACTTTCTAGTTTATTTTAATCAATCGATCGATCTGCGAAAATTTGCAAAACTATATTTTTCTAATTGTTTTCGAGCGCGACGCTCGGCATAGTTTTGCAAATTTTTGCAGATCGATCGATTGATTAAAATAAACTAGAAAGTCTCTACTTTCCGTACATTCAACCCTTGTCGCCTGGATCGACGTGGAACATATAGTAAAACACTATTTTAATCCACTGAGTGGTGCTACCGAGCGTCGCGCTCGAAAACAATTAGAAAAATATGGTTTTGCAAATTTTTGCAGATCGATTGTTTGATTAAAATAAACTAGAAAGTGTCTACTTTCCGTAGATTCAACCCTTGTCGCATGGATCGACGTGGAACATATGTATAGTAAAACACTATTTTAATAGTGATGCAGGGAAAACTTATTTCAAAAAGCAGGTTTTAAACTTAGAAACTCAGAAATTACGGGAATAGACATAATGTTATAACTGTTAATTATATTTAAAGTACAATATTGTTGTTTTGTTATTTTTCCTTTATTGAATTAGTCATATTTTTATTTTATTGATATTTTTATTGAAATAATAAACTGTAATACGAATCAGGTTTGTTTTCTAACAATTTGAACCCCATATAAACCCAAACCCGCGAAAAAATAATTTTGTCCAGCTAGCATGTAGTATACTCGAACCACTGTGCGATCCAACGAATACCACTAAATCCACACGCGTTACATTGAGACCGCTAGGTTAAACCCAGAAGCAATCAGCATACTAAACAGTGAAACTGGAGAACTTCTCGCTATTGATACTCAAAGTCTAAGTTCCCCCGAAGACTCTTTCGTCGGAATGTCCTTAAATGGTCACCGACTGTTGCCGACGTTTGTCACCAGAACCAACGGAAAGTGGAAAGCAACGATGAATACACGCAACACGCGAGTACGTGTCGTATTAACGAAGGAACAGTCGCAGGGTACACACGGGTTTAGTTAGCTAGGATAGGTTTACAAAGCACTAGCCACTGGAGGAGCCCCTACACTTGCAACCTATGTAAACAAGGTAGCGTATCCTGGGCCGTCGGTGGTGGCACGCCGTGATGTTTGTAAATGATAATGACCATTAGAACGTCGTGGCTGGTTTCGTTCTGGCACGATGATTCTTCCACTTAGCCATCGGCGGACGTGAAGAGCTCCCGTCTTGTGTTTGCTCGCGTACAAAGAAGCCATCGCCTTTCGGGGACCGCTTGCAAGAACAGGGCTGCTCGATCGTGCTCGAATTTTTATCGCTGGACCATTGTCGAGGGCCCGGTCCTTTAGAAAAACGCTAGAGTTTACCGAGCAAGGGGGAGACAGAATTTGAATTGTAGAATTCACATCTACTTGCCTCCTAACAGAACTTATGTACATCGCAATGAGATCCATCAGTTTCTCTATTAACAAGCGATATAAAGCGATTCGATTCGACCGAAATGTTAACCAGACTGATTTGTTAAAGGGTTAATGAGGCCTGTGTCTTGGACAAAGAGTGCTCCATGGAAATCAGTCACGCATTGTCCCGCTAATACTTTACGAGGCAACCCGAGCGTGGGCCAGACGACTGACAGTCATGGCTGTTCGAAACGACAGCTAAGAAGATTGCTTATCCATTCCCGGTTGCGTCCTCATCGACTCGGCTTTATCGCCCTGACGAACGGGAATCGCGGAATTACACAGGTTCCATTAGCCTCGCGGACCGTTCGTTTCGTCATCCGAGTAACGACGTAATATCTCGTACGGGTGATAAAGCTCAGCAATCAGATCTCGGGGGCAAAGTATCGATCATTACGGATAAGCCGTTTTATTTCTTATAAATCGGGGCTAGCCTCCAAGACGTAACCGTCTCCTGCCAGTCTGGCGAACGAACGTTGCAAATAAATTATGGGATTATGAATATTATATCGGGTTAGAGTACTCGCGGAGATTGCCGCGTTGCACTGTTGCTAGCCATTCGTTTCATTTGTTAGATTTCAGTTTGCGCTCGTTGCAGTATTTGCACTTACGATCTCTGCGACAGAGAGAGCGAATGGCGGTGCTACCGCGAGTCGTTCCAGTTTCGGTATTTTCATTTTTCTACTGGCGGATTGCACGATAAAGACTGGAGCATAAATCTTGGGGCGATTGACGAGACTTTCTGCGATATTTATGTATACTCAGCTGGGATCAATGCGTTTGTACATGCACTGTTCAGAATATAATTCAATCTCGTTTCTGGAGATGACTGACAAGGGAACATTTCGAATCAGGAAATTCAAAAAATTCTAAAACTTTGTGAATATGTAGAGGATTTCCTCCTGATTACACAACAATATTTAGTTTGCAATCCAAATTCACTCCAAGAGGGAGAAATTAACCCCTGAAAATTCAGCTATTTTCCGATTTTGTGTTATAACTCGCGAACTGTAAGAGATAAGAAAAAAGTTACAAGAAAAAAAGTTACTTCTTTTAATTAGATTTATCATTTGATAAAAAAACATTTTACAGTTCACGAGTTATAACACAAAATCGGAAAATAACCAGATCTTCAGAGGTCAATTCCACCCCCTTAGAGTAAATTTGGACAGTAAACAAAAATTGCGTTGTAATCAGAAGAAAATTCCCTACATATTCACAAAGTTTCAGACTGTTTTAAATTTCCAGGTTCGGAATGTTCCCTTGTGAGATACATATATTTTGCTTCTAATATAATACTCGAAATTATTGGAAAATTAGTTATTCAAACAACTACATACTTTGAAAGCTGCTCATATTACAGGAATGAAATATTCGGTAAGAAATACATGGAGAGAGCAAACGAGTAACACTCAAACGAAACAAAGCAAGAGTGTAGACGTTTCATGTTTAACACATACTGAAGTTAATGTTCCCTTTGTCAGGACCATGTCGTTCGTATTAATGGTATTAACCACGCACCACGTGGAAGGTTGAAAAGTTTACGAGATTGAGCCTGTACCCACGAGTATTTAGATTTATAAATCCCGTGTCACGAAGGCCCAAAGTCATAAGCAGCTGTACGCCGTTACATATGTCATACGGTCCATTATATTCGGATAATACCCTGAAACGTTTGTTTCCGTAATCTGCCGACGATACGCTCTGTGATCTCCCTCCGGAGACAGTCTATTTACCAGCGACACAATGCCCGAATACGCTTTTCTTAATGTAGCCGAACGAATTAATCTCACGGATTGTTGGCGAGCGAAATTTAATGCGGCGTTGTTCGGTAACGCGCGTAACGAATTTAATTGCGAACGAAAGGATACGTACTCGGTGTGCACAATCGCCAGAGTCAACCTCTACGGTTAAAACGAAAATTACTTTACGACGGCGTCGCTTGTCACCGAGTAAGATTTCTTCAAATAAAGAAAGGAAGATTTTTATGGACGTGTGAGAGCGCCGAAGCCGACGAAATTGTTAAAGAACGCGAATTGGAACGGCACACTTTATTACTTAACGTCGATTACCAAGCACTTGGATCTCGTTAACGTTCTATCTCTTCGTTCTCGGTAGAAGGTACAAGGTCCTTCGAGGAAAACGGTAGCAGGGGACCAACATTTGTCCTCTGTTCAGGAAACTGTAGGTGCCGGCTTGTAATAGAAAAATAAACACCGCCTGCGCCGACAGCTTTTCCACAGAGGATACGTGTGCGTGGGCAAACAATGCTGGCCTAACTGGTGAAAACGTTGCTCGATAAACAAATACAGCCAGGAAAACCTGCATTTACACTTGGCCCCGCGTCAATGGGACAGTTCGAAAGAATTTTGATGACCCGTGACAAACCCACCTTTATCCTCCAATTCAACCACGTCCCCTTTTCCATCTTTTTTTTTTAACGGTGTTGTACCAAACATTTGACTGATACATTATGCATGCGCGTTAAACATCGTCGAACGTCGCTCGCACGAGAAAAATAGAACGAGGAGAGAAAATTTCTACGCTCCGTGAATGGAAAAAAAGACACAATGTTTTGTAGAAAACACGAGCGTTTCAATTGGTTATGGGACGAGTGAACATGAGGTGTTACCGAATTGTAGGTACAGAGAAGTTCAGAATTCTGGGTAAGAATCTAAGTGGCCAGTAATGCTTTTGAAAAGAAGTAGCAACATTCTTGATAAATAACAGCGTTCAGTCTGGAGCAATTACACATTGCAATGCCAAGAAGAAATACAAAAAATCTACAAGCACACTGAGAACCGTAGAACTAAAAAACAAGCCCTTACAAATTAAATCCAGATTTCAAAGAAAAATATTAACAAACTGTAATCTACGTGTATTAAAACATATTTACTCCCCTCAAATTTAACTCACAATGGTCATACACCCTGCACACCCCTTTTTCTGTAAAGAAACCCATTCTCCGCAATTTACCGGAAATCACATGTCGCGTAAGTCTTTCAAAAAAGAGAAGCGAGAGGGAGAGAGTGAGAGAGGGCGAACCCTGATACTTCAGAACCACCACTAACGGCCGCAGAGTAAATATTAAACGGCAGAACGGGTCGGAAAATCGTCGTCAGAATCGGCTAATTAAATTAATTCGCGCGTCAAAGCCGCGCACGCGGAAGGGGGTAGAAAGTAGAAAGCGCGCTGATTTTCCTAGCGTCGGCCGCCATATTAGCCCCACGAGCGATACCGTTTATTATTTCCTTCGCACTCTCTCCCCCCTCTCGCCCTGTGCCCCCGTTTTCTGCTCCCTTCGCTTTGAACTTCGGATCAAACGCGCGACTTTGTAGCCCGGGGAAAAAAAGGTCGTAGCCGCGCGAAATGAAACGCGGAAGCAGCGCGGCTGCGGCAGACGAACCCGTCGCGCACAATCCCGCAGATAATTACGACGTCCAATTAGCATTAATTACTGACCTCTTTCTAATTAGAGGCGCCGGCTGAAATATCGCCGATATATCGTTCCCTCGGCGCGCGATTCGAGTGGCCCCTTCAACGTTCGCCGGGGCCCCCGATGGTTAACTATCTGTCACCACCCTATCCGATACACTTCCAAGCATCCGATTTCGTACTTTTAAACCCGCCCGTGTCCTCCGCCGCCCTTCCGCCCCACGATTTATCTCTCCGCGCGATTTAGCGTCGTTCGATCGCGAGCAAGGGGGTTAATAATTTTATTCCCGCCGAGCTCCGCATTGTACGATGCCCAGACACGTTTGATCGGCCTCCAGGGGTGCGCTGCATAATTCGTTGATTAAAATCCGAGATACGCCGCAGATCGGGGGTAATTACGGGAAATAAAGTCTCTGTTGTGACTACCGCGGGGTGATGAAAAAAGCCTGACGCCGCGGTGAAATTCGCGACGTTTAATGATACCCCGTTTGATCAGCTGATTCCTCTGTCCTCCGTGTTACCTATGGCGATTGTGTGGCGAGTTTCTTGGATTCTAGTGTGTTGCCTGGCTCGTTAATTGGGGCTTACTGATCTTTTGCTGATCGAAATGTTAGCTATTTGTGTCGATATGGTTTTGAGAATGAGATACGAGACATTGCTTATGTTTGTGTGGGATTCTAAGGTGCTCTTGATTTATATGTTTCGTATTAGATAGGGGAAATTAGGACAAAACCGGGTACCTGGGTAAAACCGGGACGTGCTATTATTTTTAAAACAGCCTGAAATTTTCACGCGTCGTTGCAGAGACATATTGTCGGGATATGCATTACTTCATCAACAAAAGATAATCGTGTTACAAGTGTGCTTACTAAAGTTATACCGACTTGTGTGTTTTTGATGGCTCTGATCTTCAACAATTTTGACAGTGTTCAGGTAAGTACTTTTTTGTGCGAATTATGTTAATAATTATGTAAATAACTAAGACTGTTTGTACTTCGCTCTGGTATTATTGATAATTCGTAATATTTACAAAATTGTATGCTGGGGCAAAACCGTATGGGGTAAAACCGGGTACCCGATTTTGGACAAAATGTGTATAACAAAAAAACGAAAAAGAGGAAGTTATCAACATTAAACTAAATCTTAATAAAGAACTACAACTAAAGAGAAAGAAAAACACAAAATTAAACAAAATACGGAAGGATAATGATAACAGTGCTGATGAAGACGGTGAAGACATTTGCATTTATGTCCATGAATCCTGTGGTTCATCCAAATTGAATGAAGGTTGGGTGCAGTGTTGAAAGTGGGCACACGAAGGCTGCACTGATTGGGGGGACTGAAGAATTGGACGAATTTGTTATAGGTGCTAGGGCCAGTTTTTAGTGTGGTACCCGGTTTTACCCAGGCCATGGGGTAAAACCGTAAAAACGAACCATATTTTAAATCGTAATTTTTTTGTATTTGTTATTGTATTAAAAAAAATGAATATATTTTATTATTTAATAAAGAGTTTATTCTAATGAATCCTAATTTCAATTTCTTTTTTACATTAATAATGTCAAAGTTATCAGCTTTTATCCTTAACGTCCCGGTTTTGTCCCTACTTCCCCTACTGGATTGCAAGTTTCTCTGAAGAAATTGTTGAAGGAAGAATTGGAATGCCTACTGTCAAGAAGGAACGCCGTCAGATGTACGAAGTAGTCACGCTGCACACTGTTAAGATTTGGACATCACGCGTAACCACCATAAACTTCTCTGGCAGCTTTCTCGTGGCGAAATATGTTTCCAAGGACGTCACCCTTTGACGAGAGGGCCAGCCCCGAGTGTCGTAAAGCCGAAAACTAAGGTCAGTTTATTAACCGGCGGGTCGTTACCTCTGACCTTCGACAATGGTCGATGTTTCTGTCGTCCTGGTCGGCCGGGGAAAAAAAGGGACGGGCCGATAGACAATGACGTTGTGTACAATCTTGTGACCTCACGAGAGGCAACTCGAGGGCTGCACGACAATGGATTGCCACGTCGTATAACGACCCTCGAAGTAATGAGATTATTTGCAGAAAACAGTTACACTGGAATATAAACACTGGGGAAAGTCGGGACACGGTTTTACTGCCCTTTTCTACCTTCTCTACCTGGCCGTCCGCTTTTCTGGGCTACACGTGGCAGGGGATGGGATTATAGCGGCTTAGAATGCTGTGTCCACTGATTTCGGGGGGTGTAATTCGTTTGGAAATTAATACTGAATACTCGAAGGTTTGGTGCCTTTGTCGAATTATGAGCCTCGAGTGGTCTAACGAGATTATTCGACGGAGAAACCGACCTTGTCTTGGTAATTCAAGAAGTATTCGCTTCCGTTACCGAGGAGAAGATTAGACCTAGGCAAAGTGTTGGAACATTTTTAGCGCCCTCCAGAGTTTGTTGAATTTGATTCATGTTTCTTTTTCCGCACTTTCATGTTACCAAGAGAGAAATATAAAAATATCTATGTAAAGGGGCTTTGAAGCGATCTTGAAATACCTTTGGAAAATATAATAAATCCTCCTGATCCTCTTTAAATTTCTTGCTATTCAAAGAACAGCGTAACGGCCTTTGAATATTCCCGTGCAGGATAACAAAATAACGTGGACATTTTCTATGTACGAAAAGGAAGATGCTTGAAGACTCGGAAGGAGACTGCAAGGGTAGAAGACTGGTACAGAGACTGAATCACTTCAAGCCTAGTCGTGCTCTTTCTCTCTTATTGTTTATGAATTAATCCGAGACAAGAACCAGAGGAGGGCGAGTGCCCCAACAAATCCGGTCGTTTCAGAAGAAATGGCCAATAAACCGAACGCGCTTGTAATAAGCCAAACAGCCATAAATGGACATTATATTAAAGGTCGCATCACTGCAGGCCATAATCTTAACTGTAACTTTATGGGGCGGCTAGTTGACTTTTCCCTGGTCGTAGATAATTACAGCCAGCAATCCGAAAATATAAAAACCGCCCTCATTTCGATGGATTATGTGTAAGAATCTATCCCCGAGCATAAGTTTCTTTGCAAAATTCGAATATTAAACACAACAATCTACGACCTTTCCCCAATACGTACTTTCCATCGCAATCCTTTCCTAAACTTAACAATCTACATTATATTACCCAAGTTGCTCGCGACACAACACTAAAATTACATCAGCAAACTCCAACGTACACCAAGAACCATTTCTCATCTCACCCCTGCTCCAATAATACCCCCTCAAGCATTTCCACCCCTATTACAGCAAACCCTTGAATCTGGCCCGGCAAAAAATCTGTTCGACCCAATCCTCCGAAACATACCGACGACTTTCTCACATCCGTGAGCCGCGAGCTGCGCGCACCGACTCGAAACGCATTAGCGCGTTAATTATTCATCCGGGTCCAACAAATAAAGACGGCAACAGCCGCAGACACGATCGCCCTAATGATCGCGCCGGCAGAAACAACGTTCCCCGAGTAATCCTAATAAGTAAACGCCGTAACAGAGTTATTATTCATCCCCGGGGCTGTTGTCTATTGACCCCACCGAAAGCGTCTCTAATAAAATACCACTAACCGCATCATCAATCATCGCCGCACAATTGGAGACAAAACATACGCTTTTACGGTTCCGCCTGTCTCTCCCTACCCTGTATGCCCTCCTTCTCTCGCCCCTGCCGCGGTCCGCGCCTCTCTTTTTCTCTCTCCCTTCAACTCGAGCCGTTCGCCATACAACCACCGTGCCATCGTCATCGTACGGCGCCCGTTTATTCGCATTCAAACGAGCGAGGAGACACACTGTGTCATATACATTTTTTTTTTTTTCACCAAGCCGGAGAGTGGAGGTAGGGGGTCGACGGCAGTAAATCCGCGCACTGATTCGATTAATTTGTCCGGCGTTGACAAGCGGCTCATTGTTGCGCGCCCCCCACCAGCGTGGGCCGCGAATTTTCACCGAACGGCAGAATGACGATTTTCGATAAATCATCGGTGGCCCCGGCCGGGCAACGTACAATGCCATTGTAAATTGTGCAGGCTTATGGACAACTAGTCGCCAAATATACCGGGTATTTTTTCACATCCACCCCTTCTACGGGCGAATATTTTTCCCCGGCTTTATTAATGCCTGACTCGCGACCGCCCGATTAATAATGGCCACCGGGCAGACTCGGCTGATTCGAATTTTTCTAACGAGATTCTGGCTTGCACTTGTCGCGCAGGATCCTTGTTGTTATAATTCACGGGGATAGTTTTAATATTAGATTTTGGGAGAACTTGTAGCCCGCTTTGAAATTTGACGGAATATGGAATGGAAGCGGCTGTGAGTAAAATAATGGAGAAAATGGTAGGATAGGTATTTGAAGACTATTATGTCGGGAATTCACCGGGAAGCTAAGCTAAGCTATTCATTCAATGCGGTGCTATGTTTTAGCTTAGCTTTTGGTGTGAAACGATTCCATAAGGATGTATTGAAGCTAATTTTTTTTAAAACGTATCATGGCATAGTATAGCTTCGCATAACATAGCTTATTTTCCCGGTGGATTCCCGGCTTTAGAAGATAGTTAAATGGTAAATGAACGGGCAAGAAAAAGAAGAGAAATCAGTACCTACAATAATGTGAAAAAGTGTAGAAATTTAGTTGAGGGGGAACAGAAAGTAACACAAAAGAGTTTTGAAAATTCGAGCAACCTTACCACAAATCGTTCCATTAAATCGTGTGCAAACAATAGAGCGTCACTAAACACGTGCGTCACCTGAGACCTGCGCAATTAGAATCTCGTTCCGTTATTAACTCGACAAAGTCATAAAGTACCTTAGAAGGGGACGATTAATTTTGCCACTGTCGTAATGACGACTCCAAACAATACTCGACCTGGATACCTGACCTACTAAATTGAATTTGAAAGCGCCGAAGAGTGATTAACCAAACCACTCCAGGTATAAAAGTGCCCCAAGAATGAGAACCCTGATTGCTTCAACTTTCATTTCCCACACCACGCTGCTCCTATGCCTTCTACATTATTTCTGTAATAAATTAATCTCCGCGTAACCTTATTATCAGCCAACGTATGTTTTCACAAACTATGCATTCAAATAAGGAAAATGTAACAAGAGTAGTAAGGTGGGGTCCCACAGACCCCAACAAATAATTGTAGTGTATTATACAATTCCATATCTTGTAATTAATATGAGATTACGTAGTGGCGTGATATTTTACAGAATAAAAACGCAGATCCACCAAATTAAATTTTTATTACCAAGAAATACTTAACTAATTAAACATCTTTAATTTTCAACAGAAATTGTTGTTTAGGGCGTCGAGTAGCTGGTTAGCGAAAGGGAAGCTACACTGAGGCACGACTCACTGCAACGCGTTGTTAAAAAATTATAGTCAATTTAAAATCTTTGGGGTCTGTGAGACTCCACTTTACCCTCACCGGGTTAAGAGAAGTATTCATTCTCGCAAACATTCGTCTACTAATTGCTCATAGATACCCATTAAGGTAAACCAACCAGTGAATGACCGAATTGTTGAATGAAGCCCAGTAAATGACCGCATACTTTTATTACCTAAGAATCGTACTTATTAATGTTTGTTTAATACGCATAACTAAAAATATGGGATATTAAACGTGCAACTACACTCCATTTATAAACATATAGTAATTTTTAATTTATAATTGACATTTCTTTGCCTAATGGTCATTCACTGGTATGCGGTCAATTACTGGTTAGTATTACTTACCAGTAATAGGGTAGATGTCCCAATTACTGACAGTGTCCCTATTACTGTCACTTTAATTATTTTACTTAATAGTGAAATAATGTGTGCAAAATCGTAAGGGAAAAAAATTTTAATGTTAAATTAGGTTTCCGTGTTAGATAATAATAGAGAAGCATTGCATACTGATATTTATAAATTAATATTAAAAGGTGAATGACAGTTTTAGGGACATTGGACTTCCTTATACTTTTTCAATTAATTAGCAATTAAAACATACTGTTTATACTATAAAAAAAATTTCTTAGATAAATGAGTTCTTAAGCATTAGTATGCTGCAACTTGGAATGATTTTGAGGCTAAATAACTTCTGAAATAATTAACGAAAGTTACGCGATGAGCATAATGTGGCAGTAATTGGGACATCTACCCTATTTAAATTACTTAACTACGCGAATTTAACTGATGGTTGTCATGGAAACATTTCAAACATTCGCGCCAAACGCAAGATACCGGCCGTTCGAGAAACCACGCTTCCGGTCTGATTGCCGTCCCAGCGGTTTCTCACCGCGGCGATATTTTCATTGTATCGCGTTTTCGGGGCGGCAGCTGGCAAATAAATGCAGGTTTACGTTGCCGCCGGTGGCTGGGCGCGACAACAATAGCACCGGGTGCGAAAGACCACGGCTGGTACGATTATATGCGTGCAACGCACTTACCCCGTGCGCGCGATGTCCCGTGCCCTCACGCAACAACGTAGGCGGAGTCGTTGATTTTAACCGCAATGGATAAATCGTTGGCCGCGAAGCGAGGGGGCTGCCGTCTCTCCGCTCCATTCACCGTCGCCCCGTCGTTATTGTTCGAGAGAGAGTCTGCCTCTAGCGCGCGAGAGCCACTTCTAATCATTATTGTCACCAGCAGTCACGCGCCGCACGGAGAACGCAACACTCTTTCAGCTTGTATTCACGGAACTAATGACCTTTCGCGGGATCGCTCCGAGCGATTTACGAACGGCGACACCACGTTTCCTCTCGTTAACGAATCGAAACGACCGAGAGACTTGGAACCCGCCAAACGACTAGCTTGCACGAGCCACCGCACACCAGCGCTCCCACACGTCCTGTTCCCGCGTTCCGCAACCTGTCAATTGCGGTGATCGAAAGATCAGTTTGGTTAGATTAGTATCAATTGAGATTTGAGATACAGAAAATAGCAACGTGAGCGGGACGAAGTTATACCACGCGATCCACAGTGTCTGTTTAAGATTATGGAACCTTCGACGCGATGATAAAAGGCTTCGGTGATTCGCATAGCCACGATGTTTCCATTTAATGAAACAGATCGCTCGAGGTAATCGAACCGCGCGAAGTGAGCACGCACGAGTGACGTTACAGTGCCAGCGCCACCATGCGTCCTCTTCGCACGCGTTGTAATCGGACAGTCGCAATAATCGAACGGACTGAAAGCGGTGATGCACACCGATCGCGGTATAAATTAGGAATTCTTGTGCGAATGTGAGAAAACGTGCTGTGTGATACACGAGTATCTGTAAGCGATGCGAGAGGATGGATCTGACGACAACATGCGGAGTGCAGGACAATGTTTTTATTTGTAATCGACCGAAATAATCGAGCGGTCTGGAGTCTAGAGAACGCGTGACATCACACGGCAGCGGAAGTGTTCGTCCCCATCGAGCGCGGCTAATTCAAAAATTCAAACCTTCTTCGAGCGCACCACTAACGTTAATGTGAGTAGTTAAACGATTAGATATTAGATGTACGAGGTTTTTGGGAACTATTGGTACAATGTTCGACGCTTAATGGAATTCGAGTAAAAAAATAAGTTTATTTTAAGGAATAAACGTAGATATTGATTTTACGATAAATAATACCTTTTTGTTTCTTTCTACGCGTTATGAAACACTTTTATACACCGATGGCAATACCGAATAGCGAAAAGTCAGGGAAATGGGAACCAAAATGTTGCTCGCGAAGGGGTTCCCTTTTGGCACTGTAAAAAGTTCGACGTGCTGACAAAAGGGTGGTATCAACAACGATGGAATGGTACCTCTCCATAGAGTATGACCCACTCGACTTGGAAAAAAAGGGACCCCCTCGCGTTTTCATTCGCAGGGGGCAAAGGTCAATGCCTGCACGCACTCGACATCGCGAAACGTAAGAACGAGACGCATAATGGCGTCCGTAAAAAAAGGAAGGAATCAGAAAAGGAGGCGGAGGGGGGCTGGGCGGAGGGTGAGAGAGGAGAAAGAGGGGTAAGAACCCACGGCCCACTCGAAAACCTCGGTCATATTATGCCAAAAGCCCGGGCAGAATCTTGACTCGCGACGATATTTTTCAAGTGCCGGAGGAACCAACCTCCCTCCGGCTTCTCCCTTCCTTCGCCGAGCACCGATAATGCTGAAAGAAACATTTATGCGCGAACCCTCGAATGTTTTTCCAAAGCTTTATGCGGCTAAAGGGCGATCCTTGCACAGTGCTACTCGCCAACCACGCTGGTGCCGCTTTACAAAAGCTCAACTCTAGTTTCTCTATAATTCAACTCCTGCCGCTATTTAGTTTCCGAATCGAGCATCCCTTATTCAGTATTTACAATATTACTTCAACTAAATGAATAATATTTAAAAATCTTTCCATGTTACCAACCACCTCGAGATACTAATTAATTTCGATGAAGAGCGCATCCCGCATCGATATCGAATGAATACCTATTCCCAAAAATCGAGGACGGTGCAACTCACCCTTCCCTCAGCCGCCGACTTGGTCGTCGATTTCGCTCGCTGCGCTTTCCACGTACGCGCGGATACTCGTACCGGCTTCTGTCGCATTTATGTATCTCGTAACGGAATCCTCAAAAGGGTCCCGGTCGCGGGGGCCATTAAAAGGTTTACATTCACGAGCTTCTTTCTCTCTACGGTCGAGGGTCAAGGGACGTGTTTCCCGAAAGAGGGTAGCCGCGAGTGTCCACAGAGTGCCATTCCGCTGGCTCTCCCCTTTTCCTCTTTTCTCCTTTCACCTACGCAACCCCCTGAATCCACCGGCTCTGAAGCATCTCCGTCTTTCTCCCCGCGCCCGTCTCCCGGCCTCGCATCCGCTGTTCCCTGTATCAACCGGCACCGGTGAAAATTATTATATCCTGCGTCCGATTGTCAGGCGAACCGCCAGGACTGGGTGCATTCATCCCCTGCACTTGATGCGGCCATTGCATCGCCCGACTTTCGTTGCAGTCGCTGCGACATACCCGCTGAAAGGCATCTCCTTGATACGCGGCGGATATTTCCGTAAATACTTGCACGAGGGCCCTCGTGGAGAGAGCAGCAGAGGGACGGATAATCCCTGCGCCGGAAAGAAATTAGTGGGGAAGGAAAAGGCATCGTTTTGTGCCGCGTAAACACTCGCGAAATCTTTACTTGCCTGCGCTGCCGGCTGGGCTCGCGAACCGAGGGACATTATTATACCGCGGCGGGCATTGTGCGGGTCGTATGAAACGTCGTTGGATTTTTTTAATTGTAAGACGGTTCGAGGATCTTTCGTTCGGAGGAACGATGGGTCAATGGCGAAGGCGAGCGCGGGAGCGTTGAAGTTTGCGTATTCCGCAAAGCTTTCCTTTTCCTCACCGTTGTCGGGCGTTGTAAGGAAGTTTTTCGTTGTTCCCTCGGAGAATCGCGCGCTATAATGCACACGCGAGCGTGAGAATATTAAAATTCACCACAATATTCATTATTTTCAATGCGGAGCAGTGAAAAGCCTCCGATTGTTCGCCCACGAGCCCACGTATGAATGACGAAAACTGAGGTGGAAATATATTTATATAATCGGTCTTGCAGGACGTCAGATTCTTTTTTATTATCCTTGACTGGTTTCCTTACTGTTTCACAATGAACGCAGGTAAGAAAGCCGCCTTGCAGCGCATTGAAACAAGTTGAATATCATTTACGCGCGTTTATTCCGATTCTTCTTTACGCGATTCGAGGTTGCTGTTTCAATGGGCTTTGGAGAAAAAAATCCTTTAACGGAATATTGTTCTAAGTCGCCCCCTCTCCCGGGGTTCTCTTGGAGGAAAAGTTCTCGCCGCGGAACAAATTCGCCACGGCGATTGTCGAGCTTGGAAATAATTGTCGTTCATCGTTGCTGGAACACCGGGGCGGAAGTTCAGCTAAGGAAATTCGCGCGAGAATAAGGCGGCGGGCTTTGTTTGAAATGGGAAAGGCTTGTTGTTCGCCGCGGCCCCTGAAAACGGGCCAAGAAAGTCCAAAAGGTCCATCACCCTCGACTTTCCGCGCGTTTTCGACGACTTCGTTCGAACGCGCCGCGAGACAATCGCCCCCGATGGGAAAGCGGATTATCCCTTGATAAATGTAGAACCCTTTGTTGGCTCGCTTCGGAGGGGCACCTAAGTGGATTTCTTAATTATTTAGTTCGAAAGTTTCCGCGGGGAATTCTCTTCTGGCTGGAAATGTCTTGGAAGTTTGCTGGAAAGGGAGACATCGAAGCGTCACACGTTAGACGAGAAACGTCACCCCCTTCGCGAGACAACTTTTTACTTAAAACAGCCGGTGATGCTTGGTGTTTATGGAATTCGGTTACCACGATGAAACGGAGTCTTCCATAGTTAAAATGTCATACGTAGCATTTTGAAACAACCGAGAAAACTGAAGTTTTATCATTTCTTTTGTATCATCCTTACCTATTTTCCTTCATTCAAATTAAAACATGTTGTCATTATTTCGTAACAGCCTAATATAATTTTTTGGAATAGGTGTATCAACAGGTAATGTATTATTAGCGTACTAATTAATTAATTGTATTAGATAGGATATTTACTACACTTTTTGTTATTTTTCTGCGGGTGAGACCGACCAGTTGCAGTGCCAATGATTTTGGTTGAAAATGAAAATAAATATTTGAAACTATCGCACACTATAATTTAGATATACCCTAAATTGCTTGGGCTTTGCTTTAATTTGCACAAAACGACAAAAATGTGAAAAACAACGATGCTACAATTTCTTTTCCAAAAAGTGGTCCAACTCTCCCAGACTTACAATAGAGATCTCTCCGAAGCACGCAGAGTTTTCTAATTTTACTTAAAAAGTAAAAGACGTCTGGAATTTCAAAGATTTCAACATAGGTATCTTGGAAAATGAAAAAATGCTAGACACGACATTTTAACTAAGCAGTGCAGTGTGACTCTTCTTCGAAAGTGCAGTATCCATCGAATTAAATTTCTCTCTTCTTGACTATTTACCGAATAATAATTTCCCACCGCTCCGTAAAGAAGCCTCGCAGTGAGTGCTCCAAAGTCTACATCCCGCGAATACGAAATCGTCGTTATACAACACTGCCCGTTTTCATCGTAACAGCGAAAACCCCAATGCACCCATTAGCAGGGAAAAAGGGTTGGGCGGTCGAACGAAGCACGTGGCGTGGTCTATTCCCTATTTTTCAATCAATCTCACAATCAGCCGCGTCCGAGAGGCTTCCGGTTTTCCTTCGGCGCAGACAGCTCTCGGGCGCCTTTGTACTTACGCGAATGGCACTTACGCGCAGTCGTTGGAACGAAACTTAATTAACTAATCATCGAGCGGAGTGGCAGATTCCTTGGATGTCGTTACGATCGCATGGAATCGACGATAAATGCAAATTAATCCGAGGACCGCCGCGTTTTACGGCATATGTTGCCATCCGCGATTCTGCCAGCGGTCGTAACGACGCATCGAGCACTGGTTATTACCCTGCTCCCGGGGCCAAATGTCCGGGAACACTATCGAACGCTTTCACGGTGGAGTGACAAGGTGGGCACAAAGAACGAGACTTTAATGCTACTGCCAACAGTCAAGAGGAAACGAATTCTCGTCCCGCCCCCTCCTCTCCACACGATTGCCATCCCTTCGATGCTGTTCGATTCTGGCGCTACTCCTGGGGATGCCACTTTTCCATTTACGATCGCGACGTCGAGCACCGACGTCGAGGCACTGCGAGAACAGTTAAGTGCATTATATCATCCGGCAAGAGCGCTGCTTGGTCCGCGAAGTGGACATTGTTTCAACCCGTTCGGCGAAAACAATGCAACCTAGAGAGGGGGGGATCGAGTGCTGTTACCTGGCAGTACGTTGAAACACTTTTGCCTACCAGTCAGGGCCGACAATGATCTCGTTAAAGAGGCCTGACCGGCCCACTTTGCTCCGATAATGCTTTTCTTTTCAACCTCTTTTCATCCTGCTCCCCCCTTGGTCGTCGCTGCGATTGTTTCTCGACGGCCCCCGAGCCTCGGTTTGTCAGTTTCTTCTTTTGACTTTTCGGTACACCGAGTGCCTTCGCAACCGATGCCAGTCAAGTGGGGTTGGTGCCGAGAGGCAACTGTGACCTTTGCTTTCGTTTTCGACGTGCGTTTCCAACGATCTCCCGGGCATTTTCATCGCGCATACAATTCTGCACCCTTCGCTTTAGTCACGGTATCTGTGAAGAGCACGAAGCTGTTCGTGAATTCTATAACAACCCCTTTAGCCGTTCCTGTACGCGGGTACAATACGAAGTGGCGGAGAAGCGAGGTCAGGGCGATTCACTTTGGATTTTCATAAAAAAAATGACGACAATATCGCGCTACCCTGTCGACGAATCGTATCATTTAAATTTCCCATGGCGGGAGAAGACAGAAAACGGCGTCGAGCGCAAGGCCATTTGAAAGGCGAGCCGTGACTAAAGGGCGGTCAAGAAGTTCGGGGCCGGAAACGCCGGGGGGAAAGTGGAGTTCGCGCCCTGGTTATCGGTGTACACGGGAACCCATAAGAGTGTACGTGTAATGTACACACTAGGTTGAAGGAAAGGAGAGGCGAAAGTGCGCACCCTACTGTGGAAACGGCCCAACAGAGCCAGCGGGGTTTCTTAGGGTGAAAAGAGTAAAAAGGTCCCCGCGCCAGTACAATTGGCCTCTAAACAGAGGGTAGTTATAGCGAAACGCAATGCCCATTGGGGTGGCGCGGCGGACTAACAGAGATCCTTCTCTCTTTTTCACTCCTTTTGGTTGCTAACCCGTGTTGTGCCCCATAAAAGCAAAGGGTGGTCACCTTCGACGATTCAGGGTGAGACTTTTCAATGCATCGACCGAGCGTGCACGGAGAAAAAAAATATATACCCATATACATGTATACGCGAAGGGAGTGCGACGAGAGGTGTCGTTTGACGAGAACCTGACGTCTTTGAGCTCCTTCTCTCTTTATTTTCATTCTCTTTTTCCCTGCTCTGGGTGGCGGCTTTCAATGGCCGCCACCTCGGCTTCTCCAGTGTCCCAAGGAAATTCGAGGTTACGAATTTCGCTTCGGGACCCGCGTCTCGCCATTGTCCTGCAGCTGGCGTTCGCCCGGCGCGCCGTGCGAAACGTCGATGGATTTTGATCCTGATCGCTTTCGGGATCCATTGGGTACCTGGCAGCCAATTGATCCGCGCGAGACCCCGAAAGAATCGAACTCGACTAAGTTGGGGTTGAAACGGGTCTCGAGGAACAATCGACGATCCCAATAACGTCGACTTACCTCATCAGCGCAGTGGGTAAAACTTAGCATTATTCTATGGTTGCTTGAAAAAGGTTCAATGTTTTAATTTAAGTTTCTGTTGTTGGGGGTATTAATTAGAGGTTCGTGATTGCACATAATCGTTCGATGGTACAGGTTCGTGGAAATGACGAGAAGAGGCTGATTAATGAAATTCATAGAGTCATTTATTACTTCGATTCGCCGATAATAATAAATATATGCACATATACGATAAGAGACATTGTTCCTTCGATTACCTCGACTCTTCACCTTGTCGCTCGATGATAAATTTCTCTGTGCTCGCGGAAGACCGCAGCGAACAATCTTTTAGAATGAAACATCTCCGTCCGTGTGAATTTCGATCGATCGTTCAACGAACGTCGCTCACGATCGCGATGGAAAACAAAGAATAACAATTTATTTATAACAAACGCAACGATACAGGCTCGCTTAACGTCTACGATCGCGCCAAGATCATCCCCTCCTCCCTTATGGACTAGCGTCTCGCGAACATTTGTGACAACATCGAAACGCTCGCACGCAGAGTCGTGTACGAACGCGAATGAACAGGGCAAAGAAAGTACCGAAAACAACGGAATAAAATTCGATTAGACACGATCGTTTCCCCCCCTCATAAATAACCCTATTACACGGTGCAACTATCATTAGCGTGTGTGTTGAGTGTGCGTGGTCTAGACGTTAGTTTACAACAAGAGGTACGAGGCGACATTTTCCTTGAAACCCTACGGAAACGACACGTACACGTGTGATTGGCTGTCTTCCTGGCGAGCGTTCGGCGCGAAGCGAGTGCCCGCGCGGAAGCGCGCTTACAACGTAACGAAATCACAGTTAACGACTGTGGCCCGCTTACACTCGGGCCACGGCGAGACGAGAATTACTTCGAGGAGAGCTTAGTAAAATAGCGCCGCGAGCAACGAGCAGGAAACACTTCCGAGAAATCCACTTTATTCGATTGCACGTGCCGTCATTCCTAAACATGTATAACTTAAGGAAACTCTTCGATACTTTTTACACCACAAAACGATTCGGAGTTGCCGGCCTCGTGCAACGAGCAGCGAATAAATTCCTCGAACCATCCTCTGTTCGTCGCCGGGCTTCCTACTTCCGTGACAGGCGAAAATCACGAGGATACCACCCTCCCTTCGATTCGCGAAGCCTCTTCGATTTAAAGACGGAATATCACATCGCGGAGTCTCTTTGCCCGCGGACGACAGTCAGACCTCTGGATCCAGTTCGTTCGCCGAGGACGGAGCTCTCCAGAGATCTTGTTCGTGATCGGCCACGCTACCGGAAAGTCCTCCGGCACCAACGAGTCCCCGAGAGCTCGTGCTCCCGTGGTACAAGCGAGACTCCCGTCGACCCGCGCAAATCAGCCAGACGCACCAGCGAAACGAGGATCTGACGGCAACCAGAATCGTACACCGTCCCACGGGTAGATATCCATTCGGTAACCGGGGGCGAACTGGCCGGTTCGCTCGGCGCTTAGCCTACGCGGATTGTATATTACGTACTATTTACATCCGTATAAACGATATATTAAAACGAACGGTAATGACGCCCGAGAGCCAACGGGGCAATGGCGCGTAAAGTTTCGTCCAGTCGTGACCAGACAATCCCACCGCGGAGACGCGACGCGTCCCGTCCACGTAGGTGAGGCCTGCGCGAAATCAAACCTGCTAGAACAATGGATCGTAACGCCATTCGGGAACGTGCCCGCGGAGCGCAAAATTCGTCGCGAGGGTTGCTCGAAAGCTCCCGCTGGCCAGGTTTCCTCGTCCGGGCGTACCCTTTCGATTTCGATGATCGAGCGACAGGTAAAAGGCACATCCGCAATTAGAAAACATTATTTGAAAACAATGCTGCTCCACCTCCCAGGAGGGAGGGTGGGGTGGGGGGCGGTCTATTCACGATGCACCGCGGCACACAATGAGGACCCCCATTCAACTAAAGCAAAACGAATCCGGCTCCTAAACGGCCCTTTTGTTCCAGCGCATTAATATGCTAATTCAATTATCCGCGTCGTTGCTGGCGAGCCTTCCCTGAACGGCGGTCGATCCCCGATCGACCATCCCCGTCCTTGACAATCTCGCCTCCCTGTCCGCCCCCAATCCTCGCGGATTATGCATTTCCTCGGGAAAATAGAGGAGAAAGAACGAAAGGATTCTCACGGACGTGCCACCTGGGCCCCGTGCGTCGAATCGGCGCCGATCCCGCCGGCCCTCGAGCGCAGCTCGAAAATATAAATACAACGCCGCTGGGTTCCCCCGCGCGCGGGAGGTCATGCTTACGTGTATCGCGGGTGGAAAGAGTATAGCGAGGTACTTTTGAGCGGTATCTTTAAGTGTATCTGGGCAAAGAATGTTTATACTGTAAGCTACTTATTGGAAGCTGAATATTATTGCTTCACTGAATGCTCAAAAATTTAGGCACCCTTCTTGGTGCAGGTAGAAAATTAACGTGATAGTGAGCGGAAACTATACAGAACACTTCCCAGGACTCTCGATACACTTTGCCATGTTTCTATGTTCACCCCAATTGCTCTTATAACCTCATTATACTTCTTTTACCCACAGCATAAATCACATATGAAAGAAACGATTAAAAACTAAGCCTGCGCAGTAGCGCGTTGTCAGAACGTCGTTGTTCCTCTCTGTCTCTCTCGCTCTCTCTTAATGTACATCGACCGATCCGCGCCTGTCGTCGCGGTTCTCCTCGAGACTCACCCGGTGAGACCGTTTCGTTGCGCGGATCGCGAACGTTCTGGGGCTTAGAAACGGCTCTACGGTCGTCTAGAATATCACGGAGACCGGTCTGCGCAGCTGCTCCAGGTCCAACGTGGTGGACGTCGTCTGCGTCGGCATTTGCTGATGGGACGACGATATCGGCGTGGATCCTGGACTGCTGCCAGGGCTGCTGGTGGTCGTGACGATGCTCGCCGAGCCGGACGAGGAAGGGAACATTAGGGATGGATGCGGCGCGGTCGTGTGGTGGCCAGTTTGGAACAGTGGTCCCAGATGAGACGCCGTCGGGTACGGCTTACCTGGTGTCGTCGGCGTCGTGTAGAATCCTGAGTAGAAGCTGCTGACCACCGCGGCGGCTGATGCGGCGTTGTTGTTGGCCGCATCAGCTGCAGCCGCGGCTGCGGCCGCTGCCGCGCTCGACGACGGCGATCCCGTGCCGCTGCTACTCGCCACCAGCTTGCTCAGATGGACCGCATCGAAGGCGGAGCCGAAATACGGCGGCAGAGGCGGATAGTCGAGAGGGTGCGGGTGATGATGATGAGAGACTGGGGCGGCGGGAGCTGCGAAATATGGCGGCAAAGGGAAGCTGGGGAAGCCACCCGGGCTCATCGGGCCTCCTTTGCCTGGCACTGCGGACACTGACATCTTCGGCTTCCTTCGTGGCCGATACTTGTAGTCGGGATGTTCCTTCATGTGCATCGCGCGTAGGCGCTTCGCCTCGTCGATGAATGGTCGCTTCTCCGTGTCGGATAGAAGCTTCCACTCGGCACCGAGCCTCTTCGATATCTCTGAATTGTGCATCTTCGGGTTGTCCAGGGCAATCTTCTTCCGCTGGATCCTCGACCACACCATGAACGCGTTCATGGGCCTCTTGATGTGTTGCTCCTGGGACGTGGGTGCCTGTTGACCGCCCACGTTCATGTCCTGGGTCACGTGGTGCACCGAGTGCAGGTCCATACCTGACAGGAACCCGTAGCCATGGTGTTGTTGATGTGAGCTCATCATCGTCACGTTGCTTCTGTAGATCTCGTGGACGAAGCGATCGATATCTCCGAGAAGTCCGTGGAATATGGTGGCGGCTGGAACCTGTCACCTCTTCAAGTTGCTCGTCAAACTTCACGCACTCACGAGCGGACTAAAGCCACGCTCGATTAATATTCTTCTCGTCGTTGCGTTCCTCCACTAAGGGTGTCGCTTCTTCTTCCTCGCGGAAGGATCGTTGAACGAGGAAAACACAGTAGTCGACAGAGAAAATATCCACGAGTAGTCGGGAAACGAGTGGTTGCTTATGTGCAGGTGTCAGCGCGGCAAACGGTCGAACGTGCTCGAATGGAGTGCCGGTGTCGACTGAGCGTGGACTGCTCGTAGGACCGGTCCACGACCTGCCAGAGGGATCCATTCTTCCTCTCTCTCTCTTTTCCCTGAACTCTGTCCCTGTTCACCCAGGATTTTGAGGGCGGAACCGACGCAAAGCGTCGTACGCCGCGCCCACGAACCGACCCTCTTCACGCTATTCGTCGAGGTTGCCTGGGTGCTACGTGTACCTTTTCTACCCTTTCTCCCCACTAAGTGACACCAGCACACCGACCAGAAACAGCAACCCCTCTGTACCACGCTGAACTGAGGAGGGTTGATGCTGCTGCTGCTGCTGGCTCGGAGACCGCGAGCTGCAATTATTATTATCGATTACCTCGATACGATGAAGTACAAATAGCGTATAGGCTGCCCCGTTATTGACTGGCTCTCTGTTCGTACACTGGCGCGCGCGCCACCCCCGATATCGCGCGATAATTGGTTACGCTCGCCCCCACCTCCCGGCTCAACCCTTCTCGACCGCCGCGAGGAGAATCCGAAGGATTCTTGGACAACGTGTTCGAGGATCTTCGACTGGATTAGGTCGAATCTTCTTGCACACTCCTTGTTCTGCTGACTGCGCCGCAGTGTAGGTTGTTCGATGGGGAGTATCGAGGATTTTTCAGTCGATCCTTCGGTCCTTAGTCGATGGGTTGATGGATTTATTGCTTGTTCACCAAATTGTCCAACTCTTAGCGTTATTCGAAAGAAGCAATCCTGTCGGGAGCATTGTTATCTAACATGATTAGTAGGGAATCATTAACATCGTTTTCTTGGAGGGCGAGTAATCTAAGGGTGGTTTCGTCGTAGTAATTAATTAGAATTCGCGTGTTGGCGTCCTCCTCTTCTCTCCTCCCTGTAGAAACAATAAGGGGTTGAAATCTGCCGGTTTCTTTCCTGTGGGAAATCTGAGGAACAATGCAAAAAATCTCTCGACGACAGGCACTTGGATTAGAATGGAAAGCAACAGCGGCGAAAGGAGCGAGCGGTGCCCCTTTCCCAATCTCGACTCACCGCGCCCTCCGCTCCCAAAGGACATTCAGCAATGCGAACGAATAAAAGCGCTCTTTCTCTCTCCTTTCCTCTGTGTCGGTGAACTGCATTAGTCGTTTGTGCTTTTGTGCTCGCGGAGGCGAGCGCGTACGCGGTGTCTCCTTACTTCGATTCTCGAATAATCGATTAAGCTTCCTGCATTTTGCAACGGGACATGGGGAGTTAGACCGAGCGGGGACGTTGGAATAGTAAGTCAGAATATAAAGGGAATGGATTTGCCTGCGATGATTTTACATCGACTCAGGTATATTTCAGAGAAAGAATCTCAACTTTCAGAGTGATTACTGTGCCACTTTGACCGGAAATTGATTTTATTTTAACGAAATAAAATACGCGATAATGCCGTTGCTGAAATCCTCTTCTGCGATTAAAATCATATCAGTGGAATCTTCGGAACCTCCTACAGCGATCTAGAATTTTAATTGCATCTCTGCTATTAAACTTTTCATGGTAGAATGGGAGGAACCAGAGACATGAAATATCCCCCTAGAACCAATTGCCACCAAAATTCTTTCCCATTTAAAAAAATCGTCGATGGCGTTCGCCGTGGAAGCAGGGGGGGCGTAGCGCCGCTGAGAGTACGGTAAACAGAGGGAGGAAGCGATTAAAGCGCGAAAAGAGGGGAAAAAGGGAAGTTGGACTCTTCCTGGAGGGGGAGGGAAAAAATCCGTCGACGGATGGTCGCCATTCCGTCGGGCTAGATTCTGGGAAATACGTGCACGTCCGAGGGAGCGCACACAGGCGCCAGCCGGCCGCTCACACACTTCTTTTCCCTCTGTATGCAGTTGGGTGCAAATTGGTATTGAAAAATCTCGAAGTCAATTAAAACTCGAGATACAAAGGATTTGGCGAGACAAAATACCAATTATCTCATGTCCTCCGTCTGTGCCGTCCCTTCGACTCCTTCCCTCCGAGCAAGGATTGGGAGGTGGGCGAGCAGGGTGACTAGCTGCGAGAAGGGGAGGGTGGCGGAGGGGCCGAGGGCGCTTACAAGAACTCAATTCCATTAAGCATTGAAGTGAGTAAAACGAGGTAGCTCAGCGTGGATGGGCATCTATATAAAGCAGCTCGCATCTCGGTTATCTACCTAATAAAGGTTCGACTGCCACCCCCTCGCGTCTCCACCGAATCACCCCTTGCTTTCCGCCCACTCTCTGCGACATAAAGCGTGGTGCCAGCGAGGTGTCTGTGAGACAATCCCCCGGGATGACAATGCTTATCCCACGTATGAATGCCATCGATGCTTCCTAGGTAATTTAAGTATAGCCACCCCTTCCCCGCCGCCGCCAACCCCTGGCCGCACTCTCTTTTCACCGCGTTGCCATCCACCTTCGGCGTATTCGAGGAAGCCGCATATCTTCGGCTGTGCACGTATGAAAACCCGTTGTCCCCGTTTAATTATTGCCATTAGCGACGAAATCTTTTCGCAGCCCCCTTCCCGCACGCCCCCGCCGCACCGCGGCGAGTCAGCCCTCTATCCGCCCCTACCGGGTTCTGTGAATTTCGAATGAGCCAGAGATCCGTCTGGGGATCTCTCCGTTGACGTTTTTGTGTGCCCTATCGAGCTATTGCCAAGGTCGATCTCTATGGAAGTGCCGTGAGAATCGCGGGGGTACGAACAATGGTAGGCTTTGTCTCGTCGGAGATTACGATTTCGAGAGTGTAAGAGCTCGCGAACGGGTTTCGATTCGCCCGCTCGCGGCTGATATTCCTTTTCTTCTCCCTATTTTTTCCTTCGCTTTCGACCCCCTTTTGCCCGCGATTTGTGCGTTACTGGAGCACCTCCCGTGAATGGGCGGATTAACGGAACAGTTACTGTCACTCCGTCTTTGATTGCGAATATATTCGAGACTGATGATTGAGGCCACGGAGAATAGATGAATGGCGAACGCAATTAACGGTTAATTGAAGCCTCAACAATTAGTCATATAGGTACGTGCAAGCATCGAAGTAGGTTCATCGATGCTATATGTAGAGTAGACTGCAGGGGAACGTTGAAGTTGGTCGTCGAGTTCGATAAAGTTTGACAAACTTTGAGTGTGTGCGCTTGAAGATTCTAAGTACTGGGTCTCATACCTTATATCGATTAATTTCTTACAACGTCAGGTGGAAGAAACTTTTTCACTCGAATACTTATAGGATTATCGAAACTCTCATAAATGCTGGAATCTAGACTAGAATTCTGTTATTCGAATTATCCGTCCACGGATCACGAAGATGAACGATGAGTCAACCGACCACGAAGTGCACGCAGTCATTCGATCATTACGCTATATCAGGGTGCCTCTGCCGCCCGCAAATCGGATCCAAACGGCTGGCAAACGAAGGACGACTCGTGCTCTCCCGGAGATCACGTTGAACGGAGGGTGGTTCTCATCCAGGTGGCAAAATCCTGGCTAATTAGTAATCGTCCTCCGCCTCTGTTACATCCGCAGGTGCTCCGTGTATCCAGACAGGACGCCGAGCGTGTAATTCGGATGTGCCGGATTATCCGCGCGACGTTTCGGCGTTGATCCTGCAAATTAAGTCGACGCGGCCGAGCTGCAGGAATATCAAGCTCGCCGTAGGATAGGGGGATGGAAGAAGGGGGTGGGTGGTAGGTAGGTCGGTTGATCCTGCAAGCAGGTGGGGCGGAACGGAACGCAATCGCAGCGTACTTTGGGTGATTATAGGCAATCGTAAAAGTACCAGAAAACGGCGGGTAAGGGAGGAAACAAGACAGAGAGGAAGGCAGAGGGATTGGAGCGAAGAGGGGTGGAAGGAACGAGGACGAGGGATACACGGGCCCATGACGGTGCCACGTCGCCACCCCGACGTGCATGCTCGAACGCGTTGCGTAATTAGCGACTGCCTCTCCGGTTTTGTGGGTGGGCGAGGGGGGTCGGTGGGCGGCCAGGATGGCGAGGGTGAAGTGGGTGCACTGTTACCGTGCGTCGGGATTGGGGCACCACCCCCCCTAGAAAACACGTTCGAGCGACTGACGACCGGTTGAAACCTACCGCGTGCGTGAGCACACGTGCGATCTACAGGGTGGTTTTAGATGTAAGACGTTGTTGATACGATGAAGCAACTACTATTTGAGGTCTAAAATAATAGAAAGTTACCTATGAGTGTTCGAATACAGAAATTTTCGAATAATAGAATACTGATTTTTTTAGCAAAAATAAAGGAACGAATATATGGACAAGATTTCAATATAGTTGCTCCACTGTTTGAGCTAACATTCTTCTTGCGCCTCAACCTATCACCCGATCCATGCAACTCCCCCATCATCGAATGTCTGAAACGGCGTATTGAAGTAATTCGATTGTCGTATTCGAAACCACCCTGTACGATCCGCCGAAGCGACGAGTCACAAGTTTGATGGCGACAAGCTTCGTCGCGAGTGAAATTAACGCCGCGCGACGCCTCGTAGCTACTTCGAGGAAGCCTCTCGCACAAACGGCGCGTAACGATCAATTATCGAGCATAACGCTCGGCTGGGAATCATTACAAAGCACGGGGACGGATTTTACTACATAAACAACGTCTTGGAGGGCGCGACTCTCGCCGTTAGTCGACGGCCGTGGACCCGATTTTCTCGAGTAGGAACTGCGGGGGTTGGCGAATTATGCGGCTTGTGGCGTCGACACTAATCCTTGTCGAAACACACCCCGTACGTGGGCGACGAGGGGGGAGGGGCAGCGAATCGCGGTGCAGAAGGGGGTGGCGAGAAGGGCCACGGGTAGACCGACGTAGACGCAATTAATGCAGAAACGGGGCGCGGACGTCGGGGGAGTTCTCGAGGAGAGGGCATCGCGTTAGCTATGCCACGCCGTGAGACGTAATGACTAATTGAGATTGGAAAAGTGGAGGGAATAATACGATCCGGGTGGTCACGGTAAAACGCACTTTTTCTTTCCTTCTCCTCCTTCGTCCTTCCGTTCCCTTCTCTGTTTCCCCGCCCCTCTTTCGTGTCGATTACAAAGGATCTCTCGCCTGCAGGCACACCAATGGAATTACGGGCCGAGTTGTCGCGACGGGATCGGATCCCCCGGCTCGATTTTAATGCAATCGATTTATCGGCGCGCTCTCGAGCGTCTCGAGTAGACGGATTTATCAATTTCTTCCGTCCGTTTTTTGGATGGGGGAAATTTGTTCGATGACGGGGCGTTCGTTCTGTCGACGGTGCGATAGGATTCATTGAACCTCTCGCGAGCCCGGGAATAGTACACTGGCCGCGGTTTCTCAGAACCATGCGAGCCGTTCCAAGAACTTATACACGATATTTCGTTATTTAACCCTCCGGTACTCGCGCGTGTGCACGGAGTGCACGGATGTCCGTTTTTGGCTGAAAAAAACGTTATATCGTGATATATTGTACCCAGCACACCTATGTATTCTTCCAGCGGACATTTTTGCATAATACTATGTACTTGTCAGGTTAAAATTTAGTTTGGAAGTGTTTCTGATTGAATGAAAACGAAAATATGCCGCGTATCTTGCCGGCGACCGCGCCCGTGTACTCACAAGTACGCCTCCAATTGCTTTGGTTTTTAGATATGTTTTAGAGGACCACAAAATAAGATATACGTGTTTTTTTATTTTGCCCTGTTTGTATGTTTAGGGGGTGAAACCACCCCCCAAAGGTTTTAAGGTGTTCGTCTCCGATTGTTCTGGTTTTTGGATATGCTTTAGAGGACCGAAAAATAAGATATACGTGTTTTTTTATTTTGCCCTGTTTGCATGTTTAGGGGGTGAAACCACCCCTCAAAGGTTTTAAGGTGTTCGTCTCCGATTGTTCTGGTTTTTGGATATGCTTTAGAGGACCGAAAAATAAGATATACGTGTTTTTTAAATACAGATAAATGTATATAGGAACCCAATTTTAGCATTATTGCCCAAGCCTAATCATTTTTCTTAATAATACGTCGCCGTGCACTCAGTGCACGACGCGAGTGCTCGCGGGATCCAAATAGGCGCGAGTACCGGAAGGTTAAGGGTGAATTCAACGCGGTAAAGTAAACATCCCGCAGATAGGCATTCTATTACCCAAACGCAGGAAAAAACAGAAGCACAAAAGAAAGCCTTTTAAAGACGCGTCTAATTCTATCCCCTACATCCGGTCGCCCATTTACCGCGCACAAAGCGAACATCAAAAGCCATCATCCCTCGACGACCCTCGACCACGTCGAAATTCCGAAAAACACCCCACTGGATGACCCAAGTGGTGCTTCCTCGATCCGAAACGCTTGAGGGACGTCGAAGTCCACCCTCTGTGTGACCAGCGCGAATCCAACAACGTCCCGGCCGCTTCCGAGGCTTATCCATCAGCCCGGAGACAATTCCGCCGCGTGTTGCGACACGATTTGTCACGATATCGCGGCGGCGGTTCGCGGCATCGATATTGTACCGCGGACAATCCGCATCCAAGAGCCAAACAACGAAGCAAGCGAGCAAGCAAGCGGTGAAGCGGGGAAGGAAGGAAGGAAGGACGGAAGGAAGGAAGGAAGGAAAGCAAAAGGAAAGGGGCCAGGTGTAGGGGGCGGGTGGAACGTTGGGAGGGCGAAGCTACCGGAGTAACCAAGCCAGGAGATCTCTCACACAAGGCAGCCGTCGCGCGAGTGTTCTCCATTCGTCGGCACTGGGCTCGTCGGCATTAAGATAATTACTTTCCAGCAGGACGTGCGCACTCATTGTTGCCGGTACCGCGGCAGAATGGCATTATGCATTGTCAGGAAGAAAGTGAGGGAGTGCTAGAACGGCTAAGGGGGTTGGCGGGGCCGCGGTCGGGGGATGGGGGTGCACCCCAGTCGGTGTATCTTAGCCCGTGGGTGGAGCATTATTCCGTCAGTTCCATGTTTCGCCATTGAAACTAGCGGGGGGGGGGGGGTTGCTTTCCGTTCCTCGAGGAAGACTGGCGACGGGCCGAGGAGGGTGGGCCAGCATCCACCGATGTATCCAACGGCTTTCTCTCACGGCGACGCCATTAATGTAATTATTTCCAGCGTGTGTTTCGTTCAGGGCCGCGAAACGTTTCGCGGGAATCGAGACTGATCAGCCGGCTGCCGCCAGTAGAAAGAAACCAAGACATCCTCGGGGGATGCTCGCGGATGCCTTCGCAGCTTCCCCGTTTTCCTTCTCCCGTGTTTTGCCCCACGTCGTCCACGTTTTCGTCTACCTTTCTCCCTCGTTTCGCATCGCTCTCGCCTCGTGCCCACTTCGCCTTGATACCACGGCGTGATGATTCGTCACAGCGGCGACGAAGCGTTAAAACGAGACGCGCTTGTTGGATTTGTGTCCCCCGCTTGTGCCACGATAATAATACTGATCTCGCGTAATGGGTTTTGCTCGCGGATTGTTACTTCTCGATTCTTTGCCGCGCATTCGGTGGATTCTTCTTCTTTGGGACTGACGTGGTATTGTGAGCCCGCGTGTTGTGAGTCTTTTTCATTCTTCGTCTGTGGAAAATTGACCTCATTGGGACTAAGTTTTCTTTAAATGCATTACTTTGGAAGTTTGGAATTCTACTTTAAAAAATGATACTCTGATATGCAAACGTGAATTGTGGACTTTGCAGCAAGAGGGGTGCAGCTCCATCTTTGTCAACTTCGAGTAAATTAGAAAAAACGGTTTGTAAAATTATTGCTTTGACTTAACATTAAGAAGAGAACACTAATTGCAAAATGTATATTTCCACATAATAAGTAGATAAGTGAATCGATAAGTTCTTATTTCTATTTTTGGCGTTTTTTTTCAAATCTAGAGCTGCCCAAATCAAACTATTTTTCCCAAAACAGTAACGTGTGTAGGTTCAAAATTTCCAATAAATCGCTCATTTTTTAGCGTATTTTCTTTAAAAACTGTCAAAAATGCACTTGCATCCCTCTTGCTGCAAGGTCCTCAATTGTTTTCTACTGCTTCTTGTTAGGCGCGAAGTTGCCTCCCTTTGAGACAAGTATTTTAGATAGTAACCTCGTCAGAATGACTGACTGTCAAAATTCTGGTAGAATTCTGGTATTTGGAAAATTGTAGGAACAGCTATGCAAGGAAACTAAATTCAATGTGAAAAGTTAAATTATTTGGAAAAGGGTAAAAATTTTAGTTCACCTTGTATCATGTCCCTAGCTGCTACTTTCGTCGAGGAAGATGGCTTTGGGTTTGTGCCCAGGCCAGATCGCAATAAGCACAACAGGCCGCTTAATATTGTCAAAAGGTACAATACAATCATCGGTGCACATCAGGACGAACATAACTTTATCATTACTTTTCCCCTTACCATCAAATTTTTTAAGGAACTGCTATAAGAAACTGTGTCTTAGGTATACACTGACCAACAACCACAAAGCATCGGTGCAAGTGATATCCTGGGGCGCTGGCATCCAGTCTATCAAAGTTCCAAATAAATCAGGAGTTTTAGGCGACGTTGTTTTAGGCTTCGATGAAATGGATGGTAAAAAGTCCTACTAGAGCAAAATCACTTGGCCACTTGTCTCAATTCTTAATACAAACTATAACACATCGTCTCCCATATCGCCTTCGAGGATTCGTAACATTCGTGGAAATATAATCAGGGTATTTGAAGAACAGGTACATAGGGAGCATAATCGGACGAGTGGTGAATCGAATCTCGCGCCGATGTGGATGCAAGTGGAACGTCCAGGACGACTGTAGCAATTTCAACGAAGGCTTCTTCGGATTCGACAACGTCAATTGGCAGTCTTTCGTGCTGAACAAGCAAGTGGTGCGAAAGTTACCGTAAACGAGCAGTCTCGTACAATTTCAACAGAGTCGCTTGATCAATTAATTTCGAGCGATCTCTTTCCTTGAAAGCGGAATTCAGTGGCTGTTATACTGATTAAATAGGTGATGTCCCATTTGAGCCGAGCAAACAGCGAAGGATATCCAGGAGATATGTTGACGCAGGTCAAATATTCTTGGACGGATGATAACCAGCTTCGTATTAGCATTCGCGCGACTGCAACGCAGCCAACGCCCGCTAATATCACTACTAATTGCCTAATGAACCTTGCTGGACACGTACTCTATCATAATCCTCTAATTCGCATATCGAAACAGTATTTCTATCTCCTTCCCTTCATCTCTCCTAAGTTTTTAGCTTCTTATAACTGTGGCCTCCAATTTTTTATGATTACAGGCCACTGGCCCAAGTGAATTGAAGAAACACGTGGTTTCCATCAACGCCGGAAGTTGGACGTTCGCCGACATCAAAGACAATTTGCCGACAGGCGCTATATATCCGGTTGATCATACAGTCTACGATCTACGTTTACCGACCCAGTTGACCAAACACCAGCTTTACGTTGTACCTGGGGGTGGTTACAACCAGAACCTCTGCATTACGAGTCCCAGCTGCTGGTCGTATCGTTTCCACGCTAGGTAAGTCAAGGAAAATTCAGGATCGAATAGGTACACTGTTTAGTCAGAGCAACTGGATATAAATTTAGGAGGCATTTTATTGACTACGCAGTAATGTATTGAAACTGAGAATTAATTCCTCCTAGAAATAGAACGGTAAATGGAAAATTGTGAAAATCCTTTTCTGGGAAATCAATATTTTCTAAGGTTCATCATTTTCATTGATTACCTGCTACATTCCCTTGACATTCCTTCACTTTCTATCAAAGAGTTTTGCACCCTGACTCGGGAAGGACCCTAGAAATATACTCCAATCAACCAGGTCTGCAGTTTTCCACTGGGAACGATTTGCCAGACCCGGATCTTGTTTACCAACCCGATTTCGAGGACTACTTTGGGGACGACAACAATGTTAGACCATTAAAATTTCACTGTCCGATCGAAAGCTCTGGGAAGGTTGGATATTTTGAATGTAATTCGTTTCAGGGCAATGATGGGGAGCAGAAGGAAATTTGGGGGAAGGACGGTGTCAGATACCGAAGACACGGTGGATTCATTGTGTCGCCACAAAACTACCCCGACGCTGTTAACAGCGATTTTCCTTCTTGCATGCTCTTCCCTGGCAAAGTTTATGCTCATGACATGACTTACAGATTTGGCTTACTTTCGCAGTGTTAAATATCTGAATATCATTTAGCCTCTTGAAAATACGGATATTTTAATTGAACTTACTCGAGATGACTATCTTTGCTCGCACTAAGGTCAATGAACAAACTCAACTTTTAGATTTATAATACATATATTTATGAACCATCTCGGCTGGAATAATCTTCGCTTCCGCGCTAATTGTACAAAACTATCCGTAACGATCTCTATTCACATATTCATCGTAACAGCAATCGCGTATGTCACCCTTTAGTACTCAAACCACTAATTAAGGCTGCACAGCGATTGCCTCTAATTAAATTGTACATACTATCGTGTCGATTAACGTAACTATCCTTACGTAATTCTCTTTTAATTGTCGCGAAGGCACTTCGTTCGACGGTGCAGCGAAAACTGTGGACAAGATCTCGATCGATCGTAGCCCAGGTTTCCTGCACCATTCTGTATCGATTCGTCTCGTTACCTGCTAAGTTGTCCATAAACGTTTATAAATATATAAAGCTATATCTGTGTATGTATACATTCCTCCATTTACTTAGGCTTAATAGAAAAGTTCATTTTTTTTGTACATCCCTAGAGTGTTATTTCTACGTATTTATTATGTATCGTATGTTATTGCGGGCGGTAAAAACTTATGGCAGAGATTCTCAAGGCAGTTTCAAGTTTTCACGTGTTCCTCTCTCGACTAAGAGTTAAGCTTAAAAGACAAAGGGGGATGTAAAACAGACGCGGCAAAGGCAGTGTTAGAAAAGGATCAGTTGCAACTGCGACGCAGTGATATTCTTACCTAAAGGGAAAAAGAATAAGGCAATGATTTGGCAGTGGAACGACACAAGTCTGCTTACGAATGAACACAAATTTAAAGCATCCGCTGCTTCTCCTCAAGATTGACCTAATTGAACAAAAAGATCGTGTTTGTAATACTCAGCCCTGCGTACTCTCGCCCCGTTTCGGATCGCTTTCATTCCGGTGTCTTGCGTTGCAATGAGGAAATTGACTAATAGAACCGAAACATTGAACCCTAAACGCGTTACTCCGTCACTATTACGTGAACTTTGAAGGTGAGAGGCCTCTCCCAGACTTCGTTTTCCTCGGTGGTGCCGTTTCTCGATCGTCCGTGGATTACCAGCCTAAATTGCCCGGGCTCCTTCAATCGACTGCGGAAATGTAGCGCCCAGATTCCGTACTCATTCCGAATTTCAAAGTAATCGTCTTCGTTGCCTCGTGCTATCCTGTACTCCATGTCTTCGTCCTGCAAAACAGCCAAAAGGAACCGTGAAATTGTCAACGTTGGAATCTACTTCAAGCCCTCGTCGAACACACCCCAACCTCTCTAAGTCTTTAACTACATATCCCTACACCTTAATTCTAATTAACTGAAATTGGAACTCTTTAAGCAACCTTGATAGCCGGCTGCAGTTTAATGATTCTCATTCGGTGCCTGGTCTGTCGCAAACTAATCTTCAGAACATATTCCTCGCCATGATGATGCCTCTTCGCCCTCCTCGTGAATCGCTTCTTCATGACTTCCCTTCGTTGCGTAATAAGTTCCTCGTCCACGGATTTATTTCGTGCGCTCCTTGTGTGTCTTCCTTTACCATTAACCTTTTCAACACGTTATTCGATATTTTCATCGTTGCATTTCAAGTAAAAAGAGAAAGTTGAAGATATGCGGAACAATATGGTGGAAGGGAGAAGTTCTTTAAATAGAATACCTTGCAAGAGAAGCAACCCTCCGTCGATATCGTTTTATCATCCGCTGGTGGTATGTGATAAGGATCTGGATTGATCACGAAGGTTGGCGCGTTGCTGATGTCTTCGCCATAGTGTCCCTGCGATAGTGGGTTTATCGTTGACAGACAGTGGCCCTGATCGAATAAAATTATAATATATTAGAGTTGTTTTTGATGAGATACTTTTAAAATCAGAATTCTTTTCGTCGAGGTTCACTTAACCGATTCACGAACCTGTCCAATTCGCTGGTAGCCAGTTGGGCATCCACAACTGAAACCGCTTGCTCCATTTGGAGTGCATCCGAATGCACAAGGGCTGCCGATGCACCCAGCGCTCACCTAAATTTGTTAAATCTTCCTTTCTTACTTGGCCCTTTAAACTTATAGAGGAACTCGAAGTACAAATTCAGATTCCGAGTGGATTATTGAATTGAAACTCAAGTGGACATTGATTATTCGTAGCATAGAAGTTGAAGCATCACCTGAACACAAATTTGCAAGTTACTGTCGAACTGATAGCCATCTGGGCAGCCACATTTGTAGCTACCAATGGTGTTGATGCAGGTGTTATCTCCGCACGGTGACGTGCTGCACTCGTTCTCGTCCATGCACCGATTGTAATAAAGATGCTGAACGAACCCGTCGGGACATCCACAGCGATAGCTTCCCATGAAGTTCTATGAATCCCATCCGCGATAAAAGCCAGTGAAATCTTTTTGTAAAAGGACGAGTATTATCTAAATAAATGACACAATTCTACCTGACAACCGTGGTCACACGTTGCGTCATCGGCACACTCGTTTTGGTCGACGCAGAATCTTCCTGACGGATCGATCTTGAACCCTCTGGGGCATATACACCGGAAGCTGCCCAAAGTGTTGACGCAGGTACCTGGTTTGGGACAAGTTCCAGGCTGCTCGCACTCGTTTATGTCTGTAGAAGCACAGAATTAAGAGGCACTTTACCGTCACTGCTTACTATTTTCTTGGGTGTTTGATAACGAATTCGTATTAATTACGAACCGTGACAAGCATCGCCATCCTGATTGTATCCCTCTTGGCAGCCACAAGTATAGCTGCCCTGGGTATTGATACAGTTCTGTTGGCACAAATGATTCCCAGTCGCGCATTCGTCGAGGTCTCTGCAGCTGACGCCGTCGGGGTTCAGGATAAAACCAGCTGGACAGGAACAGATGAAACTTCCTTCTGTGTTCTGGCAGTTGTACTTGCAGGGCTTCGGCGTTATCTCGCATTCGTTTATATCTGCGCGTTGTGAAATTCAATACAGAAGTGAATTAGCTACCGTGTACAGTGAGAATGGGTGTGATTTTCCGTTTCAAGATCGAAATGTTCATGTGAAGCCTAGTTTCCGAGGGAAACTGCTGGAATACTTGCCAACGCATTGAGTTCCAGACTTGTCAGCCTTGTAGCCCTTATTGCAAACGCATCTGTAGGAACCGAGTGTATTGATGCACAGTCCGTTATTACATAACCCAGGAATAGTTCTGCATTCGTCGATGTCTGAAAGAAGGGAATTTCCAAATCAGAATGTGTGTAACAGGGATCTTTTGCTTGAAGACCATCCAATTTCTTCTTCCCCATAGCAGTACCTTGCCCAGTCACAGAGAAGCCTTTGTCCAAGCATAGCTCATTGTAATTCTCTGAATCCTTGGAGGGGCAAATTTCACACTGAGGTCCCCAGGCAGCGCCCATCGTGCAGCAACAGTCTGCTTTGGTCACTGTCTTCAAGTCTAATGTCCTCGCGGTGCACCTTCCTCCGATCGTTTGCAAGAAACAGTAACCCATCCTACGGTCTAGATGCAAATCAAATTTTCAGTCCGAATCCATCTTTATTTAACAATCTATCGACGTTTCCCTTCGAGTACCTATGCAAGATTTTCCATCCTGACTCTGCTCGAAACCATCGTAGCAGAGGCACTGATAACTGCCCTCCAAATTCAGGCAACGACCGTTTCGACACAGGCCTGAGTTGATCGAGCACTCGTTGATATCCTTGCACTCGTCTGTCATGCCGATTTGCTGGTAGCCAGGTGGACAGATGCACATGAATGACCCAATCAGGTTCTTGCACTGATACTTGCAGTTGTTCGCTGGTGTAGCGCACTCGTCCACGTCTGAAACAATGATTAAGCATCTTCGTTGCAAAAAGTCTGTGTGAAGGAGGATTCTCTCAAAGCCGACGAAGCTGTACATCATTCAAAGCCAAATGGACTGAAAGTTTAAGTAGATGTTACAGAACATACCTATGCAGTGACGTGCATCAGGGGCCAAAGTGTACCCATAAGGGCAAATGCACCTAAACGAACCAAGTGCATTGTGACACCTGAAGGCACACTGATTGCCAAGTTCCAGGCATTCGTTCACGTCTTCGCAAATCTGATTCACCCCAGGTGTGAAGCCCTCGTTGCAGGAGCATTCGAAGCCTCCGTCGATGTTCGTGCACGTCCCATTGCCGCATATGTTCTGAACGTTCTGACATTCGTTGTTATCGATGCACCGCCTGCCACTCGCGTCCAGAACGTATCCTGAGGGACACTCGCACCGGAAGGAGCCGTCGGTGTTTATGCACTCGCCACCAGAACAGGCGTCTTGCATGAAGAGGCACTCGTTCAGGTCGATTCCAGTGTCGTCTCTGCCTGGTCCCTCGGGGCACAGTCTCCTGAACTCCTCTGGATAGAGACAGAGCATGATAGTTAGTCACTTTGATTAAACTTGTGAAGCCAGCGGTGCACCAGGTCTTTGAAACTAGGTATTTATATCAGAAGGGTATTTAAATCTATTTACCGCTACTTTCGAAGGGACACTGCTCGCAATATTTCCCCCAAGCCTTCCCCATCGTGCAGCAGCAATGCTTCTTCGTCATTCCACCTGCCCGAGGATAGGAACATCGCCCTCGAGCGTAGCTATCGTAACAAGATTCCTCCCTCACATCGATACACCTCATCGAATTGGGTTTGTCGCTCAATCTGAATCCAACTGGACATTCGCAAATCACTCCGCCGTCGGTGTTGATACAGTGACCGTTCTCGCAAATCCCTTGGGTCTCCACGCACTCATCGACGTCTACGAACACAAATTTCATTCGCATTGGTTGCGTGTCTCAGGTTCCTTTCGTTCGTTCGGTGTTTCAATGAAGTGTTTCACCTACCAACACATTCTTTCCTGGTGTGATCCAACTCGTAACCAAGTGGGCAGGTGCATATGTACGATCCCATTAAGTTCTGACACTTCCCTGGTGGTGGACAGAGTCCAGGTACCTGACACAATTGTTTGTTGGCTTAAGGGATGTTAAGTTTGACTGGCCGGAGAAAGCTTAATGCTCTTTCCAAAAGTATAGCGGCTAGGTGATGTGTGTTCTTCGACGAAAGAAAATATTGTTAGGGTATTGGTCTATAATTGACCCCCGACTTACCTCGCGGCACTCATCGATGTCTCTGCAATGCTGGCCATCCTGAGCCAACACATATCCATCAGCGCACTCGCAATTGAACGCACCGATTGTATTTCGACATCTTCCATTACGGCAGAGGAAGGGCATGATTCGACACTCGTCGATGTCTATCTCACAATTTGCATGTTTTAATTATCTGCGCTGGCATTATGGAACAAATGTATTTAAATTTTCAATAACTCACCAGCACAATCGTTGTTGGGGCTGAGCTTGAATCCCTGGTAGCAGATGCACTTGTAAGATCCAAGGGTGTTCACGCAAGTGCCGTTATTGCAAATGTTCGGATTCCGCTGGCACTCGTCAATATCCACGCAATTGTCTCTATCTCGCGTCAATGCAAAGCCAATATGGCAGACACACTGGAAGCTGCCTTGCAAGTTGTTGCAGGCACCGCTATTACAGATTCCAGGCCTTTCGTAGCACTCGTCGATGTCCACGCAATCTCGTTCACTGATTCCGAGCTTGTATCCAGCTGGACAATCGCACTTGAAGTAGCCTTGCTCGTTTATACACTGGGCATTCCCGCTGCAGGGATTTGGTATCTGTAGAACAAAAGCAATTTCTGAAGTTAATCTACGGGGAACTTGCTTATAGAATCATAGAAAAGCCTGTTCCAAGGTATCATCAAAGAAAAGTTATACTATGCGCAAAGTTCTTCACCTGTAGACACTCGTTCTCATCGATACACTGATGAGAATCTTGATCATAGACGTATCCTCGATCACAATGGCACTCGAAGCTGCCCGGAGTGTTCACGCAACGACCGTGAGTGCACATAGTCGGCATGAGAGAGCATTCGTCAATTTCTTCGGTGTGATTTGTTATAGGGTTCATTATTTGACCGGGTACCATGCCACATAGAATCTCGTGCTCGCCTGAAACAGATTTTGTAATTGTCTGTATGCACGTGTACTTCTTTAATTTCAATGAACTTCTGGGGAGTTGGCAATCGTTTGTTCTTACGAGTCCTTTCAGCAGGACACTTCTCGCACGGACTACCCCAAGCAGCTCCCATGGAACAGCAGCACAACATTTTTGTTTGTGGATGTAGCATGGGGTTGAAGCATTCACCAGATTCGTATCCAAGATAGCACGATTCCTTCCTCATATCCACGCATTCCTCTGATAAAAGTGAACAATCCGATTATTTCTGAACTCTGCGAATATGATTACTTATTCGAAGATAGAGCAAAATTGACGCACTTCCGCCTGGCATTGCCATGTATCCCTCTGGACACTCGCAGTGGTACTTTCCTTGGTCGTTGATGCAGTATCCTACGCCGCATATTTGTGGGTGCAAAGCGCATTCGTTTATATCTGCAAAAAGTAAGGAATTAAAAATACTTGTAACATCAACTACCATTATTCTGAATCATTACCAATGCAGCTGGTCTTAGTATCGTCCAAAACGAAGCCCTCGTCGCAGGAGCACATGAAGCTACCGAAAGTATTGGTACAGTGTCCGTTTTGACAGATGTTCTCGTGCTCCTCGCACTCGTTGATATCCTCCAGGATGACGGTAATCCTATTAGGTCTGTAGCCAGGTCCACCAGGACACAATTCCTCGAACTCCTTCGTTCCAACTAAAGGACACTCCTCGCAATCGTTACCCCATGCGTTGCCAACACTGCAGCAGCAAGTAGCCTTGGTGACTGCAGAGGCCATGTCAAAGATACATTGCGGCCTGCCAGTGCCATGTTCGAAGCCAGTGAAACAGAACGATTCCCTCCTATCTGTTGCGTAAAAGCACAGAAACTTCAGTACCATTTGTTACTTCTTACCTCCCAGTAGCTTCACTTTCCAAAGATCACTCACCAACGCAAGCGTTCCCAGCCTCCACCAGATCGTAGTTAGGTGGACACTTGCACACGTACTTGCCCTGAGTGTTTATGCAAGTACCATACTGGCAGGACTGCGGATTCTCGCACTCGTCAATGTCCGTGCAGTTACCACCGGAGCCATCCAATTTATACCCCTCGTGGCACTCGCAACGGAACATGCCGAAGATATTCTCGCAGCGTCCAAACACGCACAGATTGCTGAACATCTCGCACTCGTTTATGTCCACACACGTCTGCTCGTTATTCTCATCGGGATGCATGAAGCCCATCTCGCACTCGCAGCGGAAAGAGCCGGGGTAGTTGAGGCAGTGGCCGTTCTCGCAGAGGGTGTTGTCGTTCGCGCACTCGTCTATGTCCTTGCAAGTGTAACCATCGCCCCTGAAGCCAGCGTCGCAGACACACTGGAATATTTAGGAAAGCCTTTCTAACAGTCAGCTTCGAATGGAGTTCCGCCGAAAGTATCCACCTGCACTTTACCTTGAACGATCCCTCGGTGTTGATGCACTGGGCGTTAGAGTCACAGCCCCCGTTGTTGGTCAGGCACTCGTTGATGTCCCTACACTCGATCCCATTACCTACGAAGCCCTCGTGACAGGTGCACTCGTACGAACCTTGAGTGTTCTGGCACTCTGCGAACTCGCTGCAGGTGTACGCGTTCAGGAGACACTCATCGTCGTCGGTGCAACCAGAACCTGCCTCCGGTTTCACGGAGTACCCCTCTTCGCAGCGACAGTTGAAGGAGCCAATGGTGTTGTAGCATTCACCGTAGCCGCAAATGTGGGGCTGCGTCGAGCATTCGTCCACATCTGGGAATATGTAACATTCGAGAAATATTTATTACACGGAGATTGAGATAATGGTAAAGGTTTCAGAGGCATAGTGGTCTTTGATCGTCTGAATGGCAACGCAAGTTTTGGTGGGAATTTTGTGGAAGATGAGTTCTGAAGTAGTTAGGGGTTGGAATACTTGGAGATCAATCTTTATAAGATCTACTGATTCTCTCAATACATAGAGTGTTTCTTCTGTACCTATACAGGAAACTCCATCTTTCCCTGGCAGCAGTCCATCCGTACAAGTGCAGATGTAACCGCCAGGAATATTGCTGCACTTGCCACCATTGCAAATCCGTGGATTCTCCTTACACTCGTCGACGTCCACGCAAGATCGACCGTCGAGATTCAGCGCCATTCCGATGCTATTATCAAAAAGATCGTTAAAGTTACATTTCCATATTTGGATACGAAGTTCTTCGTTCATCGTCTCGATGATATTCAGAATGACTCACTTGCAGGAGCAAGAGAAACTGCCAGGCGTGTTCAAGCAGATATCCTCGCAGCCTCCATTGTTCGTTGCGCATTCGTTTATATCTTCGCAGTGGGACTTCAATCCAGTTTGCTGGTAGCCATCGTCACAAATGCACTGATAAGTACCCATCATGTTCTCGCAGACACCGTTCGAGCAGATTCCACTGGTTCTCGAGCACTCGTCGATATCCTTGCAGGATTGCTTGTCAGGGCCTAGCTCGTGTCCAGGTGGACATTGGCACTTGAAACTGCCCTCGGTGTTAATGCAGGTGCCTCCTCGACATAATCCTGGCGTTTCCTCACATTCGTTTATGTCTGAAATTCGTGATATTTCAGGATTAATTGCGCGCGAGGTCTTCTTTCGAATTGGTTCTTCTTTCAAGTTTTCATTCTACTTTGTTACACACTTTAGTGCGACTTACCCATGCAAATTTTCATTATATCGCTGCTACGATACCCAGGGTTGCAGTCGCATTGGAAGTGGCCAGGGGTGTTTCTGCACGTGCCGTTTCCACACACACCGTGCATGATCTCGCACTCGTCGATATCTGTATAAAAATAATCAAAATGCCTTCGACTATTCTTCGATTATTTCAAAGCACCCTAAGTCCGAGATATAACCAGTGACACATCTACACCACTTACCATTTCACCTCTCATTAATCAGTAATCAAGTAATCGAGGTGACTCACCATTACACTTGATCCCATGCTCGTCCAGAGCAAAGCCTTGGTTGCACTTGCAACTGTAACTACCGACAGTGTTCTTGCACCTTCCATTCAAGCACATCCCAGGAAACTCGATGCACTCGTTGATGTCCTGCTTCTCTGTGAAACCGTCTCCCCTAGGGCACAGCTCATTGTGCGTATGTGTTCCTGGTTTCGGGCAAGACTCGCACCTGTCGCTTCCCCAGGCACGGCCCACGGAACAACAGCAGAGACTTTTGGAAAACTGACCCTCGATAGGGTTCGAGCACTGCCCATGGCGATACTCCATGAAACAAGTCTCTTGCCTCGTGTCTATGCACGTGGTATCTGAGCAAATGGACAAAATACGCTGTAGAAATATTACGGTGAATAGAGTAAATGGGTGGTTTCATGTTTTATTAATAAAACTCACGTGCTGCATCTAACGTTAATCCAGGAGGACACTCGCAGCGATACGATCCATCGGTGTTGACGCAGGTACCACCACCCTTGCAAATGCCACTGTTCAATTCGCACTCGTTTACATCCACGCAGTCCTTCCCACCAAATTTCGCGTACCCCTTGGAGCACTCACACAGAGAGTGATCGCAAATCTCGCAAGGACTGCCCCAAGCGACTCCCACGGAGCAACAGCACTCTGTTTTCAATGCCAGTCGCGGCAAATTGTTCTCGCACCGGCCGTCGATCATTTTGGTCCAGCAGGAACCTCTCCTGTTGTCTAAGGCACATTTCCATTATTTCGATATAGAAGCTCAATCATGGGAACGAGTGTTTCGAGGGATTCAGTCGCCTCCAAATATTCTAAATTGTCAGCAATTCGTTATACCCATGCAAATGTGGCCAGTGTGGTCTAGAACGTAACCAGCGGAGCATTCGCATTCGTAGGAGCCCTGACTGTTCACGCAGATCCCGTTCAAGCAAACATCTGGCCCCAGTTCCTCGCATTCATCGATGTCCTCGCACATGTGATTCTCTGTATTGAACCTTGTGCCGCTTGGGCAGATACACTGTTTCACGAGAATTCTTATTACACACGAATAACTAATTTTCACTTGTAAATACTTGCCTGGAAGCTGCCAGGGTTGTTTCTGCACTGGCCACCACTGCACAGAGACTCCTCCAATTCGCACTCGTTTATGTCACTGCATACCTTACCCGTGGCGTCCACTTCGTAGCCACTGTCGCAGATGCAACGATAAGTTCCCATGAGATTCTCGCAGCCACCGTTCACGCAGATGTTGGGATTCTGTGCACACTCGTTGATGTCTGTTTTGATAAGAAATAATCATGTATTCAAGAGAATCCACGTAATCCAAGTTTCTCATTCAGTTACCGTCTCCATTGTAAGTCATTCCAGCTCCATGTGGGCACAAAGAATCGAATTCGCTGCTACCAGGAAGTGGACAGGCTTGGCAGGTGCTTCCCCAACCCATGGGTTGTCCGAGGATCACGGTGCAACAGCAACAACTCGATTTTGTTACTGCTGTCGAGGTAGGATTTGAACACTGTCCGTCTCTGTACTGCGAGTAGCACAAGTCCCTCCTTGTGTCTGACAAAAGTAGCGATGTTTAAGTGCAGATTATTTCATTTTCTTGAATGTCTATCAACTCGGTACTTCGGTATCAATAAGTCGGAAAATGAGTTATCCAGAAGCAATGATTAATTAGTTATATGGAAAGGGAAAGTTGACACCAACCTAAGCAAGATCTCCCATCTGGTCCCAAGTTGAATCCAGGATGGCACTCGCACCGGAAGCTGCCAGGAGTGTTGGTGCAGCGACCATTTTGACACGGTCCGCTTAGGCATTCATCGATATCTAATTAAGGATCAATTTTTCAGTTGATATTATTGAAAGCTAAGCCTCGTTGTATATGTATATTTCACCTAATATCTTAAGACTACACCCTCAATTAGTTGAAGGTCTTTGATGGAAAAACAAGCTGCTATTTGTAACACCCACCAATGCAGTGGCTTTGATCAGGTCCAATCCGGAAGCCAGAATCGCAAACACATTTAAAGGATCCCTCCATGTTCACGCACTTGCCATTTTCGCACATCCCATTCGTGGAACATTCGTCCATGTCTACGCAGAATGTGTTGTCGCGCGAGGGGGTGAATCCAGATTGGCAAATACAATGGTACGATCCGGGGGTGTTCTCGCATCTGCCGTTCAAGCATATCCTTGGATTGTCCGCGCATTCATTGATATCTGCGTACAAGAACTCAATTATTTTAATTCAAAAGAAGAATTCTACGAGTATTGATCCCTTCATTCGATAAAAATACTGAAACCTACCGATGCAAGTATTCTTCGTAGGCGACAACGTGTAACCATCGTTGCACTTGCACTTGAAGGATCCATTCATGTTGGTACAGTGTCCGTTGTTGCACATGCCCGTGTCCTGGCACTCGTCGTGATCTGTAGAAGAAATTATAACACCTCGGAGACTCGCAGTCGTGATTTTACATTGTACTTCAACAATTCAGCGTTTAAAATCTGAATACTTTTAAGGGGCGAACTGCAGTCACCCTTCTATGCCCAAGATTGGTTTGTAATGTTTCAATTACCAGTGCAATATCTGCCCTCTCCGGACACGACGAATCCAGGTGGGCACTGGCAAGTGAAACTACCCTCGTAATTTCGGCACGTGCCACCCTGACAGTAGTCCAATTGACACTCGTCGATATCCTCGCATCTGCCAGCCTTCTTCGTGAATCCGGGATAACAGTCGCACTCGTATCCGTCCTTTGTGTCGATGCACTTCCCGTTTCCGCAAATGTCCGGACGCAGCGCGCACTCGTTTATCGCGGTGATCGGCTGCAGTTGTTGCAAGCAGAGCCTGTTGTAATCGTCTATAATTGAGTAATAACACGGATCCTGTTACTCCCAGTTACCGTTAACACCGCCCACCGTTATCTCCCGAGGGCCTTGATAAGCTCAGCTTCAATTTGGAAATCCGATCCAGTGCATCGTTATCAAAGATTCATTTCTTATCTTTCGTAAAGGATTCGACGATCTACGTACCACTTCCAAGATTGGGACAAATGTAGCACTCGTCGCCCCATCCTCGTCCCATGTTCTTGCCGCAACAGCAATCCTTCTTGCTTAGTCTCATTGCTAATCGATTTTTGCATTGACCGACCCTGTTCACCGACGTGTAACACAATCCCTGCCTCCCATCTGTAATTTTATTAACCAAGAATTGAAGAACTGATTAATAATTCTCATTTTTCGAGCAGGAGAGTCTTCAACTCAACTCTCGCTTGGTCTTCAATGAAAATATTCATAATATTTAATGGTTTTACCTATACAGTATCTTCGATCCTGGCTCTGAATAAATCCCGGATTACACATGCAGTAGTAGCCACCGTTTGTATTTATACATCGTCCATCGGCGCAGATACCTTCTTCCTGACACTCGTCTCTGTCCTTGCATGCATTCGTCTCGGGATCCCTGGCTTGTCCCTCGGGGCACTCGCAGGTGAACGAACCAGGCGTGTTCACGCACTTTCCACCCTCGCAAAGTCCTGGTATTGCTTCGCACTCGTTGATATCTGGCAATTTTTTTTAGCATGAACCAAGGTCCAAAATGAAAACGCGAAAGTGGCAGTCGTGCCTGATGCAATTGGTAGTGGAAGAGTTGGATGGCCGTATACCTTCTGTTTCGACTATAATTACTCACCAACGCACTGGCCTTGGTTGGTCTTCAAGTGTCCCAACTCGCAATCCAACCTGGCGGGGCACCTTTCGCAGGGGTGGCCCCAACCCTTGCCCACGGTGGCGCAGCACAATTGCCTCGTGCAAACCACACCTTGAAGATTCGCCAAGCACTGCCCATTTTTCACTTTCGTGTAGCACGGACCAGTCCTGTGGAAATAATTGATGAAGAAAAGGTCCCTCTTAAATCTATTGGAATATTGAAACAAGGTGTAATTGTTCACCTGTAATCGGTTTCGCAGCGTCTTCCGGTGTATCCGTAGATACAAGCGCAACGATCTGGACCGATGCATCTTCCTTGGTTCAAGCACGGCTCCCGGCAGATTGCTGTTTCATTAAATTGATTGATGAAAGAACGGCTACTCTCCTCGACGCGTTAACGATCACGCGAGGGATTTAAATAGGGTGGAAATCTGAAGGAGCTATGATAATTCGATTCTTTGGCAACTCACGTTCGTTGCAGAATTCTCCTTGATATCCGTTACGACACTGGCATCTGCCATCCACGCAGTTGCCATTTATGCAATGCGCTCTGCACCTGCCAGATTCTCCCCTGTCTAACGCATTACCATTTTCATGCGTGGAAGCTGTTACAAAAACAACGGATCATAGTGGAGGAGAGAAATTAAGCAGTGAATTAATTTTATTATTGATTATGGTACTAATAGGCTTAGGAATATCTAGTCACCTTTGGTTTGACTGCTACTGCAAGACGAGGACACACTGCCACCCTCGCAGAGACAAATATTGGGCCTAATACATCTGCCCAATGAGCCGCATCGTCTGGTGCACACAGCTAAAAAACCCAGTTGTTTCTTCCACTCACTCAATTTTCACCAAACTCACCCTCATACCCTTCCATACTTCAAGTCCATAAAATACACTTGAAGGCACAAAACAACGCCAGAAGTAAGAATCTCTCATGACTCCGATGCAACGAACTCAACGACCTATAGGTACTCAACCGAATTACCAACAGAGTAGACAATGCAATCAACAGGAAGCACGTAACAGACCATTAAAGTAATTTCGCCCGAGGAGTTGATGATCGTGTCGTATGAGCGCCAATTCGTCGGTTGCGTAATTTTGCGATGATAATCGTAACTGAGAAGCCGCGTTCGATCGCGGGTGTTCCTTTTCCGGGGCGGCCGGATAACGGACGTTAAAATCGAGTGTATGCACTCGAGGCAGATGGACGTTTATGAGGTCATGCCCAATTACAGGAGTGTAGACTGACACGTTGGAAAATTATGATCAAGGTTTAATTGGAAATTGGCGCAGCCCGTACTTACGAATCACGCAGAGCCCTGTCTCCAGCTTCTTCGTCCAGCCCGGGCAACAGTAATTCTTGTACCTTGACCTGCACACGTTCGGCCTAGAAAATTACGTGGACACGTTGTACTCCCTTCTTGATTGTAGATCGATGATAGAAGCAGGATAATAAGAGCATTTTCAGATAAATAGGGTTGGCTTCAATATTTTCCACGGAAGGATGGGCGAATTTTTTACTGAACAATGTTGTAGAAGAATTAAAAGATGAATCTTCTTCTTTTCTATAGAATCCTCACGAGGGGAAGGTCCAAAGTGATCGCCACTGATTTTTACTTATTTTTGCAAGGTGGGTGGCCTGCGAAACGTAAAGGGTAGGTTGTCAGAAGAAGAGCCACCCTCGTTGTTTCGCGAGATTTTCACGCGTCTCGCTGTTATGTGTCTCACGGTTGTCGCCAAAGATCCGCGATTCCGCGCGATAAGGTTGAAACGGGGTCGCGGCGCTATCAGGAGGCGGAAACGCGACTTTTTTCCCCGCTGAAGCGCGGTGTCGTGCCACGCGCGCCGCGCGCAAGAACCGCCGTGAAACAGAAAGAATGGGAAGAGAACGTGTGGTGTGCCACCTCGGAACAAGGCGGCCATTCACATCGAGCGACTCGTAATTAACGTCAGCTGCTATAGGCAGCCTCTAAGTACTTCCACTTACGCGCCTCGGCGCCGCGCCGGCGTATTTACGCGCCTGTAAACGCGACCCCCTTTTTTTTAACCCTGCTCGAAGATTGATCGCGATGGAAATTTCGAAATCATCGACAGAACCGATTCGAGTGGAGCAAAACGAGCAGCGACAAAGTATGTAGCCGGTAGACGAGAAGTTTAACAGGTCTTAAGTGCGATCGGCCGGAGATCAGAGGCCTCTCAAGAGCTGACTAAAATAAGCTGAAGATCGAGTGTGATGAATCGAAGATTCAACAGCACGTTGCGGGCTGTCGATCTTTCAGGTGTGGTATTTGTTACAAAGATCCTTGTAATTAACGATTGGGGGATCATTGCTTTGCTCTGTTCACGAGTGACATCAGATACTTGTTGCATTTGGTGTAGAGCACTTATCAGAAGCTTCCCCCCTTGTTATCTTGTAAGATGCCAGGGAACGTTGCAGCACGATAACGGGAGCAGTTTGTAAGAGGATATCAGAGTGTACACGATTATCGTGCCATCAAACAGCGCTAATTTTAACCCCTTTATAGCTAACACGAGCTTGGATGCAGCATGTATGTTAACATTCTTAATTGCATATAAAAAAGCGATACGGAAGAGCAAAAAGTGGAGCGAGCAGTAAATAATGCGCGTAGCTCGGTGTTACTTAAAAAAAATCATGAAAAGAGAAAAGAGCGCAAGGTGTCACCCATCGGGAACGACTAAAAACGACAGTGATTGATTTTTATCGTTGGGATTAATTGGAAGATTATAGTTTACCACGAGTCAGGAGACCAACGAGAATTATTATCGTCGAAAATTACGCGAAAGTAGCTATTGAGGCTGTTCCAGGCAATCTCTATGCAGATCAGCGGCAGTTTCGGGGATTGGTTCATTACCAATTTGGAAATCGGCTCATTATATCGCGGCGCGATCGTATCAACGAGGTGTAATTTTAACACCCGCCCTAATGATACCCTTTCTTAACAAGGTACAAGGTGAAATCAATGTTGCTAGATTGATGACTTCTTCTGAAGCCTAGCGACTTCTCAGATATACGGATAAGTACACCGTGAAGTCCTTCATATCCACTTTGAAGCATTCCGTGGCGTCCTCATTTCGCAATAATTTAATAATACAATAATTCCTCAATAATCCCCGTTTCCTTCCAGATAAACAGACAATTGTGGCAATTACGGCTTGCAACGAGAGTCCACCGATTCCTCGTGGAATCAATACCCTCCCGACATCCTCCTAATTATCAAAGGCAGAGGATAATAAGCGGCACAATAAATTTCTATCATAACCCGTTGATATTATCCCCGGCTGGTTTCGTAACACCGCGGTCTGGCCTCAATAGCCTCCTTTAATCTCCCGATGATGTCTTTTAATTTAAGAGACCGTAAATAATGGCCCCTCGCTGTTTGCCCTACCTAATTCCTTCCTCCGTTTTTTCCCTGCTGCTGCGATGGGAGTCGGTGTTCGCCTAGCGTTGTTTTGCCCAACCTTTAAGCACAACGCAGTCGCCTTTCGATCGCTTTAATTTTAATGGTCTGTAATCCGCCATCTCGAGAGCCATTCCAGCGGCCGTTTCAGATCCATTAAGTGCACTTTCCAATTGAACTTTTAAACCCACACCCGCTGCTAAGGCTGTTTAGACACGCATCGGGTTTGTGCAGTCCGTTTATTGGATTATTGCGCGAGCATACATACGCGCGCGCGCGAGCGAGCGAGCTTACCGCAAACCACTTTGCGAATTGAAACGATGTAACGCAAGAACTGTGTTTCCGAATTGTAACGCGTACGTTATTCCGTTTTCGAGGGATAATTTGATGAGTGACATCTGGAAGCGCGACGAGCTCGGATAAAGAAATGCATATTTGAAGGCATAAAGGATATACATAAATGGGTGGGTAAGTGAAACCATAGAGAATAACAGCAAACTCAGAGCTCAACGTAAGTGTAAGCCTCTTATTTATGAGAGAAGTATCGATGTAAGAACTCTAGAGACTTTGAGAATAGAGTCCGAGGGGTGGTTGCGTTTCACACAAGCTTATGGGGTCGAAAATAGGATAGGACCTATTTCACGCCTAATGGGATCATCACTTATATAATTATTCACGGTTAGTCTGCCACTTAGATTAGGTTAAACTAAGTGGGGGTTTACGTAATGCTCGCGGGAGGAAGTGAAAGAGGAACTGAGAGGGTGGAAAAGTGGCAGCTTTATTGCCGTGCACCGAGAAGTTTCAGTTAAAATCGCGTGGCGAGCGCGACGGATTGTTCGCCAATTAAGATCGATTCGTAGAATGGGGTCAGATGTAACTTCGATTCGGAGAGATCGCAATTTTGCCAGATAGAAACGATGCCACTCCACGCACGAACGTCGAAGGGTTCTTCAACCCCGAATGAAATAACTGCGTGCGTGACGATTAAACCAATTACTAAAAGGAATCGCAAAGAATGCACGTGATGTGTCAATAATTAAATACAAACTCTAACGAACGATAATGAAATCGACGTGATTCTACATCCTCAACAAGATCGCGAATATCAGCGTCAAAGTCACTACTTGAAAGGAGACAGGCTAGTTTCTTATTCTATTCTATATTTGCGAGCGTCATTCGGCGCGATAGAAGTGGCTGGTAGTAATATTCTGTGAGGAGTGTACCGGAAGCGATGCTGAAGTAATGAAGCTGTCAGTGGTGAAGATTGTTAAACCTACCGGTGGGCAGAGAGCTGATAAGAAACTGAGCCACCCGTTAAATTGTCTTCGCTTTGCTCATCATCCTGCTCGCTCCGAATTTTTCCTGAATATTCGACGTTAGGTGAGGCTTGAATCCCCTGCTTTTTTAATCATTCAACATAACAACCTTCGTTTCACGATTCCACTACGTTCAAAGAAGAAATTTCCCGTCTAATCTAACACGAAGCTTTCTCACGGTTAAACATAGCGACGATATCAATGGAGAATGAATAATACGTTTATCTGTTTTTTCCTCGAATAGTATTCTCTCGCGTTGAATAATTGCTGCGGTAGTATACGATAATAAAAAGTCGTGTTTTTATCCATAGCATTCGATAACACGCGTGCAAGAAAAAACATGGTGTGCACGTTGAAAGGGGAACGACTTCTGAAAGGAATGTTTTAAACCGTTTTCCATCATCAATCCACGCTCATTCATTAAGATATATCTCTGTATTACATCCATTCCAACATTCTCCACTGCACTTTGGGCAAAAAATGGCCCCTGTCCTTAAAAACCCTACCTTCTAATCATTCAATAACACCTTCAAAGCGGATGAAGCTCCTCGCGTTAGTTGCAAGATACCAATCTACATAAACTCTCGATAACGATGAAAAATCTCGACAGCTTCTCGCGTTCGCGAAGCAACAGACACTCGGATGGCCATTAACGCTCGAACTTGCTTGCGTCCGAATCTATTAAACGCAGATTAAACGGTCCGTGGGAGAGGCAAGGGGGGGCCATTAAACGGTTTGCCGAAGCGTCGACGCGTAACTCGTCGCCGGCTTATTAATTCGCTCTAGAACATTTGTTATCGTGGCGTTTGAAGAACTACACCCCGATAAATGACAAAGTTCATCGATTGTAGGGCAACGGAGTTATCTAGCGTTTAGCCGATTACACGGCCGCGGCTAGCCGGCCTTCTCTCTCGCACGCCCGCCACGATTTTTTCCCGATCCGCCCGTTCACAAAATGACAAGGAGGAAAAGCTGTTTTTAATCGCGTGCCGTTGCCGCGGGTTTCGAGCGACGGCGATACGTTGAACGTACGATTAAATCGATGTGACGGTGTTAATGGCGCCGCTGAGCATCAGCGGCCGGCTGATGTCACGTGAAATGTGTTTCTAATTGACCGTGACAAGATACCGGCTAATGCGCTCTTATTAACGAAAAAGTCGCTTAGGCGTGAAGCTCTCGTTGCCTCTATCCCGGCGATTCGCTCGATTTTCGGTGGCCTTCTTCCTCAGGGTCGATTATCCCGCGATAATGCCTGGAACTGGCGCGAATTTCCTAGATGATGCCTCTGTTGATCTCCGTTGCCGCTTTGGCAACGCATACGCGGCTCATCCGTCCACTTTTCTCGCCCCTTTTCTACCAGGCTAGGGTACAATGGCTAATTCGATGGGAATTTTGACCGACCACAATGGGAATTACGTTCGTTTCCTTTAAATGCCAACAACCTCCGGGGACTCGGCGAAACCGCCGACTGGATTGACGTTATCGCCTCGGCTAATACTCCGTATTAAGTGAAATCACGAGATCGTCGTGCTCCGATTTTACTTATTTCCCCGTATCGAGATTCACCGGCTATGGATGCAGGAGGAGAGATCCGCGCGGTCCCACTATCGCGTGCAATGAGCTGCCAAGAATCTTTTACCGTAACAAACTAGTTACTCTGGTCTCAGTTATACGATACCCTCAGTAATGTCGAATACTTTTCCGCGAGAGTGGCTAATACCGTCAGTTGGGTGGCTTTGTATAATAAAGCGCCACTGGCTTCCATTTACGCCAGCATTCCGTCCACTTCTTCATACCTTCCTTTTTCTCCGGCATTCCCTGTCGTGAGCTGATCGAAAGAAAAATCACACCGAGTATCGAGAAGGCGCTTCACTTTCGCCTGCGTGAACAATACGCAGCGTTCCGTCCAACCCCTCGCCTCATTAAATACGGAAAAATGAAAGTAGCTTGTTAATAAAGAAGATAAAAAAGGATATTTCAGTCATCAAGCTCGAAAATCGTTAAATATCGTTCACAGCAGCGTAGCAACTGGTTGGACGGAAAGAAACTGGACACAAAAAATGTCCCACATGAAATATCGAAGGATTTTGCGAAATCGCGGATCTCGATCCACCGACGCTAATCCGTAGGAGCGTCGTTCTGTCGCCTCTAAAAGCCGCGATAACTCCTAATTGGGTTATCTCGCGCGTTACGTTACACTCTCGCGATTCAATTCGACATTTTTCGAGAAGCTACAGAAGCGATGTTTCGTGGTCTCCCGCAGCACACCCCCTTCTCGACGAGAGTAATTTTAATAGCCTACCATGCCGCGAATCCAAATGGATGATGGACCATTATTATCCATCCATTAGGCCCAATTGGCCGTGGCGCGCGTTTCAAAGCGGAAACGGTTTCCGTGATCGCCTGGGAATGGTGGCTTGGACGTTTCGTCAGCGCGATTTAGCCACTTCTCGGCTGACCTTCAAGAAGTTGCGCTTAATCCGCGCGTATCCCGCCTCGCGTAATTAGCCACGATCCCCGAGATTAATCCGGAAGAAAACCCGACCGATTAGCTTCATCGCGATCGCATAGTTGGCGGCTTCTGATGGCGACCCGTCGAGTATCTCGCCGCGCTGAACGGGCTTTTGAATTAACCCCAGAACCGTGCGCCGGCTGAGCAGAAACTCTGCGCTGCAGGCGATTATTTATGTACAGCTCGACTTCCATTCACCGATAACGCGATCGTCGGAGGACCGAAGCTAAATTTCACTTCGACTCTCAGGGTCATGCTGAATTATTAATGAATTATGTTCGTTGTTAGTTTCTTTACATACTGTATAATTGGGTCGATGAGCCATTTGATGAATGCGGTGAACTGTATAAATATAATGATTCACTTCGAGATTATATAACGAGATCGAACGCTCACAACAATTGATAACGCAATGGTTTCCTCGAGTTGTAGGCGACTTTATCGCCCACGTATTTTGCTAGGTTTCTTTTGATCTGGCTTTTTTGAAGTAACCGCGATCTTTGTACTTTCCTTGATCCCGGGGTGAAGTTTTCAGTTAGCCTAATGGAAAAATCCGCGGAAATCGGTTCCGTGATGTCATTACGTCCTGAATATTTGCCTGCATCAGCATTGAAGTCACTGTGGATGCTAAATTTAGAGAATTATATCTTCGAAACTTGCTACATGTGATACGTAATCAAGCGTTACTAAAAGTAAGTTAAAAATGTCGCGTAGCTGAGCATTCCGTTCAGATTTTTACTACGATATTAAAATAATCCACAGCTAGCGTTGTTTACGAACGTACGGAAGGCTAAGTGTCTCGCGCAAGGATGGTTTACGTACTAAAATAAATTCCAGGCAACATTTGAACGCATGTGAACGGTTCCGCAGCACGTTTCGAGGCGAATAGAACGAAACGACGGACACGTGATAAACATTACGCTGCCCCAAGACGAGCGGTGTTACGTCATTCGAATGAAAAAAGAAACTAGAGCAGAAAGTTCCTTGTCGAAGCGATTTCACTGCGCTCCTGTCCCACACGACAAGTAAAAATAGAAACGAGCTGGAAACAGCTTTATCACTAGCATTCCCACGTCTGGCGGTTGGTGACTTGTCAAACGGGCCACCACTTGCGCCGCGATACTTCGATCACGAATCCGCTCCATCGATTCGTCCCCTTAATCATTCCGATCAATACTAAGACGCCGTTCTACCCTACCAATCAGCCGATTTACGATCCTCTATCAACGGAGACGAACGATTAAGCGCGTTCTATTTTCGGACCTCTCGAATTCTTCGCAAATTTTGCAGTGATCTATCAAGGAGGGGTTAAAAAACTCTCCCTCAGACCTCCCTTCGATCATACAGGGAACGAGAGTAAAGAAATATCCTCGATTACCCATAAATTCCATGGAACACGGGGCACGCGGCGCAACCCTAGTGATCACAGCGCGGAAATTACTGTCCCGCTCGCGCGATACCTCTATCGATCAGCGATCGAGCGATCACCGATTTGCCCGTTAGCGCTTCACGCTTCAGAATAGCCGATAACTCGACGATACTCACCCGATTGGTGGTACTGATTGCAGAGTGTTATCCAGATCCTGAGCGGGGCTGGTGGTGTATCGTTGTCCCGTGGTCGATGCGCCTCCAAGTACGATCAACAGCAAGCACGTCGCGAGGAGCAACCCCTCGCTGGGCATTCTCCTGGCCATAATTGACCGGCGTTTCGGTGTGACGACAAAACTGTTCGCGGGGGGGAAGATCGGCACGGTGTTCGTTAGCTCGTCTCGCGATCGATGGCGGCTCGTTTCACGCGCATGATCCTCGATCGCTCACGGCACGGAACGATTCAACGCTGGCCCGCGATCGACACCACGATCGGATTCTCGATCATGGTTCTTGGCTGACTGGGTGCTTGGTAACCTGACACTCGCGGAACTCTGTAACGGATGCGCCTGTTTAGAGAGATTTCCGAGTCTGACGGTGGGGTGGTTTCTGGGGTCGCCGGGAAACGAAGGTAGGAGCTCAGTTGGAGCAGCACCCAGCTAAACTCGACTGACTGTGAGTCGGATGCCTTGAGTGCGTAGATTTAGGAAAAACGGGGGCGCTTTAGAGGATGTCTATGACAGTGAATCATGCGTAACTATCTTCTGTCAGTGGTTTTCCTGATAAGCAAGCTTGGAGAAGTGAATATATTATCGTCGCCGGCTTTTCTTTTTCGATTATGAATATAGGTATGCACTTGTGATGTTCCTACGTTGCAAATGAACTCGAGTGTGGGAATATTCTGTATATACTCGTGAATATAAGTTTTTGATCGTTCGTTTTGTGAGAGAACCGAGAATTTCGCCACGTAAACGGAGTCGACGGACAACGGGCGATAATTGTCGCGATTCCGCGCGCTGGCTATGACGCCTTTCCGGAAGCGCCAAATTAGTACGACGAGATAAATGGAACTATCTTCTGATATAAATATCCACAATAGCTGTTTCTCTGCCACGACGAGAAGCAGTGGGGAATTGCGACGTTAGCTTTCAAGTTTGGCCAGTATTTTAGTTAGAACTTTCAGTCTCTATTTCTTTTATTCCAATTGCGTAGGTATCCATCGATTCTTTGCACATATAATTGAATGAACAACCCTCTTGGACTCCGATAAAATTGATTATCAAATATTTCTAATAGAAATAGAAGAGTTAATTTACTTTAAGGACTCGTTGTCTCGAATTTGGTTTCGAAAATGAAAGAGGCTCGGTGGAAAAGAGAATAAGACGATTTGAATCGACGTACCACGCACGTACGTTGGAAATTTGCCGCGCGGAGATCTACGCCCCGCTTTCACTCGTTATCATAACGTAAAAGCGGACCGAGCAGAGGCTATCATTAAAATTCCATAAAGCTTGGTATGCTCGTGCAAACGTCGTGCAAAAAGAGATCGGTCTGGTTCGCACGTTCTATTACGACGTGAGTGGATCGAGAAGGGATTGACGAGAGATATTGACGGGATAAACGTGATTTTAAAATGCTTCCCCCTTACTAGCGATCAATGATTAATTTTCGACAGGAGAGCTGAACGATCTGTTTCGATCACTTCAAGTTTCCTTCGATGTATACACTTTAACAGAATGATTAAGCAATACACTTGGCTTTTTGCTTCTTGAGCACCTACTCGGTTTTTATACTCGACGAGTGGAAGTTGATTAAATTTCTTGTTTCCCTATTTACTTTCTTAATCAACTCAGTTCATCTAATGAACTAATAAACTTCTTGGAAAATGCATTTACATTGAAAATCATAGAGAGTCGAGTTAAAACTTCTATGCTTCGATATTAAGTTCCAAATACTCTCCTCCTTTACGTTAAACGTTAAGATAATAACACCATGCGTCTTAAGAAACCAAACTGCGTATGTAGTTGCAAACGTAACTCCACGAGAAAAGCCTTCAACAGTAATACATTCAACAACTCCACTCTCAACGCTCCAATTACTCATTGATATCATACCTGTCAACGAAACCATCAACATTACTCCTCCGTCAACTCGACGATATCACCAGGTGCACACTCCAATCTCAATCTCGCCCATACGTATCCCTCCGATAACGTCTGATCACCACCTTACACCCCGGGGAATAGGAAAGCAACCCAATATTCCCCAGATAATTCACCCCCACTCAGGCTGTCCAAAATACCGAATTCTCGAGATCTCGATGAAAGATGAGAGAAATGAAAAAGAGTCGAGAGGCCCTCGATGATTAATACGAAGGAGTTGCCAGGAGCACTTGGCGCGATTCTCGCCGCAGCACGTTCTCACTCTGAGGAACACGAGAGCAGCGAAGAAACGAGCCCCGAAAAGATGCGCCGACGGGACTCGAGGCGAGACTGGAGCAGCAGATTGTGGAGAAGCCGCTCCGAGAGAGGGCTCATCTGGAGAGAGAAGAGTCTCTCTTCCCTCGTCTTCGCGTCTCTCCTTCCCCCCCACGCGCCCTTTCCCTGCCCGTTTTCTCGCGGCCACGTCCAGCTGACGACCGAGAGCACGAAGTGAAGAGGCACGGATGGTCCCAACCCTTCTTTTTCTTCGTCGCTGTCAACACGCGCAGCGTGTTGAGGCACGCGTGAAAACACCACGGGATCTGTGTACGAGGAAAACTCGACACCACGATGTATAACGATTCATACAGAGACAAATTGTGGTGAGATCATCCAGGCCAGCTTTTTCTATCGGGAGTGCCTTAGCTCCTTGAGTCATGAAGGTGGTATGGAGCATCGTGCGTGAATTCGTTCGCGGGAAGAAGCAACGATCTCCCATTGATCGTTTGCAACGGGAGAGGACTGTTTGTCGAACTTGTGACAACCTTTCTGGGTTTCTCCGTTCCTTTTCGCTGTTTAAGGGAAGTGAGTCCTCAGGGGAAGAAGGGCAGATATTTTTGGAGTACGGGGAAGATTTAAGATCGATCCAATCGGTGTGGTACAAAGTTTCCCATTGCATTTGGTGCCTTTTCTGTGGGCTAAAAATAGAAATGTCGAAGATTCCGAGTGCTACAATGAAGGAAACGTTTCGCAACGCGGCGCAGCCGAGCGTTATCAAACGAGGCTGAAGATTCGATTGAGAAACACGAACGACATTGGCCTCTGTGTTCTGGACCAATAAACGCGTTAAGAAGCCATCACTTCCGCTGGCTTCCGATTAGAAACGTCCATTGTCAGCCGACAACTCTGCAAAGTAATTTCGCGGTATCGATCGCGTCGCGTTTTGAAGCAGAGAGAAATAGAGCTGACTAATCGATCCCTTCGTATGTGAAAACATGTTATTGCGCATGAAACGACCCCACTTTTATCATCCTGATTGCATGCTATTCAGGGGGAAATGTGACGTAATTTTAGAATCAAAATTAAGATTCATGTATTGTAGCATAAAGGAATCTCTGTCCCCTAAATAGTACCCTCGATGAGTCGACAAAATTCTCTCGTCCTTTTCATTCTCGTTATGTTCTACCCTCCTGTAGGCCATCGAAGTCGTATGCGGGTGGTGACGATAACAATGAGACACTGAATGCCTGTGCTTCGCTCTGAGATGAAAGAGTCCCTTGCTTCTAACTCAAACCCTACACCAAAAGAAAATTCGAAATCGAAGGAACCAGAATTTTCATTCCTGTTAAGTTAAAAGCTTCTAGATATCCCCGCAATATATAGCCACCACCCGTCAAGATTGCATCACCAGGTTGCATTACCAAGCCCTCGTGGCACGTACGCGACTTAACGCAGTCCACGACACGTTAAAACGGAAAGTAAAGGCGAGAGATGGCAGAAAGCTAACGGGGTCGTATAAATCGCGGCGGAACCTTTGGCAAGCCGACTTCCACGACAACGAAATGCCCGATGAATGCCTCGTAAAGCACGATTTTCCATCGCGATTCGCGACGATGATGAAAACCGTCGGCCGTCCCTAATACGGGGCGCGTGATTTTCAAGGCAGAATCCGTGGATGATTAACGACAGCTGCGTTAATCTTTTTGCCAGCATGCCACGGCTTGTTTACTGCCACTAAAGCGTAAAGAGGGGGTCGTGGGACTGGTGCAGGGAAGTTTCACCGACGGCGGCTTCCGTTTATCACGGAAGAGTTAAACTAACGCCATACAGGGTTGTATTTTATTCCCTGGTTCCATCCGTTGCATAGGTTCCACTGGAACTAGGAGTGGAGTTGATTGATAAACTGGTATCGAGTAATCTAGAAGCAGTATCCAGTGGGTGTCGCACATGCTTCTTCGCTTCATCCTCGATTATTTTGCTCGAGAAACGTAGGAGGTTCTTTAGCAGCCTCTGCCAGCTTGATCGCCTAACGATCAGGAACCCCCGGCACATATTCCTGTCCTCCCGATAAATCTTAATCATATCATACACTCGCTAGCAGGTACGTACACGGCGGGTCGCTTAAGCGTGTCGATGGTCGTGTCTCCTCGCGTGTACGTGCAAGCGAAACAGATATTTACCAGGTAAATCGTCATCCACAGGCCGTAAAGGCCGTCACGCCACCCTGATCGTAATTCGTCCCGCGACAGACGAGATCCGCTAACAAACACGATCGACAGTGATTACCAGTCGACTGCCAGCGAGGCGAAGCGCTGCTGGTTGCAAGTGGCCGTTGTGAATAGCCTGCAACGTGGATGCACCTGTAATCAACGCGCACGCTGCATCTACAGGGTCTACAGCATGTTCAGTGAGCGTGTCCGCGAAATCCCCACAAACTGAAGAATCAATGACTTCTTAAGGCTCCCCCATCTCGGCCTAGTAAAATCCTCAGCTTAATTCTGACGTATCCGACGAAAACCATCGCAAATGATGAGTCAAAGTGCATCAAGATGCGCCGAAGGTAAAACGAGACGGCGGACCATTCTTTGAGAGCGCTGTACCTTGCGCCTCTTCTTGCTGTTAACCTAGACCTCTTCCCCCGGCTTCTCTCGTAGTTTTGTAATAATCTTGCCAGACGACGGGGACTGGTCTTGGATGAAAAATGAACGGAACGGATCGGCGTGCTTTTCTTTTCCGCGGCGAGGCGTCATTAAAAGATGCCCCATCGTCGGTCCTCGCGGTGAACTATAACTACCAAGCGGAATATGCAAAAGGAACAGCTTCCGTTCGGTGCTCCGGACACGGCTCGAAACGTATCGCGCCACGGCCCTGACCGACTCGACCGATTCGAGATAGTCGCGATGAAAAATTGATTCCGGTTAAAACGCTCGCCGAGGAATCGGCGATTATGAACGGCCAGGACGCTTCGCACGGGTTGCAGTTTAGAAAATACGAGGATCTTGATGGGGAATTTCGTGGTATCTACGCGAGGAATGCTGTGGCGCGCGAGTGCTTATCTTGTATCTTAAAGGCATGTATTTTAAGGAATTCTTACAACGTCCAATTGTCACTTTCTTACAGGAATGCGTCCTTCTTGGCGTGAGTTGGCTAAATACAACACTGTTTTGTGTTTAAGGGTACATTTTAGCGTTCCTTGGGAACTCAGTTTAGCACTAGTGTAAGGACAGTGTTAAATGATCTAAATTCGCTATGAAATACATCTCATTTACGTTATTTCTTACTCCTACGCGATGAAGCACCACCTTTCTTTGACTTCACACTTTTCTTACCACTACGTGGAACGCTCACAGGTTTTATGCTACCGGCGTATGCCTTCCGTGCTTCGTCAGTGTCCTCTAATAAAGCTCTCCTCTCCTTCAAGGAAACCGTGTGCTGATTGAAAAGCGTCTGATACTTCTCCTTCTGCCTATTTAGAAGACCTTGCATCTCCTCGAGGAAATGCTGATAGTCTTCCTTGGCGTAGATGATGTTCATCGCGCGACTGGTTCTCAATACCTCTTCGTCCTGCTCGGTCTTCACCCACGGGATATCCTCTTCCTCTTCCTTAACCTTGTACATCGACAGGTTCAGCAGAGGAAGTTTCCGAAGTGCTTCAGGCGTTTTAGACGTTCTCGGGTCTAAACTGAGCATTGAAGTCTCCAAACAATCGATAGATGATCGAGCACTGTCCCTTTTCGTGGAGGACCTTTTGATTTGAGTCGAAGATTTCCTTCTGACCTCGACTGCCGAGGAATCAGGTTTCAGCTCGTGTTTGTTTAAGAAAGCTTGCCTAAGCTCTTTACCACGTTGCAGACTGTCAGGGTTTTCCTTCGCCCAGGCTTCTTTCATCTCTGCTATTTCCTTCTCTTTCGATTTGTCTTCCGATACCTGTTAATTGAAGTGATTAGCCGAAAGAAACCTACTGATCAGTGAGAATTATTCGAAGAAAAGAAATGGTACCTCTACGCTACTTCCAGAATCAGTGACCACCTGCAGAATCCAATATGGTGGCTCAAGAGCTTGATGACTATCGACAGACTGCTTCGAGCTTTTCTTCGACTTCAACAATTCAGACTTGGACAATCTACCTGTAGCCGAAGTAAATGACTTCGTTTTAACGATAGAGCCTGAAGGTTTTATTCTAATATCCGTCACGGCAGCCCATTCTGACATTGTTAATGGCCAGCTGTCGTCGAGAACAAAAGCCTCCGCGTAGTAAATCCGATGGTTCACCGATTCCTCGCTCTTTTTACTTCCGTCGACATCAGTGGCGACATCTGTCCCCTCACCACTACCATCCCCATTCAATACCTCACCATTATTAACACCGATAACGCCACCACTAAGATTGCTACTTCTACTATCACCTTTTACCCCAATTTTCGTCAGACTAGCCTCTCGTTGAAGCTTCAAATACACAGCTGGTAGAATGACTACCGATGTCCCATTCACTTGACACAACACGTTCCCCTCTTCATCTGTCACTCTAAATCTGATCTTCACCTGATCGTATGACGTGCAAAGCCTAAGCGACACGACACTGGGCTTCACCACCCGAATGATCCACTTCGAAACGTACTTATTCTTGTTTGGTATGTACTTGTTGGTCAGTTCCTCGGACACCAAGACAGGAAGCACTGTCGTCGTAGAAATCGGCACCTCGTCGTCCAGAAGATAGAATAACGGTTGTCCCTTTACCGTGATTATGTTCATCGTCCAAGCCAACTCTTTCAACACCTGATCCTCGCTCCAACCGTAACCGAACACTGTGTACCCTACATCAACATGCTGGTAGTGAGTCGGTACCACGTTGTTCACCACTCGCAGCATCTCCTGACCAGATTCATTGTTGAACACCCGTAGACTGTGCTTAGGTAGATCGGCGAACAGGTCAATGCCTGCGTTAACGATCTCTGTGCCTCTAGCGTTCACCACGAGCCTCGCGATAGGTAGCCACTGGTTGGGCTTGACGTTAACCAGCGTCCCAGTTAATTCTTGCGTTTGAAGCGTATACTGGAAGTCCTTAGAGAAAGGATACATATCGTAGAGCCTGTCGTGGTGCCTGAGCATATTCCTCAGCAGTTGGTTGACCAGAGATTCCCGTTTGTTGTAGTTGAAAAGTTCAGCGACTTTCAAGAGATTGCTCAGAACCTGTTGGTGTTCCTTATGGCTGGGATGGTGGATCGTCTTGTATTTTCTGATCATCAACATTTTAAAGAACGACTGGATAACGGTGGCTGCGTAGTTTCTGCCAAAGTTGTTTTCGTTGAACGAGTCGTCACTGCCAGGATATTTTTCCGCTGAGCCTGAGGATATACTGAATTCCCGCAGCGCTCTCAGTATCATATTGATTGTGTCGTGGCGTTCTATACCGATTGTGGGGTCGAAGAAGAATATCCTCAATGCTCGCAGGATATCTGGTACCTGGCTCGTGGGCATGATCTTTCGTATCAGAACCACCTTTTCGTCGATGATGTGGTCGTGTATCTGATTGTAGAAGATCTTACTCTTGTTGTTTATGATCTGGACAGAGGGCATGTAGCTTTCGTAGTAAGCTTTCACAGCCTCTGGGTAACTCTCAGTGCCAAACGACTGATAGGCTCTGCTTGCGGCGTTGCTGATGTGCCTCACCATGTAATCGATCGTCACAGACTCCATAGACATCAGCTGATACATCCATCTTCGGCCACCCAGCTGGAAGATCGTGTCCGAGGAGATCGTCGTGAAACAACGGGATTCTGAGCGACAGTATACTCGGAGCAGGTGCCTCCCTGTTTCTAGTTCCATTACAGCAGACTTGCTCCCAGCTGTTGAAAGGAGGACCAAGCTGTTGGATTTCTGAGCTCTCTCGAACCAATTGTGCTTCTCGATGATTAAATGGTCATTCTCCGCGATTGGGACACCCGTGGTATTACTCGGATTACTACCGTTTTGAGAATTCAGAGAAACCTGGAACGTGGAGAAATCGATCAAGAAGAACTTCTCTTCCATAGAATCAGTGAAGATGTATAGAGGTTCGTTCCTGGTCTTCGACATTGTCTGGGGCCAGCAGAAAGTGTCATTGAATACAGGTTCTTTAAACGTCGCTCTGGATGGAGAACTCTTTCTACTACCACCCCTTTTGCTAGTCTTCTTCGCCTCTGACCTCTGATCGCCCTGTTTGGAGTCTAAACGATCCGAGATCGTCGCGGTGTATTCGAAATAATCGAGCTTGTAGAAGAACTGGATGTTCTTCACGAAAGGCTCCATTTTATTGAAATCAGCCCAGAAACTTATGTCCACTGATAGATCTTCCTTCGATGCCCATTTTTGGCGATCTTTTGAAGTGTCACGCGATTTGTTCTTCCGACCAGTCTTCTCTGGTAGTGCTTTATTATCAATGTCTTCCTTTCGAAGGCTTTGGTCTATGTTCGCGTGATGGTAACTGTTGATGATGCTTTCTTCGTGTCCTTTTAGGGGACTGACAATTTTTAAAGAACGAATCGGTACGAAGTATTCGATGGGGTCGATCAAACCCTCATAAATCGCCCATTTTAGCCAACGGTGGAGTTTCCATTTGGCCAGGGGAGGCTTCACCTATGTTAGTTGGATATTTTTATAAAATACTACAAGTGAATGAACCTGTTATGAGATTAAACGTACGTCTTTGCGGTCTAAAGGGACGTCGCGAGATTGGAAGACGTAAATAAAGTGGTTCCAACAGCGAGACAAACCGGATACAGCACCACAAGGCGGCTTCTTCATATTCATACCAAGGAACAAAGTCACTGGCTGTGGCTTACTCGGTATCTTGGGCTTTTGAGCGCTGCCTTTGGATTTTTTCGACCGACCAGTGCCTTGAGACTTTCTCGAGGAATCAGTGACTTTAGACCTCTTCGTGCGAGCGGTGTCCTTCGACATTTTCGTTCGTACCGTTTCCTTCGACTTCTTTCCCTCGTTAGTGATCTTAGATCCCCGCACTTCTGTTTGCAAAGCGTCGAAACTATAAACAGATTGCAAGAGTAACAAATACACGCGACACGGGACCAACCGAGATTATCTTCCGTCGCGGCTTCCGCATCCCATTCGAAATGGTCCGCATACTTCCGTAAGAAGTCCCATTTATCTTGGGGAGACAGATAGTCGATGTCCAATTGTAAACAAACCCACCCTGGATTGAATAAAAAGCAACGTTCTAGATATTCCATATCTACTTTCATAATATTCTTTTATCGCGTCTTGCTGCTACTTTTCTCACGCTACCGGTTAAACAAGTAACAGGATGAAAATCCACGATTTCATGGTACTGAGACCACGTCAGGGAACACAGTTTTAACAAAGCCTTTGAAAGAACCATGGGCCACAGTTCGGAATTATTCGCAGTGCGGGGTAAAAGTGGCAAGCCTTCAGAGTTCACGGGTATCATGTCGTCCACCACGATACGACGCCAAGATCCCAGAAAATATACTCGTACTATGTATTTTCCTTTGATGAAATGTACTCACAATTAAAATGAACCCAAAATAATTTATTCCTTCCTGAGAGAGCAAGGTAAATACCATTTAGATTTACGATTGGCCGATGTTGCGCCCCTTTGCCAGCTTTGTTCATCGAATATACATTCATCCAGCCTCGCCAAGATTGCTGCCGCCCATTCCAAATGAAATGGCTGGTCTCACCACTTATTTCCAATCCATCTCGGCCGCAGTACTGGAGATTTATTAGCGCGGAAATAAACCATCGCGCGAACTGAAAGTCGTTCCTAATTGAACCACGACCAATTGCACACGGGCCATTCTTTTTAATTGATTTATTTGGAGCAATTGTAGTATCGCGAGGGATCGTGAATTGTGTTAATTCTTTCAGGAGAAATACTCCCTTCTGTATTGACTTTTTCCACTACTTATACCTACTGTGTGCCGTACAGAATACACAGAACAAAGAAGAGCTCATTTGTAAATTTCGGGAGCTGAATATAGAAATACACTTTCTACGAGTTAACACAATCTTCGTCAATTAATTGGACGTACCTCGCTATGCATAATATGTTTGTTGTTTGCGATTAGGTCCGGATACTCTGAACTGGGGATGAACAATGTCAATGGTTCCTAAATTCACATTACAATTTACCTTCTACTGATGGTCATAAACTATTACGTTTGGCAAGCTTGAAATAATTTAGAATAAAATACAAAAAAGGTGTACTCTGAAGAATGGGGATTAATTTCAAAAATGATTTTGCTCCTACAGTAAGATCCTTTAAATCCTTTGCTCTTATCCATTCGGAAGGTGTCAGCGATGATGGTAATTGAACAAGTTGGGTATCGAGGAACAATCCATCTGTGCCATCTGTAATTTACGTTGCAGATAGATCATCAGGAAAATTGTTATTTCGTTGCTTGTTACTTTTAGGCGTTGCCCAGTTCTCGTTGTTTAACGCCACATCGGACCATTCAGGCCATAATGTAGAATCATTCGGAGTAGAAACTTCAGACGCGGTCTTCGCGATTTTTCTGGCTGTCGCAGCAGACATGTCTGAAACTTTCTTTTTTGCGGATAAAACACGATCGTTCTTGTGTTTTATATAAGCAATTATTAAATAAGGATGGGGAAACTTTAACGGGATCGCAGAATTGTTGGCTACAGTCAAAACAAAATCAACTGGTGACTTAAATAAGGCCATTTCTCCAATTGATTTTTTTCCGACTATAATGTTAGGATTCTGGAAAAAGTATATATTTATTGAGTCTCTGTATTATACATAACTATATGAGGATGACATGCGAATCTACGTCGAAGGCGGACGCTATAAAAAAATTACAATTTAAAGAAACCCTATCTCGTTAGTAGGCTACTTTGTTATGGTGCCATCGCATCCGTTAGAAAAGTAAACGTATTCAAAGTTGTATATATATACCTATATGTAATCTAGTACAAATGTAATCTCTACAAAAAATAGTATCGATTCTCTCACTATACAAACTCAATAACGAATCAATGTGTACCTTGATTCAACTCGATAATAACGATGAACGATGAGCTTGTACGTGTTTATACATGGTATTAGAACGAAGTTTAATTCGCGGGTTAAACGCAGTTACATATTTTTCTCAACAACAAGAAAAATAATATCTACTCGTACGCACAGGAATTATACAATTAGTTCTCTCGTCTTCCCGTTTCGTACGGTGCTAAGTAGGTATTTCTTCAATTCTTCTTCAACAATGTTTAAGATATAACTTTATAGTCGCTTAATTAGGCTCGGTTTTTTAGGTTTATAGTCAACATTATAGATAGTTGCTTCTTCTTTTTTTAACTTTTATACACAGTGAGTAAGCGCGCAGTGTTTTCAGCCTCGAAATACACACGCGCTTAATTAGGTCGATAGGATTGCATATCTTATTAAGGCATTGTTCCATTCTTCCTTTTTTTCTTCTCATCGAGTTACATTAAAAATTGTTGACCGAAGCGTCTTTCCTGATAATCGTCTTATCACGTATTTAGAGATAAATAACATCGAGAATTTACAATAATTTAAGTTACTTATCGGTAGATATCTTTAAGGATATAAATACAGTGGAATATTTCAATGGATTGTTGAATATGAGATTCTAATGGAAGTGTGTAATTGTGTTTGTCATCCTTTTAAAATATTGTTGGAACACAAGGAGATCAGCCGATACAGCGCGACGCTGCATCAAATTGTAAGTCGAAGAATTCGTATAGATTGAATTCACATTTATATGGGTAAGTTTGTTAATAAGTCCCACCGCTTTGGAATATGGATATTGATATAAGAATTTAGTTAGGTACTATCGGGATTGAAATTTATCAAATGTCCATCGCGATCAATCCACTCTATCCGCAGACACGCGACTAACATTCCGCATTGTTTGGAACGTGCAAAGTACATGAACGACGAAAGATAAAAATGGTAACGTTCGTCATAAATTATTAGAATCATACATATGTATCGATTTTGATTGAGTCGAGAAAAAGCTTCACCTTAATATACGTTGGGCAACGTACAACAGAGAACCCAGTGAACCCAAAAAGGTACACGATAATCAACACCTTATTTTACTCTCAGTATTCAACGTTTGGCACCTACTTCATTAACGTACTATTCCACCAGTTAAAAAAATAATTGATCACCACACAAATTGTACGATATCGGATATGCAAAAAAAAGTAATACCAGGATTATCACGGTAGCGTGATACCACCCTGAATTACGTAAATGGAATGTTTATGCAATTCGTGCCCTCGCCATGGCAGTGTTTGTCATACGTTTGTTATATGAATATTTTTGTTTGTCGTGAAGGATTTCACCACTGCCGAATTGCTGCTATGAATATTGTACTTCGAAAATACTAATCTACAAAATTATTCAAAGTCGCATAACATTTCCAGAGATCGTTTGAACGTATAACTTAGGCTCGTATGTACAGATTTTGGCACCACATTACGGGCACTCAAGCAATTAAACATTCTTTAATTCCATGGAGAACGATGTACTAAAGTGTTTAGTACTGAATTCCAAGTAAAAAGTGGGCAACTAATACCAGTGGACGGTATAATAGTACCTTGCAGTTTCCTAGAATTTTAGTCACACCCGTGCAATGATTTCATAGGCTATGGTCTGAATGTTGTATGAGTCAAACACCGAACGCTTCGTAAATTGTAAAATGAGTCAATAGGATAGGAGTCTCGTGGGGTTTCATGCAATTATTTTTAAGTTGTTCTTGCCATTATATAATATTTTAACACATTTTACCGGGGCCTGAAGCTCTTTGATCTTCCATTCGGCCCGCCTGAAGCCTCTGAATTAAAGCGAAAAGATCTTCTTCGGGAACCGTCGATCCCGCCTGTGTTCCATTAGATCTTTGGCTGTGCTCCTCTTCAGCATCTTGCACTGTTGACGCCGCGGGTAAAGGACTTCGCTGGTCCTCCAAACGCGAACCCTATTTGCATAATTCATTAAAACAATCGATTCCCCGAATTTATAATAAAACATCCCAATTTGTGGTATTTACCTGGCACCTGACGAGCATTTCGATGAACGAATCGTCAGCATCTTGGTTGCTGTTTAGACCAGGTAAATAAGGCAGCGTTACTCGTTGCTCGTCCATTCTTTTACTTTGCATGCCAGCAATTAGCTCTAACAAGTCTTCGCCATCCCTGAAAACAAAATTGAAAAATTGTAATATCTGTGATACTATTTATTAATGTATTTTCTTGGAAAAAAAATACTTACTGGTCCTCCGATTCGCATACTTCGGGTGTAATCGCTCTAAACTTCTGACTGCGGTTTGTGTTTAATGCGCAACGTTGGTCGTCCATTCGACCGGATTGGAAGCGAGAAAGAAGATCAAAGAAACTATCTTCTTCTTTTTGAGATATTTGCGTTATGTTATTACTTTTCTCTGTCTGGGATTCGGCCTGTTCTTTTAACTTTGCATCTGGTGTAAGCTGCGGGGAAATTTTAATTATATTAAGAACATATAACACATTATATGCTATATAATTGTATTGTACGTAATACACTTACTTTGATAAGATCCAAGTTATCCATACTCTGCCGTCTAAGTCTATATCTACACGGTGTAGACATATTAAAATTTGATCCTATATTGGTTGAAAGTTTGTGCCCAATATTTTCTTTATTATTCTCGTGTTGTCCTTTCTCCAATCCCAAAAGTTTCTGTAAGTCATCAACATTCATTTGTGCCGTAGCTTGCCCCATTGGATCTTCGAGTTCTTTTGAAATGTTTAAGTGCAGTTTGGCATAGTGCAATGCCTTTTCATGGTTCCCCATTGCCGCGTAGGCATTGCCTAAAGACCAACAGGCACGACCTTCGCCTACTCGATCTTTCAGTTGCTGTGCTATTTCAAGATGCCACAAGTGGTATTCTATCGCTGTTGGATAGTCCCGAAGGAGAGTATATGTATTCCCCAGAGAATAGCATGCTTGTGCCTCTACCTCTCTATCCCTTAATTCTTGCGCAAGGACTAGAGTTCTCTTGTAATGTTGCGCAGCCTTTTCAAATTCACCAAGAAATATATGAGAATTTCCCAAGTTACTGTTTGCCCTCCTTTCAGCAGCCTTGTCACCAAATTCCTTGGCAATTTTTAATCTCTCGTTGTGATAATAAATTGCTTGTTGAAAATCACCCAACAGGTAAAATGTATTCCCTAGATTTCCACAGGCTCTGCCTTGCGCAGCGGAATCTTCCAATTCCTTCATCAGCTCCAAATTCTCTTCGTAGTACCTCACAGCTTGTTGCAAACACTGCCTGACATCCTCTGAAAATTCTCCAGGGTCCTGGTGACCTACTCTACCAGCCTGTTTTCCTTTAGCGTGATAAACATTTCCCAAATTGTATAAAGCTCTTCCTTCGCTGAGCTTATCTCCGATTTCTCTCGAGATCTCCAAGTGTCTCTTACAACAGATCATAGCCTCGTCGAACTTTCCCATAACTTTCAATGTATTTCCCAAGTTCCCGCTGGATTTAGCTTCCCCCAATTTATCTCCCATTTTGCGCGCGAGCGTCAAATCCTCTTTATGGTACTGCATCGCTTTCACGTAATCTCCGAGGTAAAAGTACGCATTTCCTAACTGGCTATAAATTGCACTCAATATCCGTAAGTCGTCGGTACCAACTTGAATCGCGGCTTGAAAGAACGCCACGCCAGATTTGCAATCTCCAGCCTTACACAGGCGCTCGCCCTCGAGTGCCAATTCAAGGCACATGTTCCACCTTTCGCTATTCTGTCGAGCAGAACAAGTACACCTGTCATATGCCTAACTCTTATTTCTTCAAATATGATTCTACAGGAAAAAATAAGTCACAGATGCAAATTAAAGTCTTCTCACGTCGAGCTTCATTTTCAAGAAAAGTTGTGCCTTACTATATAGCTTCGATTATCTAATACAAATAATACATGCATAATTATGTGTACAAATAATAGACGAATATATAAAGTGGCTATTTTTAAAAACAAAGGGCTCGTATAAAAAAATTCTGTCCCATATTTTCAACTTATTTCTGCGCGTAGAATCATTGATTTCCCAATTGTAACATCAATTATAATTAACCCCGTGCATGCTTATAACGATCCGAGGATCTTAGAATCACCCGATACAAAAGCCAAAAGATGAGAGTCACAAAGGGCATAGTACATGATTGCAATATGCTTCGCTTAGAAAGAAAGAATGTGGAATGGGTATTGGAATGATCATGGGAGTGGCTGGGCATGCAACTTCAATAAACTCATTGCAAAGTATTATTTCATATTCCTCTTTAGCAGAATACATGATAATGTTCAACATGCTCGTGAAAATCATACAATATTCATTGAGAAATGTGCGAAGAACATATATATGGTAGGTCAGGTGAAAGGATGTGTACACAGTCTTCGTAATTTTTTATTTCTATCCATACATATTTCCTGTTATTTACAGTGATCATTACGAAGTGAGACAGAGACAAAGAATAACACAAAGAGAAACGACCGATCGGCAAGTGAACACGTTAATTGAACGCAGTAATGCAATGACAAGACCAGTATGAGTCACGCGAGGAAAAGTAGCAATTATTATCGTTCACTTACTTGCCCTTCCGAGGATAAGTTTCCCGTGCTCGCGCTCAGGGACATTGTGCACCTTTTCCCTTTCCTGCGCCCTTTCGAATTACCAATCGATCCTCGCAGATTTACAAGCCCGTGATTAACATGCGAGTTTTACGTGCACGGCGAGCTACGATAGTAATTCAGAGCACACGATTTTCCGCGCATCCTGATCCTCACGTTTCACAATTCCGAGATCCGTCTCACTGGCATAATCGAGTCCGCGTGCTTTTCGCGATGGGAAAATGAGCGTTGCTTTTTCCCTCCAACTTTACGCCCGATCGCTACACTGTCCAAACGCAACTGACCGAACGGCGAACATTCAGCGTCCAAACAAATGGCGCTTGATGGATTTCACTCGCACAACGTCCAATAGCGAGACGCTACTCCTTCGGTGGCAACTGGAAATTCCCTATAAGTTCCAGCTGTCACAAACGCAACCACAAACATTTACCCATGTTCACACAACTGGCATCTGATGCGCGGCCATCCCTTCTACAACGTTTTTGTGAATATGGTGGGAGACGAAGCCACGCCATAGGCTCTCACCTATATATATAGATGGAAATTGGGAGGGATACGTTGCGTGCATCTCTGATTGTGAGACTCTTTCATCTCTTCATTGATATTTGGTGGCCGATCGGCGAAGTGTGACGCAGCGCAAGATTTTCTTCGATCTCGCGGATAAAGTAGGCGACACAGTAAATCGGGCGACAGTGAATCGAACGGGACGATATTACAGTGTGAAGTGGAGAAGGGAAATCGGCCCCGGGGAAGGTTTTTCGTTGATCGTTTCGAATGGATACACAACCTCTCTACTGAACGGTTTTCATCTCACTTAGGCTTTGCTTTCTCGTAAGATTAGATATTTAAGAATAATTGTAGTCTCTTTCGGTACCATCGCGTACTCTACTGTACTAAAGGGTACATTAGATTAATAATGAGCGATGGTAAAAAGGTAGGTGAAAATTCCAGTAGTGAGGTTGTTAACCAGTTTCGGAGCTGTAGGGATCTAAGCGATATCGTGCCCCTGTACACACCGCGCGCACTTTATTTGAAACCAGTTGCAAAGATAAATGTGTCTGTTAATCTTCCCCAACTGAAAGTCCCAGGTAAAATGGTCAAGGATCGTAGTTACCTTCAACTCGCCGCTCTAGTAATTCCATTTCCTCTGGATAGTATTAATTCTTTCGCTATGCCCGAACGGCAAGTACATTCGTGACTGTTCGAACACGATTATAAAGCATCTATATCTTGTATCATATAATTCGCTCTATCTACATTCTCGATGGAGTAGTACGCTTGCTCTTTAATAGCTAGAGACCATTGAACAATGGGTAACCATAGTTGTTCGATAGTAGTTCAGTAGCGAAAGGATTGAAATTTATGCTTGTTGGTCAAAGTTTGATTCCTTTTCTATTTAATGGATCCTATTTATTGTATCTTACGCAATGTATCTTACATTTCTTTATCCGTTATGTACTAATGGAATTTATTTCTACAAACCTTACCCTACATTTCTTCTGTGTTTCTGAACTTTATGCGATAAATATGCAGATTAATAACGTTGATTATTGCAACAGGGAATATATGTCGTTCTTTTAAACTTGTACAAATCTATAAATACACATAATATTTTTAGCATAGTAGGTTTTTACAGAAAAATTAACTGCGCTATAAACAGGAAAAACAATATCAACATGGGAAGTAATGGAGAAGATACGTACCCTTATACTACCGGACGAGTTTGCGTCTCTGAAGGTAGCCAAGAGTACGCTGGAGTTTATCAGATTGGAAGGAGACTTACAAGACAGATGCAGGCTGCAGCGTGTGCTCGCGAGACTCGACTCGCAGCGTTTGAATCTGTCTGGATTCCCAAACATTTTGAAAGTTCGCGCAGCGGAGGTGAAGGATGACTTTCCCACGAGACACAGTTGGGATTCTTACTTCAGAGATGCCAAGCATATGAACGAACTCAAGCCCGGAGAAAGGCCAGATTGTTTGCATATAACGGGCTTGCCTGTTAAGTGGTTTACGGAAGATGGCGCAACTGTGCCTAGCGAACCCCTGGTAGCAAAAATCTTTAAGAAATGGGGGACGCTTAGAAGAATTGATGTACCTGCTGCAGATCCTTATAGATGTAGGATGCGCCTTGGCACAAATATAAATAAGTTTAGTTACGAAGATGGGATATTTTTTGAAGCATATATTCAGTATGTTGAATATATGGATTTTGTTAGAGCTATGGATGCGTTGCGCGGCATGAAAATACTTAAAAAGGAAGAAGAGAATGCATTCACAGCTGCCATTAAGGTGCGCTTCGGACTTGAAATTTTCTGTCTAAATTTTGTAAAACACGAAATCACGATTGTGTAATGTAATTTATTTACTTTGACTATCCTATGTAGATCACTTTTGATAAAACAAAGCACATGAGTGATAGCACTATTGCGCATAGAGAATTCGAAAGGAAGCGTCTTATAGCACAGGATACAATAGCAGCCGAAAGGATTCGTAGGAAAGAGGAAGCTGAAGCGAAGCGTCGCGAAGAGCTAAAGTAATTAGCAATAAGATTGGTAACAGTGAACGTAACTGGAATTACGGTAAATATTTTCCCCTATAGGAAAAAGGAGGAGGCTGATGCAAACGCGAAAGAAAACCGACGGCAAAAAAGAGAGGAGAAACGGAAACGGAAAGTCCTCACTATATTTCGTAAAAAGGAAGAAGATAAAGTGTCTATGAAAATTGCCAGAGAGGGGCAAAAACTAATAAAAGCACAGAGGCAACTCGAGAGCATTCGTCTACTGGACGAATTATTCGATAGAATAAAGGTAAAATTCTAGGAAACTCTAGCAGTCGAAACCCTTATCCCCGTGAAATCAAACTAAATACGTTTTGTATTTTAAGATAAAAGTGGAAAATAATGAAATTAAAATAGATGATGTATCTAATACGGACACAAGGAAGGAGGATAAGAAAAATAGTAAAGCAGATGGTGCCGTTCAAGTGTTAGGTTCAGACGAAAATACAAAGGATGGGAAGAAAGATAAGAAACTTAAAAAATCGAAAAAGAAGAAATCGAAGAAAGAGAAGAAAAAGGTAGGTATCACGCTTTCTTCTTGTTTACAGTATCTATAATTACATGCTCTTAATCATGTTTACAGAAGAAACGTAAGAAGGGAAAAGAGTCTGAAAATTCCGCAAGTGCGAGCGAGAACTCGGGCGCAGAAGAGCAGACAAAAAAGTTGAAAAGTGTTTTAAAACAAAACGTAGCATATCCGTCTTCGTCAACTGGTAAGGATCGTCGACATCGAGAGGTAATATCGGCTCTCGGCCATAGTTGATCCTATCTGTTTGATTTTTCAGCTTCTGGCGCCTTAGAATCTCTTCCTTACCCGACTATATATCCACGCTTTCCACAGCCGTGGTACTACGAGGCAGCACTGCCCATGATATACCCCGCTTTGTCCAGAGGTATGCCCAGGGGTGGGCGTTTTCCACGCGGGAGGGGCAGAGGGCTTCTGTGGCGTAATGCCGGAAATGCTCGAGCGCTTCACACCTTCAATCCTCACTTGTACAATGAACAGTACTACAAGTACTTTGCTCACTTGGTTGGTCAAGATTATCATTCGTTCGAATACAGGAGTTCACGGTCATTCAGCAGATCCAGGACGAGATCAAAGTCAAGGTCGAGATCGAAGTCGAGGTCAAGGTCACGGTCGAAATCCAGGTCTGCTTCCAGAATGAGGTCCAGATCACGCGGTAGATCGAGATCGCGGTCAAGATCAAAGTCGAGGAGCAGATCGAAGTCACGAAGTCGACGACGCAGTAGAAGTAAAAGCAGATCCCGCTCGAGAAGACGACGAGGAAGATCGAAGTCACGGTCGAAGTCTTCCACGAGGGTGAAGTCTCGATCTCGTCGGTCGCGGTCCAGAAGGAAATCTCGTTCGGCCAGTCGCTCCAAGTCCTGGAATAATACAAGAAATCGCTACAAACGTAGGCGAGACAGATCGGCATCGAAGGTGAAGATCACGAGGGCGAAGTCACGCAGCACATCACCGAAGAGAAGATCTCGAAGCAGGACCTGGTCCATGCCAAAGTCTCCCGGCAGAAGAAGCTGCTCCTGGTCGAAGGGTGTGGATCCTGTCAACGACAAAGTAGACTCTGACAAATCGGTGCCCGCGGAGCAAGGGGAAGGAGCCTCGAACAAACAAGCGCCAGAAACTTCTCAACTGGAAAACATAACATCCGACTGACAGCAAATGAAGATGATTTCTGTGTCTCCTGTCTTCAATTCTATCACGTAGAAGGAATGTTTTGTGCCGTACTACAGTGTACAAAGCTTGTACGAACTCGTGTTATCGTATTCGCGTACACTCGCGTCTGTAGTATGTCTTTCATAAAAAAAAGGAGAGGAGATATATTTTTGTTTACGTGATAGCTCTTCCTGCGATTGAGTAATTACCTACAGTAATATATAATAAGAAGAGATGCGAGAATATTGCCGGCATATAAATCCTATGGATGTTTTAAACTCTGAACGTGTATTATATAAACTACCGGAAACAAGCTTCATTGTATATATGTCATGAATGATGTAATTCTGTAGTATATAATTCGAGAAGTGGTCGGCGGGAGTGATGCATTTTTAATTCGACGTTAGAAATAAATATGACATCGATATAATATAATAAGCATCGTTTTATTCAATTCATCTTATTGGATTATCGTAGATTATCGTGAGTTCGGGCGACTTTCAACGAATTTCGTTAAGTTCGGATGAATTTCAGATTATTCGGATAGGTCCGAGACAGTTTGGCAGGTAAGTTAATAGAAAGAAGGGTTCACAATTCGACTTGCAAATTTTATTCGTTTTCGGCATGAAAATGCATTGGTTCATAAACATTGTAATCGTTATACTCCTATCCCTTCGTTAGATCGAAGACCGATTTTTAGCAGCGCTCCTCGGGGATACACGCTGGGATTAGATTTTTTTTTATCGACTGGTGCTCGCTTGATATTGTTACCCTCGTCTATGATTAACAGGATCGAAATTCATCATTTCTTTTTTTCACTTATTAGTACCGTAATCAGCACCGTGCGCGTATCCGCTCGATAGGACCTCTCTTTCTCAACACGGTTGTTTCACTTTAAAAATATGTGCTACATTTTTTTTCTTGTTTTCTCATCGCTATATTAATAATATAATAATACGTATATATACATCTCGCGTTGTTAATCGCACCCCCGTATGTTTCAGAATAACAACTCGTTCGTTATATAATCAATGCTCCACAATGATATTCAATCTAATGGAAGATTTTTATCATTCTTGAACATCATTCGCTTTACAAGTTTGTGTTTCTTTAACGTTATTGGCATTACTTGGTTTACGTTTACTGGGTTTTTCTGGTTTCTCCTCTTTTTCTTCATTTAAATCGTCTACCGCTACGGTATCATTCGGAATTGATTAGATATTGACTACTTTCAAGATTCGTTGCGTGAGAATTGTTTCCTTGAAATTTTATTGGTCATCAAACGATAGCGTTCTCCTGTTTCTCGCACTCGACGATGTTTCCACAATACTATTCGCGATCAGATTGCGAATTTCGACGATCAAGTTATGAATTATTTTCTCGTATTTAGGTCTCGCTTGACTAACATTGGCTTTCTTCCACAGGACGGACGCTATCGTCCGCGACGATTGAATCGGTGATTCGAGAAATTAACTGATTCCATTTTTTTTATTTCGTTCTTTAATAACAAATTATTAGCATTCGCTTCTGTTTACAATGTATCTATTAGTAAATGGCCTGGAGAACCGTCATTCGTCGGTTTCTATAAAAATGAGCAAGAGTGAGAATAAATCGTTACAATTTAACTTTTATTAAAAAAAATTCCATCGAAATGAGCTTCGCTGTATAGTTTAACGAGGGCGAGGTTCGTTCTACTACCGTGAAAAGGGGTTTTGTAGGGTTTCGTTTTTCCTTGAATCACCGATGCAATTTTGCCCGAAATAATTTTGCATCATTACACGCTCGTGGAATACAAGAGGCATCCATTCGACTTATCGATCTCGTTTCATTCATCTCGGTATACGTTCTAAAAATGAATCGTCCATTTTCCAATAGCGAAGCCCTTCAACTTCGCTCAGCCACCCTTGTAGGTACAAAGAATTCAACCGAGTATAATGGAAAATTCACGGAATTCTAGATTTTCAACATGGAACCGACCGACTTTAATAATATTATAATTATATTTGTGAACATAAATTACCGAATTTTTACGAAAAATTTCCACGTTCAGCTGCCTCTGGTTATTACTCGTTGATATTTCAATAACAAAAAGGATCAATTACAACCACTATTTCGTTAATAGAAAAATAGCAGAAGTTTCTCTCAATTTCTCCAAATTCGATGGACACGTCGTGTATTTGGGAAATGAACGACTCAAAAGTACAATTTCCCAATTGAGCAAGCATCGCATGCTTCGCGCCAGCCATCGCCTGATAACGTAGAAGTAATAACGCGACACCCTGTGGGTCATTTCGTCGTAATCTAGATTTTCTCAGATGTGTTGGCACATTGAAAGGGCACACAGAAGATGCAGCTTTCTCGGAGGAATCCTTGTGAAAGGATCCGTCATCGATGCGTCACGGATTTGTTAAGGTCACATAGAAACAACATCCCCTCATTCATTCTGAACGATTGGCGATAGAACTCCAATATATTCCTCTGTAATGAATTATTAAACAATTTATTACCGCGCAATATACATTTAATAATAACTCTGTCTTTGTACTCTCCACCAACAAGGATGAAATGGATTTCTAAGTGGTACATAATCCTTCAAGTCCTGAAATTGATTCGTTTCGTGTAAATTTCAAGGATACGTTGCCCCATAAATTCCAACTGAATTTCGTAAAGCAGCTCCGTGTGTATTCACCGTTTTGAATTTGCAACTGTCACAGCATTTGGAAGTGAAATCCTTTCTGGTTGCTTTGTTTCAGGGACACCCGTGTTCCGCGCAGATTGTCTGCCAACGAAACTCCACGAACTTACATAATCAACCTTACAATTGCAACGTCAACGACACTCTCGTCCAGCTGGTGCAGACAAAAACGTCGCTAACTAAGCAATGATTGAAATATCAACGCCGCGGAGCGAAATAATCCCGGAATTTTCCGAGAACGTCAACAGCAAGGTGCCTAAGGAAACCGTATTTGAAGCAACGCGATGAGCCAATAATTTAGGTAACAGAACTAATTTTCATGGCACTCGTTTTACTTGCTTAGAAATATAAATATAAATTTCACTAGGAATGATTCTAAACTTAGATTTGGACGGGGTAGAGGGTGGTAATTGGAAGAAAAGAACTCGAAAGTACACGGCTCGTAAACACCTAACTCGGAGCAGGAGAGTTTTCTAAATCGTGCATTATTTTTTTATAAATTTCATGCGTCAATAACTCTCGATGGTAAAATAGAACAATGTTCAACAGAGATTGCATAAAATATGCTTCTATTCATGTCAATAACAATAACGGTATGACAGAAATATGTACTGAATTAACGTTGCAAGTAGTATGAATCAGTCATAAGTCAGACATTAACGCTGAGGCGTTAAAACCTCTGGAACTGAAAGAGTATTAGAATGATTCTCAATTTCTGTCGATGATAATGCACTGGGCTCACTGCGGAAAGTGTTCGACGATTATAACAATTCTTTTTAATAATCACAGCACACGCTAACAGTTCACAGTAACATTAACCAATATGACCCGTCGGAGAACACTTGGCTGCGTCTTGTGTGTGTGCGCTTTCAACGGTAAATTATAGGAGATAGAGAGAAAGAGAGAGAGTTCGTTAAAAAACACTATTTCCCCTTAACTCGTGGTCACTAAATCACCCTATAGATTAATAGGTAGTACATTACTTAGTAATCTCTTGGTCATTTTACGTTTACAGTTAAACGGCGACAGCCCGCTAGGTAATATTTGGTAAAGACCTTAATAAATTGTCTGAGAGTTAAAACCGTTTTAAACGCTACCATTATTGACCGTAATAATAATAATAATAGCAACAGTAACAAATTATTAAACGTGGTAATAACGTACTAATCGCCCGAACAACAGCTTCTCCGATTGTGATTTTAGTTGGTTTCTCTGCATTCGTTTTAACTGGAATTGCTGTTAAGCTGGCAATCGCGTCCACAGACGATCGATCAAACCGTTTTCGATTTGCGAGTGGCTCTCCGCGCCGTTTACCCTCTTTCTCAGCCCTCGTAGTTTGTGATCCATTCGTTGGAATTTTCTTCTCGTTCCTTTTTCCTCCTACACTTCGAGAATCGCGAGTTCGATTTGCAAGCGTCGCGTCAGCCCGTCGTCCGGAAATTCGTTCGTTATAGTTAACCGCAACAGGAAGGAAGAAAGCATACGAATTATGCCCGGCTCTTCGTTCGTTCTTCTTTTCCGTCCCCGTTTGATTACACTGCGCCTCGTTTCCCCTTTCCAGATTCTCTCCCGCTCCCTTCGCTCTCTCCTCAACACATTTTCCCTTTCTTTTCGAGTTACGCGACCCATTTTTATGACTGACAGTGCCGACGACCGGTGACACGAACGATTTTCGCGAAATGAAGGCCGCGATTGCGCGCATACTATTGCAACGGAAATACGAGCAGCCTCTTTTATGTTTCTTTGGACAGAAGTGAAGCGCGCCATTCTGGTTGAACTTGACAGAAAAAGTATTGCAGATAACGCAGACTCGTCTTCTGATTCGACAAAGTAGGAAAACGCAAATATTGAAATGGGTGAAAATATTGTTTCGTTACCTATGAAGAACTATGTCTTTCCACCTTGAAGAGTTGAACTTTAAGCCCGTTGCAAGATAAAGTTTCTACGAACTTACTTGAAATAAATACAGAAAAAGATCGTGGAAGGTAAAATTAATATTTGCATTACTCTTATTATCAACGCTTAAGGTTTCACCCTTCAAATGTACATTTCGGATTACGCAACAGGGGAAAGCACCCTTATCCTCAACCACAGAGCACGTTCGATCGCTCTCTCCTTGCCCCGATATTCTCATACCCATTGAACGCACAAAATACATATGTACACATATATAGTACAACATTTAAACATCAATGAAACGTTCGATGAATGTGAAAATACGGTGCTCAAAGGTGCCGGTCGAATTTGCCACCCCGAGCGCAAAAGCGCATTCCATTCTCTCTCTTAACGTGAAAGTATGTATAAAGTCTGTTCGAAACAAAGGCCATAATACACGTTTCAATATATATACATACACTATATACTATAATATCGTGTATATTACATGATATAGTATACACATATGTACAGGTATAAACATACAAATCAATCTCTGCGTATTCATGGTAGAAACTTCGCCTAGCTGAAATATTTTTCTTATTCTGAACGACACGAAGAAGTAGTTCTTGTAGAAGACTCGTAGCATTAAGTGCAACAGTTTCTCTCAAACGTTAGTATGAAAAATGTAGTGTCTTATTGAGACCAACAAGAAAAAGAACGAAGCGAAAGTTCTGGCCATTAATGTCTGTACCCCCACCGAAAGGGGTGAAGAAACTAGTTGTGAAAGAACTGCCGTTGCTTTTGGAGAACTACTTTTTGATACCGTTCAAAGTAAGAAAAACATTTCAGGTAAACGAAACTCTTCGTTCTGTATACACATACGGTATGGTTCTTTTATCTGTAATATGAATATATCGTATGAAGGATAGCCGTGAATGAAACAGTTTCACTCGGGCAATGTAGTGATCGCCAGTTAAAGTCCTTTCCATGGATTATCATACTAAAACGATCCTTCTCATCACGCACATATTTTTGTGGTGTAACGTCACGTTCCCACAAGTGCATCTCGTGACGCAGAACATGACCCTTGAAACGATTCCTCGACGCGTGTTACCTTTGAGAAGTAATTCTTTTTAAGAAACAATACTCTGATACATTCTCCGCCACGTACTGCACACGTGGGACCGTGGTTTAAGGGTACGTCTATGGCCAAGCGCGAGACGAAATGCGATTCTCTTGTTTCTTCGTGTTTCTTGTCTTGTCACTTCGTTTCCCTACAAGTTTCCTAATATTGTTCGTCGTTCGGGGAGACGTTCTGCAGTAAAGCTTGTTGTTGAAATAAAATTACGGGAGGCGTAATTGTCGACGGCTTTTCTATTTATTCGTGGATCACTTTGAAAGTGGGAGATGCAACTTATTTTCCCAGGAAATATGGTTCGGTCGCGTGATACTGTGTGATCTCTACCGTATCCTTCTTTCAGCGATAATCTCTCTCGGTGTAAAGAGCGTCAACAACTATTACAGTCTCATCGAACTATTCGATACTTAAAGGATATCGTTTGTTTCCGAATGCTAGAGCCACGATTGGAAAACTTTATGTTTCTTCGAAAGATCGAGATGCAACTCTCCTATTCGACTATATCATTTACCTATTCCTTTCGGACTGATCGCGTTCTGTCGTCGGGTTCGCAACGAAATTGAACTCTCCCGACACTAGCTGCTCAAACCCGGCAGAGGATGCTAATTTCTGATTCAAAGCAACAATGGTACCGATCAGTCTAACGAGGCCGCTGAACCATTAACTAAAATTATCGATTCGCTCAATTACTGGCGAACGATAGCGCGCGAATAGCGAAATTCCTTCGAAAATCCGGAACTCCGTTCGAACGATTGGCGTTCCCGCTGATCGAGCAAATAATCGCCTCTGTTCGACTCGGAATCGAGCAAACACCGACGACGCGTAGACGCGCTGCGTTCTTTTTCCCCACGATTTCCAACCCCCGATTCCCTATTATCCCTCGCGGCAGAGCCGGCTCTCATTGTCCGACGTGTCCCTCACGATCGTGCGCCATGCTAGTCGATGATCTCGATGATTTACCTACAGCTCTCGTATTTATACATTACGTAATACTTATAGAACCTGTCTCTATCGCCTAGTGCTCCGATATCGAGACCGTTTTTTTTTATTTTTCTTACTTGGCGTGGTCTTCCTGGCACTATAATGCACTTTTAAGAAATCTATATAAAAATATCGTGTGGAGTTGTGTCCAGTACGTTGAGCCGCGACAGCGAGAGAGGGAGAAGGTAGGGAGAGGCTTACAGAGGGGGTGAGAAACGCAGTAGAAGGCGAAGGAAAGTGATAGATCGAGATTTGGAAATAGATTCGAAGAGAAAGAAATGGAAGTGTAGACGGTCCTTTAGTCGAGAACAGAGGGGTAGTGAAAGAAGAGAAATTCGAGGGGGGCGAAGGTGGGGGTAGCCAGAGATGGGGATAGAAGAAAGAAGGGGGATGAGTACATTGGTGACAATTGTGTCTTTTTTTTTCTTTTGGTCCCGTTTCGCGTTTCGGAGTAGCCGCGAAACAACGCTTTCGAAAAGAAACAATGACGGACAAGACAAACCAGATCCCAACATTTATCCCGGAAACGAACAATCTCGATTATTTTATTTATTATCCGATGGTTTACGTGTCGGTCGTGCGGTTTCGTTTCTGTTTTGTCCCTTTTTTTAGTTCGTTTTTGCTTTTTCACGCTAAGTCGTCGGTAGTATTACTCTTGGAGGTCTGAACATCCTCTGGATTACTGATCACGGTGTCGGAAAGAACGAATTATGCACGTCGGATGCGTGGACATAGAACGTAATACGCTACGTTACGCTCGAAATTAATAATACATTACGAATGAATGTGTCACGGAATATCATAACATAGTATATTATCAATATTCGTGTGTCTGTCTTTGTCTGCTGCTCTTCATCGTTCGTTTCTCGTGTGTTTCTGTATATGTGCTGTGTGTGTTTTATATATATTTATATGTATATATGTATACCCGGTGGCGCCGTAGAAATTAATCGCAGCCTCGCGTGACGAGGATTAATTCCGCTGGCGCTGCTCGTTTTCTCCCGACCACCCTAGTCAACTTCAACTGTTTAGTATCAATTAACGTAATTAACTTTATAATACGCCCGCGTCAACGTATACGTCGCGCCCGGCGATATCGATTTCCCTGTATATCGGGTATCGATGATAGCGCTGCAACGGGGCTGGCCGAATGTCACGCGACCGGAAGCTCGAGTCCTTTTAACGATTTATTACAACAAAGTCAAGTCTTGGCCACGTCGACATCCGGCTACCTTTGCAGCTCTCACCGGCCTCGCACAATACGAACACGCGAGAAGAGTGTGGCTGGCTTTCAGGATTTAACGAAACGGCACTCTGAACAGGAAGTGGTAAAACTGAAAGTTGTCTTGGGGAAATGCATTTCGCAGGAGTGCTGTGAGCCACGAGCGCTCATTAACCAAAGTTCGTGGAATGGAAAGCTCTCAATTTGTAACTCAAAGCAAAAGACAGTAACACGTGCCAGCGTTTTTCAGGGGAATGGTACTTTACTGTGAATTTTTTATCTTTGCACTTGCAATGGAATTTTTGAATAATTAGAAGTTTAGATCCTCAGAACAGGTCGTAACTTTCTTATTTTTTTTTCTGTGATTTCTTAGATGTGTGCACTAGTGTTCGTTGCAGTAATTTAGAACCTCCTGTCCAAAGCAGCATTCCATATAGCCCTACTGCTGGCGTCGAACGAAATGTCGTTGGCGGATCGATTACTTCCCATTTGTCTAGTCGTATTTCGTTTAATTAAGCCTATCTTGCCGCGGCAACGGCTTCGAGTGTGTATACAGGGTGGACCAAGTAACCGCATAATTTCGCAAATATTAGCTTCATGGGAAATCGGTGTTGACGAAGGTACTCTAGATTAAAAGGGGCCACGTAATGAACTCTCCAAAGTCGCTTTATGTCCTGTAGCCTCGTGACAGGGTCACTTAGAAGTCGTCCTGCAGATCGAATTTATCTCCGTAGTAAGAAATCTAGACAATACGCAAGGCCGTCCCAAAACAGTGGGCCCGCCCTGTATTCGAAACAACTTCGAAACGAACTCGAGTATGTAGGAAGACAGAAATTTCCGAGGACCTAGACTCGATCTATCGTACGTTTTAAAATTTAGAAACCTCCCTCCACAGCTTTATTAGTGTCTATGCCAGAGCATTTCTTTGCCATCGTTTACCTCTCCGTGAATTTCACGCCAGCGATTTTAAACCGAACAGCGGATGCGCGCCGCAGAAGTTGCAACTGTGACTCCCCGACTTTCAGCTGCAAGAAGTTGGGTCAAGGTTACGCGAAGGTCAGCTTCTTGCACATGATCGAAGTCGTTACAACGCCGCTCACACTTTACGTTATAAAAATAAAATTTGAAAACCTTCGAAAGCGCCAGAGATAAAAGAAACACTGCACGGTGCATCCCTTTTGAACCTTGTCGGTTTCGTCGACAACAATTTTCGATGAAATCAATATTTACGACGCCTGTGTGTGTGTGCATGTGCGACGCGAGTGGTCCATTCCGCACACATTCACACACACGCACACACGTGTACACCGCTGTGCGTAGCCCGTTTATAAAAAATTTCCCCCTTCAGTGGAAACGTAGCCTTTGTACCCGTGCGCCGTGTACATACACTTTGTATACACTAACAATATAATATCCTATGTAACCTACGGACGTTAAAGCGGATAAGATCACTTTGCGTTCTCCCTTCGTCAGCCCCGGGTGATTACTTCGTGGTCTCTCGGTGGCCCTTAAAGTTCGTCCAGCTTTATTCGATTCTGAAGTGGGTGAGTATGAATGGCTTCTATGTAACCTCTGGTTGGAGGATCGACTCTTAAAACGCTGAGGTCCTGCGACGTCGGGGATTCCTTCTTTGGCTCGAGTACAGTTGATCATTTCTTGATAGTGGAAGCAGCTCATTAAAGGGGGTGGATGTCGCGGGGTACAGTCACGAAGCGATCAACTCGTGGAAGTTGAAAGAAAGGGGGAGGGGCAAGTTTCTAATCGAATTTAGTCGGTTGCCTGCGCGACGTAGTTTCTTGTGAAGCGACGAGGTTCCTTCTTCAGATACACTCTTCAAGGGGTGGTGTACATATGTATATCGAGCAGCGTAAAACGTATTATTTCGTGACTGGGGTTCTACAGAAATGCCCTGAATCAGCTATCTCTCATTCCATTCGGCAAAAACGTAAGATGTGTAACTCGGAAGGGGAGCAAGATAGCGACGATAGGGGTGTTTTAGCCGTTTTAAGGGGTATACGTGACTAGGAATATGTTCCCCGCTGGAATAACTTAAAATTTTAGCTGAGGATGCACCGCTCGGACTTTATCGGTTCTCCGAAAGCGAGCCTTCCTTATCTTACTCATGTAAAGCGCTCGTAAAATATTCCCCCGCTAGTTTCTCATCCCCTCGCCATCGATTCAGAGCAGAAATTAAAATATACCGATGAACGCGACGCCCCCCTATTTGTGTTTCACACGAATATCGGCAACTTATCACCTAAGACCGGTCGAAACGAGGCGTGTTCCGTTTTCTTCGAAAGGAAACTTCACTGTGCTTGTCCTCCTTAAGAGCCACCCTTCGTTCGGGGGAGACGTTCTCCGCGCGCGCTCCTTCTTCTTCTTACACACACGTTTTGTGCCTGTCCGCGTCCTTCTTCACGAGGTATACAGAGATAAGATGGAGTTCGTGTGTCGAATATATATTTAAATATTAAGAAAAAAGTTTTCAGGCACGCAAGTTGGGCAGGGGAGCAGCTCGCAGCGAGTGGAAGATGACGCCCGTACCTGTGAGTCCCTCCCTTTCGTTACACACGCCTCCAAGAGTCTCGAAACTTGGATCGATTCTAACGTGTCAAAGGTCCCTCCTTTTAGCGTCTGTGTGTACGTGCATTTAGTTCTCGTTAGTAAGAAGACAGTCAATCGGGAAGAGGATTGGACCCGTTGTTTATGCTACTGCAAGACTTTCGTTTTAACTGCGATTATAAAAGTAGGCGAGACAAGTTTAACCCGTCGACGGCAGCGAGGTTCAATTCTCCAACTCCATTTAAATCCGTTCGATCAGTTTGAAAAAACCCGGAGGAAAACTGTGGAAATCAAGTTTCAACTTCGCCACGAAGTGGCCAGATCCCAAACGCCACGAGATCGTCCGAAAACTGCTTAAACTGATTTGTCGCAACTTCTTACTCACCCCTTCTCGATTTCCCTCGTATAAAACTCGATTTCAACCAGAGATCCTCCAAAAAAAAATATACCTTCCTCGCTAAAAGGTACCCTCCACAATCGCTAAGGGTTGCCCTACCCCGGAAGTGAATTCCCTCGTCGCCAAGCCGACGTTAAACCATCGTCGAACTCTGCCAGCCAAGGGGCTCGCGGGTGTTCAACGGATTCGCAATGCACCGATGGACCTGAAGAAACTTCCTATCCCCGAGAGAGTACGGTGTGTAGAGCCAATCGCGTGGGAGGGACTCGAAGGTAGACGAGCATCGGCCGGGACCACCGAGCATCGTGTCGGGGGCCCTTAATACGAGTGCTGCGGCTGCAAAGACGAGACTCAGCTGTGTGCAGACGTGTCGGAGCCCTGGCTGTTGCCCAGTCCCCCCATTCCCGGCTGCGAGGTGAGCCTGGTGGAGGACTGGGAGGTGGTGGTCGTGCCCACCGTGGAATGCGCCAGAGTGTGGTGCTTGCCGGTTTCTGGCACCAGATGCGGGGTACGACTGGAAACCGGTGGCAGAACCGGACTGACTGGCCAAGGATGAGTGCTGGGCGCGCTGGGGACGCTCCTCGAGTGCGGCAACAGAGGCGAGTTCGACAGTGGATGGTGCACGTTGCTGCCCGCGATGCCCATCGAGATACTGTTCCCAGTGGGGACACCGCTGGCGCCGCCCTGAGACGCCATCGCCACAGCTGTGTCAGGGTGAAGGAAGTTGCGTCTCTGCTCCATACGGGCCAGGCACTTGGTTAGCTCCCCCGGCAACAGCTCCAGCTGACCCTGAAGACCGCTCAGTTTCTCTTCTAGGCCGATCAGCCGGTCCTCCAGGCCCACCAGACGTTCCTCCAGGGCGTCCTGGCGCGTGCTCATGTCTGACACGATCTCGTACACTGTGTTCTGCGTCTGCAGGGTTCAGGAGACGATTGGTCAGCGCCAGGGATAGGCTTGTAATAACGGGTTCTAGGTGGAGTTGGCGGATAAATGTAGAGGTTTGATAGCATTTTGGGTAAATGAAGTTAGGAAACATCTTTCTCGGTTCATCTTCTTCTGTCAATCAACCCTGGGTGTCTGTACTCTGTAGGTATCGCGGTCGTGAGTTGTAGGTTCATTTTAAGTACGTTACTACTTAGGGATGACTAGAAGGGATAATATTCCTTTTTTACTTCAGGGTACCCAAATGCCACCAAACTGGACATTCTTTTTTGGGAAGTTAGCAGGTTGGGGGTGTTGCTTTGGGACACCGGAGTCCACCAGATCGAGATCCACCAGTACAATTTGCCAACGACAGGTTGGTGGCGGTGGGCACAAAGAGGCGATTGATCGATACTCGCGATACGCGGGGCAGCGTTTCATCGACGCGGCCGACGGGGGAAGTTTAATTGAATTCCGAGTTACTTGCGTGCGGGTGGTACCTTGGCCATATCCGAGATGGTATTGGCATTGTCCATTAATTTTCGCTGATCCATCTTGACTTTCCTGAGTCTGAAAGTGTTCGTTACGGATGAGGATGTTAATTGTCCTTGGCGGCGCGGTTAATGGGCGTCAATCGAAAAGTCAGTTTATCGACTTACGCGTATATAGCCAACAGAAATTTCCGCTGATGCGTTCGGAGACGTCCCGGATTGACACGTTTCACCAACCTGGTGTGCTTGTAAATTAGCCACGTCTCGCGCAGCACGTTCGCCGCGGCGTTTTTCAACTGAAACAGAACATTGGCAGCTCGATTATTCATCCGGCACTCGTTGTTTCGCTATCAACAATTGTACCGTCCGGTCGATCAGTTTAATCCCTTCGTGTTACGGCTCGTTTTCAGTGACTAGCTTCTGCCCGTTACGGAATCATCAATAAAACGAATCATTTCGGATTACTCTACTGTGTGCTTAGGTGCTATCAGTCTGGGTATCAGATTTCGCATTGACAACTTCGCCGAACAGCGTGCAATAGTATTCATTCTGAGAGTTCTGTTGCTTTCCAGTGGTTTCGTAATATTTCGTGTGGCTACTGTATTCACAAGTTCTCGATATTTGTCTAGTTTCGTGAGAATAATAATTTGTATTCATGTCTTACCTGGTCCCTTCCCTCTATTACGTCAAATTTCACTGAAAATTCAAACAGTTTTTACAATATCCCTTGATTTCAATTCACGAAACAATCTTTGTGGGTAATTAGAAGTTTGACGTTGAGGATTCTAGAGGCAGTTGAAGGATGAATATGATTTCTTTTATCTAGAACCATTGCAGATATCTCCGTTGCAGGGAATTAAGGAAAAACTTAGCAAAAGATTTTTCTACGCTTCGGAAGTCCAGCTTCTCTCATCCGTGATTAATTCGATTTCTAAAGCTCGTGGATAAGAATTCAATGCCATTGAATCGCGATAAAATAAGTTCGATCTTGGAAACGTCCAATAATCGGAGAATCGACGCGAGCAAGTGATCGGAAACGCGTTTATTTCGATCAGAAGCGAGAGTATGAACGTGAGTTAACGGGAGAACAATTGAGCCACTATCCACTTACCATGTTTAAGCCGCGCTCCCGCTTCTCTTAATACACACCACAAAATTTATTTAGTTTTGTGACCACAATCGACTCCATAACAGTGATCACTAACTAAAGCCACGTCTCTGCATGTGCAATCACTTTTCTTCCAACGTGTCCCAATATCTTTATTTAACCCTTTCGAAAGTCTTACGTATTTCCTGTTGCACACGCGGGAACGTGGCTCGATCGTGCGTGGGTCGCTCGCACAACGGTTGAAAAGGCACCCTCGAGCTTCTCTCCGGGGTCACGCATGCGACCACACCGCTACTCCCTGGTATTCGCGAGGTTAATAAATATCGCAGGCTATTTGTTAATTCAGTAGCCGCGGCTAAAGTCTTCGATCCAGAAGTAGACACGAGATGGTTGTCCACATGCCGTTTGTTAACAGTAACGAGCCTGAATACTTCATAAGCCCGCCACTCGGGACAGTCTCTCGTTATTAATCACCTTGAAAATTTCCTCGAGACCTCGAAAGGAGGCGAGTTCACCGCGTGAAAGAAGTTCTCGGATCGATTGTGCCCCGAGCATTCGAGCTTTCCTCGATCAGGGGATTCGAAAACGATTTCCTAACTCGATCGACAGCGGCCGATTCGTCCTCTAGTCCCGTCACGTTTCTTTCTCCCATCTTTCAAGTTTTTCTGTCGTTGGACGAAGGCTGATGCAGCTTTTGTCGCGTACGATGTGATTCCCTTGTTCGAAGACCGTACTGGCCAGCCTCACCGACGATCGATCGCGACACTTGGACCATCAAGAACGGATAGAAATGACAATGACACATTAGGCGACGCAAGGAAACACGAGCGACGCCTCTCGCTGAGAACTTGGGTGACTTTAAGCGCCGAGCTTTCTTAGGTTTGACTACTGTCGCACATGAGTTTACTTTAAGGAAGATCAAACCTTTCTGGATGATTAAGTAGAGATGATGTAATGCTTTTTTAAGGGCTGCTGTTTTCCAGCTGAACTGTGGTGGATGTTCAATTGCAGAGCGAAGGGTTTAGAAGCCTAAATATTGATGCTAAGTGTGAAATGCAAGTTGCACATAAAAGTCGTGATTTTGTTAGTAATTTAGGTTGAATCAAAATGCATCGGAATTTTAAGTACAAGTTGTTAGGCAGAATAAAGTGCATTTCCTTCTTAAATTTCCTGACGAGGAAAGCCTGCACGCTATTGCCTCTAGGTCCGATGGAATTAATGCGTTCATTTCCCGCCACGTCTCAAGAATGTCGCGGCCAATTGAGCAGCCCTGGAACTTAACCGAACCTCGTCTGGAATGATTTACAGCGCTATTCCTTTGACGAGGCTCCCTCGAGCTTCCAGCGGCATTGATACGAACAGCTGGGTGCGTTAATTTCTTAGCATTCTACATAGTTTAAAACTTTAAACCACAAAACAATCAAAGAAC